>JADMNL010000035.1:112424285-113727857 GCA_016271365.2 Neoceratodus forsteri | reverse complement strand
CCCACCCACCGTTCATTCTATTCAGCCTCACTATCCCTCCCTTTGTCTTTCTACGCTCGCTGATGTACCTTTAAAAGGTTTTATCCCCCTTCTTAACTGAGTTGGCTATCTTTTCCTCAGTTTGGGCCTTTGCTATTCTGACTTCTCTCCTGCTTCCTTCTGCCTTAACTGGTACAGCTCTCTGTCCTGCTCCTTCTGTGTTTCCTTATACTTCTGGAATGCTATCTTTTCTTCCTGACTTTCACAGCCACCTCTTTTGAGAACCATAGTGGCTTTTTCTTTCATTTGATTTGTTTATTTGCTTCACACAAAGGCTTGTTGCCTCTGTGATGGCAGTTTTGATAATTCCCATTGTTGCTCCACACCTCCTTCTAGCCTGTTTGCTAGTGCTTTTCTGAGGCACTCTCCCATCTTGCCAAAGTCAGCCCTCCTAAAGTCCAGTACCCTCACTTTGTATGGCTTGACTCTGTAGCTGAGTTTAACGTGAACCACACTGTTTGATGGTCACTTGTCCCCAGATGGCAACCCACTTCTGGATCTGAGATCCTCTCACTGCCCCTGTTTGAGAGTACGAGGTCTAAGTTGCTCCTCACGTGGGTTCGAAACTAGCTGTCTAATGCCTGCCACCTGTAGGGCATCAAGAATGCCCTGCTCTTGGATGTGGCTGCAGCAAATGTGCTCCAGTTAACATCTGGCATATTCAGGTCTTCCATCAACAGTATCTCCTTTCTCTGCCATTCTAAGAATGCCTTCTATCATATCCTTGTCCATTCCTTTCCCCTGACATGGGGGTCTGTACACAACCCCTGTGTGGATTGTGGTGCCCTTTCCAGTCTCCAAGGTGACCCACAGTGCCTCCTCTCCTCCCTGTTTGCTCTTTTGTTCAGTTGCTTTTATCCCTTCCTTTACATAGAGAGCTACTCCTCCCCCTCTTCTCCCCTGTCTGTCTCTCCTGTAGGTTATGTACCCTGGTATGTTAACATCCCAGTCATGGTTCTCTGTGTACCATGTTTCTGTGACTACTACGATATCCAGGCATCCCTCTTCCATTAAGGCCATCAGCTCAGGAGCATGTTGCCCAGACTACGGGCATTGGTACTCATTACCCTCCATTTCCTGATGGCCATACTTCTTTTGCCCCATCCCTGTCCTTCTTGCCTTTGTCATTTCTCCATTTACCCTTCTCCCTATCAACACCTCTATGTTGGTGTTTGCCACACTTACTACCGTGATTATTTGGGGGGGGGTTAGGATTTTCTTGCACCTTTCCAGTGCCTCCCCCCCCTTGGCTAGTTTAAAAGCTTGCCAATGAAGCATTTAAACTTATCATCTAGGATCCTGGTTCCCCTCCCGGACAGATGCAGCCCATCATGCCAGTATAGGCTGTATCACTCCAGGTGGACCCCCAGTCCCCAATGAAGCCAAATCCCTGAGCTCCACCACAGTTTTTCAACCACTGATTGAATCCCATGGTGCAGAACACCCTAGCCTCTCCTATGCCATGGATGGGTAGCACCTCCGAGAAGGTTACTGTGCGTGCTACTTGACTAAGGCCCCTCCCCAATTCCACAAACTCTTCCTGCACTTCTCTAATCTCTTTCTTAGCCAGGTCATTTGTCCCTAGGTGGACAATGACATCCAGCTCCCTCCCCTGTGCAGCTGCTCCAGCAATCCTGAGGATTCGCTCCCTGTCCCTCCAAGCCATGGTGCCAGGCAGATACCTTACCTCCCTCTCCCCTTCCTCCCCAAGTTCTACCTTCCTAACAATAGAGTCCCCCACCAGGAGTTGTTTCCTTCCCCTGCAGGGTCCTCTGCCACCCTCCTGTGGGTCTCCTTTGTGGAGGTTCCCAGCATCCTCCTTGGTCTCCACTGTGGGTGCCTCCATAGAGGAACCACACTTTGCCAGAATGGCATAGGAATTGTGGAGAGGTACAACTGGAGGGATGTGCCTCTGTTCCACCACCCTCACCCTCCCTGAGCCCACTGTGGTCCAACCGCTCCTCTTTCTTGGCAACCTCTGAGGCAACTGCAGTGGCACTGGTGGTCCCTGGATGGAAGAGGAGGTCCCACAAATCCTGGCCAACTCAGCCTGGAGATGAGCAACCTCCTCCCTCAGCCCAGAGAGGTGCCTGCAGATGGGACAACACCGCATCCTCCAGAACATCTCCCGGAAGACTGCTGCTCCACAGCCACTGCACTGCACCACTCCAATCATGTCTTATTTCTGGCCCCTTAACTGTTTACAATCCTTACTCTTTCCTCTGTTTTTTTTTCTATCTCTCCTTACTTTCTGCCTGTGTGCCCTTTAAGCTCCTGATTGTCCTGTTCTGAGACAAGAATAACCTATATTTCTCAGTAGACCACTTACTTGCTCAGAGGCAGACCTCCAGCAGCTAGAGGGGCCCGGAGAGCTACTCTTGCCCTTCTAGGATGGTGGATCCTTGGTGGTTCTGTGATCACTCACTTCCTGCCCCTAAACAGGAAGTTCCTGTTGTCAGTCAAATCCTGTGCCTATAAAAATAGAACTAGCTTTGGGTGGAGGGGTGGAGGGAAGGGAAGGAGGGCAATATAGTCCCAGCAGAGAAGTTCAGTCACACAGCAGTCCTTTCTCCTGGTGTCTTCTGCCAAGCTATTAGCAGAATCTTTCTAAGGCAGTCTTTAAATGTAGCTTCCTTCTAGCTAAGCCACTCCCCCTACTTACCAGATCTTTCTACAAGTAATTTAAACTTCACAGCAGTTAAATCCTTTCAGTCACCTGAGATTTACACCTAGATAACTCTTCGGATACAAATTCACTTCAGTTAACCCAAACACACACTTTTTTTTTTTTTGTTAGTTTTTTTACCCTAAATTAAAGGTCTTAAGTACAAATGTTCTTTTACTTTAGTCCCAGCAGAGAAGTTCAGTCATACAGCAGTCCTTTCTCCTGGTGTCTTCTGCCAAGCTATTAGCAGGCCATATGTAAATTCTGTTACATCTACTAGGATCAAGTTGTATATACTCATTGTGCAATCTGGTGACTTGTTTATTCTCCTAAGAAACATGTTAGAGCATTTAGGACACCCGTGTCTAAAATCTGGGTGCCTGGCTTAGTGTTTATGTTCGTAATTAAATAATTGGTTACCAATCTATTAATCGACTGCTCTAGCTTATTTAGGTTAGTGCTGGTGAAGTTAATGGGTTTATTTTCATGGTATTCAGAATTCTTGCTTGATTGCTGAAATTGATTGGACATTGATTGATGCGTGCTTTGTGAATCCTGTGTATTTTGTGCAGGAATAGTATTGTACGTGGAGTTAAAACTCTGCACGCTTATCTATTTCAACCCACATTTGCTTAGCACTCCCTGGTTATGATCTATCTCTTAATGCCCTCTAATGCTTTATAACACTCTGAAGTGTGTAAGCCCAAATATTCTCTTTAGGTTTTTGTTTTTCTTGTAAACCTATTTGGCCATTTTTGTTATGAGCTGTAATGTGGTATTTTAACCCAAATATCAAACTGAAAGAGTATATTGGCTAAACACTGAATTTTGAATGCTGAATATGGCTGCTAGAAACACTGATAGAAATGCCAGAAACACTAGTGCAGAGAGTGGAGAATAAGAGACACCAGATTGGAAATTGAGTGGTGCTTTGTGCTTTGGTTATCTTTAGTTATTCAATCCAATACTATAAGTAAGTAATATTACTTATTTGACAATATTTTGGGGATTTCTTCTCTCAGATTTTGTTTTTCTTATTATTCTAAATTAATTGTGGTCTGACTTTATGTTATTGGCATTCCTCTTCTTCCCTAACAGTGAATCTCTTACGGCATTTCGAGGTGCTTCCTGCATTTTGGGACCTCTGCAATATCAGAAAAATGTTGTTTACAAAAGCCCGGATTCTGGTTACACAAAAGAGGAGGACTCTAAGGATATGTGAAGGCATAATTATAGTATTGGAACTTGGTATTGGAAGTTGTTTCTGGAGACAGTTAACACATGGAGAAGTTTAAAAAAAAAGACCTTCAGTGTTTGAAACTACCTCAAGTACTATAAATACTATACATAATGAACATTATTATTTACTGAGAATTATATTATAGCTGAAATCACATAGAGATATATTGGTTGCATGTTAACATTAACTGATCTATTTTGTAGATGGTTGTTTAAGTATTGAACATCTCAAATGACATCACAATTTAAGAAGTGACGCACCTTTTAGTTTTGAGTTTTATTTTTAAGTTTTAGATAGATAGATAGATAGATAGATTATAGAGGTCTTTGCACAAGTGGAAGAAAATTACACTCAAACATGAGAACTAGGAAAAATAGAAAATCTGAAATGGTTCTAAATCATAACTGCGAGGAATTAAAGTTAACTGGCGGTAAAGTGAGTGCTCAAAATGTAAGGAAAGGTAGACATAAGGGTTTGAAACAGAAGAGTGGGAAGGATTCATATGCAAATGAGGGGTGTTGTGTGGAAGATTGTTAGCTTCCTCCGCCCTCTCCCCAAAAGACTAGAAAAAAGGCAAAGGGGACTTCTGGTGATGCACCATGCAGACTAGCAGCTTCCCTGTGCAGCTCCAGCCACCCGCTTCCAAATCTCAATTTTAATGTATAAACACTACTATCTGGACATCGCAACATACACAATAAAGCATCGGAATTCTCAAAGACGAATTGAAGACACTTTATTTATCTCTACATGGAAGTAGAGATTACGAAAAATGCTGCCTAAACGTACACCCCCTGTTACGCCCAAAAAGGCCCCAAAAAGCCTAGGTCCTCAGGCTCTAGTCATAATCTAAGTTCTGTCTCTTCATCGGGGGAAAGTGAGCCGCTTACCCTGCAATGGTTTTTAGAGGAGTTCAAACTGTTTCGCGACGACCTGCACAAGCTCACATCAGATTTCAGCACTCTGACTTCACAACTGAATGAAGTCTCACAAAGGGCTTCCGATAACTCTGCCAGGCTCTTTTCATTGGAAAAAAACAAGATAAGTTGGATCCTGAACTTAGCGCTTGTAGACAGCATCTGGCTAAATTGGAGTCAAAAGTAGAAGACCTTGAAGGGCATAGTCGATGAAATAATGTCGTAATAATTGGTCTTCCTGAAGGGGAAGAAGGGCATGACACAATTCTGTTCACGCAAAAATTGATAGAAAAGCTTGTCAGACCCTCACCTTTTGGTGACAAGTATAGTATAGAAAGAGCGCAAAGGGCTCTTCATGCCAAGCCAGCAACTGGTGCCCCCCCACGTCTGCTGATTTTCCGATTTTTGAACTTGTTAGAGAAACATTTCCTCCAGAAAAGCAGAGAACGCCAGGAAATTAAGTGGATGGGGAAGAACCGAAGAATAACCCAGGATCTGCCTACTTCTGTATGCCTGAAGAGAATGGCTTTTCACCCGACGGTGTCCAAATTAATCGCCACCGGCATCTGGTACAGAATGGGATACCCAGCTAGATTGCATGTCTTCATTGCAGGAACCTGGACCCCTTTTGATGACCCAGAAACAGCTGCCCCATAGCCCAAAGTTGCCTTCCACGACCTGTTCAAGAATCCTTGAATATGACATAAGAAGGACTCTAGATTGAAAAATGGAATCGTAAGAGATCAAAGGAGAGCTGTTTCATTTGGGAAGGCTTGCATATGTCCAGGTATTCTGTCCATTATTACCTGGTAATCATAGTGAGACTTCACATTGAGTGATTGCTAGTTTCATGTGTGTAGCACACCTGGCCATTCTTACTTTGTAAATGCTGATGGGGTGAAGACAGATAGTTGTTTAAAATAATAATCACACCAGATCTTGTCTAGTCCTGTTTGATTGTTTCAGTTTGTACTCCAGATTTGCCCTTCTAATATCTAAACATCTTTGCCACGAGATGGAATCCTGGCACTTCTGAAAATGGCTGTATTTATCCATCGCAAACATCAGAAGGAGGAATTCACAGTCTTCAAGGCTTAATTGAGTGACATTAGTGCAGTGGACTTTCTGTTTTGTTATCCTTTTGTTTCTGAAAATGTTGGGGGTTTTTTTTTCTACTATTCCTCATTGGTTTTAGCTTGGGAGCCTCGTGGCTTGTTAACACTGAATCCTTTTCAGTATTTTAATACTGTCGCCATGAGAGGGAGCTCCAACACAATTATTGCATGGTTGTTCTGATCCATCATAGTAGCGGTGAGTAAGTAAACTCTGATTCAGATTTTTTATTGGATCGATATTGGTGCTGTGGGTATTTCAGTGGGGGTAGTGGGGGTATCTTACTATATGTAGACTTAACTGTCTGTTTTGGGGTTTTTTTGTAAAAAACAATGGGTAGATTCAGGATTTCTTATGAAGAGCTCCTTTTTGAATAGGACTAATAATAACCTGCTATAGCATGTCTGGAAATGAGAGATAGGGAAGGTATTTTATTTTGCTGGCTTAAATCTTTATTCAGTTGTGATGAAAGCTGTAATTCTTGATTTTCTTCTCTTGATATTTTATAATCACTGTGGAGCTTCCTAAAATATTGATAGGTTTCAGAGAAAACCTGCTGACACAGATATATTTAATCACAATTTAGGACATTTTCAGTGGTTAGGCTAAATAATGAGATTTGTTTTACCACATGTTTAGAGAATAACTTAGCAGTATGATAGATTTATTAATATATCATATATTTAATGTTATAGTTTTAATACTTCATATGGGTAAATTGATGTTAAATAGTTTAGATATTCACATCAAGGTTACGCACCTAACTAGGTTGTAATCTTGTAGAGGTCTGCTTCTGTTTGACCTTAGAATAATTTTTTTCTTGATTTTAGTATCCTTCAATTTGTTGGAATTTTCTAGGGTGTCTGGAGCAATGGGGATGGTTGCGGGGCATGAGGCAAAGGTGAAGTATAGTAGAACAGGTGGGGGGTGGGTTGGGACCAAGACATATTGTTTACACAGTATATTATATATATTTGGGGATTATTTAGGGGTCGGGGGAGACAGGGAGGTTTCTTCACACAGGGACTGTCAATCTGGAAAGTTATTGGATATATGTTTCTCATGTCAATTAGTATATAAGCCTTCATGGCAGGAACAGTGAAAATAATCCCATGGAATGTTAGGGGAGCTAGACGCAAACTTAAGCAGTACCAGATCCTCAAACATTTAAATTTGCTGGCAGCAGACATTGTATTGGTGCAAGAGTCCCACCTATTGAATTCAGAGGCAGTTAAATTATGTAGGGAGCAAATAGGTCAGTGCTTCTCAGCAGAAGGCAATACCTAAAGTCGAGGGGTCTTGATTTTAATTCGTAGGTCTATTCCATTCACTTCCAATCTAATTATACCTGACCCAGAAGGGTGTTATATCATAGTGAAAGGGAAACTCTATACTAGAGACGTAGTCCTAGGCAGTATATAGGGCCGTAATATCGAATCACCTAGTTTTTTCATGCATCTATTAAATACTTTCACAACATTTTTAAATATACCCATAATCATAGGAGGTGATTTCAACCTGGTGGTTGACCCACAGATTGACCATTCAGGCAAACTACTTAAAGGGCTACTTCTGGCACAACGGGCACTCTGAGAGCCGGTAGATAGTGCAGGTTTGACAGATATCTGGCAAGTCCTTCACCCTGTTGATAGAGAGTTTACATTCACATCACAGGTTCACCATACGTCCTCCCATATCGATTACCTGTTAATCTCCCAAAGCTTGATTTCTGGAGTGTCAGACGCTACTATACTTCTGGGCCCACTCTCAGATCACTCCCCCGTGTCTTGTCTGATTTCCCTTATATCTCTTTCCACCAAGGGTGGGCGATGGAAGGTCAACAATCAATTGCTTAACAACCCAGAAGATGTTAAATAAATAGCTGAGCACATTACAGTTTTTTCCAACATTAATACTAATTCTACAGGAAGACCAGATATTGAGTGGTGCTCTTTAAAAACCTGTCTTCATGGCCTCCTGATTGGGATGGCATCCAAAAGAAAAAGAATGCAAGAAGAGCAACTCAAATCTCTATTATCCCAAATTCGGTCCTTGGAACACAGTTTATTACCCCAGTCTTCTGACCAAACTAGGCAAGATCTAGTGAAATTAAAGGACGCATATTTTAATTTATTAAGACAGAAGGATGAATTTTCCATCTTGAAAACTAAAGCCCTGTATTTAGATCAAGGAGAAAAGGCAGGGCGTCTCCTAGCCCTTAAACTTAAACAGCTTGAATCACACAGATTTATTGCTGCAATACATTCCTAGGATGATGACATCTTAAAAATATTTCTGCCAGATACTGTTTCTGAATTTAGGAAATATTATATGAAGTTATACAGCCCTATGGAGGAACCCCCATCTTTATTACAACTCGATTCCTTTTTAGCACACTCCTTGTTACCCTCAATTTCAAATGCTCATAAGGCCACCCTTGTTGCTCCCATTACCTCAGATGAAATAATTAGAGTTATTAAAGATCTACCGGTAGACAAGACACCCGGTCCAGATGGTTTTTCAGCCAATTATTACAAAATCTTTGTCCCACAATTGGTACCATCCCTTATGATCTTATTTCATCATATTCTTTCTGGACAAGATTCTGACAAGTCTTTATTTGAAACTTTAGTTACCTTAATACCCAAAGATAATAAACCTCTTGACAGAACGCAAAGTTATAGACCGATTTCCTTTCTGAATCAAGATCTTAAGATTCTTACAAAACTTCTTGCATATCAATTAGGCCCTGTGTTACCAGTTATTATAGGCCCGGAACAAGTGGGATTCATGAAGGCTAGATCATCGGTAGACCACCTTAGAACCCTGTCGCATGTCTTCTCAGCTACCAGGGATGCTGATTTTCCTGCAGTTCTTGTCTCCCTGGATGCCAAGAAGGCATTCGACAGGGTTGATTGGAACTTTTTATTTCTATCACTTCAGGCTTTTGGATTTCCCCCTTTGTTCATAAAGTGGATAGGAGCATTGTACAAATCCCCAAGTGCGCACGTTGTTTTTAATGGGCTACTGTCTGACCCTTTCACACTACATGCTGGAACCAGACAAGGCTGCCCACTATCCACCTTGCTGTTTAACATCTATTTAGAACCCCTTATCCGCAGGATTATGGCAAGTCCGGATGTCCAGGGTATAAGCATTCACAATCAGATTGTCAAAGTCTCAGCTTATGTGGATGACTTGCTCCTACAGTTGTCCCACCCCAATACTTCAATACCTGCCCTGATCACAATTCTGGAAGAATTTAGTTCCATGTCCAACTGTAAATTAAATAGAGACAAGACAGTAGTTTTCCCCTTAAACTATAAAGTGATGAAGATAGATGCTTTAACAGTAGGTTTTTCCTGGCAGACTAAATTCTTGAGATACCTTGGAATTAACTTGTCAAGGGATCCTAGTAGTTTTACAAAATTAAACTTGGATCCATTAATATCGGTTATTAGACAAGATCTTAAAAGGTGGGTGTCACTTCCCCTTTCTCTCTGTGGAAAAATTAATATAGTTAAAATGAATATTTTCCCCCCGGATATTTTATCCAATTAACCTTCAAACATCTGACTGTCTCTGGCATGGTTTAAAAGGATACACAAGATAATCACAGACTTTATTTGGTCGGCTAAGAAACCCCGGATAAGTTACAACAAGCTTTCAGCACTGAAAGTGAAAGGGGGACTCCGTCTTCTGCATGTCGGGCTATATTACTGGGCCAGTCATGCAAGTAAGTACATGAGGTGGCTCACACCAGAACACTTTCCAACATCACAGTCCTTTACTCCCATATGGCTCAAAATAGAACGTACCCTAATAAAAATAAATGGATTATCCCCTGCAGCACTTTTGCATATAAATGTAAAATCTTTGCCCCCATCGCTTAAAGGTAGCCCTATTGCAGTATCCATCAAAGTTCATTCTCAATTGTGTTCTTTTCTGAAATACAAGCACATTACAGATCTTTCTTAACCATGGTGGGGGAATCAGAACCTCATTACTGATGGTAAACCTCTTCAGTTGAAATGGATCTCCCAATTGGGGGCTCACCCCTTTAACTTCTTTATTTGGGAGGATGCCTCTTGGTTAACCTCCCCAGAAATTTTACGTAAAACTCATATTCCGAACTCCGTTATCTTTAAAATATTCCAATTGCATCACCTGATTGTGAAATCTTTTGGTGTGGTTCCACCCGTACCTTTATCCCTGTCCAGTATGATAGAACTGATTCCCCTGACAGGTCTTCCCCACGTGGTCTCTAAAATGTATGGGATAATACACAACTGGAAATGGCTGGATTGTTTTGGTCCGACTCAGTTCTGGTCTTCTCTTTTTCCCCATCAGGAAATTAATTGGTTCTCCTTGTGATCGAGCTGTCATAAATATGTTAGACAAGACAAACTCCAGTAAACACAGTTTAAAATCTTGCATAAATTTTATTATTCACCTCAGAAATTGGCTAGGCTGGGATTCTTTTCATCTTCCATCTGCACTCACTGCCAGCAGGATGAGGGTAACCTACTGCATATTTTCTGGACATGTTCCAAGATAGTTCCCCTCTGGAATGTGATCCAACAGAGGGCTGACCCCCTACTAGGCTTATCCGACCTCTTCGCTCCCGAAATATGTATATTGGGGGATCTTTCCTCTGTCACAGTCACTAACAGAAAATTTCACATAACCCTTATAGCAATGTTGGTCAAGAACCTTGTCTTGCGTCACTGGAAAGATATGACTGACATTACTTATAGTGAGTGGTTACAGGAGTTACTAGCAAACCTGAGAATGGAAAAGACAATTGCTAGTCTACATGATCAATCTCAGAAATTTCATAAGGTTTGGGTCCACTTGTAACATTGTATTTGCTCCAATCACCATAAAGGGTTTCTTTTTCCAGTTGGCAGCTTACCCTGTGTGAAGGAATAGGAAAAGGGAGGGAGGGAGGAAGAGTTGATCTATTTCCTGACACAAATTATTGTTTCATTTGTATGTATGCTTTTTTGGATCCTCTCTCTGTGACTGTTTAAAAATGAATAAAGTTTGAATTGCAAAAAAAAAAGAAAAAAGGCAAAGAATACAGCAGGCTGTAATGAGGATGGTCAAACTTTGATTACAGCACATAAAAAAAATTAATAGAACTAAAAGTTACATCTACACCAATACTTATTAGAGATACAGCTGAAAATAACATGGAGGTAACCTTGCCACAAGATTTTTTTAGTGATTCTTCACTGGAAAGGTCACCTAATTTAAATGTTGGTTTGGAATGCAATGAGTCTTAATACAGAGAACAGGTTATTGCAAGTAAACTGAACCAACATGGACTAGAGTTTGGGGTTGGAGGGGTTGGGATCTAGAGATATTTTCTCAATTGATTCTACAGATAGTTTTAAATGTTTGCCTGAGACTGTACCTGAACTTCAGCCCACCTTAACTGAGACTTCAACTTGTAGAATTCTGACTCGGAAAGATGAGTTGGCTGATATTAGACAGGATTTGCAAGTTACTCTTACAGGTATGAAAGAATATATAGATCAAGAACAGAATAAACGAGTAACAGAGACTGGGGAAGATCAGTTCCCTACTTGCCCAGATCATGCTTACTCATCCTTTTTTAGAAATTGACCTGATAAAAGTGTTGAAAGATCCTCACATAGCAAGCATTGCAATTATGGAACAAATCATTCTGATGAAAAATGAATTATTGCAATAAAGGGGAGAGATTTCTAGAAATAAGGAGATACTTGAGAAGCAGACAGCACTTATTGAGACACTAAAGAAAAAAGACAGTAACCATGTTGAAAGAAGTATAAAAACCTCTGAAATTAAGCAGGCTAATGCAAGTATAAAGGAACAAGTATAATCAGGGAAGAGGTGGAAAACTTCTGAAGGTCAGCAGAAGACTACTAAAGGCAAAATAGTAAAACCAGAAAGGGAAAAACAAGTTACTGTCCCTTCCAATGACTCTTTAATAATACAAGGCTATAAAAATGAAACTGTTCTCAAAGATAAAATGAAAAAAACAGAAAAAGAATAGTGTACAGAAAACACATCAGGATATTGACAGAAATATAGTTAAAAGAGGGAAGAGACAAGACAAAAAGGACACTGCATGTGAATCAAAATTACAGAACCAGCCACACGTTTATTTCAGAGGATTATTTGTTGGATCAGAAACAGTCCATCTTAATGGTAAGAGGAATAACTAGTTCAGAGATGGAAAATGATCAAGTATTGTTGACACTTTGTCAAATAATATGTGAGGAATGGCTACAACTTGATACTGTATATGATGCCATCATAAAGGCAGCTAGAGTTTGGGACTGTATGGGTGAAGAATTAGTGGTAATGTTTATACAGCACCCTAGAGTAGCTGATTATATATATGGAGAAATTCAATTTTGCTGCATTCAATTAATCTGAAAATGGATTACCCTGTCTCTGCCTCTTCCTTGCTAGATAAGGGAATAAGAACAGAATTAGATCTGATTAAAAAAAATTGCAACTGTGTACACACTGCAGGACATTGTGTTTTCTGATAATATAACAGCTGCCTGTTCAAATACTATAATTTCTATTTTTGGATTAAACTTGAGAGGATCTGAAACACAGGAAAATCTGACCATGATTGTACAGCAGATGATGGTTAATTTCTTGGGACTTGAATTTTATACAGATGATATTATCAATCTTTATAGAGTAGATAAAAACAAGGAAGAAGACAACCAGATTGTCCTAACACTTAATAACCAACTGTTGGTATAGAAACTACCGTGTGTTAGTGATAGACTGAATAGTCTGGGTATTCAAGTTGTTGCTTTTGATTTGTTTGTAAAAGGTTATGTAGGTCAGGAAGAGCATATTTCAGTAGGCCCTAGCACTCTGTATGCTGTGGAGGTGAACAACAGATTTGAGGCATTGGAGGAGGTAAATGATTGACCATTTTTGAATTTAAGGACAGTGAGGCCAGATTATAATCCCCTGTACTGGGGACATGATTGTTTGGACATCTCAATAGCTGAATAAATGGAACTGAACAAACATTCAATTGGTATACTGTCATTGAATATTACAGGTATCATCTCTAAATATGTGGATACTGAGTTTATGATGTTTCTGAATCACTGTGACATCATTATGCTTCAGGAAACTTGGCATTGCAAAGAAGATTTTGAGAAAATTGAACTTAATGGGTATACTTTAATACAGAGTCCAGGCTTAAAACAAAAAAAGATGAGACGTTATATGGGGGGCTTGATTATTTATGTCAGGATTACTGATTATATTAAAGTTATTACCACTGAAACAAAAACAAATTATCTTCTTGTGGTCCTTAGACTTAGAGGTGATATACTCTTAGTGGTAAATCTCTATAACCTTCCTTTTGATACATTCCAATACAATAAAAATTTATTAGACAAAATGTCACAAGATATAATATCTGTAATGTATGATAATTCCTGTACCCAGTTGTTGATAATGGGTGATTTCAATATTAGATTTCCAAATGAGGAACAAAGTGACGTTCTATGGGAAGTGGCTATAAATCTGGATAAACCAGAAAGGAAATCTAAGGATAAAAAAACACAGATAAATATCAAAATATGGCAAGGTTGATAGATATACTGCAATTAGTTGTATTGAATTGAAGATTCCCCTCTGACACTGAGGGAAAGATTATCTGCTTGAATGTAAGAGGATCTTCAACAATGACATTGCCTTGTGTACAATATGTGATTATGAGAAATATTCAGATATAAAAATATTACAGAGAGTAGAAAGTGATCATATGCCTTTACTGTTGTATAGGACAACTAGTCAGCTTATTGTTCGTATAGAGGAAGAAGTGATGCACATCAGGAACAATAGAATACGGTGGGACAAAATACCTAATGATAAAGTGGATTCGGCATCTGCCCAGTTTAGGGAGATTTTAACATCAAACTTGTAAGTTGACATGGAACCAGAGCAGTTATACAACTTAATCATGCAAACATATTCTGTTTGTCTGGACATGCTGACATTGAATCCTGGGAAGTCTGGTATAGTTCCTAAATATAAAAATTGGTTTCACAAGTTTTGCAGGCAGGAAAAAAGGAAATTAAATAGACAACTAAGGATTACTAAAAAGAATCCTAATAGGAGAAACATAAAAGAGCTTAATTTGGTTAGGAGAAATGATAAAGTTTTTGTTAAGAAAAGAACAGAACATCAAGAATATATTTGGAATGTAATGTATAAGGCGGTATTGAATGGAGATGATAAGACATTTTGGTCATTAGTTGCTTCTGGAACAAAAACAATTAAGACTGGGTTAGACATTTACATTACCCCTGATGTAGGGGAGGACTATTTTACTAGAATGTTCTTTTCTAATGAAGCTCTAAGTGATCATACTAGTCATGAAATTACTGGAGATTTTACTTGGTTTATGGCTCAAGAAGTAGGACAGACTATTGATAGCTTTAAAAGAAATAAATCTCCTGTACCGGACACTTTTTCAGTAGATTTCTGTAAGCAGAATACTGACTGGTGGTCTCATGTTTTGACAGATTTATTTAATAAAATGATAATGTATGATTATTTTCCTACAACTTGGTATGGTAGTCTCATAATACCTATTCATAAATAAGCATTTGTCAATGCCGAATGTTGATTGCATTGGTGTGTTGAACTCGCTCACTGCCCCTCTGTCACTCGCTCAGTCTGTTTCTCCTGGTGCTGCAGGCTTCTGTTTTGTACTGGGCTCTTGCCTGCATTGGCACTTTGTTCTGCCCACTAAGAAATCTGCAGCTGTCCTGACAGAGCTCCGTTGAGGTGGCTCACTCCCCCTCTGTCACTCACTCATTCTGTGTCTCCTGGCGCTGCAGGCTGCCTTTTTTACTGGACTCCTGCCTCTGTTGGTGGCTTTTTCTGCCCACAAAGAAATCTGCAGCAGTCCCGACACAGGTCTGTTGAGCCTGCTGACTCCCCCTCTCTCACTCACTCATTCCATTTCTGCCGTCGCTGCAGTCTGGCCTTTTGTACTGGGTTCCTGCCAGTGTTGCCGCCTTTTTCTGCCAACAAAGAAATCTGGAGCAGTTACAATAGAGCTTCATTGAGCCCGCTCACTCCCCCTCTCTCACTCACTTGTTGAGTTTCTCCTGACACTGCAGGCTGCTCTTCTGTACTGGGCTCCTGCCTGCTTTGGCACCTTTTTCTGTCCACAAAGAAATCCACAGATGTCCCGACAGAGCTCCGTTGAGGTAGCTCACTCCCCCTGTGTCACTCACACATTCTGTTTCTCATGGTGCTGCAGGCTGCCCTTTTGTACTGGGCTCCTGCCTCTGTTGGCACCTTTTTCTGCCCACAAAGCAATCTGTAGCTGTCCCAACAAAGCTCCGTTGAGCTTGTTCACTCCCCTTCTCTCACTCACTCATTCTGTTTCTGCCGGTGCTTCAGGTTACCCTTTTCTACTGGGCTCCTGCCTGTGTTGCCGCCTTCTTCTGCCCACAAAGAAATTTGCAGCACTTATAATAGAGCTCCGTTGAGCTTGCTCATTCCCCCCTCTCACTCACTCATTCTGGTTTTCCAGCCACTGCAGGCTACCCTTTTGTACTGGGCCCCTGCGTGCATTGCTGCCTTTTTCTGCACACAAACAAATCTGCAGCAGTCCAAACAGAGCTCCGTTGAGCTCACTCACTCCCCCTCCCTCCCTCATTCACTCCTTCTGTGTCTCCCGCTGCTGCAGGCTGCCCTTTTGTACTGGGTTCCTGCCTCTGTTGGCACCTTTTTCTGCCCACAAAACAATCTGTAGCTGTCCCGACAAAGCTCCGTTGAGCTTGTTCACTCCCCTTCTCTCACTCGCTCATTCTGTTTCTGCCAGTGCTTCAGGTTGCCCTTTTCTACTGGGCTCCTGCCTGTGTTGCCGCCTTCTTCTACCCACAAAGAAATTTGCAGCACTTACAATAGAGCTCCGTTGAGCTCGCTCACTCCCCTCTCTCACTCGCTCATTCTGGTTTTCCAGCCACTGCAGGCTACCCTTTTGTACTGGGCCCCTGCGTGCATTGCTGCCTTTTTCTGCCCACAAACAAATCTGCACCAGTCCCAACAGAGCTCCGTTGAGCTCACTAACTCCCTCCCTCCCTCCCTCACTCACTCTTTTCTGTGTCTCCCGCCGCCGCAGGCTGCCCTTTTGTACTGGGCTCCTGACTGTATTGGCGGCTTATTCTAGCCAGAAAGAAATCTGAAGCAGTCCTGACACAGCTCCACTGAGCTCTCTCACTCACTCATTCCATTTCGGCTGGTGCTGCAAGCTGGCCTTTTGTACTGGGCTCCTGACTGCATTGGCGTCTTGTTCTGGCCAGAAAGAAATCTGAAGCAGTCCTGACACAGCTCCACTGAGCTCTCTCACTCACTCATTCCATTTCAGCTGGCTCTGCAAGCTGGCCTTTTGTACTGGGCTCCTGCCTGCATTGCCACATTTTCTGCCCACAAAGAAATCCACAGCAGTCACAATAGAGCTCTGTTGAGCTCGCTCACTACCACTCTGTCACTCGCTCGTTCTGTTTCTCTTGGTGCTGCAGGCTGCGCTTATGTACGGGGCTCCTGGCTGCATTGGCACCTTTGTCTGTCTACAAAGAAATCTGAGCTGTCCCGACAGAGCTCTGTTGAGGTCGCTCAGTCTCCCTCACCCACGCGCTCATTCTGTTTGTCCTGGTGCTGCAAGCGGCCCTTTTGAATGGGGCTCCTGCCTGCATTGGCGTTTTCTTCAGCCCACAAAGAAATCCACAGCAGTCCTGATAAAGCTCAATTGAGCTCACTCAGTCCCCCTGTCTCAATTGCTCATACCGTTTCTACCACCGCTGCAGGCTGGCCTTTTGTACTGGGCCCCTGCCTGCATCGATGCCTTTTTCTGCCCACAAAGAAATCTGCAGCAGTCCTAACAGTGCTCCGGTGAGTTCGCTCACTCTCCCTCCATCACTCGCTCTCTCGTTCTGTTTCTTCCAGTGCTGCAGGCTGCTGTTTTGTACTGGGCTGTTGTGTTGGGGCCTTTTTCTGCCCACAAACAAATCTGCAGCAGTCCCAACAGAGCTCAGTTGAGCTCGGTCACTTCCCCCTCTCACTCATTCGATCTTAATCTGTCCCAAACACTGATTTCCCACTGTGACCATGCTATTCTCCAGCAGGAGTACAAAAATATATTTTAGCCAGGATGTGAAAAATGACAGCTGTACTGTTCATAAGGAGGTGTTGAAAATGCCACTGTTGAAAATATTACAAAATTGCAAAGTTACAAGGGTGCGTGAAAACAGTTCAATGCACACTTGTAACACAGTCATGTTATGGAGTTTCATCACCAAATTTTCAACATAGGGATTTTAGGACCTCTGCTCATGAACAGTGCCACTGTCATTTTCTTATTCTGTCCCGAACACTGATTTCCCAGAGCGACCGTGTTATTCTGCACCGGAACTGTGAAAACACATTTTGGTCAGGATGTGAAAAATGACAGCTGTACTGCTCATAAGGGGGTGCAAAGAAATGCCACTGTTGAAAATCTGGTTTGGCAATATTACAAATTTGTGAAGTTACAAGGGTGTGTGGAAAGTGTGCAACACACACTTGTAACACAGTCATTTGATGGGCTATCATCACCAAATTTTCAACATAGGCATTTTAGGACCTCTGCTCATGAACAGTATCACTGTAATTTTCTTAATCTGTCCTGGACAGTGATTTCCCTCAGCAACCACTGTATCCTGCACTGGAAGTGCAAAAACACAATTCAGCCAGGATGGGAAAAATGACAGCTGTACTGTTCATAAGCAGGTGTGGTAAAATGGCAATGTTAGAAATCTGGAGTGAAAATATTGCAAATGCATGGAAGTTACGAGCATGTGTGCAAACTGCTAGCGCACGATGTTCGTTACACAGTCATTTTATGGAGTATCGTTAATTTTCAACATAGGCATTTTAGGACCTCTACTCATGAACAGTGTCACTGTCATTTTCTTACTCTGTCCTGAACACTGATTTCCCACAGCGACCGCACTATTCTGCGCTGGAAGTGTGTAAACACATTTCCACCAGGATGTGAACAATGACAGCTGTTCAGTTCACAAGGAGGTGTGACAAAATAACAGTGTTGAAAATCTGGCATGAAAATATTGCAAATTCATGAAGTTACGAGCATGTGTAGCAACTATGCAGCACACGCTCATAAAACAGTAATTTTTTGGATTTTTTTCCACCAAATTTGCAACATCGGCTTTTTGAGATCCCACCTCATGAACACTGGCACTGTCATTTCATTAATCTGCCCGGAAAGTGATTCTATGCAGTGACCATGAAATCACCTTTCAGGGCCAATTAACACCATGACAGTTCAAGAATTCATGAGGAGGGGCCCCAAAAACCCCATGTTGAAAATTTGGTGCCGAAATTTCAAAATATGACTGAGATATGCATTAAAGTTGGAAAAAAACCCTATTTATTCCATTATACAGCTTACCAGCATTTCCTGAGTTTGCGGTCGACTTTGAGGAGTGCAGACATGTTCCTGATCCACTGAAGATTGTCGCGCTGGACTCCGGAGGTAAGTATGGGGTGGGAGGGTGTAGGGAAGCAGAGTGCATAGTGTGTGGCTGCAGGTTGTGGGAGGGGCCAGTGAGACTGCCGGGGGACTGTTTCCTTTTTTTCAGGTAAAAAAAGACATTACAGGACTGTTTTTTACTTTACAGGGGCATGTGGCAGGCTGGGGTGGGTTTCCAGCATGCCACCGGACTCTTTCTTTGAGGGGGCAGCAGTAGCTGACAGGGGATTGGGCACCCCTGTCAGCACACAACAAAAGGGAGAGTTTAGATTATGCTGACGGGGATTGGGCACCCCGTCAGCAGACAATGAAAGTGGGGAGGTTACAGAATGCAAACGGGGAGTGGGCTCCCCCATTGGCAAAACTTAACATTGGGGCACTGAAGCCAATGGGGATTAGGGCTCCCAACGGCTAATAAACACGGTGAAGGGGGGGTTATATTGTTTGTGAACTCAGCGGCAAACCGTCGCCATGTTCACAAACAATATCAGGGTTTGGAAGTTCTGCCCTGCAATGATGGGTCGCTCCCTCCTTGCAGCGGATGGCTGACACTGCAATGATGAGGCGGCCCCTGATTGCAGTGGTGAAATTGTCACAAGTTGGTGGCAAGGTTCCAAACTATTGTCACCAGCAGCGTGCAATGGCATTGGGGGAAGTGGGACAAGCCTTTGTAAGCAGTGGGGGCATTGGCCACAACAGTGCCTTGCCTCCACAGCTGCTTCTGAGAAAGCTATCCCAATATGTCTCTTACGCTGCGCGCAATCAACATAAAAAGGAGCTAAAACTGAACCGGAAAACTACACGCCAATAAGTCTTCTTGATAATTTAACAAAGTTATTTGCAAAAGTACTCTTGAACAGATTGACTACTTGGTTAGAGCAGAATAAAACACTATCACAACTTCGAGCTGTTTTTTCTCGCAATAAAGGAACACATACTCAGATATTTATATTAGAACATTTAAGAGAAAAATATTGTCACATTAGAAAACATACACTTTTTGTTGCTTTTTGTAGATTTCTTATCTGCCTTTGATTATTTGTTAAGAACTTTCTTATAGGACAAAATGCATAAATTGAGCATTGATCATAATCTGATAAGTCTAATTCGTAGATTGTATACTGATACCTGGGTGCAGATTAAATATGCAAAAGCTGGGGATTTAACATGCAAAATCAGAACAAACCTTGGTGTTCACCAGGGTTGTGTCCTGGCCTCTACATTATTTAATATCTATATAAATGATATATTGTTAGCATTTCAAGATAATGATCAACATGCACCTAAAATTGGGGCTTATAAGATCCTGGTTCTTGCTTATGTGGATGATTTTGCAATAATGTCTAAGACTAGATTGGGCCTACAGAAGGCTTTACATTTACTGGACAAATTGAGTATTTCACATAATTTAAAACCTAATGTCTCAAAAACGCAGGTTGTGGTATTTGGTAGTAGGAAAAAGTACAGATCCTTATATATAAGAAATAAAAGACTCAAATATGTGAATGAATACCAGTATTGGGGAGTGTGGTTTGCTAGTAATTTAACATGGAATAAACATATTAAATATTTACTCGGAAACATTAAAAATACAATAACGGCTTTGGATAGGTTCAATTATTTGTATGGGGGCTGCACTGTAGTCCCTTTTTTTAAAAAAAACTTTCAACTTTAAGGTCATTCCTCAGATATTGTATTTAGTGGAAGTTTGGGGAGGGGCTAATGTTACTCCTCTTGAGTCAACATTGAATACTGCTCATAAAAACTACTTGGACTCCCTATGGTTATTCTGGCTGAGTTGGTTAGATCACAATTGAGTCAACCAAGTCTTACCTCAATGATACAAGCAAAAAAAATTAATTTTTGGGTTAAGACAACAATGCAAATAACTGATAACCTTATTAAGATATGTATGAAGGAAAAAGAAAAGCTTGTGCCCTATAAGAAGGACAGTTGGTTGAATAGGGTCGAGAGATCACTGGAAAATAACGGACTATCATATCTGACTGTTTAGGTTAAGCAGAATATTAATTTAAATAGTACATACACGGGCTATATTACTAAGAAACTTTATCAGGTATCTAGGCAAAATGATTTACTAAAGCTAAAAAAAATAAAAATTTCAAATTGGTTAGTGGGTAATACTAGAGAGCATAGTTTAAAACCATATTTGAATATAATTAAGACACATAAGCATAGGACAATTTTGACTAGGTTTAGGTTTCAAGTATTTGACAGTATGGTACTGGAAGCTAGCTATAACAAGGAATCCAACACCTCTGAACCTTGCCATTGCAATCTACAGGAAACTGAAGATCTTAAACATGTAACACTAATGTGTCCTTGCTATGACAAAGAAAGTGTCTTCTTTTTAAAGCAGTATTTGGATACTTGCGGTATTCCTGACAGATATATGCTAGATTTGTTGTATAATTCAGAAAATATGGAATTATTGACAAACTTGGCTCAGTATTTGACTACAGTTACTGACCTTAGAAAGAAAAAAATGGCTATGTGTTAAAACTTAATAATATAGAGCTCTTACACTAGAACTATATACTGAGATGTAAACAAAACTGCTGTATTTGTCTGATTTCTGCTCTGTTGGGGGGAGGGGTTAGAGGTAGCCTTGGATTTTCCTATTGCACATATTACTGCTGCTGATGTTTAGTGCTGAAGACATTTAATTATGTGATTTTATTTATTTATGTACTGTATTTTCTGTATGACATGTTTATGTATAATTGTAATGGCTATTTGCCGAACAATAAATTTGTAAGCTTATGCCCTTCTGCATATGGAGGTAAACAAAGGGAAAGAGAGATGGAAGTATGGTCCAACAGCACCCTACTGTGTATTTCACAATAACTAACCCCAGAAATAAGTGATGGGCTAATTAACATGCAATTTATTCTAGAATATGTGTTATGAACAGACGAGAGAAAAGTGTGATTTCTTTCAGCAGGATGGAGTGTCATTCATATATCAACTAAACCGCATAGATCTAGAAGTTCTCACAAGGCTCTCTGGACCAGAGAAAGGCCTTGCAGATAGATCCAGACCTATCAGATGTATCATTAACAATCAAATTCCAGTCTTCCATAATAATCTTGGGAAGGCTAGTGAATGTTGTAATAGTGTCCCCTAATTGCATAAAAAAGGAAAGAGTATCTATGCTTGGACCATTAATACATCCTAGCAATAATTCCTGAGATCCCACCTTAACATGTAAAAATGAAAAATGTCCTTCTGGAACTTCATAATCCTTAAAGATTTGAAAGGACAGATGTTTGCACACCAAAATAAAACCCCTGCCCTATGAGTGCTTGTGCCAGTGCCAAAGGACTGGCTGACCCAAATAATTCTGAAAAAATTTCCCTCTTTGCCAGAACCTGGGTCTCCTGAAGCACTGATATATCAGGTTTATATACAAGAAGATGCTTAAGGATTTGAGTGTGCTTATATGAAAAAGAGTCCCCCTTAATGTTCAAAGTCAAGCATTTCAGTTGTGTAACTGCTATATAGGGCCACCTAGGAATAAACTGAAATGTAGCCAGTTTTTCCATACTCTGAAATGCAAGAAGTCACTCAATCCTCCATTCTGGAAAAGTAACTCACTAATAGCGGTTGCTAGCAGAGTTCTGTTACTGCATGAATTCGGAGTGGACTGATTGAAACGGCTGCCAGCTATGCACTCTCTATTCTGTGGAGCTAGAATAGGAAAGCAAGGAGATTTTTCTGCTTTCAAATATTTTGGAAAAGGTATGCCATCTGTGCTGTATTAAAAAAGATTTCCTTACCAGTACACATTATTGCTGGCCCCCATTGTGCTGTTCTCCTGCCACTTTTCTTTCTCGTTTGTATGAGGAAGGTCATTGGTGGCCCAAGGGGGGGTTCCCCCAAGCAAGCATTGGACCACAAACGCTGCTCTGCGAGCAAGACACCAACAGGATGGTGGATAAGTAGAGAGAGAGCAGCACCCAAAAGAAAGTGTCCTCTGAGCTGATTTCAGGGGTTCAGTCTATAAATATTCTGCTTCTGCCCTTGGTCAATATCACTTGGACTTAATAGTTAAACTGTTTTTGAAATAACAGCCAATGCAGCTTATACAGAGGACCTATGTTTGTGTTTTATAGCTTTTGTGTTTGTTAGTCTTTCTGACTTACTGATTAATTGAGCCATTGCATTCTTGAAATAAGGAATAAGGTAGACAGAGTGACTAATGTCATGGTACGTGTACTGTATTGATTGATTTTCAATCTCATGCTATTTTCTAAACTGAAGTTTTAACTTTCGTGCCATATGCAAATCAATAGTCATATGCTCCCAGAGTAAAGCAGCGCATGAGTGGAGTTTTGGTCAGATTGCCGAGAGCAAGGAGTGAGTGAAGATCAGGGAAGCATGGTGCTGATGAATGGTGTTGGTGTTCCTTTGCACTGATGCTAACAACTCAATTTGGTTCAGCTTTTGCAATTTTTGTGAAGCTGCCCCTTACTTTTTTCCTTTATTAAAGGTCTTTTTATGCCACACTTCTATAAAGGTGATAGCTAAGTCGTTAACTTTGTGAGTTAGGCCAGCTAAGTAAATTCAGCAAATGGCTTAGTCTATTTCCTATATAAGGTCTTTTGTGAGAAGCCGAGGTCCACTGAAATATATGGTGAGGAGTAATCTCCTTAGTCGTTCATGACAGCATATAGTATATGACTTTGCTTCTGCCTTTGTTTTTGAAGATCCACACAGGAAGTTATTCCCTTTCTACTCTCTGGGAAAAAGTAAGCCAATAAAACAATTGATTTATATCTCATTAGTGATAGAGTGTTTTAATAGAACCTGACATTCTAGGGCAGTGAGAAAATATACTGTCCTTATTTTGTATGGTGTCTTTTAGGATAATTTTACCTTTTACACAAAATTGCTTCATTATCTTTGTAATAGGTATGTAGGTAACTTTTAGTCATTCTTTAGTTAAGGTAGATAGCTACCTGGCTAAGCTAATTTATTCTTAATTAGCAAACTGGTTAATAATGTCATCTCATTTGTATTTATATTGTTAAAGTGATTTTAGCTTTGGAGCTATTTCTACCATATTTTATGTGTGATTGAATACTATAGCATATTTGTAGTATCCTGAAAGATTTCAGTACTTTTGTACTGCTGGATGCTTGTCACATGAATACAAAATTATTTTTGTATATTCTTTTTAGTAAGAAAAAGAGTCTGAGAAGTTTGGAAATTTAAGACCATCACGAAGCCAAGGACTTGATGATTTTTCTCCTGTATGTTGCCACCAATATATCCTAAATCTGGAGGGTTAATTCCTTGCACTTATCTGGACTCTGGTTCTTAAAGGACCCTTGGTATGGATTAACTGTTCTTAATAATTTACTGGCCTCGGCTAGCTGAACTGAAAGCAACCAAGACCGAAATGGAGATTATTGAAGTCCTTTGATGCTTTGATGCTTTGATCTGTGTGCTGTTTAATTATTGTGGCTTTAGGTCTTAGCTTAATCCTCAGAGCTATAGGAATTTGATGAATGTGTTAACATATACATTATTTAAGTACATCCAGAATTTATGTATTTATTCTATCTGCTTATTTTTAAGTCTCAGCACATTTTAATAGTCTTATTAGGCAGTGAATCAGGCGGAGATCTTAAGGCTCTCCGGATACTTAAGATATCCAGGTATTTGTGCAATATTAAATCTGTATTAAGTAAAATATGGTAATCACCAGAAGTGGCACAGGAAACTCTGAGGTGGGAGTTCCAGATGTGAATGTCCACCGAAATATTATTGCGATTCCAGAGACACAGGAAGATTTATAGGGAGGCCCCTACCTAAACTTGAATAAAATCAAATTAAGAATGGGAAGAAAAGGATGGGGAAAGCTGGTAATAAGTCAAAGAAACCCGAGGCCGGGGTGCCTTCTCTTAGAGTAAAAAATCTATCACAGAGAACAGCTGAAAAGATAAAAAAACCAGAAAATTATGGACTTATGGACTGGATATGGACAAGCCCCCAAACTCCTTTCTATGCCTACTTGTGTAACTCAGAGATAGTTGATGGTTGTTTGGTTGGAGGCTCTGGTGCTGATAAGTCTAAAGAAACCCCTGAGATGATTTCCTACTGTGAATGGGAAACACTTATACAGGGAGACAGCACTGAAGATTCATATTACTCTGAACTAGAACCAGAGTTCTCCCCAGCATCAACCTCTAATTATTTGTGTCTGGATTATTCCCCCATTTTAGGGCCTATTATAACCCATAATTTGCAGGACACATTAACAAATGAGAACAGGGGTATCTTTACTTTGCACTCACCAGTTCTTGAGAAATCTCGAGATAATGAGGAACTAAAGGCAATAATTCAAGAGATGAGTACAACTACTGAGGGCCTTAAACAAATGGAACTGACACATAGAGAAGTCTGTAGGAAAATACAAGAGAGAGAGATATCTTTTAAAGGAGAAATAAAAAAGATAATGGACATGCCAAGGCTATTACAAACAGAAAGAGTTACCCAAGATGAAGAACATGAGGAATTTGTTTCTGATAAAGGGGATTTTGCAGCAAGTTCTAATATCTCTAAACAAATGCTGCAGATAATTAAAAATCAATATTATGCTGATATTGTAATCCTGGAAAACATTACAGTGTTGAAGGATGAAATCTGTAATTTAAGGGCAGATGTTTTCCATAATATAGCATTGTTAGAAAACATTAATGAGAGTAGAGTACCCCAACACTCTGAGCTAATTAATGATGAGATTTCATCAAAAGAAAAATGTAACAGGGGGATACAGGTCCATCTCCCTGCACCATTTAAGAAAGATAATTTATTTATTTCATTTTTGTTGACCGGGTAAGTGCACTAGACAAATTCTGCCTATTTTCAGGCATGACCTGGAGGAAGGGGATATAGATGAAATGCCAACTGACTTTGAACCTGATTAAGCTGTTGGTGGTATTTTAGTGAATGGGGGGAAATTTGGCCAGTGCACCAGCAAAATTCCCCTACTCTTTTTGAGAAGTTCCATGGGCTCTTTAACATCTACCTGAACTACCACCAGAACAGGCAGATGGGACCATGATTTAATGTCTCATGTGAAAGACAGCACCTCAGAAGTGCAACACCCCCCTCATGCTGCACTGCAGTGTCAGTATTGGGATATTAACCCAAGTGCCTGGTGTGTAGCTAGAACCCACAGTCTTATGATCTCCCGGCCTCAGAGGTGAGTGTGCTACCTGCTGAGCCACTGACACTGCCATAATATTTGCTCATGCTATATGCAAGAGGCAGGGAATATAGAAACATCTAATAATAAGTCCCGGGGAGCCTGTACTAACCCACCTGATTTTGGGATAATCCAATCAGTGTAACCAAGGAGTAGAAATTTAAAGAAGGGTCAACAAGAATATAAGACACAAAGAAAATTTTAAAAACAAAGGAATAAATAAAAGCAAGTATCAGTGGAAGTGCACCAAAGGGAAATTAAGCATTGTAAAGAGGGGAAAAGTTGTTCAGAGGATAAAAAGAGAACCACATTCTCCTATAAGGAAATTGTGAGCAAGGAATCTGAAGTCTGGAACATGGGGGAGGCTTGAGACCATGGGCAGTTCAACTACCATAAAGGAGTCTGAGGCCTGGAAGGAAGATCTTATTAGAAGTGGACAGAATAATGTATAATATTTGACAGAGACAGAGGGAGTGCCAAGGTTAGTAAGTGAAACAGGAGAGAAGCTCAAAGAATGGATGTTGGGGTCTTCTTGAGATTCAGACATTAAATAAAGATGAAGAGATATTTGTTATGCAATCGCCCAATTTAGAGTATTTGAATACAGTTCTGTTATAATGTACATCAGAAGAATTTGCAAAGTACATTCTGAGGAAGATCTCGGCTTTAGTCAAATGGGGATATAACGTTAGTTTCCCCATTCTTGTACCTAAAGTAGTAAATTCAGGAAAGCCTGGGGACAGGAATGAGAAACATCCTATTTGTGCCTCTAAATCAAATTCTAATTTAGTTCAAGAAAAACATGCAGAAAGGGAAAACCTTGCACAAATCATAAAGGTTATTGAAGATGATGACCAGAGTCAAAGCAACAGATGGTTGTGCAGGGTGACCTCCATCTTTGGATGGGAAACTACTGAACAAGATTCCTTTAGAGCTATTAGAAATGAACTGCTCTCTTTTTTAATGAGGGTCTTGGGCATTAAAATTACCCAAACTATGGTAGTTAATATAAAGATCTACAGGGGTCTTAATACTTCAACACAGATTGATATTACTTTTAAGAATCCAACTACAGCTAATATGTTGATTTCCATTGCAAGTAAATTGGATTGCCTGGGAATATATATATATATATATATATATATATATATATATATTGTTTCACCTAGGGAGATGGAAGGAAACATGCTGAGAGATACATGTGAAGCAAAATAAAATTTAGGTCCAAAGGCAGAGGAGGATGTTCCTCTTATAGATCTTGAGAAGAAAATTGATTCAGCTATGTTCACACCATTGAAAACAATTGATTCAGAATGATAATTTTTGCTTAGAACCAATATTAAGGACCCAGACTTTCAGGTCAACGCTCTTACAGTGCTTTCTTGGCATATAGAAGGAGTGAATCTTAAAATTGCTGACCCAGAGGTTCTTCTTTTTTAGAGACTTTTGATATTATAAGGCTCCAGGAGGCATGCTGCACTGATTTGTATTTCCTAGGATGGCTGGTTACACAGCTTTTGTGTTCTCTGCTTGCAGGGATAAAAAATTTGGTAGACTTCAGGGGGGCCTATTGCTGTATATTAAAACTAAATTGAACTTGAGCATTTCTGAACATCCAACAAAAATAAATAACACAAGGGTATTAATAATTTCAGATGGAAATAAAAACAATATTTTATGTAATGTTTATTTACCCACAAAAGTAGGAACTAAAGAAATAAGAGATCAGCTTGTCCTGCATTTGGAATCTATTCTTGATGACTTAATGGAAACTGAAACTAATTGCCCTGTTGTCATCTTGGGAGATTTAAATGCTAGAATATCTACACAATTCTCTGAAAGGGACCATACAGATTGGAGTCTTTCCTTATCTTTAACAAACTATAATGTTAAGTGTACAGGGAAATCACTAGACTTAAAAACTAACAGTAGAGGCAAAGAACTCTTGGCAAGTCTTGCCCAGAGAAACTTTTGCCTGTTGAATAGAAGGACAATGGGGGACATTCCATGGGAATTGACTTTCCTTGGTGCTTCTAGCACTTCTTTACCAGATCTGGTTTGGACCGACACTGAAGCCGTAAAATTGGTGCACAAATTACAGGTTTAGGAACGAGATGAGTCTGCACAGTCTCCAACAGTACTTACATTGGAGAACCTTTTTTTAATACAAATCAAGATGATATATCTTCAGGAGAAAACTTAGAGCTCATCATTGAAAAAGGGATTAGATGGGGTCCCATATATCAAATTCAGTTTGAAGAAATTCTGGACATGGAAAACTCCTTAATGTACATCAATTGATGTATAATAGAACAAAGGTGTTTAACACTGGGGAACAATGGGAAGCTGCACATACTATTTTTGAGACCTCTATGTAAGTCAAGAAAATGAGTACGTCAGAGGAAAACACCCTTTAAAAAAAACATGGTATAACACAAATTATGAACTGAGGATCGTAAATAGGGGAATTTGATTGGCTGAGAGCTCTTTGAAGCCATGATGATATCAGGCTACATCATCACGGCTTCAGAAAAGTTCCAGTGCCACTAGCCTCCTTGCTCTCTACTGTTCGAGAACTATCTTTTCAAAATGTACTCCTACACCACCCAAAAACTCACTCATAAAATGTCTTAAAACCTGTTTCTTTTATTTTTTTTATTTAAAAAACTTGAAATTCAGTTCATAATAGCAATAAGTCACTCCAGGGTGTGGTATATCATGAGATATTGTCACTTCTTGGGTGGTTGGATGCACTTGGCCTGTGGCCTTGTGCCCAACCACCCAAGGTGTGATGATATCTCATGATATACCACATCCCGTCATGCCTTATTGCTTAAATGCGCCATAGCCAAGGCAACGTTTGAAAAAATACTTAGGCAATATAAGAAGAACAAGAACAAAAACATTTCAGATTATAATCTTTGGAAAAAGGAGAGGGCCAAATATAAAAAAAACTTTAGAAGAAGAAAAAGCAAGTATACTTCTGGTTTATGGGAAAAGTTAAGGCAGGAAGTCCTGGACAAGGATAGTAGATGCTTCTGGAAAATTGTGGCCCAGGGATATAACAGGTATTCTATGAGAGCTGAGTCACGTATCATGCCAGAAATATGGCCATCTTATTTTTCTGACCTCTTATTATTCACAAGAAAAGGCTGAAATGGTCTGCAGCCACCAGAATGTAGAAAAGCTATTTTTCCAAGCACAATTATAATTACAAAGAATGAAATTTTGCTGGCACTTATATCGCTCAAGTCCAATAAAGCACGGGGTCTTGGGTGATGTTTATAAATCTTTTTCTAATTGGTGGTTTCCTTTCTTTGTCCTTACATTTACTGGATTTATTCAAGGTGAGCAATTTCCTTCAGGCTGGTCTGGGAGTATACTGTATCCAATTTTTAAAAAGGAAGACCATAATAACCAAAAATGTATAGGCCCATCAGCCTAATAGATGTGTCCCAGAAAATCTTTTCAAAAATAATTTTGAGCAGATTGCTGGAGTGGGTGGAGCAGAACTCAATATTAAATGAGGCCCAAAATGGATTTCAGAAGAACAGATCCACCACACATTACTGTTATGTGCTAGAGCATTTGGTATGGAAATATACCAAGACAAAAAAATCTAAGCTCTTTTGTTGTTTTGTTGATTTTTCTTCAGCTTTCGACTGCATAAGTAGGAAGATTCTGTAGGACACACTTAAGGCATTGAAAATAGAAAGAGTGTTGCTGCATACCCTTATTGGACTACATGAAGATACTTGGACAAGGAGTCAACACAATCAATATGAGCATTTAACCAACAAGATTTGTTTAAACGTGGGAGTGAGGCAAGGATGTATCCTGGCTCCCACTTTGTTTAATATTTACATTAACACAATTCTGGACCAGATTGCTAATCCTGAATTTCATGCTCCAAAATAAAAGAAAACAGAACTTACAGTTTGGCTTATGCAGACAATTTAGTTCTATTATCAACTTCCGCATTAGGCCCTAAAAGAAAATTGGCGCTCTTCAAATCTTTATATGAACAAAGAAAGCTAAAGATAAATCTAAGTATAACAAATGTAGTGATTTTTGGAAATATATGTAAAAATCATCCAAAGTTTAAAATCAATGGGAACTACATTGCCATATCAAATAGATATGAGTACCTTGGAGTTTGTTTTTCCCAGAGTCTATCTTGGACAAAGCATTTAGAGCACATACAAGATAAAATGTTGTCATCTGTAAATGCCCTTAAAATATTTAATAGCAAAATGGGAAAGACTTCACTAAGAGGTATCTTGAGGGTTATTAATGCTAAAATTGGATCAAGTATATTATATGCTTTAGAAGTTTGGGGGTATACTAATGTTAGACGTTTAGAAACAATTTTAAATAAATTGTACAGATATATTCTGAGGTTACCACAGGGCACTCTTAACTGTATATTAAAATTAGAATTGGGACAATGCTCATTACTTTCTCTAATCCAAGAAAGACAAATCATTGTCTTGCTTAAAACCTTTTTACTATCTGATGATAGGTACCCTAGAATGTGCTTGGAAGAAGGTATCTCTATAGCTAGTTTAGGATATGCACATCCCTTCATTTAGCTCATAAAGAAAACTTTAATGTCTGCAGGTATGGGTCATCATTTGTGTAGGATATATGTTAGACCATTTGTAGAGGTCAGGGAAGATATCAAACAGAGGCTGAGTGATTTGGACCTTAACCAGCTATTAGTTCAATTCTACCTGTTGAAACTTCATAATTTTTATAAAACAATTAAATCTACCCATGGCCAGTAGGTCTATCTGACACAACTAACATGCCCCAAACTTAGAAGAATTTTTACTAGATTCAGGACAGAAGGTTATGATGCCCAATTGATTCACTTTACATAGAAGAGAAAAGGAATCTTATCTCCTTTTTGTAAATGTGGAGCCCCAACACTTGATGACATAAAACATGTGGTACTCTTATGCCCCCTATATAAGGCAAGTAGGAAAAATGGCTGGGCAGACTGTTCGGTGGTCTCAGTCTCCTCCCTGGAGATTTATTAAAATATTTGTTTATGACAAAAGATAAAAACATTCTAGAAGCTGTTGCAAAATTCTTGTTGTTAAAGCATCTATGATGGATTTTCATATTTGATCCATTGTTAGGTGAAGAGATTTGGTATTTGCACATTTATGCCATTTATTAAATCAATTGTTGTATGTTTTGCAATTTTTAGATACATTTTTTAAATTATGTAAATCTGTTGTTCAGAAAATTATGTAATTTTATGTGATGTGTATTTTAACTTCTGTGTAGTATATTGTAACAGCAATTATGCTGATCAACAAACTTGTACCTACCTACCTACCTACCACTCAACTCACTAATAGACCCCTGGAGCTATAATAATACAGCACCACCCTGAACATCTAGAAAGTGCAAGTCCTCTGCTTAAATTTATAAAAAAGACACAGTATCAGTAATAGCAACCTTATAACAATAATAGATAACTTGTAAGTTGTCCCCAATTTACCTCTCCAAACAAGGGGGGGGGAGGTGATCAGAGGAAAACCCTAAGCAATGTCTCAGAGCCACCTAGATGAAAAAAGGTGGTGGTTCAGGAAATGGGCATATGCTCCAGCAACCATATCCCAGTATAAACAACATGAATTATGTAGGGGCAGTGAGCAGCAACATAAATTCAAAAGAAAAGAAACTAAGGGGGGAAAGGAAGGAAATATAAAGTTGGGGAAGGAAGGACATACAAAGGAAGAAGGAAAGAAAGAGGAGAAAAAAGTGCCTGTCTCTGCACCCACCAGGGGTTGCTTCTGTGATCCCCCATTGTTCTATGTAGGCTGCCACTAAGTCCTTCAAGGCCATCCATAAACTGAAACATAAAAGCTTAGATCCATAAAGAACTCCAGAACACTGTGGAAGGCATAGATCCATAGACCTGCCAACACATTCCATGTCTTGCAGTCCATGGTGGATCATGTCCACAAACTCTTATATATCTTGGAATGGCTCCACAAAGTGAAAACTGAGCAAACAGTCATTGGAGATAAAGGAGTATATTCTTAAAATGTAATGTAGATCAGTGTGCCTGACAAGACATGAAATTATCAAACCAAAATGAAGCCACGATTCAGTCACCAGCCAGCTAATCTGCTGCACAAAAATAATGTATAGTCCATGGATAATCCCAGAGAAGGTGGAATTCACTTCTAAAGGCACCAGTTCTGAAAATAAACATTGCTTTTTGCCTGCATAAAAACTACATCCAAAACTGAGGCCACAAATCCAGTTAACTGAATAGAAGAGTCTGTCTCAGTTTTGTTAATCAGTCCAGCTCAAATTGGGCATAAAAAAAAATACATAGCAGCAAGTCATCCTGCATCTTAACATTCTGTACCCCAACAGACTTGAAGGCTAACAACATTTTCTTCCTCCTGTTAACCAGGCAGTCCATCTCAGGTGTTGTTCTGCAGAGCTAGAGGTACAAATAAATGAGGGTACAGTTTAGGGAGCTCAGATGTAGCATGATCTGCTGATGAATATTCTACAGTGCTAGATGCTGTTTGTACAAAGAAGTGTGCCACATAACATATGCAGAATTTTATGCCAGCATGATAGAGGAGCTGCTTAATGTCTTTGTACGCTGACTGCCGCTCCCTGACCATTGGAGTAGTGTCGCTATATATATAAAAAAAGGCTTACCCTTCCATAGCAGGGGTCTCTTGGCTCAAGTCTTCAGTTGTATCCAGGCTTTGTCCAGGTAATTAAGGCAGTGCAAAATAATAACCCTCGGCTTCCCATCTGGTGGGGTCTGGGGATGCAGTTATCAGGGGGCTTGTTTGATACAGAATTTGTCACCTGAGGCAGGGGTTCCAGCAATTTCCAACAATAAAGACTGAACAAAAGCAAGCATCTCTGGACCCTCTACCAACTCAGGGATGCTAATTAAAACAAAATGATTACGTCGATTCCTAGCCTCTAGGTCATTGACTTTGAGCTCCATTTTCACAAGTCTTTTTTTCAGTCTTGCACTTCCCATTCTTCTCGGGCCTAAACATCTTTAACTGAACTAATTCTTGTTTCAGCATCCCCTAGCTGACAATGAAAGGACTCCAGGGTCAGTTTTAATAATTGTAAATCCTCAGCTACCTGAGCCAGTGTTAACATAATGCCGGCCATATAAGCGAGGAGGAGATCCAACTTGTCTGGTCTGGTTGGGTAGGAAATTTTTGCTGGGGTAGAGGTCTGGCTGGTGGTGCCACCTGTATGTCTGGTGGGGCTGCTGACTCCCACACAGTTGATAGATCCATGACCTCCGCTTGCACAGCTGCTATTTCTGACTCCATAAAAGACACCACACCAGTAAGGTTAAATAAAAACAACTGGAAATAAAGCTGTCAACTGTACTAAAAATAACTGTAAACAGTGTCGAGAATACAAAGCTGAGGAGCAAACATCTGCTCAGCCCAGAAGCATTACATGACTCCCATTTATTTTCTTGAGAAAAAACTCAATTAAAACCTTTATAAAATATTGACAAGTATTCTGAAGCAGTTATGCAGAACAACCAAGCCACCAAAGCAATATGTTTGCTACCCTTCTGCAGGCAAACATAAAAAGGATCATATGGTCCCCCCATTTTTAGAAGTTTAGCACAGTACTAAATAAACAACGTTGTGTTCTCTAATCATAGTACAATCACAAGGGGTGGTTGCCGTATTCATAGAGGCCTGGTACACAGTGCTCAGTGGAGAGCAAAATCATGCCAAATACACTACTGCACCCATGCAAATGGGGCACCCTCTAGCATACAGAGAGCAGCGATATATTCAGGAAATTTTGGAAGGAGAAAAAGGATGACATGGCAGCACTATCTACCACTTCCAAAACCCTACTTTTAGTAATTTGCACAGCAGTATCTGGTCACTCCCCCAATCCATGGGAAACTGTCAAAATCCATGGCAGTCTAACAACCCCCACCCCATCACTGAGAAAATGTCACATTATCTAGCAGTCTAGTGGCCGCCTAAATACCCAAGAACATGCCAAAGTCCTTTGTATTCCAGTGGCTCCCCTGCCCAATTCTAACTGCAAAGTAACCTCCCTGGTAGTTCAGAGGTGCCCTTCCTATTTGATCCCTGTTATACTGATTGTACCCACCACCACCCTGTACATCCCTTATGCACTAATTAAGTACCATGCCTTATTTGTCATCAGATCTGCATGTGGCAACTGACGCATACTCTCCTCACACAATCTTGGTCAACCATCATCTAAGGAGCAGGGAGCAGGCACATGTACTGTACTGTAGAAACATCTGTTCCTACAATTTATTTTATTTATTTAAGTCTCGGATTACAAGTGCCTTTGAGCCAAGGCTCATTCACAAAGGTTCCATGTCAGAACAATAAACAACAATAAACAGAGAAATATACAGACTCAAACAATGAGCAAGATACTAAATATATATATTGAATGTGTGGGTATAACAAAAAGTTGCTGTGCTAGGGGAAAGATATATGTGAAGGGGAGAGGGAGTGCACAGTCAGCAGTTTGACCTTGTCTTGTAGGAGCCAGTGTTTTTGGTAAGAAACGGTGGGAGATAAGAGAGGAGAGGCTGTCAGTGGGTGACATTGTTAAATGGGAAAAGATGGGGGGTGGGGGGTTGAGGGGGAGAAGGGCCAGTTAGGAGGGGGAGTTAGATGAATCATTCACAGTCGCTTAGAGCCATTAAGTGTTGTCTGAGTTTAAGTTTAAATGGGCCAAGCTTAGGTTTACAGAGTATGTCAAGGGGTAGGCCATTTAGCTAGTTTGGGGCCCAGAATCTGAAGGAATGCTGAGCCTGGGATGTTCTGCATAAGGGGGAGCGATAAGCCTTTTTAGAGGAATTCCTGGTATTTCACAGGCTAGGAAGGTGGGTTAGAAAAATCTGGGAGGAAGGGGGATTAGCTCCAGAGTGGTTTTCTTAGCAAGTATGCAGGTTTGGCACATAAGGCACTTGAGGTTTAGCCAGCTGGTGAGTGTATAGAGGTCACACGGGTGGGTCATCCTATAAGCACTTGAGACAAGATGGCAGGATTTATTGAGGGCTGTACATATTATTTTGAGGATAGTCTCAGATGCAAAGCCATAGATGATTAGTCCATAATCAATTATGGAAAATGTGGAGCTAGTTATGACTGATCGGATTTCAGTTCAGTTTATTGTAGGAAAACTCCAGTGAGCAGGCTCATTCACAAGGAGATCCTGTATGCATAACCGTATATTAAAAACAATACAAATGACTTATTGCATATCATATTGAAGGGGTAACAACATCGGGAGGTTCAATGCACAAAAACAATAAAGATGAACCAGTGAAGATATAAAATCGATACAATATGCACAAAAAGATACAACAGAACATGCAAATGCAGAATTATCAGCAAAAATCAGTGAGGATATAAAAATGTATACGATATATACAAAAAGATACAACAGAACATGCAAATGCAGAATTATCAGCAAAAATCAGTGAGGATATAAAAATGTATACGATATATACAAAAAGATACAACAGAACATGCAAATGCAGAAATAGCAGCAATAACTGTTAGGGTCAGTAAATGAACTGTGCCCTTAGGTGAGCAAATAGCTAAGAACATAGGATATATAATATAGAGAAGTGCATAGATCATAGATTATCAGCAAGGGTAGGGTAGATAAGGGTAGAAGGAAGAGGCCATGGAAAGGGGGTACGTTGAGGGGGACAGGAGGGGGAGGGAAGGGGATATGGGGTTGCGGGTATGGTGAGGGGAGAGGACAGACTGAGGAGTGAGGCAATAGTTGGGGGGATACTACAGTAGCAGCCACAGACACTGCCAGCTATTTCCCAAAATTTCTGTGATATTTCCAGAGAAAATCTCCCACTTTCTGCATTTCCATAGTAGGGGCAGCTGAGAGAATCTCTAGAGAAATTTTGCGAAATATCTGGAAATAGCTGGCAATGACTGTGGCTACTACTGTAATGGCAGTTATACATTGCTTGAAGTTAATCAGCCATCAGTGATTTGTAATAGTTAATAGTGACAATGCTGGTAAGTCTGAGTATGGATTGAATCGCTTCCAGGTGGCGAGCAGGGCATAGGAAATCGCCCTTTTTCCAAAGTTAATATGCATCTTTGGTATGTCAGGAAGGATGAAGTCAGTCTTCCTTAAGGAGTAGGTGCTGTGTGAGGTGTGGATAAGGGAGGATATATATCCTGGGAGCTTGTTTAGAAGTATATTTAGCATCCATGGCCCTAGATGAATCAAGCATTGAGTTGCTAATGAGGTCCAGCCAACTCCAGCATACAGGTCACAGTAGTGGGTTATAGGAGGTTCCTTTAAAATGAAACGCAAAGCCTGGTGGAACAAGACATCTAATTTGTGTAGGTTGCTGGCTGAGATAGAGTGGTAGATGATGTCACCATAGTCAGTAAGCAGTAGCAGTAAGTGGTAGGAACATGGTTTGTACAAGCCTGACTCTGGTATCAGATGGGAAAAGGGACTTGTTTCTGTTGAAGAACCCTAGTCTGGATTTAAGTTTAATGGAAAGATTATCAGTGTGGACATTGAAGGCAAGCTTATTGTTGAGCCATATGCTGAGATATTTAAGCAATAAGGCATGACAAGGTGTGTGTTATCGTGTATTATACAATGGCAACAAATAATGCTGGTCCCTGATTGGTCAGACTGGGACTGGACCCGGGATGTTATTCCAGCATAACATCCCGGCTCTAGTCCCAGTATGCTCACGACCACATAAAATGTTACAACACGATCCCTCCACAGCCGCTACTGAGAAAAGCTTCAGCGGTACTGCTGTGCTCGAAATCGCATTTCCGCTAAGCTAACAAACGGCACCGCCTAACCGAAATTGGCACTCTCAGTCAAATTCAAACTGACCGCCCATGCCAGCCCGGACACAAAATCTACCCATTCCCACGTCAGTTTAAAATAGTAAACACAGGCGAACTGAAACTACCTTTGGCTTCACAGCACTTTCCCGCCGGTAGTTCAGTTCAGCATGAACATAATAACCCTGTATTTTACTTGGTTACTTTTCATGTCATTTTTCTCCTCGTAACAGTAAAAGCTTCACCGACAGACCTTCCACACCGATATAGGGTACAGGAGCCATTGCAAATCGCCACATTGACACATGGAGAGGGAGATGACTTCTGCCATTGCACGTGACAGCAAATGACCTCTGACTTCCACACGGTGGCAGATAGCCACATTCAGACATGCAGAGCAAGATGACCTCTGCCATTCATGAAACAGCAAAGGAGACGAAACGAGATGGAAATAAATAAAAACTATATTCAAACGGGGGGGCGATTAGGAACAACAACAAACCTATGGGGGACTGCAGAGTCACAATAACAGTAGCTCAAACACAACCTTCACCTACTACTCTAAACTGTAATTAGCACTATTTTTTTAAAAGTAAACCTCAGAGTAAATAAACACCAAACTTTACTTTTAAATGTTTTTTTTAAATCTTTAATACTTTTACATCACATGAGCTATTAGATAATGCCCTCAGGGTGGGTGTTATGCTGGGATAACATCCGCCGTGTGTTAGACGCCGGCCGTTGGCTCGGCCTCAACCACTCCAAGGTGGGATGTTATCCTACATAACACCCACTCCTGTCGGGCATTATTTTATTAACGCTACTCCTGGGGTGGGTTGAAGACAGGCAAGTTTAGTGTTTCCACCACCCCAGGAGGACGTTATTACACAAGATAACACACCTTGGAGTGCCTTATTGCAATTATACAATGGCTCGATGTTATACAAAACAAAAATAAAAATAAAAATGTTTTTAGTAGATTTTTAGTGAGGCAGTATATCTTTGTTTCTGAAAAAAAAAGCTCAAGCTCAAGCTCAGGGTCCATAAAATCAACACAGTGATGTTATTGTGTAATATCATCACTGTCTCAGGCACACACTGACAAATCAGAGTCCAGGAAATTTTCTTGCCATTGTATAATTAAATTTATCTACCACTTCCAGAGACTCACCTAAGGTGGTGACAATGGGTGGGTGTGACTTGCTTAGAATGTGTCAGAGGTGGAAGGGTGCAGCTGAGGTTAAAGAACATGTTTTTTTTTCATCATTTAGCAATAATTTGGCATTGCTGAGGTTATGTTCAAGCCTGAGAAAATCTTCTTGCAGTACCTTGCAGGCTTTGGTCAATGTAGGCTTAGAGATATACAAAACATGAAGTGAAGTTTGGAGTTGACAATTTTGGAGTTAAGGGTATAGATTGATATATATATATATATATATATATATATATATAGCCTACAATGGATCCTTTGGGACACCCCATGTAATAGGTAGGGGGCCAGAGAAAAGCCCATTCTGCTTTGACTTTCTGACTCTACTAGAGCAGTAGTTCTCACACACTGTCATAGTGAGCCTCCCCCAAGCCTCGGAAAAGATCTTGCCCCTCTCCCAATATAGAAATAACTTTGGTCCTCCCCATAATTAGAACAATTATTGTACTTTGCACAGTACACAAGGGATACAGTGACATTCCTTTGAGTAGTTGAGTTTATTCTCATTTTATTAAACATACTATTCTCCATCTGTATAACCCCCTCCCCATGTCAGCCTACTCACTCCACACTTCTGGGTTTTGGACCCTATTTACTGCACCCCTTGTTGCAATACCTCCATGAGTTAGATTACCTTCTTTGTCAGTTTTACCTTGTTTTTAAACACCTTCTCAGGGACCATTTTGCTTTGTCCGGCTGTTGCTCCTAGTACCTCTCAACCTAGCCTTTGCATTTGTGCTTTTCTGTAGCCAGTATAATGGGTCTGCTGTTACCTTGTACCTATTCATTTATATTATTTTGCATTTTGTTTTGCACAGTTTCCAAAAACTGTACTTCCTCCATTCAGCTTTCCCCCATGTCATACCAGGAAACAAGTGTTTGTTGAGTGCAACTTTCCTGGTCACCCATTTTGTGCATAAATTCGCATGCCATTATTCACTTTAGTTTGTTGCATTCTATCACACAAAGCATCCAAAACCTGACATTTAAATATAGTACATTTTAAGGCTTGCTTGAGCCTCCCCTGGAACAGATTGGGGCCTTCCTTGGGAGGCTGGCCTCACCATTTAAGAAACCCTGCACTAGAGACATAACTGACAAACCATTGTACTGAGTTTGTCAAGATACCTAGGTGTTTAAGGCTGTGGAGGACAAGGTTGTGCTCCACAGTATCAAACGCCTTACTGAGATCAAGAAAGACGGCACTGGTGACCATTTTGGAATCATGAGCAGTAATCCAGTCATTAGTGACTTTGGAAAGTACGGTGAAGGTACTGTGATTTTTCCTAAGTCCAGATTCAGCAGGGCATATTTTTTGATGTGCATTTTCAGTTGGAAGAAAATTAATCCTTTAAGGATTTTAGGGATAATAGGTAGGATGGAAATGGGTCTATATTTATGCCACAGGGGTCCCCAGATTTGAACAAGGGGAGTACATGGGTGGATTTCCAGCAGGATGGAACAGTTAGAGAGGTTATTGAGAGACTGAAGATGTGTAATAAAGGTGCTGTAAGATAGCAATAACCTAGTTTGAGGAAGAGTGGCTCAGTGCCACTGACTCTACCACCTTTTTTTGTATCTATTTTTTTGAAGTGATCTTCCAGTCAGTCAATCAAAATCTTTATTTAACCAGGCAATCACCATTGAGCAATGCTCATTTTAGAGGTGGAGCTGGGTTTTCAGTAAAAACAAAATACAAAACATTTTCAAGGATGTACAATAAGTAAACAGTAGGACAATATACATCAGTTACAATATATACAATGAGTAAGCAGTAGGATATATTACAGTAATATATGTATAAATATAGTCAAGGGATGAAACAGTTATGTATAGTACAATAATACAGTATATATAGTACTCTAATGATATGGGTACAAAGCTAGCCTAGGAGAAACCTTTAGGAGGAAAGGATAAGGAAAAAATAGTGATACCAGACAGACCAGCAAATTCAGTGGCAGGGGGAAGAATGTTGGTTTAAAGGATCTTGAGTCAAGAGAAATGGGTATAAGATTCCTTATTATGGTGCATGTATAGTGATTTGATGAATGAAAGGCAAATCCTGCTTTAGAAGTGTGTATTCAACACTTCTAGTAGTGAGATGGGTTCATTAGTTGTGACTCCATTAGCACTATTTTTTGTAGGAATGGATGGAGCAGTTATACATCCTTCAATTGCCTTGATGGTCTGTCATGTCACAGTCGAGTTACAATGGACTTGCTTTAGGGACGCAGCAAAGAAATTGGATTTGGTGGCACACACAAGCTTGACACATGCATTCCTTGCAGCACAAAAAACATTCCAGTCAGATGGGGACTTGGTCCATCTTGTATCGGCCCAAAGCTTTTTACGGTTAGAAAGTGCATTTTTGAGGTCAGGCATGAACTAGGGATTCCATTGTTTATGGGCTCTGGAACAAATGAAGAGGACATGTTTATTAGCCAGCTTTGTTATGTTGTCATTAAGTGTCTCAACAGCCTTATCTAGAGACCCTGAAAGATAAAGTCTTTGCCAATTTAGTTTGTTTAAGTCAAGCAGGTAATTATTGGGATTTAATTTTAGGAAGGATCGCTTAGTGATGAGTCGAGGTGAGAATGGAGCTGAAATGTAGGACCTTATGCAGACCACTGTCCTGTGGTCACATAGGTCATTGTGAAACACAGTGGTATGCAGAATGTTATGTGGGTGACTTGACAGAAGTACATCAAGTATGGAGCTGTTTACACATTTTTTTGTGTTAGTCCTTTCTGGTTCACTGATGAGATAGGCCAGGTCAAGTTTGTCACAAAGGTTTTTGTGATTGTTGGGCTTAAGAGAGAATGAATCCATATTTAGGCTCCCAAGGATGACAGATTTATTATTGCTTTGGGAGACGAGGGAATTTAAGGTGGATAGGATACCGAAACCACCAGTGGGAGGCCTATAACAGCCGATGATATTGATATTTTCAGATGAGGGCAGGTTCATTTTTAGCAAGATGAGTTTGAATTCTTTGGGCTTAGAGATATGTATAATATTGGAGACAATGAACTTGACTTTAGTGTACATGACAACTCTGCCTCCCCTGGATGCTCTATCAGCCCTGAAAACTTTATAGTTGGGAATAGCAATTTGGTGGTCCAAGATGGCATTTTTAAGCCAGGACTCATATAACAATGACGTCTTCAGCAGTGCATGCTTGTAGTTGATCAAGTTATTTTATAAGGCTCCTAATATTGATTGACACAATTTTTAGGCCTGGGAGGGTCCGAAATCAAAAGGGGAGGCAAGAGAAGAAGGAGGACCCGGGTTAACTTCGACATTGCCCAAGCATAAAAGAAGCATAATCAGTCTTAAGGAGCACCATAACATAGCAACTGCTTTTTTCTTTTGATAGCGACCATAACACAGGGTGGAGACAAGTGCATAAAGGGTATGGAGGTAATATTGGGAGGATAGAAGATAGAGAGCAGGGATAGGGCTTTAATGGACATGGGAGATGCAAAGGATGCAAGGATGTCAATATGAGAAGGGGGAAGACTGGTGAGAGGGGTATGTGGGATATACAAACCTTTCTACTGATGGATGATTGAGGAGAAAAAGGCTGGAAGCTTTTCTGGTAAGGGTGATGGGTGGAGTGGTGGTGTTGTTTGGGAAAGCAACAGGGGGAAAAGGTGTGATTGCCAGGAGGATTAGCAATGCAGGCAGCATTCTGCTAACAGGTGGTATGGAGAGTAGACAAGGGGAGCATCAAGAGGGAGTGGAGAGGTCCTCCCAGGCAGAGTAATAAGGGGGGAAGTAAGGGATATACCTGTATTAACAGGGAAATCAGTGAGATGAATCTATGAGTGTTAAAGTCCCTAGGAGCAGAAGTCACTTAGACAATCACAAATTATTCAGTTGTGAGGCACAGTAGAACAGAAGGAGTTAAGATGGAGATGATTAGGCTGGGAAAATGGTAGTAGGATTGTGCCAAATGGGAGAAGCATGAGTGTATTTAATAGAGGCCAGGGTCAGGGAGGGCGGTTGGGACAAAATATATGTAGAAGGAGCTTACAGTGTTAATATGGTTTAAACAGTGGTAGACAGAGAAGCTGAGCTTGGTTTCCATAGTGGCTTGAGTTACCAGCCAATGGGAGAATGAGCCATGGAGAGGAGACCAATCAGCGTAAAGCCACTAAAATTCAAGTCAGATCTTTACCAAGAAGCAGGGTTCCAAGCTGGCGCACCTGAGGTGTCTTTTTCCAGTGGCCTTGCAAGGAGTGGATGGTGGCTATTCAGTACCACTGTCCCTGAAGCTGGAGAACAGTCACCCAGTCAGTGGTCTGGCCTGAAAGGGAAAAAAGTAGGTAGAGCAAACAAATTAGTAGGCAAGCAGAAATGGTAGGGGTGGAGCAGACAGACAGGAGGGGAACAAAAAATGGAATTGGTGCTTGGTTAGATTGGTGGGAGGACCTGATATTAACAGGGCCGAGTGGTGGGGGAGGATAGAGAACAGGGACACGGAAGTGAGGGGGAAAGGGGAAAAGAAAAAGAACAGAACTTAGATTTGCCTGAGAGGCAGGTGGAGCAGGGAGGGAGGGGTACAGCACCTAGAGCAGAAGGCTAGGTGATCAGGACTGCAAGTTATGGTAGGCAATGTCAATTACAGGGACACAGGAGCAGCAGCTGAGAAAAGTTTGCACACAAGAAAAAAAGTCTTAACAGAGCTATAATCACTATGCAGGCTACATGAAACAGCGAATAAAGATTAACATCAGGTTGCTAAAGCAGGGCTGAATAATTGCTAGACTAGTCCAACTAGTACAGGTAAAGCTAACATAAAATCCCAAACAGTGTGTAACAGGTAAGAAATAAAAGCACCGGTGACAACAAAATACAGGTAGAAATAGCTTACGGTATTATTACAGCTTAAACCACAGTAGAGTGAGCAGCCAAGCTTCTTTCCCTCAGTGACTTGAGTTACCAGCCAATGGGGGACCGAGCAATGGAGAAGTGCTCAATCAGTATAAAGCCACTAAAATTCAAGTCAGATGTTTGCTGAGAAGCAGTGTTCCAAGCTGACGTATCTGAGGCGTCTTTCTCTGGCGACCTTGCAAGAGGTGGACAGTGGCTATTCAGCGCTGCTGTCCCTGGAACTGGAGCTCAGAAGTGTCCAATCAGGGAAATGGCAGTATTATTCTGGCTTAAACAGTGGTACAGAGAGCAGCTGAGCTTGGTTCCCACAGTGGCTTGAGTTACCAGCCAATGGGAAACCAAGTCATGGCGAGGCACCCAGTCAGTGGAAAGCCACTAAATTTCAAGTCCGATCTTTGCTGAGATGCAGGGTTCCAAGCTGGCGTACCTGAGGCATCTTCCCCTGGCAGCCTTGTGAGGGGTGGATGGTGACTATTCAGCGCTGCTGTCTCTAGAGCTGGAAGGCGGAGGTGTCCGGTCAGGGGACTGGCCTGAGGTGTCTTTCACTAGCAGCCTTCCAAGATTTGGATGGTGGCTATTCAGCGCCACTGTCCCTGGAGCTGGAAGGGGGAAGCACCTGGTCAGGGGGACTGGTGGTATTATTAAGGCTTAAACAGCTGCATAGAGAGCAGTTGAGCTTGGTTCCCACAATGACTTGAGTTACCAGCCAATGGGAGACTGAGCCATGTAGAGGCGTACAATCAGTGGAAAGCTGCTAAAACTCATGTCGGATTCTTGCTGAAAAGGCAGGGTTCCAAGCTGAAGTACCTGAGACATCTTTCTCTGGTGGCCTTGTGAGGGTGGATGGTGGCTATTCCATGCCACTATCCCTGGAGCTGGATGGTGGAAGCACTTGGTCTGAGGACTGGCCTTAAAAGGGGAGTGCTACGGTAGACATGCAGTACTTGTGTCTGAAAGGATTTCTAGTCTAGAGTTGACAACCTTTGAGACGTTAATGTGGTCAATGAAGGAGAGGATGCAATCAAGAGATAGGTCTAGGTACTTAAAGGTACCTGTTCAATAGGGACACCATGGGTATTGTGGATGTTCAAAGGGGCTAATTTATGTTTGTTGTGGGAACTAGCAAATAACATGGATTATGTTTTTTGTGGTTCATTAAAAGTTTATGTTGGTCATACCAGGCTTCTATGGCATTGACGTTTTGTTGGAGGGTGTTGTCAAGCACGATGGGTCTGAGTGACTGGAGAAAAGCACTACATCATCCGCTTATAGGAGGATATTGCAGGTGCAAACATGAGGGAGTGTATTAATAAAGATGCTGAATAAAATCGGCCCCAATATTGAGCCTTAGGGCACAAGGACGGGTTTGGTAGCAGACAGAGCGTCGTTGAGTTTTACCTGCTGGACTGTCAGACAGATAACTCTTGAACCAGGCTACTGTATTGTTGAATACACCAGAGCTTTGGAGGGATTTTATAGGGAGGGGATGGTTAACAGTATCGAAGGCCTTGGTGAGATCAATGTAGATTGACACCACCAGTTGGCCCTGGTCAAAGGTCCGGTGAGTAAAATCTGTGTAAGCAAGGAGGGCTGATGTAGCACTGTGATTTTTTTCTGAATTCATGTTTCTCAGGACACTGAATACTATACTTGTGTAGGTAGTCTGTCAGCTGATCTGAAACTATTTTTTCAAGGGCTTTGGAGAGAGGAGGGAGGATGGAAATAGGGCAGTAGTTGGAGTGAATGGTCCTGTTTCCATTCTTAAAAACTGGGGGTCGCTAGTGCTGCTTTCTAGAGTGAGGGGAACTGACCCAAGCCCAGAGACAGATTCAAGATTTTTGAGAGGGGTAAAAGTACCACATGTAGCACCATTAGTAGGAGCTTCAGATCTAGGCAGTTGCTACTGAAATGGGACTTGCTGAGCACCTTAATAGGACTCGGTGCAAAGTGAGCCACAAAAGTGGAACATAGATGTGAGGGGGTTAAGGAGGTATTTTGTAGACTCTCAGGGTGTCATTTTCCTTAGGTAGAAGGGGGGGGTTAGAAGGAGGTTGGCCAGAGTTTCTGGGGATGGAGAAGTCCATATGGGTGCTGAGAAAGTGAGGGGGGAGAAGAATTCCGTTGAGATTGGTGAAGGTGTCTTTGAAGGTGTCGGCAATGACCTTGGGGTCAAGGATGGTTTCTCCATTTAGATTGAGCATGGTGGAGAGGAGGGGCTTTGTTGAGCCTACCAGTGAGATCTTTAATGTTGTCCCAAAATGTCTTATTGTTGCCCCAGAAGCTCAAGAGGGTGTTCTTGAAGTGTGCAGCTTTGGCATTGCAGATGGCAGTGGTAACGGCATTTCTTGTCCCCTTGTACTGCTGCTATTCAATTTGGCTTCCTGAGGCACAGGTCTTATGCCACAGATGGTCTCTGGTTGACATCTGATTTAGAAGTGGAGCTGTGACCCAGGGGTAGCTGGTGGTTTTAACCTTCTGCTTGTGTGGTGCAAAGAGGTCACTGGCAGAGCTGAATCTGGTGACAAAGTAGCCTAGGGCTTGGTCAATGTTAGTAGCAGTGTAAAGGGGTGACCAATCATAGTTTAGAAGATGAGCTTGGAATTGTTTAAGATGTCCCATTTTGAGGACACACTGGAAGGACCATTTGCAGTATTGCTTGGGGGACTTGTTTGTCCAGTAACAGATGGTTGGTGAATGGTCGCTGAGGGAGTCTGGGAGGACTTCCACAGATGTATTCCTTTCAGCATGGTTGGTAAAGATAAGGTTGATCAGGCTACTTTTACAGGACCCAGGATTTAATCTTGTTGGGACAGTCACAATTTGTGTAAAGTCAGCAGCAGCAGCTGCAGTGTCTTTGAAGGGACTGGCATCACAGGGGATCCAATTAACGTTTAAGTACCCCAGAAGAAGGACTTCATTATAGGGCAGCAAGTTGGATAGGTACTCAAAAACAGAGCTGAACTCCTTGACTTGCTCACGGGGAGGGATGTACTGTATACTGAGAGTATCATGAGGGCCTTGCGTTGTCATCCCAGAAGAAGTCTTACTGCAAGTGCTTGGGTAGAGAATCCAGTGGATATATTAGGGAGGATATGTGCTTGGTGTGAGGTATTGATGTATATTGTGCAACCTTTGCCTTTTTTACCTAATCTGTCATTCCTAAATATGATGTAGCCATCAAGGGAGACTGCTCTGTCTGGGACATTGAGGAAAAGGCAGGTTTCTACTACGCCAAGTACATTGGGTTTGTACTGAGCTACCCACACCTGAAGGAGGTCAATTTTGTAGATTAGGCTGCAGATGTTCACTAAGACAACTTTAAGGGAAGCATGTCCTTTGTTGGGGCTGGGCAGGATCGCTGCTGTGGACCTGGGTTGGGGTGTATATTAACATACTAACATACTAAGAAGCTAGCAGAGTAGGCCCTGTGGTCTATCAAGTCTGCTTTAGGATCAGTGCCCATTAAAGGCGCTTTTGTGGCTCCCCCACACCCTCTCAATGTAGCACCCCCACCCCATCCCTCAACTGGGGTTTTCCACCAACAATGACACTGTTCAGATTCACCCTCCCCCATGTCTATCCCAGCCTCTCTTGAACCCCTTCACAGTATCTACTGCCACCAGTTGTGCAGGGTGTGCATTCCAGGGTTCCACCACGCTCTCAGTGAAGTAACGTCTACTTGTCTCCCCCCCAAGTCTCCCGTCAACGAGCCTCATTGGGTGCTCCTGGTGACCCCCCTCCTCCCTCAGCTGGAACAGCCTATCCTGACTTACTCTATTTACCCCCTTAAGGTATTTGAAGACCTCAATTATATTCCTTCTGCCCCTCCTCTCCCAGAGGAAGTACAGGTTAAACTCCTCGAGTCTTTCCCTATAGGACCTATGACCCAGACCCTGCATCATCCTGGTCACCCTCCTCTGGACCCACTCCAGGAGCGCTATGTCCTTTTTTTTAAAATATTTTCTGTTTATCTCCTCCTCTGTGGAGTGGGCAGGCAGGTCATCCAGCTACCGGCAGCTGCACCCCCAGACCCGAGTTTGGTCTGTGAATCGCTCTCCTCCATGTTGGCTGGCCAGCACCTGGGGGGGGTGCAGCTCTCTAGGTCCTGGGGGTGTGACGCACGACCATCAGCTGCCAATACCACCCTGCAATATTCTACCTGGTTTTCATCACTGAAGCTGGATGAGCAATGATGTCAGCATGCTTACATGCTGACGTCCACTGTGCTCCAACCCTCTGCTGTGCACCGCTCCTGTAGTGCCCCGACTTCCTTCAGGTGCCACTGCAGAGCAGCATGAGCCCCTGCATCCACCCCAGACAGAGGAGCATAGTCGTGGGATGCTCCATCCTCTCCCTCTCCCTCTCCCTCCCCTGCCAACCCGCGACGGCCCGGCTCTGTTCCCAAACCCAGTTTGCCGACGTAGCGTGAGGTGTGGCTTCCAGTATCTCAACGCTCAGCACCACTGGGCTGGCAAATGCCATTTTATAAAAGCAATAAGACACTCCAGGATGTGCATTATGGCAAAATAATTGCACTCCTCAGGTACATATAACGTCACTTGGCTATGCCTTATGCCTAACAAAGCACCTGAGGCATGTGATTATTTCACCATAATGTACACCATGTCATGTATTATTGCTTATGTATAGAAGCTATGTTAGGCCCCTTCTGAATTATGGGTCCCCTGCTTGGTCACCTTACTTGATCAAGGACATTGAGCAGATAGTGGGAGTTCAGAGATCAATTTAACAAATTAATTCCTAGATTAAGAAGTTTGACCTATCATGAAAGGTTATCAGAAATAGGTCTTTTTTCTTTGCAGTTTAGATGTCAGAGGGGAGATTTATTGCTATTATTCAAAATATTGCAATCCTCAAGTTTAAGTACCCAGTGCAGCCTAGAGTTCTGCAACAACAGAAATAATCTAAGATCACACAACAAGAAACTGGTGATCCCAGGAGCATCTACAAATAAAAGAGATATTTTTCTTTCACGGTAAGAACCATCAAAGCATGAAATATGCTGCCGCAAGAGATGGTGTACATCAACAAGGTTAATAGTTTTAAAAATGCACTTGACAGACTGTATTATTCTAAACATCGAATGACTTTATTATTCTAAACATCAAATATTATGTATTATTCTAAGCATTGAATGATGTGAACTGACCCACAAATGTGTGGGACAATCCCGATGGGCCTATATGCTTTCTTTTGTCCTATAGACCTAGTTAACGTAGGAGAGGTCCTGTCAAATGATCTTAATAGAGTTCTTTGACTGGGTCACTAGGAATGTGGATTGGGTGGGGTTCGGTGGACATTGCATATCTTGATTTCCAGAAGGCGTTTGATTCAGTACCAGGGACTGCTTTATAAACTGTGTGGCCTGGGCCTGGGAGGGAGGGTGATAGGGTAGGTTTGCAACTGGTTAAATGGTAAAAGCCATAGGGTAATGGTAAATGGGGTCACCTCAGGAGAGGGAATGGTCACCAGTGGGGTTCCATAAGGGTTGGTGCTGGGAGAACTGCTTTTTAATGTATTTGTGACAGATATAATGGAGGGACTGACGAGATGGATGTGTCTTTCTGTGAATTATGTGAAAGTCCGTAATAGGGTGACTAGCCAAGAGGGGGTAGAGAATATAGACATGGACTTGAGGATGTTAGAGGTTGGGTCTAGGGAATGGAAATAGGCCTTTAGCATACAAAAGTGCAAAATCATGCACTTAGAGAGGGAAAACTGGAGAGAGAGACTTAGTGTCTGGGGGTGGGGGGTGGTCAGGCTCTAGAAGTAACTGAGGAGGAGAGGGACCTGGGAGTCACTGTTTCAGGGGACCTCAAGCCAACTAAACAGTGTGAGAGGGCAGCAGCCAAGGCTAGTAGGATGTTGAACTGCAGCAGGAGGGTATTCACTAGCAGGAGGAGGGAGGTCATCATCCCACTATACAAGCAGCTGGTTAGACCACATTTGGAATATGAGGTGCAATTCTGGAGGCCGTTCCTAATGAAGAATGTGGACAGGCTGGAGCATGTCCAGAGGAGGGCAACCAAGATTGTGATAGGGCTTGGTCACTTGTAATTTGAAGAGAGTTTGAGTGACCTGGGCATGCACTCCCTTGAGCAGAGGTGGGATGGGGGGATATGATTGAGACCTTTAAGTATGTTAATGGCATCAACAGTGAGATAGTAGAGATCCTTTTTAACTTACGGGAGCAGATGAGGACCAGGGGGGCATGCATTACAGATAGAGGGGGACAGGTTTAGAGGAAACATAAGGAAGAACTTTTTCACAGAAAGGGTGGTGGATAAATGGAATAGGCTCCCAGAGTTGGTGGTAGGGGAGGCCACTGTTGGGGGCTTTAAGATGGCATGGGAACAACACATGGGTTTGGAATTGGGGTGGGGGGAGGGGAAAGGGGAGCTAGAAAAGTCCTAGCCATCAACTAGATGCCTCTAGCAGACTAGGTGGGCCAGGCGGTTCTTTTCTGGCATTGCATTTCTGTGTTTCTATGTTCCTATGTGTGGAAGGGTTGGGTTACAAGGCAAAACTCAACTCCAAAGATGTTGGACTGGAACTCAGATGTCCAGGTATTTATTTGAAGTCATCCAATGCAAGCTCAAATTACAGCGAACTTCAGCCGAATAAAATAAAAACAAACATGCAGCAGTCCTCATACATAAAGCTCTAGAAGGCAGCTAGAGCGATGTTACTGTCTAGAAGACCATCACAAGACTGACTATCAATAACATTTGAGCCCTTTTTATAAGGAGAAATAGTCATGTGACCTGAAACTCCTCCTACCTTTAAATAAAATATATACTTTTTAACTTAATCTGCTTTATATTTATTTTAAGATACAACAATTCTATTGAAGGTTGTATATATTCATTTCCAATACTATAAACATAAATTCCTAAAACAAAAAGAAATTACTTTCACAGAAGGCACTCCTCTCACCTTTAAACATTATAAATATTAACAAGAAAGGGCCGGCCAGCTCTTGGACACAAGGAAGCAGAATGAGGAAGAAGCAGGAAGGAGGGTTTTGTAGAAATGAAAACAGCTCAAGTAAGGAGAACAGAAAATAATAATACTTTAATATAACCTAGCTAGAAATAGCAATTTAAATCCCTCTGTCTGCAGTCTTAGAACTCAGTATCACTTCTCCTTAGTAATATTAGTTTGGCTCTGGTTTGGTTATCTTAAATGAAAATATGTTTTGTTTTTCAAATGTTCCTATTTCCACCAGGAACTGAGTTTTATTTTATTTAAGGGGTTTATTTAAAGAACAGAGGCAACAAAACTAGTTACTCCACGCTCAAAAACGCCATACTGACTACAGCAGTAGGCGAGCAGAAAGCGCGGTTTTCCCCACAGTAAAATTCACCTCCAGCATTGCAGAATAGCAAGCGCAGTTTTCCCCAGTAAAATTCATCTCCAGCATTGCGGACTAGCAAGCGCGGTTTGTCTAAAGGAAAAAAATTCACCCACGGTATCACAGAATCACCAGCGCGGTCTGTCCCATTGCAAAATTCGCCTTCAACATCACAGACTGCCAAGTGACTCACCGAAGGTGAAAAAAAAAGAAAAAGGTTAGAAGAAGCTCCAATTTCATTTTGGTTTCAGGGTGGAGTCCATAATTTCGGTGTAGAGCACAATATTTAACCTCATCTTCGAGAGGTAGAAAACCACAAGGAACAATTCTCCGATTAAGATCCTGTCTAACGCGCGCACGTCGAGAGGAGAAAACGCCATCGAAAAAGAGTTCATAGTTAAATAAACTATTCCTTTCTACAGGGCACACAAAACAACTTTAGGGAAGAAATAATAAGGGGAAGGACGTTGTTTACAGGAGTTACCAAGATGCTTAAGAATAAAAATCCTAAACATAAGTATGACGTGTAGTTGGCCAGACTACACCCATGCTTTCGTTATAAAAAAAAAACAGGGATTTTAGTGCTGTTGCGCAACAGACTTAAAAGATAAATCGCTGGCTCATGTAAACAATGTCCAAGGAATGGGGGGGGGAAGGAGAGGGAGGCATCCTTGACACTATGTAACCTAGTAAACCTGCAACCTGGCACCTCCAGCACCTTAAGAGAAAGGTGATCCACCTACATAGTATGGCATGCGGCTTAATGGCGGCAAACTCGAATTGCAGTAGGAACTTAGAACAGCCAGCCTAAACTAAGAGCACCCCACATTTGAATGAAGGTATCAACTCACAGGACTAAGGTAGAGCTCTTAAATTATAAAAGCAAGTAAAATTTGAACTAAAATGTTCCCATCTTGTTTGTTTATTCTGTTAGGAACAGCCAACCCATACATACAGAACTGAAATAAATGCTAAGTTACTGAGGTATGCCATTATATAGAGCATGAAGTATGGACATTGATGAATAACCATGCTGTGCCAGCTTCGAGTGGTTAAATTGGCAACTCATGTAAACCTCGAAAGCACAGCTCAAGAGGTTTACCAAAGTTGCCAAGGGAACCACGAGATGCTGGTTAGTGTGTTTATTCATTGATGCCCATACTTTGTCTTTCATAGTGTATGGACATTGGCATTATCTGCAAATCTGGGGGAACCATGTCAGATCAATTTTTGTTTTTTCAGAACATGACAGTACACCCCATGGCAAACATGAGCAACCAATGAAAGCATTGAGGCATTGGACATTGGAGCTTATCTTGCGCTAATGTTCATGACACATTTTTACATTAATGATAAAAAAAATTAAACTAGAAAAACACGGACTGATCAGAGGAAATTTTTTTTTAACTGTAACAAATCTGAACGGTAACAACTATTAGGAACAGGAAATTAGCCACACAAAAAACAAATCATGTGATTAGTACTGTCCAATGGGGGGTGCCGTAAAACAGGAGACAATGTAGGGACGTGAAGCAGTAAACTTTGTAGTACTTTCCAGTCCTCACAATTTCAGACCTGCAAAAGACATGAGAAACATAAAAAAAAAATCCCCAAACAATTATTTGGTTTGACAGCAAGGAATACAGGAGAACATTCTGTATACCAGCTTCTTTTGGGTGAGTGAGTGCGTTATTGCAAAGGTTTCGGCACCAATGTGGTCTAGGGTGGGGAAGACGAGTGCAGAGATGAACTAAAAAAAGCTAAGCATATTTTTAAAATCGGTGACAGTTCCAGTAATTGATGGGATCCATGTAAGTGTCTCAATCAACTCAGGAACGAGCATGTGCAGATCATTTCTGGTTGTTATACCATCAATGTGACGTGCCATTGATGGGTTAACAACATAGTAACGTCACACCAATAGCATAAGAACCTTGTAAAAAGATAGATTTTGACTGATAACAATGTTTGACCATACATTATATTAATTTCAATACTGGTGAAAATGTATGGTTAAGAGAGAAGAGAAAGTGAAGTAAAAAATATCAGTAGTTCACCTTAGCGTAACCCCCACCATGGTAACTGATCTAAAAACTGGCTTTCCATTAACAGAATGAAACAGAACCACAACACCAGATTGATTTTAAAGGAAGGTTGAGAATTTTGACAAATTCAGGTGCGCTCCCAGTGCTTAGATAAATGTTGATATATTTGAATGTATATATACATATTTTTTTTTAAAACTGACACAAAAAGTTTGGTTTATTTAATTTGTTCTTTATAAAAAGTAAACCAGATATAAATCTGGTGTTAAATAGATACATATTTTTTATTATTGCAGCTCTATGTTATTATCTGATGAAGAAACAGGATTGTTTTAAAACATTATAAATGTGAGAACAAACAAAATGAAAATTCCAAATGAATTAAGAGAATAAAATTACTTTATGAAGAAATAATTGAAGATAGAAACAGAAACATAGATTTTGATGGCAGATAAGGACCGCTTGGCCCACCTAGTCTGCCCATTTCCCTACCTAATGGATAAGCTGCAGATTCTAGTTAATCAACAGCTTACTTCCTCCTACCCCCCCACTAGAACTGCCTTATGCCTGTCCCATGCATTCTTGAATTCTCCCACTGTTCCTGACTGTTCCATGCATCTACAACCCTCTCTGTGAAAAAATAATTTCTAACATTACCTCTGAGCAGTCCCTCCCATCTTCAAATTGTGCCCCCTTGTTCTTGCACATCTCTTCTTCTGAAAGATGCTACCCTCTTGTACTTTGTTAATTCCCTTGAGATACTTGAAAGTTTCTATCATGTCCCCCCTCTCCCTCCTTTCCTCAAGGGTATACATATTAAGCTGCTTTAGTCTCTCCTCGTGTGTCTTCTGGTGCAGACTGCACCATTTTGGTTGCCCTCCTCTGAACAGCCTCCACTCTGTCTATGTCTTTGCGGAGATGGGGTCTCCAGAATTGTACGCAGTGCTCAAGATGGGGTCTCACTAACTGTCTGTACAGAGGGATAACAACTTCCTGTTTTCTACTGTTGATGCCTCTCCCTATGCATCCCAGTATTCCCCCAGCCCTCCTTACTGCCTTCTCACATTGCTTGCCCACCTTTAGGTCATCTGATATAATTACTCCTAGGTCTTTTTCAATTTTTGTTGTTGTTATTAACTCACTCCCCATTGTGTACTCTTCCCTTGGGTTTTTGTTTCCCAGATACATTACCTTGCACTTCTTTGCACTGAATCTGAGTTGCCAGATATTTAACCATTCCTCCAACCTTGCCAAGTCCCTTTTCATCCTTTCTACCCCACCTTGTGTATCAACCCTGTTGCAGATCTTTGTGTCATCTGCAAAGAGACATACCTTTCCTTCCAGGTGCTCTTCAGTGTCACTTATAAAGACATTAAAGAGGACCGGTCCCAGTACCGAACCCTGAGGTAGTCCACTAGTTACCCTCCTTTCTTCACTGTGGACTCCGTTTACTATTACCCTTTGAGTCCTATTGTCCAGCCAGTTTTTTATCCAGGCTACCACCTTGGGACCCACTCCAAGGTTGGCTAACTTGTATATTAATCTTTTGTGTGAGACTGTGTCAAATGCCTTGCTAAAATCTAGGTAGGCCATATCCACAGCCCCTCCCTGGTCTACTACTTTGGTCACCCAGTAAAAGAAATCGATTAGGTTCATCTGACATGACCTTCCTGCTGTGAAACCATGCTGCCTTGGGTCCTGTGCCCCACTGGCCTCTAGGTACTCAACAATTCTTTCCTTCAGAAGTAATTCCATCCTTTTCCCTACCACTGATGTCAAACTAACTAGTCTGTAGTTTCCTGCCTCTGCCCTGCTCCCACTTTTGTGAAGTGGAATCATATTTGCCCTCCTCCAGTCCTCAGGTACCACCCCATCCTCCCATGATTTGTTAAAGAGAGTAGTCAGTGGTGTTACTAGTTCTACCCTTAGTTCTTTTAGAATTCTTGGGTGAATCCCATCAGGCTCCATTGCTTTGTCCACCCTCAGTCTCAAGAGTTCTTTCAAACCCCTTTCTTCTGTGAATGGTATCGACCCCCCTATTCAGAGTTTCTCTCTTGTTTGGTTTAGATGTAATAATTTTAAACAATGTGTACATAGTGCTTGACAAGGATAATTTATTAACTCAAGGGTTGAATGTGCTCCTCTTCACAATTTCTTGGTATAGTATACTCAACCATAGCCAGTCAATATTGCACAGCAATAACCACACGTAGTAGTAACCACCAGGCAATAACCACATATGCACTAATAGTGCAGGGCACAATTGCGTGCACCTCTTCCAAGTAAGGTGCATCTCAAAGTTTGTATCTTTAAGTTATGGGGGGTGCAGGGGGCTGTATTGTGTGTTTTATGCCCTTTTTACAACTGTGAGTGTAACCCAGCAGGAGTATTGCATTCCGAAAAGAGCTGATATCATCTTTGTTACCAAACAACATGATAGAGTGTTAAAAATAGATTCTTCCACTGACGCTTCATTACTATGCTAACTGTGTGTGTACAGGAAGCTTTAGAGTGCTATTTTCCTCTGGCTTGATGAGTTAATTGAACCCACAGAAAGTTAACTCATTATCTTCTGGGCAGTCATTCTGTGTCAGATTACTGATGGATAGTACAGACATAGAAAGCTAATGGAAGTAGAATGGGTTAAACACTTCCTGGAACTTTCTGCATAACAAATAAGCTCTGCTGTTTTCCCTAGGCCCCTATGAACCCAATACCTCCTTAAACCATTTGACACCACCATCCTAAGAGCAGTCAGTGTGCTACTTTGTAGGACATTGCATAGCAAGAGTCCCAGTGTTGTATTTTTTTTTTGTATTTTATTTTATTAATTACTAAGATTACAAATACCTTTGGACCAATGGTTCTTTTACAAAGGTTCCACATCAGCAATGGGTGCAACCAAAACAGTGGTAAGATACAATACAAGGTCAGGAGGTTAACATAGAAGCAAACAGTGGTAAGATACAATACCAAATAATAATATGATTCCAAATAAAACACCAGCTTCATTCTCAAGCAGGCAGTTCTGGGCTACTGTTTATATTCTACTGAAATGTTCTTAACCTGCAATTTGTGACTATAGGTGTTTGCAACTGAATGATAGTAACCACATTTGCTTCACTTGCAAATAGGTAGGCATTTGAGTGTCTAATTTTGGTTTGGCTTACTGTAGGTTACACATAGAATCTGATAAGTTCATAACATGCTATATTGTGATTCAATAAACTGATAAATGGTGGCTTTGGTCCCTTTTACAAATTTATTTTTCCTGACCATGGATATACTGAAACAAATATTCTCAACAAAATGTTTAAAAATAAAGAGTTTAGCAGTAATTTAGTTGATGTGGTGTAAAGACCTGCTCCCTGGAAAACTACCTGGTTGGGGGAGGGCTGCCACAAGCAGAATGGGACTTCATGGATGGGGAAGCTCATAGCAGCAGAAGAGGCATGTGGTCATTAAAAGCTTAGTGGTATGGATGAAGAGGCGCCAGTATTTAAGCGTAACTTTGGTAGAGGATTAATTGTGTCTGGGGGGTGAGGGAGTGAATCTTGGTATTTTTAGTATAATGTTTTTCTGAAAGTTCAACCTTTAATGGGTTAGACTCTGCATCCATCTGTACAGTATATCACTAAGCCACATGCAGTGGAGTATGGGCAAAACCCAGATCACCAGACTCAGACCAGAGCTGTAAAATCCGGACTGGGCACAGCTAGTGCAAATATTGCTGATCCACTCACTCCAAATGATTTGGTCTGAGTTTTACCTATCTGGTCTGGTCCTGATGGTTCTATTTTTAACTATGCCAAGGAAGGGTTGAAAAATAGACTTCCAGGAGCGGACCAGATGGAAAAGTCTGGCTGAATAGAGCAGCCAGAGTAACCGGACCAGCAGTATTTATGCAAGTTGTACCCAGTATGGCCAGTTTGGATTTTTACAGAACTGCTGTGGTTCAGGTCTGTGAGTCCAGTTTTTAATCAGTCAGTCTTTATTTTATACTGAAAGGCATGTGAGAAAACTTGGCCATTTACACAAACATCCAGTTTAGCACAAAAAGAGAACAGAATACCAGGTCAAAACAATTACATAGTAAAATACAGTATAAACAGGTCTAACATAAACAGGTCTCATACAGAGCTCTTGAGGGATATACAGAAGAAAGGGGAAGCAAATAAATAACAGTGACACATTTACAGCATGGGACATATTTGGAGGTATAGTTCAGGAACATGAACAGTTGGGTGATGTGTCAAAAAGAAGACGTGCAAGTCCTGCAGCACCCAGGTCCTGCATGCTGACTAGCATTTCCACTGTGTGATCTGCCACGGCTCCAAACATGGTCCAAGGATTGTGCACCTTGCTAGTCCTTCAACCAGGCCACACAGATTAGGTACCAGAAAAAGTGTGAAGCCCACTTGCTGGAAAAGTACCTAGCTTTGATGGAAAAGGAGCTGTAAAATCTGTGGGGAACATCTGTTTCTCCAATACCAGAACCCAAAAAGAAAAAAAAAAGGACAATGAGGGGCACCAACACTGGGATAGGTCTTCATCTTCTTGGCTTGACCTTTGGGCACCACTGACACCAGAGGAGCCTTCACTTCAGTAAGTACCCTTATTGCCAGTCTCCTACCACTCCAGTGGATCAGACCAGGGCCTCCCTGTCTGCTTTACTCACGCTGCAGTTGGGCCTCTTCTTGGATGATGGAACCCCTATTGTTCTCCTTAGGCCCATAACTTCTTCAGCCAGGTCAATAAGTTGCCCTCCAGCCCCATCGAGGAGCGCATGGTCATAGCCAGTAAACTGGACTCCAACTCCGCTGTTGTCTGCATGGCCCAGGCTGATACATCAGACATTAGCTCTTCTAGTTCTGATGTCTATACTGCCTCAGCTGAGAAGTTGCTCCCTTGTTCCTCTGGGGACTGCACAGTTGGGGATCTCCCCATGGGGGTCGCAGTATACCCCGACATCGAGTTATCAGCTGCTGGACACGCAACAGTCTTTTGAGGGTTCCTCACTCCCACTGACACAACCAGACCCTCTGGGCATGTCTGCCTGAGGTGGATAGTAATCTGGAGGTTCTCCCTCCTTTGCCAGGTCAGTCTCTTCCTGATTCATCCACTGGGCCTGTTAATTTCTCTGAGGACCTTCCATTGGGACCTCCTCAGCCCAAGCCTCCTTGGACAACAAGGTTCCATCATCTTGGACTACTTCTCCCCCGACATCTGCTGGTCTTCCGCCAGATTCTACTTATATCCTGACACCAAGTGACCATTCGCCATGCGACCCTTCACTGGCTCAGGGTATATCTGGCACACTCCAGCCATTCCTCAAATTCTGAACAGCCTTCCATCAGGCCCCCAGGTACAGAATCTTCCAGTGCTAGACATTCCTGTGCCTGACCCAGTGCCAGCCCCTTTGAATGTCCCTACAGGGCTGATGCTTGGTCCTTCTGGATGTCCTGCTGGGTCTTCAGCTCCACCTCCAACTGGACCTATGGGCAATGTTCCAGGCTATCTGCTCCCACAATATCCAATGTACCCTTCACCTCGGTATCCAACACCTGATCATCAACCCCATTATGCACCAGGGTATCAGATGCCAGGCTATGTCTAATTAAGTGTATGCTCCTTCTGGCTTTCCCTATTCCTATCAGGCTCATGGATACCCTCAATATCAGACACCAGGCTATCCATTATACTAGCCTCCTCCTCAGCGTCAGGCTTTGCCTCCACAGCAGCCTCAGGCTGACATCCAGGCAGTGTTTCAGACCCTAATTTGCGAGGAGAGAACTAATCAAGCCTTGGAGATTGACCATCAGAAACCAGTGATGGTCTCTACTCCTGCCTCCTTTCCGACCCCCAAGATAAGCCTCTCTTGTGGATTCCCACCTTTCTGGAGAAGGCTCCTTTGGACACCAGGTCAGGGATAAAACCCAGGACACTCCTCTAAAAAGGGTTCAGACTCCCAGAAGGCAATCTTCAGACTCTGACTTGTCCTCCAGTACTGGTATGCATACACCTCTACAGCTCAGCCTAAAGATTCCCCAAAGTCCCCTCCAGAGGACCCTTTCTTTGCAGAATTCCTCATAACTATACAAAATGCCTGTGGCTGGGCTATCCAGGAACAGGATCCAAAGTGGAAAAGGCTTGCGGAGCATCTAGGCATGACTGACACAGCTGTTATGCTCATACTGCTTTGGACTGGGCCCCCATGAAAACCAGTTATCCACCATCTGGCAACAGCCTTTCTCCATTCCAGCTGTGTCAAAAAATGCAGAAAGGATGCACCACCACCCAGAAGGGGTTACACACATTACTGGCCATCCTAATGTAGACTCAGTTGTTATTACACCTGCCCATGACTGATCCACTAAGCCTAACATTTGAGCATGTCTCCTCCTGATAAGGAGTTTAAGCAGTTGTACAATTTCAGTCGCAAGATACATTCCTCCTCTACTTGTGCCCTCAGGTCCCTTACTTATGTGGCTTATATGGTTTCCTATCAGATATCTTCCCTGGCCTCACTCGAGTCAAAGATACGAACATACGAAATTTGCTAGCAGATAAAGGCCTAGAGGTCTATCAAGTCTCCTCGAATGTGCAGCTAGCACCCCTTATTCTGCAGCTGCCCCTCCCACCCTTCCCCTTCATTAACCCTCCCCTTGTCCTGTCCCATCCTCGTTTGAAGCAGTCCACTGTTCTGCTGCATACCACTTCAGCTGGTAACGCATTCCACCCAGCCACTACTCTCTCTGTAAAAAAGTGTCTCCTCATCTCCCTCCTGAACTTCCTCGCTCCAGTCTCATATCATGGCCCCTGGTGACCCTCCCCTCCCTTACTTTGAACAGCCCCTCTGTACCCGTCTTGTTTATTCCTTTCATGTATTTAAAGGTTTCAATCATGTCAGCCCTGTCTCTCCTCTCCTTCATTGAGTACATGTTCAACTCCTTCAACCTCCTCTCATATGATAAGTCCCCCAGCCCCTTGATCACCTTTGTCACTCTGCTCTGCACCCCCTCCAGTAACTTAATGTCCCTCTTCAGATATGGACGCCAGTACTGCATGCAGTACTCCAGGTGTGGTCTAACTAATGACCTATACAGTGGCAGAATCACCTCTTCCCTCCTCAAGGATATACCCCTTGCAATACTTGCAATAAGATGGAAGCTATCCAGGACCAGAAGCTTAAGGCCGAGACTGCCAAGACTGTGAGAATGACTAAAATCTTCTGTCATCATGCCCTCTGGGCCACTTATCACACAGTAGACTCAGTTGCTCGCACCACATCCACTGCTGTCTGCATTAGGCGATATTCATGGCTCAGGATTGCTAACCTGGCACAAGACATTCAGAACTCCATACAGGGATCTGTGCTACTTGGAGGTGACGCTAAGGAAGGATATTATTACTGAAATATAGGACCGAGGTAAATCCATCCACGATGTTTGCTTCATATATCAAGAGGGTTACAAAGGCAAACTGTCTTTTCTTTGGCAAAAGGGATGCCAGACCAAAGAGGCCCCTGCCAAAGGTCAGGCCAAATCCTAGTATCCAGCATCAGGAACCCCTACGCCCCCTGCCAAGTCCCAGAAGCTCCCGGAGGAGCTGTTGACTCCCTCGCCTTGGCCTCCTGACTTGTGGGGGCCTCCTTTCCTCCTACAGATCCTCTAGTGGGGGGAGAAGATTTGCCCTCCACCTTCCAGGGTTGCAGGACATAACCATGGATTATTGAGTTTTTCAGGTAATAGCAAGAGGCCACACCATAGAGTTCCTAGACAGGTCTCCGGAACCCCCCCCAGGACTTTCCCATTATTCTCCAAGGCACCTGTCTCTGACACGGGACAAGATCCAGGCTCTGCTGCAAAAATCAGTCAAAGAGCCCATGACTCTGGCAAAGATAGGAAGGGTACTACTTTCATTTCTTCCTAGTGCCCAAAAAGAAGGATGGCCTAAGGCCCATCTTGGACCTCAGCATGCGCAACCTGTACATTGAATACAAGAGGTTCTGCATGCTCCCCATTCAGGGACTTCTACCCCTGCTCCACAAGAGCCATTGGCTTTGTGTGCTGGACATGCAGGACGCTTACCTGTACATCCCTATGTTCCAGGCCCACTGCCACTTTCTCCAGTTTGCTTTCCAGGAGGAACATTACCAGTTCAAGGCTGTCCCTTTTGGCCTATCCTCAGCACCTTGGGTTTTTACCAATTGTCTAGCAGTGGTGGCTGCAGCCCTATGCCTCAGAGGGATCCAATTATGCCTGTATCTGGATGATTGACTTCTATCAGCCTCATCACAGAGCAGTCTGAGGGAGTCACTGTCTTTCACCCTGGACCTCTTTTCCAGACTTGAAATAAGAGTCAACTATCCCAGGTTCCACCTCTCCCCTCCCAGTGCCTATAATTCATTTGGGGCAGTGCCGGATACAATCCAGATCAGGGCCTTCCTCCCATAGGACAGAGTGGACACTCTGCAGGAAGAGGCCAGATAAGTGGCCAACTCAAGCTAGACCACAGCCTGGTCAATCCTCTATCTTCTCAGTATGATGTCACTTGTGAGACTGTTGTGTGTTCCTCTAGCCAGACTGCATATGAGGGTGACAAAATGGACTCATCATGTCCAATGGGATCTACGGATGGACAACCAGGACCTCAGAGTCCTAGTGTCCAGGTACATGAAGATGGATCTTCTTTGGTGGCAGGAGTTGTCCAGTCTCTCCATGAGGGTACCTATTTCAACCCCCTGCTCCTACAATGACCCTTACAATGGATGCTTCGTGTCAAGGCTGGAGAGCCCACCTAGGAGACAATCATCTAGAAGCATCGCTGCACATCAATATGTTAGAAATGAGGGCAATACTGTATGTCCTCCAGGCCTTCCACCTTCTTCTATATCCTGAGACACTCCTGATTCAGACCAACAATATGTCTGTGGTCTGGTTCCAGAAAAAAACAGGAAGGCACTCGCTCATCTCCTCTATGCTGAGAGGTGATGAGAGTGTGGTATTGGGCAGTCCAGCATGACCTCTGCCTGACTGCTGTTGATGTGTCAGGCATCAACAACATTCTGGCAGACAGTCTCAAGTCACACCACTGTTAGGGCTCATGAGTGGGAGCTAAATTAAGAGGTGGTGGAAAGCTTATTCAACCTGTGGGGTTGGCCAGAGATAGATCTCTTCATCTCCCCATCCAATGCAAAACTTCCCAATTGTTGCTGGCTCATTCCTGGGTATAGTATTTTCTGGTGAGATGCACTGTCTCTGAGCTGGACAAGGAGGTTCTTGTATGCCATTCCTCCCTTCCCAGTGCTTCAGAGGGTTCTTCTGAAGCTGCAGGAGGAGGAGGCTCACATGATTCTAATATCCCCTCTTTGGCCTCATCAGATTTGGTTCCCTCTGCTTCAACAGCTATCAATGGAACCCCAAGTACCTCTGCCTCTCTGCTATACTCTTCTGACTCAGGAGCAGGGCAGACGGGTGCATCCAGGCCTCAAATCCCTCCACCTGAACATGTGGCACCTTTGGACACATGTGGAATAACTCCCATTGTAATTGTTTTACAAAAATTGTCAACTGTGCAGACACATTTGTAAAAAATTAATTATAATAGTGAGACTTTTTGAAATGTTATTTGACTTACCATACTCATGCTTGTCTACCCACTTACTCATTCTCCTGCTTGTTTCTGTCCTTGTAATAACTAATTCTTGTTGCTTCATATCAAGTGGTTGTTGATTTTCATATTGTGTGTACCTGGGGTGGAGGAACAAAAAAAAAATAATCTATGCAATACCCTGAATAACACACCTACCCCAGTTTACTTTTACCTGATGCCCATTTTTAGGCCTTGTATGGTAATATCTTTCTTCAAGAGAACAGCTTTTAATGAAATGTGTAAGATTTACATTGACATTTGGGTATATGCACTTTTATATTATAGGAATTATGTGTGTGAACTGTATAGTAATCTCTAAAAAAATTAATCAAATTCATCAAATATCTTCTTACACATGTCTCAACACTGTGTTTATCTTCCACCTTGTCACAACATATAGTTGTCTCAGCAGTGTTTGCAATTAAGGTACAGTACCTTCATGTATATGATGGCCTGGTTCTGTTGAGTTGATTGCTGTAACAGTGCATAGAATAAAATGTGAAACATATAGGTAACTGTAATACAGATGGTGCCATTATTTTTAAATCTGCCCTTTCTTAATGTACCATACTTTGATTCGGTTAACGTATGCAACAGCAATTCACATTTATGTTTAAGCCCATGAAACACCCTTATCTAGTTAATGCATTTACAGTTATAGTGGCTCTGCCAGAGTTTGTTCTGACAGAAGTAGAGACCTTTGCCAGTGACATTCTGCATTTAACCCCCAGAATTTCACAGGTGAAATGCATTTTGTAGGGTCAAAATGCAAAATTTTGCTGGCAAAATGCTGAGTTTGACTGCAAAATGCATTTTGCTCAGGAAATTATGCAGGCTCAGTGTAAAATTTTACGGGCAAAATGGTTGCAAGGTATTATGCCTCACTGTTTTTTTCCATGTGATTTTTTTACTGCATGATTTTGCATGTGCTCTCTTTAACCGTGCTGTAAAAAATGCATTGTCATTGACTAGAATCATACGCAACAGAACTGGCTTTGATTCTCAGACCCTCCACTTGCATATTGTGTGACTCTGATTAAGTCACTTAACAACTTAACCACACCAGTGCTCCTGAGTTGCCCCTGAAAACAAGCACTTGTGCATCGTGGGCCTTACTTGATTATGAAAGAATATAAAAAAGAAAACTTATACTTAGCATGCTGTTGAACAAGATACTGAATTGATTTACAATAAATGTGTGACTAGTTTGTGGGTAAATATTCAGCTTGATCATTTTCTTTATATAAATCATAAATTTCTGGGGAAGTACAGTATAAGTAATGGAACCTGTGTTGAATGCGCAGGACACAATATATGACTTAGCAAAATGGGACTGCAATGGTCCAGTTTCATCAAAAGGCTTAAAAATAATCTGTTGCAACAAGAAAATCTTTAGAGACCTAACATTTATACACAATTCTACTTATGATGTAGAATGTCCTTGTCTTCCATGCTCTTATTCTTTATCACCGTAGAAAGCTGCATGACAACAAGATGTCAGTCATGTGCTCTGGCTGTTTATTTATAGGTGACATCATACTCCTCAGCTTTGGCAGCATTCACAGAAACACAGAAATATAACATTTTCCAGCGGATGAGGGCCACTTGTTCGCCCTTTTTCCTGCCTATTGTATCACTGTAGATTCGACTTGACCTCTGGCCCATTCACCTCCCCTTCACTTTCCCTAAGGTTCCCTAATGCCTATCTCATGCATTCTTGACTCCCACCACTGTTTTTATTCCCACCACCTCTGCTGGAAGATTGCTCCAGGAATCTCCCACTATTTCTGTAAAGAAGTACTTCCTCACATCTCTAACGAACCTAACCCCTCCTCCAGAATCTATTCACGTCCTCTTGTCTTTGAGCACCTTCTTTTCTGAAACATACTTTCCTCCTCTACCTTATTTACTCCCTGAGGTATTTAAAGGTCTCTATCACATTCCCCTCTCTCTCCCTTCTATGTCCTCTAGAGTGTATATAGTTAGGTCCTTACATGTCTCCTTGTAAGACTTCCAATGCAGACCCTGCACCATTTTACTTGCCCCCCTCTGGACCGCCTCAACTCTGTTTATATCCTTCCAGAGATGTGGCATCCAGAACTGGACACAGTACTCTATGTGTGGTCTTATCAGTGATCTATACAGAGGCAATACCACATCCCTTTTTCTGCTGGTAACACCTCTCCATATGCACCCAAGTAAACCACTAACCCTCTAAACTATTTTGCTGCACTGTGTGCTCACATTTAGATAATCTGATATGATCTCCCCCAGGTCTCTTTCCTGTTTGGTGGTTGTCAGTATCATGCCTCACATTTTATTTACTTATTAATTAATTTGAAATATTGGTAACTGGGTAAGACCACTGAGACAATTACAGTAGTAGCCACAGACACTGCCAGCTGTGTCCCGAAATGTCTGTGATATTTCTAGAGAAATCTCCTGCTTTCTGCATTTCCACAGTAGGGGCAGCAGAGAGAAACTCTTTAGAAACTTCATGAAATAACTGGAAATAGCTGACAATGTCTGTGGCTGCTACTACAGTCTTTTTTCCAGGGTCGACCCGGGAAGACAAAACATATATAAAGCAGTTAGTGCAATATTCAGGAAGAGAGTAATTGCAGAGGCAAAAAAACAATGTACAAAATATTATGTCACAGTAAAAAAGGATTGTATACAAAAATATACTATACATAACTATGTACAAGTGGAGACAACATCAGCATCCACAGCAAGCATGAACACGTGCATATCATTGGATAAAAAGAGGAGAGCTCATTCCTCATTTGAATATATACACTGCAAAACTATGTTCAGGTGTGGACACCATCAGCAACACAACAATCAACCAGGTATATAGGTAAGGGAGGGTGTACTCTGCCCTTGGGTTTCAGTGCACCAAGTGGATTACTTTGCTCTTTTTTACATAGAAACCCAGCTGCCGTACCCTTGGCCACTCTTCGAGTTTTTGCAAGTCTCTGTTCACCCCTTCCACCCCCCGGAGTGTCCACCCTATTGCAGATTTTGGTGTCATCTATGAAGAGATATACTTTCCTTCCAGTTTCTCTGCAGTATCACTTATAAAGACATTAAAAGAGGACCCATCCCAACACTGATCTCTGAAGCATCCTCTGGCCAACCTCCCTTCCTCTGAGTGAACTCTGCTTACCACCATCCTCTGCTGCCTATCCCATAACCAATTTTCTGCTATGTTTACCACCTTTGGACTTACTATTCTTCTATGTGGAATGGTGTCAAAAGGCCATTGCTTTGTCCACTTTCAGATTAGTGAGTCCTTAAGGACACATTCCTTTGAAAACAGAGTAGTGTCCAACTCCCTCCCTCCTTCCAATGCTTCTGTTACTTTTTGTTGCCCTTCCCTTTCTTTTTCATCTGTGAACTCTGAACAAAAGTATTTCTTCAGGCAGGATGTCTGCCTTTTCCTGTCCCCCCTTTGCACAGTTGCCCCTTCCCCTTCTAATCTTATGATCCTACCACTGGTATTCCTCCTTTTACTTACATACTTAAAATCATGTCTTGACCCCTTTGTCACTGACTGGGCTATTCTCTCTTCAGTTTGCACCTCTGCACTCCATATTGCTGTCCCTGCTTCCCTGGGGTTCTCATGATACACGTCCCTATCCTCCTCCCTCTGCATCTCCTTATACCTTCTGTATGCTACCCTGCTAGGCTTTTCCTTTTCGGTCACATCTTTCAGGAATGTTAGTGGTCTGTTTTTCCTCTTGCTTTTGCTCAGTTGCTTTGTACAGAGGTTTGCTGCCTTAGCTATACACTTGTTTAAATTTTCCCACTCTTTTTCCACTCCACCCAGGTCATCCCCCATTGCCAGGTCATCCCTAAGGCATTCACCCACATTTTTAAAAATCTGAACTCCTGAAGACAAGAACACTCATCCTTGCATGATTCAGTTACAGAGCTGTCCATATACTGAACCACACTATATGGTGATTGCTGTTCCCCAGGTGGCCTTCTACTTTGATGACTGAAACACTACCCCTGTAAATGAATACCACATACAGTATTGCCTCACCATGAGTGGGTTCACTGACAAGTATAATCGTATAGCATAATAATTTTGATGGCAACTGATTCAGATGTGATAAGTAGAGGATTTATGATGCATATGATATAAGCCACACGGAAACCAATTCAGAATTAATTTGGGTAAAAGTAAATACTAAATTCAGAGCATTTACTATTTGTCTTGGGTACCATTCCCCAAATCAAAATATGTTAGAGACTAACACATTTCTCTCAGAAATAGAAAAGTTCTCAGTCAAAGGTGATTATATTCTAATGGAAGATTTTAACTTCCCCAAAATTGACTGGGACTCTTTAGAGGGATCAGGATCATGTGAAAACAATTTCATAAATATAACAGTATCAAATAACCTAGAACAGACGATAAAACTACAAGCTAGAGGCAATAATATTCTGGACTTGATTCTCACTAACATCCAAACTAGAATTTCTGAGCCCAAAATCTTATCACCTCTTGGTGATAGCGACCACAACATAGCTGAATTCGAACTGGAATCAAAAACCTATGTAACAAAAGGTTCAACAATGGTTAAGAACTTTTACAAAGCAAACTATAGTAAAATCAATGAAAATTAAAATATTTGGAACTGGGAAAAAGATCTGAGTGATCTAAATACTGAAGCAATGTGGGAGAAAGTAAATAACAAACTTAAGTATTGTATTACATGCTGGGTGCCTGAAATAATTAAATATGTCAACAATAAAAGACTCCCAACATGGTGGAATAAAACCATAAAATGTCTTATTAATAAACATAACAAATTATATAATAAACACACTAAAAACAAAACTGATACATCCTGGATTAGATACAAAAAGGTGCAAACAAGTTAAAAAGATGATTAGGAAAACTAAAAAAGAATACGAATGTAAACTAACAAGTACCACAAAAGACAATAAAAAACAATTCTTCAATTACTTAGGCTCACTAAAAGGCCATCAGAAAGGGCTAGGCCCATTAGAAACAACTAAAGGAATACTGATTAGTGAAACTGACATGGCAAATGAATGTAATAACTATTTTTTGAGTGTATTCAGACTAAAACAGCAACCAGCTGTGACTAACACAACTAATCAAATAGATGTGCATGAGTTCACAATTACTGAAACAATGGAAGCCATTTCCAAAATTAAACTGAATGGCTCAGCTGGCACTGATGGAATCCTACCAAAATTCATTAAGGAATTATCACTGAAATTGGCTGGACCATTAACACTACTGTTCAATGTATCACTAAAGGAGGGCAAATCCTTAGCTATTTGGCAAACTGCCAACGTAACTCCAATATTCAAAAGTGGATCTGATAAGTTAGTTAAACACTATAGGCCAATTAGCCTCACCTCAGTCACTGGCAAATTAATGGAACATTTTATCCAATCCAGAATAATTACCCATATTAACAGAGCAGCATACACAGATGTTACACAACATGGCTTCTGTAAAGGGTGATCATGTCTCTCCAACTTGCTTCAGTTTTTTGAACCAGTAAGTGCAGCTCTAGATGAGTCCCTAGCAGCTGACATATTGTTTCTAGACTACTCAAAGGCCTTTGACACCATATCACATAAAATTCTCATAAAAACTGAATTACTCCTTAATACAATTAAATGGATTACATCATGGCTTGACAATAGGTCTCAGAAGATAGTCATAAGGGGACATGAATCCAGTCTAGGCCCTGTGACAAGTGGAGTCCCACAGGGGTCGGTCCTGGAGCCAACACTTTTTAATATATTTGTCACCACCATGAAAATTGACAACACTGCGTGGATGTGTAAGTACACAGATGACTGCAAAATTGGCACCATAATTACTAACATCGATTCTAAAAACAAATTTCAAAATAACATCTCCTTATTTGAAAAATGGGCAAAGAATAATAATATGTCCTTTAATATAGATAAATGTAAAATCATGCATTTAGGTCATAACAACCTCATGTTCTTCTGCTACCTAGATGGTCATAAAATCAATACTACCACAAATGAAAGGACCTGGGAGTATGTTACTAGTGACTCATCCTTTGACATCAATACAAAACTTAAAGCTAAAAAAGGATATGGTATTCTGGGATGTCTATTTAGGAGCATCAAGAGCCACGACCCCGAGGTTATTATACCACTGTATACAAGCTTGGTAAGGTTGCACTTGGAATACTGTGTGCAGTTTTGCTCACCACAAACATCGAAGGGCTCGAACCTCACTGAAAAGGTTCAACGTAAGGTAATTAAAAGGATTAAAAATATGAATAATTTACCATATACCAGTAGACTAAACAAACTTGGTCTTTATTCACTCCAATTTAGAAGAACACAAGGCAACCTCTGCCTCGTTTATAGAGCTAAAAACGATATATTCTTTGGAGCAACAATAGGTATTGTCAAGCAAACCAAAAATAGAACTAGTAGATCACATAACTATCAAATAAAAGGGGAAATCAATAAAACAGTGAAAAGATCCAAATGGTTCACTCAAAGAGTTGTCACAAATGGAATGCTTTACCCCAAGATGCTGTGGACAGTGCAACAATCACAACATTTAAGAACAGACTTGACAAATTTATGGGAAGTGATACATTTGATTTTCACCCATGAAGATGGGTGCAAGTTCACTATGGGCAAAAGCCTAATGAACTTGTAACATCCTATGAAACTATGAATGTGCTGGATTACTCCCAACAAATGTTTATTTCTTTTATTTCTTGGTAATTATGTATTAGAATTCTACATACAAAAGGTTTACATTTTCTCGATTTAGCTATAATGGTAAATATTTCCTTACATACCTCTCTAACTGGGCTCTTAGTAACTTAATTTGAATGTCACTAAGCAGAGAGTGCCCCATTTGGGCTGTAGGGGAGTAGAGATGCAGCAAAATTTAATTTCACTGGTGAAACTGGGAATTTTGCCTTGTGAAATATTTTGTAAAATTCATGCACTTTGTGGAATATTTCATGTGGTGCGAAATGCAGAATTGTACCGCCTGTGGGTGAAATTTCATAACCCATGGGTGAAATTCTGCATTTGAAAAAGGATGAAAATCAATCTACTGACTATTTAAAAATAACAAAAAAGTGTTTCTCCCCCTAGTCCTTCCTGGTCAATGATCCCTGGTCCCACCCCCCCAGCCAATCACTGACCCAATATGAATAATCCCCCCATGCCGAGTTTCACCCTTGTTTTGCCTCATCCATTAGTGAGCACCCACTGATGATCAACATTAATCATTTAATTAAAATAAATACTTTCCCTGTTGTCTAGTGGACCCTCACCCTGTCCGGTAGTGACCCCCTACTCAGTACCCCAGCCATCCAGGGCCCCAGTGGGTCACCAGCACAGCCCTCCACTGATGTCCATGGCCAGCAACCCGACTGAGTGCTTTCATAATGCATGAGCCCAACTGAGCCCTTTCAATGAATGAGCTCATGTGCTCATTCATTGAAAAGGCTCAGTTGAGCTCATTCATCTTGAAAGTGCTCAGTTGGACTGCTGGCCATGAAGGTGAGTTGAGGGTTGTGCTAGTGGTCCACTGGGATACTGGATGGGAGAGGCGCATGATGGGGTCACTACAGGACAAGGTGGGGGGTCCATTAGACACCAGGGGAAAGTATTTTTATTTTTAATTAAATTATTAATATTGGGGGTCAGTGTGTGGTCACAAATAGATGAGGCAAGATGGGGTGAATCTCAGTGTGGGGGAATTATTCATATTGGGCTGGGGATCGATCAGGGGGTGGGACCATTAGACATCAGGAAAAGTGTTTTTAATCATATGATTAATGTTTGGGGCCAGTGCATGGTCACTAATGGATGAGGCAGGATGGAGGTGAATCAGAGTAGGGGGGAGGGAATTATTCTTATTGGGTTGGGGATCAGCCAGAGGGGTGGGACCACTAGATAGCAAGGCTCACCGTCCAGGACTAGGGGGGAAACACTTTTTTTTTAATTTTAAATAGTCAGTAAATGGATTTTCATCCCCCTTCAAATGTGGAATTTCACCCACGGGTGGTGAAATTCCACATTTTGTTGGTGAAATTATGCATTTTGCCAGCAGAATTTCACATTTCACACCTGTGAAAAATTTCATTAAATGCTCAAATTTCATTAAATATTTAGTAGAACAAACTTTCAGAATTTTGCACATCCCTAATCACAGACTTGCTTCTGCCCCACCCCTGCGGATTTACAGTACATTTGTTGTGTGTACCAGGCAGTCGCAGGTATGGATGAAGGCAGCTCAAGCTTTACCAACTATCAATTTGAGTAGGTGAAGCAGAAGGAAATGGTCAGACAGATTGGCTGACTCAGTACCTTTACAGCAAGTTGAGACAATGGGAAGACTGGTGCATGCTATTAAGAATTTTATGGTGACTGACTGGGTGGCATAGCAACCTGGCATACATGTGCATGTTACATCCTACAAAACAGCATTATAACAACCTTAAAGAGTTAGTGTACTGCTTGGAATTAATAGTAATGTTCAGATGCTGTCAGCTATCACTTCCAGTATGTGAAGTATTTTTTTTATTTTCTGTTTGATAATTAGATTTTCCACCTGGCAGTATTGGGGTGATGTGTGGAGCAGCACGCTGTCTGGAGGAAAAAAGTAATTTCTGTTCCTCCCACTACATTGTCAGAAATGAGACCAAATGCCTTGAGGCACCACAGTCCTTTCAGCCTGAGCAGTGACTTTCACAAGCTGCCAATCAAAATGTAGTAAATGGTGACATCACTAGTAACCAAGTAGAGCCAGTCCCTGCTGTTTCATGTGAAAGTGAAACCTGGCAGTGAGAAATGGTTCTCATTGGTTACTGGTGATGTCATAGTCCATGTGGTTTCAATGTTGATGTAGTGGAAGGAACAGACCTGACTTTATTTTTCCCTCCAGACAGAGCGCTGCTCCACACATCAACCCAGTACTGCCAGGTGGAAAATCTTCTAATTAGCAAACAGAAAAGAATAAATACTTGAGATATACAGTAAGAAGTGACAGCTGACTACATCTGAAAGTTACAATCAGTTGTAGGAAGTTTCTGGGCACTACACTAGCTCTTTAAGTGGCACTCATTAAATCAGTATGGGGAGTCCAACACTGCTGCTAAATTTGTTTTCCTTTCTCTTGCTAACCTTCTTTTTAAGGTTGCAGGGGGCAGAGGCCAGCAGACATCTTGCTATCAATTAGAAAACAAACTCTGGTCAGAGTCCGTACAGCTGCTCAGAGCAGCAAGACTGAGTGAAAGAATACTGGGAGCTCTCGCAGCACTGGAGTCTGCCATTTCCAAGATGGCCACAATGACAGAACTGTGCATGTGTGATACTTGTGCATGTGTAGTTTGATTTGGGTACCGTCTTGGGCAGGGCAGCAGTCACTTCCACAGTTGCAGGGGAAAAAGTAGTGCCCCACAAAGGGGGTGTGTTTATGCAGCCAGTGGCAGGGAAGGTCTGTTAAAGCAAAATGCATTGGAACTTTGTCATGACTGTGGAAGTATGCTGGAGAGCTGTCCAGTCACATGATTCCACAGTGCTCTTTTCAAGAATGTTAGCAATACATATATAGAGCCCCACCTATATAGCAATAAAAAGGACACTTCAGAGTCCTTCCACACAGTTATGGAGTTTAACCACGATCCTTCCACTACTGAAATTGCTCCACTTAGGGGTGGGGTTGGGGGTAGAGAAAGAGTACATTTCTTACCTACAGCGTTCTCCTACCAGCTCAAATTACAATCGGTGGATATGCTCAGTGTTAACAGTACAAACAGTTGTTTTAGCCTAAAAGGACACCTAAACCATTTTTATACACTTTTATCTAAACAATGCCCTGTTGGCAGAGCTGTAGTGCTCCAACACTTCTTAAAATCTTCAATGATGTTCTTTTTATGTAGTTCTTCAGGCAGCAGTCTTAAATCAGCAACTGAACCATATTTGAAGCACAGTCACAAGGGTAACATTGTTTTATAGCTTCTTTGCTGAATTCCTTTACAAACTTTACTTGAGCAGAAATTGATTTGAGATCAAGTTTTGACTTGTGGCAGTGGAGTCTCTGGGCTGGGACAGACAGATATTATTATATTTCTCCAGTTGAGTTATACGGGCAGACTCATATTTAGTAAACCTGTTTGTTTGCTAAATTAAAGTCATTTTCCCTACTAAAGTAAGTAAAAATCTTGTAACCCTCTGTCCAGTTTTTGTATTGACATTATTGTGGAAAAATATTGGGTGGTTAGACTTAATTTGCATTTGTAAGGAATTTATTTGAAAATACTGCTTGACTGATAAAGTGACAGCTTTATTGGTGCCTGTGTCTAATGGATATCTTCCCTCTGGGACTTGTAAGGTTCTGTAACCTCCAAATGGCACTGATCAGTTAGGGGTTAAGAAGGGGGCTTGAGTCTTCAGTTTGGTTTTCTTCTTCTAGCCAGTCTCCTCTATTTAGAAATATAATCAAACATGTAAACAGCAAGACAGAGTAACTATGACTTTAAAATGGGATTACACATATCTGATACCTGCCCTATGATCGTGCCTAACTATGCAGTTGTGATTGCAGGGATCCTGGAGTTGAATGCACTGCTCTGATTCAACTTGTCATCTTGTCTCCTACATAGCTACTTGTGTGATATTTTTCTGTTTGTATTAAATAAAGCATTTGGTTATCATGGTAATGCTTTGTACATTTTGCTGCCCAACCGAACAATCATAAGTCTGTGCCAAACATGTTTGCTTTCATGTTGTTACAAGTTAGAACAACGGTATCTTGAGGCTAAAGACAGGCCTTTCTTACCCCCATGAGATATTGTTTCATGGACTTTGGATTCCACTGGGCAAAGAAGTATAGGCCCATATTCAGAGCTGGTCGTGTACGGTCTGTATCAGTTTGCCCACTGCCTGCCTTGGGAGGCAATATTCAGACAATTAGTTCACTGTAGCTGGAGTGTGCAAACTGTCTAAATATGGGGCCATGTCAATACAGTCCTTAATGACTATGCCTTGTGCTGACACAGGCCCAGACTCAGTATGACTGACAGGAGCACAATGGAGGTAGCTTGGATCAATTGGGATTGCTTCAGGGCTCCTGTGGGCCATATTTAGCCCTAACATGCTAATGACTCCTTTGGGCATGAAAAGTGTTATGGCCCATTTACATTACCATTATGGGTTCATTTAACATGTGTGCATGGTCCCCAACATTCTGTAGCTGTCTTACATATTCCTTGTGCTCTAGTGGTCCCCCACCACCCCATGCAGCTGTCCTGAAGCTGTGTGACATATTTCTGGTGGTGCAGTGATTTTTGTACCCCTGATTGAGTGTCCTGTAGCTGTCTCAAATATTTCTGGTGATGTAGAGTGTCTTGCACCCCCAATCCACCATCCTGTAACTGTCTTGAATATTACTGGTAGTCAAGTGTCCCCTTCCCCACATAAGGGTATCTGATACTCTGTCAACCCACCTGCTCAGGATCCTGCTCCACAACCTCCCTTGCTCACTTCACTTAAACTGAAGTATGACAATAGTGACAGCAATCTACACAGCTGTCAGCTTACCACCTTGCTGGCTACAGTCTGACTGTCAGTGAGTGATCATGAGTACAGTAGAAAAAGGTGTTTGTACAATACTTGTGATTGCATAGAGACCTTTGGGTGGAAACCAGTTGAGGTGGTGAGCAGAGGGCTGTGCCAGTCATCACTAATGCTGTAGTGTGCATTATGTGACCAGGGCAGGGGGTACCTGAGAGAGTGAGTCAGAAGGGGGTCAGATGCCCTTATGGGGGCACCACTAGACCACAAGGAATATACAAGATGGGTGGTCTGGATGCTTTTACAATGTATTTTTCCAGGACCAATCAGTTTACATGTAATATTTGCCTTATAGTGAGGTTCTGCTGTAGGGCCCTGCTTTTACAGTTTTACAACATATTTACACAGGATAGCCCAGCTGAGCTGTGATATCTTGTTTGCAGTGGGATTCTGTTTGACCCAGTGTTTACACTGTATTTACTCAAGATAGTATATCGGAGATGTAAGATTTTTTTTTCAGTTAGGTCCTCTTTTTACTCATTATGTTTGCTTGCATGCATGTGCAAGAAACATAGTGCCATCATCCAAGTTTTCCAGAGGTGTGTCAGCCTCTTCCAATTCAGTCAGTGTATTTGCAGGTACAGTCGCAGAGCGCCAATCACTGCTCCAGCTGTCTATGACAGAGAAAATGCAGTGGCATACAGTTGAAGGGACAGCTCCGTTTGAGTGAGCAGGCTCTCCCCCACACACTGCCTTGGCACTGCCTTGCGCACACTCGTGCTCATGCGCCCCCTCCCTCCACACTGTATGGCCAGCAGGGGTGCCCAATCCCCGTTGGCTCCACCAAAGCGTCCAGGTGCCACGCTGGGAGCCCACCCCAGCGTGGCAAAATGATGTAATGGCTGATGGGGTGCCCAATCCCTGTCGGCTCCACTGTCTCTCCCCACCCCCCATGCTGTCGCCAGCAGGGTCCCCAATCCCCCATTGGCTTCACTGTCTCCCCTCCCAGTACAGGGTGCCATGCTGGAGCCCACCCCAGCGTGGCAACACATACATGGCCGACGGGGTGCCCAATCCCCGTCAGCTCCCGCCCCAGCCATCCTTCTGCCATGCTGGAGCCCACCCCAGTGTGGCAAATGTCCCACATTGACTTTTTTAAAAAACCCTGTAAAGAAAAAACTGTCCTCATAGTCTCCATGCATCCCCCACAACCCGCACCCACCCACCCTCTGCCGCCCTGCCTCCCACACCCCTTCACCCCATACTACCTCCGGACCTCGGTGCGACTATCTTCGCTGGACCGGGAACACATCTGCACTCTTCAAAGCCGACCGCGAACTGAGGAAATGCCGGTAAGCTGTATAATGGGATAGATAGGGGTTTTCAACTTTGTTGCATATCTCAGGCATGTTTTGGAATTTTTGCACCAAATTTTCAACATGGGGTTTTTGGGACCCCTCCTCATGAATTCTTGCACTGTCATGGTGTTACTCGGTCCCAAAGGGTGATTTCACAGCCACTGTGTAAAATCACTTTCTGGAATGATTAATGAAACGACACTGCCAGTGTTCATAAGGTGGGCTCTCAAAAAGCCTATTTTGAAAATTTGGTGGAAAAATTCCTAAAAATGACTGTTTTACGAGCGTATGTTGTGCAGTTCCTACGCATGCTCGTAAGTTCGTGAATTTTCAATATTTTCACTCCAGATTTTCAATATTGCCATTTTACCACACCTTCTTATGAGCAGTATAGCTGTCATTTTTCACATCTCACCCAAAATGTGTTTCTGCCCATGTAGTGCACAATGGCGCAGTCGGTGTGCAAAATCAATGTACGGGACACATTAGGAAAATCACAGTGATACCACTCATGAGCAGAGGTGTTAAAATGGCTATGTTGAAAATTTGGTGAAAAAATTCCCAAAAATGACTGTTTTAGGAGTGCACGTTGCGCAGTTCCTACGCACGCTGGCAAGTTTGCGAATTTGTAATATTTGCACACCAGATTTTCAACAGTGCCATTTTACCGCACTTCCCTATGAGCAGTGCAGCTACTATTTTTCACATATTGCCCAAAATGTGTTTCCACACATATAGTGCACAATGGTACAGTCGGTTTGCGAAAACAATTTTTGGGACAGATTAAGAAAATCACAGTGACACTGGTCATGAGCAGAGGTCTTAAAATGGCTATGTTGAAAATTTGGTGACAAAACTCCATAAAATGACTGTGTTATGAGTGAGCATTGTGCAGTTTCCATGCACCCTCGTAAGTTCATGAATTTGTAATATTTTCAGTCCAGATTTTCACCAGTGGCATTTTTCCACACCTCCTTATGAACAGTACAGCTGTCATTTTCCACAACATGGCCGAAATGTGTTTTCACACTTTCAGTGCAGAGATGCATGGTCGCTGTGGGAAATCATTGTTCGGGACAGATAAAGAAAATCACACTGACACTGTTCATGATCGGAGGTCCCAAAATGCCTGTGTTAACAATCTACTGTAAAAAAAAAAAAAACTAGTTACATTACGGGTGTGCGTTGCACAGTTTCTATGCAAGCTCCTGACTACACCAGTTTTATTAAGATTTTCACAGCAGATTTTCAGCATTGCCATTTTTTACACCTCCCCATAAACAGTACCGCTGTCATTTTTCACATCCTGTTCGGAATGTGTTTTTGCACCTGTGGTGCCAAATGCCATAGTCGCTGTGCAAAAGCAGTTTTCAGCTAACAAACTGATATTGCCACTGTTCATGAGTTGGGGGTCACAAAAAAAGCATGTTGAAAATTTTGAGTGAAAATACCAACAAATGCCTGAGGCATTAGGGTTTCCGACCATAACGCCCCACCCTGTACAGTATGACAGGCATCGGGGTGTGACTTGGGATTCTTGCCTGTCATGCTCATACCATTCCACACCCTGCAGCCAGTGAGAGGCATCAGGGTGTGCCTCGGACTCTTCGGGCCCAAACTTCACCCCATTCTCCTATACCGCACCCATCTCACCGTATTTCCTTATGGAATGGGGTGCGTATAAGGGCCAAAGACCCCAAGGCACACCGTGACACTTGTCAGTGTCTGCAGGGTAGGGTGTGGTGAAATGGCGTGGTCGTTATGCCCAACGACCCAAAGGCACACCCCAGTGCCTGCCACTGTCTGCAGGGTGGTGGTGGGATTGGCTTCAGTTCAATACTTCGCTGCCATTCCATTATGCAGCTCTGTAACTTCTACACTACTAATGTCAGTGCCAGCAAGCAAACATTCGGCATTGACAAATGTTTGTTTTTATAATGCAGTTACCCATGATAGCCCAAGTAAGTTGCATTTTCTCATTTTCAGTGGGGTCCAGCTATTGCTATGTATTTTTCCAGGATCTAGCAATATAATGGACTTAGTTATTTAACTTATTTTATATGGCAAAGCAATAGTGCATGTTTAAATGTCTTCTCCATGAAGGCATAGTTACTTAATAAACTGGCAGTGATACCTTTGTTCTCATCTTGAAGTTATTACTTTTTGTTAATGTGAAAGACAGATCTGCAGTTTATGGGCTGTCCTACAGAAATCATCTAACCCACCAAACAACTAGCTGTACCTGTGTGATTGCAGGTGCTGCTGGTACTAAGCAGCATGAATGTGGGGAGCAACCAACTGGTCACACTGTGTGAGCCTGTGGGGGATTAAGTCTCATAAGTCGGAAGTTGGAACTTGACCCAGACCAAGTAAGTTAGACGGCCGGTTCCAACAAAACAATATGAATTAATAACCAGCCTGGCTTTATCATAAAAGAAGCAGTAAGGTAAGTGTGCTGTTTTGTACTAATAATTTTGTTTGTATTGAATGGCCTTATCTGATGGTGAGGGGATAGGCTTGGCTATATCCAGTGACTCATGTGATCTCTTTTCCCCCCAGCTAAGAGGAGTTGAATCACCACCTGCAGTGAGACAATCGGACCAACCAAGGCCGGATGAAAGTGTAACATGCCCCAAATGCAAGGCTAATATAATACCTTTTTATTGCTGCATAGCAGAGCTATACTCAGTGGCAGAACTAAAGGGGGGGCTGGGGGGCATTCGCTCCTCCTGGCTGCTCCAGTGTGAGTAGTGGTGCCCCTCCACCAACTTTATTCACTGTGTAGTGCCTATTGTGGAGCCTATGATTGACTTGAAAGGCCCCGCCCGGCTCCCAAACCTGGATCTGCCACTAGCTACAGTATACTGATGTATTACAATTACACCAGTAGAGAAAGGGGGTGCTGGAATGTCTGCAATGTTTTCTAATGCAGCACAGCCTGTCTGCTTCCATGGATTGGAGCTGAATAGCATCTCACTGTGTCCTCTCCATTCAGTACAGTCCATCTTCCTCCCCTGTTGCACTATTTTCTTCATGAGGTCTCAAAAGAAAGAAACAGGATCTATAGATCCTGCATGGTAAACATGGTAGAAGTCTGTGTTTTTTGTTTGGGGGGGTACAGTGGAGCCGATGGGGGTTTAGGTACCCCCGTTGGCCATAAGGACTTTTGCCATGCTGGGATGGGCTTCCAGTGTGGCACCTAGAAGTCTGTTTGGGGGACAGTGGAGCCGACGGGGGATTGGGCACGCCCATCAGTCATACAGTGTGTGGGGGTGGTAAACACTCAAAGCTGTCAGATAAAAATACTCTTTTTTAATTTGCAATATTAAATAAACACATGATGGTAAAAAGAATGAGTGTTGTGTGTTATTGCTTCTTACAACTTTTGTTTGTTTTACTGAGACCTGGCCCATCAAACTTAAAAGTGCTAGCTGACCAGTGTGAAAAAAAATGTGAAGAAGACAGGACCTGATCAACTGTACTGTGCTGAAAAGAAAGTTTATCCCTTAGGCTGCCGTCACTGAAAGAATTAGAAGGTATACAAATTCTAGACTGTTATATCAGTCCATGGCACAGCAAGGGTTAATACAGCTTCAAATTTCACAGTGGAGGAAGAATGCAGTGGGCCACCAGATAAAGATTTCAGTTAAAACTCCTTGAGACATGTGAGGAATGTGGTTGTAGATGAGATAAAGACTCATGGAGACATTTTTAAACAAAAGCCTTATATCTTGTAACCATCTTTTCCTTGTTGTGGATACTCAGTTTCTTTGTTGTGTTTTTTTTTTTAAGATTAGGTGGGGTGGGGGGTAGGGAGGTTGGTGAGCACAACATTACACACAAACACCTCCCAGTCCTACACCCTTTTGTTTATTTTTTTATGCAGGGCTAGCTTTCGTGTCAGCACTGACAGCCTATTCCAAATGCTGAAATACCCCTTTTTTAAATGTCCAATTGACCAGACAGCCTGCTGTTGTAATGTGTTAATGTAACCAAAATCCTAAAAAGAAGTCTGAATTTTGTAATAATTGATTATTCCATTTCAACGCATTTTATATTCTGTATTCTTGTATCTATTACCCCTTCCCCAGGATGCATCTGAAATGAGTTGTTACCAGTTCAGTATGTCTTTTCTGGTAAATTCTTTGATTCATTTATTCATTACAAATCGGGTTTACAACCTTTGAGTCAGAGACTCATTTACTAAGGCACCTCTTCGCAGGGGGGCAGATATCAAGACAGTTATTACAGTGCAGATTAAAACAGAGGATAACATTACAGGTGCAGTAAAAGGAACATTTAACATAGATACACTTAGGTTTCATAATGTAGTAATTTGTATGTTACTTAGGTTACATAATGTTAAAAAATTGTGAGTTACACTCATGGATATAGTAGGTACTCAGAGAAGACAGCGGGTTACATCCCTGTTTGGACCTAGTAGGGAAGGAGTGGGTCTGGGGAAGGGAGAGGCTGTTCAGCAGACGTTGTCGAGCCAGGGGGCAAGGCGGGTGGGTACCACAGGTTACAACAGGGGGTTAGTTGTACCTACAACAGTGGGTATTAAAGATATGGCTCCAAAGGGCTGTTTTAAAGGAGCCAATTTTTGGCAAGTTGGAAATGCAGCTAGGGAGGGAGTTGAACCTGGTGAGAGGCTCGGCAGAGGAAGGATCTCTGGGCAAGAGATGTCTTGGTTCTGGGCACCTGGAAAGCAGCCTTAACAGAGCTATGGGTAGTGATGGACAATGATGACTGCTGTAGGGAGGTGGAGCCCCCGGAGGGGAGAGTCCTAGCAGTGATTTTTTAGCGAGAAGGCAGGTCTGGTAGAGCAGTCGCTCCTCAAAGTTGAGCAGATTGATGGTAGTATAGAGAGAGTTAGATTTTGGAGAGGGCAGTGTTGTCAGCTGAGGCATGGATGGGCAAGCCATAGTCCATGAGGTACAAGACGGAGGAGATGATGGCCAGCCTGAGGGTAACCAGAGGCAGGCAGTCCCTGTGCCAGTATAGCAGGCCAATCCGAGAGTTAATGGTGGCTGACAAGGCATTAATGTGGGTGTGAAAGGAGAGGTCAGTATCGAACGTGATGCCTAGGTACTTGTATGTGGTCACTTGTTCTAGTGGGTGCAGAGTGCTGGGGATAATCGAGTGGGGTATTTTTAGCTTTATTTTGTTGGTGGGAGAAGAGCATTGATTTGGTTTTCTTTAGGTTATTGACCAGTCTGCAGTCACTGAACCACCTTTCGGCTTGGTTGTAAGCTTGCTAGAGGGATAATTGGAGGGAGGTGGGATTGGGATGTGAGGCAATGAGGACTGTGTCATTGGCGTAGAGGAGCATTTTACCAGTACATAAGCTGGGGAGGGTGTTGAGGTAGAGACTAAAAAGTATTGGACCCAGGATGGAGCCCTGAGGAACCCCGGAGAGAATGGGAAGAGTGCTGGAGAGGGAGCCGTTGATCTTGACACGCTTGGATCTAGCAGAGAGGTAGCTAGAGAACCAGGAAATGGGACCTCCAGAGAAGCCAAGCTGTTGGAGAGAGTCGAGTAGAAAGGGATGACAGACAGTGTCAAAGGCCTTGGAGAGGTCAATGAACACTGCTCCTGCAAGGCTGCCAGAGTCAAGAGCAGCATTGTGGTTGTACTGTGTCCTGGGTGGAAACCATGCTGCTCTGTGCACATAACGTCGTACTTGGTTAGGTATTTAGAGAGCTGAATCAACACCACTTTTTCAAGGGCTTTAGAGAGTGGGGGGAGGATGGAGATGGGCCGGTAATTGTTGGGGGTGGACCGGTCCCACTCCTATGTACAGGTGTGATTTCAGCAGTTTTCCAAGCACTTGGGAACTGACCCAGGCATACAGACTGGTTTGGAAGGTCAGTCAGGGGTACTAGGACTTTGTCCAAGACCATACAGAGGATCCTGGAGTTGAGGGGGTCACTGCTGGGGTCATTGCTGCCTAAGGCTTTTAGCAGGTGTGACCTGGCTTCTTGGGGGATAGGGTGCACAGGTAGAATGGTGGGCGATGCAGGACCAGAGAGAGAGAGAGAGAGAGAGAAAGAGAGAGAGAGAGAGAGAGGGGTGGAGATTTGGTCAAAGAAGCTGCTGGTGAGGACCAAGCTTAGGTCAGAGAAGGCAGTGTTAAGGCAATCATCTATAAGGAGTGGATCAGTGGTGGGGGTACCACTAAATAAATAAATATTTTAATGCATTAGCTGCTGTTGTGGCTCTGATCAGAGTATTTTCTTTAAGTGGTGTGCCAGATATTGGTGTGTCTTTGCTACAGTTCTGGATAAACCAAAAGTACACAGCTTTGTCCAGCTTCTCATCCTGACACATACTGTATGCATAGTCTTAAGTGTTTCAGCATGTAAGCCACTGTCCATAGGGGATGCAAAATCACAGACCTTGTCCTTTGATTTCCATATTTCACAGACAGTTGCATTGCCATCTCCAAAATACCTGGTGACATTGATCCCCTTATTGCCAGCTTCTAGCACCTCCAGGTCTCTTAGCCTGATCAATGTCCAAAACAAAGCACTTACAGTTGTCCATTGCAGCTACAGTACAGTGAAGAGAAATTGGCTCTGCTGAACTCAGTGATGGCAGGTGAGAGAATACACTCACAGTTATAGGTTCAACTAAGATAACAATACCTTCATTACTCACTTAGTATACCAGACAATTTACAGATGAAAGAGTCCAAAAGGAACTCCAGGATCTGAAAGGGGACAAGGCTATGGAGCAGATGGGATACATCCCAAAATATTGAATGAACTTGGAGAAGTGCTGGCAGCAGCACTAACAGCCCTAATTAACAAATTGATAGAGACAGGGCTGGTTATGGGGGACTGGAGGAGGGCAAATGTAGTCCTTCTCCACAAAAGTGGGAACATAGGACTTCCGGTGATGTCACGGAGTAGCTAGGAGCTTGAATCTAGATGCACAGAACCCAGCTACTTCAATAATCCTCCCAAACCATAAAAACTCTACTAAAAATGTCTATTAACCCTGGAAGAGGACACACAAACATACTGGCAGAAACCGCAATAAAGAAAAGCCTAAAACTCAGGATGGCTTGAGATTGCCAGAAGATAGCTCCAGCAGGTCGCTATCCCCCACGAGCTCCCACATGGTCAACTATGATACAGAGGGGGAGAATGAACATCTATCACATTCTCAATTTGAAACCCTCCTGAAAGAAATGAGTTTCGTAGGCAGAACAAACTGGAATTTTGAACGGTTCAAAAGCAGCTTTCAACTATGGAAACACAAATGGGCTTGATTGAAGATAGGTGGGGGAGACAGAAGAAAACACGGCCCAACTCTCACAAGCTGTACACTCTTTTGTAGTCCAAATGGGAGAACTTCAGGCCAAATCTCTTGACCTAGAGGGAAGGTCTGGTAGAGACAATTTATGCCTTTACTGATTGCCAGAAGGTATGGAAGTGATACCAATGACGTCTTTCCTTGAAAATCTGCTCAAAGATGTTCTGGAGTTACCGGCCACATATAATATCCACATCGAGACAGTGTGTTGCTCCCTCCAAGCTAAACCAACTGACCCCAATGCACATCTGTGATTGATTGTCTTTAAAGTTAGCTCCTACAGTATTAAATAGGACATTTTGCAACGTGCATGGGCTAAAAAAGATGTTTCCTACCTTACTCATTGGCTATTTTTTGATCACGACTTCCCTCAGGAGATTCAGCAGCACTGCCTGAAATACTTACCCATCATCAGAGTTCTAAAGGAAAAGACAATTCGATTCCACACCCCTACCCTGCTAGACTCCGTATTTTCTGGGAGACTGGCCCTAAAGTGTATTCCACCATTGAAGAAGCTACTGCAGCACTTAAAGAAAAACAGATCTGGATCTCTGATGCTAGGAACCAAAACAAAGGACAAAGGGGACAGCAATGGCAACGCACATCAGGAAGGAAACACCTCAGTACCAAAATATTGCAGCACAGTGAGGCTCTGAACTGGATTCAACAGTTTGTAAGCAAAATGTGCACAGCAGAAGAACAACCGACCTGAAGAGACACTAGAAAGACGTTATTGGGCTGAGATCCTTTGTTTCGATTCTCCCAATCCTTGAACCCCCCCCCAAGCATCAGCTAAGTAACAAAAGCTCAGACATTTAATAACAGTTTCAGAACTGGAAGGCAACTTGTGGGGGGGGGGGCGCTGGTAGAGGGGAAACGGAAACCCAAATTACAACCCATAATGACCTTTTTTTTTCCTTATCAGTTGATAACTTTAATGGCTAACTTTACAGGTCTATGGATGCCTCTTTCCATGTTGCCTCATTGTTCTGAGATTTGCAAATTTAATTTAATTTGCAGAATACCAGGTTCTTGCTTTGTTTCTGAGCAATGGCTGAAATATGGAATTTGAGTATGGGGACGACGACTCAGGGGACTGATGGGGGGACTCCTCCTTCTGAGGTCATTAACTCAAGCCTGGCTACATTCTGCCTCTAACATCTTGTCGAAATCAACCATAGCTGGGGTGCGGGTATAAGACAAACCTAGCATGCCAGCAGTGATGAAGGGTACTCTTTGGTAAACCATATTTGGAGCACCCTTTCATCTATACTCTGAAGGAGGTCTTCCAGAAATGGAAGCGCAAGCATACCTCCTCGATCTTCTTTTATCCGAGAGGACACAGAGGCTAATTCAGTTTATTAGCCTCCAATCTTGGAAATTAAATGTTTTTACAGTTATACACTTTGTTCTTGTGTATATTGTTGCCCTGTTGGCAAAGTATCTATTGAAATTGTTGTTTGGGCAAAAGCACTCTCATAATGAGAACTATGATTTTCAAAACTACTTTGGATACTTGAGTGGTAAGGTACACTCTTGGTATAAGAGAGGGGGGCTCACCACAGTGGGAGTATCCTATAATTACAAATGACAGCCCAAAACTATACAATATGCACGTATAACGTACATGGTATCTCCTACCCAATAAAACATAGCAAGTTGCTACAATGCCTAAAAAGGGCGGGAGCAGATATCCTGCTTTTCCAAGAAACCTACTTATCGCCGTCTGAAGACAAAAAGTTTGAGAAGTTTGGGTTCTCCCATGTGCTGGCCTCCTCTTATAAGAGAGGTCATCATAGGGGGTACGGCAGTATTGATAAGACAGGGAATTCCTCTCGACCTACAAGAGCGAATTATTGATAAAGAGGGGCGGTATGTAATGATTAAGGGTACTCTCGATGGCCAGCAGGTAACCCTGACCTCAACTTATGTCCCCCCAGCTACAAATCTTTCTTTCTATAGATCTTTTTTCTAGCATCTAGCACAGTGGGCAGAGGGACAGGTGATGTCAAGGGGGGACCTCAATCTAAACATAGCAGTGGGGGCAGGATCATTGCTTCATAGTGGTAAAACCACTAAAACCAGTAGAGAAGTAGACAAACTACTTAATGAATTAGGATATGCAGATGCCTGGCATTATCTCAATGGACCCTCACCTAGACATACTTTCTTCTCCCAAGCTCATGGCACCTACTCGTGCCTGGATTTTCTCCTCTCCTCCCAAGAATATTTGGGGTCTCTACAGAAAATATGGTCTGGAGATTTCATTCTCTCTGACCATTCCCCTATTTTTATGAAAGTACAAATAAGTCCAATTAGGAAAGCTACTTTCTGAAGATTAAACTTGCCTTTACTTAGGGACAAGGAAGTTAAAAGGGAAATAGAGGAAACAATAGAACAGGCCGTACAAGACAATGATACAAAAGAAACCACATCCTCTATTCTCTGGGATACTATCAAGGCTATTTTGCGTGGGAAGCTGATAGGGATTTTTGCTGGCAACAAAAAAACAAAGAGAGACCAGGAGAATCAACCTGGAGAATCAAATTAAAGACGTAGAGAATTTACAGTGCTTACGGATTAGTAGAACTAGAAACAAACAGTTAGCTAAACTTAAAAAATAACTAAATGCTGTATTAGATTATGAAGTAGAACAGAAGCTGATTTATTTAAGGCACAAATACTATGATGGGGGACCAAGATTTGTAAGAATGCTCATGGATAGGCTATGAGTCCACTGAGTCAAAGCTGCTATTCCTAGAATCAGGGACCCTCTATCTAATGAGTTGAGGAGTGCCGTTTCTACTACCTTTCAGGCTTTCTTGTCCTACTACACTCAACTATATTCCCTATCCCCCCAGAGTCCCAGAACAGGTGATCACTGACTTCCTAACTAAACTTCACCTACCTACCCTTACAAAACAGCAACAATCTATGTTAACTATTCCCGTGTCCACACAGGAGATTACAGCTTCAATAGGGGCCCTGAAGACCAGGAAGTTCCCAGGATCCGATGGTCTCCCAGGAGAATTCTATAAAGCATTCCCCACAGTTACAGGTAAAACACCTCTACTTGAAAGGGTATTTTCGTTTATCCCTACCAAGAATGGAACCCCCCCTCCTGGAACAAGGCTATAATTTTGGTTATATCCAAGGCAGGCAAGGACCCAACCCTATGTCCATCATATAGACCCATTTCTGTTTTAAATACAGATTACAAGATATTTGCATCTATTCTAGCAAACAGGTTAATACAATTTATCCCCAATATAATACATCTAGACCAATGTGGCTTTATACCTGGTAGACAAGCCCAGGATAACATTAGACAAACTATTTACCTTATAGAACATATTAAAAACCGATTCCACCCAACCTTTTTATTAAGCCTAGATGCCAATAAGGCATTTGATATGGTATCTTGGGATTTTCTATATGGGGTCCTTGCCTCCTTTGGTTTCCTGATTCAATTTTCTGATCTAATATTTAAATTCTATGAAACACCTAGAGGTTATATTAGATTGAATGGGCATATCTCCACCAGTTTTCCCCTGTTTAGAGGTAAGAGGCAGGGCTGCCCCCTATCTCCACTACTCTTTGCGCTCTACATAGAACCCCTAGCTCAATATATCAGGAATTCCTTAGATATCACAGGAGTACATTTGGTGGGTACAGAACACAAGCTGGCATTGTTTGCTGATGACATCCTAGCATATTTATCAAACCCAGAAACTTCGATGCCACAATTGTTCCAAAAGATCAGGGACTTTTCGGAGCTGTCAGGATACTCCTTAAATGTTAATAAATCAGAAGCTCTGTCTTTTTGTTTCACACCCTCCCCTACCCTTAGAAACCAATTCAAGATTAAGTGGGACCAACAGAAGCTAAAATACTTCGGGCTTGTTATACCAGAAGATCTGACACCCCATCCTCTCCTTCAATTACTCCCCATTATTAACAACGTTAAAACAAGACATGAGGAGATGGAGCCTTCTACCAATGACCTTTTGTTCCTGGGCCCTTGCCTTAAAGATGAATTCTTTACCCAGGATGTTTTACCTTTTCCAATGTGTCCCCTGTACAGTCTCACCTAAAGAAATACTATCTTGGCAGAGAATTTTCCTCACCTTTTTGTGGAATAACAAGAAACCGAGGGTTAAGCAACAAAGGCTGTACCTACCAAAGGAGATGGGGGGGCGGGAATTCCTTTATTGCCTAATTACTGGATAGCAGCACAAACAAGAATTGCACTTTTATGGGGGAATGATAGCTACCAAGCCCACTGGAAAAAAAATAGATCTGTCAAGACAGATGCCTTTCCCTCTACAGGCATCCCTTTTTACCCACTCCTTAATGCAACAAGCCAGACAATTGATCCCTAACACCACTGCATCGGTACTAGAGGGATGGCAAAAGAGTCTATATAGTAAGGTGGTCCAGTGGAACTTATGGAAATATCAGTGGTTCCTATACTCGCTAATGCTTTCCTCTAGCCAGCACAAAAGCTGGTATGCCAGGCAGGAGACTCTGGACCTCCTGGCTCCTTGGCAGCTCCTTGGGGGAATGCAGTCATAAGTTCTGAGGAAGGACAGACAAGATATGGTTGGACTATAGGGGAAAAATTATGTTATTACCAGATGAGGAGTTACATTAATGCACACCTTAAAAGGTAGGAACTTAACACCCAGACATGGAAGACCCAACCCCGTACATTCAAATATGGAGATCCCTGCAGGGTGAGCAGGCCATCTCAAAATTATATAGATTCCTGACCCACTTACTTGCCCACCATGCTGAACCAGTGAAAGTAAGCTGGGAAAAGGAACTCAATAGAGCAATAAATATGAAAGACTGGGTGAGGGTTTGGCGGGGAGTATGGTCCACCTCCTCCTCTCCAACCTGGAGAGAATTTGTTTTGTGAGTTCAAACTAGATTCTTCCTGGTATCTGTGGTGGTGGCCCGTAGAACCCCGGGAGCCCCATCCAGTTGCCGGAGAGGATGTGGGGACCAACTAGTCACACATAGTCATATCTTCTACCAATGTCCTAAATTGCAGAATTTTTGATCCTCTCTCTCCTGTCATATCACATGTCTACTGGACATCGAGAGCCCATTGACAGGGGCAAACTATCTCCTGGGTATACCCCAGAGAGGAATAAAGGGAAAGGACACATTGTACCTTTGGTCCATTTTGCTATACGTTGCCTATAAAATAATTACTAAGCGATGGCTCCAGCCTGACCCTCCAGTACTAGCAGACTGGAAAACTTTACTTTTAAATATCCAACATTGTGAGCAGTTATCTTTTTCCCTGCATAACAGAATGGAAGTGTTTATCTCCCAATGGACCAGGTGGGAACTGTACCTAAATCAGATTTAACACTCAAGAGACGGAGAGACTTCTTGTGGTGCTATTCAAGTAACAGAGTGTTAACACTGTGGGTGGAAGGCTTTTTGGCTCCCATACAAGACCGTGAACATAATATCCCTTTGCCCTAGGAAGGGCTAGGCAGTTTTAATCACAGCAATCTGTTCACCCTACCTTTGATGTCCATGAAATAGATATATATAAATAAGATATTATTCCTATGTTCTTAAATATGATGAGTTATTGTAATATAACATTTCTACACTTGCTATATATTAATTGCCCAAAGTTGTAGTTTTTCATTTATTCAGTGTTTTTAAACCATAAGTGTTTGGTTTCAACCTTCACACTGTAACTGAAACCTTTATTCTTTTTATCAGTCTTTGAACTTTATGTCTGTGCTATGTATATGTACTATGTTATACAGAATGTACAATTTTGAAAATAAAATAAGAGAATAAAAAAAAGTGGGAACATAGGGAAGGCTGGCAACAATGGGCCAGTCAACCTAACCTCGGTGGTGGGGAAATTAATGGAGTCACTGCTAAAGGAAAGGAATGTGATATTTCTTTAATCCAGTGAAGCACAGGATCTGAGGCAGCATGGATTCACAGCAGGTACATCTTGTCAAACAAATCTGATCGACTTCTTTTATTTGGTGATTACAGAAGTAGATCATAGAGGGATGGTGAATGTGGCCTACCAAGATTTCACCATGGTCTTTGACACTGTCACACATAAGAGGCTGGTAAATAAATTGGGTAGCCTGGGAGGTGGTAAACTGGGTCAGAAACTGGTTGAATGACAGGACGCACAGGGTGGTGGTAAATGGTGTTCAATCCAAGAAGATGGGATGACCAGCAGGGTGCTACAGAGATCCATGCTGGGACCAGTTCTCTAATGTCTTCTTAAGTGACATTGCAGAGAGGATGGACGGGAATGTATGCCTCTTTGCAGATGACAATAAGATCTACAGCAGGGTCAACACTCTGAGGTGGGACAAGAAAGGACCTTAACATGCTTGAGGAGTGGTCGAGAGTGTGACAGCTAAGATTCAATGCAAAGAAGTGCAAAATCATGCATTTGGGGCACAGAAATCCAAGGGAGGAGTAAAAGATACGGGGAGAGGTACTGACAGCCACCAATCTAGAAAGGGACCTGGGGTAATCATATCTGATGACCTAAATGTAACCAGACAATGTGAGAAGGCTGTGGCAAGAGCCAGTGGGACGCTAGGATGGATAGGGAGAGGTACTGTATCACCAGCAGAAAAAAGGAGGTGGTTATGCCACTGCACAGATCACTAGTGAGACCTCATCTGGAGTTCTGTGTCCAGTTCTGGAGGCTCCATCTCTGGAAAGACAGACAAAACAGAGGCAGTCCAGAGAAGAGCAACAAAAATGGTGCAAGGGCTGCACCAAGAGTCGTATGAGGAAAGACTAGAGGACCTCAATATGTATTTCCTGGAGGAGAGATAGTGGGATATGACAGAGACATTTAATACAAGAACAATGTGTACAAGGTGTATAAGAACAATGGGGCATGATATGAGGCTAGAGGTGGGTAAGCTCGGGCAACGAGAGTAAGTACTTTTTCACAGACTGAGTCGTGGATGCCTGGAACAGCCTCCCTGTGGAGGTTGGGAAGAGGCAAAAATGGTAGGAGAATTCAAGAATGCATAGGCTAGACATAAGAATACTCTCACAATAGGGAAGAGAGGGTAAGCTGTAGATCAGCGAGGGTCTGCAGTATTGCATTTGGTAGGGAAAGGGGGGCAGACTAAGTGGGTCACATGGTCCTTATCTGCCGTCATCTTCTAAGTCAGTTGGCATTCATCTGTATCCCCCTCCCCCGGGTCATGCCTGAAAATAGGCAGGATTTGTCTAGTGCACTTACCCGGTCAACAAAAACTAAATAAATAAAATAAATGTTTCTATATTGCTATGTAAATAACCCACTAAGTAGTGTACTCCTCACTGTAGGTGTTTGTAATTGACTGCAAAGCGTAAATGCTAGCAACTGATTGCAGCAACTGAATTGCAATGCAAAATGCACTGTAGTAAAAGTCATGGCTTCACTCTGTTCATTATCTGAACTTGGGGACATTTCTCAGTTTCAGATTTACAGAGAGTTTCAGATTACAGGGGTTTGGACAAACAGGGTTTTGCTTTAGTGTCTTTTGTTTAATACAACAATGTTACTTCCATTATGTTTTCAGAGAGTTCTTTACTGGGCCTTATTTTGTTTCTTGGTAAGATTATTACTCAGTGGGCTAGGCTGCATTTCCTAAGAGTTTTTGTACTTTTTTGATACTACCTTCCAGAATGTTGTAATTGTAGCATTGAATGTAGTTGGACAAAAGGAGGATTTACCTTTGAATAATAATTTCCTTTGTTTATTCAAATCCCAGAGTGTGGTCCCTTGTGGTATGTTCCCAGAGTCTGCATAGGCTGCCCAAGAACTGAAGCAGCTGTCCCTTTGTCTGGGGGCCCCCTTCCCCCTCTCCATGGCCAAAAATCAGAGGTTGCTAGAGACCAGCACAAGGGAGTGGTCAGTAACCTCTGAACATAGGCAGGGATAGGGAACAGCCAAGCCCTCTGAAAGGGGGTGGTCCGAGGGGAGGAGAGAGAGAATAAAACCAGGCTGAAGTCTGAAGCCAGCCTCCTGGTTCATTCTCCCTTTGGATCAACAGCAGCTCCCAGCAATTCCCAGGACAAGGTAAGGTAGCTGAGGCCTAGGGAGTCAGATCACCCTAGTAGAGGTCTTTGCTCAGTGGGGTAAGTTAGGTTCTCCTGGAACCTCGGGTCTGGGTGATTTCGACACTGTCATTTTAGGCAGTTGGGTCAGAATGCTGCTAGAAGCCTGCCCTGGTCTCTGATCCTTTCCGACAGCTGGCATAGGTAGCTGCTGCCCGTGAGTGAGGTTGGTATCCCATGGTCTACCTGGAGTGAAGAGTTCTCTCCTTCCGCAGTCCCTCCCAGTAATTGGGCCTGAAGTTCCAGTGGCAGAAATGTTGCAGCTGGGGCTTTAGGCGAGGATGGGCCTTCAGGTTCAACCAGGCAATTCTCGCTTTTAGGATCTCCCCTCCCCCCAGAGCAGCCTGCGTGGCTAACCCGTTATGCCATGCTTCCTGGGGTTCTGGTGGCCTTTGGGTGGAGCAGCCTCCCTGTCTGAAGCACAGCACTCGCTCACTGATGGTCTCGAGCTGGAGCTTACTTATGGTCTGCCTGGCTGAATCGGTCCTCCCTCCTGTCAGTCGCTCTGGGCTGCCAGGACAGCATCGGGACTTCTCTCCGGGGCCTCGTCCTGCACAGGGGGATAAATGATGTAGAAGCATTTAGCATTAGGAGGTGGCAGTCAGAAAACAGCAATCATGGGGTCATGGGTCCCCCAGTCTAGTCTCAGGGTCAGGCAGGATGTTCCAAGCGCTGGCAGGCGGCCTGTTACTTTTGGGAACATTTTGATTAGGGGGCCATGCACACAGGAGCCATGTTTGGGTGGCCATCTTATAGTTGGAGACTACAGGTCTCAAGATCCCTCATGTGCCAGTTTTCAGCCCATGAGTGGCATGGGCCTCGGGAGGACAGGGGGGTGGATTGGCTTCCCAGTGGGCAAGGTTTCCTGTCTCTGGGCAGTGGGGCATCACGACGAGCCATGAGCATGCAGGAGATAAAAGAAAAAAAAAGGTTCCCACTCTGCTCTGCGCTTCCCACGAGATCTGGTGCACGCCAGGCATACAGCTCTTACAGATCTCATGGGAATGCTTGTGAGACAGTGGTGGCCATCATGGGTGGGCCTACAGCTCAAATGGTACGATCACTGCGCAGTTCTCAGTACAGTGGCATGTTTCCCATTAAATTTTCACAGCGTGTTCCAGTTCATTATCGTTTTTTGGGTTTCAAGATCTAGAAGGGTGGGGTAGTACCATTATTATACTTGTTACGCTGGCCCATAAATCTCAACCTCCTGCCCCGGTAATATGGGGTTAGGCTTATATAAAAAAAAAAAAAATCCAGGGCTCATCTTCAAAATTCGACATACCTTCCCGTATGCGGATAGGATATGGGTCCTATTGCCACCTGCATTTTCTACAGGAAGCAAGGCTGTAACTTTAATGCATAACCTTATTTTGTGCTTATAATCCTTACTGTTTAGCCACAGGAACACAGATAGTAGGAGGGACACAAAAAAAAAAGTTAGAGACACAATCAGGGACATCCCTAGAAATCAGTGACAGTTGGGAAGTGTGCATGGGCCTGACTGGGGTGTTCAAGACCGGGCACTAGCTATCATAGTCAGGAGGTCCCCGGTGTCCTGCAGCATATGCAACCCAAATATATCCTTTTCCCCCATGTGTTAGCTCTCTCCCGGGGGGGGGGAGGTGCTCAGAGCCAAGCAGGTGGTAAGGGACAGGAGAACTGGGGAGAGGAGGTTCCTGACAACATTCAGAGGGCCACGATATTGGTTGAGGGGCAATAAGTTTTCTTTTCAGAAGATGTCTTCCCGGCAGTGTGTCCCTTCCTCCGAGGGCCCCAGAGAAGGCCTGGATGAGTCCACATCACCTCCGAGAAAAGAAGATGGTAGACGGCTGGAAGTTACTGCTGCCAGCAAACTCTCCCACTTTGGCAGGTAAGGAGGTACTGATGGCTCTCAAGTAGGGGCCAGAAAGGTAAGGTCAGCACTGGGGGGCTGGTAAGAGGGGGAACCCTCAGATGGGGGGCGAGTCTGAGAGTGCCATGAGGCTTTACAGAGGGAGGGACTAGGTGGTGACCGACCCAGGCTGGTCCCCGGCCAGAGGGCTGCAACTGATGAATGGCTAATGCAGTTAGTCAGAACAGTTGTGGACCTGGTGACAGAGTTTAAGACTCAGTCATTGCCATTGCCTTCTGAGGGGGCCAGCACAGGGTCAGAGGGACAGGAAATAGAAAAGTTCTTTGACAGCGAGTCAGAAGGTCTGCTAGCAACAAACATTCCAGGGTAGCCTCCCCAGGGCTCATACTCATTTAACCATCTTTTCCCTGCTTAACCAGCCTGTGGAACTCTCAAACAGCAAACAGGGAAGGAGAAGGTCAAGGTTCCTCGTACTGGGACAATGGGGTCGTAGCCTTCTTCAGTTAGGCCACTGTGGTGTTGGAGGCCAATGGGAATCTAGGGGAAGAAATCCTTGACTTCGGGCATCGCCTCTCGATAATGCATCGCAAGACAAAGGGTTACAGCCTGGCTTCTCTACTATGAGGAGGGTCGTCGTAGGAGGCAGGTGGACGATGCCTTCATATGGAGAAAGTTGGAGATATTGATGGTGGATGTGATACAGAGTGAGGGTGTGCAGCACACGGAAAGGGGGCCCCCGATCCAGACCTTGTAGTGGAGTACAGCACACCGACAGAGGGCCCCCAATCCACCCTTCCGCATCACGTTCAGTTGACAGCCTGAACCTCCAGTGGTGCTATGCGTACAACCAATCAGCCTGTACACACACCAGCTGCCAGTTCAAACATGCCTGCTTAGCCTGTGGTAGGCAGCATCCCTTTTGGCACTGCTCCTCGTGGTGTAGGGGGAGAGGGATGGGGGGGCCGAGGCAGATTTGGGAAGCATCTTGGTGGCACACCTTCCCACTATAGTCCGGATAAGCAGGATTAAGCCATGGCTGGACAAGTACCTGGACAGGTAGCCACTGACTTGTTGGAAGAAGGGGGTGTAGTGGGCTTCAAGATACCGTATTCTGGTCCCTGTCAGCCATATCAGACAGAGAACTTGAAGCCCTCTAGAGACCAGCCAAAAGTGATCCGGTTACAACTGAGAATGGTGTAGCTGCCGGGAGGGTTGAGTGGCTCCGCCTCCAGGCCACCATTACGAAATCTAAGGGTTCACCATTTGCTTTGGTGCCCAAGTAGGTCCAACTTCAGTGTACTGCCAATCCTCGGCCAGGTGGGGGCACTGGTGCAAGCGGTGGCTTGTAGGTTTTGATGACGACGGCAGACATTGTGTCTACAGTAATGTTTCTGCCCTCACACCAAGATAACAGGGTACCACTGAGTATGAAGTTCGACAATGAGTACTAGTTGGATATTGCATGCCTATGGGCTGCTCGGTGGCACGTGCGGTGTGCGAGATATTCAGCACATTTTGCAATGGGTGATGACTCAAAACAGTGAGCAGAGATACCATAGTGCACCATCTTGATGACTTCTGGTTTTGGGCCAGCCAACTCCTCAGCATGTGCAGAGATGGTGGTGTGCAGGAGTTCAGCGTTCCATAAGCGAACGAGAGGGCTGAACCCCTGGGGACCGCTTCACTTTCTTGGGCATAGAAATTGATTCCAGGAGCAGGCTAGGTTGCCTTCCACATGACAAACTGGTGACATTCCGGTCAATGTTGCACAGGGTGATGGGTAGCAAGAAAGTACCTTACGTGAGTTGCAGCAGTTGGTGGGGGCACCTCAACTTTACATCCAGGGTCATCCTTGTAGGGAGTACTTTCATGCAGTAGTTGGCCAAGAGGGGGACCAGCTGTATGAGACCTCACCACAGGATCTGGATCACAAACCAGTTCCAGGAGGAGTCACAGGCACAGGTTATGCAATACATTAAGTGCATTTCTGATCAGACATCATGGGGGTGGTATTAACTATCAATAGACAAATTAGGTCAATTGGGCCCATGGGGAGACGTGATACGGGTATTTGTTTTAAAATGTATAGTGCTTAACATTACATCAAGGCAGTACAGGTCCCAGGAAATGATAATGGCAGGGCCGATGCTTTATCAGCCCATCTTGGTGTCTCAGCTTGGTAGATGTGTCATGGAAGGGAGAAGGTGGGACACTCTCCGGGAGGGATGGCCCATCACCTCATGGGTTGTCCTTGATGATGGAAGCCGAGGGGATGGCTGGCTCCAAGGGTGACTTCAAGGTGCTGGAGCTTTTGAAGGAGGGCACAGGGAGCTCTCTTCACTCAGGATGCCAGGCAGCCCATCACTCCGGTCAGGTTGCAAGCCATGTGGGGGAGCTACACCCAAATGTTTGCAAGGATGGGTACGGAAGCAGACTGGTAGCACTGTGTTCCTGGTGGCTTCCTGTGGGGTCTTTAGGGCATCTGAGCTGATGAAATCTCCCAAGGACCATAGCCCACCATGCCTGCTGGGCAAGTGTGGCATCAACGGGGAGCCAGGAATTCCTCTGGCTCCACAGATCTAAGATGTAACAGCAGGGAGCAGACTGCTAGTATGAACTCAAGGCTCCAGCTGGAGTACGCTGGCAAGGAGCCCGTAGCCAGGCGAAGTATTGGGCCGGCTGTTTGGACGATGGAGAGGTATTCTTCAGGCAGCAGGAGGGCAGTCTGGTGACTGCCTACCTATTTTGGTTCTTCCTACAGAGGACTATCTGGAAAATGGTACTACACACCAGGGATTAAGGGAATCATTCATTCCGCATTGTGACGGCGATGAATGTCAGGGGCGAGGGCCTTTCAGACTCAGGAATTCAGGCCTTGGGGCATTGGAAGTCGCAGGCATTCCAGCGCTATGTAAGATCAAACTTGCAGTAATTGGGGGGGGGGCGTTGTGGAGCCCGAACAAGATGACAGCCAGTGGATAGTGCTCAGCATCTTAGTGGAGTTTGAATCACAAAATAAAAGACTAATTTGGGGCACCTGCAATTTCGGGCCAGAGGTACTCGTGGGGGAATCTTTCCTTGCCAAAATGGGAAACCCATGATGAGATAAGCAGCAAACTGAGGGTGCTAAGGAGAAAACTCTGAGTGGTGCATCAGCCACGAGATCTGGCTTATAGAACCAGACCTCCCCTGTGGATTATCCAGAAGAAGAAACGCTTCAATCCCTGGGGCTGAAAATAAATAGATTGATATCCTCAGTGACAGGCCTCTCTGACAAAATTGATAATCTAGTCACTTGGGTGACTACAGTGGAAACTGGGCTGGACACTGTCTCTGCAGCAACTGCAGAGGCTACAAAGTGGGCCAATGCAGCTATGGGGGCGGTGACTGCAGTCATCAAGGAAAACGGGCACTTAGGCACCAGGCTGGAAACCCTTGAAAACCAAACAAGGGCAATGAATATCCGAATACTGGGTCTTCCCGGAGACCACTTGCTGTTATTCCTACAGGAGTGGCTACAGCAGCAATTTGGTGAGGTAGCTGAGTGCACTCAACGAATCCAAAAGGCCTACAGAATTGCAACGCAGGGCAAGCCAGTGAATCTGGAGGCACCACGCACTGTTGTGGCAGTCACTGATGGCGTGGGCATAAGGCACTACCTCTTGGCTTTGGCCAAGCAACGAAAAACTCTACTGTGCGATGGTCAAATTGTGCACCTATATCCGGATATTAGCTACGCACATGGCAGTGGAGAAAGCAATTCAATGGGACCAAAGTTATACTGAGGGAAGCCAGAATACCACATGGAATTATATTTCCAGCCCATCTTAGAGTTGCCTATCAAGGCAAGATCTTTGTTTTTTCTGATTCGAAAGATGCCATGCATTGGGCCCAAAAACAGGTTCCAAGGAGGCAATGAAATGAACCCAGAGAAGATGTATCCTCTGAGTAAGACAGCGAGTCATGAAGACACAAGGATTAAATCTGTTATTCAGTTCATATGAGTGGATGGAATTACCCTTTCTGTTGGCAAAACTGTAGGTACTTTATGTTACTTCCTTTTATTGAACTGGGTTGGAACATCCATGATGTACTCTAAACGACTCTAAATGACTTTTTTTGATGTTTTTGCAGTTACCAAGGGGTGTTAAGTTTAAATCGCCAACTTGAGTGGACATACTTATAAATGCAAGGCTACATATTTTTGTCTATTATATTGCTGGCTAAATAGCACCTAGCCGTAAATGTTTCTCTATGAAGTTGTCTAGTTTTATACCACCAAATTAGTGGCAGTAATTTGTAATTTTGCACTATCCTAAAGGGAGATTGCACAGTTAGTGCACATATTGCTGATTAATGCATGGAGCCTTTCTCCTTTTCCTCATATGAGGAAAGAGAATATATTGAGTTAAATATATTGATTTTTGTAGAACATTTCCATGATGTACATGGGCTCATCATGCAGCTTTTTCGCATAGTTATGTTCAATGTTGAATTAAAATAGGAACTCCCCCTTATGATGTATCTTTAAGCAGTAGATGGTGTTTTTTCCTGTAATCCAGAGGAGTGGTGACCTCAATGTGTCTTTAATATATCTACATCTGTTATATCTCTGCTTGTAAACTGTACTTCAATGTTTACTTGAAATAATAAACATAAAGTGTAAAAAAAAAAAAAAAAAAACTTGCAGTAATTGTTCTTGTCTCTTGCAGTCCCCAAGGAAGACATGGTGCACCTTTGGAAAAGTGGATATTCATTTCTCTGGTGGGCAGCACAGAAAGCAGACGGCCAGCTGGGAGGAAGCAACCCATCCCAATCACTGTGGGTCACATGGATTGAGTGGTTGGGAAAAAAGGTATGCAATCAGTGGGGTTGCTTCTGAGATGGCAAGGTGAGGCTGGTCGGGGGGAAACATACCGCAACTCTATGACTCCCAGGGGTTGGGGCCTATCAAACTCAGGGATTCAGGACTTGGGATGCTGGTAGTCTCAGGCATTCCTGCACTATGTGAGACTACACCTTCAGTAATTGTTTATTGTCTCTTACAGGACCTAAGGAAGACCTTATGCACATTTGGATATGTGGCCATGCATTCATCTGGTGGGTGGCATAGAGGGAGTCGGTCAGCCGGGGGGAAGCAACCTGTCTTTGCCATGGCAGGCCACCTGGATTGAGTGGTTGGGGACCACGGGTATGCTCTGGAAAGGGTTGCTTCCAAGATTGCTAAGTGAGGCTGACCAAGGGCACGTACCACAAATCTTGCTAATTCGCTTGGGCAGAGAAGACCTGGGCCTTTGGAAGTTGGTGAATCAGCTGTTGGCGATGAAGGATGATTTGTGAACCATCAAGGTCTGGTGGCCCAGCATTATACTCATTTGGTCACACTTGTTGATGAGGGAGGAATGGGCTCAGGCACACAAGGTCCCCGCACTAGACAGGGCTTGTATGTGAATCAACAAGGAGATGGGAGCTTTTATGGAGGCCCTGGGGAACACTGTATTGAGACAGAACAACAGTTATCATACCCACCGGTGCCTGGTGGTGGGCCCTGAGGTTGGCTGCAAGGTGAGGTTCTAGATAGTTTATTGCAAGATTTTCAAATGATATTGGAGGAAAGGGTTGAGCAGGTGGCTTGTGGGAGTCAAACAGGGTCTGGCCTGTGGCGGCGTGAGAGGAGCGCATGAGGGAAATAGTGGGAAAATAGGGGATGATACCAGTTCTCCCAAAGGTGTCAGGGCCCCTGGTCGGTGTGAGGATGGTGGATCACAAGACCTGTACCCACACGGGGGGTCTAGGTCCAGCCTCAGCAACGGAAACTACAAGGTCGGTGACATCAGATGGGGGGCAGCTGCCAGAACCTTGGCCATATGACCTTTCCTGTTACTGCAGAGGGATACCTCAGCTAGCATTGGAAGGGATCTTCCAGGCTGTGGGCGGTGCTGGGGCCTGGGGTATGTGCATCCTCCCAGCAGCGCCCACTGCTCAATATAAACAATTGAATAGATATTAATCTAGAGTACTAAAGATAAAGTAATCAGTGATTCAATAAAGGTTATGTATTTAGATTTAGAAATAAATAAAACATGACTGCAGCCATTTTCCTCCAAGAACCGTGTTGTGTCTTTCTTGTCCATGGGGGGAGCCAATTGGGGCCTACCGGACAATGGTGTTTTCCTTGTATCCTGTTGGCTTTCAATCTCTGCATTTTCTCCTAATAAATGTTCAGATTTATTTCATCAAGTCCCATGTCTGAAGTACATTGGCGTTCCCCAGGATGAAATGCGCTTTTAACGCACTCTGCAGTATGTTGTAGCAGACCTACTGAATAAAGCAATGTAATTTCAGTGGCAATTAGTCCCCTTTGTCATGCAGGAAACTGCGGCATTCACTTCATCCTGGCAGTGTCACATTTTCCTGAATGACGAAGAGGACTAATTACCATTGAAATTACATTGCTTTATTCAGTAGGTCTTCTGCAGCATTCTGCAGAGTGCTGCAAAATGCTGCAAAATTGCGTTTCAACCTGGGGAACACCACTACCTGACTCCTTGAGGGCTGATGTGGTTACAGGAATACTCCTTGTGCCTACCAGTATTTCAGCAAGTAGAAGATCTAAGGCCAGGATTCACAAAATGTTGCAAACCATGCAGTGTTTGCACTCCAACTGCATGGAGTTTGCATGGGACTGCTATTTACAAAAGGCCATTTAGCGTAAGCAAAAGCAGTTCATGCAATCACAAAAAAATAATGTATGTGTGATGGAAAGGAAGGGGAAGGGGTCATGCATAGAGGCCCAATGCTAGTCACATAGCATTAGCTCTGTGAAAAATGCCTTGCATGGCATGTTGCATGGTGCTAAATTCCATCAATCAATAAAATGGTCTTCTTAATCCAGGCAAAGCCCAGAGGTAGAGCAAGATATTGCAGGCATAAGTATAATGGTGGAGGTGACACCTCAGCTTCTATTAATGGTGGTGGAGGCCCTCCAGAATGAGTACTGGCAAGTGGGATGTCCTGGACCCATCCATCACCGGTGGAGGCACCCTGCTCTGTACAGATGATTCCGGCCATGAGTCTTCTTTGAGATATGACCCATTACCAGTTGGTTGGTTGGTATTGCCTCGACTGGGCCATACTCCGGCAGCTCTTTATACTTCTGGATGAAGATCTGTGCAATACCACCCAGCGCAGCCATGCCCTGATGGTGAACGTGACTGCTGCCTTGTGCCTCCTGGCAACAGATACCTTCCAGACCCCTATCAGGGATACCACTAGCATGTCACAGCTATCCACCTCACACCTGCTGGCCCAATTTGTAGATGCCCTGCTGCCACATGCTAGCAAATTCGTAGTATTCCCTAGCACTGCAGCAAAGCGAACAGCAACAGTGCAGCAGTTTTACTGGCAAGTGTGCTTGCCATGAGTACTCGGAGCAATAAACTGCACCCTTGTGGCCATCCATGCACCACCTGGTCTGGAGTCGGATGCTTATCTGAACTGAAATGTTCCGTAATGTTACGGTGCCATGTTCAGAGCACCAGTCAATTAGAGTGCCAGATTTTGCTGAAACTGACTTTTTTGTTTGTAGGAGGCTATGTCCCCTTACACCTACCCTTATTAAAGATACCAACCCAGGAGGGCGGAACTGGGAAGGGGGCACAGACAGGTCAGCACAATTCCCATCTGTTGCACTTACTGGTGCTCTGAGAATGTGGTGCCCTAATGACTGTAAATGGAACTGGAAAGGATTCCACTTTATAAATTGCCAGATGTTGTGCGATGCTGCAGGGTGCATCACCAATGTGCTGACACACTACCCCAGAAGCTCCCATGACTCATTCTACTGGCACAGTTCTATCCTGTGCCAGAGATTTAAAGGTGGCGATAGACACTGTGGACACCTTGTGGTGATATACCCAGTAGACACTTTGTGGGTGATTACACTCTGCCAGACAATACAGAAATCCCCTATAGGGTACACAAGGTTGCATCCCAGAGTGGGGGAAGGGGGTTGGAAACCCAAGATGGTTCCAGAATGTGGGCAGATGTTAACTACCAAGATCACGGCAAGGCCCACATATGTAAGTGTCTGTTACAGGTGACAGCGTGTGGTTGAGTACGCTCTGCAGGACAGTACAGCAATCCCCTGTGAGGTACACAGCTATGCTTCCCATTGTGGGGAAGGGGGGACCCAAGATGGTTACTGGAATGTGGGCTGAAGTTAACTACCAAGATCATGGCAAGGCTTACACACGTATGCATCTATTACAGATGACAGTGCATATCCCCTGTGCCCCTGGCTCCTCATCCCTGTCATCGGTCCCATATCTTTGCTTTGCAGAAAGGTTATAACAAATTGATAAAGTGTCTGATTCAGAACAAGTTGAAACTGAATGAGAAGAAAACTAATGTGATGCTGTTTGGGACATCACAGAGGCTGACCTGAGCTGGAGGAGACCTATCCATCAAGGTAGTAATGGGATGGAAATTTTAAGGGTGCAGTCGGTCAAAAATTTAGGTATCCATCTATATCCTGCATTATGTCTTATGGACCACTTGGAACAAAATGGGAAAAAATACATCAGAAGTTGAACTTTGTTCGTAGGAATATCAATGCTTTAACTGACGATGCTTGTATGGTTCTAGCCACACAAATACTGTTGCCAATTTTGGGTTATGGGGCAGTTTTGTTTATGAATCAGGGTAGTTCATTTACTAATAAGTACCAACTTATTTTGAACAGTATCTGTCAATTTGGCTTGAGGGTTCCCACAATGACCCATCACAGTCTTTTGCATGAGAAGATAAATATTTTACCACTTGCACAATGTATTGATTATATAGTAGCAGTTTTTGCATTCTCAGTTTATCGCAGATCCTTACCTCCATGTCTTTTTAAGAAATGTATCCAGCAAAAAGGTCCATACTCAACAATGCTGAAATTGGATTCTCTTTTTTGCCCATCCTTACCAAAATTAGCCACTAGTCATCAGCCATTCATATGGTATGCCCCAACACTTTTAAACAGCACGTCATCCATAATCACAACTGCAAAACATAAGAAGCATTTTAAACATCTGCTGACTGATTATTATCATAAGAATAGTTTATGCACTTGTTATGTTTGATGTACTGCTATGTTGAAACTTGACTTTCCGGCCAATGTCCTTTGGTGTAACCCTTGCCTCAGTGCTTGTACAGTAAGGTTATGTGTCTTTTAGCTTGTTTTTTGTTTTTATTGAGCTCACCACAACCCAACCCAGGTAGAACAACTTAGGGTAGCTGGTTCATTCCACTGGGGTGTCGTATAGACGAGGCACACTAATCAGTCCTAGTAGGATGAAACACATGTCTGTCTCTTCTGTTGGCACCCTTTACAGACTGTGTGAGAGGCCTTTTGGCACCATGCTTTTCTGCTTAAAGTTGAACCATGATAATATTTTGTGGTGATTTGCACATACAGCCCATGATACTTTGCATTATGGGGTACGTGTGATTTTTTAGTATATGTATTATCTGCTGAATGTTATGTCTGAATTTGTACTGTTTGTATTGTCAGGCATGACTGAAAAAGGGCGGTGCCCAGTCACTTCCTGGTAAAAAAAAAAAATAAAACTTCCAAGGCGGAGGAGAGATACAATGTGGTACACACCGCCACATGTAACATCATTAAATGTGTCTTTGGTATGTTAAAAATGCAGTTCTGTTGCCTGAACCACTCTGGGGGTGCCCTACACTACACACATCAGAAGGTCTATGGCATATTCCTTGCTTATTGTGTGTTACACAACATGGCACATTCCCATGGAATAGGGCTGCCAGTCCAAGAGGAGATGACAACAACTGACACAGAGTCTGTGGATAGATAGCACAGAGGATACAGCACAGAGATCTGTGCATGACATGGTGGTGTTACACGAGGTCCCTGCACCCTAACTGGTACCCTCAGAGGTACACCGTAGACAGCTAGCACTTAAGTATATGTTATACTAACATCTAGAGCTAAGGGCATCTACCGTACAAGAGTAGATGTCAGGATATGACTGCATATTGTTGTAAAACACTTTGCTTGCTAATACATATTTTCTGTGTATTTCTTACTTGTAAGATGCCAAGACACCTGTGTCCTTGGAGTAATTATTATATGTAAGATGGCATTGCCACCTTTTGGTGATTTGTACCACTACACTGAGTTATGTAAGACTCTGTATAAGAACTCTTTTGTTCTCAAACTGATGACTTTACAGAATTGTATAATGTTATCTTGGACCGTGGAGCCACCTCTAATTTAGCCAATAGGGCTCATCTCTGTAACTAGAAATGTTTCTATCTTACGGTAACCATAGTAATTATCATAGGTATATAATGTAATGCACAAGCCTTATACCTCGGAGGCAGGAGAGACCCCAAGAGACACAAAGAAACCTTGAGGTGTAGGGAATGCTTAGCACTGGCTCCCAGTTCGTATTGGTAAGAACTGCTTAGGGCAACTGTGATTTATCCTTTTGGTAGTAATAAACTTGTTTATTACTCTAATGCAACATGTTTGTGATTACTTGCATTCCCAATATTGTCAAGAATCTGAAAGTGAGGTTTAGACCTCCTAACAAATACATTCTAACTATATTTGATTACATATGAGGTTTATACAATAATTCCTCAAATGTAATGACTGACTGTAACCACCAACACTAAAAGTTCTGTATTTCATTTGAAGGGAAAACCATTTCTTTCACCATGAGCAATCGAGGCATTTCACATGACTGTTATACATACAATCAAAAGTCCCATTCAACAATTTGGTTTAGGGCTCTGAGCTGCAAACTCAGAGACCTGGGTTTGAATCCCACAGTCCCCACTTGCATACTGTGTGACTCTAAATAAGTTACTTAACTTCCTTGTGCTCCTAGGTAGCACCTGGAAATAAGCTTCAGCTTAGTGTGCCTTTCCTTGTTAAATAATTTCCCACCCCACCCCTAAAACTCAAGAGGTATTTGTATCATTGTTTGGTAGACTTGTTATATAGTCCACTACCCTATTGCTGGGACCCTCTTAAAAATTAGCTGGTAGATAACTCACTAGTTACATAGATACATAGACAGTGTCGGCAGATAAGGGCCTATGGCCCACCCAGTCTGCCCATTTGAGCTTGTAAGTTCAGTATATGTTCTCCTAGAAGTCTGTTGCCCGTTACCCCGACCTCCAAAATTCCTTTATGTCTATCCCATGCATCCTTAAATCCCGTAATTGTTTCAGCCCCCACCACTTCCTCTGGCAGGGTGTTCCACTTGTCCACCACCTGTTCTGTTAAGAAATTCTTCCTCACATTTCCTCTGAATCATCCTCCCTCCCATGCCCTCTAGTCCTGGAACATCTTTTTTGTTTAAAAATAGTTTATTCCTGCACCCTGTTCCTCCCTGTATGATACTTGTATGTCTCTATCATATCCCCTCTCTCCCTCCCTCCTCTCCTCCAGGAAATACATGTTCAGTTCCTTCAACCTGTCCTCATAGGACTTGTGATGCAATCCATGCACCATCTTTGTTGTCCTCCTCCGAACCTTCTCTACCCTGTCTATGTCCTTACGTAGGTAAGGTCTCCAGAACTGTACACTGTACTCCAGGTGGGGCCTCACTAGTGTCTTGTATAGCGGAATTATGACCTCCCTTTTCCTGCTGGTGATGCCCCTCCCTATACATCCCAGCATCCTATTTGCTTTACCTGCTGCCTTGTCACACTGTTTCCCTACCTTAAGGTCATCAGTGATGATAACCCCAAGATCCCTTTCCTGCTTGGTGCATGCTATATCCTCACCCCCCCCAACTGATATATTGTGCCAGGGTTTTTGTGCCCCATATGCATTATCTTGCACTTCTTTGCATTGAATTTCAACTGCCAAACTCTTGACCATTCTTCAAGTTTCTGCAGGTCCCTTCTCACTCTGTCTACACCCTCTGGTTTTTCTGTAGAAGAACCCTAACTGATGCATTAATGAAGTTTTTTTGCATAAAATGTCCTTACTTTTTAAGAAAGAATAGAAAAGTAGAAAGTTGCTCAAGTTGGTGGGAGCTCAGGGCCCGACTTTTAAGTGCCAAGTCACATTACTCACCCAATTACTAAAAAGTACATTCACAACAGCAAGGCCAGCCACCAAACAAATGTTAATCTAGCAGAACAATAGAAAACGCTGTCCACAAAACGTAAACTGCACCACACAATATCTCCGCAAAAAATATATTGTCCAACACATAAACACTTCTATTAACATCTATAGGACATGCCATCAACACTCTCCAAATTTCAAGTAAAAAGACCAAACTGTGTCCAAGATACAACATATCACAATTTGAAATTTTCATTCATCAGAGTGGCACAGTTCCACACCTGTTGACGTTTAACACACACAATAACTGAAAACTAGGCTAGGTATCCTATCAATTTCAAGCCACCACCACAAGCAAAACGCTGGCCACAGAATGTAAACTGTGCCATGCCATATATCCAACAAAAAACATTTTCTGAGACAGAAACACTGTAATTTATATCCACAGGACATGCCATCAACACTCTCAAAATTTCAGGTGAAAAGACCAAACCGTGTCTGAGATATAACATTTTATTGTATGAGATTTTTATTCATCAGACTGGCACAGTTCTGCACCTGTTGATATTTAACACACACAACGACTGAAAACTACATCCATGACACTACGGCTAGGTATCCTATCAATTTTAAGCCACCACCACAAGTAAAGCACTGTCCGCAACACATAAAGTGTGCCACATCATATCTCAGGGATTTACATCCACATGATATGCCGTAAACACCCTTCAAATTTCAAGTAAAAAGACCAAACCGTTTCCGAGATATCCAATGTTAAAGATTGGTAACATTTCTCTATCTATTCCATTATAAAAAATCTGGCCATCTTGTCCTGCCCTCACGATTAAAGATGGTGATCAAAGAATCTCACGATCAAAGAATTTGAAGGCTCAAGATCAAAGAATATGCAGGCTCATGAACAAAGAATAAAAAATGCTGTAAATCAAAAAATTGAGGGGATTCTGGCAAACCACCGCCATGGTTCAACAGAACGAAGCCCCCTGAGCAAAACTCACCCTCATTTGACTTCCTAGGGCACCCCTGGGCTGAGAAAATTGATTTTTTAATCCGCCATCTCATTCTCCCCTCATGATGCAGGATTGCGATCAAAGAATCTCATGATCAAAGAATTTGCAGGGTCACGATCAAAGAATTTGCAGGCTCATGAACAAAGAATAAAAATGGCTGTAATTTTAAAAATTGAAAGAATTACGCAAACCACTGCCATGGTTCGACAGAATGAAGCCCCTTGAGCAAAACCCACATTCATTTGACTTCCTAGGGCACCCCTGGCTGAGAAAATAGATTTTTTAATCCGGCCATCTCATCCAACCCTCACAATGCACTATCTCGATCAAAGAATCTCACGATCAAAGAATGTGCAGGGTTGCGATCAAAGAATTTCCTCGCTCACGAACAAAGAGTGAAGGACAAGATGGCCAGATTTAAAATCACTTTTCACAGCCCAGGGGTGCCCTACAAACACAAATGGGGCTGGATTTTGCTCAGAGGGCTTTGTTCTGCCCCATCTGAATAATTATAATAGTTAATGACATATCCCTGGTAGTCTAGTGTCCCCCCATCATAGTAAATAATGTAATAATGTCTAACGTCCTGGCACTCTAGTGGCCCTCCCAATGCTTTGTTTTAATCCCTGGCAGTCTATTGCCTCCCCCGAGTTGTATAAAAAAATAATAAGTGTTGATATCTCTGGTAGTCTAGTGGCCCCCCATCTGTGTGAAGTAATATGCACTCTGACCGTAGATATCCGTGGTAGTCTAGTGGCCCCCTCCATTATATCTAGTGCCCCCCCTGAGTTGTATAAAAAAATAACAAGTGTTAATATCCCTGGTAGTCTAGTGGCCCCCCATATGTATAAATAAATAATATCACTGTGCCTGTAGATATCCGTGGTAGTCTAGCGGCCCCCTCCATTATAATAAAATTAAGAATAATTTCACATTCCTGGTAGTCTAGTGGCCCCCCACCCAGCCATGCCAGCCCACCCAGCACCCCCACCCTTCCCTAGTTAGCAACTGGGACAGCCCACCTCTCACCTCCAAGGCCAGCTGCCGACTGTGTGCATTAGGAGCGGTAATGCAAAGAGGCACTCTGAAAATATTTCTGAGTGCTTTTTTACATTGGTGCTTATAATCCAGACAGTCAGAAATCTACACTCACACTGTATATTATTTCATACAGATGGCGAGGCAATTAGTCTACCAGGGAAATCAACACTTATTATTTTTTTATACAACTCAGGGGGGCCACTAGACTGCCAGGGATTAAAAAAAAATACATTGTGAGGGCACTAGAGTGTGAGTTGCTAGAGTAGCCTGTTGCTAGCCTTTCTTGTAGAGCAGAAAGCAGCTAACTAAAAGAAGCTACATTTTCTTATTAATTTAACACTTATATCTTAGCAGGAGTCAGTGTCTGTTGAGATTAAGCAAAGAGATACTTTATTAGAAGTAGAAGGGGTCTTATTTAGGGTTTAAAAAAAAGAAAAGAAAGAAAGTCAGTGTGTGTTCTGTGCTGGGAAGGGTTCTGTATTAGTTTGCTTTGCTAAACCAGTAGGAGGATTGAAAGCTTAATTGGGGGTGTGGCTTAGACACTATTAAAAGCAGGTGACTCAAATTACAACTTCCTGTTGCTAGCCTTTTTTCTCACTAATTGCCCTCCATCCCACCCACCCTAAACCAGTTCTACTTTTATAGCCACTGGATTTGACTGTCAACAGGAACTTCTTATTTGGCAGTAGGAAGGATCATAGAGAAGCATTGATTTTGTCAACCCTAAAGGAAAAAAGTAGCTCACTCTCCTCCCCTAGCTGCTGGTAGTCTGACACTGAGCAAGGAAGAAGGAGGCTACTGAAGAAAATAGGAAGTTACTGTCCCAGAACAGGAAGGGTGAGAGTTGTAAGGAGAGGAGAGAGTAAGGATACAGAGAAACAGGAGAGGGGACACATAATAAGACATGATAGGAGTGGTGCAGTGCAAAGGCTGTGGGGCGGCAGTGCTCTGGGAGACATTCTGGAGGCTGCAATGCTGCCCTATTTGCAGGCACCTCTCTGGTCTGAGGGAGGAGGTTGCCCGTCTCCAGGCTGACCTGGCTAGGATTCGTGAAACTTCCTCCCCCACCCAGTTACCACCAGGGCCAATGCCACTACCTCAGAGGTTGCCAAGAAAGAGGAGAGGCTGGACCAGGTTGGGCTAAGGGAGGGAAAGGGTGGTGGAACAGAGTTGCATCCCTCCAGCTGTATCTCTCCACAATTCATTCGCTCTTCTGGTGGATAGTGGTTCCTCTACAGAGGCACCTGCAGTGGAGACCAAGGAGGATGCTGGGAACCTACACAAAGGAGACCCACAGGAGGGTGGCATGAGACCCCACAGGGGAAGGAAACAACTCCTGGTGGGGGACTCAATCATTAGGGGGTAGAAATGGGGGAGGAAGGGAAGAGGGAGGTAAGGTGCCTGCCTGGCACCACGGCTTGGAGGGACAGGAAGCGAATCCTCAGGATCGTGGGAGCAGCTGCACGAGGGAGGGAGCTGGATGTCATTGTCCACCTAGGGACAAATGACCTGGCTAGGAATGGGATCAGAGCAGTGCAAGAGGAGTTTGTAGAGTTGGGGAGGGGCCTTAGACAAGTAGTGCATACAGTAACCTTCTCGGAGGTGCTGCCTGTCTATGCCAAGGGTGATGCTAGGGTACTCCTCATCAGGGAATTCAATGAATGGTTGAAAAACTGATGTGGAGCTCAGGGTTTTGGCTTCATTGGGGACTGGGGAGCCACCTGGAGGGATGCAGACCTATACTGGTGCGATGGTTTGCATCTGTCCAGGGGGGGAACCAGGATCCTAGGTGAGAAGTTTAAATGCTTCATTGGCAAGCATTTAAACTAGCCAAGGGGGGAGGCACTGAAAAAGAGCAGGGAAATCCCAGCCTCCCCCCACAAGCAACAGTGATTATTGAGGTAAACAGCAAGGTAGAGAAGTCATTAGTGAGCAGGACAGAAGTAAATGTAAAAAAAGGCAAAGGCAGTAAGGACAGGAATGGGGCTAAATGGGGTAAGGCCATAAAAAAGGGGAGGGTGATGAGTACCAATGCCCATAGTCTGTGTAACAAGCTCCCTGAATTAGTGGCCTTGATGGAAGAGGGTTGCCTGGATATTGTGGCAGTCACAGAAACATGGTACGCAGAGGAACCATGACTGGGATGTCAACATACCAGGATACACAATCTACAGGAGGGACAGGGGGTAAAAGAGGAGGAGGAGTAGCTCTTTATGTAAAGGAAGGGATCGAAGCAACAGAACTAAAGAGCAAACAGGGAGCAGATGAGACACTCTGGGTCACCCTGGAGACAGGAAATGGCACCACAATCCGCATGGAGGGTTGTATACAGACCCCCATCTCAGGGGGAGGGAATGGACAAGGAAATGATAGAAGGCTTCCTTAGAATGGCAGAAAGAGGGGAGATATTGTTGATGGGGGACCTGAATATGCCAGATGTTAACTGGAGTACCTTTGCTGCAGGCACATCCAAGAGCATGGTCATTCTTGATGCCCTACAGGGGGCATGCCTCAGACAGCTAGTATTGGAACCCATTTGGAAGGGAGCAGTCTTAGACCTGGTACTCTCAAATGGGGATGGAGAAAGAATCTCAGATTTAGAAGTGGGTAGCCATCTGGGAACAAGCGACCAACAAACAGTGTGGTCCACGATAAACACAGCCATACAATCAAGCCATACAAAAGCAAGAGTATTGGACTTTAGGAGGGCTGACTTTGGAAAATTGAGAGAGTGCCTCAGAAAGCACTAGGAAACAGGCAAGAAGGAGGGTGGAGGAACAATGGAGAGTAATCAAAACAGCCATCACAGAGGCAACAAGCCTTTGTGTAAAGCAAATCAACAAAACACAACGAAGGAAAAAAACGCTATGGTTCTCAATACAGGTGGCAGGGAAGGTTAAGGAGAAAAGGATAGCATTCAGGAAATATAAGGAAACACAGAAGGAGAAGGACAGAGAACTTTATCAGTTAAAGCAGAAAGAGACTGGGAAGGCAGTCAGAATAGCAAAGGCCCAAACCGAGGCAAGGATAGCCAACTCTGTTAAGAAGGGGGATAAGACCTTTTATAGATACATTAGGGAGCGAAGAAAGACCAAAGGAGGGATACTGAGGCTTAATAAAGGGAGGGAATGTGGGTAGAGGGTGACAATGAAAAAGCAGAGATACTGAATGAATATTTCTGCTCAGTATTCACAAAGGAAGAGGAGGGAGGTACCTAAACCAAACAAGAGAAACACTCTGAAGATGAGGGTCGATACCAGTCCATTTACAGAAGAAAGGGTTCTGAAAGAACTAATAAAATTGAAGGTGGACAAAGCAATGGGGCTTGATGGGATTCACCCAAGAATTCTAAAAGAACTAAGGGTAGAACTAATGACACCGCTGACTACTCTCTTTAACAAATCATGGGAGGATGGGGTGGTACCTGAGGACTGGAGGAGGGCAGATGTGATTCCTCTTCACAAAAGTGGGAGCAGGACAGAGGCAGGAAACTACAGACCAGTTAGTTTGACCTCAGTGGTAGGTAAAATGATGGAATCACTTCTGAAGGAAAGAATTGTTGAGTACCTAGAGGCCAGTGGGGCACAGGACCCAAGGCAGCATGGATTCACCATGGGAAGGTCATGTCAGACGAAGCTAATAGATTTCTTTGACTGGGTGACCAAAGTAGTAGATCAGGGAGGGGCTGTGGACATGGCTTACCTAGATTTTAGCAAGGCATTTGATACAGTCCCACACATAAGATTAATACACAAGTTAGCCAGCCTTGGAGTGGGTCCCAAGGTGGTAGCCTGCATAAAAAATGGGCTAGACAACAGGACGCAAAGGGTAGTAGTAAATGGAGTCCACAGTGAAGAAAGGAGGGTTACTAGTGGTGTACCGCAGGGTTCAGTACTAGGACCGGTCCTTTTTAATGTCTTTATAAGTGACATTGCAGAGAAACTGGAAGGAATAGTATGTCTCTTTGCAGATGACACAAAGATCTGCAACAGGGTTGATACACCAGATGGAGTGGAAAGGATGAGAAGGGACTTGGCAAGGTTAGAGGAATGGTCACATGTATGGCAGCTCAGATTCAATGCAAAGAAGTTCAAGGTAATGCACCTGGGAAACAAAAACCCATGGCAAGAGTACACAATGTGGGGTGAGATACTGACAACAGTAAAAATGGAAAGGGACAGGGGGTAATTATCAGATGACCTAAGGTGGGCAAGCAATGTGAGAAGGCAGTAGGAAGGCTGGGGGATACTGGGATGCATAGGGAGAGGCATCGATAGTAGAAAACAGGAAGTTGTTATCCCTCTGTACAGACAGTTGGTGAGACCCCATCTGGAGTACTGTGTGCAGTTCTGGAGACCCCATCTCTGCAAAGATAAAGACAGAGTGGAGGCTGTCCAGAGGAGGGCAACCAAAATGGTGCAGGGTCTGCACCAGAAGACATACGAAGAAAGACTAAAGGAGCTTAATATGTATACCCTTGAGGAAAGGAGGGGGAGAGAGGGACATGATAGAAACTTTCAAGTACCTCAAGGGAATCAACAAAGTCCAAGAGGGTGGTATCTTTCAGAAAAAGAGATGTGCAAGAACAAGGGGGCACAATTTGAAGATAGAGGGGACGGCTCAGAGGTAAAGTGAGGAAGTATTTTTTCACAGAGAGGGTTGTGGATGCATGGAACAGCCTCCCTGAGGAGGTCGTGGAGTCAAGAACAGTGGGGGAATTAAAGAATGCATGGGACAGACATAAGGCAGTCCTAGTGGGGGGTAGGAGGAAGTAAGCTGTTGGTTAATTAGGATCTGCAGCTTATCTGTTAGGTAGGAAAATGGGCAGACTAGGTGGGCCAAGCGGTCCTTATCTGCTGTCAAATTCTATGTTTCTATGAGTACATTAGACATCATTACATTATTTACTATGATCGGGGGGCACTAGACTACGAGGGATATGTCATACACTATTATAATTATTCAGATGGGGCAGAACAAAGCCCTCTGAGCAAAACCGAGCCTCATATATGTTTCTAGGGCACCCCTGAGCTCAGAAAACTAACTTTTAAATCTGGCCATCTTGTCCTTCCCTCGCGATGCATGATTGCGATCAAAGAATCTCGCGATCAAAGAATTTGCAGGCTCGCGATCAAAGAAATTGCACGCTCATGACCCAAGAATAAAAACTGGTGAAACAAGATATTTTGACTGTTTGGAACTGAACCAATGTCATGCCTCAATAGAACAAAGCACCTCATCAAAACCCACCCTCATCTGTGTCCCTAGCCCACCCGTGAGCTGAGATACGTGAGAAAATAGGTTGTGATGCAAGATCGCGATCAAAGAATCTCTCGATCAAAGAATTTGCAGGCTTGCGATCAAAGATTGTTAGCGAGCCTCAAACGAAGATTTTAAATGCTGATAACTCTATTTTTTTACTTACTTGGATGCAACCAAAGGCCTGGCTCGATAGTTTGGGGCCCCCTGAGTAAAACCCATACAAGTTTTACTTCAGGAGTGACCCCTGAGCCTAGATAGTTGTGTTTTTCCGATCGGAGAATTGAAAACAAGATGACTTACTACGCGATCAAAGAAGTTTGAAAATCCCCGGGAACAAAGATTCTTGAACCGTGAGGCTGCAAATTCTTTGATCGCCAGTGAGACCAGAAGGCCAGAATCCCATTCTTTGTTCGCAAAACATACATATAAATTTTCCCATTGACATATAATGGTAACTTAAAAGTGGCATAACTTTTGAATGCCTTAATATTTTTTCACCAGATGAAAAGTGGCATGTTCGGCCACCAAAGCTCTTTCAAGCAAACCATCCAGCAGAGCAGCACACCACACAATGGCTGTGCAGGACCACATCCAGAATCCCAAAAAGTGCCTCCAAAAACTGATAATTTTGCAATTTTCAGTGCTTTTGTACGCCAAGACCGTAAGTCCAACCAAAATGCAATTTGGCAGATCAAGAGACCTACCATGCTCCACTGTACATATCAAATTTCAGGCAAATCCGTTGAATAGGTCCAAAGTTATTAATGTCCAAACTTTTGACTTTAGTGTGTAAGTTACCGCTGAACCCTAACTATAGTGGCGCGACTGCGTACTATAATTATATATATATATATATATATATATATATATATATATATATATATATATATATATATACACACACACACACTCACACATGTACATACATACACACAGATACACACACACATATATACATATATATATATATATATATATATATATATATATATGCATATGATACATACACATACAAAGACACATACATCTATGTAAATACATACACACACACATACACAGATATATATATATATATATATATATATATATATATAGATATACATACATGTAAGTAATACACCATGACAAGGTTTGCAGTGAAGGAGTTTAATTGCTAAGGCATGAGGCCAAAGGCCAAGTGTCCTTACACCCCTGGGAAGTGCATTCAAATCCTTTCATGCACACTTTGGAGTGGCTTATCACACATATAAAATGGACCACTATCATAAAATAATTAGTTTGATTTACTCTGATAGGGATTAAAACGTATTTTCTATTTTCAAAAGAGTGCACAATACATTACCTCTACAACATCTAAAATCTGAAAAAAAATAGTCCCTATCATACAATGACAAGAACATTTCCTGGACTCTGATTGGTCAGTCTGGGGCTGGACCCATGATGTTATCCCAGCATAACATCACAGGTCTAGTCTCAGCACTATGAATCCCTTAACTGATTGGATTGGATTTGTTGGATTTGGATGACTACATTCTTTTTCTCTGAAGAAACCAAAATATTTTTCCACACTAACAAAAACATCTTTAAAATGATTTTTTTTAAAATTCTGTATAACAACAAGCCATACAAGTCATTGTATTTTGGAATATAGGATTCATTAACCAGGCTAACTACAGCCTATCTATAAAATTTGAACCAACTAATGAACTAAAATGCTATTGTCTTTTATGAGCTCTTATTCGCTGTACAAGCCATTGTATAATAGGAATAATGCCCTCCAGAGTGTGTGTTGTGCTGGGATAACGTCACTTCAGGGGTGAATGGCCACACTCGGCCTGCAGCCTCGTGCCCACTCACCCCAGGGGTGATGTTATCCCAGCACGACACACACTCTGTCGAGCATTATTCCTTTATTAATAACTAAAATAGCTTATCTCAGCAATAGATTAACTAGTACAGTACTTTGCAGTAAAAGTATTTATTAGTAGAGTTGGTTAAAAATAAATATTTTCTCTGTAACATGTAAATTATCATATAAATGCACTGTGACATCTGTAAATTTGTAAAACATAAGTAGTGCTTAAAACTTAATTTTCATTACACTGTAGTTATATACGTTCATTGAAGGCAACCTCTTTATTTTTGTTTTTTGCTTATGTGTTGTGGTCTAGTACATAAAAAAGAAATCTGCTATAGGATTGAGGTGAAAGGCTAGTAAGAAAAAAAAAACTTTAAACCTGTCAAGTTGCCTTTTTTGTTTGGTGGCGGTGGTGGTGGTGGTGGTGGTGGGGGATTTCACCTGAAAACACCTATATACGATAAAAATGTATGTGCTTTTATAAACATCAGCAATTTAGTTGAGCAGTTTGGATCTGCCTCTGCCTATGTAACTGTGCTTGCCCACCTTTTCTCTTTGTTTATGAAGTATTACTATATTGCCTACTTTCCTCATCCTGTTTTTTTTTTCTATGTTTCCCCACATTCAAGACATAGAGGCCCAGATATTCAAAGGGTTGCACATGGCGCAACAGTGTTGGGCCATCGCAACCTACTGATGCACCCAGCGCGATATTCAAGGGAATGGTGCAGCGGTGACAACCTGATGCGCCAGAGCACATCAGTAATGTATACAGCTGCAGGTGGGGCGTGCCCATGCATAACCTGCCAACCCGATATTCAGCCCGGGATGTGCAGAGTCATGCATGCGCAACCCCTACCTGCGCCAGCACAATGTTGATCCAAAAAAAAAGGAACAACTGGTGGCCACCCACAGGTGAGCTGCCGCATTGCAGGGTGCAACACGGCAGCTGCCACCTAGCTCCAGCTGCACCTGGTGGGCCCCACCATGCCTGATCGCGGGCATTTGTAATATAATAAAATAATTCCGTCCAATATCCCTGGTGGTCCAGTGGACCGCTGGCTGCCCGATCGCGGGCATCTGTAAAATTAAAAGTAGAATTCCAATATCCCTGGTGGTCCAGTGGACCACTATCTGCCCGATCGCAGGCATCTGTAAAAATATACAAAGAATTCCAATATCCCTGGTGGTTCAGTGGACCGCTATCTGCCCTATCTTGGGCATCTGTATAAAAATTAAAAATTCATCCAATATCCCTTGTGGTCCAGTGGACCGCTTTGTGCTCAATCGTGGGCTCAGTAATAATATTAAAACCCCAACATCCCAGGTGGTCCAGTGGACCTGCCCGCCCGATCGTGGGCTGCATAATCAAATTATAACCCCAATGGCCCTGGTGGTCCAGTGGACCTGCCCGCGCAATCGTGGGCTAAGTAATCAAATCATAACCGCAATAGCCCTGATGGTCCAGTGAACCTCTACCCCACCCGCCCACTGAATCCCACTCCCCCCGATCCTCCCGGTCAGCGGGCTGGCACCCTACCGCCTGCCCCCACTGCCTGCCGTTAACTGATTACCATCGGTGAGGTTGTATCGTCCATGTGTCTGCGCATGAGCTAATGGGGCGTAGTTGATATTATACTATCATATTTCTAGATATGTGAATGGATCCCATTCATATCTGGAATGTGTAGTATGGTATGGATTGCATGCCCATTGGCTCACGCTTGTGGACCAATGAGCCGTACAGCCCCTGCCAGATGGTGTCAGTCGGGCGGGCAGCGGGGTGGCAGTGCGGGGGATGCTGCCACCCACCGCTGACCGGGGAGTGGGTGTGGTGGATTCAGTGGGCGGGTGGGGTGGGGTTCACTGACCACCAGGACTATTAGGTTATGATTTGATTACTTAGCCCATTTATCAGGCGGGCAGGTCCACTGGACCACCAGGGATTTTGGGGTTATAATTTGATTACATAGCGCAGCGCATCGGGCGGCGGTCCACTGGACCACCAGGGCTATTGGGGTTATGATTTGATTACTTAGCCTACGATTGGGCAGGCAGGTCCACTGGACCACCAGTGCTATTGGGGTTATGATTTGATTACTTAGCCCATGATCGGGCGGGCAGGTCCACTGGACCACCAGGAATTTTGGGGTTATAATTTTATTTACGTAGCCCGCAATCGGGTGGGCAGGTCCACTGGACCACCAGGGCTATTGGGGTTATGATTTGATTACTTAACCGGCGATCGGGTGGGCAGGTCCACTGGACCACCAGGGCTATTGGGGTTATAATTTGATTACGTAGCCCATGATCGGGTGGGCAGGTCCACTGGACCACCAGGGATGTTGCAGTTTTAATATTCTTACTGAGCCCGCGATCGGGCACACAGTGGTCCACTGGACCACCAAGTATATTGGACAAATTTTAATTTTTTATACAGATGCCCGTGATCGGGCAGATAGCAATCCACTGGACCACCAGAAATATCAGAATTCTTCATATATTTTTACAGATGCCCACGATCGGGCAGATAGTGGTCCACTGGACCACCAGGGATATTGGAATTCTACTTTTAATTTTACAGATGCCCGCGATCGGGCAGACAGCAGTCCACTGGACCACCAGGGATATTGGACATATTCTTTTATTTTTACAACTGCCCACAATCGGGCTGTGGAGCACATTGCTGGCTGCAGTGGGCATCAGTCCCCGATGGCTGCTGCCTGGTAGGGTGTCTTGCACAAGTCGTTGGGGATCGGCACACCTGCATGCAAATGTGGTCATAATGACATGCAAATGGCTCCATGTGCACCTTGCATACATTATGGCCCCATTTGCATGTTAACTTTTGAATATTGCGGTTGCTGTGCATGGTACAATGGAACTTGCACTAGCGCATCCCCATGCTCCACTCTGGCCACTTGCGCTGGCGCAGTGCCACTGCGCCATGCACAGTGCGGGTGGCCAGGGTGCGATATTCAATGCTGCTGAGCCATGGCGCAGATCCATTGAATATCACCCAGTCCACACCCCTGCACAGCCAAGTTGAGCTGCACCCAAGCTTGCGCCACAGCCTGGCGCAGTTTGAATATCTGGGCCAGAATGTTTATCATGGAATGTTCACCATGGAATACAGGGATTCAAAATTCTACTCAGTTCCACTGATAGAATGTTACTCTCCTAACATACTGTGCACACAGACCACAAAGGCCTGTTTTAGAGCCAGAGACTCAATTATTTCACTGTCAGGGCAAGCAGAAGAGATTTCCCTGATGAGCAGGTAAAGACAGAAGGTGAATTTTTCACTGTCAGTAAAGAAACAGTTGTAATGAAAACTGTGAACAATACTTAATGTTTCTAATTTGTTTATGTGTGTGAGGAGAGTGTGATGATCAAGTAAACAACATTTAATTAATTTATTTTATTTTTTGTTTAAGGTAGTTTTATTTTTTAGGCCCAGTTGAAGGTTTCTACATTGTAAAAGTAGCAGCCATGTTTGTGATGGAAGATCAGTACTGGTTGCAGGGAGACTGATATAAGTTAGTTCTGGATGTAGGAGGACTGATTTGCTCATTGTGTGATGTGGTTTAGGACCAGGATGACTGTGTGTATATATTGATTTAATGTACAGTCAGCTGAAGTCTCTTGGCCAATGAGATTTCAAGATTTTTTCTTCCCATTTGATATTTAAGCAATAAGGCATGACAGGGTGTGGTATACGATGGGATATCATCACACCTCGGGTGGTTGGGCACGAGGTCGCAGGCCGAGTGCATCCAACTGTCCGAGAATTGACAATATCCCTTGATATACCACACCCTGGAGTGACTTACTGCTATTATGAACTGGCTTAAAAGATTTATTAGTAAAAAAATTAAAGAAAAGTATTAAAACGCTTGAAAAATGTTGTTTTGTGGGTGTTGGAGGAGTACCTTTCCATAAAATAGTTCCTGAAGGGCTCTGGGCAACAGGTGGCACTGTTACAGGTGGCAGTCACAGAGAAGGTGCAGCTGTGAAGGTCATCTCAGCCTCCAAGTACTGGTTTAGGATGTGAACCCTGTTTTTCTGAATTTGACCCAGTCTCCCTGCCTGCTCTGGGACCGGGTGAAGCTGTGTGTGCTTTCCTATTTATTTCTGGTGCCCATAGTTGGCAGCAACGGTCGGAAGTAGTTACCGAAACACTTGTGGGTTTTTTTTGGGCTGAAGCTGCTGTCCATTGTGCCCTGTACTGACTGAAAGTAACATTCGAAGTCTCGGGACACCGGAGCTAGATTTGTGAGTACCCATTTGTTTTAAAATGTGCTGAGGACGACTCGGGGCTTTTCTTGTTCTGTGGAGAAGTTGCAAGATTTTTGTTTCCCTACCGAGTGCAAGTTAAGCGCGGCTGCATTTTTCTGCTGTTGTCAGTGAGGAGGCTGCTGGCCGGAGGCTTTTAGAAGCCGTGATGATGTAGCCCAATATCATCATGGCTTAAAAAACCTCTCAGCCAATCAGCTTTCCGTATTTACGATCACCGGTTCATAAATATATATAATGTATGGTAAGTGCCTATTAACCACCATAATCAGCAGTTACACAGCTTTGTTATGCACTGTTTAGAATTTTAAAAGTTGTTAGCCACACTTTGGATCTTCTAAACAGTGGCATAACAAAAAAGAATGCACCAGAGTTCCATAATTCTCACACATAGAATGCAAACAGTGTTTTTTTGACCATACACTATAAAAGATGATGGCTGGTGATTGGGTGATAACTACTCTGAAATCACCTCTTGTGGTTGCTAGGGCTACAGTAAACCCCTCGAGCTGTGCTCTTGAGGTTTACCATGTTGCCCTAGCAACCACTCGAGGTGATTACAGCGTGGTTATTACCTGAGCCCCAGCTATTATCCTCTATATTACGGTAGCACGGTAGTGCTACCGTAGTTAGGATTGAGAAGCCCTTTTAAGGTTAAAGGGTCAAACTTTGCACCTTAATACCTTTCCCACCGTTCAACAGATTTCCTTGAAATTTGGAAAGCACCATCAATAACCATATATCTTGGGATCTGCCAACTTTCATACCGGTCTGATATACAGCTGTGGAGTTATTAGCATGATCTGCTCACGCATTTATGCTTTCTGGTGAATTATTTGCTCATGCCTACAGGTTGCACGGTTTGTGTGACTGGTCCAAAAACTTCAGAAAACATGTGGCAATGGTCCCCGATGTGCCTTTCAAAGATTTCATGAAAAAATATTAAACGGTTCAAAAGTTATTCAAAAAACAAGTTCCCATTATAAGCCAATGGGAAAAGTTAAAAAGTTTGACACTTTCACAAATGCACTTTTTAGTGTTGCAAATGGCCCTAGTAGTGTCGCAAGTCCACCATTTTGTTTTCAGTTAGTGATCAGAAAAATGCTTGCCATTTAAATTTGGGACCCTCTAGCAACAAATTCTTTTTGTGTTTACCTAGTCGGACCCTGAGGATGCTAGCCATGTCTTTATTTTTGGGTGAAACACCCTAGAAATGTTTTTTTCAAATTTCTGGAAAAAGTAGTGTCTCAAAATAGTGTTGCACTCACGACACTTTCGCAAATGCTTGTGAAAGCTTTCTCAAATCACGACACTACTTTTTCAGACTATGGCCAAAATGACAGCAGTTTTTTTGCCACCCTGCTGCAAAAGAACGGTTTGGTTATTTGAGCTGAAAATTGGAGGGAATGCCGCGAACATCTCACAGATGTTGGCTGCATGTTGTAGTGAAAAAATTTGCATGGCTGCAAAGTTATAGTACTCCAAAGTTGGAGTTTTTTCCCATAGACTGACATGGTGGCATACGTTGCACCTTTTGGGGCTCGTATCTCGAAAACAATGCGAGATACAGATTTTTTGTTGTGAGTTATATAGCCCTATAGGCTATCTAATAGCAAAAACCTAGCCAGGAAAATCATGATTTTTGAGACATTTTAATTTTTTTTCTACGTCGTGCGGTTGCTGAGATATTTGCAATTAAGTACTTCCAATGCTCGTTTTCAACTTCAATGCCCATTACAATGCATACATTCTTTGTGTTTCTCTATGCTGCTGTTCAGCAAAAACAGGGTATGCACTTCCGTTACTATTACACTTACTGTTTCCACTTGCGTTTATGTCCCTGTTTGTGTTACCGTTCCTGTGTACGCCACTGTGTGCGTTACCCTTTGCGTACTCATTTGCACTTGCATTTTCATTACTGTTACCATTTGCATTTCCACCTTGTGTTTGCATTGCTGTTCCTGTTACTATGTCACAAGACATCACATGGCAGGCCCCGTGCTCCCGCTGCCACATTACATTCACTATTTCTCGTCATCATTCTCAAAAAAAGGGAAATTAGAGGCAAAAAAATAATCAGGGGGTGTGTGTTGGGGTAATCAGTCCTAACTCTCACCCCATTCTCCTATTCCTCAGCTTCTTTACACATGTGATGGGATGAGAGTTAGGGCAGACGACCCCACTGCACCTCAATGTCGGTTGGGGGGGTGGGCTGGAGGGGTCCAGGGGTTCAACCCTAACATCAAATTTCCTCGCTTTTGTCACTGTGGAACAACCCTAACTGATGCATTAAATGGATTTTTTTGCCTCTAATATATACACACACACACACACACACACACATATGCTCACACAAACATATATACACACATATATACATATGGCATACAGAGAGTTTAAAGTGAAGTTTACTCAAAGTGAGCAAATATTTCACACAAAATATAATATAGAACTTGGTCTGAGACATTTTCTCAACTATGATCTCCACCAGTTAATGCACTACATAAACTTTAAAACCTTCAGTGTTGTAACAGCATTTAATACATGATAATATCAATTGTAAGTATAAGTGCCAAATAAAAAAAAAATATCTGTCAAGGACCCCCAAGAAAATGAGACCATGAGCCTGATATGTACAGATTTCAGTACAGAGTCAGTGTATAACAAACATGTACAGAACCAGTTGAAGGAATCTAAATAAAAAACTCATAGGAGTAAAATTCCACAGCCCCCCCCTTTCCCTGGGAAAGGTAACTAGTAGGAATTAAATATATGTACACGAGTCCTAAAACATCATCATTCACAATAATCTTTGCAATATTTACCCAAAGGAATTTAAGTGTTGATTTATATTAACCTTTTCAGGACCTATGTAATTAATTGCATTGGAACTCTCATAGTTTTATACTTGTAGGAAGGGTTAATAAGTGCTAGGCAGCTAATGTTTTAGGCATTTTCTGAGGTTGCAAGGGGCATCCTGGGGAATTACAAAGAATCATAGCAGTGTCAACTGCAGTGCTCCCAGATTGAACAAAGCATTTCCCTGTAAGGCAGCCTCCTTTTCCCTGTATTTTCCATCTAAACCTGTTGGAATCTCTCAAGCTTTGCTCCCAATGTTCTTATATCTCCAGAACCTCTTGATGGTATTACAGCATTGTTGCAGTATACTGGCACAGCTGGATAGCCTGGCTGAGATGCAGTATGTCATATTCAGTGAGGTCATACTTCTATCCATTTTGGCAATACACTGGCACAGGATAGCATTGACGAGATTCAGGCTCTCATTTTCAGAGGGGTCCTAATTTTACCCATTTCTACAATGTACTGATACAGGTTAGCCTGGACAAGATGCCGTATCTCATTTTCAGTGGGTCTTACTTTTACCCATGTTTGAGTTCAAACAGAGGATACAGCAGCTAACTGCAGAGCAGTTCCAAATTACATCCTTGGCCATCTCTCACAATGTATGCATGTGTGTAGCAATGATTTACAGTATTTTCTTTGAAAAGTTGATTTATGTTCAATGCTCACTATGTGTGGGTGCACTATGCACTTTACTTAAAGGAAGAACTCAGAATATTTTTGCGATCCTGGTGCTTTCTGCATATGTGGGTACTCCTCATCCTTTTGCTTGTTTCAGTTTTTTCATTGCTGAGCACTACATTACTTGTTCTGCTGCTCCAAATCCATGTTTGCTTTGTTCCACATGGAGAGGACAGTAATAACTACTAGTAAACATAAATGTGGATATTATCTGTTAGACCTTTCCAGGTATTCCTGTTTTGAAAATGCAGCTGCCCTTTAACAAAGGTATCCAAACAGAAAGCCTACCAGCAAATGTCTTTTTCTTTTTAGTACTGAACACATTCTCTTTACTGCTGCAGTAAATGTAAACACTGGAGGAAATATGAAGAAACTGATAGAGGGAAGCTTACAAAGGGTGTCAGCTGGCATTTTACTGTATGGGACTGCATAAATATGCAGAACTAAAAAATGCTACATAAATTCACTGCCACTAAGTAGTGGCAGAGGGTGGTGGTGGGGGATTTGTCAACACAAAAAGGGAGCTTGGTTTGCACTCAGAGAGGAGTGAGAAGATCAGTTTTCCTATGTGGGACAGTGACCCACAGGGTGTAAAAAGTTGAGATTATTGAAAATATGATGGATCATAATGATCTACATAGCCCATTTTCTTAACACAGCGATTTTGTCATCAAAGAAGAAAAAAAGGTGAGTCAGAATTGACAACTATCTGAAATTTTTCACAATTCCCCACTCAAAAAAGAATACTGACACCAACTTGCTGCACTACAAGATAGCACCAAAGAATTTAGCATCTATGCCAAACTCCATGCTGTATTCTTTCAGCAGAGTCTTTATAGAGTACATTACCACAATTAATTTTCTTTACCTAATCGTCACTTTCATCTGAATGCACCCTGACCCACTTTCTGCCCTGATATCATGATATTTAGGGCTTGATTAAGTCAAGCTGTTTCCAAAGTTCCTCCCCATGGACCAAGTTAAACTTTTTCAATGCCCTCAAAAGACTAGCAATGCATTCCATGGCTTTGAATAAATGTAATATGGGGTGATATTATACTTTGCACATTCTTGTATTCTATGATTCTAGTATGTTCACCTATTAATTTATGAGGCTATGTTGAATTTTGCAAATGTGGGCTCATAACTTTTGTAATATTCAATATTTTTACCACAACATTTCAACATAGCCATTTTGAAACAGTGACTCATGAATGTGGCAGCTGTCATTTTTTAACTCCTGCCCAATATGTGTGTTTGCAGCCCAAAATCTGATTTTGCAGTCCCTCCATAACACCACCTTTACACCAGCAGTTAAACATTTTCTCTGCCCTTCTTTATGAGGCAGGTTCATCACAAGGCTGTGTTGAAAATTTGGTGTAAAAATATTACAAAAAAATAATTTTCAGTATTTTAAACCAAGATTCCTCTCCTGCAACCCTATTGGCTCTGTCCAGATGTTGTTTATAAAGTTATAAACTTAAAGGATGCATACAAAAAATGCCTCATGAAATGAAATATAGTGGTGGTATGGCTATGTTTAGTATGTAGCTATCACCATCTAGTGGCAAGAATAGGGTAAAACAGGATTTGGATTTTTTTTGTAATTTAGATTAAATACTCACTTTGTGTTTATGAGATGTACCTGTTTTGTTTTAATGTATAAAATGGAAGTACTAATTGTAAGCTCCACCCCCGATGAAGATTCTCTTTGAGTCGAAGCGTTGGGGAGCCATGTAGTGTAATACTGTGGACTGTTTGAATGTGAAGCTCTGTATTAAACAAGCTTTATTCAGTGAATTTGGAGTATTTATCTGGTTATTTCATCAGTCCGAGTACAGCAACAGTCTCTGGTTATTACATACTCCGTTACCACTTGAGGCCGTCAATGTGCATTTTCCTTTCTCCAACTTACAAGTCTCCTTCAAAAGATATTCCCATCATGTTCCTCTATACAGAGCCCTTTTTGCTCACCTATTCTCACTAGTGTCACACCACCCCCCAACTTCCCAATGGAGCTGGTTCAAAATGTTACAACCTACACAATTTCAGCTTGGCAGACACCCTGTGGCAATCCCTGCACTGGGCTTTACCAGAAGTCCACTGTGCTCTTGTGGTTGGTCAGCCCCTCAATCCTGCTACCCTCCATCCACAATAGCCTTATACCCCTAAACTCTACCAGTCTGTATCTACCCAGTGATGGTGGCCATCCTATTTCCACTTTCCACAAACCTCAGAGCTCCATGCCCTACTACAAGTTCCTAATGCCCATTCTGCTGCTGTCTGGGGACACTGAGACAAACCAAAGGCTGCCTACCACCCCAACTACAGGGCCATACCTCCCCTCAATCTACCTCTTGGTCTATAAATGATGCATTTAAACATCTGCAGCCTGCTAAACAAAATCACCTAAAACCTGACATCCTGATTATCACTGAAACCTGGCTCAAGCCCCCCAACATGACTGAAGTCTCCATCCCAGGCTACTCCACCAGCAGGATTTACTTAGTCTGTAAAATGTTCCGGCCTAAAGTCACCCTCCCAGAACAATTCTCCCAAGGTCATTTAAATCCCTGGACCTTGCTGCGCTGCTAAATGATGTGACTGCCACTGATTTGTCCCCCATCCACAGGGCTTCTTCTATCAACAACGCGTGGTTCTATTTCAAACAAAAGTTCTTTGCTGCATGGGATACCCATGCACCTCTCAGATAGCCTTGGGTGAGGGGTGCCCACTTACTGTGGATCACTGTTGACATCATGTCCCTCACCAGAGACAGAGACCAGGTGTGGAAGACTTTCAAGGACTCGAGTCCCCTGTTGACCATGCAAAATACAGATCCTTATGCAACACCTGCACTAGGCAAATCAGGCAGGCTGATGCATCCTACTTTAAATATTCCTTCCAGGCTAACATAAACCAACCATCAAAATTCTGGAGAGTGGTCAATTCCCTCTTCTCCCCACCCTCTCAGACCCTCTCACCAACGTTGATTACAGGTGGTACAGTAGTAATGGACCTACTAGCAGTAGCAACTGAGTTTAACTCCTATTTTACAAATTGCACATTGGCACTGCTGTCTGCTTCCCCCCCCAGTCCAGTCCAAACCCCCTCTACAGCTACCCTCACACAATCCCACTCCCCTTCTGCCCCCTCTTTCTCCATCTGTAAAATCTCCCCCTCGGTAGTTTTGAAAGATTTGCTCCCCTTATACCCTAACAAAGGTAAATGCCCCACGGGCTAGATTCCAAAATGCTCTACCTAGCTTCTCCTACACTTGCGACCCCCTCTGGCTGATCTTTACAATCTCTCTCTTTCTCTCTTGCTTCAATTACCTCAGAATGGAAACATGCTACTGTCATTCCACTTCCAAAGGGAAGTGACTCCTCTGTCCCTGGAAACTACCATCCTATCTCCCTCCTTCCCATCCTGGTGAAATTTCAAGAGAACCTAGTTCTCTCCCAACTCTCCTGCTGTCTCAGCTCCTCCTCATTCTTCTCACCCTACCAGTTTGACTTCAGAAAGTCCCACTCCACAGCCATCTCACTCCTATAGCTCACCAATTCCATCTTGGGTGGCATGGACAAGGGTCACATCACTGATTCTATTTTTGTAGACCTGGCCAAGGCATTTGACATGGCATCTCATGCACTCCTACTAGATAAGCTCTCCATTGCTGGGCTGTTTGCCAAGGCCACCAGTTGGTTCCACTCCTACCTGGTAGGCTGATCCTAATTCATCAGAATTGGTGGTTCCATCTCACCCTCCCTCCCAGTTACCAGGGGAGTTTCCCAAGGCTCAGTCCTCAGCTTGATGCTGTTTGCCATGTTCCTAAATGACCTGCCCACTGCCTGCCCACACACATCCATATATATGTATACAGATGACAGTCTTGTATGCTTCTGGCCCTTCACCCACTGATGTAGTAACCAGGTTGCAGCAGAACTTCAATGAAGTCCAGCTCTGGTTTCACGCTAACCAGCTATTCCTCAGTGCCAAGAAGACTGTCTCCATGACCTTCAGCACAAGGCAGAAAGTCTCTTGGCTTAAAACTACTCCCTCCTTCCACACCCTGGACAGGACTACTTTGGAGGTTCGCCCCTCCTTTAGATATCTCAGGGTCGGGCTGGACCAGCACCTCAACTTTTCTGTACACATCAATGCCATACACAAGAAACTTCATCCCAAACTGGGTGCTCTGTACTGCAACCATGGTTGTATCCCCCTGCCAGCACGCACGGCACTCGTACAGAAAATGATTCTCCCCATATTCAACTATGGTGATGTAGTTTACAGTGCCACTCCCAAGTCCAACCTAGCCAGACTGGACCCTCTTTTCCCCTGTTTTTGCAGATTCACCACTAACAGCACATCCTACACTCACCACTGTGACCTCTATCAGTTCCTAAAACTGCCCTTGCTCCATGACCACTGTCAGGCCCACTGCACCAAGCTCACAACAAAGTACTGGTCCCAATCCTTGCCCCCGTACCTCGAGGCCATGCTCATGACCCATACTCTGCCTGCATATTCCCTGAGAAATGCTGACACCCACCTCCTGTTGGTCCCATGTATGTCGATGTCAGCAGGACAAGCAGCTTTCAGATACTGCATGCCCAAATTATGAAACTCCCTCCCTGCAAGCACTTGACTAGCGACCCCCTTCCAAAACCTCAGTCACCCCATAAATGAACTCTTCTTAACACCATGTGAGTGTGGCTAGAAGTGCACATGAAGAGTATTTCTCTCCAGCCTTGCTCTAGCTGACTGTCAAGTTTGTCACAGATCCTGTTCCTGGATTGTTTTCTGTAACTACTGTATTCTCAAGTGCTCCTAGGTATTAATTATGTATTGCAACTTTAATTTATGTTAACATAGCCATGTTTGTACATGCCTCCTTTATTGTGTTGCAATTGTACATATGTATTCTACGTCAGTTGCCATGTTCCCCCTCCCCCAGGATGCACCTGGAATCGAGCAGTACTCTGCTCAGTGTGCCCTCCTGTTAAAACTTTTAAATAAATAAATATCTCAAATCTGAAACCTAAAATGGCCTGTGACCAGATTTAATCACAAAGGACAGCCAGGCCAGAAAATATCAGCCAATGTCCGGTAATGCCTGATTATACAAAAAGGTCTTGAGGCTGGCTTTAAATACCTCTACTAATGGAGCCTCTCTACAGCTGGAGGTAGTGAATTCCACAGGATGAGACTGGTGACACTAAACACTCTGTCACCAGCAGTTTTTAACCTCATCCTGGGAATCGCATGGAGGCACCTAGAGGAGGAGTGGATGGAATGGACCAAGACAGCAGGTGTAAGGAGGTCGTTTATATATGTATATATATACATTCATTCCAAAAAAACTCTGTTTTACAAAATCAGTTAGGGTTTCCACTACACCTTTAAAAGTATGGAAATTCAATATTAGGGTTAATATGTGTATCAGCACAACAACAGCAATCTCTGCAAACATTAGAAACAAAACAGTTATTTGATATATCCCTTGGTGTCCTTCCACCTAATTCATACACCATATAAATATATTGTTCTATACCACATGATTAACAACTCAAATGGTGTATGAGTTTGGTGGAAGGACACCAAGGGATATATCAAATAACTGTTTTGTTTCTAATGTTTCCAGAGATTGGTGTTGTTGTGCTTATACATGTAGTAACCCTAAAATTGAATTTTCATACTTTTAAAAGTGTAATGGAAACCCTAACTGGTTTTGTAAAATGGATTTTTTTTGCAATGAATTTCGTTATTTTTTGAGATAGGTGTGTAACAAAATTGCAACAAATACTCATAATTTTGTCATTTTTCTTTCACATTGTGACCCAGATTTTTCACATAGTCTTTTTATCACCCCACCTCATAACCCTCATACTGTATGTGTTAATTTCTTAATCCATGGCAAAATGCCATTCTGTGCCACAGCTGTGGAAACACATTTTCAACAGGATGTGATAAATGATAGCTGTGGTATTCATGAGGTGCTGTGAAGAAATGGCTATGTTCAAACTTTAGAGTGAAAATATAAATGATTGGCAGTTACATGCATGCATAGGAACATTTCATTGATTGCATGTAACCCTGGCATTCTTTGTTACTTTTGCTCCAAAATTTCAACATTGCTTTTTGGGACCCTGTGTTATGAACACTGGCATTCTCATTTTGTTACTCAGTCCCAGAAGGTGATTTTGCACATCGACCACACCATTCCGCACCACAGGTGCAAAAGCACATTTTGGGTAGGATGTGAGAAATCTAGCTGTACTGTTCATGAGATGGTGTGAAAAGTGGCTATGTTGAAAACTTGGAGTGAAAATATAAATTGGCAAAGTTACATGCGTATGAAGGAAAATTTTAAAGACCATGCATAACTCGGGTGTTTTGAGTAGTTAATTAGATTTTCATTACAAGCGACTTCACCATGTACAATAGCATTTCCATTGCATTACTTAGTCCCAAAAGGTGATTTCTTTCAGAGATAGTGAAATTAACTTTCAGGACAGAGTAGCAAAATGACAGTGCCAGTGTTCATGAGGTGGGGTACCAAAAAGTCCATGTTGAAAATATGGTTCATTCCAGAGGGTGTAGACAGAATGAGAAGAGACCTGCAGAAGCTTTACAAATGATCAAGGGTTTGGCAGTTGAGGTTCAATGCAAAGAAATCCAAGATAATGCATTTGAGGCACAAAAACCCTGGAACAATATATCAGTTGGGGGGTGAGGATATAGCAAGCACCAAGCAGGAAAGGGACCTTGAGGTTATCATCTCTGATGACCTCAAGGTAGAGAAACAGTGCCACAATACAGCAGGTAAAGCAAAAAGGATGCTGGGATGCATAGGAAGAGATATCACCAGCAGGAAAAGGCAGGTGATAATTTCAGTATACAAGACACTAGTGAGGCCCCATCTGGAGTACAATGTGCAGTTCTGAAGATTTTACTTACAGTACATAAGGACATAGACAGGGTAGAGAAGGTTCAGAGGAGGGCAACAAAGATGGTACAGGGATTGCATCGCAAGTCCTATGAAGACAGGCTGAAGGACCTGAATATGTACTCCCTGGAGTAGAGGAGGGAGAGAGGCGACATGATAGAGACATGCAAGTACCTTACAAAGAGGAAGAGGGTGCAGGAATAAACTATTTTCCTGTGAAAAAGATGTTCCAGAACTAGAGGGCATGGGATGAAGTTGGAGGGAGGGCAATTCAGATGAAACATAAAGAAAAAATTATTTGCAGAAAGGGTGATGGACAAGTGGAGCACCCTGGCAGAGGAAGTGGTGGGGGCTGAAGCAATCACAGGATTTAAGAATGCATGGGATAGACATAAGGACATTCTGGAGGTCAGGGGTAAGGGGCAACAGACTTCTAGAAAAACATAAAGTGAACTTACAAGCCCAACTGGGCATACTGAGTGGGCCATAAACATTATCGGCCAACAGTGTCTATATATCTATGTAAAATACCTACAGATGGCTGAGACATTAACATACATTATGTTCAAAATGCCATTGACCACCTCTATATGGCAATTACTTTATTCTTCCATTCATTGTTCAACTTTGAAGAGTGCAGATGTGTCCCCATCCACAGAAGATGATAGCCGCTGACCTCGGTTGGTAAGTATAGGGCAAGGGCGAGTGGGGTGGTTGGTTGCTCAGTGAGAGCATCGGAATGTGAGAGGGGGATGGGGAAACAATGAGAGACCTTTTTTTACAGGAGTTTAAGAAAAGATGTTGTGGACTATTTTCTTTTTTCACAGGAACAGTAGAACCATTTCTCATGGCACTGGGGGTGGGTTCCCCAGTGTCCCACACTGCTCTGGGGGGTACAACATAACTGGGTACACTATGTACACAGGGAGTGGGCTCCCTAGAGTCACACACTGCTGGTGGGGGTGATTGTAGTACTGACATGGGGATTGGGTATCCTGCTGTTGGCAAAACCATTACATACATATTTCAGAACACTGGGAGTGGGTTCCCCAGTGTCCCACAGTGGGGAAGGGGTGCTTTAACGGGGACACTGGGAGTGGGTTCCACAGTGTCCTACTGTGCTGGTGGTGGGTGGGTGGTGGGGAATAAGATATTGAGATAACAAAAAGCACAAAAGACAGTAGCTCAATGGCACAAAATGTTTAGCCTTCAAGCATGAGGTGCACTTAGCAGGGTGTTAAACTCAGTTGAAAAGCACTGAGCTGGAAAACCAGCAAAAAGGTCGGCACTTCATTCAGTCCTATAGTAAGTTTAAATCTTAGTTCACAGTGTTGCAGAAAATAAAGCCTGTCAGATCACCCCCAGAGTGGAGATTATGTTTAAAAACAAACTATATGGGGTTTATGCAGCCTGGGGTGGGGCCCTGAGGGCTGTAGAATAGGCAGGGTTGGTTGATTGTTGCTTCCTGTTCCCACACTGCATTGGTTCTGTCTGCCAAAAAGGATTTAGTACTGCAAAACAACACCCTTGTTCAGTGCAGAATCCCTTTCCATAGGGCTCATACAAAGCAGAATCCTAGTTCAAAGCAGAATCCTAGGTTGAAGCACAATCCTGGTTTGAATCAGAATTCTAGTTTGAAGCAGAATCCTAGTTTGAAGCAGAATCCTGTGTTGTGTGGAACATATATTTTTCCCCTAGGAAATAATGGGAAATTCAACATGTCATAACTTTGGAACAAATTTATATTTTCCCAACAAATTTCCAAAAGGCACATCTGAGAGGCCAAGGCTTTCTACCCTGAAACTGTCAGCCCAGAAGCTAAAGCTGTTTCTGAGATACAGGTGGACAAAAAAAGTGCCAACCCCCCCAAACCTTTAGTTTTAACACTCTGTATCTCAGAGACGGCTAATGGTATTAAGATAATGTTTAGCACTTAGAAGCACCTCCCCAGGGTAATTATGCATGCCAAATTTTGTAGAAATCACTTTATTTATTTTATTTATTTAGATTTTGTTTACTGGGTAGGCCCACTGAGACCAAATGGTCCCTTTTTCAGGGACGACCCGGAATTAGTTACAGAAAGGACACTAAAAACAATAATTACATTAGTTACATTTGTAACACCATAGCACAATGATAACATTTATACAAGGGTAGCAGAAGGGTTCACACATAGATTCCATTTATAAACAGAGTGTTTAGACCTCACATATTATACAGTATGTACGTAAGTTCCACCAGTAATCGGAGTCCACATTAGCATTTCATGTCAAGTCAAAGGGAGAGTTCAGAGCAGTGCAATGGACCAGGGGACTGGTCAGGGGGGCTAGCGGTTACAGCCACATAGACTGAGATGGAGAAGATGTAGTTTGAGACCATTTTTGAACTGGGTGAGGGTGGGTGAGTTAGTCAAGTCAGGTGGTAGGGAGTTCCATAGGTAAGGGGCAGTAAATTTGAATGAGCGTTTGCCATGGTTTGAGCGCATTCTAGGGATGATGAGAGGGTGACTTGCAGTTGATCGCAGGGTTCTGGTATGTGTTCTGGTGGAAAGAAGTCCTCTGAGATGGGGAGGGGGACTTAGGCAAGCAAACTTGAAAGTTAGGCAGGCAACAGGATAGGCTAGTTTATGACGGAGAGTGGGCCAGTTTAGCTCCTTTAGGGCCTCGCAATGATGTCTCCTAGGAGAGGAATTAGTGGCAAAATGGGCCACTCAGTTATAGAGTACAGAGAGTTTGTTATATTCCATCTCATGGAGGAACTGCAGAAGTGGAGCCCCATATAGGATGGATGGAAGGAGATTGCAGCAGGCGATTGCACGATGTGCAATAGAGGGTAAGGAGTTCCCCAGGTGGAAAAAGAGGCCAAGCTTTTGATGGGTGGACCTGGTTATTGAATCAATTTGGAATTGGGCCATTTTAACCATTACAAAGTTATTAAGATCCAAAAATTGCCCTTTAACATTAATAAACATGAACAAAACCTTCAAAAATCTGTTTTTTTAACACTATGTATCTCAGAAACCAAACAAGGAATTCTAACCACATTTGTCATGTCAAGAAATATGTGCCCTAGACTGATGCTTGTCAAATTTCCTGCAAATCTGTTGAAGTGTTGCAAAGTTATTCATGTGCAAAGTATGAAAACTGGATGACAGTGTGCGAAAATCACTCACTTTTACATCTATTTTCTCCCATAAGAAATAATGGCAAATTCAAGATTCAATAACTTTGGAATGGATTACTATTATTTCACCAAACCTTCAAAAGGCACATCTGTGAGGCCAAGGCTTTCTACCCTGAAAATTTCAACCCAGCATCTAAAGCTGTTTCTGAGATACAGGTGGCCAAAAAAACAGCAAAAAGCAGGGACATCTCTGTATTTTCAATACTTTCTGTCTCGAAAATCGCAAAAGGGATTCAAACCAAATGTGGTACATCAACTGAACTACCCCAGCAGATGATGCATGCCAAATGTCAGGAAAATCTGTGAAACCAATTTAAAGTTATTAATCAGGAAAAACTGCCCTTTAACATTAAACACTACTAGAAACCCTAACTATACTGGTCCTACCAGGCCAGTATAATATATATATATATATATATATATATATATATATATATATGCTATGACATGGGTGGCAGTGAGATAACATACATATTTTCACAAGATGTCACTCATAGCCATGAGTGGGATACAAGAGTTCAATGACAGTGAGAGGAGATATTTCTGCCATTTCACGCCCACCCACGTCATATTTGATTTGTACAACAAGGGTGGGTCTTTTTTTCTCTGTTTCAAATTTATTTGCATTTATTTGCTGCAAAAAAGTTAAAAAAAATTTGATGCAACTTATTTGCTAATGATAAAAAAATTATTTGTCGAAAAAGTGAAAAGCAAATGGAATTTTCTGCTGTTTTTTTTTTGTTAATTATAAAGGAAATAAGAAGTAGCTATAAGCAAAACACCACTCATTTTGTAGACATTGTTATGCTGAACAAATTGTGTGCTCACAGTACCATGCTATCATTTTTCATTTTAAAGTTATTTGTATTTGAATACAATTAGTACTGCTACTAGGGCTGAGCAATCTAAATGAGTTCTGAACCACTGTGACATGCCATCATGAAGATATCCCAATATCTCATCTAGTGACCCATGAGATATCAATGATATCTTCACTGTTTCAGATCCACACACTATATATATATATATATATATATATATATATATATATATATATATATATGTATATGTATATGTATATGCATATGTATATATATAGTTAGGGTTGAGTAGCACTTTTAAGGTTAAAGGGTGAAACTTTGCACCTTAATAACTTTGACACTGTTCAACGGATTTGCCTGAAATTTGGTTTGCAAGGTTGGGCATGGTAGATCTTGGGATCTGCCAACCTTTGTACTGGTCACATGTATAGCTGTGGAATTATTAAGCAACATCCGAATGTGCAATTATGCTATTTTGTGCAATCTTTGCTCATGCCTACAGGTTACACGGTTTGTGCGACTGGTCCAAAAACTTCAGGAAATGTGTGGTCAGGGTCCCCAATGTGCCTTTTGAAGATTTTGTGAAAAAATATTGAACAGTTTAAAAGTTATTCAAAAAACAAGTTCCCATTATAAGTCAATGGGAAAAGTTAACAAAAAGTTCCAACACTTTCGCAAATGCACTTTTTAGTGTTGCAAATGGCCCTAGTAGTGTCAGAAATCTACCTTTTTTTCAGTTACTGATCAGAAAAATGCTTGGCATTTAAAATTGGGACCCTCTAGGAACACAATTATTTTTGTGTTCACCTAGTCGGACCCTCAGGATACTAGCCATATCTTTATTTTTTGGGGTTAAACACCCCAGAAATATGTTTTTATAATTTCTGGAAAAAGCAGTGTCCCAAAGTAGTGTCGCACCTGCGATACTTTTGCAAAATTTTGTGAAAGCCTTCACAAATTGTGACACTACTTTTCCAGACTATGGCCAAAATGACAGGAGTTCTTTGCCAACCTGCTGCAAAAGAACAGTTGGTCTTTTGAGCTGAAATTTGAAGGGAAGGCAGCCAACATCTCTCAGATGTGCCTTTTGGTGGTTTTGGGACAAAATATTGCACGGGTGCCAAGTTATGGTTCTCCGAAGTTGACATTTTTTTCCCATAGACTAACATGGTGGCGTTCGCCGCACATTTCGGGGCTCATATCTTGGAAACGGTGTGAGATACAGAAATTTTGTTGCAACATCCAGCAAAAACCTGGCCAGGAAACTCATGAATCATGTGAAATTTAAATTTTTTTTCTACGTCTCACGGTTCCTGAAATATAAGCAATTTAATATTCCAACAGCTCATTTTCTGCTCTGAGGCCCATTATTATGCATACATTCTTTGTACACACTGTATTTCTGTATGCAGCTGTTGGGCAAAAACAGGGTGTACGCTTCCATTACTGTTACAGTTAGCATTTCCACTTACGTTTCCATACCCATTTGCGTTACCGTTCCCATGTACTCCTCTGTGTGCGTTACCCTCTGCATTCTCGTTTTGCGCTTACTGATTGCATTACTGTTACCATTTGTGTTTCCACTGCTGTTTCTGTTTGCATTTCGGTTTGGGTTTCTGGAACTCCTTTCATTTGTGTTTGTGTTTCTCTTTTGGTTTGCATCTTCGTTGCTGTTACTGTTACCATTTGCATTTCCAATTGCATTACTGTGCCTGTGTGCATTACGGTTTGCATTTCTGTATGCACTTCCATTTGCTTTTGCATTTCTGTTTCCTTTGGCATTGCTGTTACCATTACCATTTGCATTTACAACTGTGGTAACATGACCGTGCGCATTATGGTTTGCGTTTCTGTACACGCTTCCATTCCCATTTCCATTTCTGTTTCCTTTGGTGTTATTGTTCATGTTAACGTTACCATTTGAGTTTACAATTACAGTACCATGACTGTGCGCGTTACAGTTTGTGTTTCCGTGTGTGCTTGCGTTTGCATTTCCATTTTGGTTCCCTTTGGATTTATTTATGCTGTTAACATTACCATTTGCATTTCCAATTGCTGTACTGTGACTGTGCGCATCACAGTTTGCGTTTCCTTATGCGGTTGCGTCTCCCTTTTGCATCTCTGTTTGGTTTGGTGTCACTTTGCGCTTGCGTTTCTATTAACATTTGCTTTACCATTTACATTTCTGTCACCATGTGCATAACCATTAGCGCTTGCATTTCCCTTGCACTTACCGTTACTACGTCAGAAAATAACACGTGGTGGGAGCGCGGGGCCCCACCACCACATTCCATTCACTACTTCTACTACATTTCTCAAAGAAGGAAATTAGGGCAAAAACTCCATTTAATGCATCAGTTAGGTTTGTTCACATTGACAAAGCGAGGAAATTCGATGTTAGGGTTGAAACCCCTTGCCCACCCCACCCTGCCCCAGCCGGTATCAAAGTGTGCGTTGGGGTCGTTGGTCTAACTCTCACCCATTCTCCTATAGTTCACCACCTCAGCTTCTTTACATGTGATGGGGTGAGAGTTGGATGATGACCCCAAAACACACCCGATGCCAGCTGGGGGGCGTGGTGGGTGGGTACAAGGGGTTTCAACTCCTACATCAATTTCCTCACTTTTGTCACCGTGGAACAACCCTAATTGGATGCATTAAACTGAGTTTTTGCATTAATATATATATATATATATATATATATATATATATATATATATATATATATATATATATATATATATATATATATATATATATATATATATATATATATATATATATATATATATATATATATATATTATAATAATTGGCCAGTAGTGCCACTATAGTTAGGGTTGAGTGCCCATTTAAGGTTAAAGTGTGAAATTTGGCAGGCTAATAACTTTGCCACTGTATGACAGATTTGCCTGATATTTACCTTCATGGAGCTGTCCCATAGATCTCTTGATCTTCCAAGTTTTGTAATGGTCGGATATACGGTTGTGGAGCTACGTGGCACCGTAGAATGTAGTAATTATGCTTTTTTGCTCATTCTTTGCTCGCTCCTACAGGTCGCATGGTTTACGTGACTGGTCCAAAACATTCAGGGAACATGCAGTTGGGGTCCCCGATGTGTCTTTTGAAGATTTCATGAAAAAATATTAAACAGTTCAAAAGTTATTCAAAAAACAAATTTCCCATTATAGTCAAAGGGAAAAGTTAACAAAATATTCAACATTTTCGCAAATGCAGCTTTTAGTGTTGCAAATGACCCCGTAGTGTCATAAATCCACCATTTTGTTTTCAGTTACTGGTCACAGAAATGCTTGGCATTTAAATTTGGGACACCCAATAGAAATAATTCTTTTTGTGTTCACCTAGTCGAGCCCTGAGGGTGTTAACCATATCTTTTGTAGGGGGTTAAACACCCCAGAAATATGTTTTTAAACATTTTGTAAACTGTAGTGTTGCAAAGTAGTGTCGCACTTATGACACATTCATGATTTTTTTTGTGAAAGGGTCGCAAATCATGACACTACTTTGTGACACTATGGCCAAAATAACAGGAATTCTTTGCCACCCTGCTGCAAACAAACGGTTTGGTTTTTGGGCTAAAATTTGAAGGGAAGAAAGCCAACATCCCACAGATGTGCCTTTTGGTGGTTTGGTGACAAAATATTAGAGGGTTGCAAAGTTTCGACACTCCAGAATTGACTACTTTCGGGGCCCATATCTAGAAAACGCTTCGAGATGCAGACTTTTCATCTGAAAAATGCTTAGCCCTCCACTAGGGAACTAACTTCAATACTAGCCATGAAAGTAATAAATAATAAGACATTTTAATTTTTTTCTACGTCATACAGTTCCTAAGATATAAGCAATTTAGTATTCCAAGTGTTCATTTTCTGCTCCAAGGGCCATTATTATGCATACATTCTTTGTATTCACTGTGCTTCTGAATGCACTTTTTGGGGACAAAAAGTGGGTGCGTTTGCGTTACTGTTACAGTTAGTGTTTCTGCTTGTGTTTCCATGACCATTTGCATTAGCATCTCCTTTTACATTGTTGTCTGCTTTACTCGTTACGTTTGTGTTTGTGCTTGCGTTTCTGTTACTATTTGCATTTCCATTACTGTTTTTTTTTTGCATTTGTGTTTCCTTTTGCATTACCTTGTGCATTGCTGTTTGCATTTGCGTACGTGCTTCCGTTTGCATTTCTGTTTCCCTTGGCGTCATCGTTGCTGTTACCCTAAACATTTGCATTTCCAATTGTGTTACCGTGAACGTGCATGTAACAATTTGAGTTTTGCTTATGCACTTGTGTTTCCACTCCCATTTCTGTTACTGTTCTCTTTGATATCCTCCTTGCTGTTACCAAAACCATTTCTGTTTCCAATTGCATTACCATTACCGAAGGGCCCCGCGCTCGCACCACCACATTCCCTTTACTATTTATACTGCACATTATCAAAAAGAAGAGGAATTCATGGCAAAAAACTCTGTTTAAGGCATCAGTTAGGGTTATTCCACAGTGACAAAAGTGAGGAAATTCAATGTTAGGGATCCCACCCCTTGCACCCCACCCCCACCCCTTCCCCACCGACATGCATCGGAGTGTGCGTTGGTGTCATCAGTCCTCTCACCCCATTCTCCTACACTGCACCACCTCAGCTTGTTTACACATGGGATGGGGGAGAGTTAGAACCATTGACCCCAATGCACACCCTGATGCCTGTTGTTGGGGGTGGGGTGGGGAACAATGGTGTTATCCTAACATCAATTTCCTCCCTTTTGTCACTGTTGGAACAACCCTAACTGATGCATTAAATGGATTTTTGCATGAATATATATATCTATAGATATAGATATATATATCTATATATAGATATATATATAGATATAGATATATATATATATATATATATATATATATATATATATATATATATATATATATATATAGTATATACACACAATAGGGGTGAGTGGTGAATGAGTGAGATAAAACAGTATATCATCCACTGCGGTATGATATTTTTATCCTCTGCTCTACTGTGATGATATCAGCCATTTACACACACAGGTCACAAAAGGTCATCACTCTAGGCAGCTTTCCCCTCAGCATGCAAGAAACACTTGTGCTGTTACCATAGACACAAATGCAGAACTACTTCAGAGGTCTCACTGCTGCCTACAGCTAACTCAGTGAGCATTACAAAACACACCTGTCCCCCCCAACTTCTAGCTCATTACTGTGACTGCAGCCAGAATTCTAAACAGCACAGCTTCACAGAACAGTCTAAACTGCTGCCTGCAGCTAACTCAACTACCACTGAAACACACTCTCACTTGTTCCTCAAATCCTGATTCTTACTCATTACAATTACTGTCATACTATCAGCTTGACTGCAGCCAGAATCCTAAACAGCACAATTTCACAGAACACTCTGCACTCTGCCTGAAGCTAACTTAATTACCACTGAAAACAGTATCAGCTATTCTGACACTCTGCCTCTCAGCTCATTACAATTACTGTGATGCTCTCAGCTTCACTGCAGCCAGACTTCTAAACAATACAGCCTCACAAAATTATGTTTCTCACTCTCACCTAAAACTAACTCATTTAGCATTGCAAAACAAACTCACGTGTCTCCCAGCGTTTACAACACTGCCAGTCCATTCAGAAAAGTTCACAAACAGAATGAGCAAACACATAAACAGGAACAGAACACAAGAGAGCATATCAAAACTTCTAAAATTCTTGGCCCTATTGTATATATCGAATACATGATGGGCAGCTCATGTGCTATAGCAAATATTATACTCCTGCATCATGAGCTCTGGATATCTCACTCATGCCTTTGGCACTCGTGAGATATCCGGGCCCCCTCACTCTGCAGGAGTGACAACCATTCATGCCGCATCATGTATTACGCTATATATATATATATATCTATATATATAATATATATATATATATATATATATATATATATATGACAAAGAACCTCTGTGTGTAAGCACTGAGGCAATGGTTACCCCAAAGGGCATTTGGCTGGGAAGCCAAGTTTCAAATAAATACAAAATCACACATGCCCCCACAATACAAAGCATCATGGACTGCATATGCAAATCACCACAGAATATTATGCTGGTTCAACTTTAAGCAGAAATGCATGGTGACAAAAGGCCTCTCACACAGTTTGCAAAGGGTGCCAACAGAAGACATAGACATGTGTTTCATCCTACCAGGACTCATCAGTATGCCTCATCTATTTGACACCCCAGTGGAATGAACCAGCTACCCTAACTTGGTCGATCTGGGTTATGTTGTGGTGAACCCAATTAAAACAAAAAACAGTTTAAATGACAAAGAATCTCTGTGAGCAAGCACTAAGACAATGGTTAACCCAAAGGGCATTTGGCTGGGAAGTCAAGTTTCAAAGAAATACAAAATCACACATGCCCCCACATTGCAAAGCATCATGGGCTGCATATGCATATATATATATATATATATATATATATATATATATATGTGTGTGTGTGTGTGTGTGTGTATATATATATATATATATATATATATATATATATATATATATATATATATTATAATGCCACAGTAGTGGCAGTATAGTTAAAGTTGCACAGCCACGTCTATGTTAAACCACAAATGTTGCACTTAATACACTTTAATAACTTTGCCACCATATGGCAGATTTGCCTGAAAGTTTGCTTGTGCAGTCTGGTATCATAGATCTCTGGATCTGGCAAGTTGCGTTACAGTCAGATAAGTTGTTGTGGAACTGCAGAGTGACCAAACACAAAAAAAAATTTTTTGCATTTGTTTGCTCATGGCTACAGCTTACACAATTTGTCCATTTGGTCTGAAATCTTCAGGGAAGATGCAGTCTGGCTCACTGATGTACTTGTCGAAGATTTGGTGAAAAATATTAAACCGTTCAAAACGTATTCAAAACAGAAGTTTCTCATTATAGTCAATGGGAAAAAATATATCTATCGAAAGCTGCCGCCACTACATTTTACTATCAAAAATGGCCCTTTTATTTTATTCATTTAATTATTTATTTAGCTTTTGTTTACCGGGTAAGTACACTAGACAAGTATTATGCCTATTTTCAGGAACGACCTGGGAGAATACAACATGAGGAACAACAGTCAAGGAGACATGGCTAAGAGAGTACAGTTTTTTGTCACAGTAAACAAACATGTGGGAAATACATCATTTGACGCTAGGGGAAACATATAGTAGTAATGCAGTGGCCATCTCGTTTTCAGTTAGTGAGAAAGAAAAATGCCTGTAATTTAAATTTAGGACCCCCTAGGTAAACACTGACTGTTGTGTTTCCAAGTCGGGTACTGAGGGTGACAGCCCTGTCCTTTTTGGTAGACCCTCCCTCCCAGAAATGCGTTTTTCTAAATCGGAGCCCCAGTACAAACACAAAGTGTGACAGAAATGTCTGCAACACTTTCATGAATCATGAAAGTGTCATGCCTATTTTTTCGAAACTGTTGCAATTTGCAACAGTACTTTGCCAAAAAATAGCAAATCTTTGCCAAGCCCTGGTCCCACAGATGTGCCTTTTTGTGGTTTTATTTATTTATTTAGTTTTTGTTGACTGGGGAAGTGCACTAGACAAATTATTGCCTATTTTTAGGCAAGACTCAGGGGAAGGGATACAGATGAATGCCAACTGACTTTGAACCAGATTAAGCTGTTAGTGATATTTTCAGTGAATAGTCCTAAAGCATTCAACAGACCCATAGTTACAGTGTTCTGAAATTGAGAAATTTCCCATAGGCTATCATTGCGGCGCACGTGGTGACTTTTGGCACCCATATCTCGGTAACTGTGCAAGATATGGATTTTTTGTTACCTGCAGAACAGGCCACCTTTAGGTGAACTAGGCCAGCAAGGAAGTTTCAAAGTCATACATTACACCTGCAGTGGAATTTTTTTCCTATTTGTTACAGTTACTGAGATATTGGTAACAACGTGTTACAAGGGTTCCATTGAAGTACTATGGTGCTGCTGTATGGCTCCGTACTAATGTGTAAGTGGGAGTGCAGGGCTTAGAGGGCCCTCGCTCTCACATACCTGTACTGTTATGCTAAGAATGGGCAATGTGAAGGGCCTGTGCTCCCACTAACACATACCAGTTGCCAGTTACATTACACTTTCTCAAAAATAAGTTAAATTCATTGCAAAAAATTCTGTTAATGCATCAGTTAGGGTTGATAGCACAGTGGCAGAAGTATGGAAATGTAATGTTAGGGTTACGCCCCTACCACGCCACCCCTACTACCCACCCTCCATCTACCACAGATGTCAAGGTGTGTCATGGGGTTTTCAGGCCTAACTCTCACCTGATTCTCCTATGCCACAGCATGTCAGCTGGTTTACACATGGAATGGGGTGAGAGTTGGGCCTGATGACCTCATGGCACACCCCAACGTCTGTTGGTGAGTGGAGGGTGGGGTGGTGGATGTGGGGTGATAGGGATGTAACACTAACATCACATTTCCATATTTATGTCACTGTGCTACCAACCCTAACTGATACATTAAGAGTTCTTTGCAATGAATATTATATATATTGCCCATGTAAAGTATGGTGCCAATTAGGGTTACCACCTTTTAAGAAGCTCAAAGTGGGACATCTCTTACTGAAACATGACTTTTTGCAGGACAGTACATAACCTCGACCAATGCAACAGACTTGTTTTCTCTATATAATCAGAATTACATAGAAACATAGAAACATAGAAACATAGAAACATAGAAGTTGACGGCAGATAAGGACCGCAAGGCCATCCAGTCTGCCCATTTCTTTTTCTACCTTATAAATGTGCCATAGGCCTTTGCTCTGTCAGTGACCTATCTATTCATAGTCATTTGTATTGCTCCCTTATGCCTATCCCATGCCTGTTTGAAGCCCTGCACTGTATTCATAGCCACCACTTCTTGTGGTAAGCTATTCCATGCATCTACCACCCTTTCTGTGAAAAAGAATTTCCTCACATTCCCCCTTAATCGGCCTCCCTCTAATCAATGAATTGTTTTCTCAGGTTTCTTTGACGAAAGAGTTTCATGAATTATTTTCAAGCTGACCTGTATCTCTTTCAGAGTGACTCATTGTACACATTTTAAGAAAACCGCCTGTGTCCTTGACTATGAGGAATAAAGACAGTTGTCAAATGGGATTAGAACCCACGCCTTGAGGGGGAGACTCGACCTGAACGCAGCGCCTTAGACCGCTCGGCCATCCTGACATTAAGGCTAATTAAGGCTAAGTATTGTAGTTTCTTAGTGGTGTCTATTGTTTCTTATCATTTTAAGGTATTTTGGATAAGATATTATAGTTTTCTGAAACATTTAGTTAGTGGAAAGTTGGAAAATATTTTTTTCTACTATCAAATCAGGGCATTTAGTATTTTTCATGTTTTTGTGCAGGACACAGCTGCCCAAATCAGGACTGTCCTGCAAAAATCAGGACAGGTGGTAACCGTAGTGCCAGTCGGCGCTCTTTTTGTTTTTGTTTTAGTGCATGTCACTGTTTTTGATTTCGACAATGTTCGCTGGTATGGACTTCGCAATTGTGCTTTTGCTAATATGACATGGAACCTGTAATGTAAGGTATTTACAAAATATTGCAATATTTCATTGTAACAATGGGTAGCAGACTTTCCAGAATGTGCACTGTTTTTCTGAATGTAATATAAGGTATTCACAGTACATAAGTGATACCAATGCGATGCAATGCAGTATTTATTTTGAGATTATCATTACAACCACAGGTTGTGTTAGGCTTTGTTAATAGCTAAGTAGCCGTTAGAACATTTTTAATATTATGTAACCTCGTTTTTATGAGAGTATCTGTTACATACACACAAGAAGACTTTTTTTTATACATCCTACCATGACTTTCTATGTGCACTATCTTTACCAAGGTATATACTAACATACTAAGATGCCAGAAGAGTAGGCCTAATGGTCTATTGAGTCTGCTCAAAAATCAGCACCCAGTCAGGACACCGTTGCTGCTTTCCCCTCCTCCCCCTTAAATCCCCCTGACCCCATCCCCCACTGGCGTTACATCTCTAGATCTGGTATTACTCAGTTTAACCCTCCCCTTATACCTGTTCCAGCCTCTCTTGAATCCCTCCATGTATTAACATCCACCAGTTTAGCAGGTAGTGCATTCCAAGGGTCCACCACCCTCTCTGTGAAGTAATGTCTCCTAGCCTCCCCCAAGCCTCCCACCGACCAGCTTCATGGGGTACCCCCGGTGGGCCCCTCCTCTTTCAGGTGGGAAAACCCTATTTAGGCTGGTGCTATTTTCTCCCTTCAGATTTTTAAAGACCTCAGTCATATCCCCTCTGTCCCTTTCTCTCCTCCAGGGAGAACAAGTTGAGCTCCTCCAGGCTCTCCTCATAGGATCTTTCCTCCAGACCCTGTATTATCCTGGTCACCTTCTTCTGGACCCTCTCCAGATGTACAATGTCCTTTTTCAAGTACAGGTGCCAAAAACTGTTCACAGTACTCTAGGTGCGGTCTAACCAGGCATTTATACAAAAGGAGAAGTACCTCCCGTCTCCTTGAGGTTATCCCCCTGGTGATGCACCCAAGCATTTTATTTGCTTTCAACACAGCCCTCTTACCCTGCTCTGAGTTATTTATTTTGGCATTCACAACTTCCCCCAAATCCTTTTCCCTTCCCAAAACCTACAGCTCCTCCCCACCCAAAAAGTAAACATGAGCAAGGTTCCTAAGCCCCAAGTGGAGAACAATACATTTCATAGTGTTAAACCTCAGTTTCCAGGTGCATGATCACCTCTCTAGAGTCTTCAGGTCCCCCAGTAGGGCTCTTCAACCCTCTTCTCCATCCACCATCACCCCCAGCTTCACGTCATCAGCAAAGAGGCTCATCTCACTACTTATACCATCCCTGATGTCCGAGATGTAAACATTAAATAGGAGTGGGCCCAGCACTGACCCCTCTGGGACCCTGCTAATGACCATCCTAGGAGATGATACCTCCCCCCAGCCACTACCTTCCTAAACCACTCAGTTAGCCAGTTTCTTATCCACCTAACTATCCTATCTCCCACCCCAATTCCCTCCAGCTTACCCAGCAACCCAGAGTGTTGCACTGAATCAAACTCCTTGCTGAAGTCTAGAAAGAGGATATCCACTGGCCTGCCATGGTCCGGCATCTTTGTTACCCAATCGTAGAACTCCACAAGGTTAATCTGACACAATCTGCTCTGAGCAAAGCCATGTGAGTGCTCATCCAGATGGCCCCATGTGTACCGAAATGCCCCCAACTTTTCTTTCAAGATGGCATCCATCATTTTGCCTGCCACCGACTTTAGGCAAACAGGGCTATAGTTACCTGGCTCCTCCCGTGAGCTGCCTTTATGGAAACCACCACTTAAAGTCAACCATCACCATTTTAGTGTAATTTTCCCCTCCCTGTAGGTCTAGGGAAAACCAAACCATGGCATGATCACTCCCTGCCAGTAGGTTCCCTACCACTAGGTTTCTAATCAGATCATATTCTGACAGGACCACATCCAGGATTTAGCCATTTTTCGTCGGATCAGCTACCAATTGGAAAAGAATATATCATGGAAGATGCTCAGCAGGTGCTGCTTCCTAGTAGATAAGGAAGCCATAGTTTCCCAATCAACCCCCGGCATGTCTCCCAGCAACACAGTTCTACCCCCCCCCCGACCGCAGTGGTCCCTGAGATTTGTCACCAGGCCTTCCTCAAGTTCTTCTGCCTGCATGGGCAACCTATAAACCATCCCCACATTTACCTTTACCCCAGATGCCTGCAAAGTAACCCATAATGCCTCTACCTTTTCCTCTGCCCCTCCACCCTATATATATCGATGCCACTCCTAATGATGAGTACTACCCCACCTCCCCTGCCCACTGCCCTGTCCTTCCTGAACACAGTGCACTTCATCAGGTTTAGGTTCCAGTCATGCCCAAGTTTCAGTGACTGCCACCACAGCCACCTCCCCTTCCATTAGCATTGCCTGTAGCTCAGGTATCTTCTTACCCATGCTCATGGTGTTAATCAGGACCACCCTCCATTTCTGACCCTTGCCCTTGCCCATCCCCCCAACCCGCGATCCCACAGTTAACTGCAAATCTGTTATGGCCTGTTGTAGTTTGTTACATGACACTTGTTGCTACTTTTACCACATACATTCTTGCTAAGTAGTGAGTCTGTAAATATTCAGCAAGTGTCTCACATATGATAGCTGCCTGCCTGTTCATGGTTGCTACAAATAACTCATCATCAGGGGTGTAGTCATTATCAGCAGGCTGTGAGAATTGGGCATTCTCTGCATTTACCCAGCTTTCCAGAACTGTTCTGATTTTTTTCTCACACATGTTGTAGAGTACACAGCAAGCTCCTATTATGTATGGCATGTTTTCAATATGGAATTCATTCTTCTTCAAGGGGTATCTCCATCTCCCTTTCAGCTGTGCAAAGGTGCATTCAACCACTATTCTAACCTTGCTGAATTGACAGTTATAATTACACTTCTTTGGCAGCCTGTAGACAGTGGACAGCTTCATGATCCAGGGAACAGCTGTACTGTAGTCAGTGTATGGTTTTATGAGCCAGAATAAGACGGGATAGGCAGGATCATCAAAAATGACAACAAGAATACAGTATAAGTCACATTAAACTGTTCCTCCAATGAGTTGTTCTAGCATTTCTGACTGAGTTTCATAAGCATTGCTGGATCCAGCACAAAGCCCTGCACAAATTGTTCCTTAAGAGTTAAAATGCAGTTTTGCATTGCATTGTGACTAGACTGCAGGTACATACCAAATGAGTTGTAAAAACATTTTACAACCATTGCTCTTGAGCTGGGTAAGCATTGAAAAACAATGCAATATGAGTTGTGACTGCATTACCAACTGTAAAAATCAATGCTAAACCAACTCATTGGTGAGACAGTTTAATGTGACTTGTACTGTACTTACACCACCAATGTCATGGGTCATGGCAGGAAACAACTTCCCACTCTGTCCCAGCTTGCACAAGTTAATAACTTTTCCTGGCCACCCAGCAATGATGTCCATAAATCTGAATTTATGGTCAACCAATACCTGCATGACTATTGAATGGTAGGACATGCAGTTGTAAAATTCACTGGCATTCCATGGTGGTGAGATTATAGGGAAATGTGTCACATCCACTGCTGCTTTGCAATTAGAGAATCTACTCTTGTTTTCAAAATCTTAAAGAACATCTGCCATATTCTGAATATGCATAACCTTGGGCAGTAGTGCATGCACTATTGCCTTACAGACCTCAATCACTAGTTCACAAACTTGGATCTGTCAACTCCAAACAGGTGACCAAGAGTTTGGTATTCTGTTTTTCACCAGACACCAAAATTAATGGACACTCTCTTTTCCAAATGGACAGCCCTTTGCAGCTGGTTGTCTATCCTGTACAGTATATGTAAGGCTTTAGCTCATTGCAAAGAGCTTGGAATGTCTGCTTTGACATTCTGAAATTCACCAGCCATTGGTCATCTGCTCATGTCCCCAGCAGTATATTGTCCTACCATTTGCTAGATCTTTGGTGGCTCCACTCAGCTTGGTGCACTGTGCCACTTGCATAATTTATTTTATTTATTTTAGTCTTTGGTAACCGGGTAAGACCCACTAGGCACAAGTGCCTGTTTTCAGGGGTGATCTGGGAGCACTGGGCGTTTAAGTGACTTGCTCAGAGTCACACAGTATGCAAGTGGAGGTTGTGAGAATCAAACTCAGGTCTGGTCTACTGGATGTACCAAGCTCATTCACAACTCGTTCCTCTAACCTCTAGGCTATACTGCCAGCCCAAAGCACAAGCATGAGCACAGACAACCAAATTATGAATAATGCTGAGGCTTCTGATTGTTTTCCATCATATTGCATCAGGCACTGAGCTTTGAGTTGTATAGGTTCTGTACATTTTTTTCACTATCCTTTAATGCTGCTGGTAATTCCGGCAGCAATGAGCCACAAACAGCACAATCATATAATTCAGTATTGTCACTGTCATGTTTGTCTATTCTTTACATGGCAACAATCCAAAGCATCATGGGATGCCCTAGCATTGCAAACAGATTTCTGGGATAGGTCATGGTGGTGTTTCTATACTGATTTCAGTGATGGTCCACAGCATGCTAGGAAGTTCTCCAGTGCAGACAGACTTCAACTGTTTTTAAAAATGGTTCAACAGTAGTGTGGATGTGATAGAATGGTAAGCTCTAAACTGTTTTTAAAAATATTACTGGAGTTAACTCTACAGTGTGGACACGGCCTAAAATAAAAAAAAAATAGGTACAGTGAGTATGCCTGCTGACACCCTTGCAGGCAAGGTATATTCAGCACAGACACCTATGCATGGAGGTGCCCATGCACAGGACCCAAGTGGGGGCAGGGTGACCCAGCTATGTGTTCCTGTGCCCACCACTGGTTCAGACAGTGAGGTAACATACACTGTGGAGAAAGGGTGTAGTGGCCTCAGTGGATGGTGTCACTGAGTGTAAGGACACATGGGCCAGAGGCATTAGCTGGTATCTCCCATAGCCATGCAGGGTACTGGACACATGCATGGACACACCTCAGCTGAGGGTGCATGGTCTGCAAGGGTATGTGGGTGACACATGCATACTGCCACTGTCTGATATTGTATTCCACAGTGTTGATGTGCATGACCACCTCCTCTGGGACATGGGACCGTATCCACTGTGTGCATCATGACTTTGATCACAGTCCTGTCTGTCAAGCTGTGCACTGCCCAGGTTCTCCACTGCCCTTGTAAGGCCCCCAAACATCGACCAAAAAAGCATCCAGGAGGTAGTCCTCACACTCCTCAGCATGCTGCATGTCCTAGTGCTACTGTTGCCAGAAGAGGGTGAGGTCTTGGTGCAGCACATCTTGGATCTGTTCAAGGACCCTGAGGGGGGTGGCCTGGTTGTTCATGACAGTGCACATCATCTGACAAGAGCCCTGTTCATCCCACTGCAGCACAATGGGCATAGGTTCAAGAGGAGGAATAGGCAGACATATGGGCTGTGGACCCCTGTGGGATTTTAGGACACTGATGGCTGTCAATGATAGTTGTAGGGGAAGTTATGGATGTGCGCCACCCTGCATACCCAAAACTGTATCATCCCCAGGTAGGGTAGATAACCTGACCTATATTGAGTGTGGGGGACTACTACTATTGGAGAGGACTGTGGCTTGGGGGCTGTGTGACAGAAGAGGGGGTGATATGTTTGGAGGTATAAGATGCAAAGTTAAGGACCTGTGCAAGGACCGATAAGGTGATGGTAGTGGTAGCAGCTGCTTTAGTCTGTGCTGCCTTGTCCATGGCAGTGGTGGACAAAGCAGCCTGCTTCAGCTGGGAAATGTAAGTGAAGAGTTCCTGACTAGCCACAGAGGTCTCTATGTCACTTCCCCCAGTGGATTCTCCACTGTTGTCCAAGATTATGTCTGGACATGCAATGGGGGGATGTCTCATGCCACTAGATGGCCCTGTTAATATTCCCACTGTTGTAGGCTAGACTGGAACCTGAGCTGCAGGGAGAGAAACAAGTAGCTGAGGGCATGCCCATGATGCATGTCAGGGACAGGTGATGGGATGTTGCTGCACTGTACGCCTGATGGCATGGTGTACAGAAGCATAGTGTTATCATGCTAGTGGAGCAGGTGAAAGACTGAACTGCCACCGTGTTACACAGATTGTATTATGCACATACATAAACATGCACTCGCAAACTGACCACACTCATGGGCATGGTGTGGTTCTCAATTAGCATGAGTAGAGAGGTAGTGGATATAGGGACCAGGGTGACTGACTTCAGACATGCTGATTTTGACATAATGAAGAAAATAGTAGAGGGTCATCTGAAAGGAATTCATCCTTAATGGGATGCAAACCAGGAACGGGAAAAAAATCATTGGAGCAGGTATAGGCCACTGAGACATGTGCCAAGGTAAAGAGCAAAAAGGGAAGGGCTAAGAGACCAAGTTGGTTGAGCAAGAAAGTTTTAGAAATGGTGAGGGCTTAAACAGCAGCATCCAGGAGATATATGAAATTAGGAAATAAAGAAGATTGGGATGAGTATGTGAAGAAGTCCAGGATAGTCAGGACTGCTAAAGTTTCAAGGGAATTGAACCTGGTGCGGGGTATCAAAAAAGGAGAAAAACACTTCTTCAGATACATAAGGGTAAAAGGAGCTGTAATGACCATAGTGTGAGGATCAGGAGGGAAGAGGTGGGCTGAAAGTGGGGTGAAACATGTAGACGCTCTAAATAAGTACTTCTCTTCTGTGTTCATGAAGGAAAAAAGGGTGGGCTACTTCCAAAGAGGGTGGGGATGGTGGGAAAGGGGGTTGAGGAGTTAACAGATGATGTGATTACTGAGGGCAGGGTTTTTTGAGGGTCTAAGGGCTCTGAGGGTGGATAAAGCACCAGTCCGGATGGCATACATCTGCGAGTGCTTAAAGAAATGGCAGAGATATTGGCTGGACCACTGATGGATCTATTGCAACACTTCCATGAAAGTGGGGTGTGAGCACAAGACTGGAGGATGGTCCACCTGGTGCCTCTCCGTATAAGTGGTCCAAAGGATAAGCCGGCTAATTACAGACTGGTAAGCCTAACATCTGCAGTGGCTTTTTAGCTCGGTGCTAGCATTTGCACTTCCACAGCCAACTAAGAGGTGCCACTGATGGTACCTGTGAAGGTATCTGCTTACTTCCCCACAGAGCATTACAGACTGTAGCCAATATGACCCTGATTATTGGTTGAGATGACGAGGGTAACAAATTGAACTAAAACATGCAAACTGCACTATTGGTGCATAGTCCATCTTCAAATGTGTAGCATGGATTGTAGGCAAACAATGTCCCAGTGTTTTGAGATATACTGGTGAGCCTAAACAATCAAAACAATTAGCTAATAAAGCAGTAATGACCGAACAGCATGTCATTCCTTGGGGATTAATTGTTAATTTCAGGATGTGACTGGCTGTGAAGAAGTTAATGTGATTGTAAATATAATGGCAATAGTAACATTGCTCCCATAGGTATTTTTGTACTTCATTTTTTGTTGTTTGTGTCAAGCACTTTGGGGCCAGTGGTGTGGAGTGAGGGTGTGTAACATTTCACAGTGCGTGGTGGTGAATGTCCTCTTGGCAGCTGTGTCAGTCATTTACAAGAGATTACCAACAGGCACGGTAGTCAATCAGGAGCTCATTTTAGCTCATGAATTTGTATTAGTATTATATTCAATCATTACAAATCCTGACAGAAACCAGACTATAACCGGAGTGCACAGCCCATGTAGTAGTAGGGGTAGTCACACAAACCCACCAGGGTAATGTAAAAAAGTTAGACTTGCAGAGGAGGGTTTTCAACAGATGAGCAAAGACAAGTTAGAGCAGCAGTCACTGAGCTGAGGCAGGGTGCAAGTCTGGAGATACCACCCAAAATGCAAACTGAAAAAACTAACCTAAAGATGCCCCCCTGCAGAAGCCTTAATGAGGTAAAGTGCTGGGACACCTTGGTCTCGGTGTGTGGAAAGCACCTTTGGTCTTTAGACTTTGATTTCAAGTTCCACGCCTGTTCTGGAGTGCAAGCCATTTCATTTCTGTGGATATTAAACAGACCAGATGCAGGTGCTTCTGTCAGATGTGCCTGCATCTGGCAGCAACAGATGTATTGTTGGCCAACTGGATGTAGCAAGGGATGTAGGAGCTAGTTTTGAAACTGTTTCTGATTGCGACTGTTGGATGCTGTGTCCAGTAGTGGGTGTCTCACTTTGTAAATGCATACTGCTGGGTATTAGGTCAGACTAGTCCAAGGAAACATGGAACAGCCAATATCTCTGTCATCCTGGGTTTGCCAATAGATGTGCAGACATGTTCTGGGGAGCCCTGTGCTTGCACACTGAAAATTGCACTGGGACAGATTGAAACATGTGTAGTTCTTTGAACAGCCTTCCTAGGATATCCATGGTAACATATGTGTGTGTGATGCAACAGTGTCAGACTAAGGGTATCCATGGTAACACATGTATGTACTGTACCAATGTCAAATTAAGGGTCTCTATGGTAATGTGTGTGTGATGTAATGATGTCAGACTAACAGTCTCCATGGCAACATGTGTGTAAGGTTACAACATCAGACTAAGGATCTTTATGATAACCTATGCATGTGTGAAGTAACAATGTCAGACTAAGGAGTCTCCATAGTGACAAGTATGTGTGAAGTAACAATGTAAGAACTAAGGGTTTTCATGGTAATATATGTGTGTGTGATCCAACAGTGTCAGACTAAAGTTTTCCCTGGTGGTAACGTATGAGTGTGATGTAACATGACAGACTAAGGGTCTCCATTGAGATGCCTATGAGGTGTAACAACATGAGCAGTAAGGTTATTTCAGAATATTATTAAGGGTTATAAAATGGGCTTAGGAAATCATCATGTGTTATTTGCTGCAAGACATTACATACAGAATAATTAACCCCACTTTGTTAAAAATGAGCAGATAATCAATGCCGAGTTACATCAGTGATATCAGTGGCATGAGAGTGATGCTCAGGTGCCTTCTGATGTGAGTGACCTAGTAAGGTGTTAAGAACCTGGGAGTGCTTAACATGGGGGGGGTTGTTTTATATGCATCATATACAGATTTTGGAGATGCAGAGAGATTTGCAAAAGCTAGAGAGGTAGTCAAAGGTGTGGCAGTTGAAATTCAATGCCGAAAAGTGCAAGGTGATACAGACAGAGAATACGAATCCAAGGACAAAGTACTGGATGGGGTTTGAGGGTGGGATAAACTATGCATGATCTTTGAGGAAAGAGATCTACAGTAGGTGTCATCATCAGTGGCTCCCTAAAACAATCAAATCAATGTAACAAGTCCTACAATAAGGCAAACAGGATGCTGGGGAGTATAGCAAGTGGGTACTGACAGCAGAATGAGGAAGGTATTACTATCTCTCTAGATCACTAGTGAGGCCACACCTGGAGTACTGTGCCTAGTACTGGAGTACTCAACTAAGTGTAACCGTACAGTCCCCTGGAGTTACTAGAATTCCATCAATGTTAGACCAGGCAGGTTTCTGGGATGTCTGTAGGGAGTTGTTAAAAACTTCTTACAACATGACATCATTGTTTACGCAGGCAGGCTGGGTAAACAGTGGATTATGTCATTTAGAACTATTGCAGCAGCATGAGCCACAGTGGAATCAGTGTGTAGGGATAGTTTAGAATGTTCAGATGATAGTGCAGTCAATCTGAGTGTGTGAGCTCTGTGAGGAGGGAACTCTCAGTGTTTAGAGGTGCCTGCCAGCCTGTCTGGGGCTGGGTGAAGGACTTTCTGGTCATTTTCTCATCCTAGTGAGTGAAAAAAACAGCAGTGCTAAGGGAAATGGTGGAGACCTTTGCAAGCAAGACCCCAGTGGGTCATTCCAGAGAGAGTGAAGTGTGACTGCAGTTTCTGTGGATCTAAGGGGTAATCCCCTGAGGGGAAAGAAGAGTGTCAGCTGCCAAAGAGAGAAAAATAGTGTCTTGTGTGAAGATATGAAAAGCTACCTGTAAAGGGAACAGGTGTTTCTTCTAGCATCCATGTCTGTAACAAAGGGACAAACAAAACCATGAGTACAGCTACGTAGTACTGTTTCTTAGGAAGTTGTCTGAGGGGGTATGTGCCCAGACATAAGGCTAGAATACATGTGTTAGAGCCCTCTTATCACCACAAACATATGCTGAATGTGAAGTTTAAAACTATGGAGCCTTTTAGCAATTTGAGAGAACTGAAGGATCAGTTCACGCAACCCAAAAGGAATGGTAGAGACTAGTTGGGGCCAGGGTGGGAAAACCACCCATCTAAAACTTCAGTCCAGGCTAACTGGCTCACTGAAGGGCACAGGGTTACCCTAGGCATGTTAACTAAGTCCATTGCATCATGAGGAAAAGGATCTGAAATGTTTTTAAGTATGTGGCAACCCCCACGTAAAAGACACTTTCAGAGAAATATCCATGTGAAAATCCCTATTACAGAGGGAGAGAATGTTCATAGTTTGTGACTAGATGAATGTGTAAACCCATGACAAGTGTTGTTTCTGCAAAAGAAAAGTGTGTGCTATCCAGCTTAATCAGTTGCCAACTTGGGGGAGCACCCCATTCTGTGTTTTCCATCCTGTGTCAGAATAAAGCCATACTGTACAATCCCATTTCCAGTAGTGAGCATTCCATCTGTGCTTTCTAGTGTGAACTGTTTATGGGCCCCCTCAGAAGATAGACATAGCATAGCCCTAGCACCTCTCTTCCGGAACTCAGAGTAAATATAAATGTTTATTTTGCACCCTAACCTCCTGACTGCTAGATGCCAAGCTGGGTATTCACCCTAGTGCCAAGGGTGTTGTTACACCTGGGTTATGCCCCATCATCCTACATACACCTCACACTGTATTTCTGGTCTTTTGTAATGTAATACTGCTATTTTGCACTATGCTAATACTGATCATGCATGCATAGCTCACTGTGATACATTTATCTAAATTATGTTTGTCTTTTATAGATATTCTATATATAGTCTACATAATCACAGATAAGATGACTCAGAGGGATCATCAGTGATTATTGTATACTTATATTCACATATAATTATATGTAGTGTGTTTTACACTCAGATATGCCATGTAGTAGGCCTATCAGCAGTTCTCTTTGTCTCTAAGCAAGCTGACAGAGAGAGACAGCTTTTGACATGTCTCTATATTTTATACTGTAAGTAAGCAAGAAATGTAGTTTGAACTGTCAGCATTTCTTTTGTCTAAGCTATAATGCTAATGGAAACATATTCAGTCTCATATGATACTCATTAGTAATTCTGTCTCCTAAGTCATTATCCAATACAGAATGACTTAGGACCAATACATATTGTTTCTGATATCTGTAACTATGTTGTAACCTATGTTGCTATGCTATCTGTAGTATATAGTTTTCTGCAACCCATTGCAGCACACTCGAGACACTACTGTAGCTTCTGTAGAAGAGCAGAGAGCTGGAGCGTGGGAAGAGATAGAATAAGATCTTAGAGAACCTAAGATCTACAATTCTGGAGATTATGTACATTCTTCAGGAGTGGTGAGAAACCCATCTCCCTTGTAATTTTCTTTGTCACATGATTGGCGTAAGTAGCTTAATAAACTTTATTAGTACTCCTTGCTTGTTTATGAATGTTTCTTGGCAGACTCTGACACACAAGAATCTGTATTATTATTATTTTTATTGTTTACCCTACACACCAAGACTGTTTAGACAAAATAATGGCGACCGCGGCAGGATTTTTATCATGAAAAGGTTTTGTTTTTGCCAACTTGTGGTTTGTTGACATGTCTGAGTACAAGTTTAGGGGTGTTATGGTTTGAAGATGCTGTTCTTGAGAGGGTAATGGTTGCAAAATTGGGGGCTCATTCAAAGATGTTGTGTGAGCAGACAAAAAGTTGCCTTCCCAGTGCAAATGCTGAGGGTATGTTTATGATCTTTTCTATCTGGTGGCAGTGCACCAGAACATAAATTGCTAGAAAAAGTAAAGTTGTGCCCAGTAAAGTGCCATCCAAAGATCTGCTGTCTATGTCTCAGGAAAATTTGCTGCCTGCGCTTTCTGAGGAAAAAAATGTGCTGTCTGTAGCGCTTGCAGGAAACTGTGATGCCAAGGACTGCTGTGCTAAGAAATGTGTGCCCTGTCAAAGTGCTTAAAAACTGTTAAAAAGTAAAGCTTTCAAGTTTAAATGTAGTTGTGGACAAAGAGAGTATTTGTGCCAAAGTCTACTGCAAGTTTCAAGTGTTTGTGATGTAAATGGGGAGTTGCTAAAGGAAATGTACAAAAAACTGTACCAAATTTCCTGAGAGCACTTCAGCCCAAAAACTCTGGTTTGTTTTGTTTGGTTTTGGCAGCAATCACAGGTCCCTGTGACTGCAGGATCGAATCTCCATGAGATGGTGGTTGGCCATTTTGGATTACCTCATGGGCATCATGGGTTACTGTGCCATGAGAATCATCACATGACCATGAGCGGCCATCTTGGGGATGGTATGGGGATGCAACCTGATGACATGTGTGTCCACCATTTTGAAAAATGGTACCAATGATCCTGAAGGAATATTAATTGCAACACTGTTTAATTGTTTTGATGCTGTCCTACATAAGATATCTGTTCTGAAAGTGAGTATGATGCTTGCAAAATGGAGAATTCTGCCTGCAACAGCCTCAACTTAGTACTGAAAAGGAAAAACATAGTCTAGTACTATTCCTCCCACTAGGGTATGGAAAAGTAATTTAATCTCCTTTAAACAGGTTCATTTGATTAGCACATAGCCATTTATCAATGACTCTCATAGTGAGGCAGTCTGACTTGGTAGACTGCTGGACTGAGTTTGTTTACAATGGGATAGACCTGTTGTTAAGCCTTGCCCATACATCGTGAAGCAAACAACTGTACCTTTTGGATGTCTTGTTTGAAATATTTAACATATTTATCTACTGATGCTCCATCAGCAGTGGCAGTACATAGGTCCAGAAGTAAATGTTTTGGGAGTCTCATGGACCGTCCAGTCATAATTTCAAAAATGGGGTATGCTGTGTACCTACAGAGGGTGTCCCTCTTATTGCCATAAGGAGTAAAGGCAATAATTAATGTTAGTCCTTTTGGGTTTTTGGAACAAGTTTATTATAACTTAACTTTGATTTGCCTGTTAGCACATTCCAACTGTCCTGATGATTGTGGGTGGTAAGGGATATAAAAATTTTGTTTTACCCATAACAAATCCAGAATTTCCTGCATTAGTTTGGCTATAAAGCTAGATCTCTGTAATCAGAATTCACCTTTGGGGTAAAGCCCTACCTGCTAAATAGCTGGTTCACCAAGACATTTGCAGTCACTTTGACTGTGCTGGTCTGTTTTGGGATAGCTTTAAACTGTTTTGAAAATAGGTTGGTGATCACTAGTACAAGCTAATTGTTCTTAGTGGTTGGCATAGGGCCAATGTAGTCAAACTGGATTTTGTTCCAGAGGCTTTTGTCTCTGGGGTAACAATGTATTTTCTTAGCTGGTATAGGATTGTTCTGTTCACAGATCAAACAGTTACTAATGTAATGTTCTACATAATTTTTCATATGTGGCAATAAGACAGAGGATTTCAGTCTGTCTAGTGTTTTTACTAACTCACTGGTGTCCACCAGTTGAAGTACTATGTATTTGGTACCGTTGATAAAATCTACTCTCAGGTGTTCTTGAATTACCTGTAACTTTTCATGAGTGTTACGGCAGTGATGTTCCAAATGAGTAGGTCATCACTGGATAGGTGAATGTCATTTTCCCTTTCTAAAAGAGCTATTTTCTGGAAGTTATTCCTCAGTTCCTTTATTAAGGAACGTATACACTGCCCTCAAATGAGGGTCCTTCTTATGGAGCATAAGGAATATACATACAACATGCTCGAACCTTATGAATGTACAGTATTTGTAAACTGTTAGGTTGTGACGTACACAAGCAAGTCACTATATTTCTCGTAGTACTACAGAGTACTGGAACAGAAGTTTGTCTTCTGCCAAAGAAATTTAGTTTAGAGAGAAACAGTCCCAATTAGAAACTGTAATAAAAACATTGTGTCTGCAGTGCTTTTTGTAATTACCTCAAGGACATTTCTTGAAGCGGGCAGAACTTAACCCTCTCATGGAGTGCCGGTATCATTTTACATAAGGAAAAATATTTTTATTCCTTTCTTAACACAAGTTGTGTCTTTCTCAAGGACGTTTCTGCTCTCTACACCATTCGCAAATGTTTGTGGTAATTAGGAGACTCCTCGCCTCCTTGCTTTTCATTTTATTTGCCAGGCATGTTTTAACATTGCCTGTGAATCATACATGTACGATGATGCAGTTAGTAGCCATGCACACTCTGTCATTACTAGGATGTACAATAAGAATTGTAAACCCTGCTATCTGACCCTCATAGATATGTGTGGCTGAGTTATCAGTCAAAACATGACACACAGTGGTTCCCATTCAGATATGGAATGACTGAGATCCTTGACAATGTGACTCAGATAATCTGAGCTGATAGGGGACACTCACCTTTTAATGATGGGTATCTGGCTCTGAACTCATTTATTTTTCCTTTATATGTTCTTGTTGGTGGCTCACAAAAGTAAACAGTCACATAAACCTTTACATCTCTGCAGCTGTCTCTTAATGTTCCCCAGTTCAGCTCAGTAAAGAGTATGTTTCTAGTTCTTGCATGCCTCCTGAGTTAGACTACACACACATACACGCATGCACACATGCACACACATGTATGCACACACACACTCAGCCTGACAGTTTGGGGAAAACTGAAAACATAGCTACTGTAGGCACAAGCTACATCAGTGAAAATATAAGTTCAACAGACCACAGTACAGGCAGATGCCATACAAGACAAATGTCCCAAATGTTTTACAAGGTTTCACGTCCTAAGGGTGATTGCTGAATAGCGATCATCCTTATGGCGAGTGCACATCACCAAAATTCAATTTCAGTGATGTGCAACTGCAGAGCCAGTGAAAGCGGAGCAAAATAAGAAAGTTTTTAGACGGGGGCAGCGCCCGCCTCTAAATTTAGATTCTCAGCTCCAGGGGGGTGCATCTGCTGAAAAAACAAATTCCTGTCTCAGGCCTGGCACAACAAAAACCAGCGGCGCCCAGTCCCAAGCCCTGCATCCTCACCACCCCAGGCCAGCACCCACCCCACCACGCCATGACGCCAGCTCGACAGCAACCTGAGGCACCACCCCTCACAAACCCTCCTGCTCGTCGCTCAACTGGTTCACTCCAGCCCACATGCATATACATGCACAATATCCCATTGTCATGTTGCAAACACTCCCCATCCAGTCGTCCTCCCTATGCCCTCGCTGTTGGGGCAGTTACCGTAAGTAGGTCGCCGTTTTGGTAGGTGCCCAATTTGCGTGAGCCCCTATCACAGGATACCATTTTGCAACACTGTTGGTTACTTTCTAATGGTTTTGATATAGCCTGTGCCTAGCTATATGTCTTGCTTGATATTTATGTACTACTTGAGCACTGGTAAATATTGCAGTGGCCTTTTTCACTTTATTTGTTATGTAAAGTAAACACACTATCAGAGATTTACAGATCTGGGTTCTACAGCAGCTGTCCAAGTTCCATAGACCCAGCTCTTGCTGCCTACCATCAGTCATCCACAAATAGCATTTTAAAAAATAGAGGTAACACTTAAAATGCTTTCTTAAGTTCAGAACGGAGAGCAGTTTTATAACACAACATCGGCTCTAGAGTAAGCCCTTGAAAGACCCAGAGCTTCATTCCCCAAGCCACAGTAACAGTAAAATGGTCATTTTAAGGATGGCAGCAATAGATCCTACAGACCCAGCCAGAGATACACACACACAAACACACACACACACACACACACACACACACACACACACTGCCAGTTCCATCCACACACATCCACACAGACACTGGCATGTACACACACACACACACATACACACACACACACCGCCAGTTCCATACACACACACATACACACAGACACTGACATGTACACACACACACAAACACACACACACACTTAGCAGCAGGGCCGGTTTTAGGACTTTGGGGGCCTCCAGCAAACTCGATGACTGGGCACCACAGAGGGGCCCCCGCGACGCCGCCCCAGACAGGGCTCCTCACTTACGCACGCACTTCCCAGACAGGCGCCTCCCCCCAACACAGACTAGTAACCTAAAGGCAAGCAATATTAATTTAGATACATTTATATTTATACTATACTTGCAAAAAGTGTTCCTTCAGCTGTCACTAATTTTTCTAGCTCTGCAGCTCTCTCTCTATGCAGTCTCCTCTCGACTCCCACTAATAAAATGCAGGGCATACTACTATATGTTACTTTAACTGACAATAATTTGGACTGAAATAAATGTTCAGAATAGAGACTCTGATAACAGATACACAAGATGACACAGTTGCTCAGTTATTGACTGTCATCATGTGTATGTTGCTGTCAGAGTCGGAGAGTGAGACTAAAGGCTATTCAAACCATTTATTTTTCAGTTCAAATTATGGTCCATTCCAATCCAGACCATCTCATCTCCTAGCCAATCTCTTATATAAGTAGACTACTGACAGTATATTTACATGTACATACCTAAAAAAAGGAAGCATGGCAAGGCACTGGTCTATCTCTGGGTGGGTGTAATCCTCCTCCTCCTTTGGGTTCTCCTCAACACCGTGCACCAGTGGTTTCTATGGCTGGTTTGGAGAATTTGCAGGTGGCTGGCAGGCTGCTTGCTGCAGTGCTGCTGAGCTTTAAAAAAAAAATGTACAGCCTTGTTCTCAGCAAGCAGCACTAGCAGTAGCAGGCTAGCAGCAGGTCGGCAACAGCATGGCAGCAGTCAGACCTGGAACCAGGAGGTCTGGCTGGCTTCTCTCCCTCTCAGTCTCTCTCTCTCTCTCTCCCCTCCAGCGGCTTCAACAGTAAATTTCTCTCCAGCTCTGGAACTGGTCCTCGGCTGAATGGTTCCAAGAGCCGGAGGAATCACTTTATGCTGCCGCTACTGACCTGAGGGGGAAACAAAATTGTCAGGTTCAGTGGGAGGAGGTACTTAGCCAAGGACTGTATGGGAGCCTTGTGATTGGTTCCACGCTATGTCGTGCATGTGCAGCACAATAGAGGGAACGTGGAGAAACAGAAAATTAAGTTCCATGACGAGTAGCATGGCATAGGCTACAGACAGAGGCCAGCATGGAATTTTGTTTTGGTGTTTGGGGTCCGGGAAATCAGCGACGGCAGGTGGCGGGCAAGTAGACGTGCTAGGGCCCCACATCTTCGATCCATGACCACATTAAGGTATGATTTTGTATGAGTGTCTATCCTTGTTGGCGCTCATGGCGTGGCCATGAGGTGCAGGACAGCGTGGTCTGGGGAAATTGGGCTGGTGGGTTGTTTTGCTACTGTTACACATTTGCTGGCTTGCTGCAGCTATAAAATGGAACAGGGGAATCTGAATGCTGTGCAGGGGAACATTTGGCTCTTCGGCTGTTTATTCCCCCGAGTACTGTATCTCCGGACTTGTCTCGCAACTCGCTATGTGTTAGTGCTATTTGGGGGCCTCCTGCAGTCATGGGATACATTTGGGGGCCTCCAGCGGCCGCGGGGTTGGCGGGTGCCTAACGCCGGCCCTGCTTAGCAGCATTCGATCCTTCCAGCTGCTGGGTTGTGACACACATTTAGATATAGTAGTGGTCCCAGGTCTCTCACTCCAAGATATCACCGGCAGTCATTCCACTCAGGTCTAGTTACAACAGCCACTCAGTGCAGGTGGTGTTCTCAAAGATTCAGTTGACCCCAGAGTGAGATGCCACTCATGTGGCTGTACTGGCCACCTAATTAGAGCCATAATGAGGAACCACTTTATTAGCCTGCTTGGGACGGAGTGCTGATTCCAGTTTTCCCACTCCTCCTCCTCTTCAATAGCATTCTCCCCTTGCATCTGATGAATTGTGGCAGGATGCCTGATCAGTCACAAATAATAATAATAATAATAATACTTTTTTTTATATATAGCGCTTTTCAAAATATATCAAAGTACTGTACAAAAAGTAATAATAAAATCATAAAGAATTAAAACACAATTCCATGGTTTCATATTCCAGAATAAAAACAGTTCAATCAGTTATAAGATAGCTCTGAATGCCAATTGAAACAAATGTGTCTTAAGGGCAGTCTTGAAGCTCTCCACTGTCAGGTACTCATGAACCCGACGAGGCAGAGAATTCTACAGGGTAGGGGCCACAAATGAAAATGCCCTAACATCAGATGTTTTTAGTTTAACCCTTCAAATCTCCAGAAATCCCTCGCTGGCCAAGTGTAGTGGTTGGAGGGGGCAGTAAGGATGCAGGAAATCATGCAGGTAGCATGGTCTCAGTCCACGTAGGGCTTTATAGGTCAGTAAGACAACTTTAAAGGTGATCAACCACTGAACTCGCAGCCAGTGCAGTTCATGCAGCACAGGCATAATATGACTGAATCAGGATGATACAGACAAAAGCCTTCCTGCAATGTTCTGCACCAGCTGCAAGCGGTGGATATCAACCCTTGGAAGCCCTAGGTACAGAGAGTTACAATAATCAAGGCGAGAGGTTACAAAGGCATGAATCAGAGTTGGCAAGTCGCCAGACAGAACTAGGTGCTTATTCCAGGCGATATTTCCCAGATGGAAAAAAGAGGACTTGACGATGGCAAACACTTGAGCGCTAAGTGTTGAACCATTATCAAGAATTACCCCCAGATTTCACACCTGTTCAGAGGTCGATAACTGGGATCCTCCAAGCCAAAGACCTGAAGGGCAACCCGTCCCCATCCTCTCTATCCAGTGACCAGGATCCACCACCAACATCTTGGTCTTGTTGGAATTAAGCTTCAACCAGCTGGAGTTCATCCACTCCTGGATTTCTGCAAGGCAGTTATTAAAGACCGAGAGTGCACTATCCTGATCAGGTGCAAAGGACGGGTAGAGCTGTTTGCCATCTGCATAATAGTGAAACATCAGCCCATACTGTTACATAATGTCTCCTAATGGCAGCATATACACTGAGAACAACAAGGGGACAGCATGAAGCCCTATGGCACCCCACAAGACAGAGGGAAAGCCTTGGAAAAATAAACTGCTGAGACCACCCTCTGTAATCTACCAGTCAGGAATGAATAAAACCATCAGAGGACTGTACCAGACAGGCTGCAGATGGCACGCAGGCAATCCAGCAGCCCCCCATGGTCCACAGTGTCAAAAGCTGAAGAGAGATTCAGAAATGCTAGATGGTGCGGGATCTCTGATCTCTTGCAATCAGGAGATCATTGAGCACTTGAACCAGAGCAGTCTTGGTACTATGCCTTTTACAAAATCCAGACTGGAAAGGATCATAGATGTCATGGATGGTAAGATGGTTCTCCAATGGTAGGGCCACAACCTTCTCAATAACCTTCCCTGCAAAGGGAAGATTAGAGATCAAACGGTAGTTGGCAGGACAGTCTGGGTCAAGAGAGGATTTCTTGAAAAGGAGAGTCACCACTGCTTCCTTTAGGGAGCAAGGAAACTCACCCATCTCCAGTGAACACCAGACTATTCCCACCAGGACTGGGCTGATGACATCAACACAGCCTAATAAAAGGCGAGTAGCGCCTGGATCCAAACTACAAGTGGTCGGGCGCATATCCTTGAGAATCCGCATGACATCCTAGAACTCCAGTCGATCGAACTCCATCCAGCAAAATTGAGGTGTCGCAAACCTCTAGCCAACCACCATCCTCCCCTAACAGAATAAACTGAATGGATCCCTAACGTGATGCCGGCAACCTTATCAGCAAAGAATTGAGCAAACTCCTCACACTTTTTGTGAGAAAATTCTCTCCGAACTTGTAGACAGGCTGAATTGCACAGTCTGTCAACAGTTCTGAGCTGCAACAATCTCCCTGGACAGGAATTATGCCTTCTTATGGGTGATTGCTAAGTGATAGCCCCTAAAGTTTCACATCAGTTTAAGTCTGTCAGCATCCAGGCCAGTTTTCCGCCAACTACGTTCTAACCTACTAGCTAATCACCTCAACTGCCTCAGGAGCCACTCCACAGGGCTGCACTGGAAGGCCCAGCCCAGATAAAGGAATCATTCCATGGCAAGCCTGACCTGGCACAGATAATACAGTACATGCATGCACACACACACACACACACACACTCACATCAGCATTCTCCCCCTGTCATCTTCTGGATTGTAGCGCACATTTAGTTTCCCTCTCAGCATAGGTCAGCAACTATATTTGTACAAGGCCACCGTGCAGAGAGTCAGGCTCAGGACCAGATAAACAATCAGCATCAGCACACATACTCTAAAGATAGTGCAATCAGACCCCAGTGGAAGAGCAAGGTCTCCTTGAAATGTTTTGGTCTTTTTTTTCTAAGATTATTTGTCTATGATACTAGCACTGCTGTATTAATTTACACGTGTATTCTTTTCTTGAATTTGTTTTTGTGGGAGGACCACCAACCTCATTGGCTTCAGCTTCACTCCATCATTTCAACCTGATGATTCTCAGCTCCCCGAACACCCCTGGCTTACCCCCCAGGGGCAGGACAAGCTGGAGTTGCCTCATTTCCCTGGTGGATACATGTGAGTGATCCAGTAGTGGAAGCATAGACGACAATGTGGCGACAATGTTGGGCATCATCCATGGTAGCCAAACCATTTTTGCTCCCTGGAGCCAGGACATGCAATGATGTCTGTGGGATGAACCTAACAACCCTCCCACCTCCCATATATGCAGGTGCTCTCGATCCCCAGCCTCTACCAGGGATCTATCCTGCATCAGATGCACATTCCCCTCCCATGAAGGAGAGCCATCCATGGGACGCTCCATCCTTCTCCCCCTGGCTGGCCTCTGACTCCTGAGTCCATTTCCGAACCCAGAATGTCAGCATCATAGGTGGAAATCCTACCACTGAGCTGTGGGCTGGCACATTTTGTGAACTTTAAATAAATTATCTGCATTTCCTTTAGAATGTGTTCGCTGCTGGTGATTGTTCTGCTGATTGATAGCTTGTGACTACAAGCATGACTGCACCAGTAAAGGAGAAGATCCTGAGACACCTCCAGAGCCCAAGTCTTGTGTCCCAGGACCAGATATAGGAGACAATCCACACAACCATACTTTTGAGCCTGAAGGGGCCAGATAATTGAGCTTCTCCATGCTGCTGCACTTTGAGGCTTAATTGGGCTGAGATAATGGAGCTGTTGTGCACATCTGTACTTGAAGGCTTGAACCAGGTAAAGGAGCTACTCTGCACTTCTTTGACAGCAGGTAATAGACCAAATCCATGCAATTGTAGCTGAGGCATGATGGGGAGCAGAAAAAGGAGCTGCTCCACACAGTTCAAGGTCAGAGTCAGACCCTGCAATCCTCACATTCAATAACTCTAGCTTCCCCATAAACTAAGCAGAATACCTCATACCTCATAACCAGGGCCACTGGACAATTGCAGAAAAGGTTACCAAAAATTGCGGAGTGTGTTGCAAAAATTGTGGGAAATTGCAGGGGTTCTACTGTAGACCCAGAGTGCTTGACAATAAACCTTTTAATGTTTTCTGCAGAATATATTAGTCAGTATAAGTTGCTAAATGAATACACTGACACCTGAATATGTTTAAAACATAAAAAGTTTATGTTCCTAAAAAGAATACTAAGCTGATAAGCTTTCAACAGCATTGCCTATCTTCCAAAATTTAAAAGAACCTCATACAGTGCTAAATAGATTCTATAAAGTGAGCCACAGCAAATCAATATTAAATAACGCCAGAAGAAATATATGTATTTTTTGTTTCTGGCTGTAGAATAATGGAGCGTAATCAACAATGGTTTACAGTGCTTTGCCAGCTATTCACCCACTTTGGTACAAGAGAAAATAATCAGATAGCGTGGTGAATAATTGAGTTTCAGTAAAATGTTAAAGTGTTTAATAGTCACGATTCTCACTGTAGGTACTGTACACTATTATTGAAATTACATATTTAAACATTAAATCTGGGGGTTATTGGGGCTGGCAGTATAATCTAGAGGTTAGAGTAACAAATTGTGAATGAGCTGACTACATCTAGCAGACCTGGGTTTGTTTCCCACAACCTCCACTTGCATACTGTGTGATTCTGAGCAAGTCACAAACTCCTCAGTGCTCCTGGGTTGTGCCTGAAAACAGGCACTTGTGCCTAGTGGGTCTTACGTGGTTACCATAAAATGTAAAAAAATTTCAATGTATTTTTACCGCATCATACAGTAGTCAGGGTACCCCGTAATTTACTTTTGTTTTACTCTAGCTGCAATGATCTTGTTTAGTTAAAGATAAATGTTCAGATACATTTTGTGTTTTATAAGCTTGTTTTTAGACTTTAGTCAGGCTTTTATTGTAGTATTTGCCTGTGAGCATCTAGGGTGTAGCTGCTAAGAGTGAGATCACTGTTAGAAACTAGCTTATTCAAGTTTAAAATTGGCAGGGCCATCCAAAAATCCTCAGCTGTTTGAGTCAAAACTAGTCTGAATGAAAGTTTGCTCACAAAGAAAAACTTGCCCTGCCACTTACAAAAAGGCTTCATAGTTAGCGCCCATTTAGATGAATGGGATAATTTGCACTTTTTCTTCCATCTTTTGTTTGTCTATGTGGCAACAAAAAGTTTTCCAATAGACTGCTTCAACACAAAACAAAAAGTGTACTTATGCTTGACCAGTGGATTTTGAAACCAAACAAGACAAGGATTTAAAAGAAATCAGCGTCACATAAAACCCTTGCCCTACCTTGCATTGCATTGTTTGAACCAAACCCAAGTCTGCATGCAAGATTGTCAATATATTTGAGAGTATTTTATTAAAAATGTTAATACTTTTGCACAGTTCAATATAAAAACTAAAAAATTGCAAGAACTTGTAGAACATGTCTGTTTTTGTCGGAGAATGGTGAAAATTGTGGATTCCACAAAAAAATTGCAGGCGCAATTTTGCAGTGGCCCTGCTCATAACAGGAAACTCCACTGACCATGATAAGAATGGACTCAAACAACTCTGTAGCATGTCTGCATGCTGACACCATTCTACAACTGGATGTGATCCTGTGCCCCTCAGAAATAGGCTGCTGAGTTATAAACTGGAATAAAGGGTAATTAGCCTCTCTCTCTCTCCTCCTGATTGGGCCTATACATGGGATCCACTCTGTGTGACTGTACTGGGAGGCACAGGCCAGAAACTGCTCTGTTTGTGGACCTAAAAATATGAGTCTACTAGGGATTCTAGCAACAGGTTATGCATATGCAACACAAACTTTTTTTTTTAGAATGGGCCATTTCATTTACTTCTCTAATATTTGTGTAATTTTACTCACTATTTTACCCGATATTATATCGAGTGGTTACTGTTGATCTCTTTAGACTAGATGGGCCATGGGGATTTTCTCTGCCATCACATTTCTGTGTATCTGTGTGTGTAAAAGCTGTGCTTCTCTTTTTCAATTCAAATTTTATTAAGAGTTTTACAATAATACAGGAGGCTGAAACAATAACAATAAAAAAAGATGATTGTAACATGAAATAAGTTCTGTTCCCCTCCCCACCACCCTGTCCCCCTCCCACCCAGTACAACAACATCATCGAGAAGCATCCCAGTCAATTAACTAAGACTTGTTATTGTTGTCACCACAAATTGTAATTAGAGTGTGTAAGGGATCCCTGACTCGCATATATTTCTGTTGCCTATTATAAAGGCTCACAATGGCTTTCTCTGTTCTGAGATTAGCTAGAATTTCATGAAGCCATTCCTGATAAGATGGGCAAATATCATCCTTCCAATGCTTGAGGATGACTTTTTTTAACAGATAATGCTATCATGGAAACACGAAATCTCCGGGTGATAACATCAATAGGGGATAAGTCCCCTAGCAGACAAATTTCTGAGGTAAAGCAATCCTGAAGACCCAACAAGGGGTCCAATTTGGCTTTATTAGAATTCCACAAGGGGATTACCTTAGGACATTGCCAAAAAATGTGGAGAAGTGTCCCTTTGTCTAGGGAACATCTAGAACACAAATCCAAATCCAGGATACCCCAACTAGCAAGTTTTGGGGGAGTATAGTAAAGATTATGTAAAATATGGTATTGCATGAGCCTTAGTCTGTCCTGCGAGACAAACTTATGGCAATACCACCATAATACGGGCCAATCGAAGGTATATTGGTGGAAAAGTGAGGACCAATATTTAGTGGGACTATAGGAACTTCCAAACCGCCAATGAAAATGGGCTTGGTATAGTTTTGAAATTACCTTGGGAGGATTTAACAGCAGAATAAGCTCCGGTAGAAATGAAAAAGCAGGGGGATGGGGAGGGATGTTAACCAGCATGCTAGCAAGAAGATGTTTAAGTTGGAGGACCTTAAAGTAATTGGATACTGGAATATTAAATTTAGAGATAATCTTGGATACGGAAAGCCAGGACCCTTCACCCTCAAGGAAAGTAGATAATATCCCTTCTCCCAGTTATGGCAACCAATTAGAGGGAATTCTCTGTTTGTTTATTAAGAAAGACGGTGAGTTCCATATGGATTGAGATAAATCCAGATGAGGTTTATAATGCAGAAAAGAACAAAGTTGGGTGTGTATTCTTAATGAAGTTGCTAGTATTGGACATTTTTGAATATCTTGTAAGGAAGAAGTCTTGGTATAAAACAAGGTTGGGGGATCAATACCTGTAGAATGGATAAAGTCCAATTCTATTTTGAGCTAAAACAGCTGCAGGCTACAGGGACCTGGAGTTAACTATTTAAGATAATTTGCTAAATGACTAGCCCAGTAGCATATTGCCAGATGAGGAATACGGAGACCACCATTGAATTTTTGAGCTGCCAATTTGTGGTACGCTAAACAGGAATGTTTATTAGACAAAATAAAGGTAGTAAATAATCTATACATTCTCTGAAACCAGGATAATGGAATGAATGAGTTAAGAAGCGATAAGGGATAAAAAAGGCTGGGAAACACATTCATTTTAATTAAACTAATATGGCCCCATAAAGAGATAGGGAGTTTTGACCATCTATCAAGGTCCTGAGTAATGATCTGAGTCAGGGGTTCCAAGTTCTTTTTAAACCACAAGTAAGGGTTGTGTGTAAGTGTTACACCAATATATTTGATGGATGCTGGTGACCAAGATAGGCCTAAAGAAGTAATAGTATGTTTGAACACCTTGTGATTGAAAGAGAAGATAGATGATTTATTGGGATTTAATTTGTAATTCGAAAGGGTGCTAAACGTTTTGATCACGGCTAGCATAGCAGGGACAGACGAGCTAGGATAGGACAAATGAAGAAGAATATCATCTGCATACGCTCTGACTTTTTTTTTTGAAATTCAAGAATTTTATTAAATTTTTTAACAAAGAGAAAAGAAAATTACCCTTGTACATGGAAGAATGCACACATGATATACAACAGTAGTAAACAACTAATAAACCTACAAAGAAAACCAACTAAAGAAATCCCCCTCCCCCCACCAAAATCCCCCTCACCCACCCTCTCCTCCCGGCCCCCTAGGAGTATGCCTTAAATTGTTATTAGAAAGAGGAGAAGAGACAACATCGTCTCATAGTCATCATACCTGAAGCAAAGGCACCACAATGACATTGGCTACAGCTAAGTTACAACCTACCTACTTTAAATATAATGCATACAACTTGCCCCATTTTTTATCAAAACCTGTCATGTTATTATGAAAACCTGCAATCAATCATTCTGCTCTGAAAAAAACAGATATGACATTTAACCATTCACTATAGGAAATAGTTAACTGGTCATTCCAATGTTTAAGAACAAGCTTTTTGACAATAATGGCTATCAGAGCCATGTGGAATCTGCGCTGTTTGACTTGGATACCAGAGTACAGGCCAAGAAGACAAACATCAATCATGAAGAGGTCTTTCAACCCCAACCAGGGGTCCAAATTAGATCGAATTTCTTGCCAAACATGGGATACTTTTTCACAGAACCAAAATATGTGCACCATGTTCCCTTCTGCTTTGTCACATCTAGTGCAAGTGGGATCAGGTAGCCTACCCAGTTTAGTTAATCTAATGGGCGTATAATGCATGTTGTTCAGTATGTGATATTGGTTGAGTCTAAATCTGTCTTGGGACTGGTATATATAAAGGTCCTTCCAGATCTGAGCCCAGTCAAGGTTCATGTCTGGAAGTAAGGCATTCCAGATTGAAGAGCCAGGAAGGGGGTTAGAACAGGTAGTGGTCAAAAGGAGGGCATATATTGTGGAAACACAGTGTGGTTTTGAGGCATATGCAGATACTTGAGTCAGTAAGGGTCTGACCAATGATGTCCGAGGCTTGATACCAAAAAATGTTCCTATAAAATGTCTTAGTTGGAACACCTTAAAAATCTGGTTCCTCGGGATGTCGAATTTAGAGAGAATTTCAGGAGAAGAGAGAAGGTTGTCCTGAGAAAATAGGTCTTCCACTTGTGCCTCCTGTAGCTGTGGGGGCCATTGACGGGGAAGACAGGAGCCACCTGTTTTGATATTGGGATTTAATAGAATTGGTTGGCCCATGTCATATTTGAGGGGTATCTTAAAGTATACACAGCACTGTGAGAGAACTTTAAGGGAAGTACTAATTACCGAGTCTTGCAGTGCCACCGGCAGTGATGTTCTTGTCAAAAAGAAGATGGTGGAAAGATTTATGTCATTAGACCTTAAGAGGTTATTCTCTATCTGGAGCCAAATGGGAATGTAGTCCATATCCCTTTGAGAAAGCCATCTCCCCAGCTTGGTTAAGTGACTCGTCCAATACTAAAAGAGGAAATTGGGAAGACGAAGACCACCCAGAGCCTTGGGGACACTGAGTTTACAGAAAGCACAGTGGGGATGTTTGCCTGACCAGATAAATCTTGAGATCATGGAGTGTAATCATTTGAAAAAGGATATCGGAAGCCATAAATTCAACAGGTTTAAGGGATAAAAGAGACGGGGAAGAACATTTGTCTTAATTATGCTTATCCGAGCCCATAGGAAGGTTCTGCCATCTTTGGAGATCCTGTTGGATGGTCACAACCAGATCATCCAGGTTAAGTTTCTTGGTGTTAATGGGATCCCTAGTTAAATATATACCGAGATACTTGATTGCCTGAGAGGACCATTTAATACCCAGTTGAACAAACTCCGATTTCAAAGTATGGCTATTCAGTGGAAACATTTCAGTTTTGGAAATATTTAATTTATAGTTAGATAACCTGCCATACTGACCAATAACTTCTAGGGTGTGTTCCAAAGAGGATGCCGGCTTCACCAGATGAAGAAGAATATCATCTGCATATACAGAGAATGTTAGAGTTTGATTGTGAATTGGGATACCTTTAATTTGAGGGGACTGTTTAATATGGCGAAGAAGGGGTTCTAAATAGAGGTTAAAAAGGAAGGGTGAGAGAGGGCAACCTTGCCTGGTGCCAGTAAATAAGGAAAATCTAGCAGAAAAAACACCATTGCAATAAATATGGGCCGATGGAGAGGAATAGACTGACTGTAGCATTGAAATAAAGCAAGGAGGGAAGCCCAATTTCTTCAAAGTTATTCATAGGAACTCCCAGTACACCCTATCAAAAGCTTTTTCGGCATCTAAGAAGATTAAGGCCATTGGAAACTGAGAAGACTGGGCCGCTTGAAATACATGTGTAAGTGTCCTAAGGTGATCAACCGAGGAACGTCTAGATACGAATTCAACTTGTTCAGAGCTTAGGAGCTGGGTCCAAAGAGCTTTTATCCGAAGCGAGAGTACTTTGGCCAGGATTTTAATGTCACAATTTAGGAGAGAAATCAGCTGATAGCTAGCCGGATCTAACTGGGGCTTGTCTGGTTTGAGTAAGATAATAATTGTTGCTTCCAGAAGGGTTGTATCTAATTTGTCGGCCTTGAACATGTAACTATATAAGTTAAGCAGAAGGGGGGATAGCTCCTTAGAAAATGTTTTGTAAAAATTAGAAGGAAATCCGTCCGGTCTCGGTGCTTTGTCTAAAGCGAGACTATTGATTGCCATCTCAATTTCAGTAGTAGTTATTAGTGAGAATAGGGAAGACTGGCATATGTCATCTAGCACAGGAAGGTCCAGAAAATCCAAGTAAGCTTCTATATCTTGGGGTAATATTTGGGAAAAGCATTTCCCATAGAGTGTCTTGTAAAAGGCTTCGAAGACCTGAGCGATCTCTCGGGGTTCACTTTTAATGGAACCATCAGAAGTCCATACGGAGGGGATTAAACGGGAACTCTCTAATTGACGCAAATGTAAGGCAAGTAGCCTTCCAGCTTTTTCACCCATATCAACATATTTAACTTCGGTCTTTAGTGGGGCATATTCTGCTTTTTCTTTTAGCAGGTCTGTGTATTCATTATGCAGCGTTAGCAACTCTTCTAGGGTGGACGGGGATGTAGTGGAGGATAAAGCATTTTCTTTCTCTTTAATCTGGGTTAATAAAGATAAAGCTTTAGTTTCCCTAAGCTTTTTTCTTCTAGAAGCTATCTTAATAAATTTTCCCCAAAGGTAACATTTCATGGTACACCATAAGAGGTCACCTCTTGATATGGAATCTCTGTTGTGCTCCATAAAAGTAGAGATGAGAACTTTAATGTGGGAAACAGTAGAGTTGTCTTTTAACAGCTGCGTATTCAGTCTCCATATTGCATCCCTTTGGGTATGGGAGTCCAGAGAGAGAGAACTAACCAGGCAACTGAGTGGTCAGATATAACTATGGGCTCTATATCAGATTGGCAAAGACCGGGCATGAGGGAGCAGCTAATTAAAATGTAATCTAATCTTGACCAGGATTGATGAATATTTGAATAAATTGTATATACAGTAACTGATGTGAGGGACAGAAGTAGCAGGTAGCCTCAGGATCAAAGTAGCTAATTAAGGCACATGTTTGGCTACCAAAACCAGCATCTATCCCTGGTGATACCGCCTATGACACTACCCAGTACATGAATAGTAGTATCCCAGACAGTTAATGCTGTGACTTTAACTATGGTATTACATACCTGTATGCCTTGGATATCTAGATTAATTAAAAGAATACGAATGAGAGGCTCTAAAGATTAAATAATAAGGGGGAGAGGGGGCAACCTTGCCTCGTACCAGATTATAAAAGAAAAGGCATTGAGAATGCAACGTTCCCTGAAATCCTGGCAGAAGGAGCTTGATAAAGGACTTGGATACAATGTATAAATGTAGAAGGAAAAGCAAATGCATGGAGAGTATGAAATAGAAAGCTCCAATTCACATGGTCAAATGCCTTCTGAGCATCCAGGGACACCAAAACAGCTGGGTATGAGGCATCCATGGACTCTGAGAAGACATGGGAAAGAGTTTAAAGATGGTCCAATGAAGACCTTCCCTTCATGAACCCAACCTGTGGCATTCCAATCAAATCAGGGAGAACCTGTGTAAGCCTGACAGCCAGGATCTTTGAGATAATTTTAATATCCTGATTCAAAAGGGATATAGGCCTGTAACTCTGTACCTTCTTTGGGTCCTTGTCAGGTTTGGGGAGAAGAATAATTAGGGCTTCAAACAAGTGGGGATCAGAAGCGGCCCATGATAAGATGTGGAGAAGCAGTCTATGAAGGGCTGGGGCTATCTGGTCCTGTAATGTTTTGTAATATAATGATGAAAAGCCATCTGGTCCTGGTGCCCTATCCGAAGGAAGAGTCTGTATCACTTCAGTAATTTCAGCTATGGATGTAGGAGAAGAAAGAAACACCTTATGAGCTTCCGATAAGGAAGGAAGGTGAGACTCATGGAGATATGCCTCTAGGGTCTCTGGTGAAGGGAGATTGTCCATGTTACTATATAATTGCTGATAATAATGTGCAAACTCCTGTACAATCTCTGAGGGGAACAATCTCAGGGAACCATCCATATGAGACCTGACAGGTGGAATAAACCTAGCAGATTCCTGTTGCTTAATCCTTAAAACCAACAGGTGCCCAGCTTTTTCACCTTGGTCAGTATAGAGAGCCTTGGTGCGAATAATGGCCAGTTTGGCTTTGTCCCTCAGTAAGTCTAAATACCTGTCCTTAACAGAGTGCAGTTTCAGCCTAGATTCCTCTGGAGTTTGAGGGGATAGATTAGCCTCTATAGTGCAAATTTGTGATAATAGGGAGAGAAGCTCAGCTTCCCAGGCTTTTTTCTGCTTGGTAGCTAAACTAATCAAAAAAAACCTCAAAAAGGCCTTGAAGGCACCCCATGTGATATCTAGGGTTATGTCTTCTGTGGAGTTTACTGAGAAGAAAAAATCTATCTGGTCTTTAATCTGCTTGGAGATATGTAAGTCCATAAGTAATTGGTCATTTAGCTTCCGACTCTCTTTTTTAGGGAGGGAAGAGTAAGGCTAGACAACACATCACTAGAGAATGATCAGATAAAGGGCCTGGTTGGATTGAGGATGATATCACCTCTGGAAGGAGAGATTGGGATATTAGTAAGTAATCTATACAAGAGTGCAACCTATGGACTGGGGAAACAAAGGTATACTCCCTACTATTGGGGTGTAAAACTCTCCATGCGTTGCATAAGCCGCACTGGTCCAATAAATTCTGACTGCTCTCTGCACAGGTGAGAGTCCCTTTAATACAGGTCCTGACCTGTCTAGAGAAGGGTCCAATGCCAAATTGAGATCCCTGCCCATTACTATCGGCATGGGGATCAAGGATAAAAGAAGAGTTATAAGCTTCATAAAGAAGCTGGGATTATCTGTGTTGGGCCGTATATACTACAGAGTAAAAGTGACAGAAAAAAGTGTACCTTTGACCATAATATATCTACCACCAGGATCCCTAAAAACCTGTGTGGGGGTAAAGGGGACATTCTTATTGATAATTATCATGACCCCACAACTGTTAGTAGACCCCTGGTGAGCAAAATGTGCCCTATCTGCTGTCTCCTCAGTTGTAAAGCCTCAATTTCTAATAGGTGGGATTCCTTTAAGAAGGTAATCTGGGACCGTAAAAGCTTCAAGTGTTTAAGTATTTGGTATTGCTTGGGTTTCCTCCTGATCCCTTTCACATTCCAAGTAGCAAAAGTAATGTCATTAACCATCATGCATTATAGAGAGAAAACAGACATTAAGCAGGTATGTGATGATGCAACATTTAGCAAATAAACATAATCCACTAAATACTGTTTTACAACCCCCCTTCCCCACTCCCTCTTGACCATTAACAAACAACTAACCTTACCATTAACCTCACTTACACCCTTTTTTCCAGTCCACCCCCCTCTATTTTCTATCCAGCAAAATGTTCTGCAACTTCCCTTGTCCCCTCTACTCCCCTCTAACCATCCTTAGGTAATGAATTCCCCATTATACAGAGGTTTCCAACTATCAATTCATGGAAAGAGATTAAAAAAGAAAAGAAACCCCCAGTAAACACAACTTAAGTAATTCCCTATCCCACAAAACACCCTGAAACTCAGGGAATATCCCACAAATAGTGAACATAAAGAATCCCCCAGTATCTTGTACTCTGCTCCCCCCCATGTGGACAAAAAGATGAACTGCATGAACAGTAATCGCAAATTTAAATCAGCGAACTGCATTGAAAAAGTCCTCTGCTACAGATCCTTCAGCTGTCGAGGAAACAGAGATTCACTCATCCAAAGCAAAACAAGGTACATTAACAACTTCTTGCAAAACACATCAATGGTGGAGAAGGACAGAAACCACCAGGGAAAGGGGGGATCTGTTGACAAGCAAGACATCGGATGATGCCTTAAACAGTCTTCTTTTTTAACAGATAGGGAGAAAAAGGCACTCCACAAAGATCCAATGATAGGAACCTGATAGTCTCTGAAGTCAGAAACGTCCTTTGCAGCCTGCAGTATTTCGGGGCCACAAACAAACTGAAACTCTCAGTCCAGGATCAATTACATAGTGCATTGCTTCAATAGGAGCTTACCTTGAAATCTAAACACTTCTGGTGCCCTAAAACAAATCCGGAAGGGCCAACTTGAGTCCTGCGCTAGCTGCTTCCACCTCTTCAGAAGACAACCAGGCCCCCGAAACCAGAACTTGCAGCTTGGCAGGGTAATTCATACGGAACCGGAGAACCGCAGCGATAATCTTGGAAACAAGGGGCTGGAAGGCTTGTCTGCATTGTTGAATCGTAAGGGGGAGGTGCTGGGTCACTCTAAACTTTTTCCCTTCCCACTGGAGATCCTGAATGTCACAAATTTTCAATAAAAAAATATTGCCTTTCCAGGTAGTTCAGGAACCTAAGAATCAGCTGCCCGGGGGAGAGCCCGGTCGGGGCATAGGTCGCAGGGCTCTATGCGCCCTTTCAATAACGTATTTGGAGCCATAAGGAGAAGGACCAGCCACCTGGACAAACAAGACTGCATCGGGTCCCTTTTCCAGCTCTGGGAGCCGATGATGACAACATTATTCTGCCGGCTGCGCCCCTCTAAATCTTCAATCTTCTGCTCCATTTTTGTGAGCTTCTGGCTCAGACCGATGACCTCCAATTCAGTTTTATCCACCCGCTTTTCCAAAGAGACCACCCTGGCCTCATTGTCCATAACTCTCTCACTGTGTCCTCTATGGCTGACGACAAGGACTTAATTTCGGTAGCCATACCACATAGTTCGTCCTGGAATGGACAAAATTCTGCGAGGAAGTCTGTGAGGGTAAGCGGTTCTAGCTCTGACTTGGCAGTGGATCGCACTGTTGGAGCTGAAGTGGCAAGGGCCCTCTGCTTTTTTGGGGCCTTCTCATGCGTTATTGGTGATGTGTGCCGAGGTCCTGCTTTTTTCATTTCCACCTCCATACTGAGAGGGTCGGAGCTCAGGAGAAAGCATCTTCTAGGCAGGTTGCATCACATGTTTCCCCGTTGTGCTTCTGTTTTAAAGGAACACCATACTGTTGTCAGAAGCACCCTATGTTGTAGAAATAGTTTGGCTGAACTTTACACCATAAGGTGGTTCCAGTCAACATTATGCTCCCTTAAAACAGAAGCACATCATTTAAATAGTGTTCAGGTAATAACTAGAAGTAAATACAGAATGCACTGTCAAAGCAGATCTCTCACAGAAATACCACAAATCCTCAATATTGATGCTGTACCCTTGGGCTACCCAAATAAGCAGAGCCAGGACACAGACCAATTTGTAAGGGGGAGTGGCTACAGTTTGGATGTTCCCTCCCATCAGTGTTAAAACATTTGCTAAGTGAATTGTGTCCCTGAACATTTTCTAATCAGATTTGTGCAGGCAGGATAAGGTATGGTTGATTTCATTCCCTATAGCATTACCAGTTCCTGTGTCTTGCCTTATTTCCACACTGTAGTGGTCATCATGTCTCCTAACACACAAAAGGTCTCCAGTTCGAAACTGTGTGGAAACATTTATACGAGGATAAGATAGTGGTTTTTTTAAGCATTCCATGTAGGAAGCAGGTAAGCAAGCTGGGTAGCTTAGGAGTGAGTGCAAAGGTGGTAAACTGGGTAATAAATTGGATAGGTGATAGATGACAGAGGATGGTGGTAAATGGAGTTCACTCAGAGGAAGGTAGGATGACTAGTGGGCTGCCTCAGTGGTCAGTGCTGGAACCAAACCTTTTTAATGTCTTTATCTGTGACATTGCAGAGCAGCTGGAAGGGAAGGTCTACTTCTTTGTGGATGACACCAAAATCTGCAACAGAGTCAAGACTCTGAGAGTGTGTGTGGAAAGGATGTGCAGAGATCTGAGAAAACTTGAGGAGTGGCCAAGGGTATGGCAACTAGCCTGAGTTTCAACACACAAAAGTGAAAAGTAATGCAATTAGGTCACAGAAACTCAGGGGCAAAGTACAAAATGGGAGAAGTGGTACTGACGACCAGCAAGGAGCAAAGAGACCTAGGGTTGATCATATCAGATGAGCTTAGGGCAAGGCCCCAAATTTTCTGCAGTAGTTTGGAACAAAGTTCTGCTGCAGGATTACCATTTCAAGCAGAAAATCTGCACCAGTGGTTTATAATTTCCATGGACGTTCTGTGGCACTAATGAACTCCCATATCACAGCGTCAGTTTGTCATCCTGATATCATGTCCTTGACAATGGCTATGGCAACTGGGACGGGGGAATGCACAGTACCACTAGTTCAAAAAATAAACCCACAGACTTTCAGAAACATATATATTTTTTAAAGCTAAAAAACAGAAAAACAACCACTTCAGGTCCTATCCTTTTGCATAAATGTAATATGCAGAGGGGACCATGTGTGATAAATGATTTATCTATACTCATGCTGTTTATACCACTCACGAGTTCCCCACTGCATATCACTTATATTTTTATGTGCAATATGTAACATATATTTTTTTTAAATATATCTCCCCTTTTGCAATCATGAAATTGTATCCTCATTCTTACAGGTTTCTTTCGAGATAAATAAACAGAATAGTGGAGCTATTTCAAGACCCATTTTTCATGCCAACCTACTTCTCCTGATGCACTGCATCATCCCATCACAGCACAACACACACGTGAACCCCTTGTGAGGAAAGGCTCCCCGGCACAGCTCTTTATAAGAATAATATATTATTGTACGCATAAGCTGCATGCTCCATCCTGTCAGATGGTGGGTGGCCAAGGTGGTGTGTGGAGACCTGTGTCACTGACTGCTACACCAATAGGCAGGTACAGGGGACCAGGGGAGTGGGTAGTGGGTGCCGCAGATGGGTGGTTGACTACTAACTACCACTGAGGAATGGGCAGTGGGAGGGCGGATCACTGTTTGGGAATGGGGTTGGGCCTTTTTTGAGGAAGGGGGACTTACTTGCAAGTGGCATGTGTGCATGGCAGTAGTAGGCCGGTGATCACCATAAGGGTGTTGAACTGACAAGCCAGGGGGGCTTTACTCAGTACAGGGACTGGGATCGGGTGGGTGACGGGACCACTGAACCCAAAGAAATGATAATTTACACATCAGGCATGGATGTGGGTGAGGGGGGAAACACTACTAGACACCAGGGAATAATAGTTTACACATTGGGCATCAGACCTGCAGGTGGGAGGGGGGCCACTAGCACCAAGCAATTAATTTTTAACACTGGCTCTATGATCGGCTGTGGGATAGGACCAGTAGTACCAGGAATAGCTCTCTGGGACCAGGGAATTGGGGAGTGCTCCACAAATCCAGCCTCACTCCCCATGCAAATGAGTCCATAATAAGCATGTAAATGAGCCCATAATAAGCATGCAAATGGCCCCTTAGTGCCTTGCATGCCCAATGGGCTCGTTTGCAAGGGTCCCTTTGAATATCAGAAATTTAGCGCGGGTGTAAGACATCGTGGCACTCTATTTTGGGAGCCAAGTCTAACCAGTGCTAAGTGGCTTATCACTGGGACAACATGGCTCTGTGTTCAGCTGAATAGTGTTGGTGTACTATTCCTCTGCATACTGCATCTTTGGATACCATGGTAAATTTTTGCACTTCATTTTGTACCTCTTTGAATATTGGATACCAGGAGTTTTTAAACTGACATTCTTTTGTTCAAAATTGCAAATATTAACTTCAAAGCATTATTTTATTTATTACCAGGAGAGACAGACTAAGCTGAAAGCTTGTTTACAGGTGTGACCTGGGAGCACAAGAAAGTTAGGTGACTTGCTCAGAATCACACAGTATGCAAGTGGGGGCTTTGGGATTCAAACCCAGGTTTCCAGATTTGTAGCTCAGAGCCTTAAGCTACTGTGCTATACTGCCTCCATTATTTAATTGTGCAAAGAGCAGGACCTTGTCACTGTTTCAAAAGTCCATTTTCTCCCACTCAAACTGTGAGTATCAGTATGGGGGTTAAATATGCAATGTAATGTTCACTTTTACTTAACTTTTTTGCAAACTTGTTAACTCAGGCAAATGCCTTCAGTTGTAGTTATCCACCATACTGTATATGCAGTACATGGTGAAAAGTCTTATTAAGCCTGTTACAAGCAAGTAAAATTAAATAACTAGACCCCACTAAGGCAAGGAAGGAGGATATACCTACCATCCTTCTGGGTGTACTGGACTGTTCCAATCTGTTTTTCAGAGAGAAAAAAAAGTATAAATTAGTAAAGTGCTAGTGTGTAAAGTAATAAAGTGTTGATGAACTTACTAAACTCTATGAAGGTGCTTAGGTATCCACTGAAGTTAACTGTACTGAAAGGTGCCAGCGTGCAGAGAGGTTTGGCTGGAATCATGGTGGTGCAGACACTGCTGGCATAAAACTCAAGCTGAGATGGAACATGGAATGTGCTTTGTCAATGCTGAGAGCCCCCTGATAAGCAGCGGGTGTTTACTCACCTGATAAAGGCGATTGTGTTAGTTTGTATCCATGGCACTCCAGACATTACATCATGGGTTACAACCCACCTGATAGGTTAGAGATGCACATGTGACCCAGATCAAATTGCACAGTAACCTTGGTCCCAGGAGTCCCCCTTCCTCAGTTCAACTTCTTCCATAGCTGAAATACACCTTTGGTCAAACAATCCTCACTTTGAACCACATATAGGGAAAATGATAGACAATGTAGTAGAAGACATCATCACCCTATTTATTACTGTAGTAATACAATTCTAACACTCGGTAACCTAGAATAACCAATGGCACTCAATATCCTTTTATGACCAGAAACAACAGTCTTAATGCAGTATTGTTATTGCATGATCAAGCGTTTCGGAGACCTTGCAGTCCTAATCATGCAGCATGCCTTATATTCTGCCATGATCACCCTGAAGGGAGGACCATGGAGTGCCATGGTTACAAACTTACACAATCATCTTTACCAGGTGAGTAAACACCCATTGTGTTGTGTTTGTATCTCTGGCATGCCAGACATTACATCATGGGTTACTATAAGTAGCAGCAGTACCACTTTTCCTTCAGGGCGGGACAAGGCGATCAGGACGTAAACTGTTGGGACATGCTGCGGCCCAAATATTTTATTTTTTTTTACTGGCAAAATCAGTTCTTTGTCTGTACAAGCTCTCAAGTCTGTAATGTCTTGAAAAGGTGTGAATGGAAGCCAAGTTGCTGCTCTGCAAATATCCTCTGTGGATACAGAAGCTCTTTCAGCCCAGGAGGTGGCCACTGCCCTTGTTGAATGGGCCTTTATTCCTTCTGGTGGAGTCAGGACTTTTGATGTGTATGCCTCCTGGATTGTCTTTTTTTTCAGCCAGCTGGTGATTGTGGTTTTGGAGGCTGCCAGTCCTTGCTTGTGACTTGTCCATAAAGAGTTGGCGGTTCGATAGTGTGCTCACTGTGAGACCTGGACATGACTTTAGGTTGAAAGACTGGTTCCATTTTCAAGCACACTCCTTCTTGGGTGAGAATGGTGTAGGGTTCTCTACAGGAGAGGGCTTCCAATTCACTAATTCTGTGAGTAGAGCAGATGGCCACAAGGAAACAGGTCTTCGACCCTGACCAGTATAGCTGGGCTTCATGCGTGGGTGCAAAGGAGGAGGCCCCTAGGGAGTCTGGCACCAGTGTCTGGTCCCAGGGAACCACTGGTGTCTGTCTGTGAGGCCGAATGGCTTCTGCTGCCTTAAGGAATCAAATGGCATCTGGATGGGCCGCGGGCAAGGTCTGACCGATTTGTCCCATGGCTGCTCCTATGGCAGAGAGATGCCTCGGAGTGAGAATGGAGATAACCCTTTGTCCAAACCTAGTTGCAAATACAGTAGTATGAAGGACATGTCAGCCTTCATTGGATCGATCTGTGTCTTTTCACACCAAGATGCAAAATTGTCCTACTGTCTACCATAGGTTGATGTGGTGGAAGGCTCCCTGGATTGCAGGATGGTCTAGACAACAGAGTCATGGTAACCTGTAGTCAACAATCTCTGCCTCTCAGGAGTCAGACCCATAGTTTGAACATGTTGGGGTCCAGGTGGATCATCAGACCCTGGAAGATCATGTCCCGCTAATATGGGAGGGTCCACCTGTCCATGGTCATGGCTACTGCTGAGGCAAACCAGGTCCTCTGAGGCCAGTATGGTACTATAGGGATGGTCAGTCTCTGAGAAAGTCTGATCTTTACAAGAGCTTGCGGTGTCAAGGGAATTAGTGGGAAGACATAAGTGCAGTCCTGGTTCCAGGCCTGCTTCTCCTTGCAGCTGGAGAAGTAAGCATTGACCTGGGCATTCGACTTGGCTGCCATCATGTCTATCGGGATGGGGCCCCACATTCTCTGTATCATTCTGAAGATGTCCAGGTGCAGCTGCCACTCCCCTGGGTGCCCTTGCTGCCTGCTCAGCCAGTACACCTTGACATTCAACCTAGCTGCTATTTGGGCTGTATGGATGTGGGTGAGGTTGGACTGGGCATAGAACAGCACTCTTGTTGCTTCCCTGATCATGGCCTTGCTTCACATGCCACCTTGTTTGGCTATGTAGACCACCATGGCCTTGTTGTCAGAGCTCACCACAACGGACCGACTGACTATGTCATTCCTGAACACCTGGAGGGCATGATACACACCCTCATCTCTAAGATGATGATGGACAGTTCTGATTCTGAACTTGTCCACACTAACTGGGCTGTGGAGTCATTCATTCATGCCCCCCAATCAGTTAGACTGGCGTCCTGCTCCACTGTCACCTTGTATGTTAGCTCTAATGGGTAGCCCCTCAAGAGGTGCTGGCGCTGTATTCACCACCTCAACGACTTCCTGACTGCCTCCACCAGGTGGACAACTTTGTTCAGATTGTCCTCCAATGGTGAGCCCTGCTGCAAAAAGCAGTTTGTAGTGGGTGCATGTTCCACGTGGCCCAGGGCACCAAGTCAGTGCATGATGTCATACATTTAAGGACTTGTGCTACTTGCCCCATTGTCAGATGGAGGGGTGTCCAGAGGGGTGCAGACCAGGGTAATGACTGATTCTATCCATCTGCAGGATGGTCTTGCCCTTCCTTCAGCTGTGTTGAGCTCTGCTCTGAGGTGCTGTATGCACTGTGATGGTTGAAGTGAACTTCTTGGGGCTATCCAGAGAAATTGGATGCCCTGTTAAGAAACAGGCTCAGAACCTGCCAACTTGCACTCTATGCATGCAACAGAGTGTATCTGTAGGAAAAAAGGTAGGAAAAATCCAGACCTCTGATACCCCCTTAGTCACAGTGAATACGCCGTATGGTAAATTTACAGTCCCCCTGCCCAACTGTCCTGGCCTCATGCACCGAGAAGTGATGGTGCAAGTGCCTGGAACTCTGTGGACAAAATAGCAGCTGAAGCTGGTGCTCTCAAAATGGCACCATAACCCAATTGGAGTGCTTAGGCCTCAGTCACTGGGCAGGAATATAATGTGCCAGTGACCAGCCTTTAATAAATTCCTCTTTGAAGTTGTGCAAAAAGAATAGAGGAGCACCTATGCCTACTCGCCTGAAGAGTAATGCTAAGAAGCAGGGCATGGGGGGAAGGGGTGTTTGCTATGGCATGGAGATACCTACCAGAAGGCTGCTGTGGAGAGAGGGGCCTGAAACTGGAGGTAATAGAGGGAACAGGTGACCCTTATAGACTGACCAGACAAGATGCTGTGAGAGGGGCCTGGGCCTAATTGGTCTTCCCAAATGAGCAAGGGAGCATGTCCGGGTAGCACTATCTGCTGGTAGGAGATAGCGTGTCCCCTACAGATGCGGTGCCATGTGGTCTCCACTTGGGAGGGGAGACCCATGTAGTAAGACCGTACTGAAAGAGCCGCTCTTGTGCTGTAGTTGTGCTCTACTACAATATACATTCTTTGCTACCTCCAGGAGAAAAAAGGGAGAGAGTATCATCCCCTGCGGTAGAAAGCTGGAGGTGAGAGCAACACTGGAGTGATCAGTGCTTAGAGGCAGTCACTAGGATGGGAGGGCCTGCAGTGGCATCAGCATGCTCTGGTAGGATGCCTTGTCTCATCCTGGCTGAAACAGCATGGAATTGCACTGCAGCACATGCTGGAAACCCTCTGCTGTGATGGGACTCACTCATGCCCTACTACAGGGCAGAACTTACAAACCACCAGGCAATTGGAGGAATACCGGGGTTCTTTTGCCTTGATGGTTGGGGGAAGGAGGAAGGAGGATTGGAACACCACACGGTGACTTGGAGTGTTCCTTGGAGCCCCCCGCACTCAAAGAATGCTTAGAAACAAAGGACCCATGCAGTTTAACAATGAGAAGAATGTCATGACATTAAGCAACGAATACTGCTACTGCGTATAAAAAACACCAAGAGGGACGGTCATCACCACCTGGCTAGACTCGCTCTTTGGTCTAGGCCTGGAACTGTTCCCTTGCCACTATAAGTGAGATCCTAATAAGAAAAGTGCTTTTCTCACACATATTCAGTGTAAACAGCATTAAAAGCACTCGCAAAGGCACAACACAGGCTTTGGAACAATATTATTATTGGAGCAAAAGCATTCTGAGCTCACAACCATAAATAAATATAAACTCAACTCTATCTCCAATCTATCCAGCATAAATACAAACTTCAAGGGGCTGGAGAGAATGGGAATGGAAAAAAGGTAAGAAAACACCTTGCGTGTCAAGTGGGAGCGGCCGCTAGAGTAGGGGACCAACTCCGTAAGGTGAATGCCTAGTGTGAGGTGCGACCTGTGCTACCCGCTGAGTAGGGGGTAGTGTGAGCTGAAGTGAAGAGGCACTGTGCCATGTGGTCTCTGCTAATGAGGGGAGGTCTACCTCAAACAAAACGCATGTGAACTGCGGGGGCGGCCACGAAAACGAGCATTCCTCAGCCGCGCAGCTCTCCCTGATCCCCTGAAAAAGCGTCTTTCAGCTCGTGGCACCATGCAGCTCCTTGATTGGGAGGGAGAAGTCACGTATAGTGAATGGGTGGATGCAAGGGAAGTGTGTAATTTTATATCTATAGCCAGCATATGCGAAACAGCAACCCTCATGGAGGATAGCATAATAAAAATGCAACATATCCTTTAGCACAAAATTAACACTTTAACAAACAGCAGTCCTCTGACTGATTTGGTAGGTATAAACGCTAAAGCAACTTTTTCTTTCAGCTAAGCAGGGCTCAGGAAAGATGCCTGATCAGGATATGAACCCTTCATCTTTTGGTTAAGAGACACACTCTCTACCACTGTACTACTGATTAGAAGACATGGTAAAGTAAACAGTACAATTAACAGTACATGATTCACAAACACCCCAGAGTGAAGAACCCTGCTGAGAGAAGAGGGCTAGAGGCTCATGAGGGCTTAGCAGGACTGATCCAGAAACTAATGAGGTTAAAGAAGCTCAATTAATTAATTAAGCTATCTAGCAATAATCCAATTACAGCAAAAACCAGATTAACAAATATGCTAAATAGTCCAATAAGTAATAGCAGGGAAAGGTTGCAATAGTTCTCATTTCTTGTTCACACCTGAAAAGATGAGAGAAGGATAACATTAATCATGGGCCCCAGGTGGGGCAAAGCCTGCTCAGTAGTGGGTAACATTAAGATGGCCACTGAGCAGAAAAGCTTATTATAGTATGGTCAGGTACAGAATGCTTGCTTGAGTAGGCAAATGTAATATAACCCCTGGGGAAGTTTGAAAGGTTCCCATTTCTGCGCCAAAAGGCAGCAACTCCTTAACAATTAAGTTCTGGGGGAAAATCTGTTGTAGGCAAAGCTAAAAACCCCAAGTGAAAATCATGGTGGATGGATGCCATTTTGGTCCAATATGTCTGGAATGTGCTACAATCTAAAATGGCGGCTGCCGCTGCTGGTGGTCAGCCGTGCGAGCGAAAACGTGGCAACATTATGTGAGATGTGGGTGCAGTCTGAAGGTGCTGCATGGCCTGTTAAACAGTACCAAACCTCGCTTGAAGAAGGGAGCATGGTGGTAGTGTGGGGTACCAGTCTACCAGTAGGCCTCTGCTGGAGGGGACCTGAACTGGCCAGTCATAGGAAAAGGTGAGTCCAGTCTCACTGCATGCCCAGAGTGGCCACTGCACTGGGGGCCTAAACCAGAATTGAGTATTGTTTCAAATGTGTCTGTGCCACCCGCTAAATAGGAAGTAGCATGATCAGTGTGGGATGTGGCATCATGTGGCCTCCACTTGAGAGGGGAGATCCACAACTAACAGGCATCCACAATCCGAGGAGGAGAAGTCACAAAATTCCAAAGGCCTCCTCCCACAGAACAAATGTCACTTATGCAGATGTGAGTGTTTTGCTCGCCGTGCGGTCCCCGCTTAGGAGGGGGGAGCTGCCTTCAGTGAGATGCCACAAGCGAAAGACACACGCAATTAAAATGCTGCAAGGGCATATGCCCAGACTGTCTAAACATTTTATTCACTTATACAAATCCTATTTATATTAAAACATTGCTTTCTGTCCTTGAGCTAGTCACTCTACCTGACTCACTCTGGAAACAATTCAGGCTGTCTAAGTTTGCCACCAAGAATTTCATTTATAAACTATTTATTTATTTATTTATTGAATTTTGATGACCGGGTAGGCCCGCTGGGTCCCGAAGGTCCCTTTTTCAGGGGCAACCCAGGAATAACAGTACAGATATTATGAACTTTTGTGCAATTACATAATACAGGAAGCCATGGGTATACAGTATTCGGCTGTTTACACATAGCAGTAGTTATTAGGGTATTAAATATCGTATTGGTAAGTTGTAGTTCATTGCATTCAAACATTTGTCCTGCATGTAAGTGAGACAGCATTATGGATTCCTTGGGTGACATACTTCGAGAGCATTAGGATGGTTCATTGAGGAGAAAAGTTAGTGCTACCTTGTTAGGGCTACCTTGTTGGGGGGGTTGGATTTTTAGTTCGTAGTGGTAGTTTAGGTAGTGTCAGGTGTAGTGGCACTGGCATACACTTTTTGATAGGAGATGAGTTTTGAGTCTGGTGCGGAAGCATGGCACTGAAGGGGTTTCGCACCTCCAGGAGGTGGTTCCATAAGGAAGGGCAGCATCTGAGAAGGATTTCTGGCCTGCCTTGTCCCTGGCCTTAGGAACCTCTAGCAACATTTGGCCCAAAGACCTAAGGCTGACAGGAGTTACTCTTACTCAGGAGGAGTCCCCAGGCTGGGGAGGGAAGGCTAATTATCTTTTCGCAAGGCAGAGCACGGGTAGCTGAAGCATGCTTCGAAGGATGGCCAGTTAAGCTTTACTAGCGCCTCACAGTGGTGGCTCCTTGAGTGGGATAGAGTGGCAAAGTGGGTCACTTTGATGTATAGAACCTGTAGTTTACCATACTCCCTCTTTGAGATACCCTGGATGACCAGGGCAACAAATATCAGTGTTGGAAGTAGGACACTCGCTGCCATAGCTGTCCTAGCTTCAAGGGTTAACAGATCCTTAAGCTGATATAGTAATCCGAGTTTGGAATGGATTACTTTAGTGACTTGGTCCACGTGTTGTTTGAACGTTAGGCCCTGGTCGAGGGTGAGGCCAAGGTATTTTGTAGAGGGAACAACTTCTAGCTTGTTGCCCTCCAGAGATGAGAGCTGGAGAAGTTGCGATCTATCTTGTCCTAAGGCTCTTGGTCCAAACAGTATAACTTTGGTTTTATTGGTGTTAAGGACCATTTTGTTGTTAATGAGCCACCTCTCCATGATGTGAATGTCCTTTTGGAGAGAACTGGATAGATCATCCAGGTTGTAAGAGGATGTGTAAATAACAGCATCATCCGCATATTGGATTATATTGCTGCTTCCACAGTGCATGTGCAGTTCGTTAATGAACAATGAGAACATAAGGGGCCCAAGTATGGACCCTTGGGGTACTCCATCCGTTAGGGATTGAGGTTTGGAGAGTTTGTCCTGCCACCTGACTCTCTGAGTCCGACCTGTGAGATAGCTTTCTATCCATCTGAGGGCGTGGGCATCTAGGCCTACATGGAGGAGTTTTTGGAGGAGTAGTCTGTGATCCACCTGGTCGAAGGCCTTGGAGAGGTCTATAAAAACTGCTCCTGTGTTGGATCCAGCATCTAGGTCTTTGAGTACATCCGAAGAGAATTTGGTTAGGGCAGTGTCTGTCCCATGATTGGCTCTAAAGCCATGTTGCGATGGGGACATCAGCATGTGGGCTTCCAGGTACTCCTTAAGCTGGGCATGCACGATTTTCTCCTGTATTTTTGCCAGGGTACAGAGCAGGGAGATTGGCCTGTAGTTTTCAATTGGTTCTGCAGGCCCTCCCTTATGGATTGGGACCACGTGTGCCTGTTTCCACAGTTCCGGGACATATCCTTCAAGTAGGGACCTATTGATCAGCCAGGTGAGTGGCTGCGTGAGCACCGTGGCACCATCTTTTAGCAGTCTCACTTTGAGTCCGTCCGGGCCTCCTGAACCTGTCATTTTCAGGGTTTTTAGGATGGCCAGAACCACTTTTACTTTGGCCAGCCTCAAGTGAAAGGGTGGGCGGTCAGGCGACTGAGGAACCGGCAGAGTGACCGGGTTTTTAGGTACCGATGGCCCTGCCAGATGTTTATCAGGGTTGGTGAAGTACGTACTAAGGGTCTCAGCAATTTGTACCACATCATGTAGTGCCTTTCCATTGACTGTGATGGGGCCCGAGGTAATCTTTTTTTTCCCCTTCATTAGTTCATTGATGTGGGACCAGAAAGTCCTAGGGTTGCTGAGGTTGGCTTTTTGGAAGTGGTTGAAATACTCCTTTTTCGCTAGTTTGGTGGCCTATTTACATTGGTTTCGGAGGGTCCTGTAGAGGACCCGGTCTGCTTGAAGAGCTGTGTCCTTGGACTTTTTCCAAGCTTTATCTCGGCTGATCATCAAGGCCTTTAAGGGGAGGTACTCCACTTATAGCAGTGGCCCTTTACCCGGTAGGTTTTAAATGGGGCCAAGAGATCAGTGGCCCACGTGATTGACCTGTTTAAGAAGTCGACTGCCTCATCCAAGGTAGGGAGACTTCTAATAGGGGTCCAGTCCAGGTTGCCCAGGAGAGTATTATAGTGCTCCAGGGAGAACTTTGAGTAGTCCCTGGAAGTGAGTATTCTAGGAGGGACCCTTACCGTCCTATTCCTTCAAACACAGAAGGTGGGTGAGTGATCGCTGAGGGCATCCACCATGGTGCCAGCCAGTTGAATATTTTTAGGGTTAGACACCAGTACCCAGTCTATGGTCGAGTGGCTGACCATTTTATAGTTAAACCTTGTGGGTAGGGTGACTATCAGGGAGAGGTTGGCCTCCTGAAGCATGTCTATTATTGATGACCTAGCCTCTATGTCCCGGTGCACGTTGAAGTCACCGAGGATGATGAGCTCAGAAGCAAATGCAACTGTTAAGTTTTTTGTGAGGGACTCAAGGGACTGGAGGGCCCCCTTTGGTGGACTATAAATGTACCCTACATTAAGGTGTTTAGCACCGCCGAGGGTGATGCGTACAAAGATAGTTTCAATTTCAGGGGGCATTGTTACGTTGAGGTTAATGTGAGCAGAGATCAGGGTAGCCTTAACATATATGAGAACCCCACCCCCTTTTTTCTGGGTTCTATCCTTCCGGTAACAGACATACCCTGAGGCGGCACATTCGTGATCTAGGATCGATGGTTTTAACCAGGTCTCGGAGACTGCAAGCACATCAGGGTTGTAGAGGGCTAGCCATGCTTGTACTTCGTGAGTTTTAGGCCTAAGACTACAAATGTTCATGTGTGCTAGCCTCAAGCCCTGTTGCAGTCCAGGTTAGGTCCTGGGGGTCGAGATGGAGGTATTATCAACACAAGGGCCAGGGTTGGTTGAATGTCACCTGCCCGCAGTAGCAAGATCTAGCAGGGAGGCGGAGAATATAGGTCAGGAAGGGAACCTAGTTTTTTTAGGTTTGTATGTCAGCAAAAGTGTAGCCCTGTAGCAAATCCCGCTCCTTCTGAGTTTGGCGGCTATAAGGAGGGCCAGGTTGTTGGCCAGGGGTGGGCTATAAGGGTGCCAGGCCAGGTGTGGTGCTGGACCATTGGGTGGCTGCGCAGCTGGAAACCTCAAGAAACCTAGACGAAAGGACATATAATGCAAGGCCATACTGCCTTAAACAGGCAACAGCTGTATACTCCTTCAGCAAACCAGCAAACAAAAGTAATAATTAAGGCCTAACAGAGACAGAGGCCAATCAACTCACAAACAGCCTATCCTTTAAACAATTGATACAGATACAGAAAAATCAGGATGAGCAAGCTGTTTAATAGTTCAAATTCTATCAGCAGGGAGGAACTTAGTATCAAACAAGATAAACATATTTTACTGTGGTTTCAAAGAGTGCTTGTAGCCTTCTCAGATGCAAGAGTTGAACTGGGAAAGGAGGACTCCTAGGACCAAAATTACTGCGAAATTTGATCTGGGTCACATGTGTATCACTAGCCTATCAGGTGGGTTGTAACCCATGATGTAATGTCTGGAGTGCCATGGACACAAACATAACACAATCAGTAAATGCAACTACCTACAGCAAATGACTCAGCATTGCCAAGGACCAGAACCTCCTACTTGCACTTGCTCCAACCTGCCTAGCATATGCCACTATACCACTCGCTCCATACTGGCTTGTTCAATTTGACCAGATGGTGCTGCTGCCATAACATACGGGGCTTGGGTGTGCTAAATTACTAAATAAGAAGCAGAACTGAGCCATAGGCATCGAGCTTTCAGAGGAGGGGAGCAGAAGTAGAATGGAGAGCTGGAGTGGCATTAAATAAATGCAACCACTTACAACAAATGACTCTATGTTGCCAAGAATCAGAACCCTCTACCTGCACTCGCTCCAACCTGCTCAGCATACATCACTGCACCACTCACTCCATGCCAGACTGCTGCCACAACATACAGTGCTGGAGTGTGCTGCTTGACTAAAGAAAAGAAGAATGGAGCCATTGGAGTAGCATTTGGGAGACGGGGGGGAAGAATTAGAATTTATTTATTTAAAATTTGGTAACCGGGAAAGGTGCACTGAGCTGGAACTCATTTCCAGTTGCAACATAGGGAAATAGGGTGACAATATAGAGGACATAGAAATCAAAACAGCAACTCAAATGCAACAAAGACAATGCTAACATGGAAGTAAAAGTACAAAGTACTGTGGAAAATTGAGGGTGCAAAATAAAAATAAGTGTGAGTAACAATAACTTTATTAAAGAAACAATTTTGATCAGTTTGAATCAGGAACAATAAGGGGGAAGCAGGAGGCTAGGGAGGGAGTGGGGGGAGACAGAGGAAGAGGAGAGGCATGAGCAATGAGTAACAGGAGGGAGTCAGAGGAGGTGCTTGAGAGCAAGGCATGAGGGAGGTTGGTGAAGATCTGAGGAGAGCTGATTCCAGAAGAAAAGGAGGCAGTAGGAGAAGGCAGACTGACCAGCCGTTGAGTGGAGGTAGGGAAGACAAAAGGAGAGGGGATTCTTGGAGCAAAGAGAGTAGGAGGAAGGGTTTGCAGGGGATATGTGCCCTTACAGAAATGTAGGTGTGCTGTGTACATGCAGAATGGATGCTACATGCTTAATTGCACAATGTTTGCATGCAGTTCACATACACAAAGTGATCCTAAGTGAACCAGGTCTAAAAAGCAAATCAGGTTCGCATGCTGCAAGCTTGACATGTGCACAGCAGGTAAGCTGGTGTGAACATCATTTAAACATCACATTGGGTTCACATGCTGCGTGCTTGACAACTGTGCAGCAGGTAAGCTGGTGCAAATCTCATCTAAAAAAACACATCCATTTCTATTTCTTATAAGCTGCTACCAATTAGGGTGATTAAAATACATTTGCATCTGAGTTTCCATAAAAATTAGGTAAACTCATTAATTCTGATCCTTTTGCAAGTTCTTTAATGGCTTTTGATTTTTGTCATTAAAACACCATTCATTTGTAAAGTATTGTTTGCTTACTGCATTAAATGCCCAGGATATAGCCAGTCAACATCCTCCATTCCAGATGTACAAAGAGGGGCCTCTGTATTGTGAAGCCTATCCTTTTTGTTTTGGACCATGCAAATCCCTTATGCATTTTTAGAGCTACGAATGTGTTTCACCATGAATGTTTCATTTCACTTACTTTCGCTTTGTCATTCTGTATTGAGCATATACACTAAGGCCATGCTCAGTACTCTTTGTACTGAGTAGGGTCTTGGAAGCATGAACCATTCCTCATATTTTGTCACTGAAATGAGGGACATGGACACTCAAAATGAGGGACAATGAGGGACACTAACCCACATGATGTTCAGGACACATCATGAAACATGGAGATACAGTACCTCAGAACGCAGTGGAAACCATTGCATTAGCACCTGAGAATTAATTTCTACAATTAAGCAGGGGTGCCACTTAGGTAGGGAAAACGGGGGGTGATCCCCCCCCATTGTGTCTAGGTTGTTCTTAAAGTGTGGCAATAATGGCATTAAATTTGGATTCAATCTTTTACACAATAAGTGCCCACATAGCCTATGTATGCTCACGCTGCAGATACTCTCCAGACTCGACTGTGTCTGTATTGTGTTGTCCACTCTCCATCTATTAGCTGCAGTACAATCACATGTGATGTGGATGAGCTCCAGTCAAGAAAGAGCACATGAGTCTTGCAAGTGTGACACTGTCTTTCCTGCAACAGAGTAGACAGACTGTGCACTACAGCTTGGAGGAGTCACTGAGCACTGAGCTCGCAACAGCAGTCTTGTGGCAGCATATTTTTGTTGGTCTACTCTTAGTGAGTCTCCGTCTCCCGTGGTGGCTGAAGGGGCAGATGGTGAGCTAGAAGCTAACTCAAGACTAGGCTACCTACTTTCTTTACTAGGTTCCCCTTGCAAAAAAATAGCACATACCCCCACGGCAGCAAGCTAGGCTTAGCATAAGTGGTGACAGTGGTGTGGGTGGCTCTCATAGGCCTAGATCTGTGGAGTACAGCAGCAGCCACAGTAGCAACCAAGCAAGAAGCAAACAACCCTGGTTGAGTGGGTTCAGTTGGTGACGTGACTTGGTTGCGGACCACATTGGGGACCTGTGATGGTCGGTTCTAGCATCCAGCTTCTGGAAGAAGGAGAGAGGGGGAGCAGACTGAAAAGAGGGCTGGTGGCACACTGTGCCACGCTGTAGGTCCGGGTAAGTAAAATTAAATAACTTTTTACAGGACAATTGGGTAAGGAGGAAAGACTGAAATATTGATGTGTTTTTCATATTTCTTCACCTTTGGACAGCTTCATGACCCATATGGGATGGGTATTGAATGGAATGGAGTCGGAGAAAATTTGAGACAAAGTTCTTTTTAGGGGGCAGAACTTCAGCCAGGAAAATAATTTGTTAGTAACTGGGTGGCTTAAGCCCAAATCTGATGCACTGCTCTGGGGTATATACCAATGAATCTTATACATTTGAATTTTTCTTGATTTGCATATCACTTTTCAGTCAAAACAAATAAGTTGTACCTTTTAGAGATGTTTCAGACATTCTAGAGCCTGTCCCTTGCATTTACAGACAGTTGAACTGTATGGTATGCACAGACTATTGGAGCCCCACTATGGTCAGGCTTGTGACCCCTCCAAGTAAAGCTGACCTCCACATCCCCATGCTCAGGCACATTATGACAAAGGGCAAAGGAGGCTTCAGGATGTGCTCCATTGAAATAAATCAGGGTATTTTATTACTATTTTATATATTATTGATGGAGAGTTGGAGACTAATGAAGGCCACTGCTAGACTAACAAGGGCCTTGTTAGTAGAACAGTGGCCTTCATTATTCACCAACTCTCCATCATAATGTGTAAAATAGTAATAAAAAAATAACTCCATTCATTTCAAGGGGGTACTCCTCAGCACTATGGCCCATGGACATCATCTCTTAAAGACTCCTGCCTCTGGTTCCCTAGTACTCAAGTAAGAGACCTTTTACTTATATCTATACTTAGTGGGTTGTCTGTAGGAGCATGACCATGCCCACTACAGTGTGTGTGTGTGTGTGTGTGTGTATGCATGGGGGTAGGGACTGGCCATGTGGGTGCGTGTCAAGTTATTGCTACTTTTGTGCTTGCACCTTAAAGTATGTTTGCGTAGAAGCATTCAAAACTATGGAGAGAAAATAGTAGGAGTACAGGCCAGACAGGAGTAATTAAGGGGTTTTGTCATAAGTTTGTGTATTGGTAGTGGGAAAACCACATGTGTTTCCATTGGTATGTGTGCTACAGTTCAACTGTGAAACTAAGATGAGTTAGAGAAGAAAACTGAAAAGAATAACAGTGGCTACAAGCATGCTGCATGCGTGCAGATGTAGTCATATACAGTATTTATTGAAGTACAGGCTAGCCATATGTGTGCAGACAGTATGACTTACTGGTTAATGGCACTGAACTGCAAGCCAGGAGACTTGAAGGCATGAAGACCTGGGTTTGAATCACATCAACCCCCACTTGTGTATGGTGTGATCCCGAGCAAGTCACTTAACTTTTACATGTGCAATTATCGGTGGCCACTTGCTTTTTGCACACATGCCACATACATGCAGTCTTTCACAATTTAGCATAAAAATAGTTTCCACACTTGCTTGTTGCACACATACCATATGCATGCAGTTGGTTCCAATTTAACATTTAAATCTTACTTGCAGCACGCATATCACTTGAGTAGTTTTATGTGTGCAGCATGAAAACATTTCATATAATTATTTCTGTAAGGGTGGTAGGAGAGGTAAGAAGAGTACAGAACCAATATTTGGCAATGAAGGACAAGCTGTGGAACAGCCTTCTGTGGAGTAGAGGCATAATGGTGAGAGAGGAGTGGAGAGAGCAGTGGTGAGTACCAGGAGGGAAACTGGTAGCAAAGCAACAGAAAGAGCTAAGGAGGGTGTCAAATTTCAAAAGGGATACAGCGGGGGCAGTACCATAGACTATGTTGACATAGTCAAAAACAGGTATCATTTTCATGACAAGCTCCCAATGGCAGGAGGGAGAGGCTATCTTTATTACAATAGAGAATGGAATATTGGTGTGAAGTATGGAGTAGATGGCATCGATATGAATAGAGAGATTGAGATGACTGTCCAGCCAGACCCCTAGGTATTTGAAAGAAGGGACTATTTTGAGGGTGGAGCTGCCCAGTGTGAAGAACACTAGGAAGGTCTGGAGTCTATAATTTCTGCCTAGAGCCAGAAGTCATTGCAACAGTTTTCTTGTTAACCTTTAGTTGGTTGGCTTGGAACCAATTTAGTACTTGGTTGACATCATGCTGTAGAGATACTTGTACTTCTGTGGTGGATGGACCCAGGGTGCAGATTATGGTATTGTCTTTGTACATGTGAATGTGAGAATTAGAGCAGATTGAGGGGAGGTCCTTAGAAAAACAGAGGAAAAAGTGGGGCTGAGGATGGAGCCTTGGGGAATGTCAGTGAGGATAGGGGGATGAGAGGATAGGGAGTTTCCCTCCTGGACATACTGCAGCCTTTCTTAGAGGTAGGAATTGAACCAGCTGATAGCAGGAGTCACCATACCAACTGAGTGAAGCTTATTTAACAGGAGTGGGTGGGACATGGAATTGAAGGCCTTTGTCAGGTCTATGAAAATAGCAGTAGTTCTAGAGACATGGATATGTTGTTCGATCCACACTATCTGGCAGGTACCTTGGTGCTTTAAGACATGCCAGAAGGTCTTCAAGCTGTCTCTGCCCACCCACCCAGGTGGTTTAACCCTTGGTTCCACCCCGTGAGAGATCTTCCTTACCATTTGGAAGCTCAGTTTCCCTCCTTACCACTCTTGCATTTTGCAGGCCCTGGATCTTAACTCTTTGGATTTTTCCCAAAACTTACCCTTAAACTCATCTGAGTTAGGTCTTCTCCACCTTCTCTCATGGCTGTGATGGAAGACAAGTCTGTTCCTGGGTTCCATCGGTGCCCTTGCAGGCAGAAGATGTCTCGCACTGACCCCCACGCCACGTGCATTTACTGTCTTGGGCATGACCACAATCTGCAAGCTTTCGATCTGTGTCTGTCCTTTTCTCCATCAGTGCTCGAAGACCGTGCTGCCCAACTCCAGCTGGGGTGACCAAAGAAAAGGTACCAGCTGGTCAAATTGAAGGAGGCCTGTTGGGTGGTGTCTGCATCGGTGGGTTCTGCAGAATAACTGGAACAGCTCGAACAGCTCACAGCCCTAAAAGAAGAGGTGGCCCAGGCCACAGCAAGCTCCTCTTCAGCTTCGGCCTTTATTCCACTCCAACTGGGCTCTTCTTACATGGATTCATTTTGGGAGCTGTGCCAGTCCCTCTCGACTAAAGGGGAGGGTCCTTCTGGGTCTTACACCCCTCAGTCCCAGAAGAAGGATCGGAAAAAAGGTAAGACCCACCGTTGATGCTCTTGGGAGCAGGAGAGGTCTCGTTCTCTGGACCGTCGACTCTCGACTTCAGACAATGTTGCAGTCTGGGCCGCTGGTTTCACGGTGTCCTGTTCAGACCAGTCGGCCAAGATGCCTGCCAATGTGTCCAAGATTTCTCTCTAGCCCACCAACAGGTTGTTGACTGAGGAGGCCAACAACTCTTTGTCTCAGACACTCGTGCTTCTGATGCCTTCTGGAGACTCGGCTCAGCCTCCTGAGCTGAAGTCTCTGGTCCAGGACCCTGATCCAGAGGGGCAATGGGTCTCCTCTGATCCTGCCTCAGTCCACAGTCAGCATCGCTGATGGTCAAGATCTCAGTCTTGGTCCACATTCGCATTGGGTAAATCCCGCCGATGCCTGCAGTCTTGGTCCTGACATCATGGAAGGCGGTGCCACTGCTCTTATTCCTCTTACTCCTTGGATGAGGAGAGGCTCCAGCACAAGTTTCGTCAGCACTATGAGGTTTTAATGAGGCAGCAGCTCATTCTGACTGGCTCTAAGTCAACACCAACTTCTACGCCGACTATTAAGTGGCTGTCGCCCAAACAGCTGATGATGACTCCCTCCACCGTTTCCTCAGTTGAGGATCCAGTTCCTGTGCTGTCAGCTCAGCCAAAACCAGCTCCCACATCCATTGTGGTGGAACCACCACCTCCTCAGCCAAAAGATGGGGTGCCATCCAAGACTTCTCAGTCGGCTTCGGGTCTGCTCCATCAGCTGTCGGTCACTCTCCCCCCGATTGGCCTCGGCAAGTGAAGAGTGGCTCGGGGGGTTGACAGCTGTATGCAGATTCTTTATAGTCTAAAGACTCCTCATTGCACTCCTATCCAGTGGACCTGGAGTCCATGGAGGGGGTCTCTCCATGAATGAGAGCACTTCCTCGTTCCTTGGTATTCTTTGGCTCATCTCAGAGTCCACCGGGATGCAGCTCGAACCCATGCAAAAGCAGGAAAGATATCCCTTGATGGAGATCCTGGATAAAGGGGATTCCCCCACAGAGGCCTTCCCTGTTGCCGAGGCTATCGATGGTCCAGCACTAGAGTTATAGCAGCGTCAAGCCTTTTGCCCAGCTCCATCGGCTCGGATGGCCCGCAAGTATGTGGTCCCCACAGGTTCCATCTTGGGCTTCACAGAGCACCCTTCAGTTGAGGGGTTGGTGGAAGACTCTGTTTTTCAGTGCTCTGAAACACCCAGGATGTAGACAACCCCCAGATAAAGATTCCAAGAAATTGGACCACTCGGGCAAAAAAGTTTATGCTGCCTCCTCATTGGGCCTTTACCAGGCCAGCTCAGCCGTTATGATGGCACACTTCTCACATGCCTTGTTGGGCTCCCTGGATGAGGTGCTTCCTCATCTCCCTGCTGACCTCCAAACCATGGTTAAGCATGTCCGGGATCTGGGTAGGGCGGTGGCTTAGCAGCAGCTCAGACTGCTCTGGATGTCGGCGATCTGTGTGTCCATTCCATAGCGGCCTCAGTAGCTATGCACCACAGGGCTTGGCTGCAGATCTCGACCTTCACAGTGGATATCTAGCACAAACTAGCAGATGTCCCTTTTCTGGGCACCAACCTGTTCGGGCCTTGTGTGGAGGGCCACCTCCAGTGCATTGAGAAATCCAGTGCCACCTTGGATTCTGTCACATCTGCTCAGAAGGACAAGGGCCCTCGCTACTAGAAGCATAAGCCCTTCCGTCCCTCCAATCCTGTGGCTAGACCAGCCCAGAGAGCACTAGCAGCAGGGCCATCAGGCTCAGACTTGGCTTTCTAGAGCCAAGTCCGTGGCTTCCTTTGTTAGGAAGCCTGGGGGGAAGAGTCTCAGTGGCTTCTCAGCAGGTCCCTCCAAGCCTGCCCAGTGATGAGTTGCAGGGTGCCTCCCCAAACCCCGTATCACCTCCCCTGGGCCTCCTCCATGGGAGCCGGCTCAGTCACTTGCTTTCCACCTGGTCTGCTATCACCATGGACCACTGGGTGCTGGAAGTGGTTGTCAGGGGCCTGCCTCTGGAATTTGAGCAGGTCCTTCCCTTCCGAGCATGTGCCCTATGGGAGGGGGGTTACTGGGTCCACAGCCTCCCAGTTGGCTGTCCGAGATGACATCAATCAGCTCCTCTGCAAGGGGGTTATCTCCAAGGTGATGGATCCTCCTCCCAACCCAGGGTTCATTTCCATGTACTTCCTGGTCCCGAAATGGACAGGAAGCTGGCACCCCATTCTAGATCTGCATGATCTAAACAAGTTCCTAAGGCCACTCTCCTTCTGGATGGTAACTCTGGCTCAGATAATACCATCTCTGGAGCAAGGAATGTGGTTCTGCTCCCTGGATCTTCAGGACGTTTTCTTCCATGTCCTGATCTGTCCATCTCACTGGCAGTTCCTCCGCTTTTGGGCAGAGGGAACCCTTTATGAGTTCTAGGCCATCTCCTTTGGCCTTTCTTCAGCCCCAGGTCTTCACCAAATGCATGGCAGTGGTGGCGGTGTTCCTGAGGTGCTGAGGGGTCCAGCTGTACCCTTACCTGGACAACTGGCTAATAGCAGGTCCCTCCAGGCTGAGGTGGAGTAATCCAGGGATCTGGACCCTGCCTAGACCTTGGCCTCCTGATCAACATAGCCAAGTCAGAACTAGTGCCTGCACAGGTGATCCAGTTCATTGGGGCAGAGCTCAGGCCCCTGCCAAGCCAGAGCTTGCTTCCCGTGGACAGGGCAGAAGCTCTCCTTCTTTGCCCAGTCATTTCTGGTTGGGCAATTGTGCCCTGCCCGTGACTTCCCGTGTCTTCTGGGCTACATGGTGGCCTGCATCAGGGTGGTCTGATGGACCCACTGGCATATGCATTCTTTCCTAAGGGAACTGGCCAGCCAGTGGTCTCAGCACTCAGGTCATCTCAACCATCTGGTCCCTGTGACCCAGAGGATGTGGGACAGCCTCCAGTGGTGGCTCATCCCATTCCACCTGCAGGAAGGGATCCCATTTGATCACCCCAAGCTGACGGTCATCCTGATGATTGACACCTCTCTGATGGGTTGGGGTGCCCATCTGGAGGAGCACAGAGCCCATGGACTCTGATCCACTCAGGAGTCCTGATGCCACATCAACCTGCTGTAGCTCCAAGCAGTCCAGCTGGCCCTGACTACCTTGCTCCATTTGTTCGGTGTCAAGTGGTCCAAGTCCAAACGGATAACACAACGACCATGCACTATCTCAACAGACAGGGTGGGATACACTCCTTTGCTCCTGTGCAAGGGAAGCTCTTTGCATTTGGTCCCTCATGATCAGCCTGAAGGTGGATCTCCTAGCCATTCATGTGGCAGGAGCCTTGAATAGTCTGGCCGATGCCCTCAGCTGGATAGGTGATGCATCTCATGAGTGGTCTCTCTTGCCAGAGGTAGTGCAGGATCTGCTCTCCCACTGGGACATCCCTCAGGTGAACCTGTTCACCTCCAGGGAGAATGCCAAGCTGAAGCTGTACCATGCCCGCCCCCCTCAGCAGGGTTCATTTCAGAGGGATGCCTTCTCAAGGCCATGGACCCCAGGCCTCTTCTACACCTTCCCTCCTCTCCTCTTGATCCAAAAGGTGCTCCTCAAGATCAGGAGGAACAAGGCACAGGTGATCCTGGTAGCCCTGGACTGGCCCCACCAGTTCTGGTATCCAGATCTCCTCAGCCTCAGCTCCAGGCTCCCGAGGAGGCTTCCAAACCACCCAGACCTGCTCTTCTTCAATCAGGGGAAGGTACTCTACCCATACCTTCAATCTCTGCATCTAAAGGCCTGGGTCCTGAGCCGCTAGAGTTCCAGGCCTTGGGTCTTTCTGACGAGGTCCTCAACGTTGTTGAGGCTTCCCACAAGGAATCAACCAAAAAAGCTATGCCTTCAAATGGAAGGGATTTTCCATTTGGTGTCAGGGCAAGGGGTTGAACCCCTCATCCTGTCCACTGGCTGCCATTTTGGACTACCTGTGGTCCCTCTTGCAGCAGGGGCTTCAGTCAACGACCCTCAAGGTGCACCTTGCAGCCATCTCTACTTACCGGGCGTGGGCCGGTAAGCAGTCGGTGGTGCAGAAGGTGGTCTGATGCTTTTTCCAGGGCCTAGATCACATATCCCTTCCAGTGCATGAACCACCACCTCTGTGGGATTTACTGCTGGTATTGGCTAAGCTCATGGGCAAGCCATTTGAACCAATGCACAGGTGTGACATCTCTCACCTGTCATGAAAGACCACATTCTTGATGGCTATCACATCAGTCAGAAGGATTGGGGAGCTCCAGGTGCTTTTCATTGATGCTCCCTGCCTGGTCTTCCGCAGGGACATGGTTGTCCTGCACCCCCACCCAAAATTCTTCCAAAAGTGGTGTCAGAGTTTTACCTGAATCAGGTGTTGACTCTGCCAGTATTCTACCCCAATCACATCTTGGAGGCCGTGTACAGGCTCCATACCTTGGACCTGAGATGAATGCTTGCCTACTATAAAGAGCGTACAGTGGAATTTTGGGGAGAGGTTCACCAGCTGTTTGTCACCTATGCTGAAGCTGCACCTGGCAGTCCTGCAGCAATGCAGATGATTGGCAAGTGGATCACTTCCTGCATTGATCTCTGCTATAGGTTGGTCGGTAGGGGGCCTTCCATAGGGCTTAGGGCTCATTCCACCCATCATACCACTGTGTTGGTGGCTGCTTCTCAGAACATCCCTATTCAGGAAATCTGCAGGGCTGCTACCTGGAAGTCAGCATACACCTTCATTTCCCATTGCCACCTTGACCTTGAGTCATGCTGGGATGCTGGTTTTGGGGTCTCAGTTCTCAGTCCCTGTTCCCAGTAGGGGTATGTGTCGCCTCCTTCTCCCAGACAACTGCTAGGAGTCTGCCAGATAGTGTGGATTGAACAACATATCCATGTCCCTAGAAAACAGTTACTCACCTGTAACAGTAGTTTTAGGAGTGGTATATGTTGTTCATCCACACAGACCCACCCGACCTCCCCAGCTTTGATGCACACACTTTGCTTCCAGCAGGCTATATCTGGTGTCATGGGGCAGAGCCGAGGGTTATTCCACCTGGGTGGGTGGAAGGAGCCAGCTTGAAGACCTTCTGGCACATCTTAAAGTGGTAAGGTACCTGCCAGATAGTGTGGATGAACAACATATACCACTCCTAGAACTACTGTTACAGCTGAGTAGACAAGAATTGTTATTCTTCAAGCAGCGGGTGGTGGGTGCTAAATAAGGAAGCAATGCCAAATAAACCAAAAAGTATATGCCTGCACTCCAGAAGTCAATTTCACCATGAATAGTGTAAGATTTATTGAAAGCGTAGGAGATAACAGAACGCATAAAACCCCTAGCATCTCAACCGTTAGGGTCTTCCAGGGGTATACATTCAGTACAAACTTGTCCTCCTTAAATACACATCAACTAGTTCAATTAACCATTTAAGTAATTAAGAAATTATTGCTCATAATTTCACTGAGCTAAAAAACTTAGTAGCACTATAGATAAATGTAACTGAAAAAAATGCTAAAAAGAATAAAGATAAGAAAAAGAAAACAAGTGAAATGCAGATATACAATCTTTAATCAATCCTGTAATGCATCTATTTCAACCTTATTTAAAGAGCAATCGAATTATGCTTCATAAAATGAAAAAAATACAGGATGAAAAAAGGGAGGGTTGTAAGTAAGGGGGTCAAACCACATTATAAAAACACACAGTAAGTTAAGTAATGCATTTTGCTTTCTTGCAGAGTCAATCTGTTATATCATGCAAGAGAATGTACATATATATTATTATTTTTAACTGTTGTGTAGTAATTACTTAACACAGGTACCCATTAAATCATTTTTACCAGTATTTTAAGCCAAAATAAAAAATTGATACATTCTGTTTTTGCTAAACATTAATGCAATGATGTGTCAATTTGTTGGAGGTCACAAGAACTAAAAAAGGTCATCAAAAAATGAATTTAATTATTTAACTTAAATCATCAAAAAGAACATCAGAAATACATAGAAACATTATAATATTATAAATAGGGGTGCCACAATATTGATAACGTGCATCAAAATGTCTTTTAAAACAACACTAGTTGATGCTTATTCTTTTACATGTTTAGAACTGACTCTGCAGAAACTGAAAGAGCGTGATTGGGCCACAGGATCACATTCATTTGAGTTTACATTCCAGTCAAGAACATCATGACAGAATAATGAATAGTTATTTGATAAGAAAAGTTTTATCATTGCATATATAAATAATAAAAAGGCAGGTTTCTCTTTGTCTGTATCACTCAAATGTGTAGATTTTTGAAGAAATAATCCTTCTGGTTTGTGGAATCATGTTTAACAAAGTTAAACCTGTAAAAGAACATGAAAAAATTAATTTAAACAAGAAACAACTGACATATGTAACCCCCTTGTAAATGGGGGTTCCTGAACGCTTTCTCAGAGCTCGTTTCATGCTACACGCCTGGTTGGTGATTGGCGTAAAAGCCGTTTAAATGGGTAGCAGTTGAGCACTCTTAAAAGCCTCTGTAAGCTGTCTCTTTAAGGGCTGCCTGTTGCAGCCGTAAGTAACTGAAAAGGAGGGGGGCTGTGTGGTTGTATGCCCGAGTCCAGCCCGGGACATTGAAAAAAATAACTCCCTTCTGCTATCGCTAGTGGTGCAGAGGGAGTTCTGTCGGAGGAAGTGATTGTTTGTTGGGAATGATGTAAAATAATAATGATAATGTGGTTGTTCTAACCTGCCTTCCTTTTGCAGTGAGGACTGTTCGGTTGTCTCTGCCATTTTGGTCTAGAACTGTTAAACTGGACCAATCAGTACCTCAGGACCCTACAGAGTCGGCTGACCAATGGGGAAACTGCTTGTCCTTGAGAGAGGTATTATGGGCTATGGTGCTTTTCAGCCACTGAGAGCCGAGGAAGTGACTGGCATGTTCAGCCAGCCAATGGAAACGTGGTAGCCTGCTTGTTGGGGGAGAGCTCAAGGCTGCCAAAGTTAGATTCTGTTGAGGCTGAAGAGAGGAATGGAGCTGTGTGCTTCCGCACTTTGTGGAGTGTTCACTGGAAGCACGGGAAAGGCCTAAGGTGGCTGCTTTTGCCCTTTCAAGTGAGTTGACTAAACTGCTGGCATGCGGTCAGAGGGAGGCTGGTGCCAGCCCAGCTACCTACCAGGCTCAACCTGAGAGGACTGGAGAGAATTGAGTCCGCTCAGTCCGCCTGTGATGTTGAAGCTGCCATTTGCTGTCCGAGTTCTTCTGCAAGTTTGTGAAGGCCTGAAAGCAGCTGCCTGGTATGGTACCCCTCTGTTGTTGCCATATAAATGTGTGAGAAGGCTGGTGAAGTTCAGGCTCCGCCTTGGCAGCGGTGAAGGACTCATTATTTGCTGGAGTTGTGAGTACTGAGTCAGGGTAGCTCCCTGCAGAGTGTGTAAACAGTGGTTTCCAGTTGTATTGTTCTACTGCTGACTGCCTAATTAAACTTTCCTCCTATTCTGACTTGCTCAGGATTGTAACGGTTATCTGTGTTAAGGGCCCCAACCAGCTGCCACGTTTGGACTAGCCGTTAGGGCTTGGGTACCCAGGGACAGCCAATCTTAGGGTTAGGCCTGTGCACAGAGCCCTAGGTAGATAATTATAGTATAAGCCAATTAACTTGATTCCCCCCCCTTGTTATCTGCCTCCTTTAATAAATCAGATTATTGTGTTGCAACTACATCCTGGCTGGTTTGTGCATCCCTGGTGAACTGCTATATAGTGACTGTGATATAACTGTACCTTACTTTACAGGGGGTCCCTCAGAGGCCGAGAGATACTACCAGGGTAAGTGTACTGGTGAAAAGAATTGTTGGTACCCAGTGTGAGCCATTAGTGGGACAGAAGGGGGGTTGCAGTAACCCAGAGGGCTGTAACTGAGGCAGTCCCAACTGTATTAACCCCGACCTCTGGGTGGAGGCACCCATCAACGGATGTGGGCCCCTCACCCTGTCTCAGTGGAAGCAGGCAGGGTAGTAGCCCTAGGTAGCAGCCCCTGGGGAATTATAAATTGGAGGCACTGACTGGGATTTGCATCCTAGTGGCCAAGTGGGAAGCCACAAAAAATGGAAAAATGGAAGGGGATATGCTGGGAAAAATTAAACTGGGACCCATCAAGACCATGGTACACAGACTGATGGGGTGGGGTGAAGCCAAAGAGCTAGACTCCCAGAAGATTGTGTTATTGTTAGATGTGCCTTTGGGAACCCCAACTGCTGACATCATTTCTGCTGCAGAGCGAGTAAAATGTTTGGGCAAAGTGGAGGTAAAAGGGCGAATGGCTGATTTGCTTGACCAGACATTGCAGGTGTTACTTCTATGCAGTGTGGTCATCGATCCTGAGAAGGTACCTCCTGTGATTTATCCGGAGAGTGCTCACAGGATGGAGGCTAATTCATATTCGAGTGGGTCAGTCACCTGGGGTCTCCTCAAATGAACAGTTTTAAAGACAAACTGCTTAAATTGTTGGACGGGAGGGAGAACCACCCAGGAGCTGCTACAAGCCTTAGATTTATCCAGTGATGCTACCCCTCAGGGCTCCCCTGGCACCTCCCTTGCCTGCCCAAGAGTTCTGTGTTGGCTTCCCTGCCCCAGTGGTCCCACCCATACAGCTCGATTCTTACCGTAAGTTAAAACTTTTCTCTGGTATGATGCCAGTGCCTCCAGGGAAGGATGACCTGGAGGCTTGGATGGACTATGCCACCCCTTTAGTCCAGGAATGGCAATGCTCTGAGGGGAAAAAGGAAGAGGCTGATGGAGAGCTTGTGGGTCCTGCTTTAGAAGCTATTAGGTTCTTCCGGCCATCAGTCCGAAGCCACTGCTGCAGAGCATCTCTGTTTTAGAAGGGTTTTGGGAGTACAGAGACTGGTGAAGACTTATTATGGAAATTCAGGTCTGCTAAGCAGTGGAGAAATGAGAAACTGTCTGCTTTTGTTACTAGAGTGGAGCGGGCCTGCAGAAGGCCTATAGAAAAGGAGGAATCACTGCCACAGCCCTGAATCAGGTCCGATTAGAACATGTTTTAAAATCTGCCAGATTTGCTAGTGTAATACTGCTGAAACTTAAGTTGCATGATTGGCGGGCCACCCTGCCTGAATATTGTCAATTAATGAGGGAAATTAGGGAGGTGGAGACTGATGAAGAGGGGTGGGAACCCTGTGTGGGGGCGGTAAACCCTAGTGGGACCCCTGAGCCTACTACCCCCGAGAAGACTACCTGCCTGGAGGGTCTGAGGGATCCCCAGAATTTCCAGGTACTGTGGGAATGCAAGTTATTTCCTCCGACCCCCATGTAGAGAGTGAGTTGAGGGCTGAGGTCAGGAATTTATGGGAACTGGTGAGGGACTTGAAGCAATCTACTATGTACCCTGTTGGGTCCGGGGCCCCTGAGTCATGCAGAAACCTGAACCCTGGCCAAAGAGAGCCTTCTCACCCCTCTCAGAGCCCCTCACAGATAAGGTGCCCCCCACAAAACAGTGACCCCTTGTACCCCAAGTTCTGTTATCATTGCGGGGAAGATGGGCATTTCCAACCTGAGTGCCAGAGGCTGGAGAATTTAAGGAAAGTCAACAACAGACTGATCGCCCAACACCGCCAGGCCCAGTCTCGGACCCCCAGAAAAAGTTTTGTGACTCAGGTCATGCCCAGCCGGGTTATCCATGCCAGGCCCCCAACTGGTCTGATGTGGTCGGGCCTTCAATGGAGACCCCGAAGCGGGTAATGGAATTCCCACTTGAGCTGTATTAGATAGTGGCTCTCAGGTAACCATCATGTTTCAGGACTGTACCAGGCACATTTTCCTGAGGTGCCCTGCAACCTTTGAAAGGTCTACATGTGTGGGGTTGAGCACAAGGCCTATCCATATTTGGGGTACATCTGAGTCTGGTTATCTTTCTCTGCAACTGTGGCTGGAATGGATGAGCAGGTGGAAACCCTAGTTTTAGTTTGCCCACCCACTGGACTGTATGATGGGGTGCCTTTGTTGATTGGGACGAATGCGCATATGTTCGGACGATTGGCCCAATTATGTTCAAAAAAACAAGCATTCCAGACCGGACGAGCTTTGAGCATACCTGCTGTGATTCAAAAGGCAAATGCCACTCAGAAGAAGGTTAGTCTGGAGGAACCTGAAGGCCCAGTGGGTGTGGTGTGGAAAAAGGATCCGGCCCCGGTGATACTTGCCCCGAATGCCCAATGTGTCCTGCATGGAGAAGTACGACTAAAAGCCGATGTTAAGAATAAGTTGTTGATGTTGGATGCACCTGTGGAGGGAAGATTACCTGAGGGACTGTTGATCAAACCTAGCATCTTGCCAGCTAGATCTCATGCTTATGTTAAGAGGGTGATGGTTCAAGTGCATAATACAGTATGTCCGACAGAGAGATTCAAATAAGAAGAGGGTGCACCTTGGCAAGCGTACTTTGTGCAGATACTGCAGTACTACCAAACAGAAAGGGTTCCAGGACAGATGATAGAGTTACTCCTGATTTGTTTGACTTCGGTGACTCCCTGCTGCCAGCTGAATGGAAACAAAGGACCAGTGAGAGGCTTGCCAAGAGAGACCAGGTTTTCTCCCTGAAAGAGTGGGATGTGGGATGTGTGCAAGGGGCTGAGCATCACATTCGGCTACATGACGAAAGGCCCTTCCGAGAGAGATCCCGGCGCCTGGCCCCTGCTGATATAGATGATGTAAGGTGGCATCTGCAAGAGATGTTGGCTGCTGGTGTAATACAAGAGTCCAGGAGCCCCTATTCCTCCCCCATAGTAGTAGTAAGGAAAAAGAATGGGGCAGTTCGGATGTGTGTAGACTATCGCACTTTGAATCGGTGGGCCATTCCGGACCAGTATACTATGCCATGCATACAGGATACCTTGGATTGTTTAAATGGTAGCAAGTAGTTCTCTGTGTTGGATCTTCGCAGTGGATACTACCAGATCCCGATGGCCCCAGACGACCGGGAGGAGACTGCATTCATTTGCCCCCTAGGCTTCTATGAGTTTATTCGGATGCCTCAAGGGATTTCGGGTGCCCCAGCCACTTTTCAGCGCTTAATGGAATGGGTTGTGGGGGACATGAATCTACTCGAGTGTCTGGTCTATTTAGATGATGTCATAGTGTTTGGCTGATCATTGGAAGAACATGAGCAACGATTATTCAAGGTTTTGGATCAGTTGGAGGATTTCGGCCTCAAGCTGTCTATCGACAAGTGTCAATTCTTCCAGACTTCTGTGAAATATGTGGGCCACATAGTGTCCACTGAGGGCATAGAGACTGACCCTAGCAAAGTGGAGGCTTTGACCACTTGGCCTCAGCCCAGGAAGTTGAAAGAGCTGCAACGATTCCTGGGGTTTTGCAGATATATAGGCAGCTTGTTAAGGACTATTCTCGAGTGATTCACCCCCTCTTCAACCTCACTCAGGGGTATCCACCTACGCACAAAAGTATAAGAAGTTTGTGCACTCTGAGACAGAAAAGAAGTATTTCCGGCCGAATTATGTGTTTGGGGATCGGTGGACTGCTGAGTGTGAGGAAGCCTTCTATGACATCATATATCAATTTACCCATGCCCCAGTGTTGGCCTATGCTGACCCGGCCAAGCCATACATTCTTCATACTGATGCCAGTCTACAAGGATTGGGGGCTGTGTTATACCAGGAGCACTCGAATGGTCTGAGACCTGTAGCGTTTGCCAGCAGAAGCCTGACTCCTTCAGAAAAAAATTACCCAGTGCACAAACTAGAGTTCCTGGCTTTGAAGTGGGCCATTGTTGATCAGTTTCATGATTATTTGTATGGTGCCAAGATATTGTTAAAGACTGATAACAATCCTCTGACTTATGTACAGACCTCTGACAAGTTGGATGCCACTGGTCATAGGTGGCTCTCTGCCTTGGCCACCTACAACTATGCTGTTGAGTACAGGTGGGCCTAAACCATATAGATGTGGATGCTTTCTCTTGGAGGCCTATGCCACAAACTGATTAGGTCAGGTTGTCCGAACCTGACATAAGAGCCCTCTGCCAGAAATTTGACAATGAGGAACAGGTGTCTCCTGACGGGGTGGACTGTATGGTGGATTGTTTGGGACCATCTGAAAATTGCATACCTGCTGCCTACTGTCATTTCTCTGCCTTAGACACTAGCTCACTACCCCAATTCAACAATGATAGTCTCCAACAGGCTCAATCCTGTGATTTTATGATAAAAATGGCTGTGGAGGCTTTGCAGGCTGGGAGGGACGTGTCCAAGATGCGTCCTACTGATCTAAGGACTGCCTTGTTGTAAGGTGGGGCCCAAATTGAAGCTGATTAACCAATTACTATACAGAGAGACTGTGAATAAGGAAGGCCGGGTAGACAAACAACAACTAGTGCTGCCCTCAGCTTTTAAAGAACTGGTCTTAAGGTCTTTGCATAATCAGATGGGGCATCTCGGCATAGAACGAACACTTGATCTAGTACGGGCTCAATTTTACTGGCCAAAATGAGTACGGATATAGAGCAATATGTCAAGACCTGTAGCCGCTGTTTGCAAAGGAAAGCTTTTCCCCAGAGGGCTGCTCCCCTGGTCAACATTACCACTAGTGCCCCTATGGAACTGGTCTGTATTGATTTTCTGAGTCTAGAACCTGATCTAAAAAGTGTCAGTAACATATTGGTGGTCACTGATCATTTTACCCGGTATGCACAGGCTTTCCCGACTAAGGATCAGAAAGCAACCACAGTGGCTAAGATACTTGTTGAAAACTTTTTCATCCACTATGGGACCCCGCAGCGGATCCATTCCGACCAGGGAAGGGACTTTGAGAGCCATTTGATTAAAGAGATGCTGTCTTTGTGGGGGGTGCGAAAGTCAAGAACCACCCCTTACCACCCTCAGGGAGATCCTCAGCCTGAAAGGTTTAACCATACATTGCTTGACATGTTGGGCACATTGCAACCAAGAGACAAACCGAGATGGAGCCAGCAGATTAGCACCCTAGTTCACGCTTATAATTGTACAAAAAGTGACGCCACAGGATTTTCCCCATACCGACTGATGTTTGGGAGAGAGGTTAGACTGCCAGTGGATGTGTGTTTTGGGGTTTCCCCTGATGGGGTGCAAGCAGAGAACCATTTACAGTATGTACAGAAATTAAAGGCCCAATTAAACCATGCCTACCAACTGGCCCAGACCATGGCCGCTAAACGAAACCTGGCCAACAAGGAAAGATACGATAAGAAAGTAAAAACAATGGAGCTAAAGGAAGGGGACAGAGTGTTACTGAGGAATCTGGGACTGCGTGGAAACATAAAATTGATGACAGATGGCACCACCTCCTCCACACTGTTGTGGGAAAATTGACAGATTTGCCTGTATATAAAGTGCGCCTGAGAACAATTCCAAAGATGTGAAAACTATACACCAAATCATCTGCTGCCAATCGGCAAATACTGATTGAAGCTGAATCTTCAAATGCCCCCCCTCCAGGCCTATGACTAGATCGTCTGCCAGGAAAAGCACAAATCCCATTGATTCTTCAGCAGGCTAACCAAGAGGGCCTCGCCCAAAGTCTGCAGAGGGAAATGATCAACCATTGGTGTCAGAAGATGACAAAGATGATATTGAATACTATCCCTCTTATGAATTGAGTCAGTTATTTTGGGGCAATCCCCTTGTTAACTCTGGAGATGAGGTTGGGCATCCTGGACTGTCTAAGCCCCCAGCTTTGTCTCCAGAACCCATGTTTCCAGAGCTTGAATTGGTAGCAGCAATGTCCAGGGAGTGGGATCCTTGAGCATGGCTGAACTGTCTGGCCTGGCTGCATTATCTGATTTTCAGAGGAAAAGAGTGAGATGGGGGAGCAAACAAGTGATATGCCAGACCCGGAAGAATATTTTGAATGCCCTGATGGTTCCTCACCGGTGCCTAGACAGCCCCCAGCTGAGCCCAGCGGGGTGGGTCCGGGGATAGAAGGTCAGGCCCCCAGTAGTACTATGAGTGCTAAGCCCTTTTCCCCGTAGAAATTCCCATTGCTAATGTCACTGAAACTGAATTGGAGTCAGGGCCTGTTTCAGGATCTCTCGAGACTCCTAGGTGATCCAGCCGAGAAATACGGCTGGTGATAAAGTTGAGTTATGAGTCTCTGGATCAGCCAGTGGATTTGCCCTTAAATGTGATCCACAAAGGGGTGTATGTGTCCCCGAGTTCCTTGCCTAAGCTAGCCTTGGGGGATGACTCTAGACTGTTAGTATGACCCTTTGAGTGCGGTGCCCCTGCTTTAGGTAACCCACCCATAACTGAAAGGGAGGGTTCCCCCCAGTCCCGGTGTCATGAGCAGGAACTAATGACCTGAGTTAAGAAAGGGAGCAAGAGTTTGTGTGTATAAGGTTGTGTAAACCATAGTACATTGTAAATGTAATATTCATGTATGTAATGCAAAGTGTGATATAGTGTTAACTAAGATATTTGCCTTACAGTGATTCAAGGGTAACTACTTGATGCGGACACCAAGTTTTTTCAGGCCAGGGATGGTGTAAACCCCTTGTAAATAGGGGTTCCTGAATGCTTTCTCAAGCTCGTTTCATGCTCCACACCTGGTTGGTGATTGGCATAAAAGCCATTTAAATGGGTAGCAGTTGAGCACTCTTAAAAGCCTCTGTAGCTGTCTTTTAAGGGCTGCCTGTTGCAGCCATAAGTAACTGAAAAGGAGGGGCTGTGTGGTTGTATGCCCGAATCCAGCCTGGGACACTGAAAAAATAACTCCTTCCGCCATCGCTAGTGGTGCAGAGGGAGTTCTGTCGGAGGATGCGATTGTTTATTGGGAATGATGTAAAATAATAATGATAATGTGGTTGTTCTAACCTGCCTTCCTTTTGCAGTGAGGACTGTTAGGTTGTCTCTGCCATTTTGGTCCAGAATTGTTGAGTTGGACCAATCAGTACCTCAGGACCCTACAGAGTCGGCTGACCAATGGAGAAACTGCTTGTCCTTGAGAGAGGTATTATGGGCTATGGCGCTTTTTCGCACCACTGAGAGCCGGAGGAAGTGACTGGCATGTTCAGCCAGCCAATGGAAACGGGTAGCGCCCGCTTGGGGTGGAGTGCTCAAGGCTGCCAAAGTTAGATTCGTTGAGGCTGAAGAGAGGAACGGAGCTGTGTGCTTCGCACTTGTGGAGGTTCGGAGCTGCAGCGTGGAAAGGCCTAAGCAGCTGTTTTGCCCTCTTTCAAGCGAGTCAGACTCAAATCTGCTGGCATGCAGTTGGAGGAGGCTGGTGCCAGTCCAGCTACCTACCAGGCTCAACTTGAGAGGACTGGAGAGAATTGCTGAGTCGTGCTTGGTTCGCCTGTGATGTTGAAGCTGTCGTTTGCTGTCCGAGTTCTTCTGCAAGTTTGTGAAGTCCTCTGTTGTTGCCATATAAATGTGTGAGAAGGCTGGTGAAGTTCAGGCTCTGCCCTGGCAGCGGTGAAGGAATCATTATTTGCTGAAGCTGTGAGTACTTAGTCAGGGTAGCTCCCTGCAGAGTGTGTAAACAGTGGTTTCCAGTTGTATTGTTGTACTGCTGACTGCCTAATTAAACTTTCCTCCTATTCTGTCTTGCTCAGGATTGTAACGGTTATCTGTGTTAAGGGCCCCAACCAGCTGCCACGTTTGGACTAGCCGCTAGGGCTTGGGTACCCAGGGACAACCAATCTTAGGGTTAGGCTTGTGCACAGAGCCCTAGGTGGATAATTATAGTATAAGCCATTAACGGATTCTCCTTGTTATCTGCCTTTAATAAATCAGATTATTGTGTTGCAACCATCCTGGCTGGTTTGTGCATCCCTGGTGAACTGCTATATAGTGACCATGATATAACTGTACCTTACTTTACAGGGGGTCCCCAGAGTGGGCCGAGAGATACTACCCAGGGGGTAAGTGTACTGGTGAAAAGAATTGTTGGTACCCAGTGTGAGCCACTAGTGAGACAGAAGGGGGGTTGCAGTAACCCAGAGGGCTGTAACTGAGGCAGTCTTGACCGTATTAACCCCGACCTCTGGGTGAAGGCACCCGTCAATGGATCTGGGCCCCTCACCCTGTCTCAGTGGAGGCAGGCAGGGGTAGTAGCCCTAAGGGTAGCACCCTCTGGGGGGTTACACATATAAAAAGAAAAGGCAGCAATCACAGATTATTAAAAATGTCCTAGTTATAGGGGTAGTAGGAAGAAAGAACAAACAGAAAAAGTGGAAAGGGGGAGAAAAAAAAAAGAAAATTGTGTTGGAGACAACATATTGGATTTCTGCAACTTAAATTAAAGTTACTCAATATTTTAACTTCATTATATAAATAACTCATTTTTATTTCTTCAAATGTGGAGTTAGATCGAAATCCTCATTTAAGCCATGAGGAGTAAGTGTTTATAAATAAAAAATCCAACGAGTCTCTTTCTGTTGCAGAATTGTAAGTCTATCCCCTCCCCAAATGCGAAATGGAACACATTCCAGGGCAATAAATTTTAACCCTCTTGGATTTGTATTATGTGATGTTGCAAAACGTGCTCCAATCACATTTTCCAAGTTGCAATTGTATATTGCATGAATTTGTTCCTGTATCCGTACTTTCAAAAATGAGTCACCATACCCACATATTGTAAGCCACAAGGGCACCAAACTACATAGATTACACAAGTACTACGACAAGTCAGAAATTGGTGAATGCATGTTACTGTGTCATGTTTAAGGGGATGAATGTAAATTTCCCCTTCACAAGCATATGTGCAAACATTGCAAAGCCACATCTGTAAAACCCATTAGGTCGAACAGATAGCCATGTCTTATTAATAGGCTTTGTAGTAAAATGGCTATTTGTCAAGACATCAGCTAATGATTTCCCTCTACGGAAGGTTACCCTTGGGGAATCTCCTATACATTTTTGCAAATCAGAATCTGATGTCAAGATGGACCAGTGTTTATATATACTGCTGCTGATTTGGCCAGAAATGGGACTAAAATCAAGGACCATTGTAACAGGACTGTTAGTTGAAATTTTTTCTTTTGGTACTAATAATGTTTCTCTAGCAAGTAATTTGACCCTATTAAGGGCTTCTAACATCACACCATGTTCATACCCCCATCTCAAAAGATGCTCCACTAAATCTAAGGCTTGTTTTTCAAATAAAGCATCATCCAGACAGTTGCATCTTATGTGAATTAACTGTGAGTAGGGGATAGATTTAATTAAACGTTTGGGGTGTGCGCTTTTGTAATGCAAAATAGTGTTAGCTGCTATCAACTTTCTATAGCAGGATGTAATTATTTCACCACTTTGGAGACCTGACAATGTGATGTCTAAAAAATTAATTTTCTCTTGTTCCACAGAATGTGTGAACATTAAATTGAAGGTTTTGTTATTAATGTACTCCAAAAATTTTACTATTTCTGGTTCGGTCCCATCCCATATACGTAGGATGTCATCAATAAAATGCCACCAATGGATAATATATTTACAAAAAGGATTGTTTGGTCCATGGATATAGATGTCTTCCCAATATCCCATGTATAAATTTGCATAAGATGGTGCAAAAGATGCACCCAGAGCTGTAAATCTTTGTTGTAAATAATATTGTTTGTTAAACAAAAATAATTCCATGTTAGGGCAAATTCCAAACCTTCCAAAATAAATTGTATTGGCACTTGATTAGAATCTACATCTTTATCCAAAAAATATTCAACAGCCTGTAATGCCTTGTCATGTGGTATGCTCGTGTAAAGGCTGGCAACATCTATTGCTAGCCATTTAGAACATGAACACCAATTTATTCCTTTTATGTTGTACAATAAGTGCATAGTGTCTCTAATGTGGGATTTTATAGTAGTAGCAATAAGCTGCAAGACAAAATCTAAATAGATCTCCAAATTCTCAGTAAGGGAACTTATTTCAGAGGCGTTTGGATGTCCCAGAGGGTCCGTGCCATGTTTGTGTATTTTTGGTAAGATATAGAATGTTGGGGTAACTGGAAATCTAGGTTTAATAAACCCAGCTTCTGAATATGTAATCCAGCCCTGTTCCAACGCCTTAGTCATCAAACAATCTAGTTCAGTAAAAAATTCAGTAATGGGATTATAACCTAGTTTGCATTAGTCTTCACCTACATTTAACAAATCATACACCTTTTTGATGTAAAAATCTTCATTCATTATCACAATATCACCCCCCTTATCGGATGGTTTTATTATAATACCTGGCAGGTCCCTTAGATCCCTAAGGACCGTACATTCAGTTGGTGTCAAGTTAGTATTTGAATGAAATATTTTCCTTCTGTAACCTTGTAAATTCTATTCTACACTGCTTTTTCAAACACTACAATTATAGGGTTCATGGGACCTGTCAAAGTGAAAATAGATTTGGTTTAAAGGGTGTACGATTATAATGGTGAAGAGCATAGTCTGTAGCTGGGTCTAGGTCTGTCAACAAGTCGTTAAGATCCACATTGTCCAGAATATTCTGTAACCAAAATTCATACTCTGAAAAATGTTCTTGTATTATTCCTGTTTCTGGTGAACTACCAATTCTGGTGATTTCTTCCACACTGAATGAGAGTCCTTCTCTATTATAACCCATGTTGTTATACACAGTTGAAAATGCCAACGTAACTTTAGTTTTCTAATGAATCTAAAAAGATCCACTTTAATGTTAAACAAGTCAACTCGAGGTGTTGGCACAAATGTTAGTCCTTTGCACAAAAGATCTTGCTATTCCTCTGTTAAAACAATGTTAGTGAGGTTAATAATATTTATTTCCTGAATGGGTATCTTGTTGTGTTGCTTTCTTTTGCCCCATCTCCCCAGTCTGGTTGTCTTGAGCCACCTTCGTTTTTTGACTTTTTAGATTTCGATGATTTATTATCTTTTGTTTCTTGACTTTGTTGTTTATCTTGATTCTTTTTGCCCCTTTGCTTATATTACTGTTTGGCAGATGTGGCGTCCTGGTTTGGTTGTTGGGGGATACAACATTAGTCGAACTTTCCTGGCTTGAATCTGTACTATCACTGTTTAAATCTTGTGTTGCAAATCTTGTTTTTTTATAAGTTTGCTGCGTAGCCTTAGATGTACCTTGTTTGGGCTTAAAGTTGTGTGATCTGGATCTTTGGCAACCTCTACTTAAAGATCAGTTCTAAACATTTAAAAAGAATGAGCATCAACTAGTGGTGTTTTAAAAGACATTTTGGTGCACATTATCAATCTAGTGGTGCCCCTATTTATAATATTATAAAGTTTTTAATGTATTTCTGATATTCTTTTTGATGATTTAAGTCAAATAATACATTTTTTGCTGACCTTTTGTAGTTTTGGTGACCTCCAACAAACTGGCACAGCATTGCATTAATGTTTTGCATAAACAGCATGTAGCAGTTTTTTATTTTGGTTTATAACACTGGTAAAAAAAATTTAATGGGTACCTGTGTTAAGTAATTACTACACAACAGTTAAAAATAATAATATATATGTACATTCTCTTGCATGATATAACAGATTGACTCTGCAAGAAAGCAAAATGCATTACTTAACTTACTGTGTGTTTTTTATAGTGCAGTTTGACCGTCTCACTTATAAACCCCCCTTTTTTCATCCTGTATTTATTTTTCATTTTATGAAGCATAATGTGATTGTTCTTTAAATAAGGTTGAAATAGATGCATTACAGGATTGATTAAGGATTGTATATCTGCTTTTCACTTGTTTTCTTTTTCTTATCTTTATTCTTTTTAGCACTATTTTTTTCAGTTAAATTTATCTATAGTGCTGCTGCTAATATTTTTAGCTCTGTGCAATTATGAGCAATAATTTATTAATTACTTAAATGGTTAATTGAATCAGTTGATGTGTATTTAAGGAGAACAAGTGTTTTACTGAATGTATACCCCCAGAAGACCTAACAGTTGAGGCGCTAGGGGTTTTTGTTTGTTCTGTTATCTCCACACTTTCAATAAATCTTACACTATTCATGGTGGAAATTGAATTCTGGAGTGCTGGCATATACTTTCTGTTACAGGTGAATAACCTGTTTTTATGTGACTCTGGTCCATAATCAAGAGGATTGAGTCAGTGACCCATAGTATGGAGGTGATAGTTGAGCGATGTGTCCTACAGCCAGATTGAAAGAGGGAAGGAACATCAGAGGAAGGTAGGAACTCTGAAAGCCTCCACTAAACAAGGGACTCTTGTAGTTTAGCTACTGAGGGAAGGCTGGTAATTGCTGGAAGACTGGTCGCCCCTTTTGTGAAGAGGCAACACCTTGGCAACCATCCAGGCTTGCAGAATGGTGCAGGTAAAGAAGGAGAGGCTCAAGAGGTTATGAGAGGGGTGGCTATTGCAAGAGTGGAGATGCAGAGAAGCTTTGGGTGGAGTCTGTCAGGGCTGGCTTTGGGAGGATTAAGTGATATTAGTGCCTGGTAAACTTCTTGAGGAGAAACAAGGGGGAAACTAGCCAATTGAAGAGGGATGAGGGAGAGGTCAGGTGAGGCTGGAGAGGGAGGGTCATGAAGAACACAGGTAGTGAAGAATTTGTTAAAATGTCAGCAATGGAGAAAGGGTCTGAGACAGGGATCTGTCTAACTTAAGGACAGGAGAGGCAGAGTGTGATGGAGGTCAATGAGGGAGTGGATACCATTCCCAACGGTAGCAGGCAAGTGGAGATTAGTGTGTTTGTGGGACCTAAAGTACTCAGCCTTTGTTAAATGGATGGCCTTTGTGCAATCATTTCTGAGGAATTTGTACACCTGCTGATTAGACGGGGATGGGAGGGCTTATATTGAGCCCTGGTGTGATCCCAAACTTTGCACAGGGTTAAAAGGTCTGGCATAATCCAGGGGCAATGGAGATGCTTGACTCTCTTTTTTTTAAGAGAGGCATGGAGATTCCCGATGCGAGTGATGGTGTTAGAAAAGTGGTTGAGTGCAGATCCGAGTTGATATCTAGGTCCAGGAATATTGTGTACCAGTCTACACGAGATAGGTCCAGAATAAGGGCAGCAGTATCAAGGGTGCAGAGCGGGTGAACCCAGATATATTTAGGGGCTGATTGGGGAGATGCACCTTCCTTATACAGTAGGTGAGGCAGTGATCACTAAGAGCATCAGGGAGGACATGAGTGACAGTGATGTGATGGGGGTGTAAAGAGAGCACCCTGTCTAGAGGGGAATGATTAGGGGAGTGAGGGTTAAAGTGAGTTGGTCCAGAAACCAGCTGGGTGAGGTTAAGTGACTGGATCTTGAGAAGGGTGGGCTTGGCATACGGGGAGAGCCAGTGGGGTGCAGGATCATCATGTGGTGTTAATGGGAAGTGAGCCAGAAAGGGGAATGAAGCAGAGGAGAGCTGCAGGAGTGGTATTTGTTCTTGGGAGCCGGGAGTGGGGGAGAGAAGCAGAATGGAGCTACCTGATCACTGTTCATTGTTTTTGCTGTTGGGGGAGAGCAAAGAGTGGGGAAGAAGTAGAATGGAGCAGCATTTGTTGTTGAGTGGGTGAGTGGTGACTAGGGCTGTGTGAAATTTATCTTCCACCAGCAGAATTCTAGCAAAATGCTGATTTCAATTCCATGAAATTTTGCCAGATTTCCATGAAAATTTCATGAAGTTTGCCAAAATTGTAATTTCAGTTAGTTTGATCAAATTTAAAAAATGTTGTCCAAATTGTACCAAATTTGATATGTTGACTGTGCGTTTACCAAGTTTCAGATATCTATCTTTAAAGAAGACTGAGTTATAGGCCTCTAAACATTTGGACATTTTAAAATTACAGTTAACTATGTAAACTAAAAGTGTTTTTTTCCAAATTGCACCAAATCTGGTGCTGTGTCTTACTATGCCCATACATATGTGTACCAAGTTCCAAATTCCTAACTTTAAAGGTGACTGAGGTATAAGCTTCCAAATCTTCAGAAATGTTAAAATTACATTTGGTAATTATGTAAAATGCTGAATTTTAAGCCCCTATATGTTTAAAGCTAGAGAAAATAATATTGCCAATGTTGTTATGCTCATTGACCCTAAATATTAGGTTTTAAGACAACCCCCATTGCCTGACATCAGAGCATCATGCTGCCATGCTGATGATCAGGATTCAGAAGCGAGCCCAGAAAGTCATGTTGGGAGGCAGGTCTTGGCTGAAACTTACAATTTACATAACCAGTACTTCTCTATTTAGCAGTTTCTATGACTCTTCAAAGAAAGCTTGCATCTAAGTTTTCAATTATCTAGCTCTAAAGATGGCTATGTTGTAAATAGAAAAATTTTCGGAAATTTCCATATGAATATTTAATTGCAAGATTTGAGCCTCCATAACTTCTTCACATTTTGTGCAAATGTTGTGAAACTTAACAAGCATTTGGGAGTCCTTCCTTCCAGACAATACGCATGCCAAATTGCAGGCCTCTAGCTGTAACAGGGACCATGTTATTGTCAATTTAATAAATTTGGAAGATTCCAAATAATTTCACGAAATTTCATGGAATTTCACAAAAATTCCACAAATTTGAAATTTGCTAATTTCATCCAGCTCTGTTTTAACATGGATGCAAAAATTTGTGTGAAGGCACTTGCCTTTCACCTTGACAGTATCCTTTCTGACCTAATTCATCCATCCTATGTTGGATTTGTGCAAGGAAGGCTAAGTATTGATCACCTTCAGTCACTCATTAATTTATTCCAGGCTGTGAAGGCTAATCCCACATCTGCTGCTGCAATCACACTTGATTTCAATAAAGTGTTAGAGTCCAGTGGAGTTAGCTTACCTGACACATGTCTTGGAAAGAATGGAATTTGGCCCCTCAATTTCTGGCTTGATTAGGGCTCTATATGTTAGCCAATCAGCTAGAGTTCTGACCAACAATATGCTTTTCTCTATTATCTATACAAAGGCAACCAACAGAGATGCCCTCCTTCTTCCTCGTTTATATTGGCCATCAAACCACTGGCCATTGTCATTTGCTCCCACCCTCTTATTTCTGGCATCAGGCTAGGCAAAGTGGACTACTACATAAAGCTATAGGCAGATGAACTGCTAATGCTTTTGTGAAGTGCCCTAGCTGGGATTCATCTGCTCCTAAATCTCCTATTGCAATTCCTTAGCATTTTGGGCTTGAAGGTTAACTCCTCTAAGACAGAACTACTCCCCCGATGAATAGTTCTCCACAGTAATCATTTTCTCAACAAGGCCTGTGCTAGTCCCTTCAAGCTATCAGATATGTTGGCATTCAGTTGACCCTGGACCTTTCTCATATTGGCATACTGAATCAAGCCCCACTCCTGTTGGATCTCCAGAGGGAATTTAGATGGTGCCTGCAGATTAACCTTTCTTTAGTGGGCAAAATATTAGTGGTTAAAATTATTGTGATTCCAAAGTTGTTACATCACCAGTCTCACCTACCTATTGTCAGTCTCTCTTCCTGGTATGCAAAAATTGATACCTTAATAGGCAGATTCCTATGGAAATCCAAGGCACTAAGATATAGTAGAATTAAATTGCAATCCTGTTGGAAAAATGGAAGTTGGAATCTCCTTACATCTATGCCTACCACGTGTCTTTAATGGAAGTACAAACTACAAAATGGTTTCTGCACCCTCCATGGCCTCTCCCCCTGTGGTTGCAAATGGAGTGGGAGCAATGTGCAAATCTGGCTCCTGCTACATTGTTATACACTGCCCCACCAGCACTGCCAAAAGACTGGCCTACTATAACAGCCTCAGTGAGAGCCTGACAGCAGTTATCCAAGCTTAATAAGCTTCAACGTACTCCTATGGGCTTGGCTCTTCTTTAGGGCAACCCGTTCCTTACTCAGTGTTGGGCAAGTAATGCATTACAAGACACACGTTACTGTAATCTAATTATTTTACCATTTAACTTGTAATGGTAATGGATTCCTTGCAAGAAAATGTAATATTGGGAAGTTACAGATTACTTTTTTTTTACAAGTAATGCATTACTGTAACACAGTTTTCTGTATTACTTTTCCTAGTATTTGCAGCTTTGAACTGAGCAGCAGGATCAACTTCTTACCAGTGTCAGGCTGGCCAGATACTTGGAAATCTCTGAATTGTTCCCCCCTGCAGGCTGCAGTGCATACTGTGTGCATTATTCTTTACGTGGGAGGTGCAGCATTTCTGCAAACAGGTATAGTAGGGCCTTCCCTTACCTCCCAGTCTTTGTGCGTACCCAGCCATCCCCACTGAAATCCAGCATGCACGTTTACCTGGAACCTGAGATAGCAGTGTGAAAAGAAAGACAAGCATAAGAAAAAAAATCCTTATCTCAATGCGATGAGACACCACGGCAGTTGAATCATCCTGGACCAAACAACATGGGAGTGGAGGGACATAGCAAGATATCACACTTCTTTCACGTGATTTGTTGGTTGCCCTGTTTACTTAAAATAGCAGAGCAGGGCTACTATGTGCTCAGCACCTCCATTGGCTGTTCTGTGTCAGAGCTGCTGGTAGAGGGCACTTTAAATTTGTAAACATGGAGTGTAGACCAAACTGCGCACTGATGTTCTGAAAGAGCAGCTTGCTGCACTGCAGGGTTTTATTTTAACTGGGGGATTTCTAAAATGCACTCAGTCCATCATCGAGTAATAGGGTCCAGAGTAAATGCTGAGCAACTTGGAGGACCCAGCTGCAGGCAAAGAGCCCAGATTTGAGAGGAGAGACCTGTGCATGTGACATGGTAGCTATTATCCAACACCCGCCCACAAAAAAAACCTTCCCTACTCCTGGTCTAAAACTGCAAGTTGGTCAGTAAAGGATAAGGTAAGTTGTGTAGTCTAAGAAAAACTGCATTTATTTGCAAGTCATGAGTGAGCCTCTATAAACGTAAGTGCAATAAATACCGAGGCACCAAATTGTATTTGACAATGTGCCAAAACAGAGTCTGGATGAGATGGGGTGTGTATGCTTGCAGGGTGGGGGCAGATCATCTACATTTGTCCCATTCCAGACTTCCCATCTACAATCTCAGATTACAGCAGCTGGTTGTTGCTTGAGGTAGAGGAGGTGCAGTGCATGCTATAGCCTGAGACCCATCCCAGCTTCCAACGCAAGATCTCTCTACCAAAATAATGGAAAGTCATTTCAGACAGCAGCATTTAGTTTTATTATTTGGCTGTGGACTAGGGAGGGTGGACAGGCAGTGTATTCTATATGTTCCAGACAGAAGCAGAGCTAGAGGAGGGCAGAGGTATCTCCAACAAACAAGAGAAGTGGCATCTGCTGAGATCAGCTGTTAACACAGGAGACACGATTCAAAACTCTTCCTTTGCTTCATACTATTGAAGTTCTAAATGATGTGGGTTCACTAGCTGTCAGCCTGCATGCCCCAACTGCTTGAATTTACAGCCTAACCTTTGCATAGTTCTTTCTAGTTACTGCTGTGATGGCTCTTAGCAGGTACTTAATTAATGGCCCTGACCGCTCGATGAGTCATAAACCAAACTGTCACTTCCAGGGAGCGATCTCTGGCTGCCCTCTCACACACAAAGTCAATGATCTCTAACCACATCTTTTATTATTGTATGGGGAGGCACTGTCCTCCATTTTATAAAAGCAAAAAAAAACACGAACATCTAATGCAAGCCATGAGCAGCCTTTGATGCGAGATGTAACAGCAGTCAACAGTGATTACCCTGTTACTCCCCCCCCCCACCACATGCTGAGATTAGTAAGATCTTAGAATGGTATGACACCCAGCACTGTTCCAAAACCAGTCAATTGACAAATTCTGCCTGTCAGGAATGTAATATATATCTGAGCTGGCCCTGGATGGATATTGTGAGATCTCCACCTCTGTGTGCATCAGTCATGGACCCCTTGTCTCCTAAAAGCAGTGGATCTTCTGTGCACTTCCTATTCAACCTAGTTGAACCTGACTGACAAGGGTATAAGTGCCTTCTGATTGGATCCACATCAGTCTGATTCTGTCCTCCTGTCCAGGGGTGTAGCCAGGGATTTCAGATCTGCACACAAGTGGACTCCTGCACCCCGCGGTGTATACAATATACAAATGTACACAGGACTGTGTTTGTTGCCTCATTTGGCACAATAAATACAACTTTTGTATCTCATGACAATAGTTGTTGCCATGCATGGGTACATACAAGCGCCATGCATTGCCCCTAAGACACCCACATACCAGCCCAGAGCCTGTAAAGTTGTATTGTCCTTGAGATGTAAAGACAGTATTAGTGACTAGTCCTTCTAGTTTTGACTCCTATGAAAAAAATGACAGAAAGGTTCAGCATTTTCTTTGTTAGTTTTCATGGAAAAAGGAAGCAGTTCAGAGCCTATTTGCTACCTCCCTTAAATAAAATTGCACACCATGGAGTACTTGGAGTATGCCTGGCTACACCCATGCTCCTGTCTTTAAAACCCAGCAGTTCAGAACAGAAAATAGGATCTACAACCTGCTGCACTAGCACAGCCAATTATTCCTCTACTGTCTGACCTTGGCTACAAAAGAGGTAAGTGGCATCAGCTGACATCCTTCCAGCTCCCACCCATGAGCCACTCCCAAATGCACTGCTACTTGTTGTCACCCAGGTGACAGTACAGCAGTGGAGCTGGTTGCCCTTCCTCCCTGGAGGAGAAGCACATCCCCTGGGATGCTCAATCTTCTTCCCCCTATCTGGCCCCCAAACTCGGATTGCCTGTATAGTGAATGGAAATGCTACAGCTGTGCTGACAGGCAAGTCTTAGCATCAAGAAGACAGTATAGTGCAGTGGTTTAAGGCTCTGAGTTGCAAACCGAGAGACCTGGGTTTGAATCTTATAGCCATACTGTGTGACCCTGAGCAAGTCACTTAATTTCCATGTGCTCCCAGCAAACAAGCTTCAGCTTAGTGTATCTCTCCTAGTGAAAAAATCTATATATCTTACAATTTTAAAGAGCAGCACTCTTGATGGTTTTGGGCCTGGGGACTTGAGTAAAGACACAGCACAATATAAAGCACTGAAAAAAGTGATAAACTTTTTTTAACTCTTTATATATTGCATATCGATGTGTAAAACATGTACTGTGCACTGTATAATGCATATAACATACATAAAGGGTAAAATAAATGTAGAAAACAAAAACAGAAGAAAGAATGGTTGCAAAGCTGATTTTTATAAGCACATAAAGTGAGTTGTTGGAGAGCTAGAAGGTAGGAAGTGATGTGTTGCGATCAACCCTTCCTGGCTTGAAATAGCAAGCTGGGGATCAGCTGCCCCAGTAAAGATGTTGCTCTAGCATACCTAGGTAAAAAATTAGAAATAAAAATTGTGTTAATAAATATAAAAAGTGAATATTACAGTTAGACAGTATTTGACAATTAACAAGTGAAGTTACTGATGAATATCTTAGAAACTATCACTTGTAAGAACCGATATTTGAAATCAAGTCTGGTATGGACAGACTTGGAGGAGAATATAAGTATTGCAAAATAAAGAATAAAATAATCCCTTAATATAAACTGGCTCAAAACATACAAGGAAAATGAAAATAAATATTACTAACATTGGGATTCTCTCTTATAAAAAACCCATGTTTGGAAGAACCACAAGGTTACAAAAAGGGTTTTCACTGTTTTGTATTGTGCTTGAGTCCACTCAAACCCCTGATAGTGTTGTTCTATAAAACTGTAAGACACCAAATTAATTTAATTTTATAGTATTGATGTCATCTGCTTCTGTGCTGTTTAAGGGGTGTTCACTGTCTAGAAGCCTGTCACTGACAAAGCTCTAGCAAGCGAAGCACCTGGATACCTGTTCAGTTTGTGGTAGTTGCTACAGTATTTTGCCACCATTACAATGAATTTCAGTTCAAATTTTACTCTGGACACTCCATCTGCTTTATTAATTTATTTTATACCTTCTGAGTGCACTACTCTGTTTGGGGCTAAATCACTTTTAGTCAATGCGCCTGCTGCAATGTTGGAGCCCTGGTTAACTGATTGCCCTCTCCCCATTTCAAAACCTGGCTCCACCACTCTCAGACTATCCATGACTGAAACTCCCATTCAAAGTCAGCTGCTCTATCCAGCTTAGACAGCAGCAAAGTGGGTGGGTGCCTGCCAGGTAGTGCTAGTAAAAAAGGAAAGACCAGGTAGGGGAATATCCATGCAATCAAGGCATTTTATTCAACAAAATGCTAGGCACAGGCATGGAAGATGGTACTGGGGAAAAACACGTTAAAACATGACCTGTTTGGTTGGGGTGGGGACAGGAGTGTTTGTTCAACTGTCCAGACCAGATAACATTCATGGTAGCAGATTTATTATTTGCTTGATTCCCCATACATCTACTCTACCAAAGTTAGCAGCTGGGGTCAGAGGCAGGGGTTGGTCAGAAGGTGGGTGGTGGGGGGGAAAAGGTTAAAGCCAGGGAAACATGATTTAACAGCACAGGGCAGTGGGGTACTATACTGTGCGTATGCCTTGCTGCTGAGATAGGTTTGCATCATGTGACAAAAACAAAACATGTACTTAAAGATGCCAAAACGCTGCCAGGTTGGGTGTGGCAGGATGCTTCTGTTCATGAAGGAGGGGGAGCAGTTAACTCCACTGTACCTCCAATGAGAAAAGCAACAAAACTGGAGCTCACAGAGCTTGCTAAGTAGTGAAAAAAAATGCCTTTCTAATATTAGGAGTGAAAAAAAAGTCTGCCTGATGAGGTATACCACCTCAAGTAACAAAACTGGAGCTCACAGTGCTTACGAGTTAAAAGAAGTCCTTTCTATTATTAGAAGTGCAAAAAAAGGCTGCCTGATGGGGTATAGTACCTCAGAAGCTAGCCCCTCTAACTCCCTCCATTTTCAATCAGCTGCAGCAATCTTTCAATTTATATTGTCCTTTCATGGAACTCGTGAGTATTTTAAATGTCACTGTGGTGGGGGAGGGGTGGGGGGCCTCGTGAATAAAATATCCGAAATTAATCCTCAGTACTCTCATCACAGCCTGCTTATGCTTGGGACCTGTCATGCATTTTGAAAGCACTGGCTAAAATCTGCTCAGCTTATTTCTGTAAATCCAAACCAGAATACCCCAATGCCAAAATGGTCTGAGCTGTGAAAGAGCTTGGTACATCCAGCAGACCGGGGTATGATTCCCACAACCTCCCCCTTCACACAGTGTGACTCTGAACAAGTCACTTAACCTGCCCAGTGCTCCTGGTTCACCCCTGAACATATGTACCAGTGCCTAGTGAGCCTTATCCAATTACCAAAAAATGAAGAAAAAAAAGAATACAGAAGCTGGCTGCTTCCATTCTGAGGTGGGCATGTCATACTTTATTTTCCAGACACTTCTCAGAGTAGCTAGCTATTTTAGCAAATACTGTATTTATTGGTGAAAAAGGATAGAAAATGTTGGTGCCAGATGGAGCAAAATAATGCGGTGCCTTTGCCCTTTCCTTTGCTGTGCTTTGCTGTTATGGATTGGCTGAGGTTCATGGGCCTTTTTTCTTCTTTGATAGGCCAGACAGTATTAAAATTGAACTAGGAGGAGATGAACATGTATCATTCTACCAGGGTGTTATGGGTTGGTGATAGGTGCAAGAGGTGTTCTGCTGATACAAGTTGACTGAACTGTGTGTGAATTGACAGGCAAATGGTCAGGGGCTTGCAACAAGAAATATATATAGTCTTTAGTCATAGGAGTGAGTAAGTCTGTGTGTAGGTGAATATTTAAATTTGATTTAAAAATAGACTCAGAGTTCTTTGACAAGTACCCAACTACCTGTAATGGGCGATTTGGAAAGAGTCAGGGGTGGAGAAGGGAAAAGGGAATAAATTACATTTTGAAAGAAACACTGTTCATCCAGGGCCAAAGACTGGGTATGCTGCTGCCTGGGTTGGGAGGGAAGGGGTTCTCTAAGACTCCAATTAGGATTTCAGGAACCTGGCTGTGTCCTTCCCAGCAGTCCAGATTCCTGGAGCGGCCATGGACAACCACTGATATAACATTGCCTTTAGGTTTTCTTTTCTTTTTTAAGCTTTTTGGGAGTTTTCTGAGCACAAAATGTATGTACTGAATGTTTACTATGCATAAATAACAAACTGATCAAAAGTAATATAAAGTAATATGAAAAGTAATAGGCGTTACAGATACTAATTACTTTTTATGCAAAAGTAATCAGTAACTGTAACTGATTATAGTTATTTCAGAGTAACTAGTAACTGTAACTGATTACTTTTTAAAAGTAACTTACCCAACACTGTCCTTACTATTGACAGACAAACATTGGCAATGTGCAGGAATTTACATGGACTAGGATTTATTCAGCCTAGGTTTGTATATTCTGGAAACCCTGGACCCATTTGAATACCTAAAATAGAGATATGATCTCCCAAACTGGGACTTTTAGAGGCATCTCCAGCTTTGGAACATCCTGTGTCCTCTCCTGCAGGCTGCAACTTCATGTTCGTTCGTTTGTTCGTTCTCTCTCTCTCTCTCCCTTCTCTCTCTCTCTCTCTCTCTCTCTCCCCCCTCCCTTCTCTCTCCTCTCTCTCTCTCTCTTTCTGTCCTTCAACCCTCTTGGCCTGGTGTCAGACCACTTATCGATGTGTCAGTAGAATATATCATGCCATCACTGACACTGTACCAGATCAGGTCCAAAATGCTCACTAGCAATCAGAAACTTCCTGAACAGACCTATACCAGCACATGTCTGGAGTAGCTGTTAAGTTCTAGTCAAGAAGGGCTTGCTATGATACATGTAATCTACCAATTCAAAACAAAGGTGCTCCATTCTTGATACTGAATGCTGAATAAACTCTCACACCCTAGAGCTGATGCGGATCACAGATGTTGGTGCTGTCAGCACAGAAGGAAATCTCATATCCTGAGAGTGTGCCTGGCATTGAAAACCTACTGGCAAATTTCCATTGGGACTGTGCCTCAATGGTGGGCCCTAACTTCCTGCTGAATCCATCAATCCTCCTCTTAGATCTCCCACTTGTGGGGATCTCATCATCTGATTCTTGCCTGACCTGGCTGATAGCAGCTAGCATAGAAGCCAAGTGCCTGTTGTAAAAGAGGTGAGAATGACAGAGGTTTCTCTTATAGTAAGAGTAGTGGAGGCCTTGTCATCATTACCTTCCCTTCCCTTTTCAGAATGTATCACCTGGTGAAAGGCACCCAAGCCCAATCATGTAAATGATGTAAGCCATATATGACCTCACCTTTTTGCAGCTTTGACCATGGCTTTCCCTTCAGGAAACAGGAACAATGGTCATGCCCCTCATGAGTCTACACCTCAGAGGTGTGCCTGTGTGCCTAGACTTTACCAGAACATCTGTGGATGGGAGCTCTGGGAGGAGCATTTGATCATTACCCACTGTTCAGACATGAAAGCTTACTATAAAAATTAACTATGTCATTTCTGCTCTGCAGCATCTCTCTGTCTAAATCTATAATACATGCTTTAATCTCTGTGATGTCGAAGTCATATGTGCTGTATGCAATGTCTACAGGTTTTTCAATGCCCGATACTGATGTATCTTGACTTATCCTCAATAAAAGTGAAATGGCTGTGTCTAACATAAAGAACAAAGGGCTGGAATTCTAGTAAATGGAGGCTTACTGGAGGAGTATAGATTGTCAAAGGGCACAAGACAAGAACTGACCATAGAATATTTGGCAATTAAGATTTGGAACATGCTGTTAGTCAAAGGGATCTCCGGCTGGTCAGTGTGACAACACAAAATCACACTATACACTTATGAAAGGTTGCTCTGAATCCTTCTACCTCCATACCAGTCTTGCTGCAGATCATTGAGAGCTTTGCCTTCTTCTCTGGATATAAACTTAATATTCATAAATCAAAGCTATGGTTATAGGTCTGGAGACCATCGGGGGCTTTCTGGGGTCTGAAAATGGTGGAGAAGGCCCTGACCTATCTAGGGATAAAGGTGGAAATGGACAAAGGCAGCATGTATGCTTTAGACTACAAGACCTTGTTGACCACCATATTAGCAGAGATACAGCATTGGAGGGCCATGCCTATCTCCATTGGAGGGCCATGCCTATCTCCATTGGAGGGCCATGCCTATCTCATGGCTGGGGCAGATCATCATACTTAAAATGTTTACACTCCCTAGGCTGGTAAATGCAATGCAGATGATGCATATGGGTCTAACAAGGGTGGATATTAAAGCCCTGGAGCGGGACTTCACTACAGTACCTTCATGTGGCAAAATAAGAGACCACACATGAACTTACAACTGGTGAAGAGTGTTATAGAGCAGGGAGTGCTAGTATTTCCTAACCTGAGGGGTTATTACATTTCTATCCAGCAGAGATACAGTATGTGCAGGACTGGTTCAATGGCATAGAGGCAACCAGGTTGTTAGATTTGGAGGAGGAAGGCAGTAAGATGAGACTCTCGACTTTCCTGGCAAAAGGAGAAAGGAAGGCTTATAATCAAGGGAACGCTCCTAAGCCCCTGACTAGATGCATCCTGCAAGTATGGAAGGAGATGAAGAAAAGAAGGACAGTGGAAGATGAGGCAACCATACTGGTTCCAGTGGCTGGTAATCATAAGTTTCTTCCCAGGCTGGAAGACAGTGGCTTTAAGGAATGGGAAAGAAGGGTGTCTTATATATAGGGGATTTGTATACAAGCTGAGGAATACAACCATTGAATGAATTACAGGAGGGACCTGACATCCTGGCATCACATCAATATAGATAATTGCAAGTTAGGGCATTTGGCAGCAGCCTGTGCAGGATTTCTTTTGCCGTACTCACTGTGCAGGAATTGGAGCAAGACACTTTTATTTCCTGGGGGTTGCACAAGGGGTTTCATAGCATGGTTGGCAAAAGCAGGATAGGACATACTTTCCAAATCTGTCCAGTAAAGGTAAGGCACAGTGGGAGGGGACCTGGGGTTCCTCTTACAGATGAAATGTGGGGAGCATTCTGAGGCTACATATGGTCCTCCTATTCTGCAACAGATATAAATAGTCCCAGTATAAATTTGTTCATAGGCAGTGGTGTCCACCAGGTATGGTGCATAAATTTTTCCCAAGGATTCTGCCAACAAGTGTAAGGTGCAAAACAGCATTAGGCACCTACCCCCACTTCTTTTGGGCATTCCCCACTTTACAGCCCTACTGAGAAATGATAGTGAGAGAAATAACTAATCTGCTGGCCTGGCTAATACCACGTACACCTATGGCTCTGTTGCTTGGCCTGGAGGATCTGGTCCTGGCATGCCAATGTATAAAGAACAACTGGGAGTCTTGTCTCCCTCCTACTCAGGACCATGGGGAAAAGCTGATCCTACAGGCCTCAGCATTAGAGTAACTGATATATGTCTTAAGGGACAGGGAGGAACTTTTCCTCTGGAGCTTGGGTGAATATTTGGATTCTCTACTTGTGGAAGAGACCATGATATTGCTAAAGGGTTTAATTTAGAGCCCAGCCCGTAGTATACTTGAAAAAGGTCTGAATGTGTTTCCTTGAAGCTGGAGCACCTCTGCTACATATACCTGATTCTTACTACTATCTTCTCATGTCCTACCCTCTGACTTTATTTTTCAGATGAATTGTAGAATAAACGCTATTTTACCTTGTCTGCTTATCCAGTTTGGATTCCTATATATTGTAGTGTTGTTTTATGCTAACACTGAAATAATAATATTATGCAAAAAAAAAAAATTAATTGCAAAATATTCTGCATAAGCTATGGTAGCTAGATATTTATTATCTATTAGGACATGAGGTAAAGAATAACAACTATGAATGTTTTTACATAAATTATTAAATACAAATGCAAATGCTGGCTTTGAGATGAAATAATGTAAACACATTTTATGCCCACAGGGCTTTTTTTGTTTCATATAGTTATTAAATTATTTTTAAACAGTACAAACAAAAACATTCAAGACAATGTACAACCACTAAGATACAATAGCTAGGAATAGAAAATCCATGTCAAAAGCAGATGTAACCAAACCCAAATTTAAATAATACAATTAATCAATGATACTCTTAATAGATTAGCTACAAAACAAATTGCAGCAAAGTTTTACCCTCAGAGAAGTTGCCACGTAAGCGTCCAGAATTTGCATCCACAGAAAGTTTTCCTTACCTCAGCAACTTCTACTTTGCCCCAAATTTGCAGATGGCATTCTGCTATTCACGCTGAAATTCTACACGTCATGCATTGATCCGCACTTTGCAAATTGCACTAAATTCACGGATTAATTTGTGGAGTGAATTTAGCCAACTTTTTCCAATCACTAGCCACAAATAACTAGCTGATCAAATAAATAAATGTAGCTAACTCCCTATTTCTCTCACATTTTTTTTTAGATCCTGTTCTGACTTTTCAGGCTCTTGAGCCCACCACTCAACACGGCTGTGGCTCAGTTCTTCCAGCTGCTCTGACGCACACCTCCTGGCCACTCCGTGAACACCTGAAGCTGGGTAAGACTTTCTGACTCCCCAGGGCTGATGTGAGCTGCTGCCATTGGCCATCACTCACTGCAAGTGCACCCTGATTGGACCCCGGTCCTTTTTGCTGCTCACAGATTGGCCCACTGCAACTTTCCCGACTCAGGGCTACTGCACCCTTTGTATCCAAGGGTTGGGCTGAAATTTCTATGCCTGCTCCCTCCTCTCCTCCAACCTTTATTAAATAGACTCTCCTTGCCCCTTTGTTCGCCCCTCCTCCCAGCTTATCTCTAGGGTGTCGTCCTTGGCCTCCTCCTCCTCTGGTCTGTCCATCTCGCTCCTCCTCTTTTCACTCCCAGCTCACTCTACCGTGTGGCTTCCTTACCTCCTGCACTTTTATAGCAGCACAACTGCTTTCCTTTTCTAGCTTACTACTCGGCTCTCTGTCCTTTGTTGCTGTTTCTTGACTCCACCTTGCCTATCCCTGCACTCTCTGTCCTCTGCCTCCTCCCCTACAGTTTCTCCCCTCTCCACCTTTCCTTTTCCTGCACCTTCTCTCTCCTCTACGTCCCCATCAACTGAACATGCATCCCACCCATACTCTTTACCCCCTTCTCCTCCTCCTACTTGCCCTCTTTCACTGGTCCACCTCCCCAGAGTCTGCTTCCCCTCTGCCCCAAACAGCTACCTACTCACTCCCATTTATCGACATCTAGGTACCCTACATATACAACTCTGCCACCCGCCCTGGGCCCTCCTGCACCTGATGAATTGTCCTCTCTCACCTATGGGCATTGGGTAACCCCTCATCCACTTTCATTGGTTTCACCCTGAACCTTCGCCTTTACCCCATGACACATTCCTGCAAGTCACACTCTCACCTGGCATGAAGGCGTAAGCACCTGACCTGGGAATTACGCATGTGTACTCTGAAGTTTTTGCTTATTCTCCTGCTGATGTCTGGCAACATTCATTCAAACCCTGGCCCAGCTCCTACTAAGGTAACAAATCAGATCAAACATGCAGGAGCCCTCTCAATCATCTCACTCAACATTTGTAGCCTCCTTCACAAAATGGATGCCCTTCAGAATTTTGCTTGCCAACATAGCCCAGATATCCTAGCAGCTGCTGAAACCTGGCTCTCCCCATTGGTCCCAGACTACGCTATCACCCTCCCTGGGTACAATGTTTTTCATCTTGATCGAACGACAAAACAAGGTAGTGGTTGCATCTTATACCTTAAGAATACTTTCTTGGGACACCACATTAGCTTTACTCCCCAAACCACCACTGCACAGATACTTCCCATCAAATTCCTTCTTGGTGCTCACAACAAAGCCCTCACAGTTGTTACGATCTACATTCCACCAAAAGAGCAAGGTAGTGGGCTCAACACAGTTTTTGAATTTGTTAAGTCTCTCCAACCGGACACCGAATCTATCCTTCTTGGGGACTTTAATATAAACTGGCCTGCTGTTGACAGTGGGGCTCACAGGGACTCTATAGCTGCAGCTAACCTCACCCAGATGGTTGACTCTCCAACCAGGAAAAACTATAAAACTGACACCTGCACCCTACCGGACTGGATCCTAACCAGCCACCCCATCCGGATCACAAACACCGCTGTCCTCCCTGAGTCACTCAGTGACCACTCCAATGTTAGCTGCTCCTGATCCAACAAATTCATCAAACCTCCCCCAAAAACCATCACCAGCAGAGTTCTTCCTCGTAGTCAGTTAACACATCTCAAAACCCACCTTCTCCAACAGGACTGGTCTCCAGTCTTCACAGCTACAAACGTGAACATTGCCCTGGACCATTTCATCAGAATCTTCAATGAAGCCTGCAACATATTTGCTCCATTAAAAAAGAGCAAAGTAAAGGCCCTCTGTAACCCTTGGCTCTCAGGTGACCTCCTAAGGTGGTCTGGCAGTATAGCCTAGAGGTTAGAGGAACAAGGTGTGAACAAGCTTGGTACATCCAGCAGACTAGACCTGAGTTTAAGTCTCACAATCTCCACTTGCATACTGTGTGACTCTGAGCAAGTCAATTAACCACCCAGTGCTCCCAGGTCGCCCCTGAAAACAGGCACATGTGCCTAGTCAGCCTTACCTGGTTACCAAAGACTAAAATAAAAAAATATAAAATATTAAAGGCAAGGGACCATCTTTGGGAGCTCGCCAGAAACTCTGAATGAAAAACTGACATCACTAACTACAAACATGTACGGAATGACTGCACCAAAGCTATTCGAGAAACAAAGTCTGTCTTCTTTAAGAGTGCTCTTACAAACTCCTGGGGCAATGGAAGAGACTTCTGGAATAACATAAAAGAAGTCACAGGGAAGTAGTCTAAATCCCCCCCATCCATTCTCTGCATTAATGGTGATACCACACTTGACCCAAAAAACCATTGCTGACACAATCAATGCTGCTTTCACAGACCTTAGTTCTGTATTTCCACGTGATTTTTTCAAAGAGGAGGATGCTTCAAATTTCACTATCTCCCTTGCCCCCACCAGCCACCCTCCCTTCTACTTTAAATCGGTCAAGATGTACCAGGTCCACAGCTATGTTACCAAAGCCATCGGCAAGTTCTGATCCAGCAATGACTCTCTTGACCTCAAACTTCTATCACTCACCATTGAAGAAGTACTCATGCCACTGACCAGAATCTTTAACCTCCGCTCAGATTAAGCCAGTTCCTGGACAAATGGAAATCTGCCACAGTAACACCTATTCATAAAAGTGGTATCAAACTGCACATGAGAAATTCCATCCAATTTCCATCCTACCTCCACTGTCCAAGGCCTTGGAGCGATTGTTGCAGACCAGCTTACTGACTTCCTGGACAAGCATAGCATCCTGTGCAGGCAGCAACATGGCTTTAGAAAGGGTCACAGTACCTTCACGGCACTACTTGAATTTACTGGCACCATCCACCACTCTCTGGACAATGGACAGCTAGCTGGGTCTACTTTCATTGATCTAACAAAGCCCTGTGACACCGTCAACCATCGTCTCCAGCTTGCCCAGCTTCAGCTTGCAGGGCTGTCACCCAACTCAGTGAACTGGTTCAAAAACTACCTCAACAACTGATCCCAAAGAGTGAAAATCACTGATACGCTCTCAGATGCCAGACCTGTTCACTCTGGTGCCCCACAGGGTTCTATATTGGGTCCCCTCCTTTTTAGACTTTTTTTTGAACACACTACCCAATTCCTGTCCGTATCAAATCTTACTCTATGCCAATGATGCAGTCATCCTAAGCTCCCATCATGATCCAAATCAGTTACAAGAGAACCTCCAGTGGGGTTTCACTGCAGTCGAAAACTGGTTCGTAAAACACAAATTGATCCTAAACCAGAAAAAAACAAAGACAATGTTTTTTAGCAGCTCCCACAGCAAAAATAAACAATACCATCTGTTCTGCCAACTCAAACCAAGCAGCTATTTGCCATTCACATTCACATACACACAATAACAAAACAATAAGTACAGCAAGCCAAAGCTTTATTATAGCAAAATATAATACAAAAGGTTATACATCACCGATTCAATAAAGCATCATCCAAGCCCTCTTCCAATGGCTGGGAAGCCCCCTTGTCAGCCTGGCTAGGAGACTCTCGAACTGGGAACTGGCCCACAGCTGGCGCGCCCACCCTGCAGGGAGAGGCTTCTAACCAGGCATTGAGAAAGCTTACATTTATATCTTATTCTATGCTAGGTAATCATGCAGCCCTCATAGTGTTGTTTTCCCACATTCTAGAAGCTGGCTGCTCCCAGGATGCCAAATTCACACCATAAGGACTGCTCAGAATTCTACACCTGTTAGGTCACTGTGCTCCAAACACTGGACGGTGCCTAGAACACTATGAGCTAAGCAGGAGTTTAAACAAAACTACAAAAACAGGTTGCCTGATAATATGCACCTTCAAGTCAGCAAAATACACTGTCTGAAGCAAAACATAATAATGAGGCTATCTAAAGAGCAAAACACCAATTAAATGAAGCAGCATGTAAAATGGAGTCAACAATACAAAATGGAGTATAAAATGACATACATTACATGAAATAGCATACAAAATGGAGTGACAATAATCAACATATTATACTATCACTACATTTGGTCCTTTGATTATTGTGAATACGATTTGTATGATATTGGTACCATAGCAAAATTACTACGAATATAACATGATAAGTAACAAGTCCAAATAAGCAAGATAATTGTCACTACAGGAATGATTATGATAGGATGTATCAGAATATTTAACACTTTTGTAGCTGATGGAGACCATCCTGTAAAAATATCCCACCAATAATGAGTAGTCTCTTGTTGAATCTTGGAACTTAAATCAATCATTTTATTTTTAACTATCGTAGTTTGCACCTGACTTTGCACTAATGATTTATTTTTTATTGCCAAATGAGCCTGCATTACATCTGTTTCCTGAATTATCTGTTTAATTTTATTTAACGAGATATTCAATCTTGATTGATTTAAAATATTGGGCTGCCAATACAAAATAAGCTTCTGCTCATTATCAGGGACCTGTGCATTTTACTGTGGTGGATGACATTACAACCAATGATTACTAGGAATCCATGATTTGAACACGGTCCTCCACACATATTTATTATTACTCATTAAATCACTCTGGGCCTTATTCTTGCATTATAGAATACATATGTCGATTGTGCATTCTGTCCAATCAATAAATCATAAATATTTTCTGCTACTCCCATTCCCCATACCTGTGAAGCATTAAATAACTGCAAGAACTCAAAATCATAATTCAAAGTTAATCTTTGGGATAAGAAACAGTTGGCATCCATTGAGCTTGTAAGTTAATTAAGCTAAATACATCAATTCCTACTGCCTGAAGCTGTTAGTCAGTGTTTCTATATCAACATTATTTAAAATTCCATGCCTGCCCCTGCTCCACCTAATAGCGTATCATACCAAGCTCTTTTATATTTGCATTTTCTACTAAACATAAACGTTATGTTAAAATGGATTACATTTTTCTGATACCGCTGCGCTACTGATGTACATGTGGATGGAACCTTAACTATACTATCATTGCTAATTACAGGATGATTTTTAACACTGCAATGTGATCTGCCCAAGTAGTTCTATTAGTTATTGCAGTAGCATTCATGCAGAATAACGTGTTCTATGTCAATCAAAGTAATACTTGCATTGAAAATGTCTGTTTGATTCATGCAGCAATCAAGTCTATGTTGTACAGTCACCATGCAACTATTCGTAAGTTGCAGCATCTAATTGCAGTCTTATTCTGCAAGAGATTTCATCTGTTTTGTAGGCATATTGTCCTGAGCCACCAGTTGTCATCCAGAGATTGACCCTGGTGAAATGTCATGTTCAGTACCATACACTTCTGTCGGATGGGCAGCTAAAGTTCCCTGGGTTCTATCTTTGGTATCATTTTTTCAACTCCAGGTTCCTTTACAACCAGTGTCATTACAGTTAACCCTTTGAATCCTTCCTCAGGGGTAACTAGCTCTGCCAAATGGACCATAAGACACACCAGCATTCCTTTAAAATCCATTGCTGGACCTAGAAAGACACAAATTTCATTATTCTGAAGATAACATTTATGTGCAGGCACGTATTCCCATTTTTCTTTCCCTGATCTGATAATTAACACTGTGTTGTCTCGCCTGGTGGCTATCACTCAGCTGGTTCAGGGAGGGCCATTTGGGTTTGTAACCCATATTTTGGCACCATTGTTAAAACCTCCTGTAGATCTAAAACCTTTATCCCCCTTGCTGTTAAGAGTGTGGGGCTTGTCCCTTTATAGGGGTCATTTTGTTAACTGGAATAATTAACAATTGAGCCACTCTGTCATACTGTTGAATTAACAGATTTTGTTCTCTACTATTCAACAAATTACTTTCACTTCTCCTTGGTAATCACAATCAATCACCCTCCCAAAATTTGTATTCCCTTGAGGGCTAGTTCTGATTTAGGTGCTATCCAACCAAAATGTCTCGGTGGAATTTGTATTCCAATACCAGTTTCTATCACTTGAATGTTTCTGCTGTTTATTCTGTATTCTTGAAGGGCATGTAAATCAAGTCCAGCAGCTTCTGGGTTGCCCTGCAAGAGACAGAGCTCCTGTGTAATTTCCTAATATAACACTGTTTCTGTAGTTGAGTAAGTCTGCACTTGCAAATTAGGAGTTATCATTCGCATTAAAGGGGTCTCAGATTCTCCAATTGGTCTATTATTTAAAATCTGTATGCTTCATGCAAATTCTCTTTCCATTTCAGTGGGCTCTCCCCAATTGTCCTTTTCACAATATGAGGGATTGGTCTTTGTTGCCCATGTTGGCATATAGGACACTGAGCAATAACAGTTTTAACTAAATCCAATGTTAGGGTACACCCCTACTATATGCCCACCTATAAGTGGCTTTCTCTCCCAAATGTCCACATTTTTGATGTGCCCATTTTGCCAGCCCTGATAACTGCTGACTTTGAATTTCTTCAATATCCACTGGAAGAATCTTAGCTTTTTCATCTGCAATAGAATTATACCATCGTTCTAGTGTATCTGAAGCACAATGAGCATCAACATGAAATACAGTGGTCTGAGTATTTTGCACCATAGTCCATATTTCCTGCCACAGTTCTTTTCCCATATTTCTTTGAATAAATTTTCCACTCATCCTTAGCTCCAGTGGGCAGCCAGGTTGTTAAACCATTGGCTACAGACCATGAATCAGTATAAATATGACATGTACCTTGCAACCTTTGTGGGTATTACACTGGAAGGGAGAAGGGTAAGCCTCCTCAAGCTCCTGGTGGAAGACACAGCTCGAATACTGTAGCAATAAAAGGTTAGCTGTGAAACACAGACAAACAACAAAACAAACACACATCAGTTTAAAAATAAAACAAGATTATTTCCATAGGATAAAAGAAGATAAGCGTCCTGGGTTCCTTATCCTAAGCATGACAAAATGTCCAGATTGATGGTCAAATGCGTCGTATCTCTGTAGATGGTAAACTCTCAAAAACAGCTGTAATAGTCCTTTTTCAAAATTGTAAAGTTTGTTCCTCTTCACTTAGAATACAAGTTTTGCAATAAAAAGTCAAATTACATGGTTCACTCTTGGTGTGACTTCATGAAATATACATTTGTGTGAAAAGTTGTGCTTTAGGCATGGAATACACATCAAGTTTGAACTGGTAGTAACATAAAATGTTGAAACACAAGAAGGTCAAATAATGTGCAAAGGTCACAGTGTGCATGCAAGGGTCATTCAAACCCAGCCATTCCTGTAGTGTCTTGAACACCACCAATATTAAAATATCTTTAAATAACAATAGAACACACAATGAAACTATTGGCCAAGACAGTACACACACACATACACATACACAAAAAAATACTTAACACAAAATAAGACTGACATTGTTCACACCAATTTGCTGAAGGTAATGCCCATAGTTCCATTAGAAAACTGTACATGGTTTAGATATATGTGCTGCCTCCTGCCTGTCTTGTAACACTGACAATTTTTAAACCAACACATTTATACATATTGCCATGCCAAATCTTTCCAGAACAAAACACTGTTTAAACACATCATCTGTAAGTGAACACATCTCGTATAACATGATTACACCTTTGGCACATAACTAAAATATGGCACTCTGCCATTTTGCAAAAGTTTCTGGTTTTAACCAGAAGTATGATAAAAGCCATTTATAGCTGTTAACATTACATTTTCACCTAGCAGTGGCTTGCACGTTGTTTGCAAACTACAACTCTTTCTGCACATTGCAATCTATATGACATCATAATTCTTCACCATCAACACTCTGCTCCACCAAACAAAAGTTCTTCACTGACCCTATCTAGGCAGCACAAATGTTCCATTAAAAATAAAGCCAATTAAAACAGTCAGCTATGAGGCAAGAAGCTTCTTCTCTCTTTTTTTTCTGTAACATGTTGTGTACTGAAGGCAGTCAATCCCTATCTCGCAACCTTGACAACAGAACATAATTACAGAACACAGATATAAGCTAGAAAATATGCATGAGAAAGAGGGAGCATTACCTTGTTTAGTATACGTGTTACAGAAATAAAACAGACAGACATAAAACAACTTTGAATAAAAAATTCAGACTTACTCGGTGCAGGTATTTCTTCTTTTCCTATACACTAGTCTGAGTAAGAAAACTGACTGCAGGACCTTCATGATAATTTCCAAACACTGCAGCTATTAACCCTTTTAAAGGTTTTAATCCTTTCAAAGGTTTTCTTTTGGCCATTTTAGTAACCTGCCAAACCAAGTCTTTTCCAGAGCTCTGGTTTGCAGTTTAAAACAAAACAAACAAAAATCTCTAACAGTACTAGGTTGAGATCCATCTGGTAGAGGTCCCCAGTACTTGGGTTTAGGATCAAATGTTTCAGCCTCTATAGGAGGCAAGGGAACTTGAAATTGATAAAAACTTGAAACTACACAGATAGGCAACATGGGGGATTTTCAAATCTATCCCGTCTGTAGTCACCTACTGTGCGTACATCCACAGTAGTTTATTTTCTTTTTCTAGATGTTGCTTATCTAACTTTATAACCAGCCGCTGCTTTTCTCCTAAAAGCAGCCTGAACTATAAGCCATCATTGGCTCTAACAGTATATACTTGCAGCAAGCACAAATTACAAGTACAAAGGGCAATTGCCCTTGCTTGTTTGAGCCTTAATACACCTTTAAAAAAAAGAACTCATCCTTTTTCTAAAAATAGACATTTTATTTTCAATCCTGCCGACTACGCCAAAAAATGTTCTGCCAACTCAAACCAAGCAGCTATTTGCCATTCACACTCACATACACACAATAACAAAACAATATTGCAGCAAGCCAAAGCTTTATTATAGCAAAATATAATACAAAAGGTTATACATCACCGATTAATAAAGCATCATCAAGCCCTCTTCCAATGGCTGGAAGCCCCTTGTCAGCCTGGCTGGGAGTCTCGAACCGGGAACTGGCCCCACAGCGATAAGCCCACCCTGCAGGAGAGGCTTCTAACCAGGCATTGAGAAAGCTACATTTATATCTTATTCTATGCTAAAATAATCATGCAGCCCTCATAGTGTTGTTTTCCCACATTTTAGAAGCTGGCGGGCTCCCAGGATGTAAATTCACACATAAGGACTGCTCAGAATTCCCTACACCTGCTAGGTCACTGTGCTCCAAACACTGGCCAGGTGCCTAGAACACTATGAGCTAAGCAGGAGTTTAAACAAAACTACAAAAACAGGTTGCCTGATAATATGCGACCTTCAAGTCAGCGAAATACACTGTCTGAAGCAAAACATAATAATGAGGCTATCTAAAGAGCAAAACACCAATTAAATGAAGCAGCATGTAAATTGGAGTCACACAATACAAAATGGAGTATAAAATGACATACATTACATGAAATAGCATACAAAATGGAGTGACAATAATCAACATGTTATACTATCACTACACCACCTCTCCATAAACATCAAGCAAGGAGTCACCCTAGAACAAGTCCATACCTTTAAATACCTTGGCATCACCCTTGACTCCAAACTCACCTGTGCTGCCCATATTAATAATGTTGCAAAAGTGGCAAACTCCAGAATGGGTCTTCTGTTCCACCATTGGAAGCATCTAACCCTGGAAGACTTGCCTGTGGCCATCCAGAGCTCCATTGTTAGCGTTATAGACTACGGACTTATTATCTATGGCTCTGCCACTGCCTCCTCTCTCAAACATGTTTCCATCTCCCTGAATAACGTCTGTCGACTCATCATGGGAGCCCGCCGTCTCACCCATACTTGTGACCTCTACTCCCAAGCTGGGTGGCTGCAACTAAACAACCGAATAAAGTATCAAACCTGCATCACAGCAAAGAAAATAACGATGGGCAATGTTTCCCCAGGAGTCTGCTCCCTCCTCAAACCCAGAATCAACAACTGCAACACCAGGAGCTCTAAACCCCTAACCCTGCAAATCCCCCACTGTCACACAACCTAAGGCTAAAGGTCCTTTACATATAGGGCTCCTAGCTGGCTGAACAGTCTCGCTATTGACATCTCTAACTCACCAACACTGGGTACTTTGAAGGCTAAGCTCTACCTCTCCTTACTTTGCTCAAGCACTAGTGACTGCTCTGCTTAATGCAATATTTCTCCTCACTACTGCCCATAGTCCCTGCTGTCAGCTGTTGCCCCCTCACCAAGCCCTTCATCTTTCCTATGCCCAACAATTGCTCTTACCACTGTTCTGTCTTGACAAAGCCTCTTTGGCTGCCTTACTCAGTGCCGCCTGTCCCCTTGCCCTCTCCTCCTCGCACCCCCATTTCCTTTGCTTTCATCTCCTAGTGTTTCTTGTACGGTCATTGTAGCAACATGTAATGACAATTGTGTTACTGTTTGTTTTATACTGTATCTTGAAACCTGTATGATCTTTATGTCTGTACTTACTGACATGGAATCTTTGTAAAAGAGCCTTGGCTCAAAGGTATTGTGCAATCCTAGATTCAAACAAATAAAAATAAATAAATACACACATATGAATGATATAAAATAGCAAAAGGGTCCAACAAATAAATAAATGACCAATGTTCTGACCGTTAAACATTCCATAAGTTCTGCCCAAGGTATGTTGAGGAAGTAATGGTGGTAGTGGGGTAAAGGCCTTACATCCTATAATCCACCAGAAAGTCTAAAGATCCAAGCCCTTTAGATAACCACTTACAGCTAAATTATGACCTATTGCAACAAAGTTGCCTTTGCCACTGGAAGGGCATCAATTTATGTCCTCAACTCGAAGGAAGAGCACATTCAATCATGCAAAATGTAGGTTAATCTTTCCAGTGCCAGAGTGTGTATCACTAGAGTTTTCATTGACCCAACGTGGGCTTAACAAGGACACCCAAGTGTTTTGTATGCGTTGTAGGCTAACACTAACAAAACTCAAACTGGTTGAGGGAACGGTGCCCATTTCGTCTTGCCCAGATCTTCCATTCCCAAAAGCAGGAGAGCAGCTTACTCACCAAATGCATAGCAAAAATCTGGGAGAGCTGTTGTGCAACCAACAACCAAAATGGCGTCAGATCAGGGCATTCTCAAAAATGATGTATGTGAGCGCCAAGTGCACTATTGCAGATGGGAGACACTGCAGGGTGAAATTTATGAACCATGGCTGGTGGGCAGTAGAGCCTATGTGGAAATTTAAATTGTGATTCTTTATATTTATTGTAAATTAAGAGACCCATGTGTGATTTAAGCACTGTCCCTCAATCATCATCTGCAAACCTGACCCCCAAACCCCTTTGCCACAGACATTTGACTTTCATCAAAAGATTCAGGAATGTGTCCTCATCCTGTTTTGCCATCTGCACAATTAAACCTTGGGGATTAGTGTGAGCTCTGAAGATGGCCTGCTCCAAGAAGCAAAGGGCTGACAGATCCATGTCAATGCTGCCCTAAAGACTGTGCAGCCTGCTCTGTCCAGGTAAAGCTGCTATTATGGCCATACTGGCCTTGTGAAAGTTGAGTGTATTCTCTACGAATTAACTGATGTTCCCCGGAGCTGTGTGAATATGTTCAATGTATTTGGGATCCCTGTTGTTTCTTCAAGTTCTGTGTGGACATTCTGTTATTGAAAGGAACTGTTTGATATGCATTAACCTGTTGTTTTCATCCAGCAGCTGTGAGGAAAGTGGACCCTGTGTGTGACATCTGGACCTGGGTAACGTGGCCTCTGGAAGTGTTTCTGCTGCTGTGGGTGCCCCCTCCCCATGGACATATTCCATCCATAGCCCTAGACATTGGGAGAGAGGGCTACCTTTATATGTATGGCAGGTTATGTGATTCAAATCAATAAGGCACACAGCTGTTACTGTTTTGCACTTGTGCTGTTGATTTTCAGAGTAAGTTTAGATAGACATATTTGTGGTGATTGTTGGGGGAGGTTAAGCAGATGCAGGCCTGGAAAACAAATGAAGCTAAAAACAAAACAAGTGAAATACCTGTGCCACATAGTATTATGCACTCAGCCAAGCCCAGCAGTGATGAACGTTACATACAGTACATATTCTCTAGGTTACAGTTAGTGATTTCAGAAATGCATAATTTTTTCATCAAATCCTTTTTGACTGAGCTTGGTTAAATTTACACATACAGTTATTAATTGTGGTGACCCACCAAGTCTTAGTGGTCTCCTTAAATTGTATGATGAGTGATATTACTGTAGACAAAGGGTAGATAATGGGGTTTTGAAAATCCCATTTATGAGATCTAATAGCAGTCAGTGGTCCTTTGCCTATACTGCTCTGCTCCATCTATTTGGAATGAAATTCCCCTGGATATTAGGCAGCTGCAATCTTTTAAACGTTTTGCTAATGCACTGAGGTTGTGTTTTACTTCACAGGCTGCATGCAACTGTTTTAAATAGGTATTTTCTTATCTTGACATTGATTTTTTTAGTCCAAATTTTTATGGATTGTTAATTTATTGTAAGTCATATGTATATATGCTTTGCTTGATGTCGTCGCACCTTTAAAAAGAACTTGTGTTTTCCAGTGTGTTTACCCATTAAGTGAATAAACAAACAGACAAGTAGATAAAGCCATCAGCCTCCAATTCAGTGCATGTAGTAAGCTTGATTTGTAAAAGGCAGGGAAATAATTTAAAAGTTTAAGTTGACAAAAAGTCAAGTAAGTTATCATGTTTGGTGAGCTTCACTTTTCAGCATTTCCCTGTATAAGTATGGTTCCTAAAGAGAGAGAGAGAGAGAGAAAGAATGAGAGAGAGAGAGAGAGAGAGAGAGAGACAGAATGAATGGTGGTGCACTGTTTATCATTCAGTCTTAGATCGGCCCTGAAAGGGTTCACAAACCCTACAGACAGCAGTAATTCATTGTACATAGCTACACACACAACTGAGGGAGGGAGAGAGAGAGAGAGAGAAGAGGTAATTTAAATCTCTGCTGGAGTAATACAGTCTCATTAAAAACTCATTTTTGACCAAAGAGCATAGTATAGATAAAAATGTGTAAAAAAGTGGTGAGGGAGAGAGAGAGAGAGAGAGAGAGATAGAGGAGTGGTGGAGGTCTGTTTATCATTCAGTCTTAAATTGGCCATGAAAGGGTTAACAAACCCTACAGACACCAGTAAATCATTACATGCACACACACACACACACACACACACCTGTCTCCACTGAATGCATAGCCCCAAATGTGCTCGAAACCCAGTTTCCAAGAATGTCCTGTTGTGGCTGATAGAGAGGATTGGTTAGAACATGTGCCAATCACAGAACAGAGATCCTCACTGAATGGCTCCTTCAGTGCTTGATGATCACAAGTGTTTCCTTTGTTGGTGATGTGATGGTGCAGGGACTTGGAATCTTTAGCTGAGACAGGGAAAAAGGAAATACCATTTTTCATTTCTGCACCTTTCTGCCTGCCCTGCCTTTTCCATGCAGAACTGGGTCTGACAGTGCTATTCTAGAACAGATTACACTTCTGAACCTGGCCAACTGGACAATTTTGGTCGAGCCACAAATGGCTCAGTTTTCCTGGTTGGAGCCAAGTCATCTTGGTCTTTGGGGGGGGGGTTCGGAAACAGAACCAAAGCTGGTTCACTCATCCCTAAACAGAACTCTCTCAAAACTGTCTGTTTTGTCCAGTTCTATCAACCATTTTTCAACTGTTGGTCTGATGATAATTCTTTTGGGCCTCCGTCAGTCATCTGACCATGAGAAACATAGAAACATAACATCTGATGGCAGATAAGGACCACTTGTCCTATCTAGTCTGCTCATTTTTTGCACCTTCATTTTTGTGCTGTGGACCTCTTGATCTACAGCACTATCCCCCCCTTTACCCCTATGATTCCCTAGTGCTTAATCCAGGCATTTGTTAACCCCACCACTGTTGCCTCAACTACTGTTGCCAGAAGGCTATTCCAGTAATTCACCACTGTTCTTGTGAAGAAATACTTCCTCACGTCTCTCTCCAGACTCTACCCCTCCAGTTTCATAGCATGTCCCTTTGTTCTGGAGCACCTTTAGTTCTGAGAAATACTCCTCTTATGTGCCATATTAACCCCAGTGAGGTATTTAAAGGTTTCTATCATACCCCCTCTCCTGTTCCCCAGTGTGTACATAAGTGCACTTATTTAGCATTTCCTCCTAGGGCTTTTGATGCAGACCCTGTTCCATTTTGGTAGCCCTCCTAGTTATAATTTGGATTCTGTCTGTGTCCTTTCTAAGATGTGGTCTCCAGAACTGGACACAGTAATCAAGGTGTGGTCTTACTAGGGACCTATAATGGGACAACACCTCCTCTCTCTTTCTGCTGGTGATACCCCTTCCTGTGCACCACAGTATCCACTAACCCTAATAATTGCCTTGTCACACTGCCAGGCCACCACTAGGTCATCTGCTATGATTACTCCCAGGTCCCTTTCCTATTTGATAATTGTCAGTATAATGCCACCCATTTTGTACTCTGCCCCAGGTTTCCATGGCTTAAGTGCATTATTTTGCACTTTTTGGTATTCAAGCCCATCTGCCACACTCTTGACCACTCCTCCAGTTTTTAGGTCTCTGTTCATCCTTCCACCCCAGGTGTTTATCCTGCTGCAGATCATTGTGATATCCACAAAGAGGCAAACCTTCCCTTCTAGCTCATCTGCTGTGTCACTAATAATGACATTACAGAGGACCAGTTCTGGCATTGAACCCTGAGGTACCCTGTTGGTTATCCTCCCTTCCTAAGAGCAAAGTCTTTTTACCACTACCCTCTGTCTTCATTCCCTGAACAGGTTTCTTACCCAGTCTTCCACCTTGTTTCCCACCCCCACGCTACCCAGCTTGCTTACAAGTCTCATAAGTAGAATGGTGTCAAAAGCCTTGTTGAAATCCAGGTAGGCCACATCTACTGCTCCACCCTCATCTAACTCCTTTGTCATCCAGTCAAAAAAAATATATCCAATTTGTTTGGCATGTCCCCCCCCCCCACATCCATGTTGCATCAGATCTTGTAACCCATTGGTTTTAAGATATTCAACAGTACTTTCCTTCAGCAGTGTTTTCATTAACATACCCACTACTTATGTCAGGCTGTCAGGCCTGTAACTGCCCCACCTCTTCCTTACTGCCACTTCCGTAATGTGACACTTCATCTGTCCTTCTCCAGTTCTCTGGGATCACTCCTGTCTCAAGTGATCTGTAAAACAGATCTGTCAGAGATGCAGCTAGTACTTCCCTGAGCTCCCTCAGCATCCTTTGATGCATCCTGTCGGGTCCTGTAGTTCTGTCCACCTTCAGAGTAGTGAGTGCTTTCCAGCCTCTTCAAAAAAAGGACTAGTGTTCACTTCACTCCCATCAAAATTCTTGATGCCTTTTCAAGGTCCCTCCCCTTCCCATTCCTCTGTGAAGACCAAGAACAAGTATTTGTTCAAAATGTCTGTCTTTTCTTGGTCCCCCTCTGTACAGCCCTCCCCTCCTTTTAACCTTACAATCTATCCCTGCATTCTCCTTTTTGTGACTTACCTAAACAAAATCTGGCCAGAACCAATAGGGCTGCAGCCAAGGAATGTAGGTAAAAATAATGAAAATTTCCAAAGTTACAAGCCTCCTTTTGCAAAATGTAATGTAGGCTCATAAATGTGTTGGTTTGTACTATTACTACACAAATTGTCAACATACAGTAGCCTTGTTATGATCTTGCCTCACGAAGAATGGCAGAGAAAATGTTCAACTCCTTGCTTAAAGGTGATTGCACACAGGGACTGTGAAAACAATTTTCAGGACACAAAAACAGATTTTGGGAAGGAGTTAAAAAATGACAGCTGTTACATTCATGAGGTGCTGTAAAGAAATGGCTATATTGAAAATATGGGGTCACAATATTGAATATTACCAAATGTATAAGCCTGCATTTGCAAAAGTCAGCATATCCTCATAACTATTTTTTTTTTCCATTTTACACCAAATTTAGAACATAGCCGTCTTATGACCCTGCCTCATGAACAAGGGCAGAACACATTTTCAAATCCTGTTTGAAGAATTATGTTGTGCAGAAATGATGAAATCACCTTTCAGAACATAAAAAAAAACAACTTTTGGTCAGGATTTGAAAAATGACAGCTATCACATTCATAAGGTGCTGTACAGATATGGCTATGTTTTAAATTTGAAGTATTAAAATTGATAACAGATATGAGCCTGCATTTGCAAAATTTAACATAGGCTGATAACTTTTTTTTTTTTTAATATTTGTACACCACATTTTCAACACATCATTCTTATGACTGTACCTCATGAACTATGGCAGAGAAAAATGTTCAACTCCTGCCCAAAGGCTGATTTTGTGCAGGGGCCAAGAAATCACCTTTTGGAACAGATTTGCCTAACATCACTTCAATTGTTCATGAGGCATTATCCCAAAAAGGCATGCTGAAAATTTGAGCCAACAATATAAAAATGGCCATGTTATGCCACTATGATCAAAACACCATTGAAATAACTTGAATTGCATACCTGTTTCCTGGGTTGTGCCTAAAAATAGTCACCTGCTGGCTAGTGCACTTACCTGGTTAACAAAAACTAAATAAAATAAATTAAGCTTGTGGTCCAGCTTTGAAGAGTGAAGATGTGTCTGCGGTCCAGAGAGGACTGTGGTGTTGGACCGCTGATGGGTAAGTAAGGGCTTGGAGGGTTCAAGGTGGTGGGTAGATCAGGTTGGGAGGACAGTAATGGCTGCAAAAGGCATTGATGGACGGTTTCCTTTTTTCTCAGGGTTAAAAAAAACACAGATGATTCCTGATTGCAACACTGGGAATTAGGTGCCCCCAGTGTCATGTTTATGTTTCTGGGGATGATGGTGGGTGCTGAAAGGGAGGTTGGAGGATATGTATAATTTATAAGTCAGCGGTCATGGTGGAACATGACACATTCCACCATGCACAAGAGGACACTGAACTCTACTGTGCTAGTAGTTGCACATACACAGTACAGTTGGCAGCCATCTTGGTCAGGACTGAGTGTGTCATATTCCACCGTGACCACAAAAAAATAGTGCAGAGTACTGGTAATGGACAGAGCAGAGTGGTTCACGGGTGCGTAAGTGACTGTGAGGCAACTCCACACTGTTATTCAGTCAGAAATGTTTCCCTTTTCCAACAGCAAGATGTCGTTAGGTCTACACTCACTACAGCCCTAAAAAGGGACCAAGTTTTAGAGGGGATCAGCAAACTGAAATCATAGTCGGTTTCAGCTGAATTTAGTTAAATAACATTCCAACCAAGTTTGGATTTCAATTAATTATTGTCAAGGATATTTACATAAAGACTGGATCTTTGTACCTTACAGCGAGGCATATTTAAGAGCCCAAGTTATATCACAGGCTGATGTTGTTGATGATGATGACCATGTAATAATCATAGGTAGCCATGGTGATGGTCAGTTGCATTCAAGTGTGTTCTGCCCGAAAAATCATGTAGCACCACCCATTCAGGACTTAAAAACAGAGTCAATAAGCAGCATCAGGGACATGATAAAAGTAGGGTTGGGGATCACAATCCTTTGTTTGGGATTTATTTCGTGCAAGATGCAAATGATGAGTTAGTTGCAATCTGTCAGCTTTGCCTTGCACGTGTGAGCAGAGGTAAAAAGGGGAGTCATCTGGGCATGGGGGGGTAGCATACGCATCTTAAGAACAGGCACATAGCACTGTGCACCTGACACCAGATGGCAGCTAATGCCATAGTGGAGCATTCACCCTCATCATCAACCTTAATGAGCATGTTATCCCCTTCCATGACTATGAGACCAAGTTTGAATGTCTGCAGTAATGATGAATAACAGCAGAGGATTACTACAGGCATGATAAAGTAGAGGATGATGATTTTGAAATCTTGCTAAGTGGTGGTCAGAGTAGCAGTGTTTGTGGTGGTGGTCAATGCAGTACATCTAATGCAAGTGGTACATCAAACCCTGTGCGTAACTCAGGAAAAAGAACTTCATTTGTGGATGTGTCACCTGTGCAACCTTCTTTATCACATATTAACCCCCTGGCCATTGGAAGAGTAGAGCCATTTGTCACACCTCATGCAAAGCATGTAAGTCAGCCCACGTTGCAGAATATTTTTGCCCATAGCCTAAAGTACCCACCCAATCATGAAGGGTCACATGAATTTAATGCTGCTGTAGCTGAAATGCTGGCAATTGATCTTTTGCCCCTCTCCTGCATGGGGAATTCCAGATCTTAGTGGTTTGTGGCATGGGCCGGTCAGAGAGGGACAGTCCCATCTAGGGCATACTTTTCTACCGGTGCTGTCCCAGAGTTGTACTGTACTGTGTCCGACTCTATAAGATATGCCATTCAACATTCTTCCTCTCCATTCATCTATTTAAGTATGGATATGTGGACAAGTGGCAAAAAAGTGGGGAGTTCATATTTGTATAACTACACACTGGGCGCAGGTGCCGGGGGTTGTTTGTGCTACTGGTAGTGTGAATAATCAGTGTAGTAAGGTGGACTGTCATGGTAGCAATCTTCCATGAATTCGACAGCATGCAATGCTTGCTATGTGCAGTGTGACCTGTTCACACACTGGTGAAAACATGCTGGACTTGCTGCTGACTGAAATTGATGAGTGGCTTGACTCCTCCGTCCCTGAAAGCTGGGTTTATAGCAAGTGAAAATGGGTCAAATGTGGTGGAATGCATCACGAATGGTGGCTTTGTTTGGGTTTCATGCATGGGCCACTGTTGAAATCTTGTGGTGCAGAAGTTTATGCAAAACCCTGATATAAAGGAAATGCTGACAGATGCACGCCATATCTGTTCTCAGTTTTCACGCTCTGCAAAGGCCATGACTAGCTTCAGCAGCTTGCAGTCAAACAGCCTCTCGCCTCGCCTCAAACTGAAGTTGTCTCCCAGTGGAACTCCACTTTATACATGGCAGAGAGGTTGTATGAAGAATACAAAACCATCTCAGAATATCTTGTCATGCACACTAGCTGTGACACTTCTGGGGCCTCCATGTCTATCACGACTAAACAGTGCCACCTCATAGACTCTGTAGTAACAATTTTGAGGCCTTTTGAACATGCTACATAGGCAGTGAGTGGCGTGGTCGGCCTCCATTAGCAATCAAGTTCACAACTGTGGGTGTTGCGGCAGACATTGCTGAATCTACAGCACAGCCTTGATGGTTCTGGAGACTGTGCTAGCAGTGTGTTGCTGAAACACAAGATGACACTATTTGAGCACAATTGGCACAACTTGAGCAATCAGTAGAGTGATGGCTTTGCAATGGCAACAATGCTGGACCCACGATTCAAATGCAGAATTGCCTCACTACTGGAGGGAGGGCCTGAATAGGTAAAAACTGTCAGTAGGCAACTGGTGCACTTGGTTCATGGGGCACAGAAGTCACATGCCAAGGTCAGCAAACCTCAGCAGCATCATAAGGCTGAAGGTGAGTTTGGAGCAGTATCAGTCATCAAAGGGTGCTTTGTCCCAAGTGGGGATTTGTGACATAAACGATTCTGGAGAACAGGATGATGCATCAGCCACCAGACTTCATGCAGCACAGTGAATGGTTGACTCATATTCAGCTGAAAACAGGCATCTGTCAATAACTGATGAGCCTCTTTTATACTGGACTGGAAAGATCAGTGAATGGCCAGAGCTGATCTCATTGGCACTGAAGTACCTGACATGCCCACCCTATTGTGTAAGTGTTGAGAGGGTATTCAGTTCAGTGGGTGCAATAGTTCAGAATCATCACACAAACCTCTCTCCTACAAATGTCAGCTTGCTGACATTCATAAAAATTAATGAGGGGCACATACCAGCTTGAACTGCAGCCTCAGTATTCATCCCCCAGCATGGTCATGGTTGTGCTGATGTTGTAGAAATGGACCATCCTGGTGGCACTGGAAGTATGAAATGACCTACCAGTGAGGTAGATGATGACATGATGGAGAAAGAACTCCTAGTGGACAGAATTCAGACACTGATGACTATTAGGCAGGCTTTCTGTGTGAGGATGATGATGAGGCTGATGTTGGTAGGTTTAAAGTGAAGTGGTTAGAAGGCTGTCACATTTTTCTATGCTACTGTACATGTTTTGTTTTCATCAAGTTAAATAGGTGTCCACTCAGAATTATTCAAATTTCATATGTCATATCTGTAACACAGTGCACTATATCCACCCATCATCCACTTGTGTGTGTCTGACAGTGATTGTGGATGTGTTGCAGGCTGCAGCTATTCCCCATGACCACCACCAGAAAACCACTGTTAGCCAAAGCCACCAGATGCAGAGAAAAGTGAGAGGGATGTCGTCATGATGTGCCCATGACCATCCACCACCACCACCAGTATTCCAATGTTTTTCATTCTGTGTCCTGCCCATGCCATGGCAGACGAAGTCGGAGAGGAGACCTCATATATCAATCACAGCCACAAGGCTTTTTAGTTACTATCAATACTTTAAAGTGAGTATGTGTACTAATGTTTCATACTATGGAACTTCCTTTAGCTGTGTTGTTTCCTGTTGGTTTTATGAGATGTAATGGTCAAACAAAACACATGCGGTAACCTTATTTTCATTTTTTACAGGTTAACAAACCACTCTCCTTCTCTGGAGGACTATGACACTGCAGTACTGTCTACAGCAACCTACAGGATATCCATTTCCAGACCAGTAAGCATATACATTTTATTTCATCAGTGCTTTTTGTTTCATTTTTTCAAAAGAGTGCAAATCTGACTGACGGAGTCATATAAAGTAGGTGACACGTGCACATATTATGATTGTCATGCATCACACACTGCACTGCTGCAGCAGACATGCCAGTGTTGAACAAAGGTTGATCCAGGTATTGACAAGTTGTGTTTTTTAGAATGTAACTTGAGGTTAAGACAGGGACATTGACACAGTGTATGGGTTACAGCCTGGTACTAAATTTGTGATTGTCATGATTTGGTCTTCATGTGGCTTAGTGAGACAGCTTTGTATCTGTTAATCAGCATATATGGCAGGATGGAACAGCCACACTTTAAACATACAGTAATGTGTTACTGCAATCAAATACTAATAACTCCTTCATCTTTTTTAGGAGGAACCTTTCTGACGCTGTGTGCTTTCATTGTTGATTTCTCCAAATAATACCCCCCAGGTCGGCAGACATGACGCAACAAGAAGCATAAATCCATGATCATGACCATTAGTACTGGACTGGAGGAGGATGCATTGCAGATAAGACCCGCGAAGGATTTACCAAACAATAAACCATTATTGAAACTTGCTTGAAAATGCCCCTTCCCCCAAAAATACTTACCTTCACTGGCTTGACAGCATTCCAGCACCACAATTCCTCATCAAGCACAGAAATGCATGCACCAAGTGTAACTATGTGACCTGTGACATCAAACAAAACAATGATTATATGTATACATATAGAAAACACATTTTTCATATATAACACAGTTAAGGTCAGATTCTGAGGAAAACAATGATGGTGACAGGCAGGTACATTAATCAACTCACCAAGGGTAGTATTAGTGTACACACAAAGGGCATCCTTCCTGTTGAGGTCAGTGCAGCACACTTTGGGCAACCAACAGCGTTCTCAGTCTCATCATCTTGGATGTTAAACTCAATGGTCAGATCATCCTTCTTGCAATTGGTTTGGCAAGACACTGTGCATCATCCCATCACAGATCAGGTTATAACAGCAACATTACATGTAATTCCAACAGCAGCAGTAGCACTTAGTTCTTATTGGAGTGTGGAGACTTTGCATTTGTTGTTACACTGTCATTTCACTTCATGTGGACTGGGAATTTCCTGAAGACATGACAGTAGCATTCTGTGGATGCAGACTAATTCCGGTGACTGTAGGGAACACTGTGCACAAGATTGAGTGCACCATTAATTCTGGGAGACTGTGCATTTGTTGTTATACTATCATTTCACTTTGTGTGGACTGGGGAATTTTCTGGAGAAAAGACAGTAGCATTCTGTGGATGCACACTAATTCTGGTGACTGTGTGTAACAATATTTTTGGTGCCTCAGTAATATTTGCTTTCTGTATGAATACATACAAAAAATGTTCAATGCTACTGCAACTTTACTGATGGAAAACAAGCACACACAAATGCCCACTGCATTTTGGCATTTAAGCCTTCATTGAGAGGCACACTACTGAAGGCCTAACCACCAAAGTGTAAGGGTCATTACTGTGTGCCTTGTTTGTCATAAAACAGTTGCACTAGCAGTGAAAAAATTACTGGCATCTATTCATGTGGAGTTATAGCTTTCTGGTTTTGTTAAAGGAGTAGTCAACACAGAATTTGTAAAACATATGTTATGCAGAGCACTTTCATTTGTATAAGGTCCTAGTGTGTCCTCCCTCTGTCTGCTATTAGGAGTTTTACTAAATTAGCCTACTAGCTTTTATGGGTAGTTTTACAACCCCTGTGGCTCTTCATGTCAAATATGTTTATTGCCTTTATTGCTCCTACAATGCACCCTGTGTCATGTGACAGTGACGTAGCATAGTCAGTAGATTTACTGTAGTAGTGCAGTTCCCTAGCAGCAGAACTCTGTAACTGGTCCTAATCCAGTGAGCACAAATGGCAACTGTTACAGTTAGCAGATAGTTGAGAGCTAGGTGGAGGGTGTTCTGTACAAAATTGCTAGTCTTTACTAATTACACCACTGATGATCTGGGGCAATTTCTGTGCTTTTATTGTGTATACTTGATTACATTAAATTTTAAATGAAAACATTACTTCTAGCTAGACATGACATGCAACAGAAAACACAAAATAATGAATTGTAGATATTTAGTAGCTGTTTTCTACAGAAACCCCACTCAACTAGATGTCAGGAATTTGTTAAACTGTAACTTGCCATTTGTGATCACTGGATAGAACAGTTACACAGCTCTGTTGTGAAACTGTGCATTTATTACATCTATGGACTAGAGCTACATCAGTCATAACACAAGGTGCATTCTAAGCCAGGTAAAGAAAGGCAATAAACATATTTGACGAAGTCCCCAGGGGTCATAACTAGTAAAACTACCATAGAGCTAGCAGGCTAATTTAAGAGAAACCCTAATAGCAGACAGATGGAAGGACACTAGGACCAGGTATTCAGAGGAAGTGTGCCAGAGGGAGGCATAAAAGAGATGTGGTCCTGCAAATACAGTGCATCATGGTGCAATGGAGTGATATTAAAGGCTGTGCATGGCTGGATGCGCCTGCTGAACATGAGCAAAATTGCATGGATGCACAAAAAATGGCACCCAGGGAAGCACCAGGAGCAAGTCAAGATGAACCATAGTGCACCCAAGGATGCACAGGGGAGCAAGCCAAGGAGCACATACACACAGGCATGCAGCACACATGGCAATCACCACAGGGCCTGAAGACAGGCCACAGACACCCGCCATACACAACCCATGGTGGAACACCACCAGGTACAACCCCCCATCCACCCAGATGGGCCATACAGCACCATAGCACAACTACTGCAGCATGGCTCCTCACACCTAGCTACAAAGCAGATATGGACACAGATGGATAACCAAAATTAATGTAATGTAACAGTAGCCACAAAACATATTTACAAATATAACATCAGCCAGGGAGGAAGGGACCACCCACAGACAGGAGATCAGGGATGGGAGGTAGGGATCAGGTGCAAAGGCAATGGAAGGGGTTAATGGCCCACTTCCTTCCTTGGCACATGACACTATCCCTACCTCTTTCACTGGCATCAAAATTGTCACTGTCCCACTAGCTAAATGTAGCAGATTTTGTACCTAGCTAGTAATATTTTCCTTTAGTTAGCCCAGTGGATTTGTACTGGAGAAGGTAACACTTCAGTAAGTATACCAGCAGGGCCAGTGGAGAAGTCTGTGGGGATTTCTACCTGGTTACTAAACAATAAAATCAATTTTCCCAGTCACTAGCCCTGCTGGCTAGTGGCTGCAAAACCAAATGTTGATCCCTAAATTAATTATGACTTACCTGCTCTATTCAAATCACAGTGACCAAGGTTGGATTGACTTGGGTTTGGGGTATTCTGGTAGTATCTAAAAGGAAAACACAGAGAAGGATGTGGAGACAAAAGTGTCAGAGGTTCTAGAGGAGAGATTAGAGGTTAGAATTAAACAAGATAAGATACTGATCTGAAAGGTAGACAGTCAACATCTGGCCAGATCTATCAAAATAAAGGTAAAAATGAAGAACATATAGTAGCCTGAGTAGAAAGAGCAGCAAAGAGATACAACTGGTAATACAACATATGAGTAAAGAAAGTAGAGTTCTAGTGGAAAAGACAGAGTTATACAAAAACTACTGTATCATAAGAGTTTAAAAACACTAGATTTTCACCAATTTTATTTTAACTTTATTCTGTCTAGTTATTTTTTTTTTTTTACTTTCCCATGCTGTTGATCTACTAAATATTGTAGGTAATGCAACACTTATTTCATTAAGTCTTTCAAAACCTAGAGTTCCTTCCAACCTTAAATTAGTGTCATTATGTAATTATATATCCACATAACCCGTTACACCCAAATCAAATTGTACTTATCTAATAGGTAAAGCATTATGGCCTCCATATTCAAAGCCAGCCAGCTGCGTGCACACACATGGGTGTCACATGAAAAAATGGGGACAACTAGCATCATATTCAAATGAATTGCATGATCTGAACTGACTGCACTATTCATCTGAATATCAGCCATGGTAGTGTGGCATCCAACCAGTGTTCACCATACTTTGTGTTGCGCTACAGGGGTACAGGCTAAAGATCAACCAGGGGGCAATGTGCAGCACACACTGGTTAGTTCTTCACCCCATGGATGAATATTCAAACAAAGATGCAAATGAACCCACTGCACTACAAATTCATTTGTATGCCCATTATGGACTCCACTGCATGCTACCACAGTGGCTCAGTGTGCTGGACCACATCCCCCTCCCACGTCCTGATTCCCATCATTGTTTAAAAACAGCATACTCCCTGGTGGTCCAATGGTCTCTCACCAGCCCTGATTCCCTTCCTTGTTTGGAAAATGAAAGAATTCCCTGGTGGTCCAGTGGTTCCCCCTCCCTAACCCCTACCTGCCCAAAGCAGACAAACCCTGTCCCTGGAAGTCTGGTGGACCCCCACTCTGGTAGGTAGTGCTTGATCACCCCACTGGCCACCTCAACCCATCACCAGGAGCCAGCAACCAGTACAACCTTCTGATCACCTCCACATCTGGTCTTAGACTGAGTTCTCCTGGCACCCATACTGTACAGTGCACCATATGAATGCAGTACACAGCTCCCCCCCCACAGAAATTCACTTTGGCAGAGTCATGGCATTCAGGGTATTCCCATCCCTCATACTATTTCTGTCCACTGTGATACCTGGGTGACAAACTGTAGGCACTCCAACAAAACTATAAAATTCACAGTATATAAACATAAAATCTATGTCAGATATTAGTGGCATAGTCTAGTTTTCTTTCACAAAATCAACAATTTCTTCAGATAATATTAAATATTTTGTTAAGCCATCTGTTCGTGATTTTGACCCCTTATTCCAATAAAAACATATTTCTTCAGCTTAAATGGCACAGGGTTGAGAAGTAAATTACAGTACCTATTAATATTCCCTGGCTTGCAACATAATACAGTTTATAGATGCAAAAACATTATAAATACTACATTTGAATTCAAAGCCTGGAGGAGAAAGTCTGTTCTCCTGCCACACACAAAAACATATACATTCAAATAACTGCAACTGCACACATTTCTTAGTCTAAAAGTCCAGTTTCTTTAGGACAAAACTTTAAAAATGCAGTAAGAACAAAGAAAGCACTAATTAAACACATGATGTGCAGCAAGTCAATATTTCAATTGCAATCTTATCCACCACAGCATTTGGAAACTTTGCAAAACTGTACTGTATTTAAGCTAAGAGACTCTCTAGAACTATTCTAGATAAAAAAAAAAAAACCTTTCTGAGTTAAACTGTTTACAAAGCTGTAGGAAACAAATACCTGAAAAGTCTCTGAATGTATTTTCTCACTGGTCTCACAGAGAAGCTGCAACTGTCAAAATTGTGTTCAAACTAGGAAGGAACTAGAAAATGCTTCTCTCTGGTAGTATCACATCCTGTCAAAAAGCAAAAAAGTCATGGGAAATTAAGTCTCTGCTGAGTAGATTTTTAAAGCAACATCTAAGTGCAAGCTATCAGTTTTGCAAGATGTTCCAAATTGTTTATACAAAAAAGGAGATTCATAAGGATAATTACACAAGGTTGTGTCTTAAAGAACTGGCTTTATTTAACATTTACTTACCTAGAGTTGTCAAAAATGTAGGATCTCTGTTTCAGTGAAGCCCTACTTTTCTTTGAAAGTCTTCATAACTGAATAGAATCTTGGGAGATCAGATATGGTCATAGTTGATTCTGAACAAGAATCTACTGTGTCAGGCTTGAAATATTTAAGGAATAAGGAATGACCAGGGGGTTGCATTAACCATATGTAAATTACATCCTTGTGAGGTAATGTGGCATAATTCAAAGCTGAGAGCCATGCCCCAATGGTGTGATTAACTTATTTTCAACCCCTGTGAGTACCGTATTTCTTTTTAGCAATGTGAATAAAAAAAACTCTTCAAACAAGCCATTTACATTTTGTTGTTAATTGTACCTGATTTTATATTCAAACAGTCCTTCCGCCATTTGGTCATCAGTCCATCCACAGTCCATTTATGTTCCAGTTCAGCTGCAGATGTTCAAAGACATATTTGCTTCTGTAGAGCTGTAGAGCACATCAAGAACATCTGTGCTATTGCAAAACAGTATGTCAGATTCTGACATCACACTGATGTCAGCATTGGCTAGCCAGCAAGTTTGTCTGACTAGGAAAATGAAAAAAAAAAAACGTCAGTTTAGTGTGAATGTGTGGGGTTAATGGCTTAGATGCCAATCTTGAGCTGTAAAAAAAAAATCACACTGTTACCATGGCAACACTGACTGACTAAACATGTTATTGTAGAGGGGAGATTCGGCTCAAGAGCATAGCACAAGAACTATGACAACGCTGTTTCCATGATGGTTGTCATGGCAACAACCAATGGGGTTTAGTGAGTTCTTTTGCACTCTGCATGCTCTACCCCCACATACAACACTGCCCTCCCTGTCTTAGCCACCTATAATCACCTGGAGTTGCATCCTAACCACCCTCTCTGTAGCTGAATCAACACCCTGCAGATCCCTCCCACCCCCTAAAATTCTCTGCAACTAGACCTGGCCAAAATTCACTATCCCCCCAGCTGACCACTCTCTATAACTGGAACCCTTCCCCCTGGCTAACTACACTCCACACCACTTCATTCCCCTTCCAGATCCCTGACCAGGCTCCCTGCTCAAACCTCTCTCAGTCAGTATCACTGGTGGCAAATTGTGGGCTGGTGGTAGAGGGGGTGGAAGACTGTGGAGACAGCAAATGTGTTAGGGGAACTATGGGGTAATGGGTCCTGGGGGAAGGAGGTGGTAAGGGGACTCAGAGTTGGGTTGTGGATGGAACAGTTACTGTGGAGGGAGTTATGGGGGGATCTGAAGGGAGGACAGCTAGTGTTGGTGCCATGAAAGGAGGAGAGGCTAGTGTCTGGGGTTGTGTAAGAAGACACAGCTAGTATCAGGAAATAAAGGGAAGGGAAGATAGCTAGTCTCTGAGGCTGTGCAGGCCTGAGGAGGAAAAGTATCTTGACAGCCTGTAAGGGGTGGGTGGGTGTTCAATGGTTCTGGGAGGTGTTAATTGGGGCTATGCAGGGAGGCAATAAGTCAAGGGTATGAGGGGGTTTCAAGTGACCAGATTGGGACACGAATGTTAAGGTTGCTGTGGCTAACAGGTGTTACTGGTTAGAAGAGGGGGCTGGGGGGAGTACTCAGGTGCTGTGAAAGGATTAAAAAGCACATGATAGAGGATTTAGTGATATGTAAAGTGAGGGAACATCAAGTGTTGATGATAATTGGCCAGTTTACCCCCACAGCTGGAACCCCTTCATACAGATTAGTCAGCCCCAGAAGCTGGACCCACTGAAGAACATACTGGCTGTGTGCCTCCATCCCACATCTTGAACCTCCCCCCTTTTCACAGAGGGGGTTTGGTGGGGTATAAAGGGACTTTATGTCAAGGGTTAGGGGCAGTGGACTAACAGTCCCTAGCATCCTTTGGGGTAACAATTCTGTCCTCTCATTTCATGTAAATTAAGTCATTGGCATCAGTGGTACCTCTTCACTCTCCCCATCCCATATTTAAAAAGCAGTCTTTGCTGTCCAGATGTTCCTTATGCCCCTGCTGTATCACTCTACCAAAGGCAACTAGTAAAGTTCTCCAACCCACATCTTCCGCTGGATGCTGTTTAATGTGGATCTTTAACCAACACTGATTACTGTGATTACAGAAAGACATGCAGCACAATCAAATTTTTCACACAGTGAGCTGAGTAGTACAGTATGTATTTATGTAGTTGCCATTTGTGACAATGACCCATGGTAGTGATGGATCATACTTCTCAACTTTTTGCCACTGGAATGAGGGATACAGACACTCTGAATTCTTGTTCTTTCTTCCTCTCCCTGTGATGTGCACATACCCCAGATGGGAGAGGGGGATTTCCAAGGACATTGCTCAGATGGGGAGGCTAGTCATGCGGCTGATAGAGGTCCTGGGTCATGAGGGATGGTCATGCGGGGGAGGTAAATTGGGGGGTGCAGATTCAGTGGTTGCTGAGATGCCATCCTTCAGATGAGATGTTAAACCAAGGACCCTTTTGCCCATCTCTGGTCTCCAGCCAGGGGAAAGTAAAACTTCATATGGCTAATTTAAAAAAAAAGAGCCACAGAGGTTCCCAGTGCCATGGCTAACAAAGTTATCAGTATAGGAAAAATCATCTTTTAACAAAAATCCTGCTTAAGAAAGCTTATATTCACAGAAATGCACAATACAAGAACTTGGTCACTTTAAGATGACTTACACCTTGGGTGCATGTGACAAGATGAAAATAAGTATAGTATAAGTGAGACTAAAAACACTCAAGCCAGGAAAAGTGGGTGCACCCTTTGAGCCAGAAGAAGTAGGGCCCTACCTGCCCCCCATGCCAGAAGAAGCAGGGCCATCCCCCTTAAGCCAGGAGAAGCAGGGCCACCCTCCTGAGCCAGGAGAAGCAGGGCCATCCCACCATGAGCCAGGAGAAGTAGGGCCATCCCACCCCTTTCCAGCAGCTATCAACCTCCCAAATTGGTCCCAATGGATTGCTCACCCACAGTGGCAGGGCCAGGAGATAGAGGCCCATGCACTCTCTCCCTTGAGTCCCTCTGCATCCCACAGTACAGGTACATTTTCAAATAAACACAGACATGTACCTCAACAAAAAGGCACAAGAAGTCAGGACCCAGTCCCTCTATTTCTTCAGGCAGCTTCTCACACAGTTGCTGTTGCTGTTGTCTGGAATTTTACTTGAGGAACTGACTCTGTGCTGTAGCAACTGGATGGGCAAGGTGGCTAATTGCTGCTACTCTATCCTGTTACCGACCAGACCATGCTCTAATTCTTTGAAACAAAAGTTCAACAGAGTCAGTACAGCTCTTTTAGGGTTGGCTTTACTGCTGGGTCATGGGGGGACAATTCTGGCTATTCTGCAACACAAACTTAAGGGAGAGCAACTGGCTAGACTTGGCTAAAGAGGGGCCCGTTGGACTGGTCATGAGTAGTAGAAGGATCCACTGGGCACAGCCTGGGTGCAAAAGAGGGCCTACTGTGTTGTGTGTGGGTTCAGGTCACGACACACTGTGCTGGCCCGCCTGCAAGAGAGGGACCCAGTGAACTGGGCATGTGTGTAGGTGAGGAAGGGTGCAGTAGGAATTTAGTGGGCTGTGATGAGAGAAAGATAAGGATTCTCCACCAACACCAACAACGAGCTGCGAGGTATGAATTTTACTAGGACTGTTGCAAAACAGATACAAACAGTTAAGTGCCTCTTTTGTTATCAAGAAATCATTGTTTATTTTAAAATTTTCTAACTTAGCTGCTGCATGCATGTCAAGCATGCTACTTGCAAACCTGATAAGCTCTATCTGGTTCGCTTAGGTTTACTTGATGTGTGTGAACCACCTGCAGTCACTGAACAATTTTGCATGTGGCATACATTCTGTACACATACTGCACACTTGTATTTCTGTAAGGTACTAGAGAAATCAGAAGCCTGCCAACATGGCTATGTGACCTGAGATGCCTGAGGCTGGGGATGGGACTCAAAAGCTTTCTGCTAGGGTTAGGAAAGGGTGGAAAATAGAGCATGCCACCACAGGGGCTGTGTGGTTTGTGTGTGCCAAATGCAGGTATTGGTAGCAGTGTATACCTGGAGTAGATTTACCATAAACAAGTTATACGTATGAAGCTAAGATGACTAACATTAACAGAGATGGTGAAAAGATAAAAAAACGAACAAAAAATTAGTTTAAATTGAACTAATCTAAAGAAATATGCATGAGAGAAATTAACTCTCAAGCTCTGTTAGTGAAACCAGAACAGCAAAAGCAATTTGGAAATTTACAAGGCCTTTCCATTATGTTACCAATAACTATTAACTATAATGTGGGGAAAAAGTGTTTGAGAATTATCTAAAAATTTGCACTGTGTGCACAGTGTTACTACAGTGTGCATCTAAAAATACCAAAAGTAATGCAGTCGTAAAGAAGTGTACAAGAAAAATTATTAAGTGCGTGTAGTGGTTCTACAGTGTGCATCTAAAAATAAAAAAAAGTAATGCAGTGGTAAAGGAGTGTAATAGAAAGTCAATGCAGTGTAGTTACAGTGCAGTTAATAACAGCAGTGACGCGTTTTAACACTGAAATGGGACCCTAGATTGTAGTGTGCAATTAACTTCCCTTTGGGTTGTCTCTTTAGTTTTATACTTCTCCCATATATAATGGAAAAATGCCTTATACTCTTGCTTCAGTCCGTCAGCTCTTCTTAGTCCCACCCTGGATTTTTTTTCACCCAACCATTGATTTTACTTAATATTAATTAAAAAAAGCAGTAAACGGAAGCAACCACAATAATAATAATAAAAAACAAAACTCATGTAATGGTTAAAATAATTTATCTGCTAGAAGATGGGTCATTTCAAGAGTATTTGAATGGATACTGGGTGCAATTTTGACAATGAAAGATAAAAAATGGAAAATGAATGGTTCAGAATAATGCAAAATGGAAAATGAATTGTTTAGAATAAACTGCTCAAAAATATGGGTCATTTGAAGCAAGCAAGCAAGCAATCAAGTAAATCTTTAGTTATATGGCAGCTTTCAAAGTCAAGGCTCTGTACACAGTATAAACCACGATGTTAAAAACTAACAATGCTGTAAATTATTTAAAATCAGTCAGGTAAAGCTACAGAAAATAAATACGTTTTTAACATAGATTTAAAGCTACTGATGGTCAAGCATTCTCTTAACCAACGAGGTAGAGAATTCCACAGGGTTTGTGCTGCAAGTGAAAAAGCACGAGCTCCAGAAGTCTTTAGACAAACCCTGGAACTCTCTAGCAATCTCTCGCCAGTGGATTGGAGAGGACGACTGGGGAAGTAGGGAGTCATAAGGCATAATATGGCTGATCCTAGAAGTACCAGTCAACAGCCTGGCTGCAGCATTCTGCACTAGCTGCAGGTGGCAGATATCAACCCCAGACAGTCCTAGGTAGAGGGCATTGCAGTAATCAAGATGGGTAGTAATGAAGGCGTGGACCAGTATTTGAAGGTCACCTAGTGGAACCAGATGTTCCACCCAGGCAATTTTCCTCAGATGATAACATGAGGGTTTAACCACAGCTGACACCTGAGATTTCAGGGTCAAGTCTAAAATAATGCCCAGATTACGCACCCAATCTGAGGTAGTGATAGCGGTAGTGATTTGAAGAGATATCAGGAGCAAAAAATAAAGGGTAAAGATAAAAAATGGAAAAATGAATGGATGGTACAAATACTGAGAAATGAAGGGGTCTGAGAATAAAACAACTGTAAATTCTCCCTTCTTTTTCTGTATGGGCTCCTTCTTTCTAGAGGTGATCCCTCTGGTAATGCACCCCAGCATCCTGTTTGCCCTTGCTGCAGCCCCCCTATATTGTGCTGATACCTTCATGTCCCCTGTGACTGTTACCCCCTGATCCTTTCTGTAACTGCTATCTGCATTCTCCCTTGTCAGTAGCTGGTTCTTGGATTTCTGGCTCCGAGGTGCATAGCCATGCACTTCTTTGTGTTAAACCCCATTTGCCACTCCTTAGCTAGATACTTCCTGCATGCCTGCCTCCCTTTTTCACTGTCCACTTTTGCACAAATCTTAGTGTCACCAGCGTATAGGCTGATCTTATTTTTCAGTGAAAACACTGAACAAAACAGGGCCCTGCACTGAACCCTGCAGCACCCCACTAGCTTCTGGCCTTGGCTTGGATGACTCCCTCATACAACCACCCTCTATTGTCTGCCCTGTAGCCAGCTTTCAACTAACCCCACCAGTTTTTGCCACACACCCAGGTCCCTCAGCTTGTTCAGTTACCTCCCGTGCGGCACCAACTCAAAGGCTTTGCTGAAATTGAGATACAGTCAGGACATCTACAGCTTGGCCTTTGTCAGTCATCCTAAGGACCCAGTCAAAGAAGTTGATTAAGTTAGTTAGGCATGATCTTCTCAAGACAAACCCATGCTTTCTCTCATCTTGTAGACCATTACTAACAAGAACAGTTATCAACCTCTCCTTCAGATTGGTCTCTATTAACTTCCTCACTACAGAGGTCTAGCTCAGCGGTCTGTAATTGCCCAGTTCATCCTTGTCCACTCTAGTGGAGGGGCACCACATGAGCCAACTTCCAGTAACTGGGTACATTCTCTATCTCCAAAGAAGTGTTAAATAGGTCTGTCAGAGGGCCTGCCAACCCCTCTGCTAGTTCCTTCTGGACCCTTGGGTGTACACCATCCGGTCCTTGTGCTTTGTCCACCCACAAGGTTTTAAGGCCCTTCAGGATGCTATGCTCCTGAATTAACCATCTGTTATCTCTGTGCCACCTGGACCCCTGCCCCCTTTACCATGTGGTATTGGGCTAACCCTTTCTTTTGTGAACACTGAGCAGAAGCACTCGCTGAGTTTCTCTGCCTAGTCTTACCCTTTTTCTCCCCATCTACCCTCCCTTTTGATTCTAACAATGTCATGTGATGCAACCATTATGAAAATGGGGCCCATACTCCATTAAATTAATTGATTGTGTACCTGACACAGTACAGGGACATGTTTTGTAATTTTCTGTGTAAGATTCTTTTCAACCATGGGAGATACTCTTGTCACTCCAACCGAGGGAATGACTCCCGAATAGCTAAATTATCTGAGAAGTTTAAAGCACATAAAGGGCTCAAGAAGTAGCTGTATAAAACTTTTCAACTGAGATTGTATGTGTGCATGCATGTATCTATGTATCTGACAGAACAGTATTAATGTCTTTCTTAACATTCTTAATAGAGCAAATCTTACTGTAAAAGAAGTGATCAGAATGAAAATTAACAAGCTTGCATATAACGCAAACAGAAATATTGAAGTCTTACTTTGCCATTCGAAAGTATTCAAAGATGTGTACTTTTAAAATATGTGTATAATATTCATTTAGTAATTATTTACTCTTAAAAAACAAGTACAGTGGAATACTTCTTAGAATTAGTATTCCTAAAGGCAGTATTCTTCTTCTGATGATTACAGAAGATTAAAGATTACTAAACTTAAAAGACAAATTAATTACTGCTTTAAGACTAAATTTAGTATTCTACTTCAGTAAGGGCTGAGAGAGTTACAGGATCATATGACTCCTCAATGATGATCTTTTTTCCATCAGACTCATTAGCATCCAGTGTTTTGGACTGATAGTGTCCTGGAACTGGCAACATGGGGCATAAGCAAGTGGCACTGAAAAATGCAGGCAAACTCAAATCATAAATCCCTCCCCCCTCCAACCCCTTAGGCCAGTTCTCAGTGAGCAAGCTCACAGTCAGAGTACAATGACATCCATATCCCCCACCCCTCAGGCTTGTTCTCAGTGAGCAGGCCCACAGTCAGAGCAACATAATTTCTATATCCATTATGACTCCATTAAGTCTGATTACCCTTTTACAGCCCTAACTCCAAGTTTATATTTATCTCTCTCTCTCTCTCTCTCTATACCCCTCAGGTCATAATTGAGCAAGTCTGACATCAAGAGCACCAAGACTAATAACCGACTGTCATAATATGGGGAGGACAATTATTGAGAGCTGCAATCTGCACTGGCACCCAGATTTTTATTTTAGCCCCTTGCAGATTTTTTTTCACTTCTCTCTTTGCATTAAACATGATTACTTTTCACTTAACTGCTACATTTTGATCATCCTCTGTTTTACTCAGGAGCTACTGTAGTGACACCCAGATTTTTATTTTAGCCCTTTGCAGAATTTTTTTAGACTCTGCAAACAACTAACTCAACAGATTGAACTGCCTGGCTGAAATGTTACATTTTGATCTCACCCTTACTTCTGAGCTCTTCACTGCGCTGATGTGTGTAGCAACACCCTGCAGCAACACAGAGAGCATGTCTTGTCATTTACTGTGCACCACACACTTTCTGTGGATTCCCTTCTTGACAGGACACAGCAGGGCCACTGCGATGACTGACCACTCCCTCTAGCTAGTCTGAGAATTCCTCTACAACTTCATTCTTCTTGGCAACCCTGCGACCAGGCACAGTGACCGCAATGCCCTCAGATGATGCCTGACCTCAGGCTCATAGTCCAGGTCCAACCTTGCTCCTCACTATAATTCCGGTCCAAATTCTGACTATCCTCATCCAACATGTTCATGACCGGGTGTTTGTGGCCAAAATTCAAGTGGCTTAAATTCCACACTGATCCATGGATCCCTCACTACAGATACTTCTCTGTGGCCCAAGGACTGAATTGCCTACTGAAAAACAACTGCACAACATGGTTTGTGGCTGTGCAATCAGGAGCTGAGAGGCAGGGAATGAGCGCTGTGGCAGGTGCTACTAGATATGTTTCTGCACATGCGGACTGGGAAATCCCAGGGGAAATGGTGCTAAAGAGGGTTTAGCTGTGGGCTCGAGGGTGAGCTGATTTATAGCTCCTAAATTGGGTCAGACCATCAAAATGCGGGTCACTTAGCTTGGCAACCAATCCCCCGCTCTCTGGTCACCCCTTACAGACAAAAAACATTGATCATTACACAAAAGAAATTCCCAGTCATATGAAAACATGGAGTAATGCATCCGTTATCTGCCTATAAAAAAATACCCCTTTTCCTTGTTTTGGCAGATGCAGATGCCTACCATATTGACTATAGAGTGCCACCACCAGGTGCACCCCTTACCCTCTAGGTTACCTCCTTAGACCATTTGGTGTACTCCTCTCTGTTCTCCTCCTCCTCCTCCTTCCCTGTCCTTCTGAACTTCAGGTACTCTGCTCTTTTTGCCCTCACCCCCTCTATCACCTCACTGTTCAGCCAGCATGGTCTCTTTACCCTACTTTTCACTTCCATGATTCCTTGCTTTATTATGTCCCATTTCTGCGCTGTCTCCATCCTGTTTTATTCCTTTAAGTCTCCCCTTCAGCAATTCTCTCATTCTCCCGAAGTTCGCCTTCCTGAAATCCACCACCTTTATTGCTGATCCCTCTGGCTCTTTGCTCATTGTGATATTAAACCACACTGTTTGATGATCGCTGTCAGCTAATGGATCCACCACCCTTATGTCCCTCACTACCTCACGGTTAGATAGTACCAGGTTCAGTGTGTTCCCTAACCTAGTGGGTTCAGCAACCAGCTGTGTCAGGAACCATTCCTGAAACAAATCCAGAAGGACCCTCTCCCTAGTACTGGAGGTGATAGTCATGGTCCAGTCCACCCCTGGCAGGTTGAAATCCCCTAATATGACCACTTTCCTCTTCCTACCTACCCTACTGATTTGGTCCACCAGTTCTCTGTCCCTATTTACTGTCTGGGATGGCATCCCATACACCACCCCAGAACTCATCTTCCTTCCACTGGAGTCCAGGAGCTGTAACCACACTGTCTCTGTTCCCCTCTCTTTCCTTTTATCCCTTGTACATTTGATCTCCTCCTTCACATAGATAGCCACCTCCCCTCCCATTCCCATGGTCCTTTCTGTACAATCTAAACACTGGGATTGTGAAATCCCAGTCCCGGTGCTCTCTGGCCCATGTTTCTGTGATGGCCACAGTGTCCACCCTCCTTACAGCCAAAAGCACCTGTAGCTCCTCCACCTTGTTGCCAAGGCTTCTCACATTAACAGAGACCACCCTCCACCCTGCTGCCCTCTCCTCCTTTTCCAGATCCCCTTCCCCACCTTGTCCCTTCTGTACTAAACATTCCCTAGTACTTTTTTAGAAGCATGAGGGGTAGACTCACACTGTCCCTTGGTACCTTGCCTACCGTCTGACCACCTGCCCCCCCCAGCTAGTTTAAACTCACTCTTGTTGTTATATATCCCCTGCAGCTTCTGTTTTAATACCCCCTTTCCTTCCCCACTTAGGTGCAGCCTATCCCCAGCATATAGTTCCATATTGTCCCAGGTCTGTCCCCATTCCCCTACCCACCCATATCTTTTTGATCGAGACCACTCCTCCAGCCAAGCATTGAATTCCTTAATCCTCTCCTTCCTCATTGTGCTCACACAGGGAACTGGGAGCACCTACGAGAGGGTAACTGTCTACCCTATCTCCTCGCACAGTTTCTGCAATTCCCCAAACCTTTCCTTCAACACCTCCACAGTCTTTCCTGCCAGAACATTAGTCCCCATGTGTACCACTACGTGTGGTTTTCCTCTTCCCCTCCTCACATACCTTAAAGTTGTGTATCCCATACTGTCTGCCCTTAAACCTGTTAAAGCTTCCACCCATATCTGACTATGCCAATCCTTTCTACTGCCCCATCTGATACCCTTAAGTATGGAGTCCCACACCACTAACATACACCTTTCTTCCCTTGCTCTACTTAAATCCCCTTTTCCCCATGTAGCCCATCCTGGATTCTCTTCATCTAATATCTCTGCTATTTCTATCAGTGACTCCCATCCATCCCCCTTTCCCTCCTGTTTGCTGCCCTCCCTCCACACCACTGCCCTACTTCTGCCATGCCCCTCTTCTGTCTCTCATGGCTCTTCCCCACCTCTTTAGCCCTTTAGCCTCCCACTGCCCATGCCCCCTTGTGCCCTTACCTGCCCCCTGCATCTCTTCCTCCCTCTCCTCCTCCCCTTCAGTGTCAACAGCACATCAAACCTGTTACCCCCTTTCACTTTGGCATGTGAGCTCTCTGCCCCACGGCCTTGCATCCCTCCCCTACTGGTAGACCCAGCCTTAGTCTATCCCTCATTGCAGGATTGCCTGTCTTCCTATTGATTCCTGCCACACCTCCCCCCTTCCCTTGGCCCATTGCCCCCCGTGCCATGTCCATGTGTTACTTCCATGTTCCCATTCCCCTGTCCCTGACTCTATCCTCCTACTGCTTACCTCTCGACTTCTCTCCTAATTCTCCTCACCTCCTCTTCCAGCCTGTTTAACCTGTGACATATTGGACATCCTCCCAGCCTCCACAATGCAGTCATCCATATCGCTGCCCCACACCCATTGTGTCTTGCATGGTGCATGGCCCCATGTACACCAGTCAGCAGACACCCATAGCCATGATACCCTGAGCATGCACTCATGTCTGCCTTACAGTGCCATCATGCCTCAGGGGTGCTGTTTGGGTAAGGACATAGATGGAGGGGCTGGAGGAGGAGAAGGATGAAGAGGAAGAGGAACCTAGGCCATCAATATCAGCCAGGGCTGTGGCAGATGTAGGCGGGGCACCTATGTTCCAGGATCCCCTGGGGTTTGTAGGTCTGAACGCCCTGTCTAACCCAGAGTTGCTGGATGATCACAAAATGCTAGCATCTGCCATGGAGGATGATGATGAAGAAGATGCCACACCAATAGTGGTAACAGCACACAGCAGTATCACTGCCACAGCAGTGATGGCTACATGAGCAGCAGAGGATAGGGAGGGGTACCTTGCCCTCAATGCTGTGGTTCCCACCAGATTGCCCCTATGCTTTCCAAAGCTGTGGAGGTTTTGGGCAGCCTGGGCCGGGGTGTGGCTGTGGGGACTGGGGCTGGCCCCCACAATGCAGCAGGGTGCTGTGTATCAGCAACATACTGCTCATGCTCATGAAGCACCTGTAACAGGTCCCACTGTGCCTGCCCATGCACAGTCCCCGCCCAAACAGAGGTCAGCCATGTAGCATCCATAGGCAGTGAATGTGGCACTGTAAGCCAGAACACCCCCCACCTGTCAGCCACCCCCACAGGACAGGTCTCCTGCTGACAGGCTGGACAAGCACACCCAGCTCCTGTGAGCATCCATGGAGCGTCAAGGTGAGTTCACAGAGGTATGCCAGGGCCTGCATGTGCAAGTGGGCATCCTGGATGACCATGCATCTGTGGGGCACTCCCAGTTAGTTAGCAAGATACACCAACTCAGGGTGGAAGTGGTTGGCAAGCTTCACCAACATGGGTAGACATGACCACAGACTTGAAGAGGATTGCATAGGCCATTGAGGTGGGCTGTGCTTCTCTGGTGCCCCATAGCCACAGGAATTCCCACCACACCACAGGTAGTGACATCAGCACTCCCACCGCACGTCGTCTGGTAACCCCCTTGCTTCTAATGCCATCCCCTGCCTCAGGTATTCCCAACACCCCTGGGTCCCATCTGGACATCAGGAAAGAGACACCTATGAGCACACATTCATGGCCCCATTGGCCTACTCCTGCTAGTGTGGTTGCATCACCCACTGAGGTGGATGACACCCCAGAGGGTGTCAACCATTGTGGGCATGGCCAACCATGTGTCCATATCAGCCATGTGGAACACAGTGATGCCATCTGTGTGCAGTCATCCTGGCACATTCCCCATCCAGGTGTCACTGGCCCACACACCCTGCTGGCCATGCCCAGGTCCATGTGCAGTGGTGCATGCATGTGACTGTGGCATGCATGCCCATGCTGTCCATGTGGTATTTGAGGCAGGTGCTTGGGCAAAGCTGTTGTGTTGTCTGGCATGAGCATAAGTGCAGCCTTGTGTGTCTGCTGTGTATGAGTGCAGGTGATGTCCTCTGAAATATGCCAACAAGCACAGTAATCCTGTGTACCCCTAAACCTGATGGTACCGCAGTGGCCATGCCTGCATGGGTGTGTGCTTCCACCACCGTGGTCCTGCCAATCATGCTGCGTCTGTTGACCTGCACATATGGTTACCCCCAATCCCAACTACCATTGCTCAGACCCCTATGGTCCCTCTCAGTACTCACCTGTTGTCTCCGAAGAATTCCTCCACAATTGTCTCCCTGTGCTGCCATGCCCTTGTGGTCAGCTGTGGGTCACTACGGTCATGGAGTGCCTGCCCACCCCTGGCCAGTAGTCCCTCATCCTCTGATCTGTCACCCACCATGACCTGGATATGAATTCCACAGTCCATGGCCATGTTGTGTAGCATGCAACATACCAGGAATATGCCACAGGTCTCCTCTGGGTTGTACTGTAGGGCACCACCTGACCTGTCCAGGCATCTGAAATGCATTTCCAGCATGCCAAACACATGCTCAATGATATTGCATGTTGCAATGTGTGCCTCATTATACCTATCCTCCACCTCTGATGAGGGCTGGCATATTGGGATGAACATCCACGGCTGTAGTGGGTATGCAGTCACCTGTGGGGGATAAACAGCATTTAGTGTACATCATGCATACCCAAGTGTGCATCATCCCTATGCACATGCATGTCAGCCCCAGTTCCATGTGGCCCCAACACTGCTATTCCCACCCCCCGTCCCCGGTCATGCTCACTACGTCACATCGGCAGGTGCACTGCGTGTGTGTTGCATGCAGGGCATGTGCTGGGCATGACATGTCCTCCCACAGTCATGCCCTGCCATACAAATGCCCTACCCCTGCAGACACACTGCCACTGTCCTGTCCCGCTGTGGTTCTCTAAACCACCACAACACCTGTGTCAGGCCCAGGCCCAGTGCAACTGCATGCGTGAACATGTGTGCGTGCTATGTGTCGCCACAGCCCTGCATCCCCATCCCCAGTGCACAGCCCCCTCTGCTGCCTGTGGTTCCGTGTGCAGTGTGCACACATGGGCCACAGCACAACATGCCTTTTGGCTGTGGCAACCCCTGTCAGTGTCTTACCCGGCAGTTGTGCCACTGTGTGCTGTGTGGGCCTGTTGTCCAACCTCACTCACCCACTAGTTGGCCACTAGGTATCCCCCCACTCTTGAACACATGGCACCGGGCTGACTGGTGCCAGATGTTAGCATCATGTGCACTTCCAGGGTGAGGGCACAAACATTGGCGATGTGCCCTGTGGCATTGCACACCACTTGACAGTTTACAGAATGGAAGCCATTCCTGTTAATATATGCAACACCTTTCAGGCCAGGAGGTGTGTGTGTATCGCCACATGGTTGCAGTATGGCTCCTAGTATGCCTGGCATGCATGCCACCCTGTGGAAGTGCAGCATGGTTTCTGTCTGCTCTGCCTGTGTGCTTGGGAATTTGATGTACTCCGAAGCATGTGGTAGCAGACCGGTGAGGAATTGAGTAAGGAGATGGGATGTGGTGGACTGTGTAATGCCAGTGGAGTCACCCACTAGCATCTGGAAGGTGCCCGTGGTGAGCAGGCATTGCTGCTGTCACCTTTGTCTCCACTGTCATGGCGTGACTCCTGTGTGTTGGTGTCTACAGGTCATCATTGAGCAGCTCACAGAGCTGTCTCAGCAGTGCCCTGTTGAGTCAGTACTGGCCCATGATCTCTGTGTCACTCAGCAGTTCAAATGTGATCCGAGCACGTTACTTTGTCTGCTGGGCATACCGCCTATGGGCCCTTCCACTGCCACGTTGTTCCTCCTGTCTCCTCACTCCTCTCATGACTGCTACCATTAGAAATGTAAACCCATCTATGGCTGCTTTGTAGTGCAATGCTGCTCTGTGCCTTTTGGAGGCCTGAACTTAGGCATGCTTTTTATATGCCTATTTTTGTACAGCACATCTGCATGATGTGCTGCAGATGTGCAGCACATTTTGACTGAATATGGGACTGTGTGGCACATTCATGGAAATGCCCCCTCCACATGCACCGCATACATTATAGTTGCGCTCAAGCACATTCAATGTTGTGTTACACATCCCTGTCCTTTCTATATGGCCCTACAGCACGTCTTCTGGTTTACGCTGGTGCATTTCATGTTGCGCCACAAATCATCTTTGAATATCCTGGCCTGGTTTTTGCAAGGGCTTTAACTGTGTAAAAATCAGAGACTTTCTTACAGCAGTATAGCCCATCAAACTGGTGACATAGAGCCTTCAAGTTCACAGATCCCTTAACCCCCCCAAAGTGCAATTAATCAGTGCAATAGGGTCATTGATCGACCCCTTTTTTATTTTTATTTATTTTATCTAAAAGTTGCACAAAACACAGGACAAGTTCTACAAGAAACAACTCTCAATCACAGAACATCCAAAGTAAAAAAAATAACAAAATAACAAAAACAAATGTACATGAAATCAACCAATAATTGTTACAAATGGATTTTTCCTGGAGCAATCTTTTCTGATTGTGCACAACTTTTTTGTTGACTATGTCAAACAGACACCATCATACGTAAAAGACACTGGTAACATCTTCCATGTCCCGAAGAGCATTACTAGTCTGGAAAATGCCCCGCTGGTCACTTTGGATACAAAATAATGGGAGGGCTAAAAGCCTGAGGTTCAATTGGGGGAATAGCTCCTCCCACATCCCCTACTTAAATCTAGTACTTCCATTTGCTCCACTTCAGGCATGTTGAACTCCCTCCATGCTGTCTGCAGTTCCTTCACCTGGAGCTCTACGTATCACTGGCTTTTCTTCCTGCTTTCTCCTCGGCTCTTAGCTGGTGTGGTGGACCCCCCTCCCATTTTGTTCTCCTCTCTTCTCTTTACTCCTTGTCCCCCTCCTTCTCTTCTCCTTTCCTTGTGTCTTTGGTGCCATCCTCCCATTCCCCCTCCCTGTTTTGATTTTCTCCTTTAACCTGGGTTTGGCTCCCTCTGGTTTGGCTCCCTTTTTATGGCTTCAGTAGGTGGAGCCTGCAGACATTTTGCATGTACAAAAGGAGTGATGTCATGTTTTCTGTCCATGGAACCGACTGAAGGTGTAAATAGTCTCCTCTGCCTTACCTTCCTCCAAGAAATGTTTTCCACCCTCAAATATATATGCTTTCATGTTAGTCAATGGTTGCAGGGTACTATTTTCTTTCTTTAATGGGTGGTACAAGAACTGGAACCTGAGTAGTGGGAGGCAGCAATCATTTTTTGGGGGGAGTAAAATCCACCCCCACCTCTACCAGAGAAGCTCCTAAAGATCCACCCCCACCTTTTTTTTTATTCATGTGTGAGGGGCATGAGGTAGATATCATGCTGGAACAAGATACACTAGTTTGGGTCCTGGAGCAAGCAACAGAACAAGTCTATGGAGTGATCAAATTGTGAAGCCCCTGCATTTTATTAAGGACTAGGAGAACAGAAGAAACTTAATGCCTTCAAACTGACTTAAAACCCCTTGGAGCACATTATTATCAGAGGAATCTGGGGACTCAGAAGGAAAGAGTAATTAAAGACTGCCTGAAATTACAGCTCCCAAGAAAAACAATAAACACAGCATTCTGATTCAAGTTGAACGAGCCGCATGTTTTTCTTAAACATTTATATACTAAAACATGAAGTTCAGCTTTTGGAATTAACTATATTTGTTTACATTATATATATATATATATATATATATATATATATATATATATATATATATATATAGTATTTTAATAGTTTCAAAACTTTTAAAGCATTGGTGTTAGTAATGCATTTAGAAATACATGTTTTAATTGTCTTTAAAGTTAACCATGCAGTTTCATGTGAGGGGACTTTATTTGGGGGAGGGGTTCAAATTATTTTAATCATGGGCACAGTACTTGGTAAATACAGACTTTTGATGATAAAGTGTATCTTTTTCTTTTAAGTTTGAGAAGTATGTATTATATATAAGTGTAGCAGTGTTGTAATTGAGTTTATATGTAGCAAGCAGGTGGGGATAGTGTTTTTAATGTGGCAGTAGGACATATTTGTTACAATAAATATATGCTGTCATGCAAATAAGAACAAATTGTAAGGGATACATTTTGCAAAACAGTGATCCCAGTGTTTTGTTTCTGCCTAGTCTGTGAGAGGATTTTTTTTTCTAACTTTCCCTGCTTTCCCTGGGTGTTTTATGACCTCTGGGGGCTGCCATTCAGGTTTGTTTTATTGCATCTTGTCCAGGACAGTCTCCCCAAAGTGCCCTTTGGTTTGATGTCTAATAGCCCTTACAGCAGGCCAGTGTTTTGTTCGAAATGCAGTATGTACTGAGCCTGTGTGGTTACTGAGTTTTGCCTCTCTGTTTTTAGAATAAGTTGAAGTGTGTCTTTTTACTTAATAAATGTTTGGAAAAGTGTAAATCATATTTGCTAGTGCAACTGTGAGTTACTTAACTGTTTTTTGTAGATTTGACTCCTGACTCCTTTTCATGACAGGCAGTTAATATTTCTGGAACAGACTTGGCCTTTGAAGCTCCTAAAAATGATGTTTTTATGTCACTGTGTAGTTCCTCACATTCTAGGTGCTTCAATGGTAAAGCCTTGTCATGCAGGAATGTTTACTGCGCTGTCATAAACAGAAATCAGGAGTAATATCTACCAATCACAGTTAAGCAAGTTAGCTTCAAAGCCAAACCTGTTTGTGCATGGAAAGATGTTACAGAAAAGAAGACATGCAATTATTTCAAGTCTACAAGTTAAGCAACTATTTTTTTAACCAGCCTTAGCTCAGCTTACATTTCTATCCTGATCACTCATTTTCACAAATAAATTCAGAGAGATGTACAGTCCCTCCTGCTGGGTGTATGGTGTTATTCACACCCATCCTCCAAGCTCGCCCCCACCACCTTGCTTTGCATTTTGCATCAGCTGTAGCATTTCCGTACAGCAAGAGGTAACAATGTATATTTTTTTATGGACGTGCAGTGTTAATTGAGCCATCCCCAATCTGTATCCTTTCAATAATTACTTTATCTGGTGTGCATACCAGCATGGTTGTTTCACTCTTATTTACAGCTTTACACCTTCATCAGTTTTTAATTGTCATTTTTTTGCCCTTTGAATAACAAGGTTCAAAACCTATAACTTCTTAGTTTCTTTATTATGATCTCATTGATTTCTGAAGACCTCCTTGTAAACTAGGTGCTAAACACAACTTGGTTTTCTTTGTCTTTTTATGTGTGCGTAGCTTTATGAAGCTTGTAACCATAAAAACAGGATGCAAAGCACATATCTTATAAGTAATGACATATAAAAAACACATCATATGCACAGTAAAACCAATGAAAATATATACTGATTCCTCCCAGTTCCTGGAAAATACATTTTTTCACTAAACAAGTTACAGCTACTAAAAAATGCAAAAACTAGAAATAACTGTGCAGTCTGACATCTTCATTTAAACCTCTTGGCTGAAAACTCTGACATTCATAAATCCAGTAAGATTCTCGCTGAAGCTATCTCCTTCGCTTACCTCCTCTCAAACTGCCAAAATAATTTCTTCAATGTGGACTGTCAGGCATTCAAGTTGTTCTGAGATTAAATGTTACTTTTATAAATATAGATTTAACAAGGGTATCTTGTAAAGTACTAGTACTAGCAGATAAGGACTGCTTGGCCCACCTAGTCTGCCCATATCCCTACCTACTGGATAAGCTGTAGATCCTAGTTATCCAACAGCCTAGTTCTTCCTACCCCCCACAAGAATTGCTTTATGTCTGCCCCATGCATTCTTGAATTCCCCCACTATTTTTGACCCCACATCCTCCTCACAAAGCCTGTTCCATGCATCCACCACCTTCTCTGTGAAAAAATACTTCCTCACATTATCCCTGAGCCATCCCCCCATTATCTTCAAATAGTGTCCCCTTGTTCTTGCACAACTCTTTTTCTGAAAGATGCCACCCTTTTGGACTTTGTTGATTCCCTTGAGGTACTTAAAAGTTTCTATCATGTCTCCCTTTCCCTCCTTTCCTCAAGGGTATACATATTAAGATCCTTTAGTCTCTCCTCATATGGCTTCTGTTGCAGACCCTGCACCATTTTCATTGCCCTCCTCTGAACTGTCTTCATCCTGTCTATGTCCTTGTGGAGATGGGGTCTCCAGAACTGGATGCAGTACTCCAAATGAGGTCTCACAAACTATCTGTACAGAGAGATAACAACTTCTTGTTTTCTACTGGTGATGCCTTTCCTTATACATCCCAGTATCCCTAGCCATCCCTACTGCCTTCTGACATTGCTTGCTAACCTTTAGGTCATCTGATATGACCCAGGTCCCTTTCCATTTTTGTTGTTGTTACTACTCACCCCCCATTGTGTAATCTTCCCCTGGGTTTTTGTTTCCCAGGTGCATTACTTTACACTTCTTTGCATTGAATCCAAGCTGCCATACTTCTGACCATTCCTTCAGCCTTGCCAAGTCCCTTCTCATCCTTTCCACCATCCCCTGTGTATTAACCCTGTTGCAGAACTTTGTGCCTGTAATGAGGCATACTTTTCCTTCCAGTCCCTCGGCAACCATCATGACCATGAGTTGAGGTATGTTTGCATGGTATGGTCAACCCCCACTTCACAAATGCAGTCCCTATTCTGTACAGTAAGATGGAACATCTTGGTGTAATGAGTATGGAATACTAATTTTGTGATCGATATCATGAGTGTCAATGTTTGTTTTATGCAAAATCCACCCCTCCCCCCAAAAAAAAGGATAATATAAAAATATTGCCAAGGTGACATATGCATTGTCATATATTAAATAGCTGTAGCCTAACATCTGAAATTGGACTGATCCAAACAGTGTAATTCCTAGGTACAAGTCTATGTGTAACAGAACCTGGAATAGGAGTTGCTATATAAAATAGGAGCACCCATGTGTTTTCTGGGAAAAATTCATTATCCTAAATATTTTTTTTTGTTATAATTGTGCATAGAGGAAAGTGTCACAGTCCTGATGTCAGTCACAAAAGTAGCAATCAGTAGTCCATAGATAAAATGTTGCATCTTAATGTAGAGAACAGGGACTGCATCTGCAGTACAGGGGTTAGCCATGCCATGCAAGTATAGGCCAACTGAGTCATGATGTTTGGTTTGATTGGTCTCAATACGAATAATGAAGTGTGCATTCCTTATTGATTCTGATGGTGGGGTTCCAGGGTTCTGAATCAGTCTGTTTCTATCGCTATGAGTATATGATCGTTACACAAAACCTTTATTGTTTACCATTTTTCCATTCAAATTGACACCTCCATATAGTTTCCTAATAATGTGTTTGCCTTCCTTAGAATAGAAAATAAAACAAATCTTACTAGTTAAAAAGCATTGTGTTGTTTCTCCAAGTATCCTTCACAATTCAGTACAATCTCGCTAACTTTATTATGCAGCTGTGGTAGATCTTACCAGAATTTGTTTGTTTTGGGCCTACTTTCCTACTGCTGGTGATGTTCCTTTTCTTGCCAGTGCTGCTTGAGTGTGACCTTACTCGCTGCACCATTCCGTCCTGGTTTCCCCCACCGCTCAACCTCCTGTTGCTTCCTCAACTGCATCTCTGACCATCTCCTGAGTCTGTGCTGCCTCTCCTTGGATCCACTCCATGCTCTTCCTGTTGGACCACTGCCTGACTTTACTGCCATTTCTGTGGACCTTGCACAGCCCCACAGCCTGCTATTTATTCTGTTCTTCCTGTGTGTATCACCACCCACCATAATGGCTTTCCTACCCTGCTTCTTGTAACCAGCTGGCGCTCATGGGTGACATTCCCTGCTGCACCTGGCTTTCAGTTCTGCACATTCAATGTGATTTTTTTTTTACTCAAGTCTTTCTGCATGATCAGTTTCATCTGAGACTCCTCCAGATGGCACTACCGTACCTGACTGCTGATGCGGCACCATCTCTCCTCTGGACCTGAACTGTCACTCGCATGCTACTTCCTGATTGTTCTAATCTGGATGTCCTGCCCAAAAAGTTGCAGGCTGCTGCACATTCATGGGCAACCATTGCTTCCCTCCTCAGGATCATGATGGGACACGAATACCTGACATATCCATCGGAACAGTGTTTCTCCTTACTGAAGTAGTTACCCAGTGCTTTATACTCGCATTCCATTATTGGACTTTGGCCACTCTGCCATTCATTTACATGGGTTGTGAGGCTCTGTTTTTTTATAGAATGATATGTGCAGCTTTATCCTTGTTCTTTCCCTACCACAGGTACTTCTAGTAAGGCCTCTTGTATATAGCATCACTGTTTCTGTCTACCTTGAATCAATCAATGAGCTTGACAAACCTTTCTGTTACCAGTGTTCCCATATTGCTACTATTGCTGCACATGGCAGTGCAGTAAATAGGACTTATACCTCTCTCTGTTCAGTTTGTATCTGCTTAATGAAACAGTGGGAATTTAAGGGGGTTTTAAGACCTACTATCAGTGTTTGAGGCAACATTTTGGATCTATCTCCTGAGAGGATTCCTTTCCTGTGCACAGGATTGCATCCCATGCTGCATTCAGACTTGTTATATGCTGTTCAGTATAGACCTGCCTAGGAGCCTCCAGCCTTCAAGACCCCAGTCTCCTCCAGGATGGATTGCATCTGTTTCCATCTTCAAGGAAGTTTCAGCTTCTAACATCTTCAGTATTAGGACGCAACTGCTCATCTTCATCTCTGTTACCCAGAGATCTCCTCCTCCTCCTAGACTGTGCATCTTATCTCATTGGTCACCTTATGTGCTGGTTTCATCCCTTTTCATCACTTGTTGACCTATGTCGAGGTCTTTTGCTGCTATTACCAGTGTCAGTGGCTCAGTAAGTAGCACACTCACCTCTGAGGCCAAGAGATCAGAGGGCTGTGGGTTCAGTTCCCACATCTGGCACTTGGGTTAATATCCCAGTACTGACACTGTAGTGTAGCATGAGAGGGGTGCTGCACTTCTGAGGTGCCATCTTTCGGATGAGATGTAAAACCGAGGTCTCACCTGCCTGGATTGGTGGTAGTTCAGGTGGATGTTAAAGATCCCATGGCACTTATTGAAAAAGAGTAGGGGAATTTCCCCGGTGTCCTTGCCAAATTTCCCTCATTCACTAAAAATACCACCAACAGCTTAATCTGGTTCAAGGTCAGTTGGCATTCATCTGTATCCCCCTCCCCCGGGTCGTTCCTGAAAATTGGCAGGATTTGTTCAGTGCACTTACCTGGTCAACAAAAGCTAAATAAATAAAAAAAAATAAATAAATTTTGTCACCTGCTGACCTACATGGAGGTCTCCTCTTGCTAATCTCATCACCTGTTGACCTCTGTGAGTGCACAAGACTGGAAGTAGGGAGGAGGTGGGCAATTACAGCCTGTAAGCCTGACACCAGTGGTGGAGAATCTGATGGAGTCCTTGCTTAAGGAGAGGGTAGTGAAGTTCCTGGTGTCAAATGGTGCAAAAGACCCAAGGCAGCATGGATTCATTGAGGGTAGGTCCAGTCAGACTAATCTTATTGATTTCTTTGACTGGGAGAGCAGGGTGGTGGATCAGGGAGGGGCGATGGATGTGGCCTTCCTGGATTTAAGCAAGGCCTTCAACACCATTCCTCACAGATGGTTACTTAACAAATTGGGGAATCTGGGTGTGGGCTCTATAGTGGTAAAATGGGTTGGTAACTAGCTAAAAGGCAGGACCCAGAGGGTGGTAGTAAATGACATAAAATTAGAAGGGGGGAGGTGACCAGTGGGATTCCACAGGGATCAGTGCTGGGTCCAGTTCTATTCAATGTCTTCATAAGCAACATTACAGAGGGACTGGAGGGGAAATTATGCTTGTTCACAGGTGACACCAATATCTGTAACAGAGCCGACATACAGGAGGGGCTAGATAAAATGAGATATGATCTAGGATTACTTGAGGAATGGTCAAGGGTTTGACAGTTGGGTTTCAATGCTAAGAAGTGCAAGATAATGCACCTGGGACACAGAAATGCAATCAAGGAATACAGGATGGCGGGGCAGGTTCTAGCCACCACAAGTCAGGAGAGAGAGATCTGGGGTTATCATATCCGATGACCTGAAGTTAGCCAAACAATACAAAAGAGAAGTGGGGAAGGCAAACAGAATGCCGGGGTGCATAGGAAGGGGCATAACCAGTAGGAGGAGGAGTGAAGTGGTGATGCCACTGCATAGATCACTGGTGAGGCCTCATCTGGAATACTGTGTCCATCTCTGGAGATCTCATCTCAGGAAGGATATAGGCAGAATGGAAGCAGTCCAGAGAAGAGCAACAACAATGATACATGGACTGTACCACAAACCTTATGAGGAAAGACTCAAGGAATTAAACTGCTGTTCACTGGAAGAGAGAAGGGAGAGAGGGGATATGATAGAGACACATTCAAATACCTTAGAGGAATAAACAGGGTACAGGAGGGGAGCTTATTTCAGAGACGAAAGTGCACAAGGACAAGGGGCATAACATGAGACTGAAGGGAGGGAGGCTTAAATGAAATGCTAGGAAGTATTTTTCCACAGAGATGGTGGTGAATCCATGGAGCAGCCTACCAGCAGAGGTGGAGAAAATGAAAATGGTACAGGGATTCAAAAGTGCATGGGATAAGCATAAAGGCACTCTGCTGTACAGTGGAACAGGGGAAAGGCAGTCCAGATGAGAGTAGGGATTGCCAACCCAAATAGGGAAATGGGCAGACTAGGTGAGTTATATGGTCTTTATCTGCCAACAGATTCTGTTTCTATGTTTATACTTGTTCCTTGCCTGTTGACCTACATGGAGGTCTCATCTGTTAATTATGTTACCGGTCGACTTATGTGGAGGTCTCACTCTCCTACTTCATCATCTGCTGACCTATGTGGGGGTCTCATCTGCCTTTCATCACTCGTCACCTATGTGGAGTTCTCATACTCTATTTTGTCACCTGCTGTTCTGGGTGGCAGTCTAGTCTCCGCATGGCACTCTTCATCTCTTATTGACTTTCACATCAGACTCTGCCTCCAGGATCCATTCCCCCTCCATTCTCACAGTACTTTGGCTGCTACTACTTCAGGAAACCCATCACCTGCTTCGGGTGAGGGTATGTCAGAAGTTCCTCATTCCTTATCTGTGATTCCTTGTGTTTTGTAGTAATGTTTTACTCATGACCCTTCTCTTTTCTCACCTTAGGCCTGGCTCTGGACTGTCTCCTGGACTTTGTCCTTCTGTATTCCTTTTGTGGTCTCCAGCGTGCCACTTTCTAGTGCTCAACTATCCACTGATTGTGCTTCCATGGATCCATCCTTATTTCAGGTTTCCAGTAACCATTCCTTCATCCAGCAATGTCTTCTCCATGTGTTACTCACATCATCAGGGGAATTCCAGTTCCGCCATCCACCTTTCAATCCTCCACTATTCCATTGATCAGCTCCAGCAACCCAGCACTACCTTAATTACATCTCCAGCATCCAATCAAGACTTCCAGTCTACCAACATTCCTGAACCTGGCCGCCATCATAAAACCTCAGCTGCTCCAAAGCACTGCTTTCCCCGTAATCACTAGCCATTGACTATGAACTCCTCATATCATCATATTCAAGTACTGATCACCAGCACCCAGATATAAAGTTCATGCTCATCCATATGTTCAAATTTATCCAATTGTATGTACAGTATACCTCCAGGACATTAATACTGGATACCCATAAGAGATTCCTGGGCATTATTTAAGTGCTGTCTTCCTTCATCTGGACATCCTTCTAGCTTGGATTCTCCTTCATTTTCCATAATCAACCTTCCTCCTTACATTGTCAAAGATTCAGGATATGCCTCTACTACTTAACAATAGTTCAGAGCCATCAAAGATTCAGAAGATATAACTCATCAACCTAACCAGAAACAAACCTTAGTCAATCATTTAGGATTATGTCCTCTTAGATTACCCTGATTACAGGCAGGTCAGTAGCCATGTGCCCTCAGAGGTTTCCTCCAGAGGATTTCCTCTCCTGTATGCTACTGGTCACACTCTCTGGAGTTGGAGGAGTTAATCTCGAACCATAAACAATCTTTTTGGTCTCTTTTCCTATATCAACCCAGCATTACTACCAAGGGTGAGAATAGAGAAAAGTCAAATTAAAAGCTCATAACCTCTAAGTTCATAAGTGTACACAATAACTATGCTATGCACCACAGATTGAAGGGGAGGACTAAAAGCCTGAGGTTCAATTGGGGGAGAGCTCCTCCCACATCTACTACTTTAACATAGTACTTCTGTTTGCTCCACTTTGAGCATTTCAAAATCACCTACCATACTCCTCAGCCTCCTCCTCCAGCACTCTTCTCTCACCCTTGATGCTGGACCTCTATTCCTACACTTACCCAGCATTCCTACCAAGTGTGGGAATAGAGAAAAGTCAAATTAAAAGCTCATAACCTCTAAGTTCATAAGTATACACAAGCACTACGCCATGCACCACACATTGATCTATATTCTAATCTCCCACACCAACAAGGGTTAGAGGCACTGGACCACATTCTTAGACAAGCAGTTACCAAATCTATACCACAAACAGCATTCCTATTAAAATTGGCTGAATGTGTTCTTAAATGTACCTGTTTCTGCTTTAAAAGCCAAATTTCCTTACAAGTGAAAAATATAGCAGTGGGAGAAATATTCGCCCCAATTTTGCAAACTTATATTTGGCCAAGTGAGAAAATGAATGGTTAAGAGCACCCCAACAAAAAAAAAACTTTCACTCCAGTCTGAAATTCTGGTGGTGCTATATTGATGATGTTATGACTGTGCAGCATGGGGAGAGTGACATCTTGCAGGAATTTGATAAATGGCTGCATTACAGTAATTCTAATCTTAAATTCAGTTTGAAAAGCAACAAGGAAGAGAGTTCTGAGACATAAACATATTGGCTGAACAAAGTTCTGAGGGAACCCAAACAAATCTCTAGTGGAAACCCACTGACATGAATACTGCTCTACTTGCCAGTAGCTGCCACCCATGCCACATGATCAGCAACAGTCCTAGAGGGCAGTTTTATTGCACTAAAAAAATACAATACTGTAATTTTGAAGAAACAAGCCAGGGACTTAGAATACGGTCTGAAAAAAAGAAAGGTTACAGTTTTGATGGCATTAAACGAAAGCTAAGGATAGCACACGATGGTATTGCTGGAGAAAAATGTCTGAAGAAAAAAGAAAGTCTGGTTACCGCCAAAGTGCCACAGATAATGTCACTACATTTCTTTTATGTTTACCCATGAGATACAACAACTTGTAAGACAAAACTGACTTATTTTTGCACCAGGTCCTTTTAGAGATAATATTATAAAAATCCCCCTAGATGCATGTGCAGAAGAGACATCAATCTCAGGGACTGACTAGCCCATAGCAATAAAAGAGCTCAGACAAATAGGACAGTGTCTTGGTTTCCATAGCCATTGAAAGGATCTTTCCTTGTGCAGGTGCAATTCTTGTAGGGTAGTACACAGAACAAAGTAAGTGCTTAACCTAAGAAATGGGAGATGATGAAAGGTTTGATACCTTTTATTGGACCAACAAGTGGATTATACAAAGATGGAATTATACATAAGCTTTCAGGGCCTCACAGGCCCCTTCTTCAGGTGAATAGCAAAATTGAACAACATAAGCAGTGTATATATCTACTGAGGAGCAATTAAAAAAAAATAGCAGGAAGGGAAGTAAGAAGTGATAAACGGGGACTAAAGATGAAGGTCTATAAAAGATGCAAAGTAAAACAATGATGTGTGAGAAGAAATGGAGGGACTAAACAGGAAAAGATCTGTAGGAGATAAAAGGGAACCTTGACAGGGGAAACAAAGGAACAGACAGGAATACAGATAAGAAAGATCTGAGATCAGATGTAGGCTAAAAGAGTAGAATAGGAGATGCCTAAGAAATGCATGGAAGTCAAGAAATTAGAAGAAATAAAACATCAAAGGCCAGATTAGCAGAGTGTGAGGTAGTATAAACAATGAGGTGGGAAAACCATCAAGGAGTGGGCAGGACTGAGCTGAAGAGTCTGTAGGAGAGGCTGGGAGGATGTAATGGACAGGTAACAAGAGCAGATAGGAACTCAGAAAAAAAACAACAGGAGAAAAAACAGAACCATAGTGTGATAAATCATGTCATGATTCAGTCCATAATGAAAAGAAAATTACAGTTTACCATAGTGTGTCATGAATCCAATGTTCCCGATTCAGTCCAGAAATGTTAGATTTTAATTTTTTAATATGTTTCAGTTTCCATGTCCTTCTGCTGTCCTGTGTGTTTTTGAATTTGCCTCTTAGTATCAAGGCAGATAAATCCAAGAGAGAGTGATCTGTTTGTGAAAAATGGTTTCCTACTGGTGTACTGCTAACCTGGTTTACTGTTGTGTGACAGTGGTGACTCATCCTGGATTTTGGTGGTTTACTAGCATCCCCAATATAGTATCCATTTGTGCACTTCTTGCACTGAATTAAGTAAACAACATTGCTGGATTGACATGTGTAGGATCCATTAATTTGTATTATTTACTTATTTAGGAAATCGGAATTATAACCCTTTGAGTCATAGACTCGTTTCCAAAGGCTCCACTTTAGAATAAAACATAGACATTCATACAGTACATACATAGAATAAATGTGGGTGAGCAATCATACAGAGTATAAGTACAATGAGCACTGGTTAATGCCTATACATTTGGTAGCTAAAACAGGACTGAGCTATCGACATATTTAACTAATGAGCGGTTAAGACCTATACAATTGGCAGCCAAAGCATGCCATGATATGAGTTGGTAGTAAGCCACCTCAGAGAGGCCTTGTCATACATAATACAATGCATTCATAGTCCAGTGCAACTATATGGTAACCGAGGGAGGTGAGAAGCCTGTAGGCTAGAAATAGTGAGGGCTGTCCACTGCCTGGCCAAAGGCAGGTGCTTGGCTCGTGGTGTGGGTGGAGAGATCCACGGTGTTACCAGTTACACTGGCATTGATGTGAGGAGAGGATGTGGGTCCCTAAGGCAGATTTAAAAGGACCAGGATTGGTGATTTATGTGACGGCGGTGTGAGGGTATTGTACCAGGATGGAGCTCTAAGGGGGAAGGACTCACAGGGCCAGGGGTGGTCCTGACCCTAGGAACACCTTCCCAGATAGGTTTTGGGGTGGTCTGTGTGGATGCTGAGATGGTGGCTGCCTGAAGAGAAGCCATGACACCTATTGGGGTTAAACCCAGGTGGATTTTATTGGTGAAGAGACAGGTCTGGTATAATAGTCTTTCCTCAAGGGAGAGGATATTGGTGAGCATGTATAGGGTGCAGTCATGTGTATTTCTGTCAGCACCAGAGAGATTGATGACTACTTGTATTTGATGAAGCGCGGTAGGGTCGGCAGCAGCATAGATTGTGAGACCATAGTCCACCAGTGATAAGACTGAGGAGTAATGGTTAGGGGTGAGGTGTTTAGGTGGCAGGCGTCTTTATGTCTGTACAGGAGACCAATGTGGATGTTGGTGGAGGAGGTGAGGATTTTTATATGTTCGTGGAATGAGAAGGAAGAGTCAAATGTAATACCTAGATACTTATACTTTTGGACCTGTTCCAGTGGGATGAGAGAGGTGGAGAGTATTTCAAGGGGGAAATCCTTTGATCTGTTTTGCCAGTGGGCATAGAGCATCGTCTTAGTTTTTTTAATGTTGACCACCTCTCTGTCTTCAGCAAACCAGTGTTCAATCTGAGAAAAGGAGTTTTGTAATGTACGCTGGAGAGAGAGAGAGAGAGAGAGAGGATCAGGATGTGCAGCGTAAAGAAAAGCATCATCCGAGTAGAGGAGAAGACTGCTGGGGCATGATTTAGGCAAGGCTTTGAGGTAGATGCTGAATAGCAGTGGACCCAGGATAGATCCCTGGAGAATGCCTGTGCACACAGGCAGCATAGTAGATATGGTATTATTAATTTTAACACATTGGGTTCTAGATGAAAGATAGCTGGAGAACCATGAGAGTGGACAATGGGAGACCCCCATTTGTTGTAATGTGTTAAGAAGGAGGGGATGAGAATCTGTGTTGAGGGCCTTTGAAAGGTCTATAAACACGGCCTGTGTGAGGTGCCCCTTGTCAAGCGTGGAGTGCAGGGAGTTAGTTGTAATTCTGTGAGGGCGCGGTCATAAAAGCTAGGACCAGCTGTGAAACCATGCTGCTCCCTATATAAGAGGTTGTGTGTGAGGAGGTAGTCAGTGAGCTAATTGGCCATGATCTTTTCAAGGGCTTTAGAGAGTTGGGGGAGAATCGAGATGGGCCAGTACTTGTTTGGGAAGGAGCTGTCACCACATTTCAATATTGGTGTTATCACTGCCATTTTCTATGAGGCTGAGAACTGGCCCAGGTGCAGGGACAGATTTAGAAGGTCCTTGAGTGGGGAAATGACTGAGTCTAGTGCAAGGTATAGGATATGCATATCGAAGGCATCCTTACAGTAACTGAAGCTCTGGAGGGCTTTGGATAGGTAGGCTTTTGCTTCTGTAGGGGTAATGACTCTTAGTTTGAAGGGGGTGGAGGAGCTCAGGTGGTGGGGTAGGCTGAATTGGATGGAAAAAGTTGCTAGGGAGGACTGAGCTGAGGTCCGAGAAGGTGGAGTTCAGGCAGTTGGCTATGTGGGGTGTCTGTGGTGGTAGTACCATTAACACTCGTTGTGAGGGGGGAGAGTGGGATTTACCATTAAGTCTTTGATGTTATCCCAGAACTTCCTTTTGTGCTACCCCAGGAGGTGGCTAGGGCAGTTCTGTAGTGCTCTACCTTGGCCTTTGTGATTGCCCAGGTACACTTATTGCAGGCAGCATTATAGACCTGCCTATTGCTTAGCAAACTGGAGGCAGTGGTATTATGCCAGAGGTTGTCATGCATTTTGAACTGTTGTAGGAGTTCTGGGGTGATCCAGGGGGCACTAAGTTTCTTAGTGGTCACTTTGATGGTCAGTGCAAAAACATCACAGGTGGTATTAAAGGTGGTGGTGAAGTAGTGCAATGCATCATCTATGTGCTGGGCTTGGGAAATAGGGGACCAGTCCTAGTTAATTAGATGTTGTTTGAGTTTGGCTATGCCTCCTGGGCATAGTTGATGATGAAAGTTGGTATTTGGTGGTGGCTTAGGTAGCTGACAGGACCAGCTCAAGATGATTGGGAGTGGTCACTTAAGGCATTGGGTAGGACACCTAGGTTGGTAATATGGTGGGGATGATTAGTGAGCAGGATATCTAGTAGGGTGTGGATTCCATTAGTGGGGTTGGCCCTGGTTAGCTGGTATACCAGTTGGGTCATATCTAATGCAGCAAAGGTATCTTTGGCTTGTGTTATTGAACTCACCAGCCAGTTTATGTTGAGATCCCCAACTAGGATTTGTTCCATTTTGTGGAGGTGGCTGGCTAGGTAGTCAGAGAGCACTTTACAGGCATGGGATTGGCTGCAGGGTGGGATGTAGGCGACGGTGAGAGTAAAAGAAGCACGGTTTGGGTCAGGGGAGAGTTTCATTGAGAGGGCTTGGGCACCATGGTCTAGGAAGGGTGTAGGCAGGGCTTGGTAATGCAGTGAGTCATTTACATAGAAGGCACAGCCACCGCCTCTCTTGCCATTATGATCAAGCCTAATGAAAGAGTAGCCAGGAATAGAGACAAATGAGTCTGGGGTCTTGGTTGACAGCCAGGTTTCTGTTGAAGCTAGAATATCTGGTTGGTGCTGTGCCATCCAGCATTGCAGGGGTGCCCTTTTTGGCAGGCTGCAGATATTCATAGTGGCTATTCAAAGCCCCATGGGTGACCTCAGTTGGGGGGGGCATTTAAAAATTATTTGTATTATGTTGTTCTGGCTTGTCTTGATGGTGGCCTGTGTGCATATGTGGATGCAGGACTTACATCTTGCCATGTTACATGTTGTTGTCCCTCTTGTTTCTCAGTTATTATGGTCTACTGGGAGTCTGTTATGAATTATTATGTTCGAGTGGCTGGGCGGGGGCTGCTTATAAGCAATGACAGGTGGTTCATGGAAGATGTCCTTCAGTGTTTCATCTTCTCTCAGCATGGGTTGCAGTTCTTTAATAATTTGCTGAGGGGTTTTAGCATGGGGCTGCAAGTGACCCCTAGGGGTGTGCCATCAGTTTGACGTTTTGACTGTATTCCAGCAGATTGTCTCATGGTATTTGTATGGCCCATTCAAATTCTCTATCAATTTGTCTTGGAGAGTGGCCCTGCTGAATAAGTGAGGACAGCAGTCTGCCTCTTGTTCTCTCATCAGAGCAGACTCGATGGTATTGAATTGCCTGACTGTAGATTTCAGACGTTTTTGTATGATTAGGATGGAAGCTGGAATTATGCAGGTAGAAGTGTCTGTTAGTGGGTTTTCTGTAAAGGGCAGTTTGTATATGTCCATTTTTACTGATACTGACTGTGGTGTCAAGAAAATGTAGTTTGGTGGTGGAGTATTCTATAGTGAGACTTATACTGTACTGAAAGTTGTTAAAATCATGATGGCATTTTTTTAAGAGAGTGATCGCCTTCCATCTAAATCAGGAATACGTTATCAATATATCGGAGGCAGATGGGTGGTTTATAGGGGTGGTGTTTAAAAAATCCTCCTCTAAATAGACCATGAAAAGAGTGGCATATTGTGGTGATATTGTAATGCTCATGGCTGTCCCCATGACCTGTAAAAAGTGCTTGCCATTAAAGATGAGGTTGTGTGTCAAAATGAATTTTATTGGGGTGCTGATGGAGATTCCTGGAATGTCTCCTGTGGATGTGTTTTCCTTTAAAAATTTCTGACATGCTGCTATGCCATTTTCATGTGGGATATTAGTGTACAGGGCAGTGACATCCATTGTGGTTAGGATAGTGTTGGGTGACAGTTGTCCATTTTGCTTCAGATTTCTGAGGAAATCTGTGGTGTCCTGAATAAAACTGCTAGTAGCTCTTACTAGTGGTTTTAAAATGGATTCAATGGGACCTGAATGTTTTCAGTGAGTGTGCCAATACCAGAGATGATAGGTTGTCCTGGATTTCCTGGTTTGTGTACATATTTCATCAAATAGAAGCCACGGTTTCTATCTGAATTTTTTATTTTGACCTGCGGCTCGTATCTGAGGGCAGCTTGTATTGGAAAATCCTATTTTAAGTGTGAAAAATAAAATATTACATACCTAGAGTATGATCAAATATATTGTTACTGGTCTACTTTATTACAAACTAAGAACAACAAACATGAACTAAAGTCAAAAATTAAAAAAAGAAATATCATATCACTCAGGTCACTGCCTGAGACCTCCAACCTGGACAGTAAAGTCTCCAAGCTTGGACCCCTCCACAGGGCTCCCCAGCTCCTCTTCGGACCCCCAGATGGCCGACACTACTCAGGCCTTTGCCCGAGACCTCCAACCTGGACACAAGAAGCCCCCAAGCTGCTGACCCCTCCACAGTAATTCTAAGCTCCGCTTGCCCCCAAATGGCTGGCACCACTCAGCCGCCTGTCGAGACTCCGTCTCAAACAGAAAAGCCTCCAAGCTGGGACCCCCTCAACAGGGCTCCCCAGCTCTACTTCAGCCTCCCAGCCAGCCAGAACCACTCAGGCCACCGCCCTAGACCTCTAACCCAGACAGAAAAGCCTCCAAGCAGCCAGAACCCCCTCCACAGGGCTCCCCAGCTCCGCTTCGGCCTCCCAGATTGCCAACATCACTCAGGCCATTGCCCAAGACCTCCAACCCGAACAGAAAAGCCTCCAAGGTACGGCACCTGCCACCAGCCAATCGGAATGCGAGCACCATTCCTGGCCCGTTCTGATTGGTCCACAGCTTCTCCCTTTGATTTCTCTCTATCTACCTCGTGAAACCTGATTTTTTCTGAAAAGCTACTGTATTAACTTTACCTAAATGTGCCTAAAAAGGCTGTAATACTTGCAAAACTGATGTTTAGCTGCCTAAAGTGATAGTGATTACAGCCTTTTCCTGACTTTGTTTCTCGGGTTTGGCGCTCAAACTAACAGCCCCTTTGTCCTGCTAATTCAGCCCCACTGGTCTGTCTGCTCCATTGTGTTACATCCAGCATTTAACCTCGCCCTGTCTCTCTCTGTTTCATCAGCAGGACCCTCCATAGGGCTCCCCAGCTCCGCTTCATCCCCGGGATGGCCGCTACCACTCAGGCCACTGCCCGAGGCCTCCAACCCAGACAGAAAAGCCTCCAAGGTATGGCACCTGCCGCCAAGAGGAACCCCGCTGGCACTGGGCAGCAGCTCCCACCACCCCCACCCTATCTTGACACTTTACTTTATAGGGAGGGCTGATCATGAGGTGTTGTAAATAACTAAGTGTTGACTTTAAAATCTGCAGGCTATACCCAACTACCACCAGGGGCTCTGTTACAAGTAATTCCTGCTGCTAACTCTCCATATCGCCAAACATGCCCCTTCACGGGATGGTAGCACTCTGCCCAGTTCACTAAAATGAATAGTCTATGCACCCTGTTACAGCAGCTTATCCTTCTCACAGTCCTGTGCCATTTGCCAAAATGCAAAATGTCACAAGCCCCCTCCCCCGGCTATCAACTAACCCAGGCACCAGCAACCACTATGAGCCCTACTTTGTCACTGGGCATGTCTTCTCCCTTGCTAAGGGATCCTGGTCCTTTCATTGGCTCTACTACCTCCACAGGGGTGGCTCACTCAGGGACACACTAATTTATTCCACCCTCTCTCCAACCAATCTCAAAGGGATCACATCACCCAATATAAGCCGCAACCGCAAGCCGGACAGAAAACTTAACTGTATGAAACTTAGTGGCTACTGGCATACAGCCTCTGTCTTGCTGCTGCTTTGGGCCGATGATGTGGACCCCAACCTGGCCCTACTGGGCCACTACACCCCTCAGGCCACCAAATACAAGCAGCACTCAAGATAGCTTCAATAAACATCAGCAGTCTCCTAAGCAAGCTGGATTGCCTACAAGCCTGGACTTCACAGCACAACCCTGATATTCTGTTGGTTGTTGAAACCTGGCTATCACCAAGGATCCCTGATAGGGCAGTTGCTCTCCCAGGCTTCACCATTTTCAGGCAAGACAGGACCACCAAGAGAGGTGTGAATGCCATCTACCTAGGACTCCATCAAAGGACATCCTCTCCCCTAAGTGGACCCAGGACCAACTCTCAGGCTCTAACTATCAAAGTCCTACTAGGAGCACATAACAAGGCTATGACTATTATCTCTGCCTATGTCCCCCCCCAATGAACATAAGAAAGGATTCAAGGGTATCATGGATTACATTCGAGGCTTGTCCTTCAAATACGAGACCATAGTCCTAGGTGACCTCAACATCAACTGGCTTTCTCCTGATGCAGAACCTTACTGGGATGAGATCTCCACTGTCCACCTCACACAGCTTGTCTTCACCCCCAAGAGGGTCCACCACAAAATAGGCACAAGCACCCTTCTTGACTGGTTACTTTCCAGCAACCCTGAATGACTCATTAATGTGACAGTCCATCCAGACTCAATTAATGACCACTCCCTAGTCTCCTGTAGCTGGACAAATAAATTTGACAAGCCCTTCCCCATTTCACCTAAAGTAGGGTACTAAAGCGTGGGCATCTGATGTCCTTGAAATAAGATCTAGCCTATACTAACTGGTTACAAATTGATGATGCTCTTGACGTCAATGCTGCCTTGGAATATTTAGTACAGCGGTTCACAAAGATCTGCAACCTACATGCCCCTCTCAAAAAGCTTAAAGCTGGGGCATGGTGAACTCTTGGTTAACATCTGATCTCATAAACAGTCTGAAGAGCCGGGACCACCTCTGAAACTTAGCCAGACAATCAGGCAAACCATCAGCTGTACAAGCATACAAGAAGGCCAGAAATGTCTGCATCCGAGAAATATGCCTTGCCAAATCCAACCACCACAAGGAGATGCTTACTGCCTCCTGGGGCAATGGGAAAATGTTCTGGAAAAATATAAAGGAAGTCACTGGGAAAGATGTAAAAATGTCAACTAACCTGATCAACATTTGAGGAACCCCTACCCATGACCCCCAAATCTTATGATCACTGTCAGAGCTTTCTCTGACCTATCTGGAATACTCCCCAGACTTTTTGAGGACCTGCCATGCATAAATACTACTACTGGCTCTACCCACCAGCCTGCTCCTTTCTACTTCAAGAAGGTAGCCCCCTTGCTTGTCAGAAAATACCTCAGCAAAGTGCTTGGGAAATCTGGACAAAGTGCCAACATACTGGTCCTCAAACCTGTTGCTCTCACTGTCGAAGAAGTACTTCTTCCCAAAATACAAATCTTTAACCTGTCACTCAGTCTTTCACAATTTCCACAGGTGTGGAAATCAGTGATTGTGACACCAGTTCACAAGAATGGGGATCAGGTATCGCTGTCGAACTACAGGCTCATATCAATTCTCCCCCCGCTCTCCAAAGCACTTAAGCAAATAGTGGCTGATCAACTGGTTGAATACCTTGAAATATACTCCATTCAAAACCCTGAACAGCATGGCTTCCCACAGGACACAGCACTTCCATGGCCTTACTTGAACTCACTGGTTTCATACATCAGTCCTTGGATCAAGGATCCCTAGCTGAGGCAGTCTTCATTGACCTCTCTAAGGCCTTTGATACTGTCCACCACTCCCTCCTCCTAAAGCAAGTAACCTCCATTGGCCTTTCTGCAGAATCAACCCACTGGTTCCAAAGCTATCTGGAACAATGCTCTCAAAGCGAAAACATCAACAATGTCCTCTCCGACCATCTGCCTGTAAGATCTGGTGTCCCTCAGGGCTCCATTTTAGGTCCACTTCTCTTCCGTATCTTTCTCAACAATCCACCATGCCACTGCAAACAACAGATGCTCCTCTATGCAGATGATGTAGTTATCTACTCCAACAGCCCTGACCTAGTGGAACTTGAGGGCAAACTACAAAACGGTTTTGCGACAGTCAAGGATTGGTTCCACAACCACAAACTTATTCTGAACAGCAAAAAAAAACAAAGTCATGATGTTCTGCAGCTCCTGGAATAAGCATAAATCCCATGCACTCAGCATCTGCACCAGCACTGGAGCTCAGATTGAACAAACCTAGCACTTCAAATATCTTGGGATCACTCTCGACAGTTGCCTAACTTTTCACCAACATATCAACAATGTGTTTAGGGCCATCAATACCAAGATTGGTATCCTCTACAGGCACAAGCATTGCCTTACCACTGATGCCCTCAGACTTGCCATCGACAGCTCCATCCTTTCTGTTGTAGACTACAGCATGGTAATCTACGGTTCAACTTGTCACTCTGCACTCTGCAGGATATGAGTTGCCCTGAACAAGGAATGCAGGCTGCTCACTGGGGCTGCCTGTCTCACCCATACCTGAAACCTCTATGCCCAAACAGGTTGGCTCCAGCTTAGTGGGAGGATCTGCTATCAAACATGTCTGCTTGCCAAAAAATGCCTTCTCGGTTTCCTTCCCACTGGCACACAAAATCTACTTCTGCTACACACCAGCTCCCAAAACACATGAAGCTCTGGCACTCACTTCTTCCATGTTCCTTGTCTTCAAATGACACAGGGCCAATGCTTCTTTGCATACAGAGCACCCCTTTGGTTTAATGAACTCAAAAGGGATGTATCCAACCTACCCACTCTGGGCCCTTTCAAAAGACTTCTACATCAGCAACTATCAACAACCAGCACCTGTGACTGCAACTCCTAGTCCTCCTCCTGTAAACCGTCTCTGCCCTCACCTTGTAGTGACTCCTTGCACTGACTAGCCCCAGGCTGCCTCATCCCCCCACTGCCTCCCACCCTCTCACTTTGGCAATATCGATGACTGCCTCACCTTCTCTCAACCACACTCATGTCCTCACCCTTACCCTCAACTCCTTTTCCCTTTAAACTCTTATCCACCTGTTTCTTCCTGTTCTGTTTGCCTGCATCCATTTCTCCTCCTACTAGCTACCTTGCTCATGATTGCTCTCCTAGATTCCCCTGCTGTGTACTCAATCCCATTGTGCTGAGATATGCCAGTTCTTTTTTGTTATTGTATTATTATTTGTACAACCTTTATAAGTATTGTCTACCCTTCCCACTGATGTGGAATCTTTGTAAACGAGCTCCTAACTCAAAGTGTTTAATCCTAGATTTCAATAAATAAAAACTAAAAAAATAACAGTCATATTTACAGAGACACAAACCATAAAGAGTCCCACCAATAGAGTTTTATCTAACTTGTCTTCAACCCTGGTTAGAAGCCGTGGCTTCTATTTCAGGGCGACTTTTATTAAAAGTATTCATTTTGACCTGTGGCTTGTATCTGAATGTGGCTTCTACTCGAGGGAGGCTTCTATTCGGTGAAATACGATATCTTGGGTAGCATACAGAATGTCCCTGGAGTGGGTTTGTTTGGAATTAGTAGTTTTAACTGTTCTTGGATGCTGTTTGGTACAGACATGATGATTTGTTTGAGTTCTTCTGTAAATTGTGTAGTAGGGTCTTCAGTGAGTTCTCTATAGTAAGTTGTATCTGACAGCTGTCGGAAAAGCTATTGAACTGAGCAGTGTGATGACTTGTGACATTGAAGGTGTTAGCTATTTGGCAATCTGCAAATGTGGAGCCCATTAAATTGGGGAAAAATGACAATTCTGTCTTCACATTGGGTGAGCATATTAGAGCCATCTGAGATGGAGACAAACATATGCTACAGCATTACACATTTGCAATAGCAAACAGAAGGAGTGTCACTGTTTTAATTGTTTTGCATTAGAGAAGGCCCAAATCAATCAGATTGGAGGAGATAACAATAATCTCCTTCTGAAAATGAATGTTTTAGAATTAATTTTGCCGGAGCTCAGTTCAAGCCTGTACTCAAAGAAGTTGACCTTACTCCATTTTTTTTTAACATAGTAAACTTTATTGTTTCTGTAATAACAAAGCCATTAAACCTCAGAAGCTGACAAGATGGAATAACAGGTTGACAAGAACCACATGCAAGGACATTGAAGAAAGCAGACAAACACAATTGAAATGTATCCACTCTCCCCTCCACCCCACCCACCAACCTCCCAACCAGTGCTCTCCACCAACTAATGGATCTTATTATATAAATATGTTGAGGCAAGGTATCATGATACACCCATATCTACTGAAGCAAGTGATCATAAAGCTGTGTCCAGTGATTGCATGTTTGGGGTGAAGTGAAGTCATAACCTGTTACTATACGCTCCACCAAAATAGCTGTTAAGCATTCTTGTACCCATTCAGAAAGAGAGGGAATCCAGTTACCCAAACCAGTGTCTTGTAAGGAGCAATTTAGCCACTGCTGAGGAGACTGCTACATAATATTTATGGATAAGGTGTTTGATGTTTGTATAGTCTCTTAAAAGGCAGGTTTCTGGTTTAAAATAAGTATAGTCACCAAATAAGGGAGCCAATATCTTAGAAATTAGAGTCCATAGTTGTTTTGCAATAGGACACTCCCACAATTTGTGGTATAGCATGGCCACCCTACCCAGACATGAAGTGCAAGCAGGGTGGGCAATCTTTTCATTCAGTTATAATATACTGAGGTAAAATATAGGCCAAGTAAGACTTTGAACTGTATAAGTCTTAAATGGTCTTGTTTTAGATAAGTGTAAATTGAGGTCCAGATAGACTGCCATTGTTCTGGAGTCCAATCCAACTTTAGGGTGTTCTGCCAATGCAGACAGATTTAGAGGTATTGGACAAGTCATGGTGCCAAAAAATGTAGAGGCTTGATATCACTTTCCTCTTCCCCATATGTTGTGTAATATTTGTGAAACTAAAGTTAGGGTTCCAAATTATAAAAGGGCTTTTCAGTGATTGCCTAATGGATTGACAGAGTTGCAGAAGTTTGAGTAAGAACAAAGAGGAAGATTATATTGGGTACATATATCCTGAGGATTTCATCTCAGTCCCCACCAAGAGGTCCTGCACATAGACTGTGATGGTAGAGGTAAGAAGGTAGGCTGGATCAGCTTTCCTGCTATGCAGAAATTGAAATTTTTAAAGATAGGTTGCTCAAGCATCATAGTAGATGTTATTTTTAGGAGATGACCCAGTTGTTGGTGGGCTGTACTACTCCAGCCAATAGGAGTGTTTCAGAGGTCCGCAGGTAATTTTGAGTATGGGAGATACAATAATGAGTTTAGAGAGACCTTATGCTTCTGAGCTAGGCCTTTCTCTATGACAGCCAACTAGGGATCTGATCCTTAGAAAGACTAGGCATCCCCCAGTAGAAGTATGAGGCACCGTGTAAGGCCAGATAGTACTTACAAAAATCCAGTACCCATAAGCCACCATTATCATGAGGGTGAGATAATTTAGAGAATGATCTTCAAGGGGGTTTATCAGCCCAAATAAAGGAAGAACAAAGGGTGTGAAGCAATTTAAACCAGGCTTTGGGCAGGTAGATGTCAAGCATACTTAAGGGATGCAGGAGCTTAGGGAGAATGCACATTTTAATAATGTTGGCTGTTTCCCACAAAGTCAGGGGGAGGTGTTTCCATCTACTAAGGTCCCCTTTCAATTGCTGGTGAACTGGGTCTAAGTTAAGCTGCTTGAGTTTGTCAAGGTTTCTAGACAGCTTAATACCCAAGCATGTCAAAGGTGAAGCGTCCCACTTGAGACCCAAGGAAAGAGCAAAAGTCCCAGTGAAAGTAAGGGATAAGGGATAAACTGTATTTTTGGAGGGATTTAGCTTATATCCAGAAAAGGAACTAAACTCAGAGATAAGTGCTAGGGCTGTCGGAGTGAGGTTTCCCAATTCTCTAGATGTAGCAGGATACCATCAGCAAAGGCTGATAGTTTAAAGGAAGCCCCTTCTATAGTAATCCCTTTAATTAACTTGGTATAATTGATCATTCTAAGTAAGGGTTCCAAATAAAGATTGAAAAGAAAGGGTGACAGGTGGAAGCCTTGCCGGGTACCACGTGTAATTTGGAAGGGGGTTAGTTATCTCATTGTTACAAAGAATATGGGCTGATGGAATCTGGTACAATACTTTATCCTAGCAAGATCCAGAAGCAAATGATTTGATACCTTTTAATGGACCAACATAGATGTAACAACAAGAACAAAGTGCTCTAGCTTTTGGAGCTTTCGGATGTTGTTACATCTATGTTGATCCATTAAAAGGTATCAAATCATTTGCTTCTGGATCTATTCTTGCAAGGACCAATACGGCAACTACTAAATCTAGATTTTATCCTAGCAATAAACTCTGCCGGCAGCGAGTAGGTGACTAAGGCTTGAAAAAGATATGACCACAAAACTCATTTGAAAGCCTTCTCCGTGTCTGGGGAGACCAACACTGAAGATTTGTTAGTCTTCCCAGATACGGAGATAAGGTAAAAAAAGTCTCCAGAAAGGGAGTCACGTGATGCGGTGCGCAGGGTAAGACGCCTCTCTACCCGCTCCGACCTACCGCCCATAATTTGCCCTTCAAAATCCTGCTTTTCAGTAATTTCTACAGAACACTAGTAATTTACAGCCTCTCTGAGTACTCTGGTTCTGTTTGTGGGGTATCGATGGGTAAGTAGATGCTGAAAATTGCTCCAAAGCACGCACCTCCTACTACACCCGAGAAGGCCTCTAAGAAAGCCAGGGCCTTCCCCTCACAACCCTCGCTGCCTGCTACCTTTGAGTGCCCTGATAGTGACCTTCTTACCCTCTCGAGGTTTCAAGAGGAGTTTCAGCCTTTTAAGGCTGAAATGCAGAAAATGGCAGGGGAAATTAAAAGCATTTCTAGTATCCTGGAGGAGCTTTCTAAGAGAACTGCTGAAAACGAAGTATGTATGCGATCGGTTGAAAAGAAGCAAGGTAAAGCTGATCTGGAGCTGGTGGCCCTGAGGCAAAAGCTAGTGAAAATAAAGAATAAGGTTGAAGCTTTGGAGGGGCGTAGTCGCTGTAATAATGCAGTAATAATCAGCTTGCCAGAGGGTGAAGAGGGCCCGGATCCCATCAAGTTTACCAAAAAGTTTGTGGAAAAGGTGGCAGTCCCTTCTCCTTTCAGTACTAGCTACATCATAGAAAGAGCTCACCGGGCACTATACCCCCCTCCTTCAGTTGGAGCCCCACCCCAGGGCATTTATATTTTGTTTTCTGAATTTCCAGGAGTGACAGCACTTCCTATACAAGGTTAAAGAGGTGCAAGATTTACAATGGGAAGGTAAAAAGCTGAGGGTGGCACAAGATTTGCCCTTATCTGTACTCCAGAAAAGAGCTACATTTCATAAAGTGGTCCTCAAGCTGATCGCCGCGGGAATCAAGTTTCACATGGGTTTTCCTGCAAGGCTTCAAGTGCGTATAAATGGCTCATGGGTGACCTATGAAGAGGTGGAGATGGCATCTACTGGGCTCAAAGAAGCATTCCCTGATCTATTCAAGCCTATATGAGAGAGGATCTGGTGTAGGAAGACACGCCGAATTTCCATTTGGTGGAACTGTCTATCTGCAGTAAATCATATTTGGCTGCAGTACTTTTGTGGCCAGACCACTGATATACTGTATACCTGGTTGTTTATCTCTCCATTACAGTTCTCGAGTGGGGTCTTCCTTCAGATGCAACATGGACATTCTGTTCCCGATCTGGTTTTCATCTTCAGGACTTTTTGATACGTTGTGAACACTTGTTTTTCATTTCGGTTTGTTTCTGTCTCAATTGTGATTCACGTGCTAGGTGTTAGCAGGCTCATTTGTGTTTTCTCGGCTTCATGTAATGAGCATATGAATGGGGCCATGGTTCTTATGCTAAATCCCATTGTGCTAGTCCTGGTGCCTCTGTTTCTCAGGAGCGTTGACCCAATCTCATGGCATTGGGGGGGCAATGCTTTTCTTTTTCAGATTTTATTATGAGACCTCTCTGGCCGTTGTGGTCTCTCCCTGGCCTGGTTAACATGGTCTATACCTTTTTATTGTTCTCAGACTTTACTCCTTCTCATGTTCCCTGCTATTAATGGGCAATGTACAAGGAGAATCTGTATATTAAGAGAGATCCCGCATTTAAGGATAGACGAAAATGCCAGGGTTTTGCTCACTCTCACTGGGCTTTGGTTTGCTCCCTCTTTATAACCTTGTCCAGTATTGCCTCTGGAGGGCTCCCGTTTTTTCCTCCCCTTTTTTCATTCTTAAAAATGTTCTCCTTCTTATTGCAAAGGCCACTGGTTCGGATTTAATATATGCTCTGGACAGCAATTTTGGTCCTTTCAATTCTCCCCTATTTCACGGCGGGTAACCAGAGACTGTCTGCTCTCAGTCTTTAAGCACTGATATTGGTTACACCACAAGAGGGCATCTGAGATTAATCTTGACATATAATACCTCTGGGTTTGAGCCCTCACGCTCTGCGGGCTATGAGGTTCTCTGGCTCTTGGGATCACAATAGAGGGAATTGTTTTCTCTAAAGGGCTGGTATAGCCAACCCCCTGCGATCATCTAGGGGTACTGTCAGGATATCAATGCTGAGAATAAGCTACTCTATTGGAACATTCTGAGTATTGAGGGCAATTATTTTCCTGACTTCTGCTTTGTGAGGGCAGGGTGGTTGGGGAGAGGAACTTTTCAGTCTGCTGGACATCATGTACCATGTAAAGTATGGGAGGGGTGGGAGGAGGAGGAGGGTAGGGTCTACGGGGTGTTTTGGGTGGGGGGATCGGTGGGGGATGGTTGGGGGAATGAATTGAATGGGGACAGAATTGGGGGGAGGGTAGAACAACCCAATGCATACTATGTTTGGAGCACTATAGATGGAGTATGCATATATATGTGTGTTTTGGAGGATCCCGAGCTGGCAATATGAATGATGGCTAGAAACATTCAAGTTATTAGTTGGAATGTTAAGGGGGTGAGGCACAAGACCAAGCAGTATAAAATACTGAAGCACATAAGCCATTTAAAGGCAGGAATTGTGTTTTTGCAAGAGATGCATTTGCTCATGGGGGAGGCTGAAAAGATGAGACGGCAACAAATTGGGCAGATGTTTGCATCGGAAGGAACGACCCATAGTAGAGGGGTCATGGTCCTCCTACATAGGTCAGTTCCGTTCAAGCCTCTTCAAGTTATATCTGACCCTTCAGGCAGATTCCTGTTTGTAAAAGGTAGATTGCATACTTTGGACATTCTCCTGGGTACTATTTATGGCCCCAGTGCAGACTCCCCTAGCTTTTTTGCCCAGATAATTAAAGTCTTAACTCCCTTTTTGGACACTCACATGGTCATAGGGGGTGATTTCAATCTCGTTTTTGATCAGACCCTTGACAGGTCGGGTCAATCCCGTCAAGGTCTTTCCCCGGCACAAAGAGCCTTTAGGGACCTGATGGATTCCATTGGTCTTTGTGATATTTGGCGTATTGCATCCCAATGTAAGGGAATACACTTTTGTTTCTCCAGTGCATGCAACCTCCTCTAGGATTGATTATATCCTCATCTCTCAAAGCCTATTACCAGGGGTTATATGTTCTAGCATTGTTTCAGGACCCCCTTCAGATCACTCTGTGGTCACCTGCCTAATAACCTTGGCCTCATTGCCAAATAAAGGGGGCAGATGGAAGCTGAATAACCAAATCCTGAAAGAGCCGAAGACGGTTCAATACCTAGCATCCCAAGTAGTGCAGTTCATTGCTTTTAATTCTAACTCTATGGGGAAGCAGGACATGATATGGGGTGCCTGTAAGGCGTATCTAAGAGGGATTATAATTGGTTTAACACCAAAAAGGAAGAGGGAGAGGGCATCTCGGATTTCTAATCTTCTCTCCAAAATTAGGAGTATGGAGACTGTTCTTTCTCCCTCTTCCTCTGAGGCATTCAAACAAGATTTAACAAAACTGAGAGAAGCCTACTTATCAATGTTAATGGAACAAGCCAAATATGCAATTTTGAAAACAAATGCGGTATATACCGATCAAGGTGAGAAGGCAGGTAAAATGCTAGCACTACATCTTAAACAGCAGGAATCTGCCAGACTCATTCCTGCTATCCACTCTCTTAGTGATAATTCTCTTAGGGTCTTGCCCCTGGAGATAGCGGAGGAGTTAACAAAGTACTTCTGGGATTTATATGGTCCTACGGTTAATTCCCTATCTAAGGAAAGACTTTATAAATATCTGAGTGATTTACAGTTGCCAACCCTCACAATCCCAACAAATAATTCTGAAGCCCCCATCTCTGAGATTAGAAATGAAGAGTAATTAAATCTCTCCCATCGACAAATCTCCCGGCCCTGACGAGTTTACTTCCAATTTCTAAGTTTTCTCAAAACAGCTTATCCCATCCTGCTGCCACTTTTCCAGGCCATTCTCTCTCTGGTAAAGTGTCATTACCTCTCTTTTGAGGCCTTAATAGTTCTGTTGTCCAGTCAGACAGACCGCGGATCAGGTGGCAAACTATAAGCCGATATCCTTACTTAACCAAGATATTAAATCCTGGCAAAATTATTAGCCGACCATGTGGAGGCAGTATTTCATTCTCTATGAGGCTGAACAGGTTGGTTTCATGAAAGGAGATCATCAGTTGACCATCTGAGGACCCTGTCCCAAATCTTCTTAACATCAAGAGATGCTCCTCATCCAATGGTCTTGTTGATCTGCGTTGGATGCCGAGAAGGCATTTGACAGAGTCCACTGGGAGTACCTATTTATTCATGAAAAGCCTTTGGTTTCCCTTTAAGGAATTCTGGAATTCGGTGAGTTCTCTATATAAGTTACCCTCTGCAAGGAATCTCATGTAGATGGGGTTATTTCTAACCCCTTTCGGCTACAGTGGGACCACACAGAATGTACATATCTCCTTTTCTCTTTAATATTTATTTAGGAAGCAGCTTTATCAGAAGGTTATCAGGAGCCGAGTATATTGGGTATCTCTCTCTCGAGGAACAGATGGTTAAAGTGGCGGTCTATGCAGATGACTTATTGTTAAAGATATCGCATCTACTCACATCTATTCCTGCCATCTTAAAGCTTATAGATGATTTCAGTAATGTTTCAAATTATAAACTTAATGTAGGAAAGATGGTAGTTTTTCCTCTTAATCATAGGATCTGTAAGCAGGATATTACTGTGTTTGGACTCACCTGGAAGTCTGATTATATTAAATACCTTGGGCTTCTTTAGCAAGGAGCACTCTGTGGCCCAGACAGTTAAATATTGATGTTAGTACATCAAAGTAGATCTTGACCTTCATGGTGGGCTTCTACCTCTCTTCTATGGGGCAGAATAAACTTAATAAAAATGAATGTTTTCCCTCGTCCTGTTCTACCCCTCAAAATGTTGGAATGTAAGGCTTCCCTTGTCCTGGGTCAAAAGGTACATGGTATGATTTCCACTTTTATATGGTGATATAAGAAGGCCAGAATGGCATTTCATATAAGTTAAGCGCACCCTGAAAGCCAAAGGAGGTTTAAGACTTCCCAGATCGAAGTTATAAGTATTGGGCCAGCCAGGCCAATAAATATCTCAGATGGCAGACCATGAACCAGCTCTCCACGGTTCTACATATATCCCGACTTGGTTAGCTGTCGAATCTGCTTCCATTAAAAAACACGGTCTTTCCCCCGCTGCATTGTTATATACCAAAATTGGTTCTCTACCAAAGTCTCTATGTAGTTCCCCTATAGCTGTCTCTATCAGGGTTCATACTCAGTTGTGTGCATTTCTAAGATATATGAATCTCAAGGATTTATCACAACCTGTAATAGGCTGTCCAAATTTCTTATTAGAGGGTAAGCCCCTCCAAGCTAGCATATCTCAGATACGAAATTGCTGTTTGGGGTTTGTGTCATCTAACAGTAAATGGTATTCTTCAGCTGATATGTGTAAGTTCGATACCTCGTGCAAATATTTTTAAAATCTTCAGTACATCAACTTTTGCTTAAGGTAATAGGCTCATTCCTCCTAATTTCAATTTTCAAGAACACCCTAATGGGTTAGTGGGTCTGCCTCATGCCGTTTCAAAATATGATGTTCTCTTCACTGGGCTACCCTGATAATTATCTCCCATTTCCTTTGGGCCTCTCTCTTACAAGTCCAAAGATTGGACTGAGTCTCTCCTGTAGCAGAACTCACATAAATTCCTTAAACCACAGGACAGACTTAGGCTAATGCAGTTTAAGATTCTGCATAATATCTACTACTCACTGCAGAAACTTGCTAAGCTTGGTCTGTGTGTCTCCCCTTTGTACAGATGTCAATCTAAGAAGGAGATCTTCTTCATATGTTACGGAGCTGTTCTAAAATTGTTCCACTCTGGACTGCAATTAAACAGCATGTTGACTCTCTGTTGGGCTCTCGGATCCTCTTCCTCCTGAAATTTGCCTCCTTGGAGATTTCCTCCATCTCGGTGGTGAACAGGTATATAGCTCTGATGTCGATGTCCAGTTAAAAGGTGGTTTTAAGACATTGAGGGATACGGAGGTGCCAAATATGTTGAATGGCTTCAGGAGTTACTTGTAACTTAGAACGGAAAGGATTATTGCCAGTTTATCTAAAAACTTAAAAGTTCAATAAACTCTGAAGACCATTACAGGCTCTCTATGCACTCAAAGGTTAAGCATTAATAGGTAATATGCATAGGGATAGTGCAAGAGATGCACAGTGGCTGGGTTGTTTGGGGTGGGAGTGGGAGTGAATTGGATGGGAGGGTGGGGAGGCAGAATCATTCATAGTCTATACCTGCTGTATATGGACATTTTATCTATTGTCTTGATTCGCTCTTTGTCTTGAGGAAAATTAATAAAGTTTGAACGAAAAAAAAAAGTTGCCAGGAACTATAGGCTTGGGAAGCATGACATAAGTACAATTGCTGCAGCAATCAGGTACCACCCGCATCGCAGGAGTCAAGCTTCTCTCAAAACTGCATCGTGAACATCTCTACATCATATCCAGATGCAGACTGTTCAGGACTGACGAAGCTGATGCTGCAATGAAGGAACTCCTTGATTGCAGCAGTAAATTTCTTTCAAGAGATGGCACACTTGAAAACTACTGTCATAGCGTGCTCATTCACTCAGTGACAAAGAGCAAGCCCCAAAAAGCAGTGAAACATTAGCCACAACACTGCCCCACCCACAACCTAACTCCAGCAAGCTGCCACAATATGTTTCTTGCGCAAGCAAACATAAAAAAGTTATTGTAACCACCCACCAGACTGAGGGCCAAAAAAAAACCCATCTGCCTTATAATTGTCAAATCAGCTTTAGATTTCTTACTTGTATTCCCATTATAATGCATTCCGGCAGCTGGTTCAGATACGTACAACCCTGTGTGTGAAGTAATGCTTACTCTTTAATTTTTATTTTTTTACATATTTTTTACATTGCTCAGGGCCAGGCAGGGACCTCCTCCACATATACAGTCCTACTGAGAATCTGACACCTATCCAGCACGGACCGAGCCCACCCATGATACATCACTGCTGCCCCTAAAGCAGACTTCCCAGGGCTGGGTATGCCTTCAGCATTTCTTTTACACAGTCCATCTGCACTCACAGCAGAGGTGAAGCCTCGGGGTGTCCCTCAGGAGAAGGTGGCTCAGTTCTGTGGTGTACCTGGTGGGCAGACTGAGACTTCATCCTTCCAGGACCTGCATTGTGTTTTCCCCATTTTGCTGTGCCCTGCCACCTCTATAGGCATGTGATATGGTGGCTCGCAGGAGCTCGGCGCAGCCAATCTCCGTAGTCACTCCAAGGATCCCTGTCTGTTAGCTGCTGAGCCTTGCACTGCCCATGGTCACCCAGATGGCAGCAGTGCAGTGGGTCATGACACCCTCCTTCCCCAAAGGAGGTGAATGTCCTGTGGGACACAAGATCCTACCTCCTCCTCCTAGCTGACCCTCTGATTACCCGGGCTCATTCTTGAACCCAGGCCTTCAGGACTACGAGCAGAAGCTCTGCCACTGCACCAGTGGGCCAGCCATAATGTTTACACTTAACTGTTTTTAATTTTTTAGTTTGTAACTGCATCCTATGTCCCCCCTTCCCCGTACTATACCCTAGAGCCAAGATATTCGAAGATCCTGGATCGCACTCACTAAGTGTTTGCTCCAGGAGAAAATTAGTACCTAGACCAAACTACACGTATTTGGGAACATGTTGAAGTGAACTGTACACTTTAATGGCAGGTGTTCCAATATACCAACCAGATACTATCCCACTGTGCCCATAAACCATTGCCACTGACAAGGGTTTTAAGGTGGGGAACACGGACAACAGAAACTATATATTCAAAAAACAGGTGGGCAATTCCAGGTAGGGGACCAGTGGACAAGAGAATTTTATTCAGAAAACAGGCAGTCGATCATGGTGGAGGGCAAGGGACCATGGTCACGGGATATCATTCTTTGACCATAGGCGATGCTGAGGATGGTCACTAGACAACATGTAATGGGTCTCCTCAAACTTCCATAGGCCCTATTTATTAGGATCAATCATTCCACTGGGCCATAACAGTCTGGCATAGGTTAAACTCTTACTCATAACACAGTTAGACTCTATTTACATTAGGAAGAGGCGGAGATTGTTTAACCAGAGCACTAAAACAAAACATTTCTAGGTATGACCTGGGGAACAAGAAAGTTAAGTGACTTGCTCCAGGGTCACAGTATGCCCACTGAAATGCATATACAGGTCAGACCAACAAGCCTGCTAACTTGCATAACTAAACTTTGTGGTAGTTCATTACCTGGTGTCCCACTCTTTCGACTCCTCAAGTATGAAGACTAGGCACTTCCTATTTTTTCATATAAGTGTTTAGGGCTCCATCAACAAGCCTGCTTCCACCAGAGGCATCATCTGCACAGCCCCCCAAGATTTTCCATTTTCACCCTCAGTACCTCAGGCCCAGACCAGAAGCACATGTCCATGGGCTCTGTGACCTCCCATACTCCCAACCCGTGGCCTAGTGCTCCAGCTCCTTCAGCTGTGCTGCCCCCTAGCCTCTATGAGGCAGCCAGCACTGCCGAGGAGATGCAGGTCGCCTGGAGGAGATCACCCGCAGCTCATTCTTCATGCACCTCCCCAATGCGACCTCTGACAACTCACTCACTCCCAAACATGAGTTGTCAGAGCCAGAGTAAGGCATCATCACCTCAGCCCCTGTGCCAGAGCCAACATGGCTCCCCTATTTACTGTAGTATCTTAAGTTTAATATTAATCTGATTTTGGTGCTTGGACCACCATTTCGATCTCTATAAGAATTTATATCCATTTGGGCATAAAGAACAAAATGGAATCCAAAGTATGAACATAATTCAGCATTAAAACATGACTAGGCTGTTTCCATGAAATAAGTTCTCTCTATGGATAAAAGAGGACAGGGTGAAGCAAAATGCCTTATGCCTCTTGGAGTGATGGTAACAGTGATCCAAAACACCATTCTAAATTGATACACTGGGTGCCATATAAAACAAAGGACACAGGCTGAATGCCTTATCCACCCAGGAAGTGCATTGTTTTAACAGTACCCTAGCACATATTATTTGTATATATGCAGAAAAAAAAACTGAGGTACGGCTCAGTGGTGAAAATTGAGGTGCCTTGTCACATACCCTTTCCGCCAACAATCAGGTTGGAAAGGACTCTGGTCAGGGGGTCAGCTGGCGAGGAGGACTGGTGTCTGAAGGACTGCTCAGCTCATCTGGGATGGGAGGTTGCTGTTCTGGTGCATAACTCTCACATGGTGGTTAGGGCAGACTGCAGGGGAACCACCCAGGGTGGAGGGACAGCGTATCACTGTCTTGCATCTGGCATGTGGGCACTTACAGGCGGCATGCATTCATTCCTGTGGGTGAAAACGGTAAATGGCTGGATGCTGTACGGTGACACGGACCTCCAGCACCAACTACAATCTCCCAGCACTGGATAGCTCCTTCAAGGTAAGACCTACCAACCCCTCACCATGGGAGCAAGTCATGAGGAAGAACCAGACAGAGACAAGTCCATGGGATGCTGGGTGGTAGGCTGGGGAGGGGTCATGAAGGAGCTGCCTGTATGCAGTGGAGCAGAAAATGATTACAACAAAAAAATGGGTAACTGTAATGGCAGTTTGTGTCAAAACCTTCTTTTTGGATGCCAATGCATTTAGTATTAGGATGGTGTTAGAGCATCAATTGATAGTATAACACAGATGCAACATGCAAAAGTGTATCCTTGGCGATTCATTTGACAATCCAGACCTGGCGCAACTTTCTAGCATGGACTGCCAGAGGCAGGTGGGGTGGGGGACAGATCAAACAGTCAGAGGATGGTTTCTTCAACAAGGAGGCTAGAGACCATCTCTGCTGTAGCATTGCCATGGGTGGCCACAGGTAGAAATACAGCAGAGGGAGGAAGGAGGAGGACAGCGGATAGCTCTATGTAACAACATGCAGCTGCATTCATTTGCATGCATTGATGACATCATTGCAGTGTCAGTGGGGATGGACAAGTAAGGATGAATTCCCTGGTCTACAGTATGATGCCTGGTGTTCGGGCCAGCATAGACCCTGCACCCGCACTACCCAGTGCTCTGGTGAGGGCAGGTGACTGAAAAGGCCTGTCCCAGGCAGAATCATGAGTTAGGAAGTGGGTCACAGCTAAGACAGGGCAGTGATTTGCCTAAAATCAATAGGGCCCAAAAATAGGATGGAAAAAGAAAATAAAATAACAGAACTTCCAGGCCAGGGTCTTTTAAATACCCAGTCCAAAAACACCCAATGGTACAAAGGCAGTGTGCTTACATCTCTCCTGCTGCCTGCCAGAGACCCGTCTGGGAATGGACTGGGTCTGGGGAAAGGATCGGCCAAGGGGATGTCTCCTCCCCAGGAGGGTGGGCAGCCATCTCAGCTGTTCCTGCCACTGGTGAGGCTCGGTTATGCGACATGAGCAGCTCAGTGGGAGGGTTGAATTTCCATTGTGTGCACACTTCCCACGTATGCAGTTATTAGCCACTGGCTAGAAGTTGGGCAGAAAATGGAAAGAGTCTGGGGCCTTATGAGCCATGCCTGCTCTCCTCCAGCCCACACTGCCACCTGGCTTTGGCATCTGGATGTTGCACTGGGGAGGTGGCCTCCCCAGCCGACAACCTTGCTCACAGGGGAGATCCAAGGGAAATCTCCTGTGGCCAGGACAGCTGCCAGCTGCCCGCCTGCAGCATGGAAGAAAATTTATAAAAATAGTATTCTAATCCAAAGTTCAGTTCACCACAGAAGTATAAGTCAGAGGCAAGTGTAGAGTCAGTATCAGGGGCAGAGTACACAGGGTCAATCCTTCTTAGCAAAGTGAAAAGTAGGGTATAGTGTCAAGTACCCTTAGAGGTGACATATATGTATTTGGGGGCTGCGTGTAGAGGCGCATCTTCCGCACAGTAGGTCATACTAGGTTGCTGAAAATATCAAGAAAATGCCGTGGCAACAATACGATGCAATGAGATAAGGTACCCAGTCCAACAGTGAATGATTCTAGGCATGGGTTATGATGGTGGGTTCAATCAGCTAGGATGGTTCATTCTTCAATAATAAGGTGATTTTGGATGTATGAGAGAGATGCCATCAGCTGAAGTCCAGAGGAGGATGAGCTCCGGGAAGTTGTGAGACGACGGAAGTTATGCAGGAGACAAGGAAGCAGCTGGGAGTTTGCAAAGCATATAAAACCCAATGAAAAATAGGTTCGAGGACAGGATAGAGTTCAGCTAAAGGGTTTGTGTGACAAGGATAGCTTCATTGAGAATGATGGAACAGGACAGGGGATGAACAGGTGTATGAGCAACTCTGTCTCCATGTTTACTATGTGGTCCTGTCAGAAAAGGTTATGGAGGAAGCACAAGATTGGATTCTGGACTTTGGAGACAGACAGTTTTCAAGATGCACAATACATCGGGGTATTGAGCAATCCAGCCTTTAAATCAAATTTCTCAGGGCTCCTTGATTCAAGTGGAAAAAGCGCATACCTTTAGGTATGGACAGTGGAAAGATGAAGGTGGCAGGGCCCTGGGCTTAATTCTACATCATCAGAAAGGATCAGGAAAGGGATGGGGAAGGATGGCTTGCCACTTGGCACTGCAGGGGAATGACAGTAGGTGAGTAGAGGGGCAAGTGATGACTGGCCTCAAGATTAGTAGTGACGCAGCCCCAAGAGACAGAGAAGAAAGGGAGGGGGAATAGTGAGGGATGGAGGCAAATGGGAGAGCAAACAGGGTGAATGGGGCAAGAAGGGGTGAAGGCATGGAGTAGAAGATGGGGAGGGGTTGGATGGGGGGAGGCCAGTAGGAGACAGAGAATAGAAGAGGAGGGGCCATGAAAGGAGGAGGAGGAGAAGGAAAGAAACATAACATGAAATTAAAATAAGGGCAGTTAACAAACAAGAACTAACCTTACTGAACCACATTACTGCAGTATTACAGTTTAGAATTAAACAGTTGAATCCCTTGTCTCACCATTGTCATGAGCAAGTTCAGCATTATAAACATTGCAAGAATAACAATGCATAAAGGCAAATGTTTACAAAATTAAAAAAAATGGACTCAAAAATTGGTTGCAATTTATGGAAAGCCCCACCCTCAAACACAACAGTTCCAGGTACTTCATCACAGTGGGAAACAACAGTCATATAAGGCGAGCCTTTACTCCCTCGTTGGACACCACACCATGGTAGCAATTTACCTCCTGCACTCCCTTGAGGAAGAGTTGGAGGAACTATTCTCTCTCAGACTTTCCTCCACAAAAGTTACTTTTACTTATCTCTTCTTTAGAATAAACGTCAATGACACTTCTCCCTTTGCTTTAAATGTATAGATTAACTACACCGACTGGTGACCCTACCCACATTCTAGGATCCAGATATGCAAAATCTTTGGTGGGAGGCCCAGGGTCCAGAGTCAAAGCCCCGGTGGGCGTCTTCTATTGGGCGGAGACACCTATAAATGAGGGGTTGAGCAGGCCACCATCGGACCTCACTATTAACAACACTCAAGTTAACTACCTATATGATCTATGCTAACGTTGGACTATTGGTCACTTTTTATTAATTTCATAGAACTGTTTGCAGATAAGGAGCATAAGGACCACCTAGTCTGCCCATTTCTCTACTTACTGCTGCAGCCCCAGATCCTATTTCCCCTGCCGCTTCCTGCTCTACATATCTCCAGCGTACCCTTAGTCTATCATGCTCTTGAACCCCTATGTTGTTTCACCCACACTTCTGCTGGGCTGTTCCACAACTGCACCATCTTTCAGTGAAAAGTACTTCTAACATTACCTCGTTACACCTTCAGCCTCCATATCATGGCCCTTGTTCTTGTACAGGTTTCTTTGAAATCGTTTTCCACCTGTACATGCTTATTCTCCCAATTTATTTAAAATAAATAAAAGGGTTGAGGGCAGGCCTCCACCAACTCAAATAAACTCAGAATACCTCACTACAGCTATACCGCCGACATATGGCTGCGGGGGCTTTGCCTCCCACTGTGTTAAGAAAATAAAGGGGGCAGGCCCCCACTAAATAAATGGACAAAACCTCCGTTATAGTATCTCTACATTACATCGTCTAGTTATGTTTTATTAGATTATTTGGGTTGGAGAATACACCCTCCACACCCCCATTTAAAAAGACAAGGGGGTGTCAGGAAGACACCACAACTCAAATAAACTGCAAAGCCTCACTTCAGCACTACACCATAGCAGACTGTCAGGTATTTATTTGTTAAGTCAGACTTTGCCCACAACCCCATGTTAAGAAAACAAAGAGGGATGTAGAGGCAGAGCCCGCCCAACTCAATGAACTGACAAACCAAATCAACAGCACACATGCACAAAGTAGCCTAGTGAAGCTACAGTAAAACGCAAAGCACATGATGAAAATCATTGTATTCTTCATAGTTTGTGCAGTGGTCAGATATTCTACACACTCCCCAATGGGCAGTGAAGTTTATGCTGCAGATGTCATAGTAGACAGGCGAAAATGGCCAAGTGCCATAAATGTCTATCCATAAAAACAACACCAACATAAGTCAGCTCCTGTTAGGTGTGACTTGTGGATTTTGTTTGTTGAGCTGCCAACAGTGGGATATGAACCCTGTCCCCATCACCTCCTGCTACTGCCTACTACATCTACTACCCTAACAGTACGCTAAATGACACTAGCTGCTAGACCACATTCCGCCTGTAACCTTATAGTTCCAGTTACATAGTATTCCCAACAGCACACAAGTAGTCTAACAGTACTCTCCATAGCACGACTGCAACCCACCGAGAACATCCGTGAAAGGTGTCGCCATTACACCACCAGCAACAGAAAGTGCAAATAAAACAAAAAATACATTAACATGAAATATTTCACAAAATGTAATCTTTGAAGTTTCTTCCATCAAATATCCCAGACGTTCTACAAACTGTGCACTCATATGCACCGGGATTGGGCACACGACCACTGGACTTCAAGGACTAGGACTGCAGTAATGTTCCTAGTGTTAGGGTTACGCAAACTGCTGCATTGGAGTGCGGGCCACAGTAATGTTAATCACTGGCAAAAGTATAATTCAGAAAAACGAGGCAGTGTGTCTAGTTCTGCTTCCTTGTTAGTACACACACCACTGATAATATTTAACATTGTATGTCCCTTTTCCAAAATGGTGTGAATCTTTCTTGCTTTGAGGTTTGGAAATATGAAAAAGAGGATGGTTTATGATTTTGTATATTGCAGCTCAACTGGTAACTGGTATTCCAGTACCTGGGCATCGTTGTGGATATGGTTCAAATCAGCAATAAATAACCAGATGTGAGCCATACTAACCCTTCATTTGTCTAACAGATCCTGAAACATATCAACTCAGTCCTTTTTTATTTTAATAGTAAGTATTCTTTCCCCTCAATAATTGTAGATTTTCATATACTATACTGAATGGAGTCCACTACTAGTTTATTCAAAGTCAGGTTGCCGTAGTGACTGAATAAAATAAGATAACCTTTGGTCCTTCCTTCATACCTGGGCTGCTGGCTCTCCGACAGTCGGTACCACTGCAACGCCATACATAAGTCTTATCCTCTAGGCTGAACAGCTCTCTTACTGACATGACAATCAACCATCCATTGACACACACAGTCGCCATCCCTATGACTCTGAGGCAGGGGCCACAATATTGCACACTGACTGTTGCACAACTCAAACTTTCCCAGGCCAGCCCTCCCTCCCTCCACTCTGGCCTCCCTTGCCAACCAACTCAGACTTTGTTTTCAGCTCTCTCACATCAGCCCTCCCACTCTGACTCTACTGTTCTAGGCTGCAGCTGCAAATAACGAGCCCACAGATTTTCTCCTCTCAGATAAGAATGACCATCACCTCCTCGCCCATTACGGAATCAGTCCCGCCCACCAATCTGATTCACCCTCCCATTGCACATGCGGACTGAATTTACAGCTACGAACCCATTTTGAAAGGACCAGACCCACCAATAGGCACTGGAAGTACAGCAGATCTGAACAGGAACCGAGATGTGCACCTGGACAAATGAAACAACAGTGCACATTATCATTTATAACATATGGTGATATTCTTGCTGGGGCTAGGCTGTCTATGCAGAATATTGCTGGGTGCTGGGTCCCAAGGGGTCTGTCGGAGGAGCAGCTACAGCGGAGAGTTGCTTGTGTTTGATATCCTCCTCTTGCCTCAGCTCACCCAAGTATCTGCCACCTTCAGTGACATGGGAGGACAATTCTGAGCTTTCCATTGGTGACTGTTACCTGGTGGTTTGGTGAGTGGATGATGGTGACTGTGTCTGGCAGCAATCCCTTGCCAGATATCAGTTCTGGCTGCTACAGGGCACCTGGCCAAAAGCTGTGGGGCGTGTGGCTGTACACATTCCACCAAATTCACAAAATCCACCTGTGACCAGCTCCTCGCCTGGTGAACTCCATGCTGTGCCATAGTGCCAACAGCAATGTGGTGAAGCAATATAGTGGCCAGAAGCGCACGTGTGCACAACATGTGCCATATGCATGCTTCGAGGATACATGCGCTGTGTCCAACCATCGCACAATGCTGGAGATGCATGAAATGGGTGTGGCCAGACTGGCATGTGGCAGGGGAGTGACAAGGGATCAGGGGGTCACACCAGGAGTCAGCCACAGCACAGTGCGCCAGTGCACAATAGCAGGCATGGCGCACCATGTGCCACCGTCTCTATTGCACAGTGGGTGCACAGTGCGCAATAGGTGGGAGCATACCGACCGGCGCATGCACACTGCGGTCCTGCGCAGTGCACATGCCTGGGCAGTGCACCACGACTTGCTCCTGAGCAATCCCATTGTGCACAGATCAAATCTGTGATATTCAGCTGCCACATGCAAATGAGCTCATCAGCCAATGCGTGGCACACTGGGGAAATTAACATGTCATTACCATTGCGAAAATGCTGATTTGCATGCGTTGCGCTATAAAAGTGCCACGTAATGGCACAGTCCATGGACCAGTACAGCAACCATCTGAGGTAAGTTGCGCATGCTACTGAGTCCAGCTAGCACAGCAGTGGGGACAGAGTAGGGTGCTGCTCACACTGACACACTGTGCTGTCCATGTCCACAGGTCACAACATGTCAGAACGTGAGGAGGTGAGGAGTGTGGGCCTGCTTGCAAATGCAGCTCAAGCTTCACAAAGGCAGAGGCAGAGGCACTGTTTGAGGCCTACCTCGACAGGGAGCCCCTGCTCAGTGGTGCCACGGGCACACCACAGGCCAGGGCTGGGGCCTGGGAGGAGGTGGCGGTATGTGTCAACCAGCATAGCAGCAACCAGCAGGGCAGCCACAGGCTTTCAAGGGGCTGTACTGTAGGGCACCGCCAGATCTGTCTAGGCAATGGATCCATGTCTTCAGCATCCCAAATACATGCTCAATCATGTTTCGTGTGCTGGCATGTGCATCATTGCAGTGTTCCTCTGCTGGGGACATGGGCACCGAAGGGGGTGAGCAGCCAGGGCCTCAGTGTATAGGCACTGTCTCCTGTGTGGATAATGACATGGTTAGCCCTGTGTCCTCTGTTGCTGTGCCCCTTGCATGTCCCTGGCACCCTCGTCAGCACACCCACCCTGCCCTCCCATCCTATGGCCTGCTCTGCATAGTGCACCTCTTGCCCATCCCATACCACCCACTAGTGCCCTGTGGGGATGTCCCCACACTCAAACTTGTGGCACAGCACAGAAATTTGCCAGATGAATGCATCATGTGCACTCTCAGTGTGTGTGTCACAGACATTGGTTAAACGCCCCTTGGCATCGCACACCACCAGGCAGTTCAGACTTGGGAACCCCTTCCTGTTCACATAGGCCACACCCTCAGGACTATGTGGTATGCAGAGGCCCACATGGGTGCAGTCAATGGCCCCATGCATGCCAGGCATGCGTGCTAACCTGTGGAAGTCCTGCATGGTTGCTTTATGCTCTGCCTGTGTGTTGGGGAAATGGATGTATTCCGAAGCACGTGGCAGCATAGCGTTGAACTGTGTGAGGAGGCATGACGTGGCCAACTGGGTTATGTCTGTGGTGTCCCCTGTTGGTCTCTGAAGGTGTTTGTATAGCAGGCACATGTGCCTGTTGTCACCTTTGGTCCACAGATATTGCATGGCTCATCTTGTGGGTGCCTGTATCTTCCTCATTGCACAGCTCACAGAGCTGCCTCACAATGGCCCTGTTCAGGGGATGCCATCCCACAATCTCCATATCAGTGTAATTCTTGAAGGTGGTGAGGACACAGTACCACCTGTTCTGGGCGTACTGCTGACGGGCCCTTCCATGGCCACATCACTGTTCCTTCTGCCCTCTCACACTCCTCATTATGGCCTCCATTAGCAAGGGTGCACTATTCATGGCCCCTGATGTTCTGTCTCCCCCTGGGTGGTCGACTGCTGTGGGCTGTATGCCACCCTGGTACACTTCGTGGCACTATGCCTGCCTGTCTCTCTCAATCTCTCAGCCTCAGGCTCACTCTCCACTGCCAGCTCTGTTTCACTACCCCTGTGACTGCCTGTGACAAGTCACTCTGTCTCTCACTGGCTCTGTCTCCCTTGCTCTGTATCTTTCTCTGTCTCTTCACCATCTCTTGCCACTCTCTCTTTCTCTCTCTCTCCCCCTCTCACCTGGCACAAGTTCTGTCTGTGTGCTTGCACCCTGTATTTATAGGCTCAAGTCTGCTCGGTGCATCCAGGTTTTGCTCCGCACTTGCACGGTTGAATATCGCACTGTGCCGAATATTCCTGGGCATGCCCCCTGCTCTTGCTTATGCATTCATTATAGTTGCATATTGGTGCAATGAGATTTGCACTGCTCAATGGCTCCCACTGAATATCGCTCTTTGGGGCATGTCCACACTTGAGCCAGCACAACTTAGTTGTGCCATGTGCAACTGCTTTGAATATCCCAGCTGCTATGTTTAAAAGTAGCTTTTATAATAAAGTCAAGTCAAGGAACTGCAGCCACAGCATGTGGAACTGTTGCAAAACGTATTATGTCATAATGTAATCAATGAAGACATTTGAATAAAAAAAAAAAATGCCAGTCATTGTTGGCAAATAATGTATGCGATTTTCTAAGATAATGCATATATATACCAACATTCTTGGTGACAAATTAAAGTAATACATACAACTTTCTAAGATAATGCATCAACTTTCCAGCTCATACATCAATAAAATATGTATTTCAGTCACATAAACAAGCATTTGTCAATGCCGAATGTTGTCTTGCTGACATTGGCATCGGTAGTGCAGGAGTTGAACAGATGCATAATAGGAATGGCAGTGAAGTATGAAAGTGACGTCAAACCCCACATCACCCTACAGAGACTGACAGGCCCTGAGGTGTGCCTTTGGACATTTGTCATAATGTTCATGGCATTTCAGCACACCCTACCCTGCAGTGCGACAAATATCGCTTTGTGCCTTGGGGTCCTTTGGCCTTACGCTTACCTCATTCAGCCATAACGCTCATGGCATTTTACCTCACCCTATCCTGCAGACACTGAGAAGTGCTGAGGTGTGGCTTGGGGTGTTCGGATTTACAGTCACCCCATTTCATAAGGACATATGCTGAAATGGGTGCAGCATATGAGAATGGGGTGAACTGTGGGGCTGAAGAGTACAAGGCACACCTTGATGCCTGTCAGTGGCTTGAGGGTGGTGGGTATGGTATGGCATGAGCTTGACAGATGGCAATGGAAAGACACACCCCTGATGCCTGTCAGTCTGTACAGGGTTGGACGTTATGGTTAAAAACCCTAAAGCCCCGGCTGTTTGTTGGTATATGGACTACAAATTTGCAACATGGCATTTTTGTGACCCCCACCTCATGAAAGTGTCTGGGACCTCTGTTCATGAATAATGGCACTGTGATTTTGTTAATCTGTCCCAAACATTTATTTCTCACTGTGACCATGCCATTCTGTGCCAGATGTGGGAAAACACCATTTGGGCAGGATGTGAAAAATGACAGCTGTACCATTTATAGGTAGGTGTGAAGAGATGGCAGTGCTGAAAATCTTGAGTGAAAATATTAAACGTGCTCAAATTTATGAGCATACATAGAAACTGTGCAATGCACACTCATAACACAGTCATTTAGTGGAATTAGTTCACCAAATTTTCAACATAGGTTTTTTCCGGACCTCTGCTCATTTACACTGTCACTGTGATTTTCTTCATCTGTCCTAATCATTGACTTCACACAATGACCTCGCCATAGTGCGCCACTTGTGCCAAAACACATTTCGGGCAGGATCAGAAAAATGACAGCTGTACTGTTCATAAGGACATGTGCAAAATGAATAATGTTGAAAATGTTGAGTGAGGTCACATGATGGCAGCTTGAGGGGCAGCAGCAACCCTCCATAGCTCCACACCCCTGCTATACACATTAGCCTAGTCATACTGAATTTATAGCAAATAGCAAGTAACAAAATCTCTCATCTGAATCAGAGAGACCTCTAGAACCTAGTGATACCGGAATCCCATGGATGTCAACATGAAGAAGGCACCGCCAAGGCATTCCCCTCCGCCAACTCCGGAAAAGGACAAGGCCGCAAAACGACCTAAACACTAGCAGCCTAGCTCAAGTAAATCTCCTACCTCATCTGCCGCTCTCTCAGAAGGGAGATTTTTAGAGATCATGCAGCCATTACAAGAGAAAATTACGGACATTTCAGAGGATCTACAACAAATTAAATCTTCAGTTCAATCTTTAACTATCACGGTAGGAGATACAGAAACCAAGTTGATTTCCTTAGAGAAAAAACAAGATAAAAGTGAGCTGGCAGTAATGCAGTTTAGACAGAGGCTCAAGAAATTGGAAGAAATAATAGAAAACTTGGAAGGATGGAGTAGGCAAAATAATCTCCTGATTAACAGAGTGCCTGAAAAGGAAGAGGGAACTGCTCCTATAATTTTCATTCAAAAGCTAAGTGAGAAGATTGCAGGACCTTCATCGAATGGAACCACTTATATAATTGAGCTTGCTCATCAGGTCCTCCATCCTCCCCTACTGCTTAACTCTCCTCCTCGACCTCTCATCTTGAGATTTTTGAACTTTTTAGATAAACAGCACATATTTGCCAAGGTCTGAGAGCTGCAAGATGTTCTGTGGAAGGGGTGTATAATGAGGATCACCCAGAATCTCCCACAGTCAGTAAGGGCTAAGAGGCAAGAAATGCACCTGACTGTTTCGAAGCTTATTGCCGCAGGCACACCATTCAGGATGAAATACCCAGCAATGCTTCAAGTAAAATCTGGTGATCAGTGGGTATCATTCAAAACCCATTACCAAGCATTGCAGGAGCTTAGAGGTCTCTTTCCAGATCTGTTCAAGTGATGAAAACCTCAAGGGTATGTGGAAATGTTTCTATATTACAAAATCTTCTGTTGAATATTCTTGATGGATCAGCTGGTCACCCTGAGATTGTTGCCTATTCTCCTTAAAGATGGACCCTCAAGGTTAATGTCAGCTGCATGGAACCTTGGTTGGGTAAACCACAAACTACACTGTTTGTTATTATTCAGTACTTTACTGTGGGAATATTCATTTTATTTGGGCTAATCTATGGTGGGAACCTACGGTAGTGTCATCATTTAACTTTCAGGACCTTATGTTTGTTTAATGGTCTGTAACCATACTTGATTTACCGATTGGTTTGAGACTGAGAAAAATCTGCAGTTTTTCAAGAAATCCAGTGCTAACCTTTATTTTCATCGTTTCCTGGCTGGGAGCAGATATGCTACCTGATCATGGTGGTGAACTACGATCTTTGAAATGACTGAATATTTCTGGACTAATTGTCTTTAGTTTATCTGGGACAGCTACCATTTATTTTATTTCTTTTTCCTTTACTGTTCACAGTGAAGCAGCCAAGACGGTAGTGTATAAGATAATACATGGCTTAAACCACTTTATGTGTTGTTTATCACTTAACCCATCAGAAATAATTGGATTTAAGGTTCCAGTTGATTAAAGTTAGATTGATTACTCGTGAATGTGTTAACCAATCCTCTTACAAAATTATTTAATAAATCTCTAGAAACTGGTGTGGTGCCATTGGATTGGAGGAGGGCCATAGTGGTGCCTATTCACAAAAAAGGCAATAAATCCTGTGTGACTAATTACAGACCAATCAGTTTGACATCAATTTGCTGTAAGTTGTTGGAAAGGCTAATTAAAACTAGCATCGATGAAGATATCATAAGATTGGGACTACAGGATATTATCCAGCATGGATTTAGAAGAGGGCTTTCATGCAATACCAATCTACTAGCCTTTTACAACCATATCAGCCTTAATTTAGATAGTGGTAGACCAATGGATGTAATCCTTCTGGACTGGGGGAAGGCATTTGATACAGTTCCACATTATCAGTTGATAGATAAATTAACTAAACTTGGTTTAAATAAATACACTATTAGATGGATTGGAAATTGGTTGGCAAATCGTACTCAGACGGTTTGTATCAATACTGTTTTATCGGACGAGGGGTGTGTTACTAGTGGAGTCCCTCAGGGATCAGTATTGGGCCCCCTGTTATTTGGCCTTTATATCAGTGATATGAGCATAGGTGATAAATCACGTCAAATCACATATAACCAAATTTGCCGACGATACTAAAATAGGGGGTGAAGTTACAACTCTTAGTGACTATATGGAGCTAAGAAACAGTTTAAGTTTAATAGAAGATTGGGGAATACGTAATGGTATGAAATTTAATGAAGATAAATGTGCAATAATCCATCTTGAAAAATAACCCAAAGCATTCATGCTTTTCTAAATACAAAAAAATAAAAGATAGTAATAGTGAAAAGGATTTGGGTGTTTGGATAAATTCCAGACTATCATCCAATACAAACATTTCAAAATTAATAGGTAAAATGTAACAGTACCATTTATGCTATTAATAAAGCTTTCATATCAAGGAACAGAGATGTGTACTCAAATTATATAAGACCTATGTACTCCCTAATCTTGACTATGGTTCCCCCATAAGGAGTCCATATTTAAAGAAAGACATACTTAGAGTGGAAAAGATTCAAAAACGTCTAACAAAGTCAATAAAAGGTTTGCAGAATGTGGAATATGTGGATAGATTATCCAAACTTAATTTGTACCCCTTGGAATTAAGACGCATTAGGGGAGATCAGCTATTCTTATATCGTAATCTGGAGAATAAAACCTTGATGTCTCAATGTAATATAATTTGGAATCCCAAAACTGTAAACTCAAGATCACATGATAAACAAATTTTTATAAATAGAGCAAGATCTAACAGGCATTTAAATTTTTATGATATACGAACTCCCCTAATTTAGAATAGTTTACCAAGGAAAATAGTTGAAAAAATGACATTTGATACATTTAAAATGGAGTTAGATAAATTTTGCTTACAGATATTAGGAAATATATTAACTATATAATACACTATGAGTGGGAGACAATTAAATGAGCCTCGGCCTACTTTGTCTACAACTACCAAGTTACCAAATTTGATTGCTATTGATATAGCAGGGGAAGGGCGGGAGTGAGGGAGTTATTTTTTAAATTCTGCTGCGATTCAGTCCTGCTCAACAACATCACTCGCCTGGATAATTTAAGTAGTACGGTTATTTGAACTGAGGTTAGGATTGTTGTATAACTTAGGGAATTTTGCTTTTATTAATTTAAGGAAGGGTTAGAGGTTATAAATGTTCTTTCTTAAAAGTGGTAGGGTTGGTGGGAATAGGAAATCAACTGTGTCAGTTCATTCTAGCATTGAATAATTTATTTTGGTTACTGAAATGGTACTCCTCAAAGGCTTTACTGCCCATGATAGGTCAGCTCAATCCGCTATTACCTCTCTAAATATTTATTATGAGTGGTCCTTATAAGGTTATCAGCTGGAATGTTAAAGGCACCCAAGACAGGTGCAAACGGCAGGTTATTCTTCATCACCTTCTTCATTTAAAAGTGGGGATAGCTTGTCTCCAAGAGATGCATCTTCACTGTCAAGATGTGAAGATGTAACTCTGTTGTCCAAGAACTGGGTGGGACAGGCATATGGCTCAGGAAAACATACAAATGGTGGGGGAGTCACAATTCTAATAGGGAAAAAATGTCCTTTAAACTGGAGAGGGAAGTCTGGGACCCTAATGGCAGATATATTATACTGCATGGTTTTCTGGAAACACAAAAAGTTATACTAGGGGCCATATATGGCACAAACTGTGAATCCCCACACTTCTTCACACAGCTGCTAAGTTTAGTGGTAACCAACATGCCCATTTTGACTATATTGGGGTGACTGGAACACAGTCCCATATCCACCCCTAGATAGATCTGATTCCCAGAAGCAATGCTTAACTCCCTCACAGAGAGCCTTACATGATCTTATGGGGAGTGCTGATCTCATAGATGTGTGGAGAATACTAAATCTGGAGGATCATCAATATACTTTTTTCTCGCCCCCACATAAATCGCTCTCAGATTGACTTTCTCCTGCTGAGCTCCTTCTCTCTCCCAGGGGTAATAAATGTAGATATACATGAGAGGGTCATATCTGACCACTCACCTATCTCCATTATATATATATCTTCTCGGGCCTGGAATCAAAAGAGATGCCCTTTAGCACCTAAATAATCAGCTGCTCCAAAGTCCTGACTCTCTACAACACATCAGAGAGTTTATTTCTAACTTCTTAGTGGATAATAGAGGCTCAGTGACCAAAATAGACATCATTTGGCTAGCTTTGAAATGCTCCCTTCGAGGAGAGTGTCTCCGGATGTCTGCCACTAGATATAGGCAATTTAGATCTCAACAGAATAATCTGCTTAGTGCCATCCACCAATTGGAAAATGTACTTAATCACCACTCTCCCAAAACACATTGGGTTGCACTACATGGTTTACAAGCTCAATATTCTGCCCTCATGTTCCAGAAAGTGGAACTCCCATTAAAGCGTACCAAAATTAGATACCTTGACACAGGGGAAAAGGCAAGTAAGTTGTTGGCAGTCTGGCTCAGACAAAATGAAACCTCTTGTTTCATTCCTAGCATTAAATCAGATAAAGATAACCAAATAGTCACTTCCCCAGGGACATTGCTGAAGTGCTGAGATCCTACTATCAGAGACTTTACGCTGAAAACCAAGGGGAGAGACCTATTGAGTCGGCTATTATTGGGTATCTTACTTCTGTTGATCTCCCTAAATTACCCTCTCACCAGGCTGCTCCACTTGGTACTCGGATCAGTGATCAGGAAGTTAAATTGGCAGTTGAACAACTTTTATTAGACAAATCCCCTGGGCCGGATGGACTTTCCAACAATCTGTATAAAAACTGCCTCCCAGGACTTGTCTCTCTCCTCACTGAGGTATATAACTTCTGGTATTCTGAGAGCTTCTCAGAATCAAATTTCATCAATGAATTAATCACTCTCATTCCCAAGCAGGGTAAGGATCTCCTTTATTCTGAAATCTATAGGACTATATCATTAATCAACACTGTTGTAAAGATTTTGGCCAAAATTTTGGCTAACAGGTTGGGACCTGTACTACCTCTCCTCATTGGTAGAGACCAGATTGGTTTCATGGCAGGTAGATCATCTGCCGACCACATGCATAAGCTAATGCATGTGTTCTCAACATCCAGGGACTCAGATCTGTCTGCAGTTCTTATGTCCCTGGATGCTGAGAAAGCATTCGACAGGGTCTCTTGGGACTTTCTTTTTGCAACTCTAGCCCACTTTGGTATACCCTCAGGATTCCTTAGATGGATCAGATTACTATATTCCTCCCCCTCCACTCAAATTTGGTGCAAGGGTATGCTATCTGACCCTCTTTTACTTCAAAGAGGGACCCAAGACAAGGATTGCCCCTCCTCCACTACTTTTCAACCTCTACTTAGAACCCCTGATCCAAAGACTGGTAACCTTACCGAGGCTACAGAGAATAAGGATAGGAAGTCAATATTGTACCCTCTCTGCATATGCAGACAATCTCCTTTTACATCTAGAGGAACCTCATACAGATATCCCTTCCCTTTTAGAAGAGATTGACCTTTTTTCTGGGGCTTCACATTATAAGCTCAATCTCTCTAAAACCAAAGTTTTCCCCTTGAATAATATAACTTCTAGGTCAGTGTTACCCCACACTAAACTTTTGTGGGAATCCACCTCCCTCACCTGTCTGGGAATCAGGATCACCAGAGACATCCTCACTATGCTTAAGCTTAATCTCTCAGATTTATTGAGTACACTTAAGGCTGATCTTGATAGATGGAGTGGTCTTCCTTTCTCACTGTGGGGAAGAATAAATGCCCTTAAAATGAATGTGTTACCTCGAGTGCTATATCCTTTGAGAATGTTGGTGTTTTTCCTTCCCAAGAAATGGTTCACTAAATTCCAAGCCATTCTAACTGCCTTTCTCTGGAAAGGTAAGGGCACTAGACACTCTTATTTCAAACTCTCTGCACCAAGAATGCAGGGTGGTTTATCTGTACCCTATTTTTTTGGTTACTATTGTGCTCATCACCTCAGTAACCTAGTGTACTGGTCAAAAGAAGTGCAAACTATCGGTCCACAACAATATTATCCTTTACGGTTGGATATTGAGAGATCCCTAGTGGCCCAAAGCTATTGTACTCTTCTATCCCTATTATATGTCTCCCCCAGAGCACTCCCTAAACCACTATGGAATACCCCAATGGGGTGGTCAATTAGAGCTTTACATCAGTTGCAATTGCACTTCTCACATACTTGGCACATCTCACCTGACCAACCCATTCTGAGTAATCCTCAATTTAAAATTGGACACAAACCCATACCAGCTTCCTTCTGTCCTCCTTTGGTCAACAAGAGGGTCTCTGATCTGTATGCTGATGGTGCACTCATCTCATTTCCCATTTTTTAACTTTGATTTAAGATGCCTCTAGCAGTGGTTTTCAAATACAGGCAACTGAAGGAGGCCATTAGGGCCCACCTGGGGTCTGCAGATATACAGGGATCCTCTGCTGATAGTTTGCACCTTCTTTTACAGTTGGCAAGGGAATCTCATGCTGTTTCCAAGGTGTATAAAGAATTACAATCACTTGATTTTAACTTGCCTCAGGGGGTCTGTTATTATTTGTCACAGGCATTGTCACTGGGTAATGAAACTAATTTCTGGAGAAATTTATGGCAAAACATATACAAATTTATTAAGTAAGATAGATTGCATTTAATTCAATTCAATGTCATGCACAATCTATATTTCACTCCAATAAAACTTTATAAATTAGGTCACTTGTCCTCCCCTAACTGCTCAACATGTTACAATCTCCTGGGTTTGTTATACTGCATGCTATGGACTTGTACAGTTGTTTAGACTTTCTGGCAATCTATTGAGAAAACTCTGGACCAATTTTTGGGTCTTGATTCTATTTTCACTCTAGAAATCTGTTTATTGTAACACTTCCCAAAGGGTACCCTGAATATTTAGGAAAGCTCATCTGGCCCTGATCTCTTCCACAGCTAAATTAATTATTATGAGACACTGGATAGATAACTCAGTGTTATCAGTCTTGGAATGGCATAAAGAACTGTTATTTGCTCTCCAATTAGGGAAACATATTTTATCCATGGGTAATAGGTCTCACCTTTATCAGTCTAGATGGGGACCATTAGACGCCTTACTTACTATCTGGAAACCATAACTTTCATGAGTGTATAATTCTTTTTTTTTATGTGTACTTTGCTGGCTGGAACTGTAATGCACTTGATAAAGGGTGGGTTAGGGATGATTTTTGAGGGTGGGGTGGGTAGGAAAGAAAGTTTTATTTTAATTCTAATTTTAATCTCAATGAGTATGTCACTCCAACTCTGTATACTCTGACATTTATACACATTGTATAAGGAGTGAATCATGTAACTACCTACTTGACATCCATTGCTTGTCAGTATTGTATTAAATACTTGGATTTAGACTTGGACCTTTAATTTAGGGTAAAAAAAAAACTAACAAACAAAAAAACACAAAAGTGTGTGTTTGTCTGACTTAACTGAACTGACTGGTTATCTGAACAGTTATCTAGGTATAAATCTCAGGTGATTGAAAAGACTTGATAGCTGTGAGGTTTAAATTACTTGTAGAAAGATCTAGTAAGTAAGGGGAGTGGCTTAGCTAGAATGAAGCTACATTTAAAGACTGCCTTAGAAAGATTCTGCTAGTAGCTTGGCGAAGACACCAGGAGGAAGGAGTCTGTGTGACTGGACTTTCTACTGGGACTAAAGAAGTAAACTCTTGTACTTGGACCTTTAATTTAGGGTAAAAAACTAACAAACAAGACAAAAAAAAAGGTGTGTTTGTCCAAAGTTAACTGAACTGAATGGTTATCTGAACAGTTATCTGGGTGTAAATCTCAGTTGCGATTGAAAGGACTTGATAGCTGTGGAGGGTTAAATTATTGTAGAAAGATCTAGTAGGGGAGTGGGCTTAGCTAGAAGGAGTTACATTTAAAGACTACCTAGAAAGATTCTGCTAGTAGCTTGGCAGAAGACACCAGGAGAAAGGATTGCTGTGTGTGACTGGACTTCTCTACTGGGACTATATTGCCTCCTTCCTCCCTCCACCCTCCCACCCAAAGCTAGTTCTACTTTTATAGGCACAGGATTTGACTGACAACAGGAACTTCCTGTTTGGGAGCAGGAAGTGAGTGATCACAGAGCCACCAAAGACCCACCATCCTAGAAGGGCAGAGTAGCTCTCCAGCCCCTCCAGCTGCTGGAGGTCTGCCTCTGAGCAAGGTGTCTAGTGAGAATATAAGATATTCTTGTCTTAGACCAGGACAATCAGGATCTTAAAGGGCACACAGGCAGAAAGTAAGGGGCGAGAGAGAGAGAGAGAGAGAGAAAAAAAACAGAGGAAAAAGTAAGGATTGCAAACAGTTAAGGGGCCAGAAATAAGACATGATGGTAGTGGTGCAGTGCAGTAGCTGTGGAGCAGCAGTATTCCGGGAGACATTCTGGAGGATGTGGAGTTGTCCCATCTGCAGGCACCTCTCTGGGCTGAGGGGAGGTTGCTCATCTCCAGGCTGAGTTGGCCAGGATTTGTGGGACCTCCTCTTCCATCCAGGGACCACCAGTGCCACTGACAGTTGCCTCAGAGGTTCTCAAGAAGAGGTGTAGTTAGACCACATTGGGCTCAGGGAGAGTGAGGGTGGTAACAGAGGCACATCCCTCCAGTTGTACTCTCTCCACAATTCCTATGCCATTCTGGCAAAGTGTAGTTCCTCTATGAAGGCACTCACAGTGGAGACCAAGGAGGATGCTGGGAACCTCCACTAAGGAGACCCACAGGAATGTGGCAGGGGACCCTATAGGAGAAGGAAACAACTCCTGGTGGGGGATTCCATTGTTAGGAAGGTAGAACTGGGGGAGGAAGGGGAGAGGGAGGTAAGGTGCCTGCCTGGCACCATGGCTTATAGGAACAGGGAGCGAATCCTCAGGATTGCTGGAGCAGCTGCACAGGGGAGGGAGCTGGATGTCATTGTCCACCTAGGGACAACTGACCTGGCTAAGAAAGGATTACAGGTATGCAGGAAGAGTTTGTGGAATTGGGAGAGGGCCTTGACAAGTAGCATGCACGGTAACCTTCTCGGAGGTGCTGCCCATCTGTGGCGGGGAGAGGTTAGGTGTTTTGCACCATGGGATTCAATCAGTGATTGAAAAACTGGTGTGGAGCTCAGGAATTTGGCTTCATTGGGGACTGGGGATCCACCTGGAGTGATGAAAGCCTATACAAGCATGATGGGCTGCATCTGTCCAGGAGGAGAACCAGGATCCTGAAGTGATAGGTTTAAATGCTTCATAATAAGCATTTAAACCAGCCAAGGGGAGGCAATTGCAAGGAGCAGGAAATCCTATCTCCAAAAAAATCACAGTAGTGGGTGCGGCAACACTAACATAGAGGTGTCGATAGGGAGAAGGGCAGGGTAAATGGAGAAATGACAAAGGCAAGAAGGACAGGGGTGGGGCAAAAGGAGGCACTATCAGGAAATGGAGGGTAATGAGTACCAATGCTTGTAGTCTGGGCAACAAGCTCCTGAGCTGGTGGCCTTGATGGAAGAGGGATGCCTGGATATCGTAGCAGTCGAGAAACATGGTACACAGAAACTATGACTGGGATGTTAACATACCAGGTACATAACCTACAGGAGAGACAGGCAGGGAGAAGGGGAGTAGCTCTCATGTAAAGGAAGGATAAAGCAACTGAACAAAAAGAGTAAACAGGGAGGAGAGGAAGCACTGTGGGTCACCTTGGAGACTGGAAAGGGCACCACAATCCACACAGGGTTGTGTACAGACCCCCATGTCAGGGTAGGGAATGGACAAGGATATGATAGAAGGCATTCTTAGAATGGCAGAGAAAGGGGAGATGCTGTTGATGGGAGACCTGAATATGCCAGATGTTAACTGGAGCACATTTGCTGCAGCCACATCCAAGAGCAGGGCCATTCTTGATGCCTTACAGGTGGCAGGCCTCAAACAGCTAGTTTTGGAGCCCACTCATGAGGGAGCAATCTCAGACCTCGTACTCTCAAACAGGAGCAGTGAGAGGATCTCAGATCTAGAAGTGGGTTGCCATCTGGGAACAAGTGACCATCAAACAGTGTGGTTCACATTAAACTCAGCTACAGAGTCAAGCCATACAAAAGTGAGGGTACTGGACTTCAGGAGGGCTGACTTTGGCAAGATGGGAGAGTGCTCAGAAAAGCACTAGCAAACAGGCTAGAAGGAGGTGTGGAGCAACAATGGGGAATCATCAAACTGCCATCTCAGAGGCAACAAGCCTTTGTGTGAAGCAAATAAAATCAAAATGAAAGAAAAGCCACTATGGTTCTCAAAAGAGGTGGCTGTGAAAGTCAGAAAGACAAAGATAGCATTCCGGAAGTATAAGGAAACACAGAAGGAGCAGGACAGAGAGCTGTACCAGTTAAGGCAGAAGGAAGCAGGAGGAAGTAAGAATAGCAAAGGCCCAAACTGAGGAAAAGATAGCCAACTTGGTTAAGAAGGGGGATAAAACCTTTTATAGGTACATCAGCGAGCGTAGAAAGACAAAGGGAGGGATAGTGAGGCTGAATTCTGTTACTGCTTTATTTTTTATTTTTCTTTATTTTTTATTTTGAAGAGAAGGTAGGGCAGGGCCCACAGCTCAGCACCATAGACACAGGGGGAAGGAGGTGAGCACTACTCCCTTCACAAAAGAAAGGGTCCTACAAGAGCTTGCTAAGCTCAAGGTGGATAAGGCAATGGAACCTGATGGCATACATCCCAGGGTACTTAAGGAGCTAAGGGTGGAACTAGCAGAGCCATTAGCAGAACTGTTTAGTGAGTCTCTGAGCACAGGAGAGGTCCCAGAAGACTGGAGAAGGGCTCATGTGATCCTGCTCCACAAGAGTGGTAGCAGGAGGATGCAGGAACTACAGACCAGTCAGTCTTACCTCTAGTAGTGGGCAAGATTGTGGAGGCACTCATTAAGGAAAGGATAGTGCAACACCTGGAATCCATGAGCACAGGATCCAAGACAGCATGGGTTTACAAAGGAAGGTCCTGTTAAACTAATCTCATAAATTTCTTTGACTGGGTAACCAGAGTGGTGGACCAAGGGGAGTAGTGATGTCGCCCACCTCGACTTCAGCAAAGCTTTGACACTGTTCCACATAGAAGATTGATAAATAAGTTGGGTAGGCTCGGGTGGATCGAAGTTGGTCAACTGTGGCAAACTGTTGGACGGGCAGAAACAGAGAGTGGTGGTAAATGGTATACAGTCAGAAGAGATGCAAGTCACAAGTGGGGTACCTCATGGGTCAGTCCTGGGGCCAGTCCTCTTCAACATCTTCATTAGTGACCTTGCAGATGGACTAGAGGATAAGGCTTGTCTGTTTGCAGATGACACCAAGATCTGCAACAGAGTAGATGATCCAGATGGGGTGGGCAAAATGAGAAGAGATCTGGATAAACTAGTAAAATGGTCAGAAGAGAGGCAACTGGGATTTAATGCAAAGAAGTGCAAGATCATGCACATAGAAAAGAAACCCTGAAGCCACCTATAGGCTGGGAGGAGTTGCTAGCAGTCACAAAGGAAGAAAGAGACTTGGGCATCATCATCATTGATGACCTGAAATCATCCAAGCAGACCTCTAAAGCAGTAGGTAAGGCTAGGGGGTGTTAGGTGTATTAGTAGGTGTCTGCAAGTCATAAGAGGGAGGTAATAATCCTCTTTACAAGACACTGGTTAGGCCCCATCTGGAGTACTGCATGCAGTATTGGAGGCCACACCTTCACAAGGACATTAACCAAATTGAGGCAGTCCGAGAAGGGGCAACCAAATGGTGCAGGGACTGCATCAGAAGACTATATGAGGACAGATTAACAGAGCTCAATATGTATACCCTTGAGCAAAGGAGGGAAAGAGGTGATATGATCAAGGCATTCAAACATCTTAAGGGCATTAACAAGGTGAAAGAGTCTAACATGTTTAAATATAAGAACAATAGCAGGACAAGAGGACACATTATGAGATTTGAGGGGGGCCGATTAAGGGGGAATGTGAGGAAATTCTTCTTCACAGAAAGGGTGTTGGATGCATGGAATGGCCTACCTCAAGAAGTGGTGGCTATGAATACAGTGCAGGGCTTCAAAAAGGCATGGGATAGGCATAAGGGAGCAATACAAATGAGTATGAATAGATAGGCCACTGACAGAGCAAAGGCCGATGGCACATTTATAAGGTAGAAAAAGGAATGGGCAAACTGGATGGGCCTTGCAGTCCTTATCTGCCGTCAACTTCTATGTTTCTATGAATAGGATGAACAGTGGATGGGCAGAGGGGGACAGTGAAAAAGCAGGGATACTGAACAAATATTTCTGCTCAGTATTCACAAAAGAGGAGGGGGAAGTGCCTAATCCAATTAACAGAAGCACTCTTGATAGGGGGTCGATCCCAGTCCTTTCACAGAAGAAAGGGTTCTGCAAGAACTCCTAAAACTGAAGGTGGACAAAGCAATGGGGCCTGATGGAATTCACCCCAGAATTCTAAAAGAATTAAGGGTGGAACTAGTGAAACCACTGGCTACTCTTTTTGATAAATCATGGAAGGATGGTGTGGTACCCGAGGACTGGAGGAAGGCAGATGTGATTCCCCTTTACAAAAGTGGGACCAAGACAGAGGCAGGAAACTACAGACCTGTCAGTTTGACCTCTGTGGTAGGGAAAGTGATGGAGTCACTTCTGAAGGAAAGGATAGTTGAGTACCTAGAGGCCAGTGGGGCACAGGACCCAAGGTAGCATGGATTCACAGCGGGAAGGTCATGTCAGATGAATCTAATAGATTTCTTTGACTGGGTGACCAAAGTAGTAGACCAGGGAGGGTTGTGGACATGGCCTCACCTAGACTTTAGCAAGGCATTTGACACAGTCCCACACAAAGATTAATAGTCAAATTAACCAGCCTGAGAGTGGGACCCAGGGTGGTAGCCTGGGTAAAACATTGGCTGGACAACAGGACACAGAAAGTAATTGTGAATGGAGTCCACTTTGAAGAAAGAGGGGTTACTAGTGGGGTACCGCAGGGTTCAGTATTGAGTCCAGTCCTTTTTAATTTCTTCATAAGTGACATTGCAGAGGGACTGGAAGGAAAAGTATGCCTCTTTGCAGATGACACAAAGATCTGCAACAGGGTTGATACACAAGGAGGCGTGGAAAGGATGAGAAGGGACTTGGCAAGGTTGGAGGAATGGTCAGACGTATGGCAGCTAGGATTCAATGCAAAGAAGTGCAAAATAATGCACCTGGGAAACAAGAACCCAGGGAAGAATACACAATTGGGGGTAGTAACAACAACAAAAAAGGAAAGGGACCTGGGGGTAATCATATCAGATGACCTTATGATTAGCAAGCAATGTGAGAAGGCAGTAGGGAGGGCTGGGGGTATACTGGGATGCATAGGGAGAGGCATCAGCAGCAGAAAACAGGAAGTTGTTATCCCTCTGTACAGACAGTTGGTGAGACCCCATTTGGAGTACTGCATCCGGTTCTGGAGACCCCATCTCCGCAAGGACATAGACAGGATAGAAGCAGTCCAGAGGAGGGCAACTAAAATGGTGCAGTGTCTGCAAGAGAAGCCATATGAGGAGAGACTAAAGGAGCTTAATATATATCCTTGAAGAAAGGAGGAAGAGGGGGACATGATAGAAACTTTTAAGTACCTCAGTGGAATCAACAAAGTCCAAGAGGTAGCATCTTTCAGAAAAGAGACGTGCTAGAACAAAGGGGCACAATTTAAAGATGGGGGGCAAGTCAGGGTCAATGTGAGGAAGTATTTTTTCACAGAGAGGGTAGTGAATGCATGGAACAGCCTTCCTGAGGAGGTTGTGGGTCTAAAACTGTGGGAGAATTCAAGAATGCATGGGACAGACATAAAGCAATTCTTGTGGGGGGTAGGAAGAAATAGGCTGTTGGTTAACTAGTATCTGCGGCCTATCCTGTAGGTAGGGAAATGGGCAGACTAGATGGGCCAAGCGGTCCTTATCTGCTATCAAAGTCTATGTTTCTATGTTTCTATGTTTCTCTGAAAAACTAAATAAAGTTTATTGAATTATAAAAAAAGAAAATGTTGAGTGAAAATATTTCAAATTGTCGAAGTTACAAGTGTGCGTGGAAACTGTGCAATGCATGCTTGTAACATTGTCATTTTATCGACTTTTGTCACCAGATTTTTAACATAGGCATTTTAGGACCTCTGGTCATGAACGGTGTTGCTGTGGTTTTTGTAATCTATCCTGAACACTGATTTCCCACAGCGACTGTGCTGCTCTGCGCTGGTAGTGTGAAAACACATTTTGGCCAGGATGTGAAAAATGACAGCTGCACTGTTCGTAAGAAGGTGTGAAAAATGCCAATGTTGAAAATCTGGAGTGAAAATATTACAAATTGGCAAAGTTATGAGTGTGCGTGGAAACTGCGCAATGCACACTCATAATGCAGTCATTTTTTGGAAATTTTCACAAATTCTGCTATAGGCTTTTGGGAGGCTACCTCATGAACAGTAACACTGTCATTTCATTACTGTCCTAAAAGGTGATTCCACACAGTGATCGCAAAATCACCTTTCAGGACCGAATAATGCCATGACAGTGACTGAATTAATGAGGAGGGGTCCCAAAAACCCCATGTTGAAAATTTGGTGGCAAAAGTCAAAAAAATGGCTGAGATATCCATATAAGTTGAAAAAAAAAACATTTATGCCATTATACAGCTTATCGGCATTTCTTCAGTCTGCGGTCGACTTTGAAGAGTGCAGATGTGTTCCCGCTCCACCGAAGATCATCGCGCCAGGCTCCAGAGGTAAGTATGGGGTGTGGGGAGGTGGGTGCACAGAGGGTGGCCGTGGGTTGGGGAGGAGGGCACCGAACTCAATGAGGGACCGTTTTTTGATTCACAGGTTAAACCAGGAAAGAAGGAACAACGCATGAAGGTTTTCTATTTTTTGACAGTACTTTTGCATACTGGGGTGAGCTCCCAGCATGCCACCTGTGTGTTTTTTGGAAGGGGGGTCTGTAGCTGACAGGGATTGGGCACCCCCACCGTCACATACAGAGTTGGGGGGGTTGCATGAGCCAAGGGGGATTGGGCACCCTCATCGGCAAATTAAATTAGGAGGGGTATGACAACAGAGGGATTGCGCACCCCAGTCGGCTTTCAGAAGGATTGTGGAAGGTGGCGTCTGTCCTCAGCTTCTGTGGGGACTATGAGAAGATGAAGGGGAAGCTGCCGCCATGTTACTTGACAGAGACACCAGACGAGGCAAGCAGTAATTGGCTGCTGAAATCAGGGACCGCCTCGTGGTGCTCCCTGATTGCAGTGGCTAATTTCTTTCAAGGTGGAGGCATGTTTCTCAACTGCTGTTATAGACAGCGTGCTGTGCCATTGGTGCCACAAGCCCGGCCACAAACAGCAGTGGCACCATTAGATGCAGCAGGACCGCACCTCCGAAACCCACTTCTTCACTGAAGCAACCACAATATGTTTTTTTTTTTTTTTTAGTCTTTGGTAACTGAGTAATCCCCACTAGGCACAAACACGTGCAAGACAACACAAAAATGTGGTTTCCTCACCACATGCTAACTTGGGGAACATTTAATGTAGTTGCAACAGTTGACATGTGATGTTTAATGACAGTGTCTGTCAATCCCATTATGCATCAAATTATCACTACTTGTAAAGCAAAAACACTTTATGATTGGTCACATTCTGTAAAAACTGCTGATGCATATGTAGATTTTATTTTATTTTATTTCTGATTCCTTTCTTCTTTTTAAAGGGACAGGACACTTGTGCTAGGTGGCAGCAGTTCATAATGTCCTTAAGAAAAAAATAAAAAAATAAATAATATATAATATATATATATACACATATGTATATCTATATGGCAGGTTACACAGTGGGTAATTGACACAGCCCTCCCATATCATCAGTCTGTCATCCTCTTTTCCTCACCATCCCCTGCTGATCATAAATCTGTAAATGAAAGGACTAATACAACACCCCCTTCACCCCCAGCACCCATTCTACTTTTCTTCCACCACCCTCATCCATGCAGTAGCACCCATGACACCCTCTTACACCCATGTTAAAACCAACCTCCAACACTCACCCACCCTGCCTCAAGCACATATTCCACCCTCCTCCCTCACCCAAATGTTAAACCACCCCTATGCTTACTCATGAACTAGCATTCATACCACCCTTCTCCCTCTTGCACGCATGTTAAAACCCACTCCTCCAACCCTCACCCATGCATTAACAACTAGGCCATCTTTCTCCCTCCTTCATCCATGTTGAAACCAAACCCCAACCCTTACCCACCCTCCAGCACCCATTCTATCCTCCTCCCCCTCGCAAATGATTAAACTACTCCATGCTTACTCAAGAAAAATGACAGTCTTGCCTCCAAATAAGCCATAGTTAACTCTTCCTTAATAAACAACACTTATGTGAAAAACTGCCTTTTCAATTGCTTTCTTCTTATGGACAACATTCTGTACAGTTCTCTTCATGGAACCAGTAATTTGACAGTTGTTGCTATTATGGCATGGTTTGTGTACAACAGAATGTGAAACATGAGCTATTGTGGTATGAGACCTATGCTTACAGAATGACATGTGCACAACCATGACATAGGTAAAATTCCAGATGACTGTTTCCCAGAAGAGAATGCTGCCCACAGAAACAACAATTCAAAATACAGTTTTACCCATCACTTTTTATTCATTAAAGTTATATATGGATCATTTTGGTTTATGGCTAACATTTCTGTGATTGAAAAAATAATAAACAGCTACCAATTAGAACTCATTTTTTGTCCTTTTTAAAACTGAAAGAATAGACCGGCCCCGGTCCCAGCCTATACTGATGCACCACAAAGTCACAAAAGGTAAATCCAAAAATACATGTTTGCATTTTAACTATAAATAATATGATACAGAAATGATTGACATGATAGTGTCCCTTTTATGCCAAATTTGGGCCTCTTCCCACTGATGTTAAAATTGCCCAGTATAAAAAACTTGACTTTAGACCCTAGCTACAAAGCAGTTTGCCATGAAATGGTGAAAGTTTTTGGGGGTATATAGTCCAAGGTAGTAGATCGAGAAAGGAGAGAGAAAATCCAATTCATCATAGTCTGTAAAAGTTTCCTTTTTTGTCCAGAAAGACTCTGTCCCACACAATGTTTACCAGCCACCACCATCTGAGTTGTCATCACCACTCTCCCACCTTGCCCCCTTCTATCTGCCTACCCCTTGCCCCTCTCCCTTTCATCCCCCTGCATTTCCTGACTTTTATCCTCCCTCCCTTTAGAGCTCTTACCCTCACCCTCTACCCTCCGACAATGGTCTTCCTGCCTGCATACCCCTTCCTCTCATGCAGTGCTTATTTCCAAGATTGCCCTTGGCTGGTATGTCATGCTACCTAACATTTGGCACATTTTGAATTACTGGAATTTCCTAAGCCTCAGTCTCGTTCTTCTTTTTATTGTATAACTATGTATTATTATGTTGACCTTTGTATGTATGTATACCCCCATTCCTTTGATGTGGAACCTTTGTAAATGAGCAGTTCCTGCTCAAAGGTATTTGTAATCCAAGATTTCAATAAAACAAAAAAAAAAATTAAAAAATCAACATCAACCATTTCAGGATCAGTTTGTATACTCTTACAGAGATATGAAAATCTTGACTTATTAACTTTAAAGGGACACTGTCAACCACCTTAGTTCTCATAGTGTCCCTAGTTTAAAAAACATATTTTATGATTGCCAATATTCTGTAAAGATTGTTGATGTAGCTGGCAGTTTGATTCTGACTCTTATTTTCTTTAAAAAATTCAAAAACAGACTGTCCAACATACTGGTGTTATCACACCAAAACAGGTTTGTTTACATTCCTTGATCAACTCCAAATGCATATTTCCAGGACTTGGGAACACCCTCAGAAGAGTCTAGCCCCTCATAATGCAGTGCGAGTTTAGGAAGCTACTGCTTTATCAGTGACTGCACTATCTGGGTGTGTTTGTAATGCTCAGGAAGAATGCAGTAAGAACAGATCCAGGATTGTAAACAAAACAGGTTGTTTATAAATATACACTGCCATGCATTTCGGTTCTACTAAATAAGGAAACAGACAAAACAAACAGCAACATCAGTGAATTTTAGAGAAGGTAAGCAATCATAAAATGTGGGGTTTCAACTAGAAATAATATGATGAAAAACAGGTTGACAGTGTCCCTTTAATAAAAGTTAACGTGTGTACATTTTCTGGCAGCAACCTATTTCTGGTGTCTGTCACAATATTGCCAGCTGTATTAAACATGTATTCTGAAGAGTCACTTGTTGCAGGACAGCCAATATATTTACAGGCTTCATCATACATCTCTGTCCAAACTTTTTTTTTTGATCTCCAGTATTCAAAAGGGCATGCATCAATAGGAATAAGAAGTTCTTTCAGGTAACTGTTTACCATGATGGACAGAGAATGCTCAGAAGAGGAATCAGTGTAAGCTGGTATGCCAGCAATTTGGGAAAGATTTTGCCACAGATTTAGCTTGCTACTATTTATTTGTTTATTTTATTTATTTATCAAGTCTAGGATTACAAATACCTTTGAGCCAAGGCTCTTTTACAAAGGTTCCATGTCAGAGAAATACAAATTATGGGGAACATCAAGACAGATATTACAACAAATGTGGACATTGCAAACAGACTACAGATTAATACAATTTAAGGGTAACATTGTAAGCAAGGCAGCCAGTGGCATTTGTCAGAGAAAACAGACAAGAGACAAGAAGTGCCAGAGTCATAAGGAGAGGGAGGAGGGAGAGAAGGAATGTAGGTAGGGTGAGGAGAGGGGAAGAGTGCAGCACTGGGTATGCGAAGATGTTAGGGTAGAATCCAGTGAGGGGGGAGGGAGGGAGGAGGATACCACTAGAGCAGGCAGGGAAGTGGAGAAACAAAGTCAAGTTGGGCAGTCACAAGAGCTGTTGGTAGTGAGATAGCCCTGGAGCCTAGTTTTAAACATATCAATTGTTGGGGCAGAGGAGATGGTGGGGCTGAGGCCATTGAACCAGAGTGGCTCTCGATAAGCAAAAGAGCATTGTCCCTGTGAAGTGTGACAGTGGGGGACTTTCAGTAGCTGTAGCATGGATCTTCGGAGGCACCGTTTGTTGGTTTGGTGTTGTAACAGAGTTGAGACCCCAGAAGGTGCAAGGCCAAGGTAGATTTTTTTGCCATGGAGCAGCTGAGAAACTTTATGCAGTTTGATAGTTGGAGCCAGCCAGTCTGATTGTACAGGTCACATGTGTGGGTAAGACAGTGAGCACCAGCGATGAGCTGACATGCCTTATTTAAGGCAGTTGAGAGGTGTCTAAGTGTTGTGGTTGTGGCTGAGCCATAAATGATAAGACCATAGTCTATTACAGAGATCACAGACCTCAGAATTGCAACCTTCAAGGTTTCTGGCATGAGGTGTTGTCTGTGTTTGTAGAGGAGACCAAGCCATGTATTAGCAGCACTAGCTACTTTAGCTACATGAGGTCCATAGGAGAGATTAGGGACAAGCTGTATCCCTAAGTATTTGAAGGACCCCACCTGATCGAGAGTGTTCCACTGGGTGGTGGAGATAGCCAAGTGGTGTAGCTTGTGTGGGTTATGAGAGCTGCAGAAGATCATAGTTTTGGTTTTCTTGTCATTGAGCACCAGTTTATGATTAAAAAACCATGTTTCTACAGAACTGAAACCAAGTTGAAGGTTGTTTTGAAGAGCTGCAGGATCTTTGTGAGTGGAGACTACAACAGCATCATCGGCATATAGAATGATGTGCTCAGAGCAATGGTAAGGGAGTGAGTTTAAGAAAAAGCTAAAAAGGGAGGGGTCCAGTATGGATCCCTGTTGGACACCCGAGCGAACAGGCAGGGTGTCAGAAAGAGCGTCAGCAATTTTCACTCTCTGCAATTGGTTTCCTAAGTTGCTTTTAAACCAGAGAGAAGAGTCAGGTGATAGTCTGGCATTCAGTAGTTGGTCAGTTAGTAGTCCATGGTGTACTGTATCACAGTCCTTGGAGAGGGCAATGAAAACGGCCCCTGTGAGAAGGCCATTGTCAATGGATTTGTGCAAAGCTCCAGTGAACTCAAGAAGGGCTGTGGTGGTGCTGTGACCTTTCCAGAAACTGTGTTGTTGTGGACAAGGTATATTGTATTTATCCAAGTGGTCGGTAGGTTGATCAGCCATGATGCGCTCAAGTGCCTTAGTGAGTGGGGGCAGTATGGAGATAGGGCAATAATTTGAGTGATTTGTCTTATCCCCACTTTTATGGACAGGTGTCACGGTGGCTGTTTTCCCTAAGTCCGGGAATTTTCCACAGCTGAGAGAGAGAGGCTTAGGATTTTTGTTAATGGATGAATTACCTCATCAAGGGTGAGCAACAGAAGCTTAAGGGTTGAAGAAGTGGCAGTTGTGGAACAACTACTGGTAATGTTTGGTGACTTTTCCAGTTCTGTATCCCTTTGTGAAGATGAACCTGCATGTTGTGGTGATAACAACCTGAGGGTAATGTGCGTGTCTCTGTTTGACTCCTGTGAGTGCTGCAGCTCATCTAGCAACAGACATTTGAACTGCTCTATATCATCTGTTTTTAGAAGATGTATAGCCTTAAACCTGGGATCTAAGAAAGTTGTATGGATGTAGTGTTTGATTTCGTCATTGCAACTAATCTGTCATTGGTTTTGAAGCGCTTACTCATTCTCTTTATGAGATTCCCATGATACAGCTGACATGTTGTCTGAGCTTTAGATGTCTTTTTCTATCTGTAGAGTCAGAACACTAAGATGATGTGAAATCAGCATTATGAGTGGGGTAACCTGACTCACAGATGAGCCTTCAGAAGACATGTCCCTTGTAGCTGTCTCAAAAGGAGCTAGGATGCAGCACACTGTCTCCATTAATTTCCACTGCAGCACAGACAGCATAATCATACCTCTCAACCTCCCCTCATAAATCAAGGACAAGGCTTAAAAAAATCAACTAAGAAAGAACAAGTCTGTAAGTTTTATGTTTGATATTATTTTGTACTTATAACCCCACTGTTTAGTCACAGAAACACAATTTTAGGAGGGCAGAGTAAAATTTTTAGACAAATCAAGTCCCTGAAAATCAGGGACAGTTGAGAGGTATGAGCATAATGCCATCTCCAATAATGTAACTGGAGCAATATTTATGTACAGTTTGCTTTTGTTCCAAGAGGCACTGTAGCATATAAAGCGTTGAGTTCCAAACGAGTGGAAACATTTTGCATCAGCTTTTGCTGGGGCAGTTTTATTTATTTATTTATTTATTTTTTATTTATATCAATCTAGGATTACAATACCTTTGAGCTGAGGCTCTTTCACAAAGGTTCCACATCAGCGTAGTAAAAGTCATAATTTTTAGTTACAAACATGTAGTCATTGACTTACAGACATGTAATAACCAGTACAAATACTTGAGCTATGAGCAAGACAAGGGAAGGGGTGGGTGTGGGGAAAGTGAGGGTAGGAGATCGTGGGGGTAGGAGGTGCAGGGGGTAGGGTGAGTACAGGAGGTGGTTGAGGGCAGGGGCAGGGTGGAGATACAGGGAGGTGGGAAAGGGCGGGAGACAGTGCAGCCAAGGGGCCTTGTCAAGCGTGCGTTTTTTTTTGCAGTTCAGACAATGTCCATATAGCCTTGGTTGAATGTGAAAAGTGAGTCACAATTTTTCTGCAAACAGCAATCATACCATCCACTTGTGTTTCATTGCTGAGAAACCCTGTGACAATTAAATGTAAGCAATGCGCAAAGCAAGAAGCATGCATGAATCTTCCATCCTGTACTGCTCTCAAGATGTTGGCTCTATTGTTACTTACTATGAAGCCACATTTTAGACTGTGAGAATAAATCCATTCATGAAGGAGGTCATTTAGTTCCTGCAGGATGTTTGCAGCTTTATGACTTTGCCCAAACGTCTTTATATGCAGCAGCGTCATCTTTTGGGGTGTCTGTTTTTGAAGAAGCACAAGAAAATCTGACCCAATGAGCGGTAAGGGACATGTAATCTATGTTTTGAATGCTGGTCCACATATCTGATGTGACATGAATAACCTCACCCTCTGCAGTTTTAAAGACCAAATGCACCACTTTTTACATATGTGTAATAAAAGCTTGAATTCGCATGAATTCAAGTCCCTGTGTCATAATTAGGGTTTCCTGAAAATTCCGTGCTGTTTGATTTTCTAGTTTTTTCTAATCAGCATGTGTTAATGTTCTAGGCAGTAACAGATAACAGTGAAGAAACAGTGAATATGTTTCTATCCCCATCAGTGAGTGATGACATCATATCTGTTCTGCCTGCTGCTTTTATGCTATTAAGTCCCTTATTAACTAAGGAGGCTGGAGCACTGCAAAGTCAGAGAAGTCTGTAGAGCTAATTGTTTTCGCTAAAATGTGTTTATTAACCCATCCAGTTTGTGTTTAGATAGATTAGCTTAAAAGCTATCATTCTGTGCTCATTAAAGGTTGATCACTATGAGTTACAATGCTGAACTGAAGTGGTATGAATGTTTGTGAGAAACCACTGTGTCTTTATTATAGCTGTCAGTTCTGTCTCATCAAAATTCTGCATTGTTTACTGGCTATATGGCACAGGGTAATTTAATGAATATAAAATAAACTAAATTTTGTTAATTCATAGTAGTGTGTCCTCAATATAAACTCCATAAAGATGTTTATGTGGGAATAATTTTGTTTTATGTCAGATTGGTAAAGAGGTTTCTGCCATACTCTGCTATTTCAGGAACATGTACTGTATGAAACATAAATTCAGTTCCTTGAGAGTTTCTGTGCAAAACTGCATCACATCTGTTTATAACTAGAAATACTACATGGCATCCTGATGCCCCTGTCTCCTGCCCCACAGTTGGGGCTGCTGCACCCTGCTTCCCTGTGTTTCCCACCCCCACAGTCAGGGCCAATGCACCCTGTTTCCCCCTGTCCCCATCTCCACAGACAGGGCTGCTGTGCTCTGCTAAACCATAGAGTCCTAGGGTCTCCATCTCCACAGGGCTATTGCACCATGTTGCCCCAGGTCACCAAAGGTGGGACTTTTGTTGCACCCTGCTACCCACCTCATTTGTCCTGAATGGGCTGGGAAATTGCACCACATGCACCCTGTCTCTTAGACAGGCTGTTGTACCCTGATGCCCATCTATGTCCTGCCTCACAGTGAAGGCTTCTGCACCATGCAGTCCTCTGTCTCCTGCCAGCACTGTGCCCTGCTGCACCAGAGACCCTCTTGCCTCCACAGTTAGGGAAATTGCACCATGCTGCTCCCTATCCCCAGTGTTAGATCCTGTGGTACACTGCCCAAACTGCTTGAAAGAAAAAAAATACTTTCATCCTGTGTTATATGGTGGGATACAAAGGGTAGCAGGGTGCAGCAGCCTTGAATTCTGTGGAAGGAGAGAGGGGAGTCATCAGGGTACAGCAGCTAGAACTTTGGAACAGGGTGCAGCAGACTCACCAGTTCAGAACAAGGGATATTGGCAGAAGGGTGTAGCAAAGAATCTGACTCTAGTGATAGGGGGCAACGGGGAGAAATTGCCCCAAATGTAGTGACAGGGGACAGGGTGTAGCCCATGCCCTGCCTTACCTTAAGACAAGTGGCAACATGGAGCAGCAGCCCTAACTGTGGAGGCATGGGGCTCTAGGGCACAGCAGACCACAGCAGCCTTGACTGTGTAGACAGGCCCAGGGTGCAGCAGCCTTGGATGTGGTGGCAGAGACAGAGGACAACATGGTGCAAGAGCCTTGACTATGTGGCAGGACATGGGAGGGGCATCAAGGTACAGCAGCCCTGACTGTGGGACAGGGTGTGAGTGGTGCAGCAGCATTGCCCAACTGGGGCAATGGAAGTGGGTAGCAGGTGCAGCAAATACCCTGCCTGTCATGGCCTGAGGCAGCATGATGCAGCAGCTGGAACTATGAAGGCAGTGGACCTGGGACTCTAGTCCTTAACAGAGCATAGCAGCCCCGACTCTGGCAACATGAACAGGGGACAAAAGGGTGCATTGGCCCTGACTTGGGGGCAGAGGGAAACAGGATACAGTAGCCTCATCTATTTATGCTGGAGGCAGCAGGGTGTGGCAGGCTCAATTGTGTGGAGAAGACAGTGGACAGTGCGGTACAACAGCCTCAAATGGGTGAAGGAGACAGGGGGCTTGTGGGGCAGGAGAAATGGGGCAGCAGAGTGCTGCAGCCTCTACTGTTGGCATATGGGGTATCAGGATGCCATATAGTATTTCTAATTATATACATACATGATGTATTTTTACACAGAAACCCTCAAAAAACTGAATTTTGTGTGTTCATACAATACATGTTCTTGAAATTGCAGAATGTGGCACAAACCACTTTGTCAATCTGACATAAAACAAAATTGTTCTCACATGAACATACTTATGCTGGCTACATCACAGACACACTACTTCTATGAATTAACAAAATGTTGTTTATTTTATATCCATTAAACTACTCTGTGCCATATAGCCAGTACACAATGCAGAATTTTGATGAGAAAGAACTGACAGTTGTAATAGACACAGTCATTTCTCACAAACATTCATACCACTTCAGTTTACCATTGAAACCCACAATGATCAACCTTTAATGAGCACAGAAGGATAGATTTTAAGCTAATCTGTCTAAACACAAACTGGATGGGTTAATAAGCATGTTGGGGTGAAAACAATGACCTCCACAGACTTCTCTGACTTTGCAGTGCTACAGCCTCCATAGTTAATCAGGGACTTAATTGCTTAAGCAGCAGGCAGGACAGGTATGATGTCATCACTCACTGATGGGGATAGAAACATCTTCACTGTTTCTTCAGTGTTTACTGTTACTGCAGAGAACATTAACACATGCTGATTTAAAGAAAATTAGAAAACCAAATGGCATGAAACATTCAGGAAACACTAATCATGATACAGGGACTTGATTTCATGTGAATAACACATATGGACAAGTGGTGCATTTGATCTTTAAGTACAAGCATCACTGTCACTTTTGAAGCCTGATAAAAGCTTGATATTTCAACATAGAAAAAGTACCTTCGATGAGGAACATTGTAACGAGGCTCTGCAAGTTTCATTAACTCCCTAAAATCCTCATGATCTACCAAAGAGTATGGGAGAAGGGCTCCAGCTAACAGTTCACCAATTCTGTGATTAAGATAAAGGGTCTTTGGATGATTTTTAGTAAAAACATTCTTCCCTTCAAATGCCCATTTCCCTACCTAACGGGGAATGGGCAGAGTAGGTGGGCCAAGTGGTCCTTATCTGCCGTCAAATTCTATGTTTCTATGTAAGCCTTGAACCTGGGATCCTTTAGTTGTAAACTGTTATATTCATCAATTACTTTCAATCCACTGCATCACAGTGTCATACAGCTAAAACCAAATTTTGGGTTGTAGCCAGCGATCACATATCACATTGCTTTCTTACACAGGAATTGTGTAGGTGTGGGTGTGTGCAGTATACTGGTACTGTTATGGCTGACACCAACATAGATGAAGTATCTGGTGCTGGTGCTGGAACAGGTGTTGGCTGTAGTGACAATCCTGGTGCTAGCAAAACTAAAATGTTTTACGTAATAAAAATTGCTGGGCATATGCATACGCATAACAGGTTGTGCAAGGTTTAAGGTCAATAACTGTAATTCTGAATACAACTGAACCACCACAAAACTGGCCACTGGATTTCTTATGGTAACACACACTGGGTAAGGTACAGTGTAGTCAAGGGGCACACAGCAGCAGGGTGATGGTCTGACCACAAGAGACAGAGTTACACACACAACAAAAGGAAAGAGATTTTTCTGTCTCTCCTCCCAACAGGGAAATATATTTTTAGGCTTCTGTCATGTATTTAAGGAAAATGCCACCACACAACTGGCCACTGGGCTTCACATGGTAACACACACTAGGTAAGGTACAGTGCAGTCAAGGGGCGCACAGCAGCAGGGTGATGGGCTGACCACAAGAGATGGAGTTACGCACACAACACAGGGATCGAGATTTTTCTGTCTCTCCTCCCAACAGGGAAATATATTTTTAGGCTTCTGTCATGTATTTAAGAACAATGCCACCACACAACTGGCCACTGGGCTTCACATGGCAACACACACTGAATAAAGTACAGTGCAGTCAAGAGGCACACAGCAGCAGGGTGATGGGCTGACCACAAGAGATGGAGTTACACACACAACACAGGGTGATGGGCTGACCACACGAGATGGATTTACATACACAACACAAGGAACAAGATTTTTCTTTCCATCCTCCCAACAGGGAAATACATTTTTAGGCTTCTGTTATGTATTTAAGGATAATACCACCACAAAACTGGCCACCGGTCTCTCATGGAAACACACACTGGGTACTAGGGTACAGTGCAGTGAATCAAAGGGTACACAACAGCAGGGCGATGGGCTGACCACAGGAGATTGAGTCACACAGAACAAAGGAAAAGCAATTTTCTGTCTCTCCTCCCAACAGTAAAAAATATTTCTAGGCTTCTGTCATGTATTTAAGGATAATGCCACCACAAAACTGGCCACTGGGCCTCTCATGATAATACACACTGGGTACTAGGGTACAGTGCAGTCAAAGGGCACACAGCAACGGGGTGATGGCCTGACCGCAGGAGATGGAGTCATACACACAGCAGAAGGATGGAGATGTTTCTGTCTCTCCTCCCAACAGTAAAAAAATATATTTAAGGATAATACTGCCACAAAACACACACACTGGGCAGTAATAACTAAGGTACAGTGCAGTCAAAGGGAAGGGAACACAGCAGCAGGGTCCTCCTGATACTTGGTTTTAGGACTAGGATTCATTTGTTTTCAGTTTGTTGGCTACTTGGCTTATTTAATTCAATAAAAGTTTCACTGTTCATTCACACATTCTGTAAAGGTGTTTTTTAACTTTATTTTCTCTCACACATGTGAAAATGAATATTTTCTTCACCCCCCCCCAGCCTGGGTGCTCTGTCTCTCTCCAAGAGTGCCATGACAAATCCCACCAGACAGAGATGAGTAGTTAATCTTAAACAGATCAGGGGGCTCAGAAAATTCAGAATATAGTAGTTTTATCTGCAGCTACTGAGACTAAGCAGCACTCCAATGCAGGCAGACTGCTACATGTTTATTAAACATCCCTCTGTGTCCCACCCGACGAAAAAGAGACCCAACTGTTTTTTCCTACCTGCCCTTTCTTTCCTCGGTCCCCGTCCCCCCTCAACCTTTTCACCCCCACCCACACTTTAGCTTTATTTTTTTCTCTAGAAGCTGGAGGCAAAGCAAGTAATCAGTTCACTATTTTTTGAAAATGCCACGAGTTCACAACTCGCAATGCAATTAGCAGGTACAGAAGAGCTGCAACTCCTTTCCATCTCGGACTGAATGTGAATGCTCATGCAGCTACGTGCGACTTAAATACTGAGCTGATCTGAGCACCACATAACTGCAGAGCAGCAGGTCAGGTGCTGATGGTGACTGGGATCAGGGTTGTGCAGGAGCGATCTCACAATGCCCCCCCCCCACAACAACAGTAACTGCAAATGGAACCGGAATGGGAACAGTACTCGAGTCGGGAGCTGACAGTTTTGCCAACAGTAAAAAAGTAAGATTTTTTTCTCTCGGGGGCTGACAATTTGCATTTGGGATTGAATACCTACAGAAAAATTAGATTTTTTTGCAAATATTTGAACCCTTTTGTGAACCCTCTAGTGTTCGAGTTGGAAATTAGAACTTGAACACCAGGGTTTGAGATGGGTTTGAATCTTACACAAACTAGTTCTGGCAACCCTAGTTGGTAGTCAAACAGTAGGAGGGGGAGGGGTCTCAATTGAGAGGGGCAGGGGAAGACATTTGAGCAAATAGTAAAAGCACCATCTTGAGTGGCCCCAGGAATGAGAACCTGGGTGGGGGTATGACAGGGCACAAGGAAAGAGGAGGGAGATGTACTGCTGTTCGGGAACTCCATATTCAAGTGGATCAGATGGGTCAGCAAGGAGGGAGAGGCACTGTGGGATATGGGTGGAGTCCATACTGGGACTAAAGGCAAACAAGGCAGGACAAACAATCCTAAGGTGTGTAAGGAGGGGAAGGAGTAAACCATACATTGTAGTACATGCGGGGACAAATGACCTAGCGGAGGAAATGGTTGAGGTAACAAGGGAGAGGTTTGAAGAAGTGGGAAGGTTGTGCAAGGAGACTGGGGAGTCTGGCCTTCTCAGAGGTGCTCCCAGTATCCTGCACAAGCACAGTGAGAAAGGAGAGGATTAGGGAGTTGAATGCATGGTTGGTGGAATGGTGTCGAACTAAGGAGTATGGGGTTGTGGGTGGCTGGGGCAGTACCTGGGATAATAACAATCTGTTTGCAAGGGATGGGCTGCACCTGAGTGAGGAGGGGAAGGAGGTATTAAAGTAAAGACTGGAGAGGTATATTGTGACAAAGGTGGATTTAAGCTGGGGGGGTGGCAAGTGGACAGCAAGTAGGCAGGGATCCGATAGAGTGGAGTCACAGCCTACCCCCCCAAGCTAGCAGGGAAGGACTCATGGCAGCTGAAAAGGGAGAGATGGAGTAGAAGGGAAGAGATGGAGGGTGATGAAGGGAAACGGGCATGATGGAGGGTGGTCTTGCTGAACGTGAGAAGCTTAGGCAACAAATCAGCTGAGCTACAGTCACTCTTGGCAGTGTGGAGGGTGGATATTGCAGCTGTCATAGAAATGTGAGCAAGTGAGCACTGGGACTGGGACCTGGCAATCCTGGTGTACAAATTATACAGGAAGGACTGTAAGGAGGGGAGGTGGTGTGGTGGCAGTCTATGTGAGGGATGGGATCAAATGCACAAGGGACGTGGGGGAAGAAAGTAGAACAGAGGCAATTTGGTTGCAGCTCCTAGACTGAAGGGGTAGGAAACTGAGGATTGGGGTGGTATACAAGCTGCTGTCCCAGTCTGAGGAGCCTGACTGGGAATTGGTGGGGCAAATCAGAATGGTATGTAGAAAAAGGAAGGTGGTCATTGTGGGGTATTTCAACTTGTCGGGGGTTGACTGGAGCATTCCGGTCACCTCCAGTGCTAGGAAGCAGATGCACCTGGATGCGATCCAGGAGGGTTTCCTGATGCAGTTGGTCAGTGTTATTTACTAGGCTAAAGAACTCTTTAGATCTGGTATTGACTAATTGGGAGGCAGTAAGGAAAATAAGGGTGGAGGACACACTAGCCAACAGTGATCACCAAACGGTGTGATTTAATATCACGATGTGCATGGAGCCAGAGAAATCAGTAACCCAGTTGGTAAGCTTCAGGGGTGGCGGACATTGTGAGGACGTGGGTAGTACTGAAAGGGAAACTGGAGGGCATAAGGCAGGGGATGGACATGGAGCAGAAATGGGATATTATTAAATGTGGGTATTACAGAGGCAACGGACATCTGCACCAAGACACAGAGTAAGAGGAGCAGAGCAAGAAAACCATGCTGGTTGAACAGTGAAGTAGTGGAAGTGGTGAGGGCAAAATGAAAGGTGCACCAGATGTGTAGGAGGACAGGGAAGGAAAGGAACAGGGAGGAGTATGCAAGATGGTCCAGGGAGGTGACCAGAAAAGTGATAGAAGCCAGGGCCCAGAAGGAGCTGAGATTAGTGTAGGGAATTAATGGGAGGGGGACAGAAAGACTTTTTCAGATACATCAGGGAGAAAAGGTACAAGGAGACAATAGTGAGGACAAAAAAGGGTTGGGAGTGGACAGAAAAGGGTGAAGAACAGGCAGAATCACTGAATGAATACTTTTGCTCAGTGTTCATGGAAGAAAGGGGGAGAGTTACCACCATGATCTGGGAGGGTGGGGACTGGGGAGAGTTGGTGACAGATGGAAGAATTGAGGGAGGTGAAGTCCGAGAGGGACTGAGGGCACTGACACTAGACAAAGCACCAGGGCCAGATGGTATCCACCTCAGGGTGCTGAGAGATGGTGGAGGAGTTGGCAGAGCCACTGGTGGCTCTGTACAGTACCTCACTGGAGTTGGGATGTGTGCCACTACACTGGAGGATGGCACATGTAGTGCCATTCTACAAGAGCGTACCAAGGGATGAACAGGGTAATTATCACCTGGTAAGTCTCACCTACATAGTGAGCAAAGTCATGGGAATTATACAAAAGGAAAGACAGGTGTCATACCTGGAGAACAACAGCCTCCAGAATGTGAGGCAGCATGGGTTCATTTTGGGGAAGTGTTGTCAAACCAACCTGGTACAATTTTATGACTAGGTAACAGGTGAGCTGGGTAAGGGTCATGTGTTGGATGTTCTTTACTTGGACTTCAATAAGGCCTTCGATTCGTGCCTTATGGGTGGCTTGGGGGGAAGATAACTTCTGTAGGGGTAGGGGCCAAAATGACGAACTGGATTACAAGCTGGCTGAGTGGGAGGCTGCAATGGGCATTGATGGGAAGGGAGCTCTCAACTCCAAAGCTGGTGAAGAGTGTGGTGCCACAGTGCTCTGGGCTGTCACCAGTATTTTTTGGGCTCTTCATATCTGACATTGTGCATGGGGTGGTGAGCAAGGTAAGTCTGTTCACAGATGACCCCAAAATGGGAGCAGTGGTGGATTGAGAGGAGAGAAGGAAACAGCTGCAGGGGGACCTAAGCAAGCTAGAGGAGTGGTCAGAGAGATAGCAGCTGTGGTTCAATGCAAGGAAGTGTAAGGTTATGCACTTCAGGGCAAAGAACCCAAAGAGAGACTATTGGCTAAGAGGGGTTAAGCTGGGGATCACTGAGGAGGAGAAGGACCTAGGGGTAATCTTAACAGGGACCATGAACAACATTTCCCAGTGCAGGAGAGTGGCTCAAAAGAGAACAAAATGCTGGGGTGTATAACGAGGTTGTTTTCGTCCAGGTGAAGGGAGGTGATCTTGCCCATCTTCAGGATGCTGGTAAGGTCCCACTTGAAGTATTGTGTGTTGTTTAGGAGGCCATACCTGAAGTTTGATATTAGGCTATTGGAGGGGGTGCAGAGGAAGACAACAAAGATATGTGGAATGGAGGTGGGAGAGACTATGAAAGCAGGCTCAGAGACCTGAATATGTACACCCTGGAGGATAGAAGGGACAGAGGGGACATGATAGAGAAATTCTAGTATCTGAGGGGAATCAATAAGGATGCGGCAGATGGTGTCTTTAAACTAAGGAGGGGCACAAGGGGTCATGAGCTAATAATGGGGGGGAGATTTAGAAGGGAAATGAGGCGACACTATTTCACGTTCAGGGTGGTAGCAAAATGGAACATACTACCAGAATGGGTGGTATCATGTAAATCTGTTAACAGATTTAACAGGGCATGGGACAGGAAACACGGGATAGTGAGGGTGTGGGAGGTGGGCGGCAGCTGTGAGATGACAAAGGGGTGGGGTATGGGGCAGCTGCAAACTAGAAGTGCTAGCTGTACACTCGAGCAAGCTTAGATAGACCAGGTGGTCTGTTTCTGCTAGAATGTTTGTGTGTTCCTATAATGTGACCGTCCTCAACAAATACTGCTCTGTAATCACTGGAGAAGAGAATGGGGATGGCCCCCATTAATTGAGAAGGGCAAACAGGGAGGAGGGGTGGACATAAGATCTTTTTCAGAGGACAGAGTAAAAAGAGCACCAGAACAGCTTAGGGTGGATAAAGCTATGGGACCCTATGGGATATTCTCGAAGATCTTAAAGAAGCTCTGGTTGGAACTGGCTAAACTTCTGGCAGAACTATTCAGTGGATTACTAGAAACAGTCATGTTTCTGGTCAGGCATGGTTCTGGAGGAGTGGAGGAGGGCACAAGTGGTAACCCTGCAAAAAAGTGGTAGCAAGGAGGAGGCAGGAAACTACCGCCCAGTCAGTTTGACTTTGATAATAGGTAAAATAATAGAAACCCTACTTAAGAAAAGATTGGTGGACTACCTAGAGACAAGGGGGCTGTTGGACCCAAGGCAGGAGGTCATGCCTGAGCAACTTGATTTCTTTGAGTGGGTGACAAAGGAAATAGACCAGGGCAGAGCGGTAGATGTGACCTATCTAGACTTCAGGAAGGCCTTTGACACATTTCCACACAGGAGAGTAATCCACAAGCTGGCAAATCTGGGGGTGAGAACAGAGGTGGTCACGTGGGTTGGAAACTGGTTGAGTAACAAAACACAAAGAGTGGTGGTAAATGGGGTTATCTCATAGGCGGGACCGGTAACAAGTGGCATACCTCAGGGATCAGTGCTGGGACCAGTACTCTTCAATGTCTTCATAAGTGATGTTGCAGAGGGTCTGGTAGGGTCTAGAAGGGAGGGTTAGCCTGTTTGTGGATGATACACAGCTATGTAACAGGGTAGATTCACAGAAAGGTATAGAAAAAAATGAGGATGTATTTGAAGAGGCTAGAAAACTGGTCCAAGGAATGGCAGTTGGGTTTCAATGCAAAAAAGTGCAAGATTATGCACTTAGGAAGGGGGAATCTTAGGGCTGAGTATGAGCTAGATGGGGTAACACTGGAGGCCACCACAGAGTAAAGAGATCTAGGGGTAGTCATAGAAGACAACCTCAAAGTGGCTAAACAGTGCGACAAAGCAGTTGGAAAGAGTGACAGAATGCCAGGGTACATAGAGAGGGGTATAACAACTAGAAGGAGGGAAGTGGTGGTACCATTGTACTACTCCCTAGTAAGGCCTCATCTGGAGTACTGTGTTTAGTTCTGGAGGTCCCATTTCCAAAAAGACAGACAGGATGGAGACTGCAGAGAGGAGGGCAACAAAAATGGTGTCAGGGATGCGGCATAAGTTATATGAGGAGAGACTCAGAGCTCTAAGCATGTACTCCCTGGAGGAAAGGAGAGAGGGAGTGCATGATAGAGACTTTCAAATATTTAAAGGGAATCAACAGGTACCAGAGGGGGGACATGATAAACACTTTCAAATATATAAAGGGGATACACAGGATACCATCTTTCACATGAAGGGAAACAGCAGAACAAGGGGGCACAGCATGAGACTAAAGGGGAGAAACTTAGAGGGAACTTGAGGAAATTCTGCTTCAGCGAAAGGGTGGTGGAGAGATGGAAGTCTCCCACAGGAAGTGGTGGGGGTGGCCATGGTGCAGGTATTCAAGAATACATGTGATAGACACATGGGAATTGTTAAGCTAGTGAGGGGGGTCTTGTAGCATCTAGGGTACCTTAAGCATTAGAAAGAGGGACAGGGTAGACTGGATGGGCCACGAGGCCCTTATCTGCCGACAACATCTTTGTATCTGTGTGTATCCAGTAATAACTTGCTTACTGATCTGTAACTGTAGTGGGTGGAGAGCATCATAATTGTTGGCTTTAAGGTGTAAGTGCAGACATGTGTCATTAAATGTACTCAAATATTGTTAGGCCTATAAGCATGATTTAGATTGGATTTAGAAAAAGTGTACATTTATTGCAGTTTTCTTCTAATTAACATAAGAAATGTAGTATACAGCTGTGTTTTAATGTTAAAGTTTATTCATCACTCATTTTAGTCATAAAGTAACATACCTATGTAGCTTCAATAATTATTTTTTCACTTTAGGTGGTTCTGCACAGCAAAGGATCTGGACCCTCCATTTGGTGTAATCTTCTTTAAACTGGTCGAATGTCAGCAAAGATAAGTTTATTTTTATTGATAAAGAACTTTTATTTGGGGAGTTGAAGAAGCTGGGCAAACATCTTTTTATGTGCTATAAAATCTTGCCTATCTTGCCCCTCCCCACTTGTGCATATAGAAGTGTAGTGGGGACAGGCAGCCAGATGCAAGTGGAGTTGAAGATGCCAGCGGGCATCCAGTTGGATTTCTATTCTGCCAGCAGACTGGATCTCCTGAACCATACAGAGTAGGGGATCGTGGGTACTGGTGTACCATTACATTAAGGAGATGTGTGTAGAAGTGCCCGTACATTTTACAATAAAGCTTGTTAAAGTGCCAGTACATCTTGGAGCACTAACAGAGGCAGATACATCAGAAAAATAAGGGTGTAGGCAACAGCATTTCTGTACTGCTTTACACTGCCAGTGTGCTCATGGGTGCATATTGAGCAACACTTGGGTATTAGTACAGCTCAAAGCTGTCGCTCAACATGAAACCCTGGCCACATGAAGATTACAAGAGCAGCATACAGACTCTGCGTGCCACAGAGGGATAGAGTACAGTCACACCTGCAGTGTTCACAGACACAGACTTTAAATGTGTTTCTTTTACACTAGTGAAGTGGTGGGGATAACAGAACTGAGATACCAACAAGCCATAATACATCCTATGCTTTGAGGGGCACATACAGCTGGATGGCCTGCAGGCATATAGGCTGTGTGGTGTGCTCCAGCTATGCTTGCCAGCTATCCCAGCTGTATATGCAGCTCACAGGGATGGGTTTTGAGTAAGGACCAGCATGCATATGGCCTGTATACAGTGCTAGCTAGCCTGCCACCATGTACTGGCACTGTATGCAGGCCATATCCATGCTGCTGCTCAAAACCAGTCCCTGAGAGCAGCACCAGCAGCTGGGTTAGCTGCAAGCACAGCACGTGGCCTATGCTGCACCAATTACATATATGGCACTATATAAATACTAATTGAGTACTACAGTACTACCACTTAGCCACTATTAAGAAGCATTCAACTAGTCTTCATTAGTCTTCATTGGTATTGTTATACAATTCAGAAGTAATCATTTAAATAATCATCTAATCCTCACAGCATTGCCTTAATTTGCATACATTTGCATGTAGGACTACCTAACTACTAACTGAATATTTAATTATTACTAAGTTACTCTTCAAATAGATAGCTCATTTAAATGTTTCAGCTCATGGGCTGACTACTTTACTAGTGCTACTGAATACTACTCAGAATGATCATACAATTACTTTGCAATACTGAGGGTAGACCAGGGGGCCAGGTGGGGTGGGGGGAGAATTGTGAGAGGTGTCTTGTCATCTGGAACTCACTGGTAAAGGCAGTTTGTGAGATGATATGATGAGAATGCAGGGTCAGTGCTTAGAGATTGTCACAAGACAGTGTAAAAAACAGACATGTATTTTAGGTATTAATACAGTGAGAATAAATTAAACTTAGCCTGGTCACAAACAGTGAGATCACAGAGAGGAGTGGTTTTACTGTTTGTTATAATTTCAAAAGTGTATGTATCAAAATTAGTAAGAGTAATGTGTTGAGTTTGGGTGTGTATAAGAGAAATACATTTATTGCAGACCTGTCAAGTGCTGGCTATCTATGGCAGTTGAAATAATCACTAGTTGGGAGAAGAGAGGACAGAGCAAGCATGTCTCTCCTTTGCTCTCCAAGTTTTAAGCAAGAGTGCCTGAAGATAATACAAGCTATGGGGCTGAAGATCAGAAAGGCACTTATGAGGGTACAAAGGGCACATTTTCTACACTAGATTTGCCATATAAAACTAAAAAGTTGTGATTTCAACTGCCTTATTGCCTGCATTTCTGACAGGTCTGCAAGAAATTTATTTTTGTTATACACACTACACTCCAACCCAGCACATAACTTAGTCATATTAATTTGTACATACATTTGTGAAGTTATTAAAAACAGTAAAACGCCAGCCTGGTGGCTCAGAGGGCTGAGATGCTGGTACTTTATCTCAACCCACGTCGGCGACCCGGTTTCGGGGACGGACTCGGGATGCCAGGGGTCGGAAGGGGAGGAGAGGATTGAGCATCCATTGGACTGCTCTCCTCTCCTGGGGTGGGTTAGGGCTACATGTCGCTCTGCAGCAGCTCCCAGTGGAGACCAGGAGCACTGCAAGAAGGATAGCAATTCGGGGAACACCAGAAAAGCGAAAACTGCTCCGTGATTCGCTGGATGATGGTGGCCGGCCCGGCAATGCCTCCAAAGGACCCCCAACAGAGCAATTTGATCTCAGCAGTGCCAAGGCAAGAAAGTAAGAGTGTGTTGGATTGGCTGGCCGGTGCCTTCCCCCTCAGAGGAGGGGAACCCACTCAGTAAGGGGATACGCCATGCTACCCCGACAGAGGCTGCCATGTGAGGCAAGGAAGCTCTGGGGGTTACTGGGGGATTGCACGAGGTCCTAGGTGACCTGAAGGAGATGCGGGTCCCAGTGTATGATAGAGGGAAAAAAGAACATCATACAAATAGTAAAACCACTGTTGTATACTTCCTCTATGTGATCTCACTGTTAGTGATCAGGCTGTGTTTATTTCTCACTGTATTACTACCTAGACATGTCTGTTCTCTGCCTTCTCCTTTCCATCTGTTAAAGCAATTGAATCTGTAAAACATTACGGCCAGAGCAGCAAGCTGCATCTACACCCCAGCCCAGGGCACCAGCATAAGCTACAAACTGTCTCCTCCCCCCACCACCACTCAGGATTCAAGGTTTAAACTGGGGTTAAGTCAGTTACTTTGGCTAAGTTTTAACATTTTTTGTATCAAGATTATTCTGGGTAACAGGGTTAACAGTGTTACAAACCAGTATGTTTGAGCATGACCAGGAGTGCGACATACTGAACAAAGCAACAAAACTGGCTCACTGGAGTGACAAGTCTGCTTCACTTCTCCTTCACTCCAGCAATTTCATTTGTTATAGCTGGGTTTTAGATGGGCTCTTGAGAGGTCACCCCCCCCTTCTGGTTCACCCAGAACTGGGGAAACATGGCAGAATGGGGGACTGGAGATCTCGGAACCACAAGGAAAGAGTTAAGCATGAATTCCCTGGGTGAATTCACATTGTAATGTTCGTACTCTGGGTTTGTACTATTGCATTTATCTATCTATTATGCAATCATCTCAGTCAGAAATGTTCAGTTAATTTGTTCAGATGCTGTTGCAGCATGTCAGCATGTAGGGGCTCTGTTTCTGGTGTGTGAGGGCATGGAATGGTATTTGCAAGTTTGGCTTCAAAGTACTTTACAATGGCGCAGTCAGGGATTGAGTTGCATAAGAAACACAGAGCATAGGTACAGTACAGTACAGTAAAATAGCACCTTCTATTTAACTTTTGAAAAAGATACACCACATTTTCATGTTATAGCTAAAGTGGGTAAAGAGATGAAGGGGGGGCAAGTTGCATGTACACTATATCAGGCTGTTGGAAAAAAACAAACCAATTAATAACTTTAATACTAAAAACTGAATAAGTGTGTGTGTGTGTGTGTGTGTGTGTGTGCAGAAGTATGTGTCTGTGGGGATGGGGGGTTGTGTCTGTGTTGGGTTGGGGGCTGGCTGTGTATGTTGGGAACATTTTTGTTCAGCTAACCTTCTGCACATGATAATTGCCACCATGTGATAAATATTTGTCACTCGACAGTCCAATGAGTTATGAGTATCAGTGGCCTGTTCAATGCCTATAGCTTTAATACTGCATTTGAGCAGTATTAACACAGGCACTGCTCCAACTTCTGTTCATTTGCAGGTTTTATGTGTTGTAATGGCAAACTATTGAACTTGTTTCTCCCAACTGATGCTTCTGCGATTTCCTTGCAGAACACCACATGCAGCACAGAAAGGGGTTTTGCCAGGAATGCCTTTGTTTTCCCAGTTCTTTCTGAGAATGCCTTCTTGTGAGGCAGTGGCGTGGCTAACACTTTGTAGAAGTTCCTCACTTCCTGGACAGTTTCACCTGGCAATGCAGATTAGTTTGTTAGGACCTCGCGATATGGTCATTTTCAAGAGGTCTAAACCTCACTTTCAGAATCTTGTCGATATTGGGAATGCAAGTAATCACAAATAAGTTGCATTAGAGTAATAAACAAGTTTATTACTACCAAAGGGATAAATCACAGTTGCCCTAAGCAGTTCTTACCAATACGAACCGAGAGCCAATGCTGAGCGTTCCCTACACCTCGAGGTTTCTCCGTAGTCTTTTGGGGTCTCTCGGATCTCCGAGGTGTAAAGCTTGTGCATTACATTATATACCTATGATAATTACTATGGTTACCAAAAGATAGAAACATTTCTAGTTACAGAGATGAGCCCTATTGGCTAAATTAGACGTGGCTCCACGGTCCAAGATGACATTATATGATTCTGTAAAGTCATCAGTTTTAGAACAAAGAAGTTCTTATACAGAGTCTTACATAACTAAATGTAGTGGTACAAATCACCAAAAGATGGCAATGCCGTCTTACATATTATAATTACTTCAAGGACAGGTGTCTTGGCATCTGACAAGTAAGAAACAGACATAAAATACATGGTAAAATATATGTGTATTAGCAAGCAAAGTGGATTACAACAGTATGCATTCATATCCTGACATCTACTCTTATACGGTAGATGCCCTTAGCCCTACATATTAGTATAACCTATGCTCAAGGATTAGCTGTCTATGCTGTACCTCTGAGGGTACCAATTAGGATGCAGGGACCTCATGTAACAGTCATCATCATCCTAGTCCAGCTGATTCCCAAGGTATTATCTGCCGCCTGTAGCAAACAATATTTTTTTACAATTGTCAATAGACATTAATTCTCATCTCATGTATCTTCCCTCTGTTTTGGGGGCATTTTAGAGCATTCAATTTCTCTTTCATCACTTCAACCAACTTCTACTGCAGGTTTGTACGACATGTGAGATTCTGTTTTGCCAATACTGCCTTCTTTGCTGGTGATGTAGAAGGAGCAATGCAGTCAACTGTAGCACCAAAGCAGAATGATGATTGTAGCAATCCTCCCCATGCCCTTTGCACTGCTCTTCTGATGGCACTTTTGAACAGCGATCAATTGCAACACGGTTACAACTGGTCTGTGGCATCATTGTCGGCATCTCAGTGGGGGTGCTGGTGGTGGCATCAACTTGAGCCATTTCTCCTGCGCACCTTACTTTGTGCTTTGTACAACTGATCTCATTTATCCATCTTCTTTTCTGTGCTATCATTGTTGCACGCTGCTCTTTTTTCTGCTCCCTCCATTTTTCTCATTGTTGCTTTTTGTTTTGTTCCTCAGCCTTGTTGGTTCTTCTGTCTGGCTCTGGGGATTGCACACTTTACAATGCCTGCTTTTCCTTTTGCTTCTGCCTGTACTGCCTCAGGCACTGTCTTTATTTTCTCTGGATAGCATGCTTCTCTTCATCCATGTTATCCCTTTATGTCTGTGCACAGAGACATGGATTTCCATTTATATTCATCATAACGATTGGTGTCAGCCTTCACCTTCTCTCTATAATTGTGTGATCTAGTCTTGACAGAGAGAGGGCTTGAAATCACTGCAGCTTTCAACAGTGGTTGAAGACACACATGGTCTTCTTAAAATAAAAGAAAGTTGAAGACAATCAATGTGCAGATCCAAGGAAACAGAAGAACATAAGCATTCCATGAAACTGAATAATACTGCAGTGAATGAGAAGGGTTAGCATTAGATAGATGGATTGCAGTACAGAGGTAGTACATGTTGAAGGGAAAAAGGATGAACCAAGATGCTATACAGTCAGTGTACTCACAGAGCTGTGCATTCCACTGGATACGGTGTACTTGGGAGGCTGCACATGCTGCACAATACGAAGGACTGTGGCAGAAAGGATTCATATGGTACACAGTATGATGAACTGAAGGAAAGAGGATGAACCAAGAAGTTATACGGCATACTGATGGAGCTATGGATTCCACTGGATACACTGTACCTGGAAGGCTTCATATACTGCACAATATGATGGACTGTGGCAAAAAGGATTCACATGGTATACAGTATGGTGAAATGAAGGAGAGAGAATGAACCAAGACACAATACGGCATACTGATGGAGCTGCACATTCCATTGGATGTGGTGTACCTGGGAGGCTGCACATGCTTCACAATACAGCAGACTGTGGCAGAAAGGATTTACATGGTACACAATATGATGAACTAAAGGAAAGAGGATGAACCAAGACCGCATGGTGCACAAAATGGCTGATTGTCTATGACCAAACACACCTGGGCAAAGAGTGGCAGGCCCAGATTGCTTTTTTTTTATTTAACACAAAAATTTGATTTTCAATTTGTCCCGGTGTGCTTGGCCATCAACGATGAGACATTGTGTTGACAAGTAACATTTCACAATCAAAGAATGGCAGAGCCAGGATTTTTCTCTCTCTTTTTTTTTTTTTTGGGTCCAGGTGTGCTTTCCCAGCAATGGTCAGACATATTACTAGCAGGTAACAGTCAAAAATCAACATTTCAGCAACAAACAAGAGGCAAGCAGTGCAAACCCCATCACCTCAAGACAAGGACCACAAGGTACACAAAATGGGCGAGCATCTCTGAGAAAACAAACCTGAACAAAGAGTGTCAGGGCCAGGATTTTTTTTTAATGTACATTGAGCTTTTGCATTTGTCCAGGTGTGATTGGCCAGCAATGCTCAGACAACTTTGCAGGCTTTTTTTTTTTTACAAACATTGAGGACCACTGCACCCCCCACCCCCAAACAACACATGCAAACAAAATTTTACTTTGATGACCAGGATCAGCTGGAACCCAAACATGGGGACCACTGTCCCCCCCCAACAACACATGAAATTTCTGCCTTAAAGGCACAGCTCACAAAAAAAATTAGCTAAACAGGAATGTTTTATTTGGTGCAATATGGCCAAAAGCCCTGCCTTTAGTGCAGAAAGTAACTTATGTACACAGACACCAAGCACAGTCTGGTGGATGTACTCTGGACACCGCACTGTGCTTGTGGTGCAGTTACATAGACACCATCATACTTGGTGTCTGAAATCACCTGCTTCTGCATTTAATTAAAAAAAAATTATCCAAGCCAGCCAGGTGGTGCTAAGGGTTGAGGTGCTAGATGCCACACCTTGCACCATGCCAGCAACCTGGGGTTGAGAGTGACAATGGGTTTCTGGGGGTTGGCAGTGGAGGGGGAAAATTGAGTATCCAATGGACTGCTCTCCTCTCCCGGGGAGGGGAGGGTTGTTGTCCCACTCTTTGGCTGCCCCCTAGTGGAGGCTGAAGGGCAGTGCCAGAGGCTTGGAGACACAGGAGTGTGGAGATGTGAAGTGTGCATGCCTCCAAACATACACATTCATGCCATGAGGGGCAGGGGGTGTATGGGAGAAAATAGGAACATCAGCTGGCAGGGTCCATGATGCCATGGCACTGTAACTGAGTCAGGCATCCCTTAGATATCTGGATTGTGCTTCAGAGGGGTGGAGGATGGACCTCCCCCTCCAGCCCTGCCACAGAGGGAAAATCCATGTGGTAATATCAGGAGGAGCCTAGAGTTGAGGAAGCAGAACTGTGGAAAAGGAACCAAGCCCTTGAGGAGGAAGGGGGACATAGCCTGACTGCCAGCCCCAAAAGAAAAAAAGCAATATGGAAAACAAATAACCCAAACTTACCCAAATAAGCCTACTTATTCAATGCCTCCAGTAATTCTGAGTTTAAGAAGGCGGCGGCTGAACTCATTTTCAGCAAGATACTGGACCCGCTGTACAAGGTTCCTTGGCAAAACTGTGACGTTTATATGATCGGTGGTCTTTGTGGTGTTTGTACTTGGGAACACTGATTCAGACATGATGGTGATAAACTAAAAACTCCACAGTGGTGTAAGGCGCCCCAAAATGCAGAGGTTTTTAACTGGTACTGAGGAGCTGCCCACATTAAACATGCTATGGGAATCCTGTAGCACTTCAAATGGGAAAACCAGGTTCTCGCCATGATGTTTGTATGTCCACGAGCCATGGACACCACTCAGAGATGTGAGCAAATGTCAAGCATGCTGACTCAGGAGCAGCGTTAGTGGTTGGGAAAGCTTAAAAGGAGCAAATAGGATGGGAAGGGGAACAAAAGATCTGCCACATTGCAGTATTGAAAAAAGTGAAATATAAGCTTTTGCTGGAATGCCACGTTTGGATACCACAGCATACAAATACCACGGAGCACAATAATTGTTGTAACGAGGAGGGGGTGGATAAAATCACAGAAAACTATAATGTCACACAAAAAAAACACTAAAAGACAGCATACCAAATTTTGTTAGGGAAATGTAACAGGGTAAAATAAACCACAACAACCAGATTTAGGCAGTGTGCCTGCATGTCAAATTTCAGCTCTGCAAAATGTCAGAAAAAAGTGGTGGCAAGTGTAATAAATCAAAATGGTTTTGTGCTACTGAGGTGAAATTTTGTTATTTAACCCTACATGTGAGAAGCTACAAAACAGACCAAAACAAATCAGGCAGACAGCTTTTATTTTACAATTACCCTTTCTGAACATTTTCACGGTATTGGCACCTGGCTATCATGGACATGCATGCTTCAGTCATACAATGACCTCCACATCTTGTTTCTCCACCCAGGATTTGGTCCTCTGAAATGCATGTGAAGTGGCATACAGGCACTATGTTTTCTCTGCTCCTACTTTTCCACATCTTCAGATTCCAAGATGCTCCTCAGGGTTCCTCTTGGACTTCTGCAGATTTGCATCTGTCTGCAATAGACCTTCTCATCTATACTCCACGAAGCCTCTATCACTCCTACAGGTTCAACATCTTCAGATTCAGATAAAGGTACTCAGAATTCCCTTCGGATGTCAGACATGTATCAATCTGGCAAAGACCTTCTCTGTTTTCATTTCATACTTCAGCTTCATATTCTGAAGAACGTCCTTTGAGCTCCCCTTGGATTTCTTCAGGCATGTATTTGTCTCGCTAAGTACCTGCATATTACTACTCCATAAAAAGTAGACTGCCTCATGCCTTTCATTGAAGTGAAAACCTCAGTATTCCACTTTCATCTCAACCCAGATAAGGAACTGTTTGACTTTTTCATAGCTGCCTTCCAGCAATACTGCTCCTAACCTGCTCATTTTCTAATCAGTTCTTGATGCTCCTCTGAAATGCAAAAGTCATGACTGAGGCTCACCACATCTTTATCAGAGCTACAAGTATTTTGTTTCTTGAAGCATGCTTTCCTCACAGCCTTTTATCCTGCTCCAGCTTCACAATATCTGTTATCCTTCCATTCATCAGCCATCTGAAGAGGCTAATGCTCATCCAGGAGCTATGTCAATCATAAACACTCTATCGAGTACAGAGCTGCCAGTTCAGCAGATTTCATGTACCATTTCCTCCTGCTCAGCCTCTCTTAATTCACCTTCCTTCACATATTATCCAGGTCCTCAGCAGGAATAGTATAGATGAACAGGCAATAAATCTCATATTCTTTCTGAGCTCGCCCAATACTGTCTACTTCGGATTAATATCTTGATGAGATTCTGTCAAATTGACATCAAGAGATATGAGCCAAGTGAAACACCTGGCATATGGTGTGATGTGCTTTGTTTCATATTTCATCCAGTAGTGAGGAACTAGACTCATTTATCTCTTGGCTTCCAGGCATTGCCATGGAGGAAGCATCCCTATGAGAATCATCAGTCCTTCACCAGAAAGGCTGCTGCCGTTAACTTATTTACTTCAAACTGGACTGAGCTACACTGACTGCTGAACTGTTTGATTCCACCTATTGAGCACTAAGTATACTTCTTGCCCAGTTGCCTAACCTTGTCCTTTAATAATGACTGATGTCTCTTCATCTACTATTCCAACTAGGTTGACAGATCAGCTGGAATAACTTCTGCTTCCTTCTCCTCTTGAAGCTGTTCCTCAAGATTACTTGCCGCCTTTTGCCTTCCTCAGATAGATATCAAAAACATAGTAATTATTCAAGAGGCAATCAATTTCCATAAACTGCAGCAATGAAAAGATACTGTAGTGTTGACATCCAGTTTTATCTTGTCTGCAGTTTTGGTGCATTGCCATACTAGCATGTCCCTTTCTAAATTCATAGTAGTCACTTTTTCTGTTTTCTTTTCTACTGGAACATTGTTTTCCAAATTATTTTAGCCTGCCTTTCATCATGCAATACTATTATGCCTATACTTCTAACTCTAACATCCCTGAATCATGATCCTGGCCTCCTTAATCATCTGCCCTTTAGGACTGGTAACAACATCCCCTTTCAGAGCTACTACATTTCAATGGGGACATCTCTGGCCTTGCAAACCCCATTAATCTTTCCAGGCAATCAGCTAAAAGTGGATATAGCAATACAGGCAAGTCTTCATCTTGCCCCATCAGACTATTCATTGGAGGCTGATATGGTTATGTCTGAAATGCTTTCATACTCCTGGCTGTGTAAATGAAGCAGCTCTCCCTTATTACTATTAATTCCAGGATTCTGTCACTCTTTTCTTCAATTCAAATATCTCACAAGGTTACATACAGTCATTAGTAAGTCTAAAGATTTCTGGTCTGTGTAGCGCTTATTACACAAGCAACTCCTATTCTGCTTGGGAGAGGTATTTGTCATTTGTATTTTTCAATCAACTCATTGATCATGTTCTCATATCCATAACTGCTACATCAAAATCAGCATCGAATTATAAATCTATATTCATCCAAGCATGCTATGCTTCTTTATGAAATCCATCCCTGTCCTTAAGTTATCTCATGCCTATTTAGAGTTTTTATCACATCATCTGCATGCTCCTAAATTACTCCATGAACTTTTCAGACACACTGCATATTACATTGAATGTTTTTTTCTCATCAGTCAGTTATCTAGCCTTCCGTCTCAGAAGAGTTGCTCATGTCACCAGCTTCTTTGCCAAAATCCTCACAGAGAGCAATTCAAGATATGAAGCAGCTTCTTGTATTCATCAAGCCCCTTCCACTTCAAAGACTATTGTCTCACAGGAATTCAGATTATTCCACAATTCATCACAACTGGTGCCTAGTAGTTTTTGATTGACTCCTGCTATATCGCTTTTGCTTTGAGTCTTCAACTTTTTATGACTTTGTCAGTCATCAGCAAAGTTTATCAAATGGTTTATGGACTATCTGCGAACTCTGCTACTACAGCTTGGACTAAAATCTCATGCCTTAACAGGACGTTTATTCAGATTGAGACAGCATTAGCATCCATATCAACATTCCAGTTCAATCATCAAGAGTCTTGGAAGATCGGCCCTCATGCTAGAAACTTAGATTTCTAATCTGGAAGAAGAAAACAGACAAACATTTAGGATCATCTCCTCTTAGTATGCTCAAAGGATGGGTAGTTCAGTAGCCATGGGTCCTCGGAGGTTTCCTCCAGAGGTTTGTTTCCTCTCCTGCATGCTACTATTCACACAATCCTTGAGTCAAATGAGGTAATCTCTCTCTCTCTCTCTCTCTCTCTCTCTCTCTTTTGGGACTTCTGTTCCCTATCTCTGCTCAACTCCTCCACTGAGGGTGGGAATAGAGAAAGGCTAAAGTTAAGTATATACAAGCAGTATCCACTATTCACTAAACATTGAATGGCAGGGCTTTGCCTGTGATTCAATGTGGGGAAATAGACTCCTCCCACGATTCCAATTAAAACCAGCCTCTTCCATCAATCCACACTCAAAGTTTTCAAGCTGCCACTATTCTCCCCACCTCCTCCACCTCCTCCTTCGGCACACTTCTCACCCTTGGTGCTGGGACTTCTGTTCTGTATCACCATCTAGCTCCTCTGCTGAGAGTGGGAATAGAGAAAGGCCAGGATTAAGTACACACAAGCACCATCCACTATTCTCCAAACACTGAATTAATGTAATGCCTACCGTGTATCAGCAAACCTTTGCATCGCTGTCTCTAGGCCAGCAAGCCAGGTTCATCAACGTGTTGAAGTAGTGGTGCTTGGGTGGTTACAAAACTGCCTATTCATGCCTACAGTATGAACTTAATGTTCTGCACTCATACATGATACCTGACTAAACTGTTACTGTAACTATTCAGTGTCTGCATGCCTAACCCATTTATCATTTGAACTGACAAAGTAATTTAAACCTGGATACCTAATCATAGTCTTAACAGGGGACTACCTTACCTTGGTAATACATTTTATGCACTACAGAATGCCTAATGTGACCAAATACCACAAACCTACCATCAGCCACTGATTGCCACCATGCACTTGCATCAAATCACAAGAGGGCTCCCCATCACTCTAGAATGGGACTGAGGTAGTCAGGGCTGGGTTCATTGTTGACTGTCCACTAAAGAACCCACCAGTTAGATACAAAGGGAGCTGCCTTAGTTCACAGAATAGGTTGTTGACAGTTTGTGAAGGAAAGAGTATTTCTTAATTATATCTCTGATGTTCCAGAAGAGGCTGTCTTGCTCTACTGTTCCAGAAGAGGCTCTCCAGTGCTGACATTCCAAAAGAGGATCTAAGCTGTAACATGACAAAAGGGATATCTAGCTCCAGGTTTCCAGAAGAATAGAATTACCAGCTCCGAAATTCCAGAAGAGACTCTTCATCTCCAGTGTTCAAGAAGAGGATCTATAGCTCAAACATTCCAGAAGAGGATTGGTTCCATGTGATAAGAGTGACTGCATAACAACGTTGAACATATGGGTGAATGTAATACAGTGACTACAATTACAACCCCTGGCAAATACAGCACAAGTGTAACCCTGGCGTTGTTATTCCAAGGGCTACTACCCCTGCCTGTCTCCCTTACAACAGGTTGAGGGCCTGGGTTCAGAATTAGCAAGTACCGGGGTGTCCCTGCCCTTGATAAACCTAATATTTTGGTGACTTCACCGAGAGTAGTGCTTTCATGGGTATCTAGCTAGTCTGGTACAGTTCTCTGGGAAGCTATAACCACCTATAATCCTGCTTATTGACCTTGTACTTGTAAATTGGTAATAATCAGTTGTAGCATTCAACAGATGGTTTATAATAGGCATTAATAATATGCTCACACACCTTGCATTCACCACCAGGGCTTGGTCTTCTGGAAAAACCCCTGGAACCCCCTGTAAAAGCAGTTTTAAATGCAGGCATACACTTCAAATACTTTATCAAAGTTTTGGTAGCTTTAACCCAGATAATGATATGCTCACAAGCCAGTTTAAGGTGGTAAATCTGGTTTATTAAGGGGTTGTGAACAAGGAGGGGGAGAGAATTCAGAATAATGATTATTTTGCTCTACTGGGACAGGTTACTTTGCATGCAGTCACTTAAGTCCCTGTATTAAACAGTCTAACAACTATTGGGTGCCAAGAGTATAATGCTGGCATGCCAGAATGGTCCCTGGGGTTGCTGGTATTGCAACTGTTGTTGGGGCCCTTGATTGAGAAACCAGTTAGACATTGGCAATGCAAAACAGATCACATTATTTATATCCATGGCTGGCTGGCCTATTCTTTTGAAACACTTGAGCACTGATTGAACACAATCAGATGATGCCATTTATGATTAAAACAGTTTTTGCAGGGAGCTACCCTGGTTGTTCTCACTGTACCCAATTTGGCAGATGATAAGGCTGACAAAATGAAGACCGGTTGCACCATCTGGAAGCTGGTGGGGACTTGGGCTAACATAACTCACCCTGTCTTCATGGCTTTTCTCTGTAGGTGGCTGCAGCCTGTGATTAGATGCTGCACAGGGGCTGAATTCCTAAAGCTGGTCACTCACCTGGCTGAAGCACCTGGTACAGGAAATAGTCTCTTTTTGGGCTGAGTTTGACATGGGCCCACTGTAGAAATGGCTCTTCAGCACTGGCAACTCTGCTGGTGAAACCTCCAGCTGGAATATAGATTTCAGTGCTACTAGGCTGACTAGTCATTTTGAGCAGTCTCATGGCACCTTTTTACCCACATGGTAAGCCTTAAACAGCACATCTGAATACATTTCAAATAGTCCCTTTTTGGCTTTCAGGCCAGTTTCTCTGTTACTTCACTGGCTAAGACATCTCTCGACCACCTGGCAGCCAGTTTCTGGAATTGATCCCCACATGGAACCGAACTGAACCATAAAAGACAAGGCATGCTCTTTCTGTGGCAAAACTCATGGTCACAAATCACAAACTCCTGTTTGTGGGCGACTCAAACTGAAATGCTACTTTCACTGGAGTTTTTTGCCTGCTTTTAGTCATTCTGATGCTTTAAATACAACAGGGATGCAAGTCAGGCCTTTCCCCTGCCATTTCTCTTCAGGTCTTCTCAGGAGTTGCTTCTCGATGGCTTGAGCTGCTTTCTCTCAGCACCCCAGAAACAACTTAACTCTTTTTAGGGCTGCAGTGGGCAGACCTTTTGGAATAAGTAATGGGACTCTGTATTCCTTCCTAAGTTTCCCACCCACTGTGAATGGCTGTGTGTGTGTGTGTATTGGGGCTGCAGTGGGAGTAGCCCTGAAGACCTTTTGGGATGAGTAAAGGGACTCCACATTCCTTCCTAAGTTGTCACCCACTGTTCTGCCCACTATACCTGACTGCCTTTTAGGATGAGTAAAGAGACTCCATATTCCTTCCTAAGTTTCCAGTTTAAGCAATTTAAGAAAAGAGAGGTAAAATTGTACCATATTGACAATGCTAACTGTAAAGTACAGAATGTTTTACAAATTGTATATGATATCATAAGCAAGACAGTTTTGCTTAGCCTCTTACGGCAATCATGTCTTGCAATATCCATTAGTTAAAAATGGTCTATGGTGTTACAGAAAATGTCTAGGATGGAGTTCCTTACCATTTAGATAAAATACCTGGCACTTCCTATAAGCTTAGTTAAAGGAGAACTGCACTGAACCTATGAGTAATGTTTCCTGTAGAAGCTGTTTTTCATATAGTGGGTCCCCTTCTGTTTCTGCACCATTTTTACTGACCTTTTAGTTAACCCATTGGATATTTATGGATTACACACTGCTGCAAAGTGCCATCTTAGAATTGCATGAAGTTTGTTTATGTCCGCATGAACCTAAGAATTCTAAATTACAACACAACTGCATTGCACCAACAATGTAAGCTCTTGACAATATCATATTGTTCTAAAATGGTCTCGACCAGAAGTGTGAATCAGAAACACTCACTGAATTTACCAAAAGGCCAGTAGCAAAATAAGAACTGGTATTTTAAAAAAATAACATCTACTTCTACAAAAATGCATGTTTGCCAATTCAAGGCAGTTCTCCTTTGAGATATTAACAACCCGGTCCAAATTGTTCACTATTTATAGGGCTGGCAGTATAACTTAGAGGTTAGAGTAACAAGCTGTAAATGAGCTTGGTACATCCAGCATGCAGGCATGGGTTTGATTCCCACAACCTCCATTTCCATACTGTGTGGCTCTAATTAAGTCACTTAATCTCCCCAGTGTTCCTGGGTTATTCCTTAGAAACAAACACATGTGCCTAGTTGGCCTTACCTGGTTACCAAAGGAAAAAAATATATATATTTATTAAATTACATTTATAAACTGTAAACAAACATTAAAATCCAGTATATAGATTCCCGCCGGGGCTTTGGCTCCCCCTCCTCCAGGACCAGGATTCTTCGGACCACCTTCCAGACAACCGGCAGGGTCTCCGCTCTTAAAGCGGTGCCTCCAATAGAAAAGCCGCGCTCCTCCAGATCACCTGTTGCCAGGGGCTGCATCCAACTGCTAAAGCAGAGGAAGGGAACCAGGAGCTCGGCCGCCCCTGGTACCTTGTGCTGCTGAAGGCGCAGCCTCATAAGGACTCTCCCGAGGCCCGGGCCAAGCTTTGGCCCCCCTCCTCCAGGACCAGATTCTTCGGAGCACCTTCCAGACAACCGGGGTCTCCGCTCCTAAAGCGGTGCCTCAAAAGAAAAGCTGCGCCCTCCAGATCACCTGTTGCCAGGGCCGCATCCAACCGCTAAAGCTGAGGAGGAACCAGGAGCTCGGCAGCTCTGGTACCTTGTGCCGCTGAAGGCGCAAAGCTTTCCACAAGGTACGTCCCTTCATCCTCCCTGCCGCCGGCTCTCTTCTGCTGGGTCGGGACTCTAACCAGTACCATCCCTCACAGAAAGTGGCTGTTCTTGCTTCCTCTTTCTAAGGTTAGCTACCACTTTTTGAACCCTTGGGGACTGTGAGCGCTGCTGCCATGGCTTAGTGATACAGCTCCTTCATAGCAGTCTTCCCGATGGCGCTTCACGCTGCTCCCCACCCTCCCCACCTCACCCACCCTGGTCGACCCTTTAGCTATATAGTCTCCTGTCTGTCATATGACAAGTGTCTACTTTTCCATTGGCTCCTTATTTCCTCTCCCACTAGGGGCAGCATCCTATCCCTGCCACATCTCTGTGCTAACTTGCTTGTACTGTAGTGCTACGCCGTAACCTGAAACCAGCTATTAACCTAGCCATATCTAGCCATATCTCGACCCATCTTCCCTTGGACAATCCACCTTTGTCCTCCCCCCAATTTGCTGGAATGGCACCTCACACCTTTCTCTCCATGATGAACCCACCCTGTACCATTAGCCACCCTAAACTTGTCCCTTTCTTCTGCCTATCTCTCCTATTTTTTTTGAACTGGATTACTGTGTCTTTCCCCATTACCGAGGACTGCTGCGCTCAGTACTCAAATGACTTTAGATTCTCCAATCTTCTCCTATCCTCTCATGCTAATCTTCCCATTACCCACCTTATACTACTCAAAAGGGGTTGTACCTACCTATCCCTCCACTTATATCTCTTGGGCAGTCACAAACCTAAAATTAAACCAGGCATGTTCCCTGTAGACATGTTTATACACCTGGCTCAGAGGCTCCTCCTGCTATCTGGTGATATTGAATCTAACCCTGGTCCCAAACTCTGCACCCCACTCTCTACCTCAACTAGCACTAAAAAAGGCCTGGTACTTGCCCATATGAACATTAGAAGCCTCCTGAGTCACCTGGCTGAACTTGAAGCCTGGGCTAAGTTGGTGGATCCTGACATACTATGCCTCACCAAAACTTGGTTGAAACCTGCTGTATCCAATACTTCCTGCCCCTCTATCTGGGTTATAATATTCTTCGGAGAGATCGATCTGGGTCCAAGGGGGGTGGGATTGCTATTACTATAAAGTCATCTGTCTCTTGGCGTCCCACTTACCCTGATTCCCCATGCTATGTGAAGCGCCCATGCAACCCTGACACTGGGTCAAAACACTTACATATCGCTTGGTGTATAACCCACCAACCAGTTGGCTGAACGGTCTCCAGAACCTACTGCAGTATGTTTCTCAAACTGTAAAACAAATGAAACACTCTCCTCGGTGACTTGAACCTGAACTGGCTGGGCCCGATCACAATCTCCTTGCATCTTTGATCCAGAAGCACAATTTTCACCAACTTATAACTATCTGCACTAGAACCACGTCTTCACTATCAGGGTCGTCATTGGACTGGATCCTTACAAATAGACCGGATCATGTTTCAAAGCTACCGTCCTGGCTGACTCACTTACAGATCACTCACCAACGCTCTGTCACTGGCGCCCTGCCCACCACCTGCTCCTCAACCATGACTGATTACCTTCACGAACTATGCTGCCCTCGATACACAAACCTTCTTATCTGACATATCTGACATAGACTGGACTGACGTTTTCTCCACCTCCAATGTTGACACTGCCCTTAACATAGTTCTCACCAAGTTTGGCGAAGTACAAAAGAAACACCTCCCTAAGGTAAAAAGAAGAGTCAGAGGTCAGCAGTCAAGATGGCTAAATAAAGAACTCCTATGTAAGTTAAAAGTCTGAGATAAGCAATGGAAACAATACAAAATCTGGGCTCCTGGATCTTATCCTGTACAAGCAGTATAGAAATGATTGCAAAAGGCGCATCAGGCAGGCTAAAAGCATATACTGTCAAAACCTGCTGACTAACTCTTCCAATGACCCTCGAAAATTTTGGATCCACATTAAAACTTTTTTAGGATCTACGCAAGCTGTCACCCCCTCTGAAATGGTCCTGCAAGGTGTCCACTGTAATGACTCCTTCACTATTGCAAACGCATTTAACCAGCAGTTTTCCGACCTATCTGCCTACACAGCTTCCCTTCAATCTCCTGCTACACAACTGAACTCAACATTCCCTGGTGATTCACCTACCTCATCTAGGCCATTCTACTTCAAAGTGGTCACCAGGCATCAAGTCTTCAAGCTGCTCAAGGCTATCTCTGACAATACCAGCCCCGGCTCTGATGGAATGGAACTCCGTCTATTAAAGATGGCTGCTCACCTCATATCTGGACCTATAGCTAGAATCTTCACCCTATCCCTCCAAAGGCTCTGTCCTGAAATCTGGAAGGCCACCAGAATTACTCCGTGTTTAAAAAGGCAGCAAAATGACACGACAACTACAGACCAAAATTGCTATACTATCAGTCCTTAGCAAGATCCTTGAGAAATTAGTCTCATTCAAGTAACCGAATTCGTTGAAAACTCCACTTACTCAATACAGCACAGCACAGCTTTAGAAAACACCACAACACCATGATTGCACTAGCAAAATTCTCCTCTGACATTCTTACCAACATGGACAAAGGGAGCTAACAGGGGCTGTTTTCATCGACCTCACTAAAGCGTTCAACCTTGTTGACCATCCTTACTACTTGCCTCCTCAGAAATCTGGGCTTCTCCCACCCTGTCACTACCTGGTTCAGTAGCTACCTTGCCAACAGGACTCAAGCAGTGAAATTCAACTCGGCGATCTCTGACAGTGCTGTTATCAATATTACGTCCCTCAGGGCTCCATCCTCAGTCCTCTCCTCTTCTCACTATTTGTAAACAATCTCCTGATGTAGTAACCTCTGGCCACTCACTACTTTATGCTGATGACCTGGTCATCTATGCCCACTCTGGACAATATCACTCAACCTGGATACTGCCCTTACCACAGACTTCTGCTTGGTGCAGCTGGCTACACCCAACGCCTTGTCCTTAACTCAATAAAACTAAAGCCATGCTATTTGGATCCCCACACAAATTAAGAACCTGCTCTTCTTCTCTCTGTGCCTGACATTAATGGTAATCCTCTGGAGTCTGTTAGCTCTTTTGCTACTTGGGCATTCACCTTGACCAAAATCTTGACCTAAAGCTGCACATCCAGGAAACTTGTAAATCTGTCAATTGTAAGCTAGGGGCTGCTTACAGGACTAACTACCTGCTTACCCTGCCACTAAACTGGCAATTGCTAGAGGAATCCTGTTACCACCCTCACCTACGGTGCTCCCATCCTAACCATGGCCAGCAAAACTGCTCTGCACCAATGGGATACCACCTTCAACAATGTTTGCAGGTATGCAGCTAAACACCGTGCCTGAAGCACCATTGTCAGCTATACAAAGACCTGGGCTGGCTATCTCCTCCTCCACCAGGCAATATTACCTCTGCAACCTTTTGACACCATCATCAGAGCATCAAAGCCAGCTGAGCTCTCAAAACTACTCCAACCGGTTATGCCTTCACGGACCTTAGATCCTCTGAAGTCCTTACTGAATATTCCTCTCTGCCACACAAAAGGGCTCAGGAGCTTCAGTTATGCTGCCCTCACTTTTGGAACTTGCTGCCCAGGGACTAAGAAATGCTCCTTCTCACGATGCATTTAAGCACAATCTCAGAGCTTTCTCGCCTCGATGGACAAATGTGTTTGTTTTGATCCTCTGAATCCCATGCTCCTAACCTGTTCTCTCCCTCCCCTATTATGTATTATAGGCACTTGCGCTTTTTCTATTCTTGGTTGTTTTTTGCTTTTATGTTTCATGGTTGTTGATACTGTATATCATTGTTGTTCTGATGCCAATTGTAAAGCTCTCTAATTACTGCCTAGTCACTTAACTTGCCCTCACTCCTGAGCTGTCTTCCCCCACCTTCATTCCTTAACCTGCACCCTCTGTTCCTGTAACACCTACTTTCCCAGCCCCACTCTCTTCCCTTCCCACTTAGCCATTTCTCCAGTACCCCCTGTCATTACCCCTCTCATTTTCCTGCCCTCCTCTCCTGCTCTTTGCCGCCTCACTCCCCTCTAACCGACCTCCACTCCCCTCTCTGCTGTCTTTCGGTTCCACCGGCCCGGTAACAGGTTGCTACCTTGTACCGCTAATGCCGAAACTTGCTGCCACCCTTCCTACCTTTCTTTCACTTTTCTGCCCCTCTCCCTGCCAGCTTTCCCCTCCTTCTTTATTCTTCCCTCTTCTCCCTATGCTCAGTCCTCACCCCCTTCCCTCTCCTATTTTGTCCCGCCTCCCACCAGTTTGTGCCCAGCCGTGACTCCTCTCTCTCCTGTTGCCTTAGGTTCCACCGCCCGCCGCAGGTTGGGCTACTTACCCTGCCAATGCCGTTTTCACCGCCTCACCTCTTGTCCTCCTCCCTTCTTCTGTTCGCTCGCTCTTACTAGGTGCACTCTATCTCCCTACCCCCACTCATTTCCCTATCTGTTCCGTGTTCTTCATCCTTCCCCTATACCCTGCCCTTCCACCTACCCTTCCCTCCACCATTCCTTTAGTTCAAATCCCTCCTCACCCTTGCACAGAGTCCCCCCACTGCCCTCCCCTGTACATCACCCTCTCACCCTCCCTGTTTTTTGCACCCATAGCTTCACTGTCCTGTTCCCCGACCTCTCTGTCTCTCTTGCCGACTCCCGGTTCCACCGTCCCGGCCACAGGTGGTAACCTTCTCCGCTAATGCCGCACCTGGTGCCTTAACCTCCCTCCTGTCCTCCCCTTTTTTTTTTGCTATTCGCCCTACCACCCCGGTCTCCGTCTCTCCTGCCCTACCCTTACACCTGTCCCCTACCACCTCTCCCCCTAGTTCACAACAACTGAATACATGTAATTTTATCCATATTGCTATGCTTGACTACACTGTGTGACTTTGTCCTTTGCAAATGTATCCTGCTCTGTGTAATTTCTTATGTATCCTACAAATGTATCCTGCTTTGTATAATCTCTTATGTATCACTGTGTTCTGTAACTGTACCTCCCGGGTTGTGCCTGAAAATAATCACTTGTTGGCTAGTGCACTTACCCAGTCAACAAAAACTAAATAAATAAAAAAAAGATCCATGCAATAACCAAGGATTACACCAGCCAAATCTGGGGTTGGCAGTATAGCCTTAGAGGTTAGACTAATGAGCTTGGTATGTCCAGCAGACAGATCTGAGTTCAATTCCCACAACCTCCACTTGCATACTGCCTGACTCTGAACAAGTCACTTAACCTCCCCAGTGCTCCCAGGTCACCCCTGAAAACAGGCACCTGTGCCTAGTGGGCTGTATCAAGTTTATCAGTCAAGTTTATTAACAGGAGAAATCTCCATTGAGCTGGCTCATTTACAGGGAGGTCCTGATGCAGTCAAAATTACACACATTATAAGTAACAGAGAGTACGTGAGATTACAGATGCCATATCAAAAATATGGAAACTAAAAGGAGAGTACAAAAGTTCACAATACAGTTTGATATCACAAGTTGACTAATACAAGGAAAGGTACTATGCTGACTTAATGGATAGGTAGCTAAACACAAGTGCTTGACTTTCATCTTAACTACAAATGGCAGCTGGTTTTATTAAAGTTAAAGTTAGTGAGGAACACATTGGGATATAGACATGGGCGGAAGGGTTTGCCCAGAAGTAGTTAGCATGCAGAAGAGTGCAATCTGAGAGGAGGGGCATTGTGGGGGGGGATGAGGTGGAGCTGACTGTAGAAGGAAGGTAGGGGATAAGAGGAGATGGTGAGAGAGGGAAGGTGAATAGAAGTGGAAGTGGGGAGTGAGGGTGTAGGGTTGGATGGTAGGAGATAGAGGAGAGAGTGGGAAGAGTTAGATGGATAGAGGTGGGGGAGAAGAGTGAGAGTAGAGGATTTAGGGGCCTGTGAATTAGAGGTGAAGGTGAGGAGTGGGATAGTGAGGTATGTGATAGGCAGATAAAGGTGGAGATAAGGCAGATAGAGGTGAGGGTGGGTAGTGGGATAATGGAATAAAGGTAGGCAGGAAAGGAAGGGGGTGAGGGTGAAGGCATTTGTGAATGTAGTGGGTGGGGAATACTGATTGGAAGTTGGTGATTCGAGGCTTAATAAGGGATGAACAGTGAGAACAGTGGGGGAATTCAAGAATGCATGGGACAGACATAAGGCAGTCCTAGTGGGGGGTAGGAGGAAGTAAGCTGTTGGTTAATTAGGATCTGCAGCTTATCTGTTAGGTAGGAAAATGGGCAGACTAGGTGGGCCAAGCGGTCCTCATCTGCCATCAAATTCTATGTTTCTATGTATCTATGTTCTATGGGGTGGTGCTTAACTCTTACTGGCAAGAAGAGGACTCATTAAATTTGCTGACCACCAGTTTCTTGAAACTGTTTAGAAGAATTAGGTTTTGAAGTTTAAGGATGGCTTGGGCTTTGTTCCAAGCAGCCGGGAGGGCATGGGTTATAGCCATATCACCAAAACAAGAGTGGGAGCCTGGAACATCTAACATAATATAGAAGTTTTTACACAGTGGGTACAGGCAGGCTGTTCATTGAAAGAGAAGTGATATATAAGGGGGGCGTTTTGACAGGAGAGCTTTGTAAGTCCAGGTAAGGGAGTGTATGAGATGCCTGGTGGTCAAGGAAGTCCAGTCCATAGAGATGTATCAGACACAATGGTGTGTATGACGGTGGGCATTAGAAATGAAACATATTGCCCTAAGGTAGAGTATGTCCAGTTGATGTAGCAGGGAGTTTGAGCAGGGACCATACAGTGTCTCTGCATAATGAAGGAGTGGGATGAATGTTGTCTGGACCAGGCATAGCCTGGCATCTGCTGTAAAGAGAGATTTGTTCCTGTGGAAGAAGCCAATTCTTTATTGTAAGTTTGCTGTTAGGGCAGTGATATGGGCAGAAAATGTTAGGTGTTGGTCTAACTCGCAATCTAAGAATTCAAATGGTTTGACTACCACAAGGACTTCATCAAGGAGAGTTCTGATAGGAGCAGATAGACAAGTGCGTTTGTGATGGCAGTTTGCTTGTTGGAGTGGAAGTACATTACTTTGTTTTTTTAGCATTTAAGTTTGGATTGTGCAAGGTTACGTTGTAGCAGATTAAATTCGGATTGGAGATCTTGGGCTTCGACTGCTGATAGTCTGGATAGGTATACAGTATTACCGTGTTCTCTGCGAACAGGTATAGTTTTGCTTTAGTGATGTTATCTATAATGGTATTTATATAAATCATGAAGAGGAGCGGTCCAAGGATAAAGCCTTGTGGTGCTCCTTTTGTGAAAGGAAGAAGTGGGAAAAGGGAGCCATCTACTTTCACCTGGTGTAGTCTGTCTGTTAGGTAGCTGTTAAACCATGACAATGCTGGACCAGAGATGCCATGTCATTGCAGCTTATCCAGGAGCAAAGTATGGTCAACAGTGTTGAATGCTTTGCTCAGGTCCAGGAAGATGGCTTCTGTGACTTGTCTCTTGTCCATTGCAAGAACCCAATCAATTGTGACAGAGGCTAAGGCTGAGGTGGTGCTATGGACTGGTCTAATTCCAGATTGGACTGGGTTTATTAGGTTGGTTTTACCGAGGTAGTCTCTCAATTGGGCATTTATCAGTTTCTTGAGGAGTTTAGAGAGCAGAGGTAAGATGGATATCAGGCGATAATTGTTTAGGACTGTAGGGTCACCTGATTTGAAAAGTGGGAGCACCTGCACTGTCTTCCAAGTGTCTGGTACTGTGCTGGAGCTGATGGACAAATTAAATAGGTGCCATATAGGGGCTGTTAGAAACCGGAAGCCAACTTTAAAGAAGTATGGGCTTATGCCGTCAGCATCGGCACCTTTTTTAACATCTAAGTGGAGTAGGAGGTCTTCTACCTTTTTGAACTGGAAAGGGGTAATGGAGAAGCTGTTATTGTGAGGGGGTTGGGAGTGTTTAGGTAGTCTGGAGGTGAGGGTGGTAGCTTTAGAAGAATCAAACGCAAGGCCTGCGGTGGAAAAGTGAAGATTAAAGCTACTTAGAATATCAGATGGGTCAGAAAGGATCTTGTCTTTGAAGGAGACCTTTCCAGGTAGGGGGGGAGGAGGATGGCTTGTTGCCCTCAACCTACTTAATGGTATGCCAGAATTTGCTAGTGGTACCCTTTGCAGATTTAAAAGCAGATAGAAAGTTGTTAGCTTTTGTGGCTCTGATAATTTTTATTTTTTTAATTTTTTGCTGCCGGGCATCCCTAAGCCCTGCGAATGGGCTTGCCAGGCTCCGGCTTCCTGCCCCCTCATATTGGGGTGGACTTAGGTGGCCTAGAGGGGACAGCGCTGGAGCTGGCTCATTAGCAGGAGCCAGCATTTTTAGTGCTGAGATTCCATCGTGGGCAGGGACATGCAATGATGACCTGCATCTGCCCCACCCCGTACATGCTGGTGCCGATTGCTGCAGATCCCCTGGCCTCTGCTAGGGGTCCACATTGCATCTGACACTCAATTTCACCTTCCCCCAGAGTAAGAGAGCAGTCTAGTGGATGCTCAATCCTACTTCCCCTGGCTTGCCCTCTGACTCTTGGATCTGTTCCCAAACCTGGGTCATAGGTGTCACAGATGTAGCCATGTCTCTGTGCCAATGGGCCGGTGCTGACCCTGATAATTTTTGTGCAGTTGTTCTAGCAGGCTCTGAAGGTAGCCCAGTCCAAATGGATTTTGGTCCATCTGGCAGTGGCCCAAAGACAGTCTCTCACTTTTAGGGCACTCTTGAGCTCAGCAGTGAACCATGGGTTGCATAGCTTCCGGGTTCTGAATTTTGATAAGGGGCATGTTTGTTGATGATGTTGTTAGTGTATTGTTAAAAGAGCAGTCACAACATTGATATTCTTGGCCAGGTAAAAGTCAGTCCAGTTAACATTACTGAGGTCAGTTAGGTAATAGGATAAGTTGAATTTATGGAAACTCCTTTTTCATGTGTACCTATTAATAGGTTTGGGTGGAATCTGCCCTCTAATGCAGGCCATGGCACAGTGATCACTGACATCATTGTGAAAAACTGCCATGCAGGTGCTCTTATGTGGTCTCTTTGTGAGGATTAAGTCAATGAAGGACCCTCTAGAGGGAATTTTGGGATTAGGATGGGTGGTGTCCGTTACTAATTGGGTGAAACTGGCTTCATCACAGACTTCTTTGATTTGTAGTATTTTGTTGCTTGTTGTTTGCCAGTCAATATTTAAGTCACCAAATATGATGATTTCATTCTCTCTTATGTCAGATATATTGCTCAAGTAATTTAGGTGCCCCATGTCTCCAGAAGTTGGCTTGTAGCAGCCCAATACAGTGACTGTTTCAGTAGGTGATAGGGTTATGCTTAGCAACAGGGATTCAGATTCTTTTGGAGAGCTGGCAGGAACAAAACAATCTCAGATGCTGTAAATCTGTCTTAGATGTAAATAGATACACTTCCTCCCCTGGTTATCCTATCACATCCGAAGAGGTTATAGGAGGGAAGGGATATAGCTGAGTCAGGGGTAGATTTTTTTAACCATGTTTCAGAAACTACTAGGATGTCTGGGTTTGTATGATCCAGAAACAAATGATTTGATACCTTTTATTGGACCAACATGGATGTTACAGAAAAGAACAAAGTGCTCTAGCTTTCGAACCAACCAGGTCCTTCTTCAGAAGCTTTGTGGTAGTTTTTTCAAATATCCCATACTATTAACACCAGATTATATAGAAAAAGCAGAAATAATTCTCATTGGTTTAACATATACATTTAAAACATAATAGAAGATTATGTCAGAGAAGCTAATTAACACCAGTATGCCTTTAAAATGTCTCTGCCCATATGCACTTCATCTCGAGTTCAAAACTCCGACCTCGAAGCCTACTTGCACTTGTCTAAAGTATGCAATTTTGTTGTAAGTTACTGCACCTTGACTGCTGCATTGTTACCTGTTATTGCTGTTTGCACTATTGTACCTGTTACTGCTGCTTACTGAAATGCTTGTACTGACGATCTATGGGTACCAGGTACTGGCATAGCCAATGCCTAAGCGCCCCCCCCAACAGACCCGTTTCAGGGTACTTCTCCCTACTTACACTTGTCTAGAGTGTGTAATTTTGTTGTAAGTTACTGTGCCTTGGCTACTGTATTGTTAACCTGTTATTGCTGTCTGTACTGCTTTACGTGTTACTGCTGCTTACTGGAATGTTTGTACTGATGATCTAGGGGTACCAGGTACTGGCACAGCCAATGCCTAAGCACCCCCCAATGGACCTGTTCCTCTACTCCTATTGTCCCTGGACCTCCACAGCCCTACCCCACCCTGCCTGAACACTGTTTCCCCTGCCCGGATACAGTTCCACAACCCTGGACATTAGCCACACCATCAACCGCTGAAACCACTCACCCGCTGTACCTTACCCCCGAACCCCGCTATCTTTAGCCTCCCTCCGCCCACGGCTCCACGATCCTGGGCTCCTCTAGTAGGCTCCGCCACTAAAACCGCCACCCACGCTTTCACCCCATATTCTCACACTCATCAATCTGTCCAGCCTCGTGACGGTTTCCATGGACAAGGTCTCATCCCTCAGCCCTGCCGATTTCCGCCATATCCTCCTAACACTGACTTTTCGCTTCTACACCCCCTAGTTAGACCCGTTTGCTCTTAACCTCCGCAGCCCTCCAACTACCCCGACTGAGCACCGACTCCCTGCCCGGGAACAGTACCACAACCCCAGTACTTGCACCTTCCAGCCGCTGATGCAGCTCCTCCACGACTCACCCCAACCCGCCATCCTAACTCCTGCCTGACTTCTTCGGTTCCATAGGAACCGGGCTCCTTCTTGAGTGGTTGCACCGCTCAAAGCCTCCCTGTGGCCATCTTCACCTCTGATCCCTCCCTGCAGCTCTCTCTAGCTGCCTGCGGTTCCATGGACTCAGTCTCTTCCTGTAGCCTTCTACCGCTTATGCCACCATATCCCCCTCACCCAGACATATACCGTAAGCCCCCTGCCCCATCCAAATGTTCCCCTGCTTCACTCCTCCTCTGGCCACTGATGCCTATCATGTCCTTTCCTGCCCCATTTTTGTGCCACCTTTTACCCCTCTATAGCCCCACTGCAGGTGGTGTCTCCCCTGCCTCCAGCTCTGCCTGACCTACCCTCTCCCCCCACCTTGACCATGTACCACTACCATCCATTCACCACCCCACACCCAGACCCCCCCGTCCTGCCTCCTTCATCCCTGCTGCCACCTTAACGACTTAGCTGCAAGGTTGCCTTCCCGAATCCCCCCTTTTTTTACCTGCTCACCCAGTTCCCCCTCCCCATTCTTTCCCCTCCCTGACCCACCTGTCCTTTGGATCTGCCCTGTATACCTTTACCCGCCCACTAAATGCTACCTGTACACTGTAAATCTGCTGTTTTCTTGACCTGTTGATTGTCTCTGAAGCTGTACTTTTTATTGCCTTTTACTGAAAACTGTTCTCTGTATTGTTACTGCTTCCCTGTATTATGTAAATGAACTCTGCATTGTTACTGTACCTCCCGGGTCGTGCCTGAAAATAGTCACCTGTTTGGCTAGCGCACCTACCCGGTAAACAAAAACTAAATAAATAAACTGAGGAGCCTCAGAAGGGCAAAGGTTATCAAGAATTCTCTACAGCCAGAGAGATCTTGTCACATAAATTTTAAAATGTCTCAGTATGCCAAGAAAGCATTCTAGTGATAAAAAAACCTTGGAGTGGCATTCTCTCTAATACATGTAAGATGCGCTTACAACTTACATTCCAATTGTCCTGGTATATTAAAGGACAGATAATGAGAGACAAAATCCTGAAATTAGGTATAACTGCAAGTTGAAAACAAGCCTCAAATTAACCTACACATATAAACATGATGCATGAAAGTATCACTTGTAAGTGTAAGGCCAATACTTGTCAAGGACCCCCAAGAAAACGAGACCATGAGCCTGATAAGTGCAGATTTCAACACAGAGTCTGTGTATAACAAAAATGCACAGAATCAGTCTAAGCAATCTAAATGAAAACCCAAAGGAATTACACCTTTTATGAACCCCCAAGTAAATGAGATATGCATCTTAATATGAGCAGTTAAAAATGTGACAGTGTGTAATCCAACCACTGACAACTAATATAAGGAAATAAATGCACACTATATGTGAAAACTAAGTGTCCTAGCTACATAACAATTGCCCCATGCCACGCTCCACCCACACATATGTGTGTACATACACACCACACCCCACACACACACACACACACCTGCACACCCCACACAACCACAACACACAACAAATATAACAAAACACATTCCACACATACCACACCACTCACAACAAACAAAACACACACACACACACACACACACCATACCACAACACACAAAAACACAACACACACCAAACACACACAAAACACACACATACATACATACATGGGTTTGTATGAGAAATCCAGGCATGGACTAGGTCTATTTTTTTCAATAAGCTATGCACATTCATGTGCAAGCATTTCAGTCCTTTAGTGGCTGCAAAGATTCTCGGCGATGCTACTGGCTGTGGCCAGCCAGGGTTCAGTTCAACATTACCAGCACAAATAAGCTGCAGGAAGATAACATATTTGATCCATCTGCAGAGAAATTTTAATTTAATAGAACTAGAGTACCTCCGTACACGATGGGTGTGCAGTGTGTCTGTGCTGGTGTAGCAGAGGAGTGTTGGGTATAAGACATAGAAGATTTGGGATGCACGGAGTCACCATGGGCAGGTGGCAGTAAGGCATATAGCTAATAGGAATGTGGGAAAATTCCAGATGTGATTCATAAGGATGCAGGTAGCCCAGGTAGGAGGGAGAGGGTGGGACCCAGACACAGAAGTTGTAAGGTTAAAATTTAGGTTGGAAGGACAAGACATTGGAATTGGGGACAGGATCAGAGGAAGGGGGCTGTATGCATAAGGGAGTATGGAAAAAAGGAGGAGTAAACCTGGGGGCAAGAACATGAATAGACAGGGAATGTGATCCTTTATGGTGTTAATAAAGGAGCTGGTTCTTGGAGCTTTTACAATACAGTCTTAGCGCTTACCCGATTACCAAAAAATTAAAAATAAATCAAGTCTTTAAATGCTTATATTCTTTTATGTTTAAAAGGCCACAGTTTGAATATTAGAGGTTGGCATAAGCTGCTTACAGCCTCAGATCAGGAATAGACAGGAATCAAATACTGCTGCTGTAAGCACCAATCCCAAAAAAGAAACCCACCCTGTGGAACGCAGGACTTTTAGAAGGACTCCACTACAAATGAGCTTGACTTAATGGTTACATTCCCTAAAACTGAAGTCTTTGATTGTAGACAGTGACAATCCCTCCCCCATATGTGCAACAAAAGACATGATACTGCCAATGAAGTGGAAAGTCTCATCTCTCCCCACCCCAGACGTGAAAAAAAGAATGCAACCTGGGGGGGCAGCTAGGGCTGAGCTGACTAGGTTTTGTTGAATAGCAACTGTCTGGCCTAGACCACAGTGCTGATACCTGTTGCAGGAGTCTGGGGTGAAGGAAGAAGCTAGCTGAGACAGCTTTCTAGAATGTAATGAGTGCACCCAGATGAGCTGCTGAAAATGCAAACCACACCAGCCGGCTGGTCTTATACTGCATTTTTCCCCATTCGTTTCAGCCAGCTGTTTATTATTTATTTTTATTTATTGAAATGTTTCACCAGGAAGTGGGTGTAAGCTCAGTGGTTGCAGCACTAGGACAGTATTAATTTCTTGGGGCCAGGGTTCAATTCTCAGCAGGACACATTATTTTTTTCTCACTACAGTTTGTGAGTTAATTGCTAAGAAGTAGCTAATACTACACCAAAAACATCTAATTGTCATCTCGACTATTTCAAAATAATCACACAAGACAATACACTGGGTGGCATTAAATATACTTCATGCATGCCCACATTTCCAATTAAATATTAAAAAATGTGAAAAGGAGGCTGTATAGAATAGTGGTTAAAGGCACTGAGCTGCAAACCTGGAGACCTGGGGTTGAATCTGACAGCCCCCACTTGCATACTGTGTGACCCCACAGCAAGTCACTTAACTTCCTTGTGCTCCCAGGTTGCACCTGGAAACAAGTTCTGGCTTAGTGTGCCTTTACAATTTTCCCTTTCCTCCAAATTATGTAAATATAATTGTATCTTTTCTTTAAAGATAAGCTTGATTGGTGCTCTTTAAATGAGAAGCAAGGCCACCTTGTGTAACAATGCCAAGAATGCAGGTCATAACTGTGGGAAAATGTATTTATATGATCCCCTTAACTATTCCTTGAACTGAACTAATTACTGATTTTGTAAGAAAGCTGCCCAATCAAAAGTACAATTATGAAAACAGAAACAGCAGTGATTTTTCGACCTCTTTATAGTCTGGTCAAAGTGGCATTTCATTCTGAGTAAGGTAAGTAATCAGACTAAATGGCCACATATCCATCAAGTTTTCACAGCCTCACAGAACTATTTCTTTAGTGTTTTTTTACATTCTGTTGTAGTTTTTGAAATCTCAAGACATCAGCCTGCAAGGACAAAGCACTCATACCAGGATACTGGGCTGGGAATTGGGTACACAGAACTTGGGGACAAAGAACACAAATCTGAGGACAGGGGATACAAGACTGGGGACAAGGGGACACATCACATTGGGGACAGAGGACACAGGACTGTGGATGGGGGACACAGGCTGGGTTAGAAACTAATTCCTTCATTAAAAACACTTAGCAAACATGACCAAGACCCCACTATGTGGTCCAGTTATGCTGAAAGCAACCCACAACTGGAACTGTAAGTATAAAAGGCACCTAGAGATAGGAAGAAGAAGATAGCTAGATAGATATCTAGAGAGAGAGAGAGAGAGATACCAGTATAGTGAAAAGATCGTACTATATGGCCCCGATATTCAGAATTGTATCTGGCAAAGGCACAAGTGGTGGTGCGGTGCAACTGAGTTGTGCTGGAATATCAAAGGGAGATATTCAAAAAGTTGTGCCATGGTGCATCTCTTCTGAATATAGAACGTAATGCGCATGGCACAAATACAATGCACAGGCGCAACCCTCAGACAGGTCTGAATACCAGGAATGGGAATGTTCCATTGCAACTGTAGCTGTGCCGGGCTTGATTCCCAGATATTCAGACCTGGATATGCAAATGGGTAAATTATGCATTCAAGGTGCCAATGGGTCCATTTGCATGTCATTATGGCCCCATTTGAATGTGTTGTGCAGGGCTGGTCAGCGAAATGCACATGGCACCCTGCACAGCATGCAGTCCCTGTACCAGGGACCACAGTAGTACCCCCTCCCCTTCCTGTGCCACTGATCACCATTATAAAGATGTATAAACTCCCTGGTGGTCCAGTGGTCCCCCCTCCATGCCCCTAACCCCAGTTACCTGAAATAAATGAAGTTATATTCCCTGGTAGTCTAAGGGTACCCCCCCACTCTACCGGTAACCCTGATCGCCCATACAGTTTATTTGTTTATGTGTTGAATTGTTTCACCAGGAAAGGTACACTGAGCAAAAAGTTGCTCATCTCCTGGTGTGACCTGGGAGGAGGGGTACAAAGAAGGGGGTAACGTGCAGGTTATCACTGAGTGTAACATTTAACATTACAGTTTGTGCATTGGAGAGGATAATGCGCAGGTTTTCAAAGTAGGATACATATAACATTATATTTATTACATTACATTAATGTATACACTTAGTAGGAATTATGGCTGAGTAACAGGCTAACAGGTTGGGATACAGTTAGGCACAAGACACGTAGATCCAAGCATGGAGCAGTTTTCATGGAATGGAAGTGCAGTAAGACAGCAAGACAGCAAAAGAGTAATAAGTGCAATAGTTGGTTTAATAACCCAGCTTAGTAGTGTATGCTAGGTGCCACTGGTCAGGCAGTTGGGGGTACAGGGCACGAGGGGCGGGCACAAGAGGATACTCATGTGCAGGCACAATTTACCATGAGGTAATTAGCCATGGCAGTAGCAAGGGAGTGAGTGGAGGAGGCATGATGAATTTGGGGAAGAAGTTCATTCCAGAGTTTAGGGAAGTGATGTGAGAAGGCTGCTTGTCTCATGGAGGACCTCCTCCTAGGGATTAATAATTGACAGAAGTCATGTGATCTAAGGGCATGGGTCAGCATGGGGGGTGGTGATAGCAAGGAGGAGAGGTAGGATGGGAAGGAACCAAGCCAGAATTTCAACACAAACTTAGCACAGTGCAGCTGGCAGCAATTTTCGAGGGAAGGGAATTCAAGAGAACGGTAGAGATCACAGCGATGGGTGTGGGGGTGCATTGAGGGTGAAATGGCAAGAAACGTTAAAGAGGGGTCCAGTCTAGATAAAGTGGGCTTGGAAGCGGCACTGTAGACTATATCACAGTAGTCAAATGATGGAATGATCATCTTCAGCACTAGTTCATGCCTCACGGTTAGCAGGAGGCTGCTGCGGTTCCTGTAAAGGGCACCAAGCTTAGGGTGCAGTTTTTTCAGGATTGTGTCAATGTGAATGGAGACAGATAGGTGTTGGTTGAGCCAGACTCCCAGGTACTGGAAGTAGGGAGTGTTTTCCAGTACAGTCCCATCCAGAGTGTGGAAGGAGAGGAGGGTGGAGAGCCTGGACAGGCATTGCCTTGTGCAGAAGGTCATGGTGACTGTTCTTTTAGCATTTAGGGAGAGCTGATGAGAGCTGAACCGGTTCTGAACTTTGTTGAAGTCTGCCTGAAGGTTGATAGTTACCTCTTCCAAGGAAGAGCCAGAGGTGAATAGAACAGTGTCATCTGCATACATCTGGATTGACGTAGTTGAGCAGATTAGTGGCAGGTCATTAAGGAAAATGGAAAACAAAATTGGGCAGAGTACTGAACCCTGGGGGATCCCAGCGGTCATAGAGAGGGGGGTAGATGTGTCATCCAAAATTCTGACTGATTGGGTCCTACCTGTGAGGTAGGTGCTGAACCAGCTGATGGCTGATTCAGTAAGGCCTGCTTCCGAGAGGCACATTAACAGGAGGGGGTAGGAAGCAGTGTTGAATGCTTTGGCGAGGTCGATAAATATGGCTGTGGTGATCTGCCCTCTATCCATGCAAGACAGAATGGTGTCAGTGAGCCTTGTAAGGGAGGAAGCAGTGGAATGGCTTTTCCTGAATCCTGACTGGAACAGCATGATGAAGTTGGAGTCAGAGAGGAAAGATTTCAGTTGAGTGAGCACAAGATGTTCTGGTATTTTAGCGAGGGTGGGGAGGAGAGAGATAGAGCAGTAATTTGAAGTGGAGGTGGGGGTGACCCCCTTGGGAGGGGGATGATGACAGCATGTTTCCATGTCTGGGGGATGGTTGCAGTTGGCAAAGCAATGGTTTAATAGGTTGGCAAGCAGGGTTGCGATGGTGGGGGCAGAGAGGTAGAGGAGTTTGGTGTCCAGTCCATCTGGGGATTTACCTTTTTAAGGATTTAGAGTTAGTAGGGCTTTTAGTGCATTGATTGGCAAGATATCTTTGAAGGAGAAGTGCAGGGCCTGAGGATTCTTAGATACTACAGGAGATACTGTGGAGTAGGGGTGGGCTGGGAAGACAGTAGTGTAGAAGCACACATGGAGAAGTATATGTTGAACTTAGTGGCGACTGCACTAGGATCCAAGAGGAGGGTGTTGTTTACATTTAAGAGTGGAGTAGGACTGGCAGCAGGTGGAGAGAAGAGGGAGTGAATGACCTTACAGATTTTGGAGGGACTATTTAAGTTAGATGTGAGGGTGGAGCTAAAGTATTCCACTTCAGCTTGCTGAGTTGCTGTGGTGCATTTATTGCATAACATGCAGTAATTGGTGAAGTCTTGAGGGAGGTGAGATGATTTGTGAGCTCTCCAAGCTTTATCATGGGTGTTTTGACATACTATAGATTCTTGAGTAATCCATGGCATGTGGTTGCCACGTACCCTAGTGTGATGCAGAAGGGCATGAGTTTCCCAGATGTTGAGCAATGTGGTTTGGAAGTGTAGGAGGGCACCATCTATTGAGTGTAATGTAGTGGTGGAGTCCCAGTTTGCTAGGGCTAGATCTTCTAGTAGGGGGGACAGATTGAGGGATTTGTAGGAGCATTGGAATAGGAATTTTGGGCGGGTTTTGGGGTGATGAAAACATATCCCTGGTGGTCCAGTGAACCCCCCCACCCACACAGGACCCCCAGCTCACCCAGTTCCCCATGGTCATCAGCGGGCAGCAGCACACCCACCCACATACCTCCATGGCTTCCTACCGAATGACAGCTTACAGTATTGGCTGCAAGCCCATTGGTCCAAAGTGTGGACCAATGGGCTTGCAGTTCATACTGTACTTGCAGTTCTTACTGTAATAGTCAGTAATAAATATGTGAATGAATGATACTTCATTCACATATTTGTGACTGACTATTACAGCATGCACTGAAAGTCCATTTGGTCCACAATGTGGACCAATGAGCTTGCAGCCAATACTGTAGCTGTCATTCAGCAGGCAGCAGCGGAGGTATGTAGGTGAGTGTTCTGTTGCCTGCTGATGACTAGGGGAGCTGGAGTGGGCTGGGGAATCCTGGTGAAGGGAGTGAGAGATGCCACTGGACCACCAGGGACATGTTTCACAACTGTTTGGGTGATCGGGTATTGGTGGGGTGGGGGGTGTACCACTAGGCTACCAGGGAATATAAATTAATTTATGTCAGGCAATCAGGGTTATGGGCATGGGGGGTATCACTAGACTACCAAGGAATTTTACATACTTTATTATGGGTAATCGGGGTTACAGGTGGGGAGGGGGATCCGCTGGACCACCAGGGACATATGTGGGTGCTTGTGCATGGTGTTCTGGGGGGAGATCACTCACGGCTGTTGGCTGCTGTGTTATGCCTTGCATTATGGCAGCTTGACTGTGGGTGGCTACCATTTGAGCAATTTATTTCAGGCTCAGCTTTGTGCCCCAGTATGTGGCGCATCTCAGGGTTGTGCCAGCATATGCACTGCACATCAAGGTCTAAATATCAGGATGTGCCACATATGCATGGGCAAATACCCTGGAGATGTGCCACATACATTATCTTTGCACCCCAGCACATGGGAAATTATGCTGTGCAATTCCCCCTTTTGAATATTGTCCCAGGATGCATTTCTGTGGTTGTGCTGGTGCAACTCAGTTGCACCAAGTGCAACCCCTTTGAATATCTCAGCCAATATGTCCACTAATGTGTCTGTCACAACCATATATGATGAACAGAAGAGGACCACACACACACACTCACTCACTCTTACAGAACTGTATACAAGACTTTTGCATGTCTTTTCCAGTGTTAACTGATGTTTCTGTTTTCTTTCATGTCCCCCCCACCAGCTTGGTATTATTTTAGAGTCCAGTTAAATCAATTATGGGATTATGAAAACTAAATTCAGTAATCAGCTCATGTTCTGGCCCCGACAACTCTCACTCTGACAGACGAATCAAATTATGATGACAAAACTTTTCTTTCACTCCCTCCCTACTCAATTCTAGGCAATTTATAGACTCTGACTAGATATCAGAACTTATATAAACTCTAACATACAATGCAGGTTATGGAATCTTTCACTGCTGCATACTGTTCTAAGGCTAGATACAGGGGATTCTGGAATTTGTAGTAACAGAAGATGTAAAAAAGTGTTAACTCCTTTTGTTGTGATGGTGATTGCTACAATTTACTACAGCTTGCAAATTACAGAATCACATTAAAACAGTTAATTCAGTTGAAGGGAACATGCACACCAACTATCATACAGTATAGTGCAAGCAACAGAGGAACTCCAACAAGTATACTAATCATAAAACAACTGCTGTGAATGGCTTTGTGATGTGTGTGTGTGTGTGTGTGTGGGTGGGGGGGTGTATTATCAGCTACATCAGAACAGTAGGCAGCAGTGGGAGATTCAATAGCACATAATGCATGATAGAGCTTTTGTTTAATCTCCAGTTAGATCAGCCCTGTGTGACTGTGCATGGCCCAGGGAGGATGACAGGACAAGCAAGCAAAACATCAGAACTTATATAAACTCCAACATACAATGCAAGCTACTGAATATCTCACTGCTGCATATTGTTCTAAGGCCAGTTGCAGAAGATCCTGGGCTTTGTAGCAACAGAAAATGTAAACAGTGTTAATAATCCTTTTTGTCCTGATGGTGTTTGCTACGATTTACTACAGCTTGCAAATTACAGAGTCACACTATAACAGTCAATTCAGTTGAAGGGAACATACACATCAACAATCATACAGTACAGTGCAAGCAACAGAGGAGGACTAGATAGGCATCTCATATAGGATTGTGCACTTTCTCTATGCAGAAACCCTGATGCACCTGTCACAGAACACGTACCCTGGTAACACCCTTGCCTGCAATTTTTATGTATTTTATTTTATAAAACATCATTGGTTAGCCTTGTTTTCATATACAAACTGCAGTGTAACTTTCACACACACACACACCCCACACTCCTATGAGGAGTGCCTGACTCACCATTAGTGCACACCCCTTTAATTCTGGATCCACCTCCAGGTTGCCTTGATTGGTACTTGGCTTCTCCCATTTAAACTACATTTACTTCATACTGAGGTTGACTGGGCTGGACCCACTCCATGAACTTATATAAATTAACATACAATGTAGGCAACTGAACCTCTCACTGCTGCATACTGTTCTAAAGCCAGCTGCAGGAGATTCTGGGATTTGCAATAAGAGAAGATGTAAGCATTTGTAACCCATTTTGTTCTGATAGTGAGTGCTACAATTTACTACAGCTTGCAAATTTCATAGCCACATTAAAACAGAGCTAATTTAGTTAAAGGGAACATACACACCAAATATCACTAGTTTTTCTTGTTATTGACAACAAAGGAACACAACAGTGATGATAAGAGTATATCACATGATTTGCATCTTTTGCAATTATCTGCAGTCTGCCAATTTTACCATTTGTACTGGTTTCTGAGTGACTAGAGTTCTAGACTTTGAGTCTCTCTGATAAGGTCCTCCATGTTGTAGAGGCATCTCAAAAGGAGTCAACTTGTCAGTGCTATGCCTTCAAATGGGAGCACTTTTTCCATTTCATGCCAGAGCAGGGAGCTTGAGCCCCCCTCTTGCCCTGTGGCTAGCATCCTGGATTACTTGTGGGCCATCTCTCAATTGAGCCTAAGGTCGATGATCCTGAAGGTGTACCTAGCATGCTAGCCCAGTGGCATGGAGGGCTGAGGCACTGGCACCTTCCTCTTCCCACACTGGTGACCCGGGGTCTGGAATGGACTCAGGTTGCTCAGAGGCTGGCAGAGTGAGGGAGGATTGAAGATCCATGTACAAGAAGCTTGCAGTATGTAGCTGCAACCCACCAGCCTGGAGCCACCACCAGCTGCCATCCAGTCAGATACCTCCAGCAGCCCAGTACCTGAATTTAATCTTTTGTAAGAGATACCACCTCTAGTAGTTGAGGGGGTCATTCATACTCAACGACCATTCAATGCTTTAATGCTGTCAATCTGATCTCTTTCATAGACATTACATTCAGAATAAAAATCAAGAAAATACACATTTTAGACACTTACTCATTTGGGGCAGATTCAAATCATAGCTCTGAAACCTAATGCCAAACCTCAGTGCCTCCACTCCTCCATTTTTTTTGTGTGGCTGTGATCAAGACCCTTAATGGAGGAACAATGAGACTGCTCTTTTGTAACTTGAATTTGCTTCTTGCTCTGGAGCGAATGGTTAATAGTCATTACTCTCACCTATGCAGAGATAATGAACACTGGCTTTGGATTAGTGAAAGGGAAGGGCCTTGAGGGGCCATCCAATCCTCATCAATATCCAATTCTTTGTTTCTGTGAACATGTTAGATATTTAGTGTTATTGAATCAATAGGTTGCATGCTTGCCTCTGGGGCCAGAAGGACATAGGCTGGTGCCCGACACCAGACCAGGAAATTGGGCTCATACCAAGTATTGATACTGTAGGGTTGCACCTGGGTATGGGATGTACTACAGTTAATGTTGAGGTGCTAGCCTTTGTATGAGATGTTAAACTAAGGTCCCTTCTATCCATCATTTCTGGTTGTCCAGGTGGAAGTTAAAGATCCCATGGAACTTAATGCCAAAGTCAAGGAACTTTTTATTTTGAAATCAGTTAGCAAATTATAATACAATATTCAAAAATATATCATGTCATTATTCCCTACCCCTAGAACCCACCCCCTTATTATAACACTTGGTTCATGCAATTTCTGCTACACAGTATTTCTAGTGACATCATTACAGGGGGTATTGAAAGGTTTTCCCATTTGTTATGGAAAGCTTCAGTCTCAATTATTTGCAATTCCTTCTAATATAGGAACCTATTTAAGACCTGCAATTGTCCAACCTTGATTTCAGGTGCGATCTCCTGGTTAGCATAAGAGATACTTGGCACTGTGGTTGCCATAGAAAATATTTGAAGATGAGGAATACCAACTAATGCATTCCCATCTCACACTTCCCTTGTGGAAGGGAGTTTGGGCTATAAACAATCCATCCATCCTGTGGATTGCACAGAAGAGGCTCCCGTTAAACCCTCAAAACATAGCCCCAATGTTGTGACTAAAGAAGCATTGTGAGAATAAGCTCTTTATTATTTTGTTTTACTTTACAATGGAGGCTATTGGATAGTACTGTTTAAACAGGCTTTAATGCATTAAGTTTGTTTTTAATTATAGTCACACAAGCAGACTTAACCGTATGATTGCATATCACTTTTTTATGAGGATCCTTGCATTTTTCATATCACAAAAGCCACACTTTAAACATAGAAATTTACAGCAGATAAGAACCGATAGGCCCACCCAGTCTGCCCATTTTCTCTACCTGTTGCAGAAACCACAGACCCTAGTTGATCTCTGGCTTTGTTCTCTTTCCTATCACTTGGGTTTGGCAACTTGCTTGTTGTGCTGCTTCACAAGGGACCACCATCCTACAATGGAAACAGTCTGACCCAAATTCCTTACTTGTAAGTAAGTAAAAATGGTATTTATATGAGGCACCCTTCCAAAGCTCAGGGCACTTTTACAAAATTTCACATACTATATTAAAAGCCACGGCAATTTAAAACACAATTTACATTTCTGAGAATGCTTGTTTAAATAAAAAGGTCTTAAGAACTGTTTTAAACCCTTCTACAGTTAGGCTATTGTGTATCTGCCAAGGTAGAAGATTCCACAGGGTAGGTGCCATAAAGGCAAAAGTTCTTCCACCAGATGTTTTCAGGGTTACCCTGTGAATCTTTAGCAATCCCTCATCAGAGGATCGGAGGGAATGGGAGGGGCAATAAGGAATCAGGAGCTCTTTTAGGTAGTGGGGTCCAAAACCATGTAGAGACTTATAGGTCATCAGTGCAACCTTGAAAGTGATCCACCACTGTACAGTCAGCCAGTGCAATTCACACAGCACAGGTGTTATATGGTTGGATCTCGAGCTTCCAGTCAACAACCTAGCTGCTGAATTTTTCACCAGCTACAAGCGGCAGATATCCACTCCTGGCAACCCTAGATAAAGGGCATTGCAGTAATCAAGATGACTAGTGACCAAGGCATGGACCAGGGTAGGAAGATCATCCAATGGAACCAAGTGTTTCACCAGTGCTATGTTCCTTAGATGGAAAAAGGATGATTTGACTTCAGCCGACACCTGTGCCCTCAGTGTTAGGCCCTCGTCAAACACAACATCGAAGTTATGCACCTGGCCGGATGCCATTAGCGGGGTCCCTCCCAGAGCTAAATCTGAGGGTTTTCCTGCCCATGAGTTTGACATCCTGACCCCTGGCTCCACTACCAATATCTCTGTTTTTCCTGGGTTCAAATTCAGCCAGTTGGTACTCATCCAGTTCTGTATCTCTAGCAGGCAATTGTTAAACACTGCACTTGAATCAGACTCTTGCTTGGGCATAAACAACATGTAGAGCTGAGAGTCATCAGCATAGCATTGAAAACTCAACCCATACTGCCTTATAATGTCCCCCAATGGGAGCATATACACCCCAAATAACATGGGGGACAACATCGAACCCTGTGGCACCCCGCTACGCAGGCAGTGAGAGGCCAAGGAATAAATCCCTGACACTACTCTCTGAGTCTATGCTGCAGGAAAGATTGAAACAACTGTAGACCACCCCCCCTTAGTCCACAGAGAAACCACAGGCATTTGAACAATATCCCATGATCTACCGTGTCATATGCTGCTGTGAGATCAAGGAGAACTAAGATAGAATGGGCTCTCCAATCTCTCACCATCAGGAGATCATTCAGTACCCATACAAGAGCTATCTCAGTGCTATGCTGCTTCCTGAAGCCAGACTAGAGAGGGTCATAGATACTGTGGCTGGCTAAATGATCCTCCAGCTGCAGAGCGACCACCTTCTCAATAACCTTCCCCAAAAAGGGGAGGTTTGAGATTGGTCTGTAGTTTTCTGGGCAGTTGGGATCAAGGGAGGGCTTTTTCAGAAGGGGGCGCACTACGCCTTTAAGAGATCTGAAAAGATCCTCTCTCCAATGATACCACCACTATCCCAGTAAGGATTGGGCCGATAGCCTCTACACACCCCACCAGTAGGTGAGTAGGGCCTGGATCCAAACTACAGTAGGTTGGACGCAAAGTCTGGATGATCCTCACTATATCCATGACTACCGGATGACTAAAGGTGAACCAAGTTAGTTGGGCATTAGTGCCACTCAGTTGATCAGTGCAAGACCCAATGGGGAGGCACTGGCTGATCTCATCCATGATGGTGGACACCTTATCAGTGAATAACATTGCAAACTCCTCACACTGTAACTGTTACAAAGCTCGACTGGCTTGAAGACAGACTGGATTGCACAGTCTGTCCACAGTCCGGAAGAGCTGGGCTGGTCTGTTCCTCACTGTAGCAAGTTCCCTGGACAGGAAATCTGCCTTCTTATGAGAAATTGCTAACTGATAGATCTTATAATGATTCAGCAGTCTAAGCCTGTCCATCTCCAGGTGAGTTTTCCACCAGCGTCTCTCCAATCTTCGACCCTGTCTCTTCAACTCACGGATCTCCCTGGTAAACCATGGAGCCCCTGGATGAAGAGTACATGGACGAACTTGGGATGGAGCAATGACATCCAGGGCCCTCATAACTGCCCTATTATAGGCTAGCACTATGGGCCCTGGGTCAGTACTATCCATTGGCAATCCCAAGAAGACCAGCTCCATCATCAGACCTTCTGAGGTAACTCCTCCTAAAGGACAGAACTGTACTATCTCCTTTGGGGTAGACCTCTTTTGGGGGGCTGTGAAACTAAACCTTAGGGTGTGATAACCAGACCAACCAATAGGCTCCACCTCCACATCAGAGACTTCCATCCCCAGATGGAATATTAAGTCCAATGAGTGTCCCTCCTCGTGAGTTGCAGAGGTAATAACCCGTGTCAGGCCCAATGAGTCCATCATTTGGAGGAAGTTTTGTCCAAAAGGTGCGAGTTCATCATTGACCCAGGCATTGAAGTCCCCCAGAATTAACCATCGGGGGGACACCAATACCCTCTCGGTGATGAAGTCTGCCACCTCCCTCAGGAATTCCATCCCATCACCTGGTGGGCAATAAACAAGAAGGATCCTGAAACCTGCACCTGCAGCCCTATCAGCTCTGGCCAGAGTTTGTTTCTATCAGTTCTCAGACTAGGCTGGTTTCTCTGGATTCTGGTTGGCTAGAGGAACTGTCAATCACAGTTCCAGAGCTCCCATTTGTCAGATTAGGTGCCAACCTGAAAAACTACAAAAACTACAGTCTTACCCATAAGCCACCATATTAATGACCCCTATGGATCCGAGGATCCCAAATGGTTTAAACTGGAAGTCCAAGACCTAACATGGTAGCTCCCATTGGGGAGTTTACACTGCAAAGAAGGCAGGTTAAACAACTGGCTCTAATTTAAAAAAAGTAATGAATTAGAAGTACATATTTACAGTACCATGTAGGGCTCCTGCTGCTTCGTTAGTGACAGCAGAGTGGAGCAGATTAGAGAAATGCCTAGCTGATCATAAGATCCAGAACACTCAGACCAAGCCCAGGCTATTTATAGTATACTCTGGCTGTGACACTTAAAGGGGCAGTGCGGAGAGATTGGCAGGGCACTCTCATGCAGATCAAAGAAAGCACCAACAACCATGGATTTAATAGCCTTGAAGTACTTCTGCTTGGCAGAGGGCATTAATGGAGCCCAGTAAGATACTTAAGGTAAGCTATCTGATTTTATTGGGGGGAAGGGCTACACATGTCAAAACAGTGACTCACCAAACAAAAAAAAACTCCCCAAAGAAAAATGCATCCATTTACCACTGCTGAAGTACATCCATTATCAGGCTACAATAAAAACAAAACATCCATCCACAATGCCACAACATCGCATCTCTATATTTAATGTGGGGATCGTCATTGCACTATGCAATAACAATAATAGTGCTATCTGCTGCTACAAGGTGAGACAGCATGAGATCCGGATACAAAACAGAATGCTGCTACTGGGGCCCAGCCCTTACATCTATTGAATGATGATGCCCTGCATCCAACCCCTCTGACACTAAGGTAGAACCTTCTAAACTGTCTCTTGTACTGCCCCATAGGAATTTGTGGCAATGCTTTCCAACATATTTTGACATCTAGGTCCACAAACCATTCTTTGTTACCTCACGCAAACCCAAAAGCCACCAGAAAGCCTCCCCTTTGGAGTAGCACCATGGGTTCTACTCCTGGGTCTTCTGCCACACTAAGCTTTTTCCTCTTACAAGTTCTCAAATCCTTCCTTGAACTGCTGTCTTATACTCTAAATGGCTCCTCCCCCTGGAACTAAAGGGATCCTTCTTCTTAACCAAATAATGTTCATAATCTTACCACCAAAAGAGTTCCCACTAGCTTTGTGAAGACTAGTAACTGGTGCCCTCTCCCTAACAGAAGGGAGAAAGGTATTTCTCAGCACCTCCATGTTAAAGATGACTGGCCATAGCAGACAGGTAGATGCACCCTCTGCATTAATCTTTTGTTTGTAGGGGGTTGTCAAACTCCCTGTAAGTTCATGGCCAGTGTGATGTCTTGAGTGAGTGTTTTTCATCACTTGGGGATGAGTGCACAAAGTTTTTTATTCATCTACCAGTGAATGTTTTACCCAGAGCACCCTCACCCCTGGTTGTAGCTTTTTTCTGTTTTTTTTTTATAGGAATAGGCTTCCAGATCATGTAGTATCAGCTGATATTGTGCTGACCTTGAAGCTCACCTCAGACTCAATATGACTTTTAAATAAGGGGTGGAAGCCGGCTCCATGGGATCAAGCAATGGAGTATTGTTCTGGCACACTGAAAATCAGGATTTGTGCTTCTAGTCCAGGATGTCAGGAGCAGAGACTGCCAGGTAGGGTTCAGAGTGTCCCTTGGGAGATCTAGTCCTGATGAGAAGGTACTCGCAACTAGATATGCAGCAAATTTAAAATCCACTGGTGAAGTGGCCCCTTCATGGTATTGCAATGCTACTCGAAGTGGCCATTGGAAAGTGCTCACTTCCCCTTGTCATTATGACTTTGCATTATTATTCCACCTTAACACGAAGTAATGTGGAATGACAACAATAGGGCAGCCCCTCCACACATCACATGGCTTACAGTACTGTAAGTCACATGCTTTAGTCAGGCAGGAAGGAAGTGAGTCATACAAGCAGGTATTTTCACTTTTTCGTTTGCAGAGGTAGAAGGAGGACACATTTTGTGTGGAGAGGAGTGTTCGGATTGTTTTTTCTTTGTGTCTCAAGCAAATAGCAGAAAACCAAACAGCTTTTTTAAAAGCTAAATCTTTAGTTTTTTGTACTGTTTTTTTCAGTTCTTTTTGGTGACCGATTTCTTTGTTTTATAAGTTTTGTTATGTGTGTGTGCGTGTGTGTGTGTGTGCATGTTTGTGAGACTGTGAGTGTTTGAAGAAGCCGCCATCACGTGAAGCATTGGAGAGGAAGGAGTCTGTTGTGTGATGGACCAGGAGAGTCAGTGGCCCGTAGTGGAGGAAGGAGTGCGATTATGGGGCCATCGGTGTCATTGACCACTCCGACTGTTTGGTCCTGCCTTCTCCCCTCTGGAAGCAGCAGCACCACCAGTGCCATTGCCACAACATCCACCAAGTCCGCCACCACCACTACCACCAGTAGCAGCTGCAGGAGCTCCAGCAGCACCACCTCCACAGCAGCAGGTGGAGCCCACCCAGGTGTGTGACAGTGCTGCTGGCACTACATCTGCCCCTCCTGTGCCTGGTCCCCCCCCAAGCTCCCCAGTCTGGCAGTTTTTTAACTGTGTGGGGGGGACAGCACCATTGTGGTCTATCAGCCACGTGGTATGCCGGTGCACTGTGGCCCCCTGGGGACACATCTGGGGACTGGTGGCCAGTGCACACATATGTGAGCCACCACAAGAAGGAGTGGCAGACTGTCACCAAATGGGCTAGGCCTCCACCTGCTGACCCTTCTGTGGCAGTGGCAGAGGGTGCTGTGTTGTCCCTCACCGCTGCAGCAGTAGGAGGGCCACAGCAATAGCTGCTCCCCACTACCCCCACCAGTGCCACCAGCACCACCTTCACCACCACCACTATGTGGTTCCCCCCTGCACCAGTGGACCCTGCCACAGTGCCTGCAATGCAGGCAGACCTATCACTGTTGTGGGCTGTGGTGGAGGAAAGTAATGAGAGAGTGGTTGCTGTGCAGCAGCAGGTGGAGCAGATAGAGCAACAACAAGTACAGATAATGTTGATGCTCCATCTGCTGCAGCAACATCATGGGATCCCCATTAGCTTATTTTTTCCCCACACCTCCTCCCCCCACCCACTGTTGTAGTGTTTTGTGTTTTTTTATGTTTAATAACAGACAGAGGCCACACAGTATTAGTTTATAGGGAAGCAGTCAGCAACAGGAGGTTCTGCCCCCTGCAAGGCTTACCCTCCGGTTAAACCTTTTAAATATGTTGCAGCATTTTTCTCGTACCGCAAAATACTTTGTTTTAATAAAGGAAAGTCAGTGACCCAGAAGTATGGTGGATGCCATGGGGGCTCCATTATGTGTAAGGTGCAATGGTGGCCGTACTTTGTGCTTCAATACAAAAGTATTGGTATCCGAGTTGTCTCTGCACACCTTTCCTTACACATAATGGAGCCACCCAGTCTGTCCCTGCACTCAGCAATGTAGTGATGACGTGATGCCAGGGAGAGTGCGGGGCATCTCGGAGCCTTGTTAGTGTAAACGCGAGCCCACGTTCACCACAAACTGACCATTATAACATAAAGAAACATTTGGAAAGCTGCAGGCCATTCAGTATAATAGAGCACGCCCCACACTCTCTCTCTCTCTCTGCATCACGTCATAATGTTGCTGAGAGTGGTGGTGGAACTTAGGTGGCTGTTCAGAAGGGAAAGTCCTCCGGGACCCGATTTAATGAAATTACGAACGTTTTTGCCAGAAAAGTATTGCACTATGTAAGGACATGTTGAGCAAAAAAGATTCCCCTTGAGGTAAGGCACCCATATATTGGGTGCAATACCATAACTATGCAACTTTGTGAATCTCTTTAAAGCAGCAGTGCAGCAATCTGTTGAAAATTTTGACCTATACTTTTTTATGCTTTTTTTGCCACTTTACACATCCTGACTTGTATGATACTATTGTTTCCAGTATTTGAGTCTGCTTTACTACTTTTTTTCATGTCTGAAATTATAAAAGGAGCATGCCTTTTAACACGGTGCGGACCAGGTCTTCATCAGTATTTTCCGCTGCTTTTCTTCATCACTTGTTATATATTACTTCTGTTGTAAAAGTAACAGTTATGCAGCAGGCAATGTTTTATGACCTCACAGAACAATATTTGTTCAAAAACAGCTGCAAATAGTGATAAAAACCTGGTCAGAACAATATTAAAAGGTGTGCACCTTTTTTTTTTTCGAACATGAGCATGAAAGCTAATATGAATGAAAAGAATGGTATCATACTGTACAAGTCAGGAGGTAACTATTGGCTGGCAATGTAAAATAACATAGAAAAGTATAGGTCAAATTTTTCACCACATTGTTGCAATACTGCTTTAATTTATAATTTAAGTATGACATTATGTGCTCACAATCACAACACACAAAATGTATCTGTCTTGTGCCCAGAAAACTACCAAGTGCAACAGAAGTGAAAGGGGAATGTTAAATCATATGCAAAGTCCCCCAGAATTTATTGCACAGTCAATTATGCACACAGTGGTCACACAGAGTCCCCAGAATTTTTCTGCATCCGCAAAATGCATCTGTCTTGGGTCCTGAAAATTGTCAAATTCTAAGTAAGTGAAATGGGGGTGTTATGCCACATGCAAAGTCCCCCAGAATTTATATTTGTATTTTCTAGGTGGGGGGGGGGTTGACATTTATAGACATGCACTCATTATTGTATTGTTTTGTATCACAGGTCACAGATACTGTTGGTGTGCACGTTCCAGTGCTTGATGAGAACTTTTTGCGTTGAAATTGGAAATGGAATACTCTCAAGCCAGTGAAGGTAAGCATTTTTTGTTGGGGGGGGGAGCATATTTGCAGGTAGGTCTCATTACTGGTTTATTATTTGGTTACTTCTTCACAGATTTCATCTGCAACCTTCTCGAGTCCAGTTGGTAATGATGGTCATGGTTATCGATTGAAATGACTTCTGCGTGTAGCATGTCTTCCCCAGCCCGGGGGGGGTGGGAGCTGATGTTGAAGAACTAGTTTGGATAAGGCAACTATAGAAACATAGAAACATAGACTTTGATGGCAGATAAGGACCGCTTGGCCCACCTAGTCTGCCCATTTCCCTACCTAGAGGATAAGCTACAGATCCTATTTAACCAACAGCCTATTTCTTCCTACCCATCATAAAAATTGCCTTATGTCTGTCCCATGAATTCTTGAATTCTCCCACGTTTTAGACCCACAACCTCCTCAGAAGTCTGTTCCATGAATCCACCACCCTCTCTGTGAAAATATCTCCTCACATTGCTCCTGAGCCGCCCTCCTCTATCTTCAAATTGTGTCCCTTGTTCTTGCACATCTCTTTTCTGAAAGATGCTACCTCTTGGACTTTGTTGATTCCACTGAGGTACTTAAATGTTTCTATCATGCCCCCTCCCTCCTTTCCTCAAGGGTATACCTATTAAGCTCTTTAGTCTCTCTCTTCATATGGCTTCTCTTGCAGACCCTGCACCATTTTAGTTGCCTCTCTGAACTGCCTCCATTCTGTCTATGTCCTTGCGGAGATGGAGGTCTCCAGAACTGGACACGAGTACTCAGATGAGGTCTCACCAACTGTCTGTACAGGGGGATATAGCTTCCTGTTTTTCACTGGTGATGCCTCTCCCTATATATCCCAGTATTCCCCAGCCCTCCCACCGCCTTCTCACATTGCTTGCCAGCCTTAAGGTCATCTGATATGATTACCCCTAGGTCCCTTTCCATTTCTGTTGTTACTACCTCCCACCAACAACTGTGTAATCTTCCTCTGGGTTTTTGTTTCCCATGTGCATTATTTTGCACTTCTTTGCATTGAATCCAAGCTGCCACACTTCTGACCATTCCTCCAACCTTGCCAGAGTCCCTTCTCATCCTTTCCACGCCTCCTTGTGTATCAACCCTGTTGCAGATCTTTGTGCCATCTGCAAAGAGGCATACTTTCCTTCCAGTCCCTCTGCAATGTCACTTATAATGACATTAAAAGGACTGGACCAGTACTGAACTCATGGTACCCCACTAGTAACCCTCTTTCTTCAGAGTGGACTCCACTTACAATTACTTTCTGTGTCCTGTTGTCCAGCCAATGTTTTACCCAGGCTACCACCCTGGGACCCACTCCCAGGCTGGTTAATTTGACTATTAATCTTTTGTGGGACTGTGTCAAATGCCTTGCTAAAGTCTAGGTAGGCCATGTCCACAGCCCCTCCCTGGTCTACTACTTTGGTCACCCAGTCAAAGAAACCAATTAGATTCATCTGACATGACCTTCCCGCTGTGAACCCATGCTGCCTTGGGTCCTGTGCCCCACCAGCCTCTAGGTATGCCACAACAAAGCATCTGGAAGTTTCCTAAAAAAAGAAGTGACAGGCTTATTACAACTTGATTGCAGCAATAACACATTATGTTTAAGCCACGGTTGTTCCACTGGTATCTGGATTAACACAGATAGTAAACTGTCATACTGCAATCAGCAGATCAATCACAACTTAATTTAGTACCGGGCTGTGTAACAAATACACTGTGCCATTGTCCCTGGTTCTCAACTCAAGTTACATTTCAAAACCACATCTTGTCAAGTAACACAACCTGCGTCCAACTTTTTCAACACTGTCATGGCTGCACAGCTGCAAGTTTTGAATACAGTACATGATATGTTCCAGAAATAGTTTTTGTGACGTACACATGTCACATAATTTCTGAATCCTCACTAGGATTTGTTGCACTCTTTTAAAAGAAAAAAATGAACAGATGAAATAAAATAGATTTACTTACCAGTATGGATTTGAAATGGATATTCCATACGTTCCTGTGTACAGTACTGCTGCTGTACCATTGATACTGACTTTCAGTGAAGGATAATAGTTTGTAGTTAACCTTTAAAAAAACAAAATAAGTTTACCGTGTGTGTTTGACCATTGCAGCTCAGAAAAGCAACAGAAAACAAAACACACTGCTGAAGAAAGTTGAATAGCATAAAAAACATTAGTACACATGCTCACTTGTGCCTGTGGCTGATGGATGTGGTCTCCTGTTTGACTCCCTCTGCCTTGACATGGTCAATGCAATGGGAAAACATTGTCAGAATGACACTGGTGGTGGGTGCTGGTGGTCACAGCTGCAGCACATGATGACATTGCCTCTGACATCTTCCTGCATCTGGTGGTGGTGGCAGTGGCTATCAGTGGTCTTATAGTGGTGGTCAAGGGTGGCACACAAAGTCATTCCCTGTGGTGGCAGTGGCTATCAGTGGTCTTATGGTGGTGGTTAAGGGGGGCACACAATGTCATTCCCTGTGGTGGCAGTGGCTATCAGTGGTCTTATGTGGTGGTCCAGGGGGCACACAAAGTCATTCCCTGTGGTGGCAGAGGCTATCAGTGGTCTTATGGTGGTGGTGGTACAGGGGCCAGGATATATTGTGCTCTCTCTGATGTGACATATGGAATTTGAGTCACACTCTAAGTGGGACATTCATTGAACCATATGAAAAAGAAAACATGTATCATACAACAAATGTGACAGCCTTTTCACAACTCCAATTAAAACCTGCTAACATTAACCTCATCATCATCCTCATAAAGAAAGCTGCCCTCACAGTCATCTATGTCTGAAGTCTAACCACTGGGAAATTCTTTCTCCATTGTGTCATCATCTACATCAGTGGTAGGCCGTTTCATGCTGCCACTGCCAGTGCCACCAGGATAGTCCATGTCTATATCACCAAAAACCATGACTAGGCCGGGGTACAAATACTGAGGTTGCAGTCTGTGCTGGTATGTGCCTCTCATTCATTTTTATAAATGTTAGCAAACTGACATTTGCAGGAGAGAGGTTTGTATGATGATCCCTAAGTACTGCACCTGCTGAGCTGAATACCCTCTTGACACTTACACTGAAGGGTGGGCATGTCAGGTACTTTAGTGCCACTGCAGTCAGCTCTAGCCATTCACTGACTTTTCCACTCCAGTATAAAAGAGGATCATCAGTTTTTGACAGATGCCTGTTTTCAGACAAATATGATTTAACCATTCTCTGTGTCGCACTAAGTCCAGTGGTTGATGCATCATCCTGTTCTCCAGAATCATTTATGTCACAAATCCTCACTTGGGACAAAACCTCCCAAAGTGGGTTGACGCCAACCGCTTTGGCTGACAGAACACCTGGAACTGCAGTCCCCTTACAGGATATGCTTGATACTCCTCTAGGTGCACCTTCAGCCTGATTATGCTGCTGAGGTTTGCTGACATTGGCACATGACTTCTGTGCCCCATGAACCAAGTGCACCAGTTGCCCACTGACATTTTTTATCTGTTCAGGCACTCCCTCCAGTACTGAGGCAAATCCACATTTGTATCGTGGGTCCAGCATTGTTGCTGTTGCAAAATTGTCACTCGCTGAATGCTCAAGATGTGACAATTCTGGTTGAATACTGTCAGCATGTGTTTCAGCAACGTACTGATAGCACTGTCTCTGGCAACATCAAGGCTCGCTGTACATTCACCAATGTCTGCCTCTGACCTGCAACAGTGGAATTGATTGGCTAATGGAGGCAGACTCACCACTCACTGCCTGTGTGGCATATTCAAAAGGACACAAAATTGTTATTACGGAGTCCCTGAGGCACCACTGTTCAGTCGTCATAGACATGGAGACCCCAGAACTGTCACGGCTAGTGTGAATGACAAGATATTCTGAGATGGCTCTGTATAGTTCATACAACTTCTCTGCCATGTATAAAGTGGAGTTCCACCGGGTAACAACTTCCAACTTCAAGCGGTGCTGAGGGAGGCTGTTCAGCATCTGCAACTGCTGAAGTTGGTTACGGGCCTTTGCAGATTGTGAAAAGTGAGAACAGATGTGCAACTGTCAGCATTTCCTTTACATCAGTGTGCTGCAGAAACTCAAGCACCACAAGATTTAAACAGTGGGCCATGCATGGAACACAAACAAAGTGACCATTTGTGATGCTTTTCACCACATTTGACCCATCGTCACTTGCTATGAACCCAGCTCACAGGGAGAGGGGGTACAGCCACTTGTCAGTTTCCGTCAGTACCAAGTCCAACAGGTTTTCACTAGTGTGTGAATAGGTCACATTGTGCATAGCAATCGTTGCATGCTGTTGAATTCCTGGAAGTTTGCTGCCATGACACTCCACCTTACTGCACTGATTATTCACACTACCAACAGCACAAACAACACCCGGCGCCTTCGCCCAATGTGCAGTTATACACAAATATGAACTCCCCGCTGTTTTGCCACTTCCACATATCCATACATAAATAGATGAATGAAGAGGAGGAATGTTGAAGGGTATGTCTTACTGAGTCGGACACAGTACGGTACAACTCGGGGACAGCACGGGTCACAAAGTATGTCCTGGATGGGACTTTTGGACAGGCACATACAGCAAACCACCGGAACCCAGAATTCTCCACAAAGGAGAAGGGCAAAAGATCAAGTGCCAGCATTTCAGCTACAGCAGCATTATGTTCATGTAACACTATATGATTGGGTGGGTACTTCAGGTTATGTGCAAAAACACTCTGTAACATTGGCTGACTTAAACCTTTTATATGGGCTGTGATGACAAATGGCTTTGCTGTGCGAATGGCAGGGGGTGAAGTGTCGACGTTTGATGAAGATGGTTGCACAGATGATGATGATGACAAACCCACAAATGCAGTTATTTTGTCATAGATACCAACCGGAGTTGATGTACCACTTGCACTTGACATACTGCATTCACCACCACCACCGCCACCAAACCTGCTACCCTCACCAGCACTGGACAACATTTCAAAATCATTATACTGCTCCACCTCATCATGCCTGTAGTAATCCTCTGCTCTTATTTCATCAGTACTGCACACATTTGATTTCCTACTTGATTTAACAGTCATGGAAGGGGATAACATGCTCATTATGGTTGATGATGAGGGTGAACACCCCACTGTGGTATTATCTGCCATCTTGTGCTGGGTCCATAGTGCCATGTGCCTGTTCTTAAGATGCATATGTCCTCCTGTGCCCAGATGGCTCTCCTTTCTACCTCAACTGACACGCATGTGGCTAACCTGGCAGATTGCAACTGATTCATCATTTGCATCTTACACATAAAAATCCCAAACAAGGGATTGTGATGCTTTACCTTTAACACGCCCCTCATGTTGCTTATTGGACTCAATTTTTTTAAGCCCTGAAGTGGGGGTGTGCTACATGATTTTTCAGGCAGGACACACTTGGACTGCAACTGACCACCACGACTACCTATCATTATTACTCGGTCATCATCAGCATCAACTGAAACTGGTAAATCACAAGTTTTTACATGGTGGGATTAATGCAAACAGACTTGGACACAGCCACCTTGAATTCCTTTTTCTCCAGTTCCCAACTGGGGTCAATTACATCATCATCACATTCATCAACATCACCCACATCCACATCTTCTGCTTGGATGCTGGCATGTGGACTGCATGTTGCAACCACAGCAACATCATCATCATCAGATTCATCATCATCATGAACACCACCATCACCTGATATTTGTTTACCACACTGTGAATCATTGCATGGCAGATGCATGACCTCAACCGTGGTTGAAGAAATGCCACATTGTATGCTATCATTTATATGATTATCAGAATCCTCATGTTCAGTTACTGGGATATTACTGGGAAGTATGACATCATCTACACTGCCACTCACTTGCACTGCTTCACACTCCACTATATTTTTGGACATGGTAAACTGGTCAGAAGTGGAAGTTTATTTATTTATTTATTTGTATTTTGGTAACCGGGTAAGCCCACTAAGACCAGAGGTCCCTTTTTCAGGGGCGACCCGGAATTAGTTACAGAGAGAGAGAAACACAATAGCATTCTTTACAGAAAAGGACACATTCTAGCATGCTATACAGTAGTTACAATAATTGCATAAATGTACATTAGCAAGGGGCGACACAGTATAGTTACAGAGTAAGATACATATGAGGCAGCAATACTCATGCCACCACCAGCAACTGCACTAACACCACCAGCTGGGACAACATCATCTCTTCCAGATATGAGTGAAGCTACTGACTGGACTGTAAAAGACACTGCAGGAGAAATACCTTTCCTCACATCAGCAATGCACTTCTGCATCTGCATACTACCTCGCCTACAGACAATCTTACCACTGGAAGCAGTGCCATGGAGGGAAACAGCTTTCCTTGCATGTTTCTCTGCGGGCATTTTGGGGGATCAACAAAAATATTCTAAACAAATTTCGATTTTGGAATGTTCACTCTGGGTGGGGGGATGATGCTGGATGTGAAGCCATAAAACAACTGTGGCTTCGGCAACAGATACAGACGCAAATTCACAAGTTCAACAACACCTTAACTAACCAGTGGTGCTAAAGGCACAAACAATCCAATCTGGAAAATAATTCCTTTTGCTGGTGGGGGGGGGAGCACTGACTGCAGATTTTATGGCAGTGCAAGCAGCAAAACATAGAAAAGATACCACAATGGCAGTACAAAATCACACAGCTGAAGTGGATAGCAGGTTCACACTGCTGCGCCTGCAATTACACTGTGGCACAATAAAAGGTGTATTATTTTATGTCACGTACTGCACACACACTCACACACACACAATTTGTCTACAAGTAATGCGTACTAAATTGAAAACTTCAGTAATATACCACGTATTTTAAACAACCTAAACTTATGAACTGCTGCACCAGGTCCACACAACACACAATCAGCAAAATAATTTCAACAATTATTGACAATATTACTGTGTGTAAATTAACACAGTCAGTTATGTAACAAAAATATAAAAAATACAAAGAACTCCCTATTTCTCCAACTTAAATCTACACCACAGATATGCCTCTCCCCCAAAGCACACTTTCACTCTCTCTTACTACACAGACTCAATGTTGCACATTAACATTCAAAATCTACACATAAACAATAAACGCTTGATGATATGAGCACAGGAGGGTTTTCTACAATCGATGAACTACAGTTGAGCAAAAAAATGTATTCAGAGAGGCTTTTTTAACAGCTCTCAGAGCAGACTGTCTCCTACAGCTTCCTACACACGCTACCCTGAACTGAGGCTGTGCAGAACAATCTAGAGCCCATGTGACCTGAAATCCCATGAATCACTGCAAAAGTTGCCTTTGGAGCATAAAAACAAGGTGAAGTGAGGCGAAAAACATTGTTTTCAATGCACTTTGCCTTTAAAATTGGTGGAGTAGTGGTCTGGGAAGGCGGAGTAATGCAAAGTCTTTGTTTTCAATGGACTTCGGGTTACCTATTATAATGCAAATTACTCCGCTTTGCATTGCAAAGTACTCTGCAAATTTGCCTTCACTCCACAAATCACTTCACAGAGTGAATTGAGCCCACTTCGCCCACCACTACTCGCAACACCTCTCTTTAGCCACTCCTGATTGGTGGCATTATAGAGGTGCCTATGCCTGTGTGGGTGACCACGCGAAGTCAGACACCCCACTTAGGATAGCTGCAACATGTGTGAGGTAGAGATGTTGCAAAATAACATTTTGCTGGCAAAATTGTCATGAAACTGGCAATTTTGTCATGCAAAACATTTTGCAAAATTCCTTCATTCCTCACATTTTTTTGCCGGGTGAGAAATTGCAAAATGTCACCTGCAAAACATGAAATTTCACCACAAAATGCTCAATTTTGCCAAATTTGGAGTGAATTTCACCATTTCACAGGTGAAATTTCACTGTTCACAGACAAAATTTCACATTTCACTGTGAAATTTTGCATTTCTTGGGCGCAATCTTAAATTTTGCACATGGAATTTCACATTTCGCACCTGCCAAATATTTCACGAAATGCTTGAATTTCACAAAATATTTTGTGGAATTAAATTTTCTAATTTTGCACATCTCTAGTGTGAGGCTGAGGGAGGATGGGACAAGAAAAGGCAGAAATGGCACACTGGTACACTGGATTATGGTCTCTCTGTCCTTATCCACAGCAATGGACCCTCTAGAGCACCTTACATGGGGCCCTTTAAACCTTCGCCTGTTGAGTGCGACTGCTCCTCTACTAGGTGGCAGGCAGGCTCTGAGTTGGGACAAACTTTCTGAATGTGGGATTGTAGTGACAGTGGATCCAGGTGATTATGTTCCTCCATGATGACCAGAGGAGGCCCCAAGCAGCAATAAGCCAACCCCAGGGATATAAGGCTTAGGTCTGGACTGACTCTCACAACAAGGAAGTGAAGGGTCAGAGGCACAATGGTGGGCAGTGACAGTGGGCACCAAAGGAGTATGAAACACATTAGACCATAAAACTATTAGGACAGGTTATCCAATTTCTTCCAATTAATGGGAAGGTAGAGCGCAATATGATCCAATGATCTTCTTCCCTTCCTAATATACTGTGTGACTTTTAAGTAAGTACATACAGTATGTATGTATGCACATAGAATATCAAGTTTAAAAAGACATGAGGAAGTCGATACCTCAGTCGGTCAGGTTTTACTTTAGGCAAATGCATCATTTGCTTATTCAGTACTTACCAAATGGAAAGGACAACTCTGCAGCACAAGATGGTTTTCTATTTTTAAAGACACCTGAAATTATTTTGGGGGGCGCTAGCAGGGGAGAGGAGGAGGGGAAAGTGAGTAAAGAGGGGATTGGGTGTGGGGAATTTACTCAGAGATCATGGTTGTGTGAGGAAAGTGTGGGTGTTGGTTTCGGCATGCAGGTGGGGGAAGAGTAATTACAAATTAAAAGGACGTCCTAAGTTCATGTGTCCAAAGGTTTCTTCATAGCAGTTGTTTAGTTTGAATAACTATGTTCTTTTTTTAAACTTTGCTTTTTATTGTTTGAATTGATGACAATTCTATAACTTTCCATGCAAGAGACAGTCCATAAAAATTGTTAACCTGTGGAGCCAAATGCCCCTTAATCACAGTAAGGTAAAATATAATGCATCTCTCATATTATTGATACAGCATTGGGGGAAAATTCTATAAACTTAACATGACAATATTCTAAAGTTCAATATTTATACTGCAGTGGAGTCCATTAGCAGCATGGCTGTGTCCGTTAAGTAAATATTTGAGATAAAGTTCAGCAATTAACTATCCCATTAGGGGAATGTTTTGCCATGCTTTTTCCCTTAAGAACAGTTAAAAAACATAAAAAAGATGGAACACTTTCAAATAGACTAATTTATTGAAACAATCTACTGAACTGAATTCATATCAGAAATACTTCCCTCATTTGGCAATGCAGGCACCCTAATGTCAAAGCCCCCTATTTATATTAAAAGAACAGTTACAACCAGATAACATGTTTAATTCCAGCCTCTAAACCTGAAACTCTGTAGCTCTGTATAAACATAGAACCCAAGGATTTACTATCTTAGGAATTGCCAGTCTCTTAACAGGAACACCAGAAATTAACTAATAGAGTAAACAGTGTTTTTAGAAAGTTCTTACTCCAAGAACTCTTCTGCATTTCCTCTTCATCCAACCCTTGATGATTTCACTCAGCCTAGACCTTCTCAACCCACTTGCCTGCTTCTATTTGGTCCAAAAAGGCCCAGACCTTACTCTGATACACAATTTGAAGATGAGTTGGGAAAATGACTGAATGTGGAATACCCAGCTCCTTCAAACTGTGATGGACACCATCAAATTTCTTTCTCTGCTGCCTCTTTCCATAGCTGATATCGGGAAAGAGATGCACTGACTGTCCATCCTGAGAAAGTGGTCCATTTCTCCTGGCCAGGGACATGATCTGGTCTCTCTCCTCAATTCCTGCAGTACCACCAACATAGTGCATGGTGGGCCGTTGACCTCCATCCCCCCACGTGGCATAATACAGTATGCCTTTTGAATGTAAAAACCTTGGGGATCACCTTCTGGCAAGAGTTTTTCTGCAAGCCAGTCCTTAACAAACATTTTGGGGTGGTCCCCTTCAATGCCCTCCAGTAATCCCAGCACTCTAATATTTGCAGCCATTATCTGCTTCTTGAGTGTTTCTAAATGTGTTCTAAAATGCTATGACTCTTTAACCACCATAGTCATTGTGCTAGTCAATGCCACTGCTTATTTTTTCACATCCAGCATTTTATTTTTCATCCAGTCCATGGTGGTTTCCACCACCGTGACTGTGGTGGTAAAGATATCCATTTTCTGGCTGAGATCAGCGATGGAGGAAATCAAGCATTACATTTTTAGACCCACAGACTGCATGGTTTCTGTATCTGAGTTCTGTCCCAGAGTCTCGGTTACCTCCGCAGGAGTTACTAGTGAACCTGCTGCTTCTTGCTTCCCTTTAAAAGGGATATTAGAGCCTTGATCATGGCAGGGAATACCCATAGTTGTTCGCTAGGCAGAGATCTTTTGATCTAGGAGCAAAGACTTGTCAAATGTACCCCAAAATAAACTTATTTAGTGTCTTTTTACTATCTTTTATCAGAGCTAGTTGAAATTGTAACTAGTATGCTTGGGCTCCACAGTGACCCCCTCTGAATAACTATGTTAGTAACTGTCCTATTCCCTGGAGTACCTGGTAAGGCACTAGGTCAGAAGAGTGCTGTCAATAACAGAGCCAAACAGAATAGTGCCATATTGACAGTGCTATCCAGAACAGCGGCACAACAGAATGCTGCCATGCAACACAGCACCAATGACAAACAAAATTATAAATTTGTGTGGGGTTCTCCACCCCCACACCCCCCAACATGGGAGGCTTTGCCCCCCGCACCCCCGCCCTGGTTTTTAGGATTCTTACTCTGGGGCAGTGGATCTTGGGGAAAGAAGAAATACTGCAGAGCCATGGAATACTGTTTCCACAGCCTTTTGTAAAAAAAAAAAAACAAGACCCCACAAGGAAAATCCATGTCACCAGAATTAGAATCCTGGCTTTCACAACCATCCTACTGCTGCTTTCCTGCCTTAACTCTCCATGCCACGGGAGCAGTTTGGCAGCCTCCTGATTTTTTTTCTATCTTTCTGGTGTTCCCTAGTACCACAGAGAGCAACCTGGGGAGTGCTTAGTACTAGCACTCTTCATCCCATATCGCTGTCTGGGGTACTGCTGTATAGACAGAGCTGTTCTTCCTGGTGCTATTATTGTAGCGATCTTCTAACTGGGTAGGCCTGGTAACTGTCATGACTTGCATGCTGGTAAGATGCTCTAGCATGACATCTTTCTGCTGTCAGAGAATGAAGGACAAACCCTGTCACAATTTTGAAGGCAGGCTGACATAAAGACTGACAGACAGGCAAATAATTTCCATAGTGTCTTGCCTTGATATGTAATGCTCTTACAGTAACAAATCTTAAAAGAATTTGGACCAGCCAGAGAACACAGTGATTTTCCACCTTTTTGGATATTAAAAGATTTACTCGAAAATTAAGTATTAAATCATTTTTCAATAGACAACATGGACAGAGCCTGGATGATGAATTATCAGCGTCTGAAATAACTCAAAAACAACCACAAGAAGGTCATCTTTTACATTTTAAAGGTCCATCTATTTTTAATCCACCACCTTCTGCTGCTATTATGGTCTTTGAGACGGCATGTTTGAATGATATTGATTCTATGTTTGAGAAACAGACTTCCCATTCATTTTGCAATCTTACTCATGGGGAAAAGGAAGCACTAACCGAATTAGAGAATAATTTCTCAATTACCATTAAACCAGCGGACAAAGGGGGAGCTGTGGTGGTACTGAATACTGAGGATTATATACAGGAAGTATTTCGTCAGTTGGATAATGATACTTTTTACAGACCTTTGGCTAAGGACCCCACATTGGATTTCAAAAAAGAAATTGACTCTTACCTCCTCCAGGCTTTTCAGGATGGTATGATTTCTAAAGATTCCTTGATTTTCTTACAGTGCAACATCCAGTAAGGCTACCATTACGTCCTGCCAAAAGTCCATAAAAGTATATGTAATCCTTCAGGAGACCCATTGTTTCAGGGATTGGTTCCCTACTGAACCGCTTTCCCAATATGTGGACGCCCATATACTAGATATAGTGGATCATGCTTTCTTATTTAAGGACACCACAGACTTTGGGTATCCTGGATGATTTACAAATTGAGCAATCATGGTTGTTGGTGTCATTGGATATTGAATCTTTGTATACCAACATACCACATCAGGGTGGACTTGAAGCAGTGCCTATCTGGTTAGATCTTTCTACTACCCTGGATGTATGTGAAAAGATTTTTTGGTTCAAGTAGCTGAATTTGTGCTTAAATTCAATGTTTTTAGTTTCAGGGAATATTATCACCAAATTAAAAGGGACAGCTATGGAGCTACATTTGCTCCCAATTATGCTAACCTTTATTTGGGACAGTGGGAAAGGGATGTAATTTATGATCGAACTAATAATCCTTTCTATGAGAAGATTGACCTATGGAGACGCTTTATTGATGATGTTTTGTTGGTGTGGCGGGGGACTACACTTGAGCTGGAAAGTTTTGTGGAATATTTACATATGTCAAATCCACATTTGAAATTTTCAGTACAAGCAGATTTAACACACATTAGCTTTTTGGATTTAGACATTGTGAAATTAAATGATGGTACTATTTCTACGTCGATTTTTCGTAAACCTACAGATAGGAATTCTATTCTACATGCTTCCAGCTGTCATCCACGTCACACCATCAATAATATTCCAAAATCGCAATTTATGAGGGTTAGCGCAATTGTAGTGATCCTGAAGAGTCTGTAGCTTGTATGTCTGAAATGGCAGAGAGATTTACTAGTAGAGGTTATGCTGCTGGTGTGTTGCAAAAATCAATGGATCAGGTGCATAACATGTCTAGGAATGAGTTGTTACAATACAAAGTTAAATCAAAGAATGATGAAGTTCTTAACTTCGTTACAACTTTTGGCCAGAATACAGTAGGGGTTAAGGACATTATTGATAGACATTGGTCCATCTTAAGTACAGATATTTCACTACAAGATTTAGTTAAAACTAAACCCAGGTTTGTTTATAGAAGGGGTAGAAATATTTCGGATTTGTTAGTACATTCATACCAACCTAAAAGTAAACTTAACACGAGTTGGTTAACTCCTCCACCAGTGGGCTTTTTTCGTTGTGGGCATTGTAAATTTTGTAACACTATGGAACAGAAAAAACATTTTTCTTTGGCTAATGTCAATAGGCAGTTTGATGTGCGACAGTTTATTAATTGTTCTTCCACAGGGGTGGTATACATGGCCACTTGTACCTGTGGTGCCTTTTATATAGGAAAAACATTGAGGGCATTTAAACCAAGTAGTTTATGAACATGTTAGTGACATTAGATGCCACAATGATAAAAATGCTTTAGTGCAACATTTACAGTTACACCATTATGATGCCAAACATTCATTTACTTTCTGTGGCATTGAAAAGGTGTATATTGGCTAACATGGAGGGATTTGGAAAATAAAATTTTGTGTAGAGAATCATTTTGGTTTATACACTAAATGCTTTAGTATATCCAGGTTTGAATGACGCTTTTGACATTACATCTTTTGAGGTTTAACTATCCGAATTAATGTGATATCTAATGTTATTGCACATGGCATTTTGTGTGATTTTACTATTCTCTTTTTCCTTCTTTTAGGTTGAGGTCTTTATTGATGATCGGTATATAATATAATATTGTTGGTTGCAATTTATATACTGATATATTTGTAAATACATTTTTGAACTGTTGCCTGAAAATTAATTACTTGTCATTACTTGTTTTTAAGATTATTTTGTCATTTAGTTTTTCGTATTTTCACTTTCATGCATATGTTTTATATATTGCATGTTTTGCTTTCCTTTTTGGTGTACTGTCACTTTAAAATATGTGCTCTATATAAAGGGGCCTTTGTAATTCTAAAATTAGTCCCTGAGGAGGTGCTTTTTTGGCGCGAAACCGGTCGGGCTTTTTTGTGTTTCTTGGAGCTGTTGTAGCCTTGTATGGCGCTACTGTATTTAACATTTGATTTCATCGGTATGTGAGTTCAATACAGTTTTATTTTGCAAGAAGTGTTGGTGCTGTGTTTCTTGACTGTCTTCATAAGATGCTCTAGCATGACATCTTTCTGCTGTCAGAGAATGAAGGACAAACCCTGACACAATTTTGAAGGCAGGCAGACATAAAGACTGACAGACAGGCAAATAATTTCCATAGTGTCTTGCCTTGATATGTAATGCTCTTACAGTAACAAATCTTAAAAGAATTTGGACCAGCCAGAGAGCACAGTGATACTGTTGCTGCTCACTATGCAGTTGAATCAAATTCAGTAATGGACTCTGGTCACACAGAGGTTAGCCAGGGAAGGAGGATCAAGCATCCCAGGGACAGATCCCATCCCTCAAGGAAGGGGACACAGCATTCAGCTGCATGTCTGTCACTTGGCAGAGGCCAGGAGGCAGCACAGCAGGACTGCAGCATGGAGAAGGGGCAGCTGTCGGCAGCGTGCATTCAGGTTGCTGTCCACGTACGTGTGCATGGATGCCATTGCAGGTTGGCACCCTTGGGGAGAAAACCAGGTACTGTAGGAAGAAGTTCAGAAGCAAAAGAAAAGGTGCTTTTCTCACTGTTGTGCCTGGTTAACAACAGACCACAAAACTCGAGAAAAAAATACACTGGCCCTGACACCAAGCACTATCCATTGCAATCACAGTATATTTATTGAAGTGTTGTGTATACAAAACAAAATCACTCACAGGTCCATTTTCAGTTAGAAACCTCAGTCAAGCTTCACTATATCGCAGACCGGTTTCCGCTTTTAGGAGAAAGTGCCCATGTGCGAAACTGGTCAGGACATCTAGTGAAGCTTGATCAAGGCTTCTGACTGCAACTGAAATGAAGAGTAGTTTTGTTTTGTATCAATAGCACTTCAATAAATATACTGTGATTGTAACTGCAGGAAAAAGCCCAGGCCCACCATTTCACCAGCACCGCCTACATGACATGCCAGACCACTTACCACTGTCATAGACCTGGTCCTAGGCAAGTGGAAGATAACCAGAAAATCATTAGAAGGTCTGTAAAAGGGCTGGAGGTGCAGTTAGGTGAGTCTGGAAATGAGAAAATGCTTATTAAAAAACAATACTTAAAAGCTATTTAACAGTTACCAAATATTTACTTCCCCACCCCACTCCCCAGTTCTATCAGTATCTATATCCTTTGGCAACTGCCCAGTATATCAGAGAAGGCTTGTCTAAACAGTCAGGTTTTGAGTTGAAGAGGAAGGAGCCATTAGCTCAGAATGCACACGGAAATGGTTGCAGAAGTCATGGACTGTATGATTTCATGCACTGTAAGTTTCATGAATAAATGTTTTATAATAACTGGCCATCAATTTTTTTCAATGGTGATGGCCAGTTATTATTTGTTGTAATAACCAGTCAGTTGTTATGACAGACATGCAGTCTCAACAGAACAGCTGCTCACGAGACTCTCACTCTCTCAAGTACAGTGCAAAGTAACCAAAACTGAAGCTTTCAAAACCAAATCTTTCTGAGAAATCCTCCTGCAACCATGCTAAATAGCAGCCCTGCAGCCAGAGCAACCACAATACATAAAAAATCACACACAAAAAACAAAAAATATAAAAATAAATGCTCCAGCCATCAGGGCACTAAAACCTGCCACCCTCAGCACATGCTGACTTTCTGTAACTTGAGTGTGGCACTTTAATGATGGCCAATTTCATATTTCATGCAACAAGCCTGACTTAGTCAGAGGCTTGTTCTTTCTTGTTAAATTATCATTGTTCCTGGACTCCAACCCACCCAAAAACGAGCAAACAAAATAAATATACCAACCACCGGTATCCTGTTACAATTGCCCAACTGCAATAGCGTGAGTCACAATAGTGCTGGCATAATTGCCTACATAAAAACAGTATTAGTGCAAAATGGCATATATTTGAACAGCGTGATCTATGATCAGTAGCTAGATCAGTAGTAACTTCACATCCAACTTCACATTTCACTACCTGCAACACAAAATTAAATAAATAAAAATCATGCACTGTAACAGTTTGTACTTTAGTTCCCTTCACTGTTACTTGTAATCAGACCAGTCATCCTCACCTGTGCTCAGAATATACATTTATTCTGAGGTGTGTCCAGCAATCACTTAGACTGCTGTCAGAATGGAAGTTTGGTTTGTCAAGAGTCAGAAGGCAGTGAGCTTCCAGTGCTAGATGGATTCCTATACCGCAGGGAGCGAATTACAGCCAGTAAGTCTTATTGGAAATGCTTGGATTATAAGGGCCACTGTGGAGCTTGACTACATCTGGAAGGGGAGAAAGTGCTTAAAACAATTGGTGAGCACAATCATATCCCTGACCCTGCTGTTATGGCTGTTAAAGAGGCAGTTGCTGGCATGAAAGATCGGGCTGCCTCAACTTGTGAGTTGACACATCAAATAGTGGCTGCTGGTGTATCACAGCTATCTCCATTTGTCTCTTCCCAGCTTCCAACAATCCCCCTGTTGAAAAGGACAGTTTGGAGAAACAGACAGGCCACTGCACAACCCCCCGCCTCTCAGAGCCTGCTAATGCTGTTTCTCTATTTTTGCTACCAGAGTATAGGCTGACTGTGAAAAATGAAAATGTTCTTGTATATGATTCTGGATTTGTGGCAGACAGAACATTAATTTTTTCAGCTACCAAGGACTTAGAGCACTTAAAGTCTGCACCCTACTGGTTTGCTAATGGAACTTTCAAATGCTGTCTAAAAATGTTTTCTCAGTTGTACACCATACATGCTACTTGGTATGGCAATATGGTCCCTCTGATCTACATATTGATGGTAAACCACTCAGCTGCATCATATTGTAACCCCCTTGTTCCCAGGGGTCACGAGAATCCCAGTTAAAATCAATGGTAGGCAGGGAAGGCAGCTAGTGTAATGCCAATTAAATGGGGTTCACTCTGTCTCTCTCTGTTCTCAGTCTCTGCTGAGCTCTGGAGGGATGATGTCATTTAGAACTGTCACAGCAGCATAAGCCACAATTTGCTAGCAGCTGCTAGAGCTAGCTTTAGAATGTTCAGAGAGTCTGTAGTTGGAGTTCAGTGGAGGAGGTTGCAGTCTAGGCGGCTCCTCATTCAGCTCTGTCAGAGAGCTACCAGCTTCTGTTTTAAGTTCTCACCCTAGTAGAAGACAACTGTTTCAGTCTTTGGAAGTGGTGGAGATCTGTGCCAGTGGGTTTCCCTGTGTTTCATTTGGACTTTTGAAAAGTTGCCTTGTACAATTGTTCTGTGAGTACTTGTGTGATTTTTCTGTGTAGACCCAGGAGTACCTGCAATGCCTGTGAGGTGAATTTCTCTGAAAAAGGGACTCTGTCACCTGAGACTTTCTTGTTAAAAGTGTCTGCCTACAGTGGAATCCAGAAAGTGGCCACCCATATACAGAACTTTTAATTCTGACACCTCTGAGGTGTGTGTGTAGCATGTTAAGTGTGATGTACATTTAAGACAACATCTACGGTTTGTGTGGTGTTGTTAACCAGATGACTGGCCAAGTATAAGCTTGGAAACAAAAGGTGGGAGATCCCTCATCTGCAGTAACCAGTTTACCTCTATGGGTTCTGAAGGGCACCTTTTACTTTTTCTTCAGTGCAATTGGCCAATGCCTGAGAAGAGTGTTTACCCCTGGATGTGGGTTGTTTTCATTCAGTTTACCTCAGTATAGTGGGTTCTGAAAGTTCTGAGCCTGTACGTGCTCTTTGGTGATCGTGTGTACCATATTCATTCAGTGCAATATGGGAAAGGTACCAGTACCTGGCCGTATGTGCTAATTTTGAATAGGAATCAGTGTGTTCACAAGTTTGTGTGTTTTCTTTACCCTATGCTAAATGGGAATTCAGGAATGTCTGTACCTCAGTAATCAGCATTACAAGCATGTGTAGCCCTATGGGGGTCCATCTTTGCTTTGTGATTATTCCTACTTTGTTACATGAATAAAAGCCACATTCTAGAATCCCAACACTTTTTTGGACAGTTATGTTATTGCTTCATTGTGTCTGGAGTTACTTGGGTGCCCCTGTCCAGAAGTGCAAACCTAGCATAGACCTAAGCAAATGTTTTCTCCCAGGGACCTGGGTTGTTGGCCATGGCAATTGGTCCCTACCAGGTGTGTGCCAGGTAGATGCCACACTCGGTTGGCTGTTTTGTATAACAGACTAGCCCACCTTGTATATGGTGGCTTTGGTTGGTGGTTGTCATTAAACCTCCTTTACAAAATGCAACCCCCCCCCACCCCTCTCTTTTGCCCCCAGACTTTGTGGTGAGAGGAGAAGCCCTGCTAGTTAAACAAGGGGGGCCGTTGGGGGGTTACAATATATTAAAGTTTTTGCTGAGCTTCACAGGCTATGTGGAACACTGTGCCCATAAACAATCCTTATAGATTTCGAACTTGCAGCCATTAAAGGTTTCAAACTAGCATTCCCAGCTGCAAAACTGAGAGGTAGTTTCTTTCATTTCTGTCAAGTGTTGTGACACAAAATACAAGAGATACCTGAGGTATGTGGGCAATATATGTCAGCTCCTAACCGGCCAGGTGATGCTGAGGGTTGAGGCACTGGACACCACACCTCGCACTGTGCCGGTGACCCAGGTTCAAGAATGAGCTTGGGGTACCAGGGACCAGCAGTAGAGGAGAGGCTTGAGCATCTGGAGGACTGCTCTCCTCTTATGGGGTGGGTTCCTGGGGGAGCATTGCTCTGTAGTGGCCTCCGGTGGAGACTGGTGCCAGCACAGGAGTGGTGCCACAGAAAGGGATGGACGTAGCTGACGTCTGCACCATGGGTGTGCTGACATCATTGCACATCTGTGTTCTGGGGGACACCATATAGGCAAAAAACCCCTGTACACAACAGGATGCCGCCTCCAACAGGGTCCTGCCTATCACCACCAAACAAAGCCCATCTCGGGGACAGGGCCTAAGGGTGACACAGTTTCTCCCTCTCTCCCCCTTCCACTCCGGGCCAGGGGAGGCCCACCAGAAGGGGCAAGCCATGGTCCTCCCTCCCTCCTTTGCCAAGGTCATGTTGGAGGCTGGCAGTTGATTGGTATGAGAACCAGATTGAACCTGTGTATCAGGGCTGACCAGGGGAACAGCTCCCAGTCGTGACACAGGAGATAAACAGAATTGAAATATATATATATATATATATATATATATGTGTCAGATCCCCACTTTTCCTTACATGTGCACCTTTTGCATGATTTGGCATATGTGCCACTACCTGATGTTATCCCTGCTTTTGATGAGCTTATGACTTTTGAGTTTTTTACAGCAAACAGTGACACATCATCTCCTCTCCTTGATTACTTTGAAGACACTTGGCTTAGTCTCCCATTAGTCAGAGGAGGGAGGTAATGCCCCATGTTTGCCATTGAACTTTAGAACTGCTTCAATGCTGCGCTGTATGATTTGCCTATAGAACTATTAACTCGGTAGAGGCCTGGCATAGAAAGTTTAACCACTTTATTTGAGGCACACTATCCATCAATATGGTGTTTTCTTGAATTTCTGAAATCAGAACAGCTTTTCAACACCACTGTTATGGAGCAGCATGTTGTAGGCACTGCTGTTTCAGAATCAAAAAAAAAAATTAAAAGATAGCGCTAAGCACGTTGTTGACATAGTCTCTCAATATGGAAAAAGACCAAGAGATGAATATTTACTAGGGATCGCATACAATTTTCAACTACAGGCCTGAGAACACATATCAGGATGATAAAACAATGACATTTGTGTGGATAAACGATAAACCTCACCCTCAGTCACCCTCACTCAGAGCATGCATAATTTATTTACTGAAGTAGCTAATTTGCCTTATAGTTTTGTTTGTTCTTGAATAAAGATTATCTGTTTGTCAAGCTTGAATCATGTCTGTCAGTTGTCTTTCACATTTGGGGACGGTACTGGGGGGTGGAACAAGATGTGCCAATAGAAGTTTTACACAGACCAGTAATGTGTGACACAGGATTGTCCACTTTAGTTTACAGTTCAACAGCCCTGATCATAGGTAAATGGTTACAAATGTAAAACAGGCACAGATAATTTGAATTTAGAACACTATTTTGTGTAGCACATGATTTTCCACTGGAATGCATAAACCACAACTGCAATCAGTAGCACTGAATGTTGAGGCAGTAAGTAAAATAGTTAGACAGTAAAAAATAGAAACATTGTATAGCACAGAGTTTTAAACCCTACTGTTTGCCAGGATGTGAGTAAAAACATGAAGACTTGATTTTAGAGTTGCACGCTATAAAGTGCAGCCAATGTTTTGTTACGATTTAGAACAAGCACGTAAATGTAGGCACTTAAATTTCTAGCTCTACTACAGTTACTCAGTTTTGACACTGAAACCCAACCGCCCCTCAAACTGAAAATTGAAATCCAACTGTAAAACTGGATGCACATACTTTCCCAATGAAACTCCACTAACAAAAAATGTATATATTCATCTGTTAAAGTGGGCACAGGTACTTTCCCAATGGATCACCACTAAATAGAAGTAAAAACAAAAAAAACCTCATCAAGCCATTAACTATTTCTAGCAAGCCATATAAGCATATTGACAGACAGCCGCTGCTTATTATTCTTTTTTGAGGGGGGACCGATGACCAGTAACTATATAAAAAAAAAGGGTGGTGCACATACTCGAATTTTATGCATACCTTTGGTGTGGAATGCTTTTATAAACCTCTTGAACTTCACTCTTGAGGTTTATATAGCATCCCACACCTTGGATGTGCATTAAATTTTGTAATGCACACTGCCCTATGCATTATCCTCTATTTAAATGTGGCTCTTGCGTTCAGACTTTTTTATGTTGCTTTTGTTTTGGTTTTAAAAGTCTGCACCATAAATGAACAGTGCCTCGGGAATCATAGTGGTCTATGCTTTGAGTTCAACACAAGAAGTGGGCAAGGCAGAACTGTACTACCCTCCACGGGTTGAAGTGGGGAGTGGGTACACTAGAAAAGAAAGGTCTCCAGCTGATTTTAAAAGCAGACTGGGAACCAAACAGCACGTCCTACCCTCCTGAGCACAAATTCCCTATTACTGCAAAGAGGAAGCAATAGATCATATTGGTCTTGACAGTCTGACTGACATCATGGGATTGCAAAGTCCTTCCTCTTCCTTGATGGGGTCAGTATATGTAACTTTAAACAATGCCCTGTCATCCTCAGTGCGATTTGCATCTCTGCAGAAACACTTCCACACAGAGAGGTATTGTATGCAATTGCCTTTTTCTTGTTTAACTTACAATATAAAAATAAATATGTTATAGTTTTCAAATCTTAAAATTGGTGCTTCTGTTTATATGATTTGGTGGTGGGGGGGTAGTGTTAAATCACTCTTTTGGCCTGTCTCCGTGGTTTTACAAAAATGTATTTATTTTGTTTATTTATTTGCTTTTGTAACCAGGTAAGCAGACTAGACAGCTAGTGCCTATTTTCAGGTGCGACCGGGAGAAATTACAAGGTATCCATGGAAACAAATACAGAGTCAGCGTTACAAGCCGAACAACATGCTCCAACAGTGAGTAAAAACAAGCGTAGAGGTACATACAGGCTCAAAAGAAGCATCATGGGGGGGGGTGTAAAAACAACAAGACATAACCAGGGAATTTAGAACAACAGTACATAGCATAGCAATTAGAATAAATGCTCCAACAGTGGGTAACACAGCATAAGGTACATACAGGCTCAAGAAGCATCGTGCTGGGGGTATAAAACAACAAGACATACCCTAGGCATTTAGAAAAACAGTATATAGCATAGCAATTAGAATAAATGCAACTCAATACTGGGGCAGTAAGTGCCTAGCAGGGTTACCAGTGAAGGTAAGAGGTCTGTGGGACTGGGCATTAAGTGGCACACAGGCAGGTTGCACCAGCTTTTAGGAAATTAAAATCAGATTTTAAACTAAAGTAGTGGAAGTGCTTAAGTAAAACAGTTTGGACATTTGCATGTCAGATGTTTAAAGTATACTTCAGGGATAATCCGTGTACTCCATTCCAAACTTTAATTTTTAGGGGAATACTTTCTCCTTGTCACGTTCTAATGCTATTACATATTACTTAAGGCTGCTTATTTGCCTCAAGAATCATTTGTATTAACTGGAGTGGGCACAATAAGCCATTTGATATGTTCTAGAATGTTAAGAATTAAGTTTATTTTGTAATGCATTTTTATTAGTTATTAAATCAGATTACAATAGTAGTACTATAATAATCCATACGTACAAAACAGTACATACGTTTGAAAAATGTGAAAGTCAAAAATATTAGACAAACAACTGAAACATGTTTTTAATAATACAAATGTAAAAATGCTCTAAATGAATGGGGGGAGCAAATTAAATCTGATGAAACCCAGTGTTGGAGACAGGAACATCAGGCAAGTTATTTTTTCCTGAATAGAAGGCAATTTTCTTAGAAATAGTGTATATTATATTAATTACTTCAAACAGGATTCTCTTGGAATAGTGTCTTTGAGAAAATTCAGGACTTGGAAGTATTTTAACTTCAAAAGTCAGGAATGACTTCCAAACATGGTTCCCATTCTTTTGGATCTCCTTCCCCCAAATGAAAAATGAACAGCATCACTGGTTATTAATATAGAAAAGGTGCATTAAGTAGATCTAACTGGAGAAACTGACATTATAAAGAATTATAAAAAAAGTGAAATGTATTTTTTATATCTAGGTTTTCATGGCCTCAAGTGCATCACCTGCACCTGTCATCATGCATTCTTTCAGTGTCCTAGTCCCACCCGGCACTTGCTCCACTGTCACGCTGGCGAGGATCCACATGGTATGAGACCTAACAGTACCAGTGCTCTTATACTTGGCTGCCAGTAAACGTGGGGTTTTCTTTGTTTTCTTTCTGGACCCCAACTGCCACCAGCTCAGTACCAGACTTTGCTAATCAGACCATACTAACACATAATGTGTGCCTAAAGAAGAGGTGAGATCCCTGTCCTATCACATGGGGTCACTAGTGCAAAGGAACCTAGGGTATTTCCTCCCCAGCTGGGAGCAGTGCTATGCAGCAGTGCTACCCCAGCCCCTCTGGCAACTGGCTGGCTCCCAATACCTCAACTGAGCTCAGGTCACCAGCATGGAAGCATGATGTACACCCACTGTACCATTGTACAGCCCCTTTGAATTCCCTTTTTCCAACAAGAACAAGAGATGGGATTGTTTGTCAGACCACTATATTGTTGCTCGCATTTCCTCTGTGATTAAGTTATAACAATGTTTATAACTATAAGGCTTTTTAAAGATATTTTAATGTTTTTTTGTGATATGCAGACATTGTCATTATAAAAACAAATAAAAAGTTCAGAAAAAGTGTAACAACAATTCTGAAAAAAAAATCTAATTGGGTACAATGCAAATGTTCCAATTTTTCATCTGGAACTTTGATTCTGGGAAACTTGAGGAATTTGGACTTTTGAAATGACTACTTTTGATGAAAATGAACACCCTCATGTGGAGCATAGCTTAGAGCTAAATTTATTTTCCTGCCTTCTTCTGTCTCTTTGTTGCATCACCCTTAATGTTGGTGGCTGTCCAGGTTGTACTCTGCAGTCCCCCCAGAAGGAGGGCTCAAATGTAAATTGCAATCTCCAAAGTGGCACTGCACCCAGGACTGTATTTTGGCATCATTCATTTGTTTGTTTATTTAAAAATGTGGAACTGGGAGAGGCACACTGGGCTGATGCTCATTTCCAGGTGTGGACCGGGGGAAGAGGAGAACACAGTTACAAAGAAATGCATCTAGTAGGTGATATGGTGACAAGGACAGAGACATAAAGTTCATAAGTTGAGTGCAGTACAGAGAATACATCAAAACATGACATTTAAAGGACAAATAATATCTGCACACAAATTATCCGGCAAATTGGGTATGCTGAAAAAGTGCATAGTGCCAATATCAATGGAGGCTGAGCTAGTACTGACAGGAGAAGTCAAAACAGGCTTATAGTATGAATTTCACTGAAGCTGCCAAAACTATGAGGTTGGGGAGGAAGGAAACAGGGGGTGGTCAAGTACACAGGGAATGGTAAGGAACGATTCAGGTCAGGAAGAGGGTTGACAGAAGAAGGGGGAAGAGGGAAAAAGTTTCAGGCATTATCTAATGGAGAGAAGGGAGGGGGACAGATGGATGGAGGAGCTAGCTGGTTCTAGACAGAGGGATGAAAGGTAGGTGACATGAGAAAGCATATTTCCCAGCTAGGAAATGTGGATAGGGAAGGAAGTAGCTGTGTGGGTACCTATAGAGCACAGGGAGAAGGAGAAGGAGAAGGAGGGGATGAGGAAGACCAGATGGGCTAGGTAGGGGGGAGGGATCTGAAACAGTATTTAGAGATGAGGGACACACAGTGGGAGTGTCAGTTAGATGGGAGCAGGATGATAGTGCCAAGGAGCACAGGAAGCAATAGTGGGTACACTTTTGAGTTGGTAGCAAAGTGGCAGAAGGCATTGCAGAGGGTGTCCAGTCTGGTAAGGTAGGTGGAGGGGGATTCCATAGACCATATCTGCATAGTCAAAAACTGGGAGACCCATTTTGGTAACCATCACCCAGAGGACCTGTGGAAAAAGGCTGTCCTTGTTGCAGTACAGGGCACCAAGTTTGGGGCAGAGTTTGGCATGGATGACATTGATGTGGGAAGAGAAGTCAAACCTGCTATCTATCTTTTGTCTGCCTTTGTTAGGATGCTATTATCAAACAACTTTCTGCCCCTGTGTGCCAATTACTAGAAAATAAATCTTTTAGGCAACACATCCCCAACTAATCTGTATTTCTGCTTTGTTTTTAGCTGTAAAACTATGTGTACTTTTCCTTTTTGTATCTTTTTTTGGTTGGAAAAGGTGCACTGAGATGCAACTTGTTTCCAGGTGTGACACGAGAGCACAGGGAGGTTAAGTGACTTGCTCAGGGTCACACAGTATACACATAGCAGTTGTGGGATACTTCCCACTGATAATATGATCATACATGTCAGCTGGAGTATCTGGAGTGTATCCTAGGATTGTACTCAGATAATGTGCTAGCCAAATGTACAGTGTGCACCATTTATTGGTATCTGTTCCCTGCAGTCCATATAGTAGATCCACCAAGTGCAGTTTTTAATGTACATGGCCTGTATAGTAGGTCTAGTTACTGCACTATCCAAATATATTGATCCAGTGGCTCTGAAAAATGGAATCAGACAATGCTCCAGATTGTCAGATTGTTCTCTGAATTTAAACTCTCCTAAATTGGGTTACTATAGCTGTAGAGGCCGCCAAAACACACAAGAACACTTTGTTATAGGTCTGCACACTGTTTGTGAACTATGAACTCCCACAAACAAACATGCAGATTAATTGAACCGATTCCTCACTGAAGCATGTAGTGAAAGTGTCTGGTTAACCTGTTGTATTTTGGCTAATTGTCACTAGATACTGCTTTGAAAGGCTGGCTCTGCACAGAAGTTGACCTTGGAACAGTTTTGGCATTTCCACAATACAAATGGCATTGCAGATCCTTCTGCTTTGGGTTGGTGGTAAGTACCAGGTTTCAAATTAATTGCACAAGAGTTCCTTACACTAAAACAATAAATTAGTAAATAAATAGTGCACCATTATTCCTCCCTGCTCTTCTTCAGTCTTGCTGCAGGTGTGCAGAAGTGAGAGCCGGGATTACTACCTTGTGGCATCAAAGAAGAACTGGACCCAAGCCCGTGACTTCTGCCAGACATACCTCACAGACCTGGCCAGCAGCACAGACCCACATGAATTTGAAGACATTATAAACAACACTACAGATGATTATCTCTGGATAGGACTTTACCAAACTGGATCTGGTTGTTCAAGTCAGTTGAGATGGTCGAATGGGGAGGATGTGATTGGCAGTTATTTGGTTAAATCTGGAACCGGTGACTGTGCTGGGATAACATTTGATAAATGGAACTGGGAAGAGTGCAATGAAGAGCACCAGTTCATTTGTTATAAAGGTAAGTATAATGTTTAACACCTGCACGTACCACACAGAAGAGGAGAACTTCTCAAATCCAGATTCTCTCTCCACTCTAGGCTTAAAGAGCAGCTGACACCTTTCGGAAAACTTTGGACAACATACTATTTGACACAGTTTGATATATATTTCATATATCTTCTATAGAATTCTCCTCTCCATTATTTATTACTGAAGAAATTCCCACAAAAGCAAGATTGTCATCCATCACAGTTCATCTGCCTCTATAGCTTATTCTCTACTTGAAATCATAATGCTTTGTTGTGACGTCACAGTATGTTGCCATGGGAATAACTATGATGTCACAAGTAGAGTATTATGACATCAGGTTGTGAAGAAGCAAAGGAGCTGATGAGCCCTCAAAAACAACTATCCTGTTTTCATATATATATTAACATCAGCAATAAATAATGTGGATAAAAAATGCAGAGCTAATGAGAAATACAAGCTGCTTTTTGATATTATATTTTACAAAGTTCTTCTCAGGGTGTCAGTGGCTCTTTAAATATTTTGTACTTTTTCCCTGTATTTAGTTTGTAGACTATGGTCAGCATTTACTGAGTATGAAAATCAATAGACACAAAAATCCTGGTATCTGAGAGGGAAATTGTTTAACCAGGAAAGGCACACTAAGTCAAAGCTAGCTTCCAGGTGTGACCTTGGAGCACAAGGAAGTTAAGTGACTTGCTCAGGGTCACACAGTATACAAGTAGGGGCTGTGGGATTCAAACCCAGGTCTCCAGATTTACAGCTCAGAGCCTTAAACCACTGCACTATACTGCCTCCTCTGATGTCATAACACAGAGAATAATGGATGGGTACCTGGCTATAATGAGGATTGTACACCCCCTTGGAGGGGTGGGATGCCACATAAACCCTGAGAGCTAAGCTCGAGGGGTTCATGAAGGCATCCCACCTCAAGGGTACGTGTAAAAGTTGAGTTTTTTAACAAGCTACCCATCCATTTTTTGGTATAATTTCTGGTTTGTATTTTTTTGCCTGCTCGAGTTGAATTTGCAGCAGTACAAGTGGATGCAGTCTTTAAGTAAATTAACTTTTTATTGTATGTAATAACATTTAGAAAGTTAGGACATTTTTCAAGGAGGATGAAACTGTACTTTAAAATGTGATGTTTCAACTTCAACATGTGAAGTTTCAACTTACAGTACAGTTGTAGTGTCATCTGGCACATACAAACCAGGAACTCAGATCGAACTCGGCAACTTGCTCCGCAACAGATTCAAATAAAGTTACTTAAATGCAGTAACTAAAAGCAATTACTTTGCCTATGTTTAGAATAAGCATTTTTTTAAATACAGTTCAAAGTTTCAGCATCTTCTTGTTTTTTTATTCTTCTTCATGGCATTGCTATGGTGATCAGTGTCTTGTTTGAAGGTCTATGCTACCTGTGAAGAGAGCAAGAGTTTAATATGTGTTAGGATCTTGTGAAATTTTCAGTAAGTAGTTGAAGGTAAACGTGCTTTAGTCATCCTCTTCACTGTCATCCAGCACCAAAGTTCTTCATCATTTTGGGAGGTGGGTAGTTGTGACTGCGACTGTGAGTGACAAGTGCTGTAGTGTAAGGTATGTGTGGCTCATGCTGCTGAAAGGAGAAAGCTGGTGCATGAATGTTGTTATTTGTTATTAGCTGCTAAGAGAGAGGGGGGAGCAGCCACCAGCTTCCTTAAATCAAGGAGGTAATTTAATAGACTACACTGAATTAAATAATTAATTTTTGGGCCTGTGTAAGTAAGTAGTTTTGATTCTCTGTTTTTGGGGCTGACTTTTCTTAGTTTAACTTTAATTTGTCAGGGAGGAACTGTAACTGGGAGATATTTGCAGTCATTTGTGACTAGACCTGTTACTTATCCTCTGTGAAATAGGTATCTGAAAGGAAGGAAGGCACTCCCTGGGGTGGAGGCTCAGAGTTGTAGTTGATTTTTCTGAGGCACAGGTTTACTCCACCCACCCTGCCCCTCACCCCACCCATCCCAAGTGCATTAGTTCCTTTATATCAGGGTTCTGACATCACTTCCCAAAATTGCTAACAAGATACACCTGTTTGTATCCTTAAAGGCACAGCACACTGAATAGGAGGTACAGACACCACAAGCTTGCACACAGTAAAACAAGAACATAAAAAAAGAAAAACATCTGAAACAGGAAAGGAGACAGACATATGGTGAGTGGTGCAATGCACTGGCTGAGGAGCAGAAGTCTTCTGGGAGACATTCTGGAGACTGCATTGCTGCCCTATTTGCAGGGACATCTCTGATCTGAGGGAGGAGGTTGCTCGTCTCCATGCTGACCTGGCAAGGATTTGAGAAACCTGTTCCCCCACCAAGGGACCACCCAGGCCACCACCACTACCTTAGAGATTGCCAAGAAAGTGGAGTGGTTGGACCATGGTGGGCTCAGGGAGGGTGAGGGTGGTGGATCAGAGGCGTATCCCTCCAGTTGTGCCTTTTGACAATGTATTCGCCAATCTGGCAGAGCATGGTTCCACTAGGGAGGCACCTGCAGTGGAGACCAAGGAGAATGCTGGGAACCTCCACAATGGAGACTCATAGGAGGGTGGCATAGGACCCCACAAGGGAAGGAAACAACTCCTGGTGGGGACTCAATTGTTAGGTGGGTAGAACAGGGGGAGGGATGGGAAAGGGAGGTAGGGTGCCTGCCCAGTGCCATGGCTTGAGGGACATGAAATGAACTCAGGATCATGGGAGCAGTTGTAAGGGAGAGTGAGCTGGATGTCATTATCCACCTAGGGACAAATGACCTGGCTGAGAATGGGATCAGAGAAAGTAACTGGAGTTTGTGGTGTTGGGGAGGGGCCTTAGACAAGTAGCACACATGGTAACCTTCTCGGAAGTGCTACCTGTCTATGGCATGGATGAGGCTAGGGTACTCTGCACCATAGGATTCAATGACTGGTTTAAACACTGGTGCAGAGCTTAGGGATTTGGCTTCATTGAGGACTGGGATTCCACCTGGAGGGATGCAGGCCTATACTAGTGTGATGGTTTGCATTTGTCCAGGATGGGAACCAGGATGCTAGGTGATAGGTTTAAATGCTTCATTGGCAAGCATTTAAATTATCCAAGGCTGGAGGCACTGAAAAGGAGAAGGGAAATCCTAGCCCCCCCCAAAAAAAATCAGGGCAGTTAGTAAGGTAAACACCAAGATAGAGCAATCAATAGGGAGAAGGGCAGGGGTAAATGGAGAAAAAGACAAAGGCAGTAAGGACAGGGATGGGGCAAAAAGAAATAAGGCCATAATAAAATGGAGGGTAGTGAGTACCAATGCCCATAGTCTAGGTAAAAAGCTCCCCGAAATGGTGGCTTTGATGGAAGAGGTATGCCTGAATATCATGGCAGTCACATAAATATGGTACACAGAGAACCATGACTGGGATGTCAACTTACCAGGGTACACAATCTATAGGAGGGGCAGGAATGGTAGAAGAGGAGGAGGAGTAGCTCTCTATGTAAGGGCAGGGATAAAAACAATGGAACAAAAGGGTAAACAGGGAGGAGAGGAGGCCCTGTGGGTCACCTTAGAGACTGGAAATGGCACCATAATCCACACAGGGGTTGTATTCAGACCCCTGTCTCAGGGGGAGGACATGGACAGGAAAATGATAGAAGGCATCCTTAGGATGGAAGAGAAAAGGGAGATATTGCTGATGGGGGACCTGAATATACCAGATGTTAACTGGAGCACCTTTGCTGCAGCTACATCCAAGAGCAGGGCCATTCACAGCTAGTTTTGGAACCAACTCCGGAGGGAGCAATCTTTGACCTGGTACTCTCAAATGGGGACAGAGAGAGGATCTCAGATCTAGAAGTGGGTAGCATTCTGGGAACAAGTGACCACCAAACAGTGTGGTTCACAATGAACTTAGCTGTAGAGTCAAGCTATACAAAAGTGAAGGTACTGGACTTCAGATGGGCTGATTTTGTCAAAATTGAAGAGTGTCTCAGAAAAGCACTAGCAAACAGGCAAGAAGGTGGGGTGGATCAACAATGGGGAAACATCAAAACAGCCATCACAGAGGCAACAAGCCTTTGTGTGAAGCAAATAAATCAAAATGAAAGAAAAACCTACTATGGTTCTCAAAAGAAGTGTTGGGGAAGGTTAGGGAGAAAAAGATAACATTCAGGAAGTATAAGGAAACATGGAAGGAGCATGACAGAGAATTGTACCAGTTAAAGCAGAAGGAAGCAGGGAAAGCAATCAGAATAGCAAAGTCCCAAACTGAGGAAATGATAGCCAACTTGGTTAAGAAGGGGGATATAACCTTTTACAGGTATGTTAGGGAGCAAAAAAAGACTAAGACAGGGGTACTGAGGCTGAATAAAGAGGAAGGTGGTTGGGAAGAGAGTGACAGTGAAAAAGCAGGGATACAGAACGAATACTTCTGTTCAGTATTCACAATGGAAGAACAGGGAGAGATGCCTAATCCAGTCAATAGAAGCACTCTGGATGGGGGGGGTGATATTAGTCCTTTCACAGAAGAAAGGGTTCTGAAAGAACTCCTAAAACTGAAGGTGAATAAACTAATGGGGCTTGATGTGATTCATCCCAGAATTCTAAAAGAACTAAGGGAAGAACTAGTAACACCACTGACTACCATTTCTAATAAATCATGGGAGGATGGTGTAGTACCTGAGGACTGGAGGAAGGCAGATGTGATTCCCCTTCACAAATGTGGGAGCGAGACAGAGGCAGTAAACTACAGACCTGTCAGTTTGACCTCAGTGGTATGGAAAATGATGGAATCACTTCTGAAGGAAAGAATTGTTGAGTACCTAGAGGCCAGTGAGACACAGGACCCAAGGCAGCATGCATTCACAGCAGAAGGGTCATGTCAGACAAATCTAATTGATTTCTTTGACTGGGTGACCAAAGTAGTAGACCAGGGAGGGGCTGTGGACATGGCCTACCTAGCTTTAGCAAGGCATTTAACACAGTCCTGCACAAAAGATTAATAAACAAATTAGCCAGCCTGGGATTGGGTCCCAGGGTGGTAGCCTGGGTAAAACATTGGCTAGACAATAGGACACAGAGGGTAATAGTAAAGTATTAGTGGAGTCCACACTGAAGAAAGGGGGGTTACTAGTGGGGTACCACAGGGTTCAGTACTGGGGCCGGTCCTTTTTAATGTCTTTATAAGTGACATTGCAGAGGGACTATAAGGAAAAGTATGTCTCGCTGCAGATGACACAAAGATCTACAACAGGGTTGATACATGAGGTGGGGTGGAAAGGATGAAAAGGGACTTAGCAAGTTTAGAGGAATGGTCAAATATATGGCAGCTTAGACTGAATGCCAAAAAGTGCAAAGTAATGCACCTGGAAGCAAAAACCCAAGGGAAGAGTACACAATGGGGGGTGAGATACTGACAACAACAAAAATAGAAAAGGACCTGGGGGTAGTCATATCAGATGACCTAAAGGATGGCAAGCAATGTGAGCAGGCAGTAAGGAGAGCTGGGGGATACTGGGATGCATAGGGAGAGGCATCACCAGTAAAAAATAAGAAGTTGTTGTCCCTCTGTACAGACAGTTGGTAAGACCACATCTGGAGTACTGTGTCCAGTTCTGGTGACCCCATCTCTGCAAAGACATAGACAGGGTGGAGGCTGTCTAGAGGAGGACAACCAAAATCATGCAGGGTCTGCACCAGAAGACATATGAAGACAGACTAAAGGAGCTTAAGATGTATAACCTCGAGGAAAGGAGGGAGAGGTGGGACATAATAGAAACTTTCAAATACCTCAAGGGAATCAACAAAGTCCTAGAGGGTAGCATCTTTCAGAAAAAGAGATGTGCAAGAACAAGGGGGCACAATCTGAAGATAGGGGGGATGGCTTAGAGGTAATGTGAGGAAGTATTTCTTCACAGAGAGGGTTGTAGATGCATGGAACAGCCTTTCTGAAGAGGTCGTAGAGTCAAAAAACAGTGGGGGAATTCAGGAATGCATGGGACAGACATAAGGCAATTCCAGTGGGGGGTAGGAGGACGTAGGCTATTGGTTAACTATGATCTGCAGCTTATTCGTTACATAGGGAAATGGGCAGACTAGATGGGCCAAGCTGTCCTTATCTGCCATCATATTCTGTTTCTATGTTATAACCAGCTGGCTACAATGACAGAATTATAACCAGCTTTCTCTATGGAAAAAATACAAATTAGTCATTATAATAGTTCATTGACTTATGAAATCCCTTATACCATACATGTAATGTCACTACTATTTTACAATGACCTTCACCTGCTCAAATGTACATGTAAGCCTTTCCCTGGTGCTACATCACTGTGTTTAAAAGCCAATCCTGACAGCTCATCATTGTATTAATGTGCAAACCCATCCAGCACCCAGTTTGCAGTATCAACCGCATCACTATATATAGTAAGAATATACCTACAGTTTTTATTTATTTCGTGTTTTGAAGTACTGTAATGTTCTAAGCCATCACCAAAGCACTGTTTATGGTTTCAGCATTGCCACTACCTGTAACATGTATTTGTACAGTAAACAGTGCTGAGGAGACAGCAGACTTAATTTCAGAGCTTCAAAATACAAAATAAATAAAAAGCACATATACATAGGTGTGCACAGTGGGGTGAGCGACCTTGGCCCTTCCTGTTAAATGTCCTTCAATTTTTTTTATTATTTAATTCAGCCATGAAATTGTCCGGTTCGGTAGTCAGCTGAAAAAAAAAGATGCTCATTCAGGCAGCGGTTGCTGTTACATCTAATTTATTTTTACGTTAGTTTGATTTGCTCTGCCCGACTGCCATTCCCCGATCCCCACCCAACTGGAGTCCTGAGCCTAGATTCCCATGCAACCGCAGCAGACACAGCATACTGACTGCAGCTTTCTGTCTCATCATGAAATTCCTGTGCTGATCGTGTGTCACTGCACTGCAGAGAGTAGACTTGATTAAGAAGTGACCACTCTTGTCTGACTCGCTGCCATTTCATACATCCAACTGTAAGTAAGTTTAAGTTAAGTTCAACAAATTAGACACAACAGCACTTACAGAGGCAGGAGGTGGAGTCCAGAGGCTAGAGAGACTAGGGAGATCCTTGAACTAGGGTCACTGTGACAGCTGTCTGATCACCCGCTTTGACTTTCCCTAAATCCCCGACCATCTGCAGCTGCTGTCTGATCTGCTCAGCTTATTTATGACCACCACCACTCCTGATTGCTGCTGACTCCTGTGAGGTTTTGAGTCCCACTCCATCATCACCCACCACCGTGAGATCACTGGCACTTAGGCAGCAGCTGCAGCTGGCAGTACACTTCTTGTTCCATCATGGCATAGGAAGGCTCTGACTCAGTGCTGGGGAGGCAGCTTGGGTTGGGGGAATGTGCTGGCAGCAATGAGTGACAATGGGCAGTCTGGAGGACTCAGGATTCAACTCATAGCTTGCTGGATAACTGTGCTCAACTGCTCAACCATGGCTCTCAGTGATGGCTGGGGGGGATGGTTGTTATAGGGACTGCTGTCACTCTAGCCTCAGCATGTCATCTCTTAGGGTGTTTTTTCTCTGTCCTGCAGTGTCTCACTTTATATATATATATATATATATATATACATATGTATGTATATTTATATATATATATATATACACACACCTTATGCACCACTTATAATATGGACAAAACTGCAAAACCAAAGTAATTTGCTATTGCAGCCCATGTTAATTATGATTATTATAATGAACCTGGCCTGTCATTTATAATGGACACCAGATCTCCCAGCGCCCAGCAGTTCAACAATGATGATAGCTGTAATAAGGGTCTGTTCATTACTGGAGCACCAGCTAATCACGGAATTATCATGATAAACATTAGCATTACAACTTGATTTGCTTACTGCAGCCATTAAATTTCTTCTGAATGCTTCTGGGCAAGAAGAAAGAGAGAAATCATGTGCAGCATGGAGAGAAAAAAAGGTGTATCCCTCCAAAAAATGAACGCTGGAAGATTGAGTTCCACTGCAGCTGCCACTCTGAGTGCTGTCTATTTTTGTTCCCTGGATCTGTACCAGCACATCTTCATAAAAGAGCTATAATCACTTAATTTAATGCTGTACATTGCTGTGTCCATCTTTGTCTTTACCTGCATCACCTATTCTACCTTTAACAGAAGCTATTACAGAATACGAGTGACTATTTTTGCTTATTTTAATATAATGAATGCCTCTTACACTGGACAAAATACTATCTGCCAAATGTGTCCGGGGTAAGCGGCATATACTATGTGTGTGTGTGTTGTGTATATATATATAAAATGTGTGTGTGTGTATATATATATATATATACACACACACACACATACAGTATGTATATATGTGTATATATATATATATATATATATATATAGATACAGATATATATATATTTATAAAATGGGTTAGTAAAATCATAGAAATTCCACTAACATGATTGGACAGAATGCATCACATGACTGTGCATTATTTCCCAATGACTGCACACTCCCATTACGACCGCATGCCTAAACTACTTTCTAGCCCACAGAACCCTCTCACCAGCAGTGAGATCACTCCACACCTGGCACACACAGGCTGCCACACAAACACACACAGGCTGGCACCCACAGCAGTAACTAAAATGTGCTGTATATACAGTAGCTGCCCCCACACAGCTCTAACTAAAGTCTTTATAGCTGCCCCACACTAGGTACAATTATCTGGTTGATCCTGCCATAATTGTTAAACAAAAACTCATTAAAAAAAAACTTATCTAGTTGATCCTGCTATTTTCACGCTGTATCATGGCAGAATCACTTTTACTTTTCTAGCTCTAGTATGCACTGACTGAGCAAAGTTAAAAATGGCAATGAAATTGCTGGCAGACATTTAAAACAAATCATGGTGTCTCCCCAAAACACATGTAATCTCTCTTTTATGTTACTGTTGTTCTTTGTTTTTGTAAAGAAGCTGACTGTAATGGGAGCTAAACAAGCGAGTCATCCATCTCTGTATTGTAGCGTGACCGAGTGGTTTTATTGGCAGTTCAGAGACATGCTGGCAGAGCTTGAAAAGAAGGCATTTTATTTCAAGACACTGTAAACTCTATTTATTTTAAGGTTCCTCATATTTCTGCAAAATGAAGCCACTGACAGTAGAGAGCAGACAGCGAGCGAAGTCGCTGGTTTAGCATAGACGGAAGCATGAGCAAGAGTTGTTGCTATAGCAACTCTCGCTCACGCCTGCTCACCCCTTCTGAAGTTGCTGACCCACTCCTCTCTGCTCTCTTCATAGTCGGTGGCCTTCTGCAGAAATATCAGAAACCTTAAAATAAAAAGGACTTTACACAGTGTCTGGAAGTAAAATACCTTCTTTTCAAGCTCTGCCAGCACGTCCTGAACTGACAATAAAACCATTCGTCACACTACATACAGACGGATGACTCACTCGCTCAGCCCCCATTACAGTTGGAAGCTTCATTCAAAAAATGAAGTAACATAAAAATGGGGGATTATGTAGTTTTTAGACATAAAATTCTGTGTGTGTGAACCTCTCCCACCAGGTCTTTAACACAGTTTACACTGCTTGATGACACTACAGTACAGAAATAAAACTGAAAGGGATTAGAGTGTAACACACTCTGACAATAGCAGGATCAACCAGATAAATACCACCTTTAACTTTAAACCCATCACAATTATGGCAGGATCAGCCAGATAACCTACTATAAATTAAACATTTATCTCTGCCAGACAGGGACTACTTTCTGCACCTCCTCCCCCTGCCCAAATATTTTTGGCCATTTTATAAGATAGATAACCCACTCTTAGGTGTGCAGTCACGCTCTGATATACGCATGCCTTGGGTGGTTGACGCACACCAAGGCGTGGTGTATATCAGAGCGTGACCGCACACCTAAGAGTGAGGTCTACTACATCATATATATATATATATATATATGTATGTGTGTGTGTGTGTGTGTGTGTGTATTCTTTGCACAGTGACAGAAGCAGAAATGAGGCGATAGGGTTTCCAACCCTAATGCCCAATCGTCCCGGTTCCCACCTCTACCACCCCACCCCATCACCCCACTCTCCACACACCAAAAGGCATTGGAGTGTGCCATGGGGTAATAAGACCTAAGTCTCACCCCATTCCATGTGTAAACATGCTTACATGCTACAGTATAGGACAATGGGGTGAGCGTAAGGCCTTATGACTCCATGGCACATTCCTACTCCTGTTCATGTGTGGAGGGTGGGGTGAGGCTTTAGCATTGGAAACCCTAATGCCTCATTTCCCTCCTTCTGTCATTGTGGTAGCCACCCTATCTGATGCATTAACAAAGTTTTTGGCAAAGAATTTCCCTTCTTTTTCAGATAGTATAATTGTATCCTCATTTTACTGTGGGAGTGCGAGGTTTGAACCCCTCCATCAAGATAGTACAACAGTGCCAGAATATCCTTTGTATCCTGTGCTCTCATCCTTCTATTCAGATAGTACAACAGTGTCCACATTCACGGTGGGAGCGCAGAGTCCAAAGTACAACAGTATCCATATGTCACGGTGGGAGCACAGTGTCCAAGGTGTGCAGGGTCCCATCCCTCCATTGAGATAGTACAATAGTATTCATATGTCACAGTGGGAGCCAGGGTTCTTCATACCCTGTGCTCCCATCCCTCCATCCAAATAGTACACTAGCATGAAAAATGGGAAACATATACGAATAACATTACACTTTTTCAAAAAGAAGGGAAATTAATTCATTGCAAAAAACTCCATTAATGCATCAGTTATGGTTGACAGTAATGTGAAAAAAGTCTAATTTCCAGACCATCAGCCATAACTGAAGCATTAACAGAGTTGTTTGCAATGAATATGTAACCCCATGCTACCTTTGGCTAACTAGCACCCCTTTAAAAGAACTACTGCCTAGTACATGGCATACAATTTGCTTTTAGCAGAACTACACAAATGGTACCACCTCTAGCATTGGAGTGTATATCAGGATCATTATCTATAAAATGGGGTGTGGGTGTGTGATGCTTGGCCAGCTGGTTATGACTGTTCTTTGATATTTGTAAAATAGAATGTGGTATGTGAGTGTCTCTCATGAGACAGCCTGTGGGACCCCCCCCCCAAGGTTACAGTTTAAAGGACGGGATATATATTAAACAGCAGAGCTCTGTAATGTGATTAACTTCTAAGAAGTTGCATTTTATGGACTTGTTTATGATCTGTATTGCTTTGAAGCTGGGAAACTAAAATATACATTATATGATGTCTTAAGAAGAAGAACAGTTAATATCAACTGGTGTTAAAAAGCTATATTACACCTAAGTGAGATATAGCAGAGTTGTTCAAAAAACCTTTGATCCTTGGGAAAACAGGAAACCACATAAGATCAAAGAGCCATATTTGAGAAATGAGTTTTTGCTGATGTCACCTTATTTAATATACCTCCTGATAGGACATCCTGTTTGTGTAATTTTTGTATTCTAAAAGGAGGAGCTGGATGACCTCATGGAGGGGTAGAGAGGGACACAGTTTTAACCTAGGACTGTGTCTGATCTGAGACACACATTATCTTTTTGGGACTCTCAAGAGAACTAACTTAAGCACTGTAAGAAGGTAATACATTAGATAGAAAAAATCTAATTGTATTGTAGTAGGAGTTTATGTTTGTACTTTAACCTTGTTCTTTTAAATAATTATATGCTTTGTGATATATTGTTCTGTGTTTACATTTTACCTATTTTTATCAATTTTTAATTAAATCTATATTTTTAGAGACTGCCTGGTGTGTCATCCAAGTTCTTTCTTTTGCATGTGATATATGGAGGGTTAAGATTGACAAAATTGTTCATTAGCTTAATGGTGTTACCAAACTGGGAAAAGGTAAGAATATGCCAAAGGTCTTTCATACAGTTTTAAGGGTTCATTTTGGATACCTGGTTAGGTGCCCTTAGGCGAAAGATATCTGACATCCTCCAAAGATCAGATTATCTGAGCCTGTATATTTGGGTATGCTTGCATAAGGTTCACAGTTTGAATCCCCCCAAAACTTGAGACCAAAGGTGCTTCGGACTCACAAGCAGACAGGAGGGTTACCCTGTTCTGTTATCTCTTCTCAATACTGCGCTTGGAGGTTAGCACTGTGGGAGCAGAGGGCCTGACCTGATGAATGGGTTTGTGACAGATTGGTTGGCAGTGGTGCAGATACATTTGGTAACACAAGCTTTAACTGTTCAGTGTGTCAGCTTGATACTGTACAGCTCACTTGCAAAAAAAAAAAGGCAGTGGTTTAATTTTAAAAAGGAAACAGAACTATATCATTTGGCTTACAGTCAAGTTCCTACCTGTTTTTTTTTTCTAAAATGCAAGTTAGAGTAGCCGTAGTTAGGGAAGAAGATGGCTTCCAACTACAGCGGGCACACTGTAGTTTACTTGAGGCAGCTGTGCAAGGACAGAGGAGTCCTGCACAAGATGAGAGCCACCAAGTGGAACCACATGGATGCCCTGATGGCAGCAGATGCCCAGAGCATTGAGTCACTGACTGTGACTGTAAAAGACCAATCCTTGACTGTGGAGGGGGCCAGTGGCCAGTGCAGTGTCCAGATCCGGTGAAGATGACAGCAGGGCCAGTGCCAGCAAAGGGCCACAGCAGCAGGGGAAGGTTACCAACATTCTGGAGCCAGAAGTACTCAGGCTGCAGATTGAGTTGTGCAGAATGGAGCTGGAGTTCCAGTGAGAACAGTGAGAGGCTGACCGGGAACAGCGGGAGGCTGGCCATGAGGAGTGTGAGTGCCAGAGGTGACATGAACTGGAGCAGCTACGACTCCAGCCACCTGCACCAGAGCAGATAAGTGGCTTGGGTTTAACTGGAACTACAGGACTGGGTTACAGATTGAATTCCAAAGTGATCGCTGAATTTAAACAGTGGGAGGATATGGATGTCTTTTTAAATTCCTTTGAAAAAGTTTGTATTCAGGCTAAAATTCCTAGAGGTACCTGGAGCTTCCAGCTATCCCTGCTACTTACTGGAAAAGCTCGAGATGCATTGAGTGAAATGGACAATGACGACAGCAATAATTACAGCGAACTTAAAGCTGCACTTTTAGAAAAGTTTCATTTAACTGCTGAAACCTACAGAGCTAAATTCCGTAAACTCAGGAGAAGCCCTGATATGAGCTACGAGGAGCTAGCCATGAAACAATGTCAGTTTTTAAAACATTGGTGGGAAGGAATTGAAGCAAACTCTATAGATAAAATTGAAAATGCTATTTTGTTAGAACTGTTTTTTTGGGCATGCCCAGCAGAGCTGAAAACTTGGCTGGAGGACTGAGATCCCAAAATGATGCAAGAGGCTGCTGAACTCTTGGACTGCTATGCCAAGAGCAGACCTGCTCTGAGGGCAAATGGGGTGGGAGTGGCAGTGCAGAAAGGGAAAAGTGTGCCTTCAGGGCAGCTAAGACCCTCACTGCCTCCACCAAAACCAGTTAGCCCCAGGTTTCAGAGAAAAGATTTCTCTGAGAAAAGAAATGAATGTTGGGTCTGAAAAGAAACTGGGCATATTGCCAGACAGTGTCCCAAAAGGGCAAGCAATATGCAACATGTGACGAGGAAAGAAGTGGGTTCTTTGTGTGTCCCTGGAAGCATGCCTATGAACATGAGGGAACACATGCACCCAGTCATGGCAAATGGTGTACAGACACAAGGGTTAAGGGACACGGGGCATCCTTGACATTGGTAAAAGGGGATCTGGTAGAGCCTGGTCAGCTTATACCCAATAAATATGTCACTGTACAAGACTTTACTGGTGAGGAGAAAACATTTCCCTCACTAGTGTCCTCCTAGACTGGGGTGAAACAGGTGGAACTGTGCAATAGGTGGTTGTAGCCAAAACTTTAGCAGTGGGCGTCATCCTTGGCAACAATCTCAAACAGGGGATGTTACCCAGAGCCAAGCGAAAAGGGAAAATTGTAGTTCCCTGGACCCCACAGAAGCTATTGTGGAAACCACTAGGAGGCTGGTTCCCCAGCCTGTGTCTCCTGATGGGGAGACTAATGAATAGGGGGTAGAAATTTCCCCAGTAGCAGTTAACCACACATCTATGGAGGCTTACTCCTAAGAAGGAGGGGGTGACCCATTGTCAGAGGGTTAGGAATGACAGTGATCCTGAATGCCCCAATGCTAGTGCTAGAGACCCTAGTTTAGAGACTGAAGGGGACTTGTCCCATACCTTGGGAATGTGTAAGGAGTTTGCAGCTGCTCAGAAAAGTGACCCTAGTCTAGAGAAGCTGAGGGCTTGGGCAGACTCTGATGGTGAACAGGGAGGTGATGATAAACATAAGGTTTATTGGGAAAATGGAATGATGCATACTCAGGCTGTGCAGACAGAGGGAGGGGTGATAGGCATGCCGCTTGTCATTCTCCAGGGGTATCGTGAGCAGTTGCTCAAGACTGCACATGATATTCCCTTGTCTAGTCATCTGGGAATCATGCACACTACGCAGCAGTTGGCCCAGAATTTCTATTGGCCCAAGTTCACCCAGCAGGTGAAGGAGTATTTCAGGTCTTGTCACTGGTGCCAAGAAATAGGGAAGGCAGGTAAGAAAACACAAGCCACCCTAATTCCATTGCTCATAGCAGAGGACCCTTCCAGAGGGTGGGAATGGATAGTGTGGGGCCTTTAAATACCCCCACCTCCTCAGGAAGAGATTCATCCTGACTGTGGTGGATTATGCCACCCGGTACCCCGAGGCAGTCACCCTATCCTCACTGAGGACAGACAAATTGGCAGATGACTTACTTGGGATTTTCTCCCATGCTGCATTTCCACAGGAGGTTATCATCGATCGAGGGGGTTCCTTCATGTCGGACCTGATGAAATGTTTGTGGGAGAAGTGTGGGGTGGTGCAGAGATGCATGACACTTTATCACCCACAAGCCAATGGGCTTGTAGAAAGATTTAATGGTACCCTGAAGACACTGCTCTGAGTGTTTGCTGAATAGCATGGGAGGGACTCAGAGAAATACTTTCCCCACCTGTTGTTTGCATACAGGGAGGAGCCCCAAGAATCAATAGGATTTTCCCCCTTTTAACCCTTATATGGATGTCGGGTACATGGGCCCCTAGACTTGATCCAGGAGGACTGGGAAGGCAAGCATGCCACCCATGGAACTCCCATAGTGGATTACATCCTTAGGTTCAGGGAAAGGCTGAAGGAGCTTATGGGGACAGCCTAGAGCAACCTGGCAGCTGCCCAACAGAAACAAAAAATGTGGTACATCCGCAGAGCTACTGCTCACTCATACATGGTGGGTCAGGAAGTCATGGTCCTTATTCCATTCTGGAAAGACAAGCTGCAGGCTGTGTGGGCAGGACTGCACAAAGTACTTAGGAAGGTAAATGACGTGAACTATATCATAGAGTTACCTGACAGAAGACAGATAAAAAGAATGTACCATGTCAACATGATGAAGCCATATACTAATAGGGCTAACATGGTGTTTGCAGTATGTAGTCCTGGGGAGAGGACAGATGAAGGAGACCCCCTTCTGGACTTGCTGGAAGAAAGCAAGTAGGAGTCCTCTGTGGAGGCAGTTAAACTGCTACCCAAGCTGACCCCAGACAAGATCCAGGAAAAAAGGGAGGTTTTAGCAGACTTTGCCACACTGCTTAGCACCAAGCCTGGACTAGCCCCTTTAGCGATGCATGATGTGGAGACAGGGACACAGACGCCCATACAGCAGACAGCATATCGGGTGTCAGAGGCTGTCCAAAAGGACATTAGGAGGGAAGTGGAGGAGATGTGGGATTTAGGAGTAATCCAGATATCCCACAGCCCCTGGGCCTCACCCAAAGTCCTTGTGCCCAAGCCAGATGGCTCAACTTGTTTCTGTGTGGACTATCATGGACTGAATGCAGTCATGAAGTCAGACGCCCACCCGATGCCCTGGATGGAGGAACTCCTGGACAAGTTGGGAGAGGTGACCTATCTTATGGCTCTTGACCTGACAAAAGGGTATTGGCAGGTAGAATTAATGGACAGAGCTAGGGAGAGGTTGGCCTTCATCACTCCAATAGGCTTATTTGAATTTAAAGTGATGCCTTTTGGAATGACGAATGCCCAGGCCACTTTCCAAAGGTTGGTGAACCAGGTGTTAAATGGTGCTGAGGAGTACACCATGGATGACATTGCCATCTTTAGTGCCAGCTGGGAGGAACACTTGTCCCACCTTAAGGAAGTGCTGGGCAGGATACAGAGGGCTGGGCTCACTGTCAAAGCTTAGAAGTGCCAGGTGGCCATGGGAGAATTGGCATATATCGGGCATGTTGTAGGCCATGGACAGCTCCATCCTAACCAAGTTAAAATAGAGGTGAGCAAGGTATGGCCCAGACCAGAAATGCAGAAGCAGGTCAGGAGTTTCCTTGGGACAGCAGGGTACTATAGGAAATTTGTACCCAATTACAGTGTCCTGGCTGCTCCCCTATTTGGCCTGGTAAAGAAAAGGAGGCCTAAGAAAATTACCTGGGAACCAGCCTGTGAAAAAGCCTTTACCAGGCTAAAGGAGGCACTGTGCAGTGCTCCTGTATTGACAATTCCTGACTATAGCAGACTCTTTATAGTTCAGACTGATACCTCACACATGGTATTGGGCAGTACTGAGTCAGACATCCAACCAAAGGAAAGTTCACCCGGTAGTGTGCTTGAGTAAAAAAGTTACTTCCCAGGGAGAAGGAATACTCTACTGTGGAAAAAGAGTGCCTTGCCATAGTGTGGGCCCTAAAGAATTTAGAGCCATACTTATATGGGCATCATTTTGTGGTACAAACTGACCACAACCCCTGGTTTGGCTGACCCAAATGGGAAAAACTAATGGTAGACTGTTAAGATAGAGTCTTGCCTTACAAGGGTATGACATGACAATCTTACATAGGGCAGGAGCGACCAATCAAAACAGCAATGGACTTTTGCATCTTTATGAGGAGTGAACTGATTTGGGAAGCTCATCCCATGCAGGGGATAGAGCCTCCAAATTCAGTCTAGGTGGGGAGGATTTGTGACACTTGGCCAACTGGTTATGATTGTTCTTTGATATTTGTAATATAGAATGTGGTATGTGAGTGTCTCTAATGAAAGAGCCTGTGGGATGCCCCCCCCCAATGTTTCATTTAAAATGACAGGATATATATTAAACAGCAGAGCTCTGTAATGTGATTAACTTCCAAGAAGTTGCATTTTATGGCCTTGTTTATGATCTGTGCTGCTTTGTAGCTGGGAAACTAAAATATACATTTTTTGACATCTTAAGAGGAAGAACAGTTAATATCAACTGGTGTTAAAAAGCTATATTGCACCTAAGTGAGATATGGCAGAGTTGTTGAAAAAAACCTTTGATCCTTGGGAAAACAGGAAACCACACAAGATCAAAGAGCCATATTTGAGAAATGATTTTTTTTCTGATGTCACCTTATTTAATATACCTCCTGCTAGGACATCCTGTTTGTGTAATTTTTGCATTCTAAAAGGAGGAGCTAGATGACCTCATGGAGGGGGTGGAGAGAGACACAGTTTTAACCTTGGACTGTGTCTGACCTGAGACACACATTATCTTTTTGGGACTCCCAAGAGAACTAACTTAAGCACTGTAAGAATGTAATACATTAGATAGAAAAAGTCCAATTGTATTGTGGTAGGAGTTTATGTTTGTACTTTAACCTTGTTCTTTTAAGTGATTGTATGCTTTGTGATATATTGTTCTGTGTTTACATTTTACCTATTTTTATCTATAGCTAATCTATATTTTTAGAGACTGCCTGGTGCGTCTTCCAAGTTCTTTCTTTTGCAGGTGATGTATGGAGGGTTTAAGATTGACAAAACTGTTCATAAACTTAATGGTGTTATCAAACTGGGAAAAGGTAAGAATATACCTAAGGTCTTTTATAGAGTTTTAAGGGTTCATTTTGGATACCTGGTTAGGTGCACTTAGGCAAAAGATGTCTGGTATCCCCGAAGAGCAGATTATCTGAGCCTATACATTTGGGTATGCTAGCATAAAGTTCACAATTTGAATCCCCCAGAACTTGAGACCAAAGGTGATTCGGACCCACAAGCTGACAGGAGGGTTGCCCTGTTCTGTTACCGGTTCACAATACTGTGCTTAGAGGTCAGCACTGAGGAAGCAGAGGGCCTGACCTGCTGAGCAGGTTTGTGACAGGGGGTACATACTAAAATGAAAATTTTTATTTACAACCAGGTCCAGGGGAGAGGATGCTAGGCATATGTTAGACCTAACTGCTAAGGGGCCCCAATAAAGTTCACACTAGAAGCAATAAGCTGAATGCCCAAAGCAGTAACTGGAATTTTGCAGTGTGGCTTTATTCACAGATGTTGCTTAAAGCAAGGGTGGTCCACCCAAAGTTTGTCATTGCAACACAGGCACACTCTCATTTGCAGAACACTTTGTTAGGCAGTACAGTTTTCCACAGAAACATCTCCTTTCTTTCTCTTTAGGAATCTCTATAATCTCTATCTCTCTTCCAAAGTATAATATCTGTAGAATGTGCCACATACTTTAAACCTTTTCCTGGTGCATGGCCATTACCCATGGAACACTGGCGCCTATCCATTAACCAGTTAGCCCTGCCTAAAACTCCAGATGGTGATCCTCCCACCCTTTGCTCCAAACAATCTCTGCCATTCCTTCCGGGTTACCCCAAATAAGTCTTCAATCTCCACTCAATTACTAAAGACTCCCAACTTTACCTTTAAATTCAGCATAGTTGTGGTGAAAGGAGTCCTGTGTGCAAGTTAACTAACTAAATGCAAGTGCAGCAAAGTTTGAGTAAAGAGCCTATGAGATTTAAAAGTGAGCTGAGTGCAGTGATTGTGTTGGTAGTAAATTCCAAGGAAGTACTGATCAGAAGTTCAAATAAGTGCAAAAATGTATGAATGTGCTGAATTTAAGCAAATGTGAGAATGTTATTTTGCACAGTGAAAGCAGTAAAATGCAAAGACAGAAAACAAATTCTGGCAAATAAAATGTGTGTATGATGCAGGAAAATTTTCAGCAGCCATCATGGGGTGTAGTCAGTAATGTTAACAAAGCAGCAAGCATCATGTTAAGCCAGGGTCTCAGAAGCAGCAGAGTCTCTCTTTACTCAAACTTTGCTGAACTTGCATTTAGTTAAGACTGCACTGCTCACACGCTGCTAGCTCTCCTCTTTGAAAACTCCTCCGGCACAGAGACTCCAGGCAAAGCACGGGGCTTGGCTTGCTGGACCAATCACATGACACCATGCAAATGAGTTCTCTCTCTCTCTCTCTTTCTCTTGCTTGCTTCTCCCCAACAATGATCATAGAGCAGGGCAAATTTTAAACTGCAAATTGTAATTTTTTTTTCTCAGCTGGTAATTTCAGTGGGGCAAAGCGCTTTTAGACATTTCAGCACAATTTTCAGCATTCTTCTTCAGCGACTCCCCCAGTCTTTACTGTAAGCACTTGAAACTTTCTGGGCACTTAGGAATTCTGATTTTTAAAGTTCACCAAACTTTTTGCTTTGAAACTTACAACTTTTGACAGTTTTTAAAATGGCAGTGGCAAGGGCACACATTGCTCAGTTCAACAGTTCTTTTGAAGCACAATTGAAGCACACATGCAGCACATTTTTCCACTTTCTCTCTCAGGATCACTGGTAGCAAATACTTTTTGATGGCATATTTTCTTGGCACAATCTTTACATTTCTTGCTTTGCTTTCTGTTTTTGTGCACCGCTACCAGACAGAACGATCATAGACATACTCTCAGCATTTTTCCTCTCACCCAAAAATATCCCTTTTATGAGCCCCCATGTTTTTTAACCCCCACACCACCTTTGGCTAGCTTGCACCCCCCTGAAAGAACTAGTGTTCAATACATGGCATACAATTTACTTTTGGCAGAACTACACAAACGGTACCACCCCTAGCATTGGAGTGTATACCAGGCTCATTATCTAGAGGACGCGGTGGGGGGGTACATACTAAAATGAACCTATTTATTTGCAACCAGGTTCAGGGGACAGGATACTAGGCATATGATAGAACTAATTGCTCAGGAGCCACAACAACGTTCACACTAGAAGCAATAAGCTGAAAGTCCAAAGCAGTAACTGCAGATTTAATTCAGGTGCCGTACTGGTCCTGTAAGAATAGATCAGAAGCAATGGTTTGATATTTGATCAGACATAGATGTTATAAAAGAACAAGTGTCCAAGCTTTTGGATCAACCAAGTCCTTCTTCTGAAGAAGGACTTGGTTCATCTAAAAGCTTATGCACTTTGTTTATTTTGTAACATCTATGTTGGTCCAATAAAAGGTATTAAACCATTTGCTTCTGGATCTGTCAAAGCAGTAACTGGGATTTTGTAGTATGGTTTTATTCAGAGATGTTACTTAAATCAAGGGTGCCCCACCAAAAAAAGTTTGTCATTACAACACAGGCACATTCTCTTTAGCAGAACACTTTGCTAGGCAGTACTGTTTTCCACAGAAACATCTCCTTCCTTTCACTTTAGGAATCTCTACAATCTCTCTCTCTTCCAACGTGTATATCTGTGGGATTAGAGATGCAGCTAATTTAAATGTTGCTGGTGAAGTGCCCGTGAAGTGGGCACTTTGCTTTGTCATTCTGCTATGTGGAGTGGCCAATATGAAAGGCTCACTTTGCCTTGTAATTATTACTTTGTGTTGTCATTCCACCTTAATGCTAGTAAGGCAATGTGACAACAATATTGGCAGCCTCCCCCCACACACAGTCACCAGAATTAATGTGCATCCCCAAAATGCCACTATCTTGTGTCCAGAAAGTTTCCCAGTGCTGATGAAATAAAAATGAGAGCATAACAAGAAATGCAAAGTCTCCCAGAATTAATGGTGCACTCGGTCATGCACACAGTGGTCACAGACAGTCACCAGAGTTAATGTGCAACTCCAAAATGCTACTGTCTTGTGTCCAGAACATTCCTCAGTGCTGAAAAAAAGAAATGAGAGCATAAAAAGAAATACAAAGTCTCCCGTAATTAATGGCGCACTCAGTCATGTGCACAGTGGTCACACACAGTCACCAGAATTAATGTACATCTCCAAAATGCTACTGTCTTGTGTCCAGAAAATTCCCTAGTGCTGACAAAGAGTAATGAGAGCGTAACAAGAAATGCAAAATCTCCCAGAATTAATGGTGCACTGCAAACACACAGACAGATTAAGATTGTGCTGCATACTCAAGAGATGCAGATGGAAAGGCACAACAACACCTAACCAGTGCTCACAAGTCACAAATACAAACCTGGAAAAGAACACCTTTTGCTTTGGGGGTTGGGGTAGTGCACAGCAGCAACAGTCCACTACCAGTAAAGTTACCACAAAGCAGTACAAAAAATTAATGCAGGTGCAGTGGATAGCAGGTTCACACTGCTTCAATTATTCTGTGGCACAATGAAAGGTGTCTGATTTGATGGCATGCATCACATACACACTTGCACACACACTGCAAGTAATGTGAAACAAATTGAAAACCTTTAGTAATATAACCAAATGTTTTAAACAAATTGAAATTATACACTGCTGCACCACAACAATCAGCAAAAAAAAGTCAAGAATTACTGAAACTAATACTGTGTGTACATTAACACAGTTATGCAAGAAAAATATAACCGAAACATAAAGACTACCCTTTTCTCCCAGTTAATCCATATACGCCCTCCCCAAAGCACACTTCAAGTATCTGAGACTGAATGTTTTAAACTAACATTCAAAATCCACACAAAAACAATGAACACTCAATGATATGAGCACAGAAGGGTTTCCTACAATCGATGTAATACATTTTGAGCACAAATAAAATTACTCAAAAAGGCTTTTTCAACAGCTTTTAGAGGTTTGGAATTTCAGAGCTCTGAGAGCAAACTGTCTCCAGCTACCACTACACACACACTACCCAGAACAAAGGCTGTGCAGAACAATCTAGAGCCCATGTGACCAGCAATCCCATGAATCACTGCAGAATTCACCTTGGAGCACAATTACAAGGTAAAGTGATGCGAAGCACATTGATTTCAATGTATTTCACCTTAAAATTGGTGGAGAAGTGGTTTGGGGAAGGCATAATAATGCAAAGTCAATTGTTTCAATGGACTTTGTGTTCCTCATTATGACACAAAGTACTCCGCTTCACATTGCTGATTAGTTCGCGATTCTGCATTACTCCGCAAATCACTTCACGGTGCGAATTTTGGCCACTTCACCCACCACTATGTGGGATGTGCCACACACTTTAAACATTTTCATCACATTTCCATTTCCAAAGTGTATATCTGTGGATGTGTCACAAATTTTAAACATTTTCCTGGTGCATGACCTTTGCCCAGGGAGCACTGGTGCCCATCCATGAACCAGTTAGTCCTGCCTGAAACTCCAGATGGTGATCCTCCCACCCTTTGCCCCAAACAGTCTCTGCCATTCCTTCTGGGTTACCCCAAATGAGCCTCCAATCCCCCACTTAATTGCTAAAGACTCCCAACTTTAACTTTCAATTCAGCACAGTTGTGGTGAAAGGGGTCCTGACCAGTGTGATCTAGCCTTGTCTAGGGCACAAACAACTCCCTCAGAGAACAGTCTCAAATTCTGTACTCACAGATTAAGTTGCTCCTTCCTCCCAGTCATGGAAAGAACAAAAGGCACCTTTTCTTCTCTGGTAGTTGTCAGATCCAACTCATCATCTTTCCTTAAGGCAGCTGTGAACTTCAGGAACATCAAGAGATTGTCCTTTGGATCCACAACACTTACAGTCCCTCTCACTCCCCATGGAGTGAAACTAAAGAGTCCTGCAGGAAAAAGGTTTCTGCCACTTCACAGCAAACTGAAGATTTTACCAAACTAGGGTGAGAAACACCAGGGCTCCCTTTGAAACAGCCCCACTGGCAGATCTCCTGCCACTCTAATTCAGACTGACTCCAACTGACTACTGAACATTCTAAGCTACCCCAGAGCAGCTGGCTCTAAATGGTTATGCTGCTGCAAGAGTTCTAAATGACATAATCATCCTTCTCTCAAGATAGCTGAGTAAACAATGATGTCATTTTGTAGGAAGCCCCTAATGAGCTCCTCACCAGCTGCCTTTTCCTACCTGCCTAAGACTAGTACTAATGGGATTGTAATAACCCCAGGAGACTGGGTGGTTGCAAAACAAAAAATAAAATATATATGTAGTCATTGCAAAAAACTACATTATCAAACCAGTTAGGGGTTTTGTGAAAGCATCAAAAGCTTGAAAATGTGACATTAGGGTTCCCAACCCTACCACCCCACCCCGCCCCCACCCTCCACACATCAACAGGCATCGGGTGTGCCTTGTGGTCATTGGACCTGCCTCTCACCCCATTCCATATGTAAACAAGATGAGATGGTACAGTATAGAATAATGGGGTGATAGTTAGGCTCAACTGTTAAGTAAACAATCTCAGATAGTGGAGTAAATAATAATAATGCTAACAATACAGATTCTTGTGTCTTCGGAGTCTGCCAAGAAACATTCGTAAACAAGCAGGGAGTACTAATAAAGTTTATTATATTACTTATGCCAAGCATGTGACAGAGAAAATCACAAGGGAGATGGGTTTCTCGCCACTCTACTGAAGAATGTGCATCATTTTCAGAATTGCTAAGACCTCAGGTTCTGCAAGATCGCATTATCTTTCTGCCATGTTGTTCTCTCTGCATGTAAAACTAGGTTACAGAAGACTATATACCACAGATAACAGTATAGCAACAGAGTAGTTATGGATATGAGAAACATTATGTATTGGATAATGACTCAGTGGGGGGGTGCATTAGATTGCACATTGTGTTTTACAATGGAATAGCAACAGTGTTCAGTTGAAGATGATCACGTGGCTGCACAAAGTTTAAAATGTTTATTACAGCATTCTGTTTGTATGAGGTGCTAGCCAGGCTTGGAAAACAAGCAGTGAAGAAAATGGATTTCTTGATTGTAGATCAAATGAAGAAGAGTCTTCTTGCTGAAGTTAGGGGATTGCCCCCACCCTAGACTTGTTTCATAGTATGTACAACAATGAGCTTGATTATAGAATCTTAATTGGCTGGACCGAATACAATTTATTTGAGAGTTCACCAATGGAAGCCTAATTTCAGTTATTAGGCCAGCATTCACAAGTTGGTAAAACAAGTTGGAAGATGTCATATCTGCATAAAAGGTGGTGATCCTTTCAGGTACGACAATCAAAGTTCAGAGTCAGTAACGATTTCGAGACTTCATGGTAAATAAGCAAAGGAGGTATTTTCAACCTTTCACGATAAAAGTTCCCATCAACATGAACAATAGAATGGACAGTTGCCAGACGATCAGAGATGGATGATGCCAGATGAAAATGCAGCAATGACACTGTGAGAGTCACAAACATGCCTTCCAGGATTGTGCAGGAATAAGTTTCAAAACATGGAGCAATACTGGCGTGTGTGGCGACATATCCAAGTTTCCTTGCCATTGACTAGGGAATAATGCTAGATTTAAATAAACATTTATTAACACATGCAATAAAAGTGCAAAATGTGGCAATGCCACTGACCCATACATTTGTCATGGATGAGATCATGGATATGTCCTAATTCCAGATTCCAGAAGAGATAACCAAAGGGTTGTAAGAACATAAAAGCCATAGGCAGTGCAAAGGGCTTTCCTAGCTGTGTGATGCTCTTCTGCTTCCTTAATATGAGCAGAAATTAATTCATAAATATGAACATTTGTCAGGTCAAACCCCTTCATAATATCCTTAATATTGTAAATGTAAATGACTCTTTATGAGCAAAATCATGTATACCATGCAGTTGGGGGGATGATATTATATTTCATACTATCATGAACCTTTAACATATGTGCTTTGAAGAATGACTATATCAGCCCTATTTCAAATAGCTTTGTCAGAACCAAAACAGGCCTGAGTTTAAACTGTTTTTTTTTTTGTTTTAAAAAAAAAGCCTAGTGCATTTGGGTAGCTTTACAGTCATAAGATGTACCACTAGCAGTCAGGATGTGAAAATCCTGAGTGTGTATATGTGGTGCATGCGCGCTAAGAGACCCTATATAGGGGTCATTATTGAGTACCTGGTATACTGCCAGGGTATCCAATCACATTAATTAGGTGAGGTGGTCGAGAGGGTCATCAGTGCGCCTCGCCCTCCCCCCAAGCCAGACCCCCATGGACCTGGAGTCGCTGCCACGTAAGGAGAAAAATTTGCAGCTGAGGTGGTCGAGAGGGTCGTCGGTGTGCCTCACCCTTCCCCCAAGCCGGACTCCCGCAGACCTGGAGTCACCGCCACGCAAGGAGAAAAATTTGCAGGTATGAATCTGCCTTCATCGCGGTGAAGCAAGCACTTCTGCACAGTTGGAGCTGGAGCGCTGGGCGCCATTTTCAGAAGAGACTTTGCCTGTATCTAGAGACTTGCCTGAATCTATTACTGTTGCCCCAGGAGTGGAGATAGTTTTTCTGTCTCCTAACTCTGCTCAGTCAGTACCACATTTCTCTGTGTTTCTCCAGGTGCTTTTATGTGCTGCCTTTAGAAGTGTGCTTAATGAAGCTAATACAGTGGTGCCTTAACAAATCCTGATACTGCTTACTGTTACTGTTTGGCTCAAATGAATGCATTTTGTACTTAATGCCTGCCTACTACTGTCTTAGACTAGGTAGTATAGACCCTGTAGTCAGCAGTTTCCTTAATTTCACCATACTGGTAACCACTATTGCCTATTACTGTGTAAGGAAGCCTCTACAGCCATTGGTAGCAAATGTAGCTAAATCAGCAGCACTGTAACAGAAAAAATGCCTAATTAAAACTACAGTAGTCCCTGACTGCCTTTAGCACTGAAATCCGATTCCCTGGTCACAAATAACCCTTACCATAGGACCTACTTTAATGCATGCTGTCCTTCCCTGCCCCCCCAAGCCTACCTGTGTATAAATTCTGGTGTTTTCTTCTGTTCTCCACAGCTGAGGTGGTCGAGAGGGTCATTGATGTGCTCACCCTCCTCCAAAGCCGGACCTCCTGCAGACCTGGAGTCACTGCCACGCAAGGAGAAAAATTTGCAGGTACGAATCTGCCCTGAATCCGCCCTCATCATGGTGAAGCAAGCACTGCTGTGCAGTTGGAGCCCCACCGGTGCTCCATGCCAGCTCCATGCCACCCCGACCACCACCCTTGGTGAGCATCCAGTCTTATAGCTGGGATCACGCAAGCGATAGAGACTATCAGCTCACTTTCCCATTTGCAGGCTCTCAGCTCTGTCCACTAGAGATCTCATCCCATTTCTGTTTTCGTCCCTGCCTCTATTAGGTGGCCGAATGGAGGCACCCTCCTACTCCCCACTCCAGTGATAAGTCTGTCTTACTGAAAGATGGTGGAAACATAATTAAACGCGACCCTCGCATCTCTCCAAAACTAGAACCTAATGCACAGGTGACATCCTCCTGGCTCACCAACTACTCCCTACTCTCTCAATTCTCACACTGCATCACAACTTATACCTACGGGCCTAATTAACTCCATTACTGCCTGAGGACTCCTACTCATACCATGACCCTTGTACCTCCGGCATCAATTTGTTCCTCTCATAGCTCAGCTCCTCGACACCCTAGACACCTGAAACCCCTCGAGGCCCATGCCCCCTATGGTACCCATAGCATGTCGAACCAGGTGCCTATGGTAGCCCCCACTTACTCAGCTCCTCTACAGGAAATCACCCCTCCCCTTCCCTCGGACTTGTTCTCCCTTGAGCCCAATCTGAACTTTTCACTCCCCTCCACACCCCAGAACCGAGCATGGCATGACATAGTGAGCTTCCCCAAACCTGCCGATCTATCCCTGAAGGGACACTGCCACAACTCGACCCTCAATATTCAGATGTATGGCCAATGAGGCACCTTCTCTTCCCATTCCCTTTCCCCTTCCCCCACAATACTGATGGCCTCCTTGTCAGGTTTAAACTGGCACTCGGGGATATTGAGCCAAACCCTGGTCTCTACTCGCCTAATCTCATCCTCAGTGACCCAGCCAACCCACTCTGGACCAACACCAGTGGACTCAAGCTGGTACATATGAATATCAGCAGCTTAAGGCACAAAATGCATGACCTTGAGGTGTGGATAGCTCTGTACAAACCTGACATACTAGCTGTGACCGAAACATGGCTCAAGCCTCAAACCCTCCCCCATGAAGTGACCTAGCTGGCTACCAGGACTTCAGAAAGGACAGAGCTGGAAAAAAAGGAGAAGGGGTTCTTATCTATGTCAGTTCTACCTTGAATGCCTCACAGACAGACCTCCCCTCTCTCTGCAGACCACAGAGTGAGAACCTATTTGTCAAAGTGCTTCTCAGAGACACCAAACCCCTCTATATTGGGTGTGCCTACCTCCCACCTCAATCTGCAGCCTCCTCCTTAGAATCCTTAACAAATGCCCTCCTGGAGAATCCCCTGGGTGAGATCATCCTCCTTGGGGACTTCAGTCTAAATTGGCTCACCCTAGGGTCCTCAACATTCAAGAACTCATTACTGGACTCTGCACTCACCCAAGTCATCAATCTACCTACTAGGCACAATTCCAAGTCCAGCAACCACTCCCTACTTGAATGGGCACTAGTTTTCTGCCCAGACTGGGTAACCACCGCTGGGATCATGTCAGACTCCCTGAGTGACCACTCACCCACCTTCTGTGTCTGGTCCAATAAACCACCTAAAATTGCTCCCAGGGTCTTAGAAGCCAAGAACTTCAGCCGGTTTGTACTTACTAACTTTTGCTCTGACCTGGGGAAAATTGACTGGGACCCCATTGTATCCCTCCCCTCACTTGATGAGGTGCTTGGCTACTTTTCTAACTCATTTCTGTCCCTAGCCAACCTGCATGCCCCATGTAAGAAACTCAGGGTACAGGGCAAATGCCACAAATGGCTGAGCCCCTGCCTAAAGCAGTCAATGCTTCTCCGTGACAGGGCCTGGGGACTCTACAAATCCACGGGCACTACTCATGACTGGGAGAAGTACAGGGAACTGAGGAACCTATGCAAAAAAACCTCCAAACAGGCCAAGGCCAAGTACCTAAGAGACCTCCAAACTGCCCACCTACGCGACCCTAGGAAATTCTGGGGCCACATAAACTCCCTTCTCAAAGGTACTGCAAACGCACAAGATGACTCAATCCTGGTTGGGGATGCCCTGACCAATGACTCTGCCTCTATTGAGGATGCCTTCTGTGCCGTCTTCTCCAACCCCAATGGACCCCCTCCCCCCGGGGTCTCCCTATCGCTCAACTTCTGACTGGGTGCCCCCTCATCCTCAATTCCACCTGAAACTGGTTGCACCATCCACTGTACTCCCTCTCCTACTCAAAATAAATCCAAACTCTTCCCCAGGAAATGACCTGCTAGAACCTCGGCTGTTGAAGGCTGCTGCCCCTGCTATTGCCTACCCTGTCACCTTGCTCATAAACAGATCCCTCCTCAAAGGAACAGTCCCAAATAAGTGGAAGGTATCGACTATTGTCCCCATCCACAAAAAAGGACCCCAGGATAGAGTGGGAAACTACAGGCCTATCTCCCTTCTCAGTCCCCTTGGAAAGGTCCAGGAGAGGCTAATATACAATCAACTTCAGGACTACCTCGAGCAGCACAACCTCCTCACCAAAGTACAACACAGCTACAGGAAAGGCCACAGCACTTACACAACCCTCATCCAGCTTACATCCGACATCATCAATGCCATGGACCAAGGCTCCCCAACGGGTGCCCTATTTATTGACCTATCCAAGGCCTTTGACCTGATTAGTCATGAACTCCTCCTTTCCAAACTTCTCTGACTGGGCCTGGATAATCACTCGCTCTCCTGGTTTGAAAGCTATCTGACTGACAGATCCCAAAAAGTACGTTGGAGAGGAACACTATCTGGCTCTAGACCCATGACCTCCAGGGTACCCCAGGGCTCAATCCTAGGCCCCTTACTATTCTCCCTCTTCCTCAATGACATTGCAAATGACTGCAAACTCTGCAACCTCATCCTCTATGCGGATGACACCGTTGTCTGCCACAGTGACCCACAACCCAGTGTTATCTCCTCCAAACTTCAGGCCTGCCTCTCAGCTCTGGAGGTTTGGTTTATCACTAATTTGCTAAAGCTGAATGAGGACAAAACAAAGGACATCCTGTTTGGGACCAGATGCCTGGGCATGGACAGAAGCAAGCTGCTCCTGCTCAATACCAAGGGAAGAGAATAGAGGTCATAAATCAATTCAAGTACCTCGGGGTCCTCCTTGACCAAGAACTGACCTATAAACCCCACATTGACTCCTTAACCCGATCCATCCACCAGAGGCTTGGTCTGCTCTACCATCTAGGAAACTCCCTCTCCGGCGAGGCGCGACGTGCCATAGCCAACAGTAACCTCCTCCCCTCCATCCTGTACGGTTCCCCTGTACTACAGTTCCTCCGAGAGACTGAGCTCAACAAACTCTCTACACTCTAACACAGAGTGGCTTGCTTTGCAATAAACTACTCGCCTAGGAGGCATCACTGTGAGGCACTTGAGGACCTACACTGGCCCACCCTCCAGCTTAAACTTACCTACTCTGCTACCTGTCTGCTCTTAAAATTCACCTCCCTTGGCCCTCCACCACACCTACTGGGGCTGCTAACCCCTAATTCCAGCACCGAACCTCATGATCCACTGCAAGTTGCCCCCTCGATATCCCTAGGGCTTGCACCAACCTAGGCAAGCGCTCCTTCCACTATGCCACTCCCTTCCTATGGAACTCCCTCCCAACAAATCTATTCGACCAACAAACCCTCCTAGGGTTTAAATCGGGCCTTAAAACATACCTCCTGGAACTAAACCTCTGTAGGTGTAATTGCTAGCCCCCTGCCCGGGTCCACTCTCTTGCTGCTATCCGCTTTACCAAGCCTTCACTCCCTTGAATATCACATGGAATAATGCTCATTTCACTGTGTATCTGCACTTACTCCTGCCTAGTCTGGCACGCCTACTGTTCTCCTTGTCTAACATGTGACACCTGCTCCCCAAAATGTACCTGCTTTCCACTGTATCCTAATGTCTATGTATGTTCTCACTGTAACTAAAAATGGATTCATTGTAACCTACTGTATTTTATACCAATGTATGTACGTATGATGTATGAATGCATTGTAACTAATCCCGGTCGCCTCTGAAAAAGGGACCTCTGGTCTCAGTGGGTTTCACCTGGTTACCAAAATCTAAATAAATAATAAATAATAAATAATAAATAAATTAAAACAAAAGTGGAAATGTTTGTTGTGAAACATATAGCAAATCATTCCAAATTCTAAAAGGTGAGATTTAAAATCACTGGGTTGTGCATGAGCTGCAACATTATTAACTAGGGTACCTGGTTGGGAAGTGGCTATTAGACCACTGGGTGGGCCAGGGTTCTGTTTTTGGCATTCAATATTAAGTGGGGCATCACTGGGTAAAACCTTAAGGTCCAATGGCTTTTATTACCATATAAGTTTGTATGCAAAATTCCTGATTATCAATAAAATGTAAACAGGGGTCCAGATCAAGTCTAGCTGTTAGAATTGATCCAAAGCAATGATCATAACATTCAGCAGGGCCTCACTACCCTTCTGGACAGTGAACATGTCTTTTAGGACTTTAGTGTTAATTCCACAGGATGCAATTAAATTATGTGGGCTTATGAGGTACTCTGCCTCAATAAGCTGTTTGGGTTTAGATCACTGGCTCTTATCTGCAATAAGATGTGCAGTTTGGGCTTGTAAGAAGACCCATACTTTAAAAGAATAATAAGCATAAAAGCAAGCATCTCTTTCTCTCTCTCTGGAATTCAAAAGGTAAAAGAAAAGAAAAATATAGTTAGTTTAGTACTATTCCGCACATTGGGGTATGGAAAAGTAATTTAATCTCTTTTAAACAGGTTCATTTGATTGTCACATAAGCCATTTATCAATGACCGTTATAGTGAGGCAGTCTAACTTGGTAGACTGCTGGACTGAGTTTGTTTACAATGGGATAGGGCTTGTTGTTGGGCCTTGCCCATACATTGTACAGCAAACAAGTGTACCTTTTAGATGTCTTGTCTGAGATATTTAACATATTTATCTACTGATGCTCCTTCAGCAGTGGCACTACACAGGTCCAGAAGTAAATGTTCTGTGAATCTCATGGACCGTCTGGTCATGATTTTACAATGGGGAACACTGTGTACCTGCAGAGGGTTTCCCTCTTATTGCCATAAGGAGTAAAGGCAATAATGAATCCATTCTCTGTCCTTTTGGGTTTTTCTGAACAAGTTTGTATAACATAACTTTGATCTGCCTGTTAGTCCATTTCACCTGTCCTGATGACTGTGGGTGGTAAAGGATATGAAACTTTAATTTTACCTATGACAAATCCAGAATTTCCTGCATTACTTTGGCTATAAAACCGCATCCCTGTAATTAGAATCTACCTTTAGGGATTAAACCCACCTGATAAATAGCTGGTTTACCAAGATATTTGCAGTTACTTTGGGATGTTGTTCCAGGGGCCTGATTGCCTCTGGGCTAACAATGCATTATTCCTAGCTGATATAGGATTGTTTTGTGCACAGATCAAACAGTTACTTTTGTAGTGTTCTACAACATTTCTCATGTGTGGCCATCAGACAGAGGATTTCAGTCTGTCTAGGGTTTTTATTGACTCACTGGTGTCCACCAGTTGGAGTATTATGTTCTTGGTACAGCAGATAAAATCTACCCTCATTTTCAGTTTTTATAACATATAAAGGCTTATTTTTGGAAGTTATTCCTCAGTTCCTTTATCAAGGATCCGACACACTGCCCTCAAATGAGGGTCCTTTTACAATATGCTCAAACCTTATCAATGTAGTTTGTATTTAAACTGTTTAGGTTGGTGTTGTGATGTACACAAACAAGTCTGTATTTCACAGAGGTAATATTAGGAGTACTGGAACAGAAGTTTGTTTTCTTCCAAATAAATTCAGTTAGAGAAACAGACCCAATTAGAAACTGTAATTAAAAAAAACAGTGTAGGGAGTTTTTAGATCAAGGCCCTTTGCTAAACTGCAGTGCTTAACCCTCTCGTGGAGTGCTGTTATTATGTTATGTAAGAAAAAAAATGTTATTCCTCATTTTTATCACAACCTGTTTCACTCAAGGACTTACCAGCTCTCTAAACCATCCACAAACATTTGTGGTAATAAGAAGACTCCTCATCTCCCTGCTTTTCATTTTATTTGCCAGTCGTGTTTTAACAATGCCTATGAATCATACATATATGATGATACACATTCTGTCATCACCAGAGTGTAAAATAATTCCAAACCCTGCTGCCTGACCCTCATTGGTATGTGTGGCTGAGTCATCAGTCAAAACATGACACACAGTGGTGTCTTTTAGCACTTTCTGAGGTTCTGTCAGAAAGGGCCATGGGACAGGTAGGTCAGGGGGTTGGAGTGAACAATCATGGATCTCTCCTATAAATTGCAGGCCATGGGCCAACAAGGATGGAGTTTTGATAGGATGGACAGTGATGTCATAATCCTGTAAAATGAGAGACCAGTGTGTAAGTGTAGCATTGGATACAGAGTCATCTTTTACTCTGTCTGACAACAGAAAGTTAGTTGGCAAATGATTGGAATGCAGCAAAATTGGTGCATATCCAATGATATACATAACATATCTCATTGCCCAGTATGTAGCCAAACGATTCCTTTCACAAAGGTTGTATTTCAGCTCCACTGAGGCAAGCATCTGGGATGCATGAGCAATGGGTCTGAAGTGCCCATTGTTTGTTTGGGCTAAAACTGCCGAGATTGCTATATCTGTTGTGGCAGTTTCAAATTACCCAAAAACTGTGTTAGGATTAACCAGTGCTGGGACCATGGTTAGTCATCCCAAAAGGAAAGACAATGATATCAGTATTAGGATACCTTTCACTTTCTTGCAAGAAGTGCCGCTGTTGTCTGTACTGGGAGTAGCCCAGACTGTTTCTGACTTGTGTTTGCTATTGCATGTGCTTGAAATAAGCTAGACTGTTCCTGGCTTGTACCTGCTATTGCAGCCACAATATGGGATGATCCAGGTGTCACTGGTGGAGGGGGTGCTCCATCATGAGCAGGGAGTGCTGGCACTATCAGGCATGCCTGCACAGTGGAGAAAAGTGATGTGCAAGTTGCATGTAGTTCTCCAGCTATGGAATGTGGTTCAGTAGCCAACAGAGGTGGAGAAAGTAGTACTAAAACAGCTGTCTGCGCAGGTTCAGAAATGAAATCTGTAACCCCCCCATGTGGCCTGTGATGCTGAAAATATCACAGCCATGGGGGTTTCAGAATCAGGGTTGTCCCCTTCCCCATCAAATGTAAAGTGGGTTTCTCCACCAGAAGGTTGCTGGATGGTAGCAACATTGTTTTTAATATTATAGCTTATGATATTAAGGCACTGCATATGTCCAATGCTGTTAGGGTTAGGAACAGTACACTCAGTCTTCTCAGAGAAAGCTGATGTTAAATTGCATAGGGAAGAATCATAACATTTCATGTAATTAACTGTAATGTGTTCCTTAACCAGGGATGTTCTAGTATAGTAAACATTGCTAGCACCAGCTTCTTCTGCAGTGTCAGACACTGACTTCATAACTGGTTGCATACCAACCTCATTTAAAAGTATGTAAACATCATTTTAAATGAGAATCTTCTGTCCCTCAGAAACACTAGGTTTACTGATAACATTATTAATCATGCCAAAAACCTCTGGTATGTTTTGTGTGGTTATGGCAGCAATCACAGGTCCCTGTGACTGCATGATCAAACCTCTGTGATGTGGTGGTCAGCCATTTTGGATTACCTCATGGGCATCTTGGATTACTGTGTTATGACCATCATCACATGACCATGATTGGCCATCTTGGGGATGGTATGGGGATGCAACATGATGATGTGTGTCCACAGTTTTGAGACTCTAACAATTCTCCATTTTGTGAATCACAGAAAAACAAGTGGCTAGCCTTTGTTCTAGTCCACCCCATAGCATACCGTGAGCATTCAAAATCAAACTATTCCACTTGAGAAGAGGCAAGGTCTATGGGCATTAAGTTAGTATGCCCTGCCAAAACCTCTGGCTGATGGTGCAAGATCACCATGTCTGCTTTGCAACTTACAAGATTAACCTCAGATCTGGCATCACACAAATTATGCATAACCTGTTTCTCCAAGTTTCTATACAGAGTGGTAAGTTGGGAATTTTCCTTACTCTTACATTCCAACTCCTCAAATACATGAGAGAGCACACTGAGAAGTAATTTAACTTCAGTTAGCAAGACTTTCTTATAGCGTAAAACTAGTCTGTTGTCAAGAGAAGCTTTATCACATTTGATATTCAAAGCATACATTTTACGCCTACTGTTTTCATAACTACTTAGTAATAAATCACATTGTTTAGTCAAGGTCCTGTTTTGAAATAACAGCTCATTAACTTTCTCAGCAGACTTGGCATTAAGTACACTCATCTTTTGCCTCTATGTAGAGTAATCTGACTTGAGAGTGTCACATTTTTTTGTAGAAAATTCTAAGCAAGAGAACAGTGTTGCAACTAACAAATTTTCAGGAATATCTTCCTTGGTACCATGTTTTAACTCATTCACACCACAAGAGCTCTTTGAGACTTCCACCACTTGTGTCCTGTATACTCTTAGCACTGCATCCTGGGCCTTTCTAAGCAAAATCAAGCCATAATCAACATGCCACAAACAAATGTGAATACCTCTTGAACCGTAAGTGCTACACACAAAGTATCAGTGGCAGAGTTGTTCAGCACAACGTTACCTTTCCAATGGTGCTATGCAATCAGTTGTAATCAGTTTAGTTTTTATTTTATACTAGCTGAAATACCAAGTAACTGATTTTTTTCTGATTTTTTCAAGGTGCTTAGGTGACGCATGAGAGACAAATGTCAGCCATGCACACCATACCTTAAACAAATGCTAATAACTCCTAAAGTATATGTGGTAGACACAAAGTATCAGTGGCAAAATTGTTCAGCACAAAATAGCCTTTCTAATGGTGCTATGCAATCAATTGTAATCCATTTAGTTTTTATTTTATTGTAGCTAAAATACCAAACAACTGGTTTTTTTTCAGATTTATTCAAGGTGCTTAGGTGAGGCTTGATAGAAAAATGTTAGCCATGCACACCATACCTTAAACAAATATCAATAACTCCTAAAGTATACTTGATAGACACAAAGTATCTGCAGCAAAATTGTTCAGAGCAAAATCACCTTCTAACGGTGCTATGCATTCAATTCTAAGCAATTTGGTTTGTTTAATAGTCAGGTAAAACTGCTGACTTCCTCAGACGTTTCTAGGCCTGAGGAAAGTCAGTTAAGTATGTCTACAGGCATTATTGTCCTGAGTGGCTATGCTTTCAGACACCGCTTACAGATGTCTCTAAGCCTGAATGAGTTAAGTCACTACAGTTTTCAGAAACTATTCTCATGGGGCTGTTTCTGGTATTTGCCACATTGGCAAAATCTAAACTACTGTAAGCACTTTGATTTTGTGAAGCATCCTGTTTCAACTTCAGTACTGATTTTCTAGACATGTCTTTTAAGAAATAAGAAACCCTTAACTGTCTGTGGATCAAAAACTTTGTTTGCAGCCAAAGTTCATGACAGGACACAAACAGCATTTGACATATGTGGACACCTAGATGAGCATAGACCTATTAGGATTTGAAACCACAAATGAAAGCATTCTATCTGTCTGTTTGGATCCGTTCATAGCTGTGTGTTCCCACAGTGAAAGAAGAGGGGGAAAATAAATAAAATAACCCATTACACAGAATTTGAATATCTGGCAAGAAATTTTGCTTTGTCTGCACTGTAGAACACATAGCAGACCAAATATTTAAACAGAAAACACTCTCAGCTGCTTGTTTCTGATGATTTCTCAACCATTTTTTCAATTTACAGAGGAAATTAAAATGTAACTTTTACAAACACCCAGACTCCACTCTCAGTCGCCATTTATGTTATGTAAACAATCTCAGATAGTAGAGTAAATAATAATAATACTAATAATACAGATTCTTGTGTCGTTGGTGTCTGCCAAGAAACATTCGTAAACAAGCAGGGAGTACTAATAAAGTTTATTATGCTACCTATGCCAAGCATGTGACAGAGAAAATCACAAGGGAGATGGGTTTCTCACCACTCTCCTGAAGAATGTACATAATCTTCAGAATTGCTAAGATCTCAGGTTCTGCAAGATCTCATTCTCTCTCTCTGCTATCTTGTTCTCTCTGCGTGTAAAACTAGGTTACAGAAGACTTTATACTACAGATAACAGTATAGCAACATAGATTACCTCATAGTTATGGATATGAGAAACATTATGTGCTGGATAATGACTTAGGAGACAAAATTACTAATGAATGTCATATGAGACAAATAATATGCTTGGGTTAGCATTATAGCTTGGACTAAAGAAATGCTGACAGTTTCAAACTACATGTGGCATTTCTTGGCTATGTACAGTATAAGACATAAAGACATAACAAAGGTTTTCTCTCACTGTCAGCTTCTTAGACAAAGAGAAGAGCTGACAGGGCTCTATTACATATGGCATATCTACCTGAGTGTAAAACACACACTACATATAATTATATGAGAATATAAGTATACAGTAATCACTGATGTTCCATCAGAGTCATCTTATCAGTGGGTAGGTAGATTATATATGGAATATATGTAAAAGACAAAAATAATGCATTATAGTGAGGTATAATAGTCATGCATGATATAATCCTAAGAAGGATGTAAATATTGGCATATATGAGCAGCAACGCACATTCCTGGCAGTCATGCTTATATGATGAGTGCCTAAAATCTATGTGTTAGTGACAAATGGCAGTATCACAGTACAGTAGACCAGGAAAACAGCATGATGTGTATTTGAGGTGTATGTGGGACAACAGGGGGCACAACCCAGGTGCAACACAATGACCCCAAGGCACACCCTGAGAACTGTTGGTGCGTGGAGGGTGGGGTGGTGGGTGATGGTAGGGTTGGTAGTCCTAATGTCAAATATCCCAGCTGGTGATGCTTTAATAAAAACCCTAAGTGATGCATTAATGTCATTTGTTTTTTCAATTAATTTCCCTTCTTTTTGAGAAAGGGTGGTGGATGCATGGAATGGCCTACCTCCGGAAGTGGTGGATATGAATACAGTGCAGGGCTTCAAACAGGCATGGGATGGCATAAGAGAGCAATACAGATGATTATGAATAGATAGGTCATTGACAGAGCAAATGCAGATGGCAAATTCATAAGATAGAAAAAGAAATGGGCAGACTGGATGGGCCTTGCTGTCCTTACCTGCCATCAGCTTCTATGTTTCTATGTATAATGGTATGTGTGTGCATAGAATAAATTCAATGGGAGCACGTAACTTGGGCATTTTCAGGATTTTTTTCACCAAATGTATAACATGGCTTTTGGGGACCCCACATCATGAACACTGACACTGTCATTTTGTTACTCTGCCCCGAAAGTTGGTTTCACAAAGCAGCCACACCATTCTGTGCAACAGGTGCAAAAACATGCTTCGGTCAGGATGTGAAAAATGACAGCTGTATACTGTTCATGAGGAGATGAAAATGCCAATGTTGAAACCTGAAGAAGAAATATGAAAATTATCAAACTTTCACACATGTGTAGAACCTGCACAATGCACGTCAGAATGCGTGGTCATTTTTGAATTATTTCACCAAATTTTCAACATGGGCATTTTGAGACATCCCTTCGTTAAAACTGGCACTGTGATTTCATTAATCTGTCCTGAAAGTTGATTTTGCACAGTGAACACATAATTCTGTGCCGCAGGTGCGAAAATACATTTCAGCCAGGATGTGAAAAATGACAGCTGTACTGTTCACGAGGAAGTGTGAAAAAATGGCAATGTTTAGAATCTGGAATTAAAATATAAAAAAATTAGTGACATTATGAGTGTGCATAGAAACTGCACAACACACTCTTGTAATGTAGTGATTTTTTTGGACGTTTTGCACCAAATTTTCAACATGGGGTTCTTGGGACCTCACCGCATGAACATTGGTGCTGTCATTTCATTAATCACTCCTAAGAGGTAATTCCATGCAGCCATCATGAAATCACCTTTCAGGACTGTTTAACAAGATAACAGTGACAGTGTTCATGTGGTGGTGTCTCAAGAACACCATGTTGAAAATTTGAGGTCAAAATTCCTAAAAATATCTGAGATATGAACCCACAACAAGTTGAATCCCTCATTGACTGCCATTATATGGAACTTACCTTTTATTCTTCAGTTTGAGTTTTGCCTGTGAAGAGTGCAGATGTGTCCCGGTCACCAAAAGACTGCGGCCGCCAGTCTTCAGAGATACGTATGGGGTGCAGAGGGGTGCTGGGAGGTGGGTGCACAGAGGGAGGATCAGGATGGGGGAGGGATGCAGGGGAGACAACAAGGACTGTTTTCTTTTTACAGTGAAGCAAACAAAAAAAGACATCAGGGGACTGTTTTCTTTTACAGGAACATTATGAGATAAACTGAGGACACTGGGAGGGCACCCAGTGTCCAATCTTTGTGTTAGCTACTGCCAACATGGAATTGGGCAAACCCAATGCTGGCAATGAGGCAGACTGTTAGGGAATGGCATCTAGTGCCAACATGGGGACTGGGTACTCCGATGTCAGTAGCAACATTTTTGTTTTTAAGAATGGCTATTTGGAGATTTTTTAGCTTTTGAAGTAGGATTCTAGTTTGTATCTCATCATAAGAACTAGTATCCTACTTTGCATGATGCCCATATGAACAAAAAATTTAAATAATAGACGTTGGGGGAACTGTTTTCTTTATTTCAGGTACAGTTTATGTAAAGAAACATTAAATGTTTAACAGTATTGGTGGTGTTGGGAGTATAAAACATAATGGGGGACACTGGGAGTGGGCTCTCAAATGTCCCATCTTGTATGGGGGGGCTACTGTGGACACAGGGGTTGGGCACCCCGATGTTGGCAATGTGGCAGACTGTTGGGGACTGGCGTCTAGTGCCTACAGGGGACTGGGCACTCTGATGTTGGCAGCAACAGTTTTGTTTTTTAAAAATGCATATTTGGTGATTTTTTTGGCTTAAGAAGTAGGATCCTAATTTGTATCTCATCATACGAATTAGGATCCTACTTCGTATGATGCCCATATGAACAAAGAATGTAAACAATGAATAACACAACTTTTAGGGACATTTTTCAAGCAGTAACGTGCAAAATGCACCTAAGAGATCCCAATAAACAAGCTGCATGTGTTGGTTCCTCCCCAGGTCATCATTTTGGGGTCTCCAAATTTGAATATTTCAGGCAAACTGGAAAAGAGATGTCAGCCATACGAAAGAGAAATTTTCTCATACAATGTAGAATTCCTCTTCCATATCATATAGCTGTATTGAAGTGTCTACTGAGCATACTCAGAAACAATTTTTTCAAATTATTTCATTACAATAACTTAAACATGGCTTATTGTTTTTTCACCAGACTAGAAAAAGGCACATCTGTGGGATAGTCCCTTTCTGTCCTGAAAATTTCATACTAAACAAACTAGGGGCCGGTGAAAGTTGTGGATTCCTCTTGCATGGAACTTCAGTGAAATTTCCAAAATTTTCTCGGAAATTGCAGAACTTTCACCATTGGTTAAAACTGGAATTTTCCACGGATTTTCACTGAGTTCTGTGGACTTTTTTTGTGGACTGTGGAAAAGTTCACATAAACTGCTGAATTGATTCTATCCACAGTTTAATGAACTGTCAGTGAATGAACACCTGCTTATACAACCATGTGGTCATTCACTGACAATTCAGTGGGCCACTGGTAGTGGAGGAGAGAGGAGTGCTGTGCTGGTGGCCCGCTCAGAGACAGGGTAGAGAGGGGAGTGGGGTGCTGGCAGATGAACTCTCAGGATGGTGGTTGGGGGGTGTCCAATAGACAGCAGGGAACTGGGATTATTTTTTTATAAGGGATCAGGGATGGGGGGTCCACTAGACACCAGGGAATACTGGAAATAGAGGGGGATGATTTGTGGACTTCTGGCTGTTTACTTGTGGATTAAGGAATCCAGGATATAGAGGGTGGTCTGCTAGACATCAGGGAAACAATATGTTTTGGGGTCCATGATCAGTGGGTGGGGGGGCCACTAGAAACCAGGAGGGTTCATGGAAATGATTGAGGGTATTTACTGGGACCCCTGATCAGTGGGGGTGGATTAATGAATTAAACTGCAGTTAAAAAAAAATTAAGAACTGACCACTGGTAGTGATCCTTTCTGCGGATTTGTTTTCTGCAGTTTAGTAAACTAACCAGCAGTTTGTATATATTTTTTCCGCAGTTTTAAGGTGGAATTTCTGCGAAAGTTCTAAAAATGATTTCCAAAATTTTGCGGAAGCAAAATTTGCTTTTTCGCTGAAATTCTGCAAGCGGAAATGTTTTTTTCACACATCCCTAAAACGAACAAATCTTTCGGGCTGTAGGCAAGTTAAAAGAAAAATCCCAGCAAAGTCAATGGGTAAAAACATGATTTTTCACCTCTCTGTAACTCAGAGACTGCACATCTGACCAGAATGAAACTTGCCAGATCATGAGATCTATACCACAGGAAGGATTGTACCAAATTTTGTGTAAATCCGTTCAAAGGTTCGATGTTATTATAACTGAGCAACTTTGAGTTTAACTTCGAAGTGCCTACTCAACGCTAACTATATATGTTCATATCTATATATATATTTTACTTAAGCTGCTCCTGCAGTCTGCTGGTTGGTGTTGTCATGGATGTGAGTTAGTTGTTGTTTTTGGAGTTGGACTGGGAGGGAGGGAGAAGACAGGACGGGTGTTGGGAATTTAGGGCTCTACCATGACACAACGAGCTCCTGTAAATGATACGTTTTCCTCCATTTTACAGATTGAAAAATGCAGGAAAATGTACCATTTACTGTGATTTTTTTTTTTAATTCTTGTGACTCAGTCCCCCAGACTCCACTAGCATTGATAGGATTTTGGGCACCCTCTTGTTCACTGCCTTTGCGCATGCCTCTGCATGTATTTGGTGGTGATTGCTTGGGTATTGCAAAACTGGATGTGGAGTGAGTTTCCCACATGAAACCAAATCCCAGTTAGTCTTTCATTCAGAGCAGGCAAAGCACTAAAGAAAAAATATTTAAAATAAAAACATATACTATAAAAAATAAAATATGGGCAACCATGCCTGACAATGTACATTTCCATCTTGGGGCTAAGATGACATGAGGAGCCTCGCAAGCTTTGCTTCTGAGGTGTTTATGATGTCATGCAAGCATCTTCTGGATGTACAGCCTTTTTGTGTGTAGTTGCCCATACATTTGTCTACATATTCATAACTATACAAGGGAAAGGGGAAGGGGAAGGGGAAATTAACTAGAAAAGGCACACTAAGCCAAGGTTTTTTTTCAGGTGTGATCTGGGAGCACAGGGAAGTTAAATGACTTACCCAGGGTCACATAGTATGCAAGTAGGAGGCCTGATGAGATTCAAACTCAGGTCTCCAGGTTTGCAGCTCAGTGCCCTTAACCACTACACTATACTGCCTCCTGTGTCTGTCTTTAAAATAGAGAACAAATGTTGACCTGTTTATACCAAAACTACATTTTATTAGGTTGGTAGTTTTCTTTTCCTTTTGCACTCTCGTTCTTTGTCAACACACACACACACACACACACCACTTGGGCTACATTCACAGAGAGATCAAAAAACTCTGCATGTGCAGAAAAAAAGGCTTGCAAAACTGTGGAAATGCAAATGTGGCATATTCACAATCAAAATGTGTGCAGGTGTGGAAAATCACAAAACAGATGAGTTATGACATTCTGTAAGTGCAGAAAATGCACAACACTATTTTGACAGCTGCAGAAATAATATAAAAGGCCCAACAGACAGAAAAACAGCAGGTTATCCATACTGAGTGGAACAGGAGACTCTGATAGTCTTGCAAAAGTTGCAGCAGAACCAACATTAACAGTGAGGCAAGCAGCCAGTTCCACAACTGGGACCATAGCAGCACTACCTGTTCAAACAGGACATTGCACCCATTGGTTGCATTTCTCTCTGGGGTGTTTCTTTCTCCTGGATCTGTAGCAACACTTCTGGCTGTTACCACCTCTGTCTCTTCTGCCCATGGGGCTCCTTTATGGGTTGAACTGGGTTATGTGGTTCTGGCTGGTTGCCTTTCAATGGAAATGTGTACTATTTTTGCTGCAGCAACTGACACTACTGTACAATCCACAGGTTTGCTGTTGATTGTTTCCCAATTGTTAGTGCAGTACCTTTTGCTCAGGATGAGTTATGCCTCATTCTCCTTGGTGCACCTTGTGTGCAACATTTTGTGTGCAACTGTGGGGAAACAGTGGCTGAGAATAGGCTTTACGAGGATATGCTACACTTTTTAATTGCATTTTTACGCAGTAATTTCCAAGGCTATGTTTGCTCCACAATCCACAGTGCATTTTTTTTCCATAGCTGTGAGCATTTTGTTTATCTGACACAGTGCAATTATCCCTTTTTTTCCTCAAGTTAGCAAATTTTGGGGACTTGTGCAGTTTTTTCACATTCAAAGTGTTTTGTGAATCCTGCCCTTGTTTATATGATTAGGGCATTCCATAAACAGCCTTGTGCAGACTTTCCATTCGAAGCTTCTGCATGTAGTCATGGATCACCACTCCAGAGTAAGTAAGGGCTACAACTATTTGTGAAGTGTCTCAGTGTCAGTGGCTCAGCAGGTAGCACACTCACCTCAGAGGCCAGGAGATCAAAAGGCTGTGGGTTCTATCACCACACCAGGCACTTGGGTTACTATACCAATACTGACACTGTAGTGCGGCATGAGGGGGTGTTGCACTCCTGAGGTGCCATCTTTCAGATGAGATGTTAAGGCGAGGTCCCACCTGCCTGTTCAAGTGGATGTTAAAGATCCCATGGCACTTCTCGAAAAGAGTAGGGGAAATTTCCCTGGTGTCCTGGCCCAATTTCCTCCATTTACTGGAAATACCACCAACAGCTTAATCTAGTTCAGTTTCAGTTGGTTACCTTCTGTATCCCCACCCCAGGATCGCCCCGGAAAAAGAGACTTCTAGTCTCAGTGGGCTTACCCAGTCAACACAAAATTTGATAAAAAAATCATAAAACAACTATTTTCGAAAGAAACATTCCCGTTTTAAAACAAATGTTAATGTTCTGTATTGGCATGCGTTGTCATATGCACATTAATATTTATAATTAGACACTATGGTTCTCTTAGGCCATCCCCAATCTCTACATGCCCATCTCAGGTTTAAAAATCATCCTCTGCCCTACCCTGAACATGCACTCTCCGTTTATCTAAAGGCCTTCAGACATTATATTAACCAATCTGGGTCACTATACATGGATAGAGTATTGTCCACTATCTCTCTGTATACACAAATGCTCCTACTAAGAACAATTTGCTTCCTAGCAGCTTGGCAGCTGCTATTGCATTGATACAATAACACCAGATTCACCCCTAAACTTCACTTCAAAAACAATAATTAATTTATCGCCCTACCAGAACTTCCTCAAGTCAGCCTCCACTCAGAATTTAAATATATCCTCCAGCACAAAACCTCTTCTCTGTTCACGAACATCAGAGGTTTACTCTATGCACACTGTGTATCCCATACCTCCACCAGTCATAAATATGACAATAACCTGATCCATGATTAAGCAGAACATGTACAAAAAAAATGATGCAATCACAGGTAATAAAAGTCCTACAGTGGCAGGCAATCTGCATGGGCTGGTTAATGCTACTTGTCTCTGGTAATATCTACCCACATCCTGGTCCCCTGGAAAATACAATGGCACAAACTCACAGGCAGAAATGACTTGACCCTTGCCTCCATTAACATTTGTAGCCTTCTGGCAAAATTAGACTCAATACAAGTCTGGGTTGTCCATCATCAGCCTGTCATCATATCAATTGTTGAAACCTGGCTTAATTCTAAAATTACCAACACTGCCATTCAATTACCAGGCTACACCATGTTCAGGCTCAACAGGGTAGGCAAGTGCAGAGGAGGCTGCATCCTCTATACTAAGGAACACTTTCAGGCTCCTGCACTACTCCTCATTGAAACTAGCTGCGACACACAACTCCTTGTGGTAAAAGTCCTTCTAGGCACAAATGGTAAAACAATAACTGTGGTATCAGTATATATTCCCCTAAGGCCCAAAACAGTGGTTTCAGAATTATACATAACTACTCCATGGACCATCATCAGAGTGCTGAGTTAACCCTTAGGCTGCTGACAGAATTACAAAGTATAGGAATTCTGGACTGATATATCAGTTTGCAGCACAACAAGGGTTAATATTGAGGGGATTTTAAGATAAACTGGCATCCCTGAAGCAGACCTCTACAAAGGTGCTTTATCTGCTCTAAACATGGGACAAACAGTGAACTCCCCCACCCTAATAAACCATCACACGGATACTAGCTTCCTCACTGACTGGATTATCACCAACCGCCCAGATAGAATAACACACACAACAATCCTTCAACCCTAAATGACCATTCGCTCATCCTTTTCAACTGGACTAATAAGTCCACTAAGTTACCACCAAGAACAGTCACAAACAGGTTGCCAAAAAAGGAGAAACTTACCTTCTTGAAACCACACCTAAGGCTTCAAGGCTGGAGCTTCCTAGACACTAGAGAAGATGTTGATGCTGCCTTCATACACATATTCAATGAATCATGTAATATTTGCACACCTTTCAGAAAGTGGAAGATCCAAGACTCCCACAACTCCTGAATCTCTCCTCAGCTCCTAGATTTGATGAAACACAGGGACAACCTATGGGCTAAAGCAAAAAAAAAAAAAGGGCTCCATTGCTGACACTCCACCATAGAGAGCTGCATAGAACAGTTGCACCTGAGCAACCCGGCAGGCAAAAAGCCAGCATTTCAGGGCAAAACTAACCAACTTCTGGGGTAACAGCAAAAGGTTCTGGGAGAACATATAATCACTATCAGGTAAATCTAATAAGGCTCCCCCAGCCATACTCAGTGATGATGGCACACCCACCCTCGACCTTAACATAATAGCCAACATGTTCAATAAAGTATTCAAGAATCTCAGCAGCATCCTACCTTCTGACCCCCTCCAACCAATGGATACTGAAACTCATGCACAAGACCTTGGGACCCCCTCTAACAACCCTGCCTCCTTCTACCTGAAGATCATCACCCCTGCTGAGGCCAAACAATACCTCACTGCAGCAATTGGTAAGTCTAGAGCAAGCAGTGACATGCTTGACCTCAAACTGGTTAGGCTCACCCTTGATATTATCCTCATCCCCCTTACCAAAATTTTAAACCTATCTCTGTCAAATGGAAAATTCCCAGGGGTCTAGAAAGCTGCCATGGTTACCCCATCCACAGATCCTCCCATTCAAATTATAGACCAATCTCAATACTTCCCCTTCTCTCAAAGGCACTGGAGTGCATAGTGTTTGACCAATTAATGGAATACCTTGACAAATACCAACTTCGATGCTGACAACAACACAGATTTTGGAAGCAGCATAGCACTTCTACCACCTTAACAGAATTCACTAGCTATATTCAAAATGCACTTGATCAAGGGCTTTTGGTGGGGGCAACCTACATTGACCTCACCAAGGCCTTCAACACCATTACTCACAAACTGCTACTGAACCAGCTCTCCCATATGGGTCTATCCATAGAATCCATATCCTGGTTCAGGAGCTACCTTACTGGCAGCATGCAGAGTCAAAATTCAAATTGTCCTCTCTGACAGTCGGCCTGTGATAACAGGTGTGCCCAAGGCTCAGTCCTTGGTTCTCTTCTTTTTGGTTTATTTCTTAACCACTTTCCATCAGCAGTTACAGATATCTTACTTTATGCAAATGACGTACTTTTTTCTAGCCACCATGACCCCTCCACACTAGAAAGGCTGATGCAATCTAATTTCTCTTCAGTGGCGAAATAGTTTCTTAACTCCAAATTACTTCTAAATTACAAAAAAAAAAAGAACACCATGATCTTCACTTCTACCCACAATAACAGCAGGTCCCACCAGCTAAAAGTCTGTAACAATCTTAATTCCTTCCTTTAAATGGTGCAAAACTTCAAATATCTTGGGGATACATTGGGCAGCACTCTATCATACTCGCAACACATCGACACTGTGGCTAAGATGCTAAAGCTAAACTATGGCTGCACTACCATAACAAACATTGCCAACCAGCACGCTCTAAAAATTGCTATTACAAGCTCAGTGCTGTCTACCATTGATTATAGCTTAGTGGTATATAGTGCTACCACCCATACAGCCCTCAAATGTATCAAGTCAACACTCAACAAAGCTTCCAGGCTTGCGCTGGATGCTGATCAGATGATACACACATGTGACCTGTACTCCTGGACTGGTTGGCTAAACCTAGACAGTAGCATATGCAGAGGTCCAGCACTGCCAGTGACACCACAGGTAAATAAAAAAGTCTGAAGCATGGTAGGGCCAAGGATGTAAGAGGCATTATAAAAAGGGTCTGAGAAATAGAGCTTTCTGATTGGTTCTAAGCATTCTATCAGCCTTATGTAAATTTTTTATTAACATAAATATACAGCCTAATTATAGGCTGAACAAGAATTAACGCTAACTGAACAAATTCTGGCCAGAGCTGATAGGGCTGCAGGACAGGAATCGGGGTTAAAATATTGAAAGTTGTTTTTCTTTTTATATTTTTACACCTACTTTTCAACACTACCTTGTGAGGAACCTGCCTCATAAAGAAGGACAGGGAACATGTTAAACTACTGGTCTAAAGGAAACGTCATGCAGCGACTGCAAAATCAACTTTTGGGCTGCAAACACACATTTTGAGCAGGAGTTGAAAAATTACAGTTGTCACATTAATGAGTCACTGTACCAAAATGACTATGTTGAAATGCTGCAGTAAAAATACTGAATATTACCAAAGTTATGAGCCCACACATGCAAAATTCAGCATAGCCTCATAACTTAAAGCAGCAGTACAACAATTGGTGAAAATGTTGACTTATACTTTTTTATGCTGTTTTAGATTATCACTTACCTCCTGACTTGTATGATAACCTTCTTTCCACAATTTGAATCTGCTTGAATACCTTTTTCCATGTCTGAAATAATAAAAGGAGCACTCATTTTAATGTAACTCGGACCAGGTTTTCATCAGTATTTGTAGCTGTTTTTTGGACAACTATTGTTCTATAAGATCAGAGAGCACTGTCTGCTGCATAATAGTTCATTTTTGTCACAATAGAAGTGATATATAAACAACAGATGGTCAAAAACAGCTGAAATTACTGATGAAGACCTGGTCCGCACTGTATTAAAAGGAGTGCTCCTGTTATTATTTCAGACATGAAAGAAATAATAAAGCAGACTCAGACTGTGGAAAGCATGGTATCATACAAGTCAGGTGATCTAACATAGCATAAAGAAAATTGGTCAAAATTTTAACCAGATTATTGCATTGCTGTTTTAATAGATTAACATGCTAGAAACATGCAACACAAGAATGGGCAAATTATAATACCTCCCCACATGAAAGTTATTCAAAGTCATGGAATGCATTGCTACTTTATTTTTTTTTTTTGGCACTGAAAAAATATAACTTGGTCCATATGCAGGACATTTGGACACAGCTTTACTTAATCAAGCCCTACTACAGGGGGGACAGTGTCCACCCCAAGAAAGAAGAGCTGCCAATAAGTGGCTCAATCCTGCTCCTACCATCCCCAGGCCAGCTCCCGAAACCAAGGTCATTCCCGACCATGAGTGGGCGGCATGACATGAGGTAAGGCTAGATGCCTCAACCCACTGCACCACCAGGCTGAGAGGTGATGGCCTTCTAAACTTGACCTTCCAATAAAGACTGTGGACATGAAGACAGTAGAGCAGTCCCCAGTGTTGCCCATCCCTTAGCTTTTGCCAGCACCGAGCCAATATGGCTGTGGACAGCATTTATGAGTGGAAAGAGCAGTGAAAAGAATATGAGGTGCTCTTGCTGCATCAGAGTCAGATGTAACTGATACTGCTACTATTATAGAACTGTGCAAGTGTGATACTCACACATGGGCAGTTTGCTTTGTACTCAGCCATAACATGGAAGCACTGACATGACTACATATACACTATACTCACATATGCATAATTTAAGTGAGCACCGGTAAAAGTAAGACCCCACTGAAAATGAGACACTGCATCTTAGCCAGGCTAATGTGTATCAGTACATTGAAGAAGTGGGTAAAATTAGGACCTCTCTGAAAATGAGATCCTGCATCTCATCAAAGCTATCCTGTGACAGTACATTGCCAAATGGATAAAAGTATGACCCACTGAATATGACATAGTGCATCTCAGTCAGGCTATCCGGCTGTGTCAGTACATTGTAACAATGCTACAATACCATCAAGAGATTCTATAGACATGTGAACATTGACAGCAAAGCTTGAGAAATTTCTAAATTTTTCGAGAGCCTCTGTGATATGTTGCAGGTGAGTTTTTTGTTTTGCCATTTAAAATAAATAAAAAGAGCCTTAACATTTGGTATAGTGATTTTACTGTCAGGCATAAAGAAGTCAGTTGTGTACATGCATTGATCTGAGCACACAGGAAAATGTACAGGAGTTGTGTCCCAGTTTTACATAAAAAATACAGGGAAAAGGAGGGTGCCCTACAGGGGAATGTTTTATTCAGTCTGGAAACACTGCAATTGACACTGCTATAATTCTTTGTAATTCCATAGGATGCCCTTTGCAGCCTCTGAAAACCCCAAAAGATCAGCTGCCTAGCATTTATTTACCCTTCTTACAAGTATAAAACCATAAGAGTTCCATTGCCCCATAGTCAGCCATATCATGGCAGTACTGACATGACTACATATGTGCCATACTCACATATTTTTTTTTTGTTTATTGCATATGCATAGTTTAAGTCAGCACTGGTAAAAGTAAGACATCACTGAAAATCAGATACTGCATCTTAGCCAGGCTAACGTGAGTTAGTACCCTGTAGAAGTGGGTAAAATTAGGACCCTTCTGAAAAAGAGATCCTGCATCTCAACATATCTCTATGATTTGTTGCAGGTGAGTTTTACCATTTAAAATAAAAACAGCCTTAACATTTGTTACAGTGATTTTACCGACAGGCATAATGAAGTCAGTTGTGTACAGTACATGTATTGATTTGAGCATACAGAAAAATGTACAGGAATGTTGTCTCAGTTTTACATGGAAAATACAGGGAAAAGGAGAGTGCCCTATAAAGAAATGCTTTGTTCAGTCTAGGAACACTGCAGTTGACACTGCTATCATTCTTTGTAATGCCTCCTTAAAACATTAGCTGGCAAGCATTTAAAACCCTTCTTACATCCAATGCCACTAATTAGGCCCAGAAAGGGTTAACATAAATCAACTATTCAGAGGAAATGCTGACACACACACACACACACACACACACACAGTGGGAGAGTTGACTAAGACTGTAATTTGACAGTACTGCAGTTGATGTTGTTATCTGTTGAATGTCATGTCAGTAAATTATTCGTCTCCAAAGATAGCAAGTCACATTGCAATAAAACAAAGCTGAGAAAACAGTGTTGGAACTGGTTTACCAAGTTGGATTCAAAAGCACACATGTGTTTCTTGTACTCACCGAAGCAATACAAGTTTGGGGAGGAGAGATGATTGTCCAGAGCATTTCTTTCTTTATCCCTAGGCTGCAGAAAGAACTAAAATGAATCTATTTGATTAAGCCCTGGACAGATATTTAGTCTGCAGCACTGCAAGGGTTAAATTGAAGGGCGGCAAAGATGTAAGGATCATTTGAAAACTCCAAAGGAAGTGTTCCACGGTCTGAATCCAGTAGCTCATTTTTAGAGCTGATGCAAGAGGTCTGCAGGCTCCACTTACCTGCAGCCCTAAACATTTACTTTTCTTATTATAATAGCAATAAGGCATTTCCAAGGGTTATGTTAAATAAGCACTAAGACACAACGGGGTGTGCATTAAACATATTTTACCGCATGCCCAGGGGTGGGGTGAGGTATGAGGCTGCAGGCCAAGTGCCTTTAAGCCCCTGGAAGTGTGATTATATATGTTTCATACATACCCCGGAGTGGCTTAATGCACTTATATAATGGGTTCCCAACTTTTTCCAGTTGCAAGAAGCATGTTTATATGTAGAAACAATAGATTTACTTGTGTGCATTTATGATAAAATAGTCCTTCCACCCACTGCAAATGATGTCATAGATGAGAGACCTGGGCACAAACATCTCACAGGACTTATAGGTGGCTGGGCAGTGTGGGAGGGCAGTGGCAACAGCCAGCAGACTGTTGGGTTGTATTGGGAGGTGATCACCAGCAGGAGGAAAAATGGCCTGGTTCCTTTGTACACCCAGCTGGTCAGGCCGCACCTGGAGTATGGGGTCCAGTTCTGGAGGCCATACTTAAAAAAGGATGTGGAAAGGGCAGAGAGGGTACAGAGGAGGGCTACTAAAATGGTGATGGGCCTTGACCACTTGCAATACAAGGAGAGACAGGCAGCCCTAGACATGTACTCCCTGGAACAGAGGAGGGAGCAGGGAGACATGATAGAGACCTTTAAGTACCTAAAAGGGATCAACAAAGTACCTACAGATGACCTATTCCAACTGAAGGGGTGCCCCAGGAAGAGGGGCCATGATCTCCAGCTTGAGGGTGGGAAGTTTAGGGGAAACATCAGGAAATATTTCTTTACCAAGAAGGTGTTGGATGCCTGGAGTGGGCTGCCAAGAGAAATGGTGGGAGAGAACACAGTGGTGAGTTTAAGAGGGCTTGGGATGGGTACAGAGGTTGTTGAAGGGTTGGGGGTGATCCACAGCAAGCCTAGAGTTTGCTGGACAAACGGGTAGACTAAATGGGCCTAGCGGTCCACTTCTGCCATCGCTTTCCTACGTTCCTATGATGTCATTGTATTACTGCTGGACAAAGTTGTCCTTTGCCAGCATCAGGATTCAAGATATGGAATGTTTAGCATGGAATTTTTCCCATGGAATGAATGAATTTAAAATTCTGCTCAGTTCCACTGGCAGAATGTTTCTCTCCTAACATATTGTACACACACACACGACAAAGGCCTCTAGTACAACCAGAGACTCAAGTATGTCTCTGTCAGGCAAGCAGAAGAGAGTTTCCTGATGAGCAGGTAAAGAGAAAAGGGGGCTTTTTCATTGTCAGTGAAGAAACAGTTCTAGTAAAAACTATAATTTTTGGTATGCCTGGATCTCTAGAGAGTTACATTGAGAAGTAAAAACTATAATTCATACTTAATGTTTCTAATGTGTTTAAGTGTGTAAGGAAAGTGTGATGATTATGGAAACAACATTTAATTAATTTGTTTTATTTTTTAGTTAAGGTAGTTTTATTTTTAGGGCCCAGCTGAAGGTTTTTGACAGTGTAAATGTAGCAGCCATGTTTGTGATGGAAGATCAAGTCTGGCTGTAGGAGATTGAGGGAAGATAGTTCTGGTTGTAGAAGGACTGATTTGCTCATTGTGTGACATGGTTTAAGATCAGGATGACTGTGTTTAAAATAGATTGTATTTATTTATTTATTGAAATGTTTCACCAGGAGGACACACTGAGCAACAAGTTGCTTGTCTCACAGTGTGACCTGGGGGAAGTGGGTTACATAGGGTTGTGAAGGATGGTCAGTTACAATAGTATGTAGGTAGTACAAACAATACAACATTGTAAGACTATGCAACAGTTGGAACACAAGGTATTGTACAATAAACAGTAGTGGAACATTTTGTAAATTACAATACATGTCCAAAAATATACAAAAGAACATATAAATATACTAAACAGTAATAAAGTGACAGAACCATTTATAGTGCATGAGTGTATCAGGAGCAGGCTTTAGGTAGTACACAAGTGTTGTTGGAGTAAAAAGGATGGAATAGGGAGTGCACACAGATGACCCAGAAGGGCAGATGGAGAAGAGAGGGGGAGAGGCAAGGACTGAATATAAGGAGGAGGGGTAGCCATTTCCTGATTCCCCCTTCAGGATGTTAGAGATTAGGATAGGAAGGCAGAAACTGGGGATATGTATTAAGGAGAGTTAAAGCAGGTACAGCTGAGGGAGAGATAATTGTGTAGGGCAGAGGTAAGGGAGTAGCTGGAGGAGGAGTGTCATATTTCAGAGGGAAGGGAATTCCAGATTTTAGGGAAGCGATGGGTGAATCCAATCTGACCGATGAGGGTGGAGTAGGTGAGGGACCATCAAGGTGTGGGCATCATTTGATCTGCAAGAGTGGGGAAGGAGGTGGAGTGGAGAGAAAGGATGAGAGGATGAGAGAAAGGAGAGGAGCACTCCAAATCAGAATTTGGAGGTTAGTTTGGCACAGTGTGAGGTGCGTCTGTGAGATAGTGGAAGGAAGGTAAGAGAGCGATAGAGTTCACAGTGGTGGGAGTGGGAAGGGGAGTCGAGAACAAAGTGGCAGAAGGAGTTAAAGAGAGTGTTCAACTTGGTCAGGGAGGATTTGGGAGCAGCACCATAGACTACATCACAGTAGTCAAAATGGGGAGTATCATTTTCTGGACAATTTTGTGCCTCACAGTCAGTGGGATGCAACTATGATTCCTATACAGAGCAGCAAGCTTAAGGCACATATTCTTCAGGATTGCATCGATGTGCATAAAGAAGTTGAGGTGCTGGTCCAGCCAAACCCCCAGATATCTAAATGAGGAGGATTCCTCCAGGATGGTTCCATCAAGGGTGTGGAAGGTGGGTAGGGCCAAGAGCCTAGAGAGTCTCTGCCTGGTGCCAAAGGTCATTGAGACTGTCTTCTTGGCATTTAGAAAAAGCTGGTGAGAAGCAAACCAGAGCTGAACTTGGTTGAAGTCATGCTGTAAGCTGCTTTCCACAGCAGCAGGGTTTTTGGCAGAACTGTATAAAACAATATTGTCAGCTTACATGTGGATAGATGTGGATGAGCAGGCTGTGGGAAGATCATTAAGGAAAGTGGATAAGAGTAGGGGACCAAGCACTGAGCCCTGAGGGACACCAGTGTTGATGGGGAGTGGAGGGGAGATGGAATCAAGGATTCTCTCTGATTGGGTCCTGCCAGTGAGGCAGGATTTAATCCCGTTGGTGGCTGACAGAGCAAGGCCAGCTGAGGAGAGGGAATCAAGAAGCAGTGGATGGGAAACAATGTCAAAAGTTTTGGCTAGGTCAACAAAGATGGCCAAGGTTATCAGGCTATCATCCAACCCTGAAAGGATGGAGTTAGTAAGCCTGAGGAGGGAGGTGGTTGTTGAGTGGTTCTTCCGAAAACCAGATTGGAAAGGGGTGAAAAAGGAGGAATTGGAGAGGAAGGGCGATAGCTGAGAGAGAACTAAATGTTTTTGAAGTTTGGCAAGGGTAGGAAGGAGGGAAATGGGGTGATAGTTGCCAGGAGTGGATGTGTCACCACCCTCTAGGAGAGGAAGGACTACAGCATGTTTCCAAGAAGAAGGTACTTGGGCAGAAATAAAGGAGAGGTTAAGGATTAAGGGAGACAGAATAAGCAATTGCAGGAGCAGAAAGGTAGAGACATTTAGGATCAAGCTCATCTGGTGAGGAGCCTTTAGAGGGTTTGAGGGATAGGGACTGAGAGGGGTTGAGGGATTTTATACATGGTCACATGATATATTTTGACCAGTGAGACTTTATTCCAGATGCCCATTTTATAATGGTCATTTAATTACCCTCTAAGGGCATCTGGCACCCGGCTATACCTTGTGCAGCATTACACCCCCGGAGGGTGATTAACAGGTCATTAGCATAACCCTTGGTCATGCACTATTGCTTATATGTCACTGACCCCAGTGATCTGGGTCACCAACACCCCTAGATATTCCACTGTTGACTCTTTAACCTACAGAGTATCCCCATTAGGCTGACAGCAGCTTACTGTGCCCTGTTCCTTCATATCCCCCCAAAGGCTTTGCCCTTCTGGTAAAGTATATATTGTGATTACTGCACCATAACCCAACAAGCCATGAACCCAGCCCACCCTCATCAGGGTTACTCATAAAATTGCTACAAGCAACACAACGTGGTTGACAATTGTGCACGAAAAACAGTGACAAGGTAAAATGAGCTATGCAAGCTCCTGCAAAGCAGACATAGTGCAATTTACCATTAGTACACCATGACTGCCATAGATCCAATGCTGTGAGGGGACAAAACTAGGAGGCGGTGCAACTGAGGGAGCTGATTTACTATTCCAACTCCGGGTGGGAAACAACTTTGGCAAGGAGCAACTCAGGGGTGTGTGGATTGACTATTACAAGTCTGGGGGCACACAACTCTAGGGAGAACACAACTCAGGCGAGTGGGAGATTTACTGTTCTAACTCTGGTGAGGACACAGCTTGGGGGGAGTTGAGGGAGTGAAGTCGCTGATGTTAAAAAAAAAAAGAAAATACTCACAAGTCAAATAGACAGAGATAAGGATCAAACCTTCACCTCCTGCAGTCTGTGATTTAACTGGCTATTTTCCTTCCTGCCTCCCTAATCCACTCTTCACATTCGCTCAGTCTCTACAAGCAACACTTAACCCCATTACGTTTCTGCAGGCAATCTCTCTGACCTCATTAAGGGTTATGTTTTGAACCCTTTTGTATAATGTGTATATACTTACTGTATTTATCCATTTTACTGATATATGTGTGTATACATGCATTGTACTGCTTCATTAGGTTTTGTACTGTCTTCAAGATGTCTATATACTCATTGGGCCTAATTCTAGAATGATGTTGCAAGTCCCTGCCAATTGCAACTTGCGCCAAACACGGCTGCACCAGGGACCCTGCGCCTGATTCTCTATCAGGCAAGGTCCCCGTGGCTACATCCTGTGATCTGTGCCAGCTGTAATGGTACACCAAATGGAGAGCGTACCATAATGGTTGGCTGCAAGCCTGTGGCTTACCAAGTGCAGTGTGAAATTGTCCCACCCAACACTGTACAATCCCACAGGGCTTGTGGACCCCAACCCACCACCACCAATGCCCCAAACCCCAAAAAAAAAAACACCCCACAGGGCTACTCCCCCCATGCCCAATGCCCTGAGGGTGAGAGGTGGGCTGTACCAGTCACTGGCTGCGGATGGGTGGGGGGTGCAGTGTGGACTAACACTGCTGGGTGGAGAGGTGGGGGGGCCACTAGACTACCAGAGAGATCGGGGGCTTCGGTAATTAATTTTTATCATGTACAGTCGATTCCACTTGTGTACAATTCGGTTGTATGCACATTCCGCTTGTGTGCACACAAAAGGCAGGTCCCAATTCATTCTCTATTCATTTTTTCATTATTTTATCCTGATGTGTGCTCTGTCATTTTCGGTTTTGTGCACACATTTTTGACCAGAACTCATGGGTCTGTGTCATTAGAATATGATTCTGTCCATAATTTACCTTCTCCCAGGCAGCATAATTAGGTGTTAAATGGTTCTAACAGTATTCACAGTGTCTCAATAGCTATTACCTGCTGAGCTGTTGTGAATCAGGTAGTTGTTCCAAATTGATTCCATAGCTCTCACCTGTAGCCTGTTAGTACTTACCTGCAAGCTGTTGTCTTAAGTCGTGTGGGTTGATTTTTGTTTTATCCCAACTGCCATGGAGAAGTTAACATGCACTGTGTTTTCCCTGGAGCAAAAGGTGCAGCTCCTAGAGAAGGCTCTTGTACCCGGCGTCTCCCGTAAAGGACTCACTAACATTACTGACTTTTATCACACTGTCTGTTCACAAGAACAATAAAACAGTGAAGCGTCTTTTTATGCTTTTAAATGATTTATTACAGTACTGTAAAATGTGTATTTTCCACAAATTTTAGCAATTTAGCACTTTATTGACTGAATTAAAAAACATTTAACTGCATTTCCTCTTCAAAGGCTGTTATTTATACAAAACGTGAAAAACCGCAGCATAACTGAGGTAAATTCGGCTGTATGCAATTTCGGATGTGTGCACAATATTGGCAGATCCCGACCATGTGCACACATTCGGAATTGACTGTATCATAATTCTGGGGATTCGGGAGTGGAGGTGCTAGCCATGCGGGGCTTTGATGTGCATAGTTTTGGAGGATGGGGGCAGGGGGGTCCCATAGCCCTGCGGACTTTGAAAACATCATTGGGGGATTGGGGCAGGTGGGGATCGATAGCCCTGTGGGGATTTTACTACTGGTTTGGGGATGGGGATGGGGGGTTGCATATACCAGGGGATCGGGGCTGGCAGCACATTGGTGCAACTCCCAGAGGATGCAAAGTACACTTCCACCAGCTGTTTGCTTGTGTAACTGTACTTTGACGGATGTCCTCCTAGGGTGTTTTAGAATAGCACTTAGGGGACTTGGAGGCTGCCTTTATAGAATAGAGCACAATTACTGCCATAAACCCCCTAGTACCATGTTGTAGGGGGTTTATGGTGTAACTGGTGGTGTAAGTCCACTTTGGTGCAAGCAGCTTGCAACATGTCACTGGCTGCTTTGCAAAATATCGCATGTCACAACTGCTGATGTAACTTGCTACTTGCTACATTTTGGGGGGCTCAAGTAAAGTTATGCCAGGAGTAGTCTTCTGAGAATTGGGTCCATTGTATTTATCTGCTTTACAAGGTCAGACTTACATAGTGGCTCTATGTTCATATGTTATTCAGTAGCATGCTTTGAATTTTTATGTCCTCAAGTCTCCCAGTTGGCTCTTGTTCAGAATTTTATGCTTCTGTTTTCTGAATTTCTTAAAGTTGCTTTCTGTACTGTCTTTATATTGCTGTCTTTCCTGGGTTGACCCTGAAAAAGGGACTGTAATTGTCTCAGTGGACTTACCTGGTTACCAAAATTCAAATAAATAAATAAATAAATAAACAACAGTCTGCTGGATATTACATGCCCATTCATACGTTGTGACATTAACCGCTACACTACAGAGCCAGCACAACTTGGACATCACACACACTCAGGAACTTATATGCATCACTCAAGAGTCAGAAATACAGAATGATATTGTACTGTTGAGTTGGGAATGTGCTATAGTGAAACATGCTATTTTATCCACTGCGCAATTCCAACTAACACACTTAATCCTACATGAATTTCCATGAGATGACATTCCAGTGAGATCTTGATGATATACCCCTTATCAGCACCACTCAGACCTTTACCATCCAAAACCCTGCTGATACCTGGCAAGCAACAAAGGTAGACGTTAGTATAAGACCGTGTACTCCACATACTGCAGCATAGAGGTAGGTATAGTCCCCAGTAGTAGTAGTACAGTAGCATTAGTGCAAAAACTGATAGGGCCTGGCCACATCACAAATGATAGTTGTCAGCCTATGGCCATATTGCACCTCCTCCAAGTCTGTCACCTATGAGTGACACCCAGGACTGCTCCCCCCCGGCAAACCATACAACCAGTATGTACCAGCATGGTAGACACAGACTGCAAAGGGACACCATGGGGACCCAGAACCACACAGACATGATGGTGGAGGGCATAACACCTGTGCAACTGGGCTGACCTGCCCAACAGTGTTGTGAGCCACCACAGCTTAATGTGGTATGGTGAACTGCTGGAATGCCTGTGTGCACAGCAGTGCCACACATGTGCTGCACTGTGCCCATGCCAGACAGGATACATCTATTGAGTACACCAGGGATGCTGAACATAGCAGCCAAAATGGGTAGGTGAGCCAAGAGGCATAACAACAGTTTCCATTGCAGCCTGCAAGAGTGACTGTTGTTTTATGGGTGTTGGAGGTATTTCCAGGCCTTATTTATAAATAAAACTCTCCCAAACCCTTCAAACATAACAAGCAAGCCATGAAACCTTACACCAGGCTTATGGGGTGGCTTCCTCAAGTTATTGTGCTCCCACTAAGACAATGGGAGAGAAAATGAAAGTAAAAAGGGAGTGAAATGGAGCATAACGTGGGGGAACTCAAGAGGCTTTTTTAAGAAAAACTTGTGTTACAGCCTCTGGGAACTTCAGTTTTAACATTTGTACCTGGGCTTGCAAATGTGGTGCGCTTAAGCATTTTAACTAAAGCCATTTCCTTTGTTAACAACAGCTCTGGTAAAAAGATTATTCTGTATAAGTGGTTCTATGTGATAACAGTGAAAGCCTAAAGGTGATGCGTTATATAAGTCACAGTGCAAAATGTTTTTTGCCATTGTGATACACCGGCGCACAGAAAACAACACCGAGGACTTACATTTAATGTTTTCTTGAGGGGGTCTGTGCCCCATGCATCCATACTAAAGGATTCTCATCTCTAGGGGGTGCATGTGGTGTGTGTGAAAAAATTAAAAAAAGATTCTGGCTGGATGCAACAAAATGCACCACGCTGACCCAAACCCAGTACTTCATGGACTGGCGCCAGCAGCCAACCCACCAAGCCACGGGTCAGCTCAGCAACCCACCATGGCACCACCCCTCACATCCCTCCTGCCCCTCACCATGCATTCCCACCCCCCACGCACGTATGTATAGCAACATCCTGTCACTATACTCACCCAGCCCCCTATCCAGCCCGTCCTACTGGACTGTAGCCTTCCCTGTAATGCACTCAGGAAAGGGTCTTCATTATTGTAGGCATCCTTTCCCCACCGCCAATATCACGGGCTACCATATAAGTGAGGCATATATATTAAATCCATACTTCAGGCACTTTAAACCATTGGCAACCATTTAACCATGACTTAAACTTCTGTGGTATATAGCACTTTAAATTATGTATTGAAGCACTCTGCACTTTAACTCAGGCACCGTATTTACTTATGCACTTTTACTTTTTGAATGCACTTTATTTTATGCACATAGCACCTTTATGGAGGAAAAATGGCACAGACAAAATAGAGAAATAAAGAAGATAGGATTACAGGTGACCAGACTACAAGAAAACTAGCAAAGAGCAGATAGTAATGAGAAAGAGAAGGGGGGGGGGCAGTGCTTCAGATAATCCAGGAGGATTCTTAGGGGCAGGAATATTAACCTATCACATACCTCCCCATCCAAGAGGAAACCAGTACAACTGTTTTTCTGGTTTATTCAAATTCTCATTTTATTCAGAGTCTCACCTAGTTACCCTTAGAAGGGGATGGAGCTTTCTCATTCAAATCCACCTTATATACCAACGTACACCTTCAGGTTACATCATACATATTTGATATTTGTATAGAACACTTTTACATTCATCAAACACTTCACATTTCATGTTTCCTGAATACCAGCCCCAAACCTTAACAGAAAATCAGAGTTCTTATGCTGTAACTCTGGTCTGTGTTTTACGGTAAACTTATAAGGTTGTAATGCAAGATACCACATCATTATGCATGGATTTTTTTCTTTCAATTGCTGGAGCCAGCATAGTGGATTGTGGTCTGTGATCAACTCAAATACATTTACCCGTAAATAATACCTGAGTACATCAATGGCCCACTTAACTGCTAAGCATTCTTTCTTTATAGTTAAGTAGCGGGTGTCTGTCTCTCATGCAATTTTCTGTTTATACACTGTATATGATAGGATTTGTTCTTCCCTGTTTACAGTTTGGGAAAAAACAGCCCCAATCCCATGTGCAGAAGTGTCAGTATGGACTTCAAATGGGAGTTCAAAATTGGGGCTCTGTAAAACTAGGGAAGAACATAACAAAACTTTGATCTTTCTGAATGCTTGGTCACACTCAGGTGACCAGTGAACCTTTGTGGGGTTACACTTTCTGGTAAGCTCCATCAGAGTACTGGCTATTTCTGCAAAATTAGGCACAAAGAGGTGACAATATCCCTCCAGGCCTAGGAAAGATCGTACCTGTTTTTGATGGTGGGGACATGGCAATTGGCAAGTGCTTCTACTCTCCCTATGTCTGTTTTATTTGACTATTTCCCAAAATAAACCCTAGGTATTTTGTTTCCCTCATTGTGACTGCACACTTGGCAGGGTTTAGTGTTAGTCCTACTTCAGTGACAGTCTGCAGAATGGCTGCCCAATCAGTCACATGGGCCTCCAAGGGAGGACTGAACACCACCACATTGTCCAGGTGTGTGGAGCAATAATCAATGTGGGGGTTCAAAATCCTAACCATATAGCACTGGATGGTGGCAGGAGCCCCATACAAGTCAAATGGCATGGTGACAAACTGAAAAAGCCCAATGGGGGTGGCAAAAGCTGTTTTCTCTTCGGATTCTGCTGAAAGGGGTATTTGCCAATATCCCTTTGTTAAATAAAAGGTGGTAATATATTGTGCTTTTCCCAGTCTATCCACAATATCATCAATTCATGACATAGGATAGCCATCAAATGATGAAACAGCATTTAGTTTGTTGAAATCCAGGCATAAACAAATGCAGCCTTCCTTTTTTGGTACAATAGCAATGGCAAGACCAATGTGCTACTATATTGTTGGGTTATATCAGTTTTAATTTTTCAACCTCAGCAATTACTTCTCCGCACACCTTTTCAGGTAAGTGGTAGGCTTTCTGGTGGATGGGTTTCATTTGGAGTACCTCAATAATAGGTTCCAGACCCTTAGCTTTACCTGGTTTGTTGGTAAAGATAGATTGGTAGGTTTGTAATACCTTTTGCAAGTCAACTTGCTGCTTTGTGTCTAAATCATGTTGATTAACAGTTCACCCAGCTCGCTAGGTATGTCTAATTTCTGGTACACAATTTCTAATTCAGTCCCTTTTGTCTCTGGGCAAATGTACAAAGAAGGGGCCTCTGTTTCCTGTCACTTTTTTGAGATGATTGACATGGTATATTTTTTTGTCCCACTTTTCTGGTAAATTAATTTCATAGTTTACAGGTCCAGTCCTTCGTAGATCTGTGTAGGGTCCCTGACACTTCATAAATAGTTTATTATCACTGGACAGTAATAACAGGAGGGCACAACAAATGCCACAATAAAAACTGTGTGCATTACAATAAGGTCAGGAAATACACTGATCTACAGAAAGATCACAGACCATTGAAATGAATAGGCTACTCTGTTTTTTTATGGGGGGGCTTCCCTCCCACCACCCCCCAGAATTAAAATAACAAACTCCGGGGGTGGGTGGACTCAGAAGATGGAGAGAAAGTCAGGAGGGGGAGACTTTGTGTTTTACAAAAAAAAATAACAGCAAAAGTAGTAGCATGGGAGAACCTGCAGAGGGAATCAAACTACAGCCTGAGGTCTCCCAATTATGCCATGTGCTGGTGCCTTAACCCCTCCACCAGGGGAGTGGCTGGACCAGGCACCCAGCACATGGTAACTTGATGCCTTCCTACTAAATCATACAGCAACAGGGGTAGCAGTAATTCCCTACTGCTGCTGTACCCCGTTGCTGTAATTCATAGTGTGCTCTTCACAGCATGGTTAATACCATGCTGTATTTCATGCACAGTTATGACCCTGTATGTAACAGGAGTACCCTATTGTCCTTCTCACACTGTTTCTCTTTAACCCCCATATCATACAGGGTTTTCTGCCCTATTTGTTTTTGCTGATTATTCTTATGGGCTTGCTGGACATATTTATATAGCCTCTGCCTTAGCTGTGTCATGTAATCTAGTATGGATGTATGTGTGACATCTTTGCCAGTCTCCCAGTACTCTTTTACTACATTGAGAGGTCTCCTTGGACTCCTCCCACACAGCAATTCAAAAGGGGAGAATCCAGTGAAAGCCAAAGGAACCTCATGATATTCAAAGAGCAGGAATGGCAAGTAATGGTCCCAGTCTTTATCCTCATCCAGGATGAACTTTCTTAACGTTCTTTTCAGGGTTTGATTGAACCTCTCCACCAGATCGTCCATCTGGTGATGGTACAGGGAGGTCCTAGTAGTTGTCACCCCTTGTAACCTGTGCAATTCAGAAAGTAGTTGGGTACAAACATTACTTCCTTTATCAGTGAGTACAACCTTGGGAATACACATATGGCTAAATAACTCAGTGAGGACTTCTGCAATTGTTCAGTGGTTATCATCCTCAGAGGAAAAGCTTCTGGATATTTGTTAGTGTAGTTGCAAACCACTGAAATGTAATTGTTGCCTCTATCACTCTTTTCTAGAGGGCCTACTATGTCAGAGCAATGTGGTCAACAGGGATTGTGACTAGCGGTAATGGCTGAAGGGGTACCCCACTCCCTCTTACCAACTTGGGCTATCTTCTGGCACTCAGGACATGAGCGGCAGTAGTCTGCCACCTGCTCATGTATTGAAGGCCAGGAAAACTGGAGCAGCAAATGGCTTAAGGTGTGGTCCCTTCCAGCTTGTTCCACCATAGGCCAGTTTTGGGCTAGATACATAAGTTGTTTACGGAACTTTTCAGGAACCATTAACTGTTCCACCCTTTCCCCAGAGTTTGCATTAGTACATTCTCTGTACATTAAACAATTTATAATAACATATTGATGCACACCCTTTTCATTTTTATGGCTGCAGGTGGAGCCTACAGTCATCTTGCTCTAGCTTGAAAAATGGGATACTGTGGAATACATTTTTTTAGTATATTCAGTGTATCCTTCCATAACTGCAAATCACTATGACAGTTAAATAAAATACTCCCTTCTTTTTGTTAACAATGTTGGAGACAGAACTTCAAGCTGCTTTTCTCTGAAAGCAAATGTGCACACATTCCAAACAAATCTAAATATCTTTAAAACTATGCAAGATGCACAAAAAATAACTGTCTTGCTTAGTAAATCAGGCACATGGATTTACTAGAACAAGTAGTAATCATTAGTCATGTAGCATCAGACAGTTCTAACAGACAGCACCTTGTCTGAAGTCTCACCTTGAACTGATCTGCTGGAGCTAGCCTGTATCAGCTTTCCTAGGAATCTACTAAGGCTAACAGTCATTAACCCTTTACTCACAGAACATCCTGTCTTCTAAAAAACCCCCAAAAAACAGAAGACTGAACAAATACATACAAACCTGAGATTATTGTGAAGTCCTGTAACTATGTATTATCTAGTAAGTTATACTATCTCCTCTACTTGTAGTCTATTATATTCATGCACTATAAATAGATTATACTGATAGCATGCAGCGTCTCTTTCCATTTGTAATAGTATTTGTTCTGACTAGCATGAAAGGGATTACTCTGTTTACCTGACTTGCTATCTAAATCCTAGACAGCAGCAAAAAGGTATAGATAGACAGATAGATAGATAGATAGATAGATAGATAGATAGATAGATAGATAGATAGACAGAGCTATACATAACATATAGAGAACATGTTTTTAACAGTTGGCCGGTCAACGGGTTTCTCTAAGTCTCTGTGGTTGTTTGATTAGCAAACAGGTAAAAGACCACACTCCTCAGCTGGATACAAAATGCTTTATTGTAGAGACTAAAACTGCAATGCCATGCTACTAATTTGCTGCTTCATCACTCACTGGTTATGGGATAGGTAACAGAGGCTGGAAGTAAATGTGGTTCACTCCAAGGAAGGGAGGGTGATGCAGGGGGTACCTCAGGGATCAGTGCTTGACCCAGTCCTCTTTAATGTCTTCATAAGTAAAATTGCAAAGGAGCAGGAAAGGAAAGTTTGGCTCTGCATGATTATATGAAGATCTGCAGCAGGATGGAAAAGTATGAGCAGATACCTTAGAAGACTTGAACAGTGGTCAGGAGTATGTCAGTTAGGTTTCGACACAAAAATGTAAAATGATAGCTAGCCCGGTGGTGCTGAGGATTGAGATGCTGGACACCATACCTCGCACCATGTTGGCAACCCAGGTTCGGGAACAGACTCGGGTTGCTCATGGGTCAGCTGGGGGAGGAAGGGTGAGCATCTTTAGACAGCTCTCCTTCTTCAGGGAGGGGTGATAACCACTGTGTGCTGTAAACTGACACTCAGCGGTGGCTGGGTGTTGGCAGAGAGGCACAGCCATGTATGGGGAGGGCCCACATCCAGGGTGATAGGCTGCCTTCACAGAGGCAGGGGCAGTAGCTCCATTCATTGCACAGATGTGAGGTCAAGGAGAAAAGGGAGGAAAAAGCATGGAGCTGACAGGACCAATGATAGCCCAGTTGTTCTTCCGTTATGCTGCCCCTGATTCTGGATTTGTGCTCTGGGGGAGCAGTATGCAGCACTCCTTACCCTGGCCCCACCACCAGGGGGGATTGTGGGGGGTCAGCAGAGCTGGGATGACCATGACTTGAGGAAGAGTCCTCCATGAGGAAAGACTGAGCTTCCTGTCAGGTCCACAGAGGAGCAGAAATTACAAATTAAAAAAATGTACAATAATGCACTTAGGGCACAGAAATCCAGGGGCAGAGTACAAAATGGGTAGAGTGGTAGAGTGGTATTGACAACATTAAGAAAGCACACATTCAAAAAAAAAGCAAGCGTTTACATACGGTTCATTACTATTTAACAATAATATGCATTTGTGGCTGCCACGGTACATCTGATGCAAACCCATAATGACATTTTTCACTTGAAATGAAAAGGGGGGAGGTTATAACTGATTACATGTTTTTGTGTTAAAGGGGTCAATAGAGAAAGGGGAGCTCAAAAGGGAGGGAGGGGAAGGGGAATTAGTTAACCATAAACTATTAAGCACTGATGACGCAGTTGGAATAAGTGGGAGGGACAGTGGGTAGCAATGTGGGCCAGGTTTGTGAAAGGGAAATTAATTAGGGGTAGCAATCGTAGGTAGCCTCAGCTATCAGGTGCTGCTGCAGCAGGTACTTGAAGTTACCGAGTGTAGTTGCATTGGATATATCAGGGTGCAGCAAGCTGATCTAGTATGGGGCTCTGTGGGCGAACACTCATTTTCCAACTGCAATTTGGCATCATGGAGTTCTGAAGATCTGATTGCTGGAACTTCTGCTAGTGCATTGGATTCCAGGTAGATTTAGGAGGGCTTGAACACCAGGTGCATCATGTCAGACTGATTTTTTTAGCAATTAGGCAAGTTTGGTATTTAGGTCTGCTGCCGAATTGTAACCAGTTAGCCTGGGAATACAAGTCACATGTGTGGGTCTGCCACTTGGCACCAGTGAGAAGCTGGCAGGCTTTGTTTAATGCTGTTTTGATTTACTGCAGGGGGGGATCTCAGTGACTGAACCATAGATAATCATGCCATAGTCAGTGAGTGAGGTTACAGAGCTATGAATGGCTAGGTATAGTGCTTCTGGGGTCAGATTACTTTTATGTATGAACAGCAAGCTGATTCTCCAATTGCTAGCTTTTGCAGTATTATCTATGTGTTGTGTGTAGGACAAAATAGTGTTGATGGTAATTCCCCAGTATTTGAATTGCTGGACTAGCTCCAGAGGTGAATCCACATTATTTTTGATGATTAGTGGGAAGCTCTTATGCTTGTTGTGGGTGCTCGTGGACATCATGGTATTGGTTTTTGTGTAATTCATTATGAGCGTGTGCTCAGACAACCATTCTTCACCTGACGTGAAGCACTGTTGGAGCGGCTCCTGTAGGTGTACTGGTTGCTGGTGTCTGGTGAAAATAATGTCATCAACTGCATATAGGGGGATGCGGCCATGGCAGGAGTACAGAAGCATATTTAGGAAGATACTGAATAACGGACTCAGGACAGATCCTTGGAGGACCCCTGATCATACTGGTCTAATGTCTGAGTAGACTTCCCCAGTTTTCACTTGCTGAGTGCGATTGGTTAAATCACTAGTCAGCCATTTAGTGGTGTCAGCGGAGAGTCCAAGGGCAGAGAGTTGATCGATAAGGAGTGAGTGGTTTTTGGTATCGAAGGCCTTGGTGAGGTCTATGATAGTTGCCCCAACCAAGAGCCCTTAATCCAAAGAGTTATGCAGGTATCCAGTGAATTCCAAAAGTGCTGTGATTGTGCTATGACCATACCTGAATTCGTGTTGTTGGGTACATTGTAGTTTGTAGAGTTCCATGTATTCCATGAGATGAGTAATGTAAGCTACCAGAAAACACAGAAAACATACAATGGAGCTACAGTAAAAATGCAGTAGCAATCTGGAAGCACTGCCAATGTACCTTCAGAGTAGATTCCTCAGAGTTCCACTACCTTCCATACATTACATGGAGGGCAGTGTAGTCATTTGTTCTGTATATCCAATGTAACACCATGGAAACATAGTTTATGTACATGTCTTCATTGTCCTGAGAAGCTCAGTACATTTGGCGGCCCTGCTACATTATGTAATGCTTAGTTGGGGGACCTATCACATCCAGATTTCTAAGTGGCGAGCATGTCATTTTTAGTTTGTGGTATTTGCCCTTAGTGCTCAGTGGGGCAGGAGAATAGTGGAGATGGGTCTCTCAAACATGTGCCGGGGACATGCATGGATAGAGTTCTTGTGACTCCTACCCAACGCAACCCCTGTATATATGCTGTGTACACTGGTACCCTAGACATAAGGTGGTGGTGGTGGCAGATGGCATCCACATCTAGTGGTGGTAGTGCTGCTATATGTGGTTGGAGACACCCCTCCTCCCATAGTACATGGTGAACACTGTTGATGGAGTTGGCCCCTCACATACACACCTACTTAGTGTTGGCCCTGGGGCCTGGGCCTCTGCCTTTGTCCACTACTGCCTGTCTGTGACCATCACAGCGGGTGTAGATGCACATGAGCAGCCCAGTGTTAGGTGGCTGAGGGTTGTGGGAAGGCAGGCATTGCCAGGACACCTACATGGTCAGGAGTGGGGGCTACACCATTGTCATGTTCAGCTGTGTGCCACTGTGTGCATTCCCTGATAACCTGCATTGCACTCCCCTGTCCAGCAAGTACTATGGAGGATTCCAACCAAATCTGGGCTCACCACTTCACCATGGATGAGTTACAGGAACTGGCACAGCCCTACAGGGCCAGGGAGGGTCTTGTCTCAGAGCAAGAACATAAATGCCTAGGTATAGTGGGGCTGGGAAGAGATAACCAATGAGATCACTGCTGTTAGTGGCTACAGCATGTCCAAGGAAGCAATGAGAAAGTGCTTCAGGGAGATGAGGAGATGGACAAAGGAGGTCTTGACAACAGAGCACCCAGAGCTGCATGTCACAGGTGAGACCCATGGGCATTAGTGGTCACACATACCGTGGATCCTGTTGAGAAGGCTATGGCATCCACTCTATGGTCTGTGGAGGTGACAAGAGTGCCAGTTGCAGGCTAAAAAAACCAAGTGGGATTGCACAGCCATGTGAGTGACTGCCAGTGTGATATCCCATCAGCCATGTATGTATATCTAGGTGCATATAGGTATAGGTGCATGCATACACCCATGCTGGGTACCGTATTGAGTGTATGCTACACTACTTTTTCCCTGTCACCTAGTGTGTAGTTATCTGTATGCAGACCAATTACTGTGCCCCATGTAGTGCTGCCCATGTGCCCACTGGTTCTGGGATGCATGTTTTCAGAGGATGGAGTGTGCACTTGATGCTGTTTGGGGGGGTTCTCCACTGATATTGAGTGTGTGCTCCCTGAAGTAGAGGTGTGAGCCTACCAGTGTAGGATGTGTGTTCACTGGTAGTCAGGTTTATACTCACTTGTACTGGGTGTATGTACATAGGTATGCAGTTGTGAGCACACTGGTGCTGGGTTGTGTGCCTCATGATGATGGAGCATGTGCTCACTGGTGTAGGGGTGTGTGTGTCCCTGGGGGTGTAGGTGATGCACTGTACACACAGCTTGGGTGATGTGACACCATGTGCCAGGCCAGTATGCTGGCTCAGTCTGCACACTACTCCATACAGTACAGTACTGTATAACACCCCTCACATTTTCCAACAGCACACCACATTGACTCAGACATGGTGGAGGATGCTTCAGGACCATCTTGGTATCTGCAGCCCCTGCTGCTCCCATCTGCACCAACAAGAGGACAGCAGCAAGGATGACATGGAAGAGGATACTGGCACCTATACTGACAGCTTGGAACAAGTGGGGACTCCACCAGACCAGGGAAGGTGGTTCACCCACCATCCCCCATACCAGTGGGGCCCAGTTACTGTCCCTCCATGACCAGCAGTCACAGGGGTGCAGCCCAACACAGTCCCTAGCAAAGCCGACACTCTGCCACACCAGGACCCCAAGCATGACATAGCCATAGCTCTATCATACTCAGCCAATACTGCACAGCCAGCCAATGCTGTGTCTCCCCATGATGCATCCTCCAGCAACGCTACAGCACTGCTTCCCCCGAGCCCATCCCACTGGACTGGCCACAGCCAGCCCACAGTGCCCATTACAGACTGCAGCACCTACCACAGTGTAGCCCCAGCCCATATAACAGCCGAGGGCGTAGCCTGATTCTACCCCAATGGACAGTCGCCAGCGACAGCAGGATGTGACCAACAACCAAAAGTTGCTGTGGTTCATCATTGGTTGTACAGTGCCACACAGCAGGGGCTGACATGCCTCTGCCACATGCTATACACAATGACATGCAGTGTGACAAACCTTGGGAAGATGTACACCATGTAGAGTACATTGTGGCCATATGTGACCTGTACCAAGCTGGGGATACTAGCATGACCACCTTCATTGACTGCCTCTGTACCACTGTGCTAGAAGCTGCAGCCATAGTGATAAGCACTATGAGGGCTGGATATAGCTCCATCTGTCGAGTGGGAGTAGTGCTGCCCCTATAATGGATGTCATGGCATACACCCACACCTAGCAGTGCAAGGTTGTGAATGCCCAGTACAACCAGGTCACTGAGAACACCGCATACACCAGGTCACAACCTGCTCTTCCCTGGGGGAAGTACCTCATGGTGCTATGGCTGGGGGAGGTAACACCATCCCCATGCGTATCCCCACACAGTGGATGAGATCACTCCCAACCATACAGGGGACAGCACATACATACTGTCCATACATCGGGTGGTAATAAGGGACACATGTAAGCTGAGTATGGCCACCCTCACCAACATATTTCCCCTTCCTCCATCTTCTGTACTACCCCTGTGATGCCACCATTTTCCCTTATGACCTAGCCCAGGCAGTATTAAAGTACTAATGTGGTCCACCATTAAGGAAGGAATACTGGTTGCCACAGATGAGTGTGTTAGGCTCGTGGGAAGAATACATGGGCCAAAGTGCCCAGCTGATTCAGTTCTGGGGTTGCCAAGGCAGTAAGGGAAAAGAGGTTGGCCTATAGAAAATTCAGGAAGACCAAGAGAGCGGTGGATAGGGAAAATGATCTACGGTTGGCTAGTGAGGCAAGTAAGGAAGTCCAGCAAGCAAAGGCACAGAAGGAGCTTCAAATAGTTGAAGGAATTAAGAAGAGGGAGAAGGCTTTCTTTCACTATACTGTATAAGTGAGAAAAGGGACAAAAAGGAAGGGATTGTTAGGCTTAAGAAAGGTGTGGAGTGGGTGGAGGATAATGGAGGAAAAACAGAGATACTAAACCTCCAACAACACCTGCCCCAGCACGTAATGAATAAGTATTAATGACAGCATTTCACCACACTTGAATTTAATATTGTGACATGCTGTATGTGCCGCCTTGTCTTTTCTCTAATAAAAATCACATTTAAAAAAAACAGTCAATCAATCAATCTTTATTTATCCAGGTGAAAACACTGTTGAGACAACTTATTTGCAAGGTGGACCTGGTACAGGTATGGGTATACAAAAGGTAGTTGAACATATATATAGGGCACAATAAATACAATCTTACACATAGGATAAAATTATTATAGTTTGCTAAGCATATAATACATGACGCAATCAATACATGCTTGCAAATTAGGTTATAGTTTGTACAACATATTCAAGAGAGAGAGAACATGGTTTTACAACAATACATATGTTTGCATGAGTCAAATAATACAAGATAACATGCCACCCTGTGGCTACAAGTTCCAGATAGTAGAAGCCATAGGAGAGCTGGGCACTGGGAGAAGAGGAGGAGCTCCAGTGCAGTTTAGCTAATGATGGCAGTTGTATACTTCTTTAAAGGTTGCAGCAAAGAGAGATTTGTAGAAGGGTACTTTCACTGGGAGGACTATTTTAGTTTATGGGTAACTGAGATACTACCTGGAGCTCCACCAAATCCTAGCCCTTTCATAGCATGGCTTTTGGGCAAACCATGGAACAGACACAGCACTCATCAAACTCACAGTGGACCTATTCAGGGCAATGGATGAGGGCATGTCGATGGGTGCTATCTTCATAGACCTGTCCAAGGCATTTGACCTTGTGGACCACAACCTTCTTCTTACTAAGCTTCAAGGCATTGGGCTTGATGCCCAGGCCCTAAACTGGTTCAAGAGCTACCTCTCAGGCTGCTCCCAGAGGGTCATTTGGAAGGGAGAGCTTTCCACCCCTTTGCCCATCAAGGAAGGTGTGCCTCAGGGCTCAGTTCTTGGCCCGCTCCTGTTCTCTCTCTTCACAAACGACCTAAACCGGCACTGTGGAGATAGCTCAGTAGTTCAATACGCAGACGATACTGTCATCTTCCGAGCCAGGTCCACACCACATGATCTGAGCCCTCTCCTACAAGGGGACCTAAACACACTCAAGGCCTGGCTCACATCAAACAGAATGATCCTCAATGCAGCAAAAACTAAAGCCTTGCTGTTTGGTCCTAGATCCCTTGGCCAGGATCGGACCAATTCCCTAAAACTTACTACCCTTGGGGATAAATGAATAGACATAGTTGACAACATAAAATACCTAGGGCTAACTATTGAGCAGGGTCTCACCTTTAAGCCCCACATTGACCAGGTAACAAGGTTTATCCACGTCAAACTTGGCACCATGTACAGGCTAAAAAAACAACTTATTCCAGAGGCTAGACGAGCAATCGCCTCCAGTGTCCTCCTACCCACATTAACCTATGCTGCCCCAGTAATCCAGGGCATGGCAAAGCGTGATGTTGGCAGACTTCAGGTCTTGTACAACAAGGTTGTGAGGTTTGTGACAATGTATCAACCAAGAAGCCACCCCTGTGTCTCACTAGCCCAGCTGCGATGGCCTTCTTTCAAGGTTTGTCTACAGTATCCCCTGCTCTGCCATGCATACAAATTGCAGAGCCCTGCAGCCCCCACCAAGCCTAACAGGAATAATCATGGCTAAGTCTAACCCTTGAATGCTCAGGACCTTGGGTCGGTCCCTACTGGCAATCCCCAGAATCAAGACTCACAAGGGAGGCAATTCCTTCACTCTCACAGCCCCTAAACTGTGGAACACTCTCCCACCTCTAGTACAGGAAACCCCCTCGCTACCAACCTTTTGCACTAGGCTTAAGTCCCTTTTGCTTGGGACATGTTCATGCCACTGTGAAGGTATAGGATAATCACCCCCGATCCTAAACACAACACCCATCCCCCCTCTCTTCTCACCTTAACCTATATTAAATCATGCCTTAAATCCTTAAATCTTTCAAGTGTTGCACTTATGGTCTATGATTGAAATAATTGCCTGAACTGTTATCCTCATTATCTTGTCTACTTCTCGTAACCCTGTATCACCTGACTGTATGTATTGTATTGCTTCTGGATCACCTGATTGTATGTATTGTATTGCTTCTGTTCTCCGGGTCACCCCTGAAAAAGGGACCTTCAAGGCCCAGTGGGCCAACCCGGTCATCAAAATTCAACAAATAAATAAATAAATAATAAATTAATACTTCTGTTCTGTCTTCACCAGGGAGAAGGATAGACCAGTGCCTTCAGGAGGGAAAAGAGGTGCAGGGAGGGAGGGGAACACAGACATAGTGATAGAGGAGTATAGAGTGAGGGAGCATCTGCTGGCATCGAAAGTGGACAAATCACCAGGCCCGGACAGAGTACATCCAAGGGTACTAAAGGAACTGGCTGAGGAACTGGCAGGGGCACTAAGAGACCTATTTAATATTTCACTAGAGTCAGGTGTGGTACCACAGGACTGGAGAACAGCACATGTAGGGCCCCTTCACAAAAGCGGTCTCAAGGATGATCCAGGGAATTACAGACCAGTCAGTCTGACCTCCATTGTGGGCAAGCTCATGGAGACCATACTAAAAGAAAGGTTAGTGGACTATCTAGAGGAACATGGTCTCCAGGATGAGAGGCAGCATGGGTTCATGGGGGGGATATCATGTCAAACAAATCTGATTGACTTCTTTGACTGTGTCACTAAGACAGTAGACAGGGGCCAAGTGGTAGACATCCTCTATCTTGATTTTAGCAAGACTTTTGACTCTGTGCCCCACAAAAGGTTGATCAGGAAGCTGGTGGATCTTGGAGTTGGGGAAAAGATGGTCAGATGGGTGGAAAAGTGGCTGAGGAACAGAACCCAGAGGGTAGTGGTGGAGGGAGAGTTATCTGGCACCAGAGAGGTAACCAGTGGGGTCCCACAGGGCTCTGTGATGGGGCCGGTGTTGTTCAATGTCTTCATCAATGACATTGGGGATGGCATTAAAGGCAAAATGTGCCTATTCGCAGATGACACCAAGCTCTGTGGGAGAGTGGACATGGCTGAAGGGATACGGGACCTACAGGAAGATCTGGAAAAGCTGGGGAGGTGGTCCAGGATCTGGCAGCTTGGCTTCAATGTCAAGAAATGCAAAGTTATGCATATTGCAGCCAAGAATCCCAGAACAGAGTATTAACTGGGTGGAGTCCGAGTATCTGCATCAGAGGAGGAGAAGAAGGACCTGGGAGTGATGATCACTAGTGACCTGAAGCACTCCACGCAGTGCAAGAAAGCAGCAGCAAAGGCACACAAGATGCTGGGATGCATAGCTGGGAGATCAGTAGTAGGAGAGAGGAGGTTATACTGCCCTTATACAGGTCACTGGTAAGGCCACATCCAGAGTATGGAGTTCAGTATTGGCGCCCACACCTCAAAAAGGACATTAACCTGCTGGAGAAGGTCCAGAGGAAAGCTACAAAGATGATAGCCAGTCAGCAGGACAAGGCATACAAGGACAGGTTGAAGGCACTGAACATGTACTCCCTGGAAGACAGGAGAGAGAGAGAGAGAGAGAGAGAAAGGAGACATGATTGGGACATTCAAGTACTTGAAAGGGATAAATAAGGTTGAAAAGGAGAGTCTCTTCAAGCTGAGTGGCAACCATATCACAAGGGGGCACAGTCTTAAGCTGTAGAGTGGGAGGTTCAGTAGAGAGGTCAGGAAGCACTTCTTCACAGAGACACTTGGAATGCACTGCCGGAAGAGGTCATCAATCAATCAATCAAAACTTTATTTAACCAGGCAGAGTCATCACTGAGCAAGCTCATTTTCAAGATGGTTCTGGCAGAAGGAAACAGAGCAAGGACTAATACAATTGGACACTTAGTGCAGGCTGGTACATACAGTAAAAAAATAGCAACAACAGCATTGGATAATACAGAGTGTGCAGATTGTTAACAAATTAAATTAAGGGTACACCAAGGTCTGGGGTGGATACTAAACAAAGAAACAGAAGTAACAAGGTTTGGTAAGAAGATTATATTAACAATAGAACAAGAAACTCATTGAGGACAGTGGGCAGCTTTAAGAGAGGCTGGGATAGGCATGGGGGAAGGTAAGAATCATGGGTAGGGAGGATGGGAGGAGTGGGGAAGGAGAGCAGGGACATTAGCTCAAGCTGTGGACCCTGCAATACGAGCAGACTTGATAGACCAAATGGTCTTCTTTTGCTGGCTTCTTCGTATGTTCGTATGTACTAACAAAGGCATGGATGGCCTGTATTACAGTTCCCACCCTGACTGGCTGGTAGGTGTCTCTGTGTACAGCCCTGTGGCCCAACAAATGGCCTGTCTTTGTGTGTACCCCATTTTATTTTGAAATCATATTTTATTGAAATTTTTCATTACACTCAATGTACATACAAGACATAATAAAACTCATATAAACATATTCAGACATACAGAATAATAATTATTCAAAACAAATCACATGTAAAGTTGTGAAAGGTGAGGAGAGGAAGGGAAAGGATGGAGGAAAAAATTGAGGGAGGGAAAAGCACACCAATAAAATTCATCCATTATAAGCCATTACGTTACTGGTATTGAAACTGAAAAGAAAAGAAAATTAACAAGAGACTACTGAGGGGACTAAAATGAGATCATACCATTTTAAACATATCTAGCCAACATTTCTAAGGCATTGACCTTGTCTTCCTCTGCCTGATAATGGAAAAAGGGGAGCCATCTGCTTTTAAACTTCTCTTTGCAAAGATGGACTCTAGCTATAAGTTCCTCCATATCCAACACAGCCAAACAGATCAGATATCAGGTCTCAAGAGTAGGAACATCTTGGGTTAGCCATCAGTGTGTAATAGCTTTGAAGGCTGCGGACACAAAATATTGTATAAATATTGCTGGGCCTTGGTCTTGGCTGCTGGAGGGGATATCTCCAAAATCCAATTTACTTGGTTTCCTGGCAAATCAAAACCAAACATTTTTTCAGAGTAGTCAAAAGCAGTTGCCAAAAGACTTGCAGCCTAGGGCACGCTCAAAAAATATGGACATGTGTTCCCCTGTTCCCACATCCCTGCCAACAAAGCTCGGAGGGGTGGTGTCCATAGTGCTTGGACATTATCAGTGTCCAAAAATAACGTACCACAATCTTCCACCGAAACTCCCTCCAGACATTGGAAGCCATAGTGGAATGAATGGCATGCCAGAACCTCATCCAGTCCGAGTCCTTCAGCTCCCAACCCATCTCAGCCTTCCAGGCTTGTTTAAGTTTAGCCAGTGTGTCACTTTCAAGGTTGGAGAACAATATAACCAGCCTGGAAATTAGCCCTTTGGGAGTCTATAGAGGGATTTACCACAGCAACATCTCTGAAAGAGGGTTACTACTAAAACCCACCCCACATTCACCCAATCTTCCCTTCTCATGCAAAAAATGACAAAGCTGTAAGTATCTGAATAACTCTTGGGAGGGGATCCCAAACCTTGTTGAGAGTTGTTGAAAGGATTTAAGGGTGTCTTCCTTATACAATTGTTCTAGTGTTACTAAACCTTTCCTTGCCCATTTGATAATGCCCATATCCCATCAGAGAGGTGCAAAATCAAGACATGCTCTGATAGGAGTATCAATCCTTACTAGTATAGTAAGCCCCAACCTTTGATTCACTTCTAACCAGGCAGTTTAAATAATATCTGTCCAAGGGTTGTTTGTATGCAGGAGCGAGACTCCTTTTCAGTCCATTAGCAGTATATCCCCAACATCTCCTAGCAAAGAGGGGGGTCTTTCTATCTCATCTCAGGGGGAGGGGCTTCTTTTGGTAGAACAGAAGTCAGCGGGCGAATCTGGGAGGCCCAGTAGTATTTTTTAAAATCTAGGAGACCAAGACTGCCTCTTTCTTTAGATGCAGTCAGGACATCCCACCTCACCCTAGGGCATCTACCCACCCAAACAAATTTGGAAAGTGATGACCTAAGAGACTTCCAAAAATGATCTTGGGGTTTAAGAGGTAGGAACTGAAAAAGGAAAAGAAAGTGAGGGAGCATGTTCATACGTACACTCTCAATACGTCCCATCAAGGAGAGGGGGAGTTCACCCCATCTACCAAGGTCTGCTTGAACCGTTTGGAGGAGCTTGAGGTGATTAATTGTGTACAACTTGTTTATATCATTAGAGATCCAGAGACCCAAGCACCTAAAACTTTCCTTAGACCATTTATAATTACCAATGACTGGAAGTGTATCTTTGAATGTCTTATCTAAAGGCAATAATTCAGTCATAGATTCATTAATTTTAAAACCAGAAACTTTCCAGAAGTCCCCCAGCAGGGAGTTAACCATAGCTATCTAGTTAACCAGGTCCTCAATATACAACAAAGTATTATCTGCATACAAAGTAACCTTGGTCTCTACCCCCCACCCTAATACCTCTGTATTCCTCTGATTGTCTAATAAGAGCTGCAAGTGGTTCCATACTAAGGGAAAATAAAAGTGGGGGAGAGGACACCCTTGTCTGGTGCCTCTACAAATTTTAATTCTATTGGACATGATCCCGTTTATGTTAACATTTGCCCATGGATCCCTATACAAATTGCCAATCCAGCTATGGAACTTATCCCTGAATCCAAATTTATGAAGAGTGCGATCCAAGAAGACCCAGTCCAGGCGGTCAAATGCCTTTTCTGCATTGAGAGACATCACCACCCAGAGAGACCCAGGAAGGGGTGCTCCCAAGGCAGAAAGAACATTAAGTAGGAGCCTAATATTATCCTGGATATACCTTCCAGGAATAAAACCCATCTGATTGGGATGTATCAGAGTAGGGATAAAATTCTGGAGATGGGAGCCCAATATCTGTGCGAAAATCTTTGCGTCTTGATTGATCAAAGAGATGGGATGGTAACTTTCACAGACAGTCAGATCTTTCCCAGGTTTGGGCAGAACAGTAACCACCACTTCCCCCATGAGGGTGGAGTTGCACCCTCCTCATGGGCAACATTACAAACCCTCATTATTAAAGGGGCCAGGTCCATACCTCTCAACCTTTTGTCCCCCAAATGTGGAACATTGCCTCTCAAAATGTGGAACAAATGAGCAAAATGTGGAACACTTAATCAATCTTTACCTAAGAAGCTCAGAACACTGTTAAAATGTTTGCATTTATGTTCAGAAAGTCTGTTATTAATTGAATAGTATATTTTTTGCATCATTTACTATAGATTTTTGCTTTAAAATGTTAACACTGAATGTGGGACAAATCCTCACAATGTGGAACAGGGAGCTTTTGTGAAGTAAAATGAGGAACGTTCCTTGTAATGTGGTACAGTTGAGAGGTATGGCCAGGTCAACCAAAAAATCCCATTCCAAGGCAAAAATATGGGACTTCAGAGGAGCTGACTTTGATAAGATGGCCAACAGAGTTAAGCTAGCCCTGGCAAAAAGAAACACAGGTGAGGAGGTACAGGCAAAGTGGGCAAGCATTAAGGATACAATACTTGAAGCAACATCCCATTGTGTTAAGACAGAAAAGGAAGTGCAAAAGAAGAAGGAAACCACTTTGGTTCTCAAATACAGTAGCAGAAAAGGTCAGAGCCAAAAGGCTGGCCTTCAGAAAATATAAGGGAACACAGCGGGATGAAGATAGGAGGCATACCAAACTGCCCTAAGGAAGCAGGTAAGGCAGTAAGGCAGGCAAAGTCCCAAACTGAGGAAACACTAGCACGAACAGTAAAGAAGGTGACAAGACTTTCATAGATACATTAGTGAAAGGAGAAAGTCCAGAGGGGGGCTAAGCTTAATGGAGAAAAGGGAGCATGTGAGGAGGAGGACCCTGTAAAGGCATCTATCCTAAATAGATACTTTTGCTCAGTATTTACTGAAGAGAAGGTAGGGCAGGGCCCACAGCTCAGCATCATGGACACAGGGGGAGGGAGGTGAGCACTACTCCCTTCACAAAGAAGGGTCCTACAAGAGCTTGCTAAGCTCAGGGTGGATAAGGCAATGGGACCTGATGGCATACATCCCAGAATTGCCAGGGGAGCTAAAGGAGGAACTAGCAGAGCCATTAGCAGAATTGTTTAGTGGAGTCTCTGAGCACAGGAGAGGTCCCAGAAGACTGGAGAAAGGCTCATGTGATCCCACTCCACAAGAGTGGTAGCAGGAGGAGGCGGGAACTACAGACCGGTCAGTCTTACCTCAGTAGTGGGCAAGATTATGGAGGCACTCCTTAAGGAAAGGATAGTGCAACACCTGGAATCCATAGGGCACAGGATCCAAGACAGCATGGGTTTACAAAGGAAGGTCCTGTCAAACTAATCTCATAGATTTCTTTGACTGGGTAACAGAGTGGTGGACCAAGGGGAGCAGTTGATGTAAGCCTACCTTGACTTCAGCAAAAGCTTTTGACACTGTTCACATAGAAGATTGATAAATAAGCTAGGTAGGCTCGAGGTGGGTCAGAGAGTTGGTCAACTGGGTGCGAAACTGGTTGACTGGCAGAAAACAGAGAGTGGTGGTAAATGGTATACAGTCAGAAGAGATGCAAGTCACAAGTGGGGTACCTCAGGGATCAGTCCTGGGGCCAGTCCTATTCAACATCTTCATTAGTGACCTCGTAGATGGACTAGAGGGTAAGGAGCTTGTCTGTTTGCAGAGATGACACCAAGATCTGGCAACAGAGTAGATGATCCAGATGGGGTGGGCAGAATGAGAAGAGATCTGGATAAACTAGCAGAATGGTCAGAAGAGTGGCAACTGGGATTTAATGCAAGAAGTGCAAAATCATGCACATAGGGAAGAGAAACCCTGAAGCCACTTATAGGCTGGGAGGAGTTGCTAGCAGTCACAAAGGAAAAAGAGACTTGGGCATCATCATCACTGATGACCTAAAATCATCAAGCAGACCTCTAAAGCAGTAGGTAAGGCTAGGGGGTGTTAGGGTGTATTAGTAGGGGTATCACAAGTCGTAAGAGGGTAATAATCCTCTGCAAGACATTGGTTAGGCCCCATCTGAGTACTGCGTGCAGTACTGGAGGCCACACCTTCACAAGGACATTAACAAATTGAGGCAGTCCAGAGAAGGGCAACCAAAATGGTGCAGGGACTGCATCAGAAGACATATAAGGACAGATTAACGGAGCTCAATATGTATACCCTTGAGCAAAGGAGGGAGAGAGGTGATATGATCGAGACATTTAAACACCTTAAGGGCATAAACAAGGTGAAAGAGTCTAACATGTTTAAATATAAGAAAATAGCAGGACAAGAGGACACAGCATGAGATTAGAGGGAGGCCGATTAAGGGGAATGTGAGGAAATTCTTTTCACAGAAAAGGTGGTAGATGCATGGAATGGCTTACCACAAGAAGTGGTGGCTATGAATACAGTGCAGGGCTTCAAACAGGCATGGGATAGGCATAAGGGAGCAATACAAATGACTATGAATAGATAGGTCACTGACAGAGCAAAGGCCGATGGCACATTTATAAGGTAGAAAAAGAAATGGGCAGACTGGATGGGCCTTGCGGTCCTTATCTGCCGTCAACTTCTATGTTTCTATGTTTCTAAAATGTTGCTAGAATTCGGCAGTGAAGCCATCAAGGCCTGGGACCTTTCCTCTGTTAAGGGACTTAATAACTTGTTTTACCTCCACCTCTGAGATATCAGCCTCTAGGGTGCATTTTTGGGAATCCTCTAATCTGGGGTGGGAAGTTTGCTGTAAAAACTCTGCCACCAGCGTGGGATGGTCCGGGGGCCTTACTTGACTATATAACTTAGTGAAATAGGCACAGAACTGATCTGCAGTCTGTGTGGGGCTTGTCAAGTCTAGTCCTGAATAAGGTGTTTTGATTTGGGGAATATGCCTTTCCACTTCTTGTTTTCTTAGGCGTAAAGCCAGCAAGCGGGTTGCCCTACTCTCGGTCTCATAATATCTCTGTTTGGTATAACAGAGAAAATTCTCCATCTTCCGTCTCATTTCAACGTTATATAATTCCCTAGTTTCTTTCAATTTCACCAAAATGGCTGGATCTCTTGTTCTTTTATGTTCCTGCTCCATCCTGGCAAGGTCATTTAATAACCCATCTACCCTAGCCTTATGAACTCTGTGCTTATATGAAGCATAACTAATAATTTTATCTCTAAGAACTGCTTTTAAACCATCCCAGACAAACCGAATATGGATATCCTCCTCCCTATTTTCCTGAATATAAAACTAAATGGTGTCCTTAATTTGGTCTACAAAAATTTTGCCATTCAATAAACCTGAATCAAAGCGTCAGGCCCCTTTATTTTTAGTATCTGACCACTTAAGGGTGGCGCTGATTATAGCATGATCTGAGAAAGTAACTGGGTGGATAATCATATCCACCACGGTATGCGCAGTCACCTTTTGCATGTAAACACTGTCTAGCCTGAAATAGGAGCCAGAGGATTTGGAGTAAAAGGTGAAGTCATGGGCATCTGGGTTTTTCAATCTCAAAGGATCCGTGAGGCCACTTTCAGTAGTTAGTGACCAAAATAGCCTAGAACTGGAAGCACCCCCTGTCCCCCACCCAGCCAGCCACACCACAATCAAGCTCCAGGTTCTCCACACAATTCCAATCTCCTGCAAGTATAATCTGGCCAGGGGACATGGAGGCCACCTTAGCAAAAAAGTGGTGAAAAAAGGCTCCTGTTGGCAGGGTGGAAACATATACTGAGGCAACATATATGAGATGACCGATGAACTCCCTTGAAATAATAACAAATCTACCCGAACCCTCTATTGAGGTCTTATGAACTTTAAAGGGTAGGCCTCTTCTAATCTGAATCGCCACCCCTGCCTAGAAGCATCTGGATGGGAGTCCGAATATACCGACCCAACCCACATCCTTCTCAACTTTGCGTGTTCTAAAAGGGACAGTTTGGTTTCCTGCAAGGAGGACACATCATATTTTAAACGACCCAATTCTTGGATGACTTTGGCTCTCTTTACTACTCCATTGCTACCTTTAACATTAATTGAAGCAATTTTAAGAGATGTCATTGGAAAACGGTAAGCCTATCATACCCCCAAACTCTGTGCCTATAACATATTCACTTCCATAAAAGGTAATTCCAGAGGGAAAAAGGTGTGCATAAAGGGTTAATGCAAAATTCACACATACATAAATACATGTAGGACATTTAACAAGAAAAGAAAGAAAAAAACTATAAATCCAAAACTTCGAAAACTGGGAACAGCATACCCAGTATGACCATAACTACAGGTCACGGACTTACAGAACAGGTACCAGTTGTTTCACTGAGTTCTGAAGCTCTGCAGAGTTAAGCTCTGAGGGCCAATGGGAAGCCTCAGGAAATTAAGGCACATGGGGTGGGATATTCAAAAGGGTTGCGCCATGCGCAACAGGGTTATGCTATCGCCAAGTCCGAGATTGTGCCATTCTGTGATATTCAGCAGGAGGCAGTTGCGTCATTGAAAACAGGCTGAGCAACAGCGCCAGTACAAATGAATGCATGCTCAACTGGAGGGAGGAACCATGCATAAACTGCACAGCCCGATATTCAGCGGGCTGTGCAGAGTTGTCTGGCGCAACCCCAACCTGCGCTTACGACTTTGAGCCAAAAAGGCTTAAGTCAGGGCCACCCACAGGTGAGCTGCTGTATTGCAGGGCGCAACACAGCAGCTGCCACCTGTGGCTGGCCCCAACCCAGTCCCTGTGCCCCCCGCGGCCCGATCGTGGACAGCCCGACTGTAAATCCCCCACCACCCCCACTGGCCCGATCGGGGCATAGTAGTACTCCCCACCAGCCCGATCGCTGGCAGCAATGGCTCCCCTCCTCTCGAACATCTCCCTGGTGGTCCAGAAATGCCCGATCACGGGCAGTAAGTAAAATGAACCCCCCTCCCGAACATCTCCCTGGTGGTCCAGAAATGCCCGATCGCGGGCAGTAAGTAAAATGAACCCCCCTCCCGAACATCTCCCTGGTGGTCCAGAAATGCCTGATCGTGGGCAGTAAGCAAAATGAACCCCCTCCGAACATCTCCTGGTGGTCAGAAATGCCTGATGCGTGGGCAGTGAGTAAATGAACCCCCTGAACATCTCCTGGTGGCTAGTGTCCCCTCACCCCGCACCCACGAGCCCCACCACCCGCTCCCCAGCAGCCAGCAGGCAGCATCCACCCGCCTGCCGCCCGCTTACCGCCGACTGACTGCCGGGTGGGGCTGCGCCCGTTGGTGCAGAGCAAAGAGCCAATGGGTGTGCAGCCTACCATACATAACCAGTCCAGATTTGTGAATGAACATTCATTTATACAGCGTTGAGAAACTCTATTAAAAGTTTATGGATAATGAAAATATTTGTTTAGATTTTTGGAGGCCTTGGGTCAATTTTCAATTAGAAACAAATTTAGCCTTTGTCTCATGAAGATTTAGATTTTGGTGATTTTGCCTTGACCCTGGAGGTGTTCCTTGGTTTACTTTTTAATGTCACTTATAAAGCCATTTTTTATTGGTATAATGTATTGTTATCTAATTTACCATTGGATGTATTGTGATTTAATTATCTGGAGAATAGTTATTTTATATGGAGTATTTTATCTTTAAATGTCTATCACTATATATTTTCTTCAGACAACCTTATGTGTTTTTTCTTTTTCTTTTCCTGGTGCTGGATTGGTTGTTAATTATTGTTCATTATGTTTTGATGCTTTGTTATTTGAATAATCGTGTATGATTATAAAAAAAAAAAGAAATAACATTTAGGAGATTTGATCTTCAATTCGTACTTTGCCAGTCACTTAAACACTATCGCCAGGTGACACAGATGATCCTGGTGAGTAGACTATGATGTTGTCCAAATATGGCAGGACAATCTCAAAATTCTGTTTGCCCAGAGAGTGTTTGACTAGCCTCTGGAAAGTGCTTGGCACATTACACAGACCAAAGGGCATCCAGGTGAACTTAAATAATCCCATTGGCGTAATGCAGGCTGTCTTTTCTTGATCGCCAGAGCTAGTGTGAGAAATATGCTGCAGATTTTAAGGTAGTCAATGAATCTTCATTCTAGAACAATGGATATGCATCTTTGTGAGTTACTTGAGTCAGTTTCCTGTAGTCCATGCACAATCTCAACTTTCCATCCTTTTTCCTTGCCAGAATGATGGATGCCGCCATGGACTATGGATCTCTTTAATTACTTTTCTGTCCAGCATCTCTTTCAACATTTCCTTTACCAGTTGGTACATTGCAGGAGGAAGTGGCCTGAACCTCTTTTGGATAGGAGGGTGGTTCATAGTTGGGATATGGTGTTAGATGGTCTCAGTGCACTCAAAATCAAGAGGATGTTGCAAGAAGGTGTTGTGAATGCAGTGTTTCTTGACCACCTCCAGTACTTGCTGCTTCAGGCACTCTGGTGTGTCTTCCGTACCCAGGTCTAGTTCCTTCAGCCACTCTTCAATACCATCACCATGGGATATGTCAGTAGTTATTGCCAAACAGTGGACATCCAACCCTCCTCTAGGTTCTCTGGGACTGGCTTCCACAACCTCATCTGGCTCATTTAGTGACAGGAGCCTGATGAGTTGATTCCAGTATAGGCGTATGATGGTAGTTCCACAATTAAGTATTTGTACAGGTACTTGTCCCTTTTTGACTTTCACTAGGCTCTGTGCCACCATGACTGGGTTATCTGCTGAACTAGTATAAGGTTCTAGTAATGCTGTATAGTCCTGCCCTTGAATTCCTGCTTTGGCTTTGCAAATTAGGATTATTTTAGTTCCTGGGCTCAAATGCACTGCTTCTTGATTGGCAATCTGCACTTTACCAATCTCTCCTCTTCATTTGTGAACTGAAGATAACTTTGGATGAGATTTATGGTGCATTGCCAGACCTACTTCTCTGTCTTTGGCAATTGCATTCCTTGCTGTCTCAAGGTAGTTATTAATTCCTGGTAACAATGGTCGAGACATTCATCCTTAGGTTCACAGGCACAGATTCTCAGTAGTCAAGTTACTAATGATCAGTCCTTGATCTGAGTGAGCTACATCTCCCAACTGAATAATAGCTTCAAAGTACCACATAAGGAACAGCTAGGCCATTGTTTGCTACCAAGTCAATCCAATTGGAAGGTGATTTCTCAAACAGGGTGCTTGGACAGTGTTGAAAGAAATGTTTGTTCTGTATTGTTATGACCTGAGATCCTGTATGCAGAAGTGCTTGGAATTTGATGCCACTCTATTTTTATAGGGATTACCTGACATCTTCTCTTCACTTTTGTAAGTCAGGATAAGTTGGACATAGTACTGGTTTGCCTGAGGGTCAGTCCTCTGCCTCAGGGACTTTCTATTTAAATTCACCGCCATGACACTCTGATCGACTCTCCGCTCAATGTGCCTGCTGATTCCACATCTTCACTAGGTCATCTGCTGAATCCTGTCTCTCCACTGGAGCAGGTTAGCTGGCTTCTACTTGCCTTGCCGGTTTGCCTTTGTCTCCATCCTTCTTTTAGGATCTTCACCTCTTTGCACATCTCTGCCATCTTCTTCATCAACTCAGTCAGTTGTTCCTGTAATATGTGAGTCGCATCAGGGATTGATGACTTCTCACTTTGGGCACATTTACTAGACAACTGAGCCATATTGTGCAGGGTGTATTCCTCTCGGCCATGCTCTTTTCCTTGACAGCCATAAACGTACCTCATGGAAAAAACCTGCTGATTCTTCTGCAAATCTAGCTCTATGATCTGCATAGCGAGTCTTTCTGGGTAGGTTGATACTAGATCACAGTGAGGATGATGTCGGCATGTATTGTGGGCACATATCTGCATCTCCATCTGATTGTCCAATTCCAAATATCTTAATTGCCTTTTCTTTAAAATCTGGAAAATGTTGGCTGGTGCTTGCAGGTACATCATCCTAAGTTCCCGTTTCAACTTATCACTCCACACTCCCTCAATAAACTCATCTGTCAGTACCTTGTTAGACTCTCTCACCTCTCCAGAATCCAGATATTCAATAGCCCTTAGGGCTTCCTGTAAACTTAGAGCATATTCTCTTAGGCTTTCCCTGGGTCCTTGAGTTCTGGAATAGAATCTTATTTTGAGTTTGGATAATGCCCGTGTATCAAAGGTGTTTATTTATTTTTATTTATTTTATTTTATTTCAATTCTAGGATTATAATTATCTTTGAGCCCAGGGCTCTTTTACAAAGGTTCCACGTCAAGACATTGGTATCACATGACAATAGAGAAAATTGTTACACAAATAAGGGTAAAGGATATCAAATTAAATTTCGGAACAGACAGGGAGAGGGTAAAGTGGAAAGGAAAGAGGACAAGAGGGGAGGGTGGTAGAAAGACATGGGAGGGTCAAAGCCGGGAGGTAAGAAAATGAGAAGAGAGGAGAGGTGGGAGTAGGTAAGGATATGGAGGGGGGGGGTGAAGCAGCCAGGAAGGTGGCATTGTCAGGTGCTGTAGAGCAGATGGGGCAGAGGCCAAACTAGGGCAAGTGCGTTATGTAAGGAGCTAGATATAGGAAGAGCGGTAGTGGAGCGGTGTTGCATAGCCATTATCCATGACAGTCGCAGATGCTGGAAGCAACCAGGGTGTTTCAGAGCCTGGATTTGAAGGCCCCTAACCCAGTGGTATTGATAGTATCATTGGCAAGACCGTTAAACCAAGTGGGTGCCCTGTAGGCAAATGAACACTGGCCAATGGCTGTGCGGCAGTGAGGGATACAGAAAAGTTGTGGCTTTGATCCCCTAGTAATTCTGGAGCTGGTTTTCATTTGAAGGAGTGAACAGACCCCGGGAATGGCAGTTCCCAACTGTATTTTCTTAGCAACCATGCAGGTTTGGTACTGAATTCTATTATCAAGTTGAAGCCAGTTAGCTTGTGAGTAGAGGTCACAGGTGTGTGTGAGCCGCCTCGCCCCAGTGATGAGTTGACAGGCCTTGTTTAGGTGGTAGTAATCCTTCTTGAGTGCAGTGGTAGTGGCAGTGCCATAGACAAGACCATAGTCAGTCTGGGAGATGATGGAGCTTTGAACTGCGGCAAAGAGGGCCTCTTTAGTCAGGTGCCGATGAAGCCGGTAGAGTAAGCCCAGTCTAGTATTCACAGTTTTAGCGACATTGGTTATAAGGGTTCGAAAGGACAGGTGTGGGTCTAAGGTGATTCCTAGGTATCTGAAGGAGTCAACCTGCTCCAGGGAATCCCCAAGGCAGGTGTTTATGGAGAGTTGGTGGTGTTTGTGCTTGTTTTGGTGGCTGGTGAAAATCATGGTCTTTGTTTTTCTGGTTAAGGATTAACTTATGTTCTTTTGAACCAGCTTTCAACAGAGGTGAAGCTGTGTTGAAGGGTTTGTTGCAGGTGGCTTGGGTCATGATGAGAGGCAAGAATCACCGTGTCATCTGCATAGAGTGTGACTTGCTGAGAGGTGGAGTCGGGGAGGGAGTTGAGAAACAGGTTGAACAGCAATGGGCCCAGGATGGAGCCTTGGGGGACACCGGAGCGAACCTATTTAGTGTCGGAGGCCACGCCGGATATTTTTACACATTGGGACCTGTTGTCAAGATAGCTATTGAACCATTTCACCAATTCCGCAGAGAGGCCAATGTTCAGTAGCTGATGAAGCAGGAGGCGGTGGTGGACAGTGTCAAAAGCCTTTGACAGGTCGATGAATGTAGGTCCGGTTAGGCAACCCTGATCAAGGGAGCTGTGTATGGCTCTGTAAACTCAAGAATGGCAGTGCTGTGTCCTTTTCTAAATCCGTGTTGCTGCTGGCAAAGGATGTTGTACTTGTCCAGATGATCAGTGAGCTGGTCTGCTACTATCCGTTCCAGGGCCTTAGAGAGGGGTGGCAGGATAGAGATAGGTCGGTAGTTCACATGGGAGGTCCGATCACCACCTTTATGGATAGGTGTGACAGTTGCTGCCTTCCATTTGTCAGGGAATTGGCTGAGAGAGAGAGAGAGATTAAAGATCCTGGTGAGAGGCCCCAGAACCTCGTCTAGAGTGAGGGACAGAAGTTTGAGGTCCAGTGTGTCAGCACTTGCTCTAGTGTTTTCAATGGCTTTGGAAATGTATTTCCTGATGGTATTTTGTTTACTGCTCTGAAGTAGAAAGGGGACAATTTTTAGGTGATGACTGATGGGTGGGAAGAGGGGTCGCTGTGGTTGAAAAAGTCAGGGGTGGATGCTGCTGAGGCAGTGAAGGCATCATTAAAGGTGTTGGCTATGACTTTTAGGTCCAGGATAGTATTCCTGCTATTGTGATAGCAGTAGGGGTGATTTGGACTTCTTCCCCGTAACATCTTTAATGTTATTCCAGAATGCTTTTGTATTTCCCATGTGTCAGATGTAGCAGTCTTGTAGTATTCAGATTTCTGTTGGTGTATGGATTTGGTGAAATCATTTCTAGCTCTTTTAAAATTTTGATGTCCACCTGTTTTCCTGTTTCTCTGGCTAGTTCACAGAGGTGGTCCCTGTGTTTCAGCTTCTTTAAGAGGGAACCTGTGAAACTAAGGATTGTAGAGGGGTTTAATTTTTCGCTTTTTAGGTGGGGCAAAGATGTTACAAGCTTCATTGAAAATGCATATCAGGGGCCAGCTTGATGGGGGACCAGTCTTGATTTAGTAGGTGTGATTTTAGGTGGGTTTGCTTCCCACAGGGTAGGACCCTGCTCAGGATGACCTTTGGTGGAGATTTCCAGAATTTGTTTGACCAGTGCACTTGACGGGGGAATGGTTGCTGAGAGAGTCAGGCAGTATGACGAAGCTAGTGATCCGGGAGGGGTGAGTAGTCAGGATCCAGTCCAGTAAAGTGCTGGTGCGGTTTTGTAGTTCATTCTAGTTGTGGAGTCCAATATCTGTGTGAGGTTTGCTGATGTGACCATGTCCCTGGTGTCGCCAGCATCAGGTCCCAACCAGTTTGTGTTGAAGTCACCCAGTGTGATGACTTTGGAGTCAGGTGGGAGTGATTTGATGTACTCCAGTACTGCATGGAGGCCCGGTCCCTGTTCTTTCGGGGGGATATAAATGATGATGACCAAGAGGGCTTTGTGCTGAGCTCCAAGCAGGATTTTGATATGCAATAGCTGGGCATTTGGTGTTGATACGTCAGAGTGGGCAGTGTGCCCCATCAGGTTGTCTTTTAGGTAAAGGGCTCAGCCCTCCTCGTTTTGATTTTCAGTCAAGCCTAAGGAGATAGTGTAGCCAGGGATGGAGATTGTGATCAGGAACCAGGGGTGAGCCAGGTTTCTACCCGCCAGGATATCGGGCTGGTGGGCATTTATGAAGGCTTCAGTTGATCAAATTTAGATAATAAGCTGCAGATGTTCAGGCAGATAAGGAGAGAGTGCCAAGGCACTTGGTTTGGGTGGAGTTCATGGCAGCCTGAGGGCCAGGGTTGGGGTGAATGTTTCCAGATAATAGCAGGAGTAGGAGAAGGAGTTTCAGGGTGGCCAGACACAGTTCCCTGCAGGAGATCTTGTGGTACTTGATTGAGGAGGGTTTGTCTGCAGAAGTTTTGTGCATGCAAAACAGGAGTGTAGTGAGCTGTAGTGGTGGCAGGGCACACTACACCCTGGTATGAAGTTGTGGGCACAGTGTGGTGTGGTGTGGTGAGCCCTAGGGGTGAGAAAGTTGTCGGGTAGCGTGGTGCAAGTGTGGCTATAGCAGAGATTATGCTTATAGCTATGCGGGGAGATGGAAAACAGGATTGAGGGAGCTGGAGCAATGGGGTGAGGGCAAAAAGGGAGGAGAGAGAGGCAGGGGATAGTAGGGAAGGAAGGCACAGTTTGTGGAGGGGAAGAGAGAAAGGAGCTGTGAGGAAGGCTGAGGTGAATGCACTACAACGTGAGGGCAGAGGAAGCAAGAGAAAAAAAGGGGACTTAGGCAGGTAGGCGAATGAGTGGGGGGCAGTTCTGGCCCCGAAAGCAGGGACAGAGAGTTACAGGAGGGCGTAGAATTAGGCAGGAAATATAACTCAGCAAAAATACAGTCCTCAGATTCGCAGTGCAGCAGAAGTAAAATACAGATAGAACAGTCATCGGATTCGGCAGTAAACAGTGTACACTATCTGCAGATAAACAAATTGTTTTTAGCAACCACCGAGCAGCTACGCCAGGGCATGAAATAACAGAGCAGTCCCCCAGTCTGTAGGAGACCAGGAGATAGTGAGGTCGGTGCCGTGACAAAAACTGTGGCAGAGTGCAATGCTAGTTTATGTGCACAGCAGCCCTGAGCTTGGCCATGGAGTCAGCAGTCGCTGCAGCCAATCATGACCAGGCAGAGAGGGTGGGTGGGGTGGATGGGGTAACACCTCTCCACAAGCAGGCTGAAGGGAAGGAGGCTTTACCTCTTAAGGCTCTCAGCAATCCCCTGTTCCAAGCTCCTCAGCTGGGCAGTGTTCTGAGGGGAGAGGGCTGCCACAGAGGCCTCAAGGCTCTCAGCAATCCCCTGTTCCAAGCTCCTCAGCTGAATAGTTCAAAAGTTCTCCACAAGCAGGCTGGAGGTAAGGAGGCTTTACCTCTTAAGGCTCTCAGCAATCCCCTGTTCCAAGCTCCTCAGCTGGGCAGTGTTCTGAGGGTGTGCCTCAGCATTGACAAGATTTGCTCAGCTGTAGCCCTTTCTCATTCCAGCCATGATACCACTTCCTGGTGTGCTGCACTTCCTAGTTGTCTAATAAGGACCTCAACCTTTTGGCATTCTGGAATGTTGTACAGTCTGGAACATGGCTTTCAGTTTGTCCCTGAATTTTGAAGCTGCTTGCCATGGAGTCTGTTAGTTCCCTGTATACCAAAACAGCCATGGGGCACCAAAATAGCAGGGCATCATAAGAGGTGACATCTGTACCACTGGTTCACCTGCTGTTTCTCTAGGGTAGACCCGCTGGCTCTTTCTGGATCCAAAGGCATTATGCTTGAAGAGTGTACTGCTTTGGATTTCTTGACTTTTGAATATCCTGCTGACTATACCAAGTTTCATGTGGTGGGTGAGGGAGGCCAATGACACTGACTGCTCTCAAAATGGTCTGGTTGGGTCAGGGCACAGGTCCACCCCAGCTACAGCTTGAAGGGGAAACAAGAATTTTGACTATGTCAACCACCAGGAGGTGAATGTTTGTATGATGCCCATCCAGCGGGTGTCAGAAAAATTTTGGGGAAGGGGGCCCAAGTCCAATTGCTACTAATTGGGAACACAAGGAGAGGCGTGAAGCTGATTCTAATGCAAAAACATGGTAACAGTTTATTAAACATACTAAATAATATTACAATAACTATTTAAACTGTAACACTCTAAGAGGCAAAAGAACTGTAACATCATACTAAGAATAACATTATTATAAATATCTAAAATCTAAAATTCTAAAAAGCTAAAGAACTGTAACATCACTAAATTATTACACTACATCCTATACTGTAAATCAATTATAAACATGGGCACAAGCTTTGTAGTGCAGTATTCTAAACCAGCCACCCTTGCATGTCTAAATGGGGAAGGAGAACAGAACAGGGAACCGGCTGTCCAAGACAGGGAGAAAACACAGAACAGGATACAGGCCAATGGACTGTTCTGAGGCTGTGTGGATCACCGGTGTACAGGTCTACACAGACCACCAGAAAAGGACACCCCTCCAAGAACTAGTCAGCTAACTTCACCCAGCCATACCTCCTACGTGAAATGCCAGGACATGAGATCACCCAGCCACAGTCCTATGTGCACTGCTGGGACATAAGATCACCCAGCCACAGCCCCTAGATAGACTGCCAGGACACAAGGACAGACAAGGACATGGAAACCAAGGACACAACAGACGGGGACAAGACAGTTGGTCAGGGAAAGAATAAAAAAAAATAGGGTCAGGGCACCTGGGACCACACACAAGCAGAAGGGTGGCAGCACAATAAAAGCATTTATTATGCTAAATCTTGTGTTGATGTATTTTTCCTAGCAAAACATTACTCAATTAGGGTACTTTACTAATAAATAAAACAGTTCAGATAATCAGATTAAGTGAAATCATTGGGGCATAGTCTCTTAGTCACCATCTTTGGTTGGCACACAGATACTGGCACAGTAGATGACATCTTGGCAGGGACCCAAAACATCACCATTAATCATTTATGTAAAGTCATTTACAGACGGTTTACTCATGTGGGTGTGTTGCCCCTTTAAACATGGCTTCTGTGCAGGCCACTTATCTGCTGTCAGAATTAATCCACAGTATTTTTATAAACAGTTCTTTAGTTACAGTTCCTGGTTTAACAGAGCCTTGTGCTACTCCTACCCCTTTAAATCTGGTGGGTCTGCCTCTGCCTTTAAATCCTAGGGCCTGGAAGTTCCTCTTTAAATCACTGTCATCCTGTCCCTGCTCACTGTCTATGGGGCTGTATTCTTTCAGTTCCTCCCCATGGGTGACCTTATGGTGGGGCCTTGCCACTCCACAGTCACTTGGCTCTGCCCCATGAGTGGCCCACTGCTGGGGCCTGGCATGCCCCCAAATTTCCCTGGCTCTATCAATCCTCACTGCCAACTGTGCCCCATGGACAGTCCTTTCATGGGGTCTTGCATGGATCAGTGTATGCTGCCGGTGCCTGGAAGTGCTTAGAGTTATTTATTTAAAAAAACACAAAGTTCCTTTTGGACAAGGCCAGCATGCAGACCTGATGCTGCTGCCACTCATCCTGCTGTCCTCTTCCCTCAGGGCCAGAACTGCATCAGGCTGCATGGGGAAGCCTGGACCTACCTCCTCCACTACCTTCTCAGATCACAGATCACTGCTCTTGCTGTGCGTGGGGATGGCCTACTTCTGCTGCCACCGCCTCATGATGAATTCCTGTTGCGGGGCTGATGGAGAGATGGCTTACTTCTGCTGCCACTATCCCTCCTGATGGACGACCTCCTGCTGATGGAGGGGCCAGCCTAGACCCGTTGCACCTCCCAACAACCATCCTGCTGCTGGGCTACTGGTGGATGGGGCGACCTTCATCTACTGCTGCCGCCCCTCCTGCGGAGCTGCTGCCACTCGGTGCACTACTGGAGGGGCCAGCCTGGACCCACTGCCCCTCCCAACAGGACTCTGCTTCACTGCCATGGCACCAAGAACCCAATGGACTACTGCCACCACTGATGGAAAGGGAACGGTTGACTTAGAGGACTGGCCAGGACATCAGGAGGGATGCAGGACTGCAGGTAATTCACTCCCTTTTTCTCAACCCTGGCTGACCTAATGATCCTCTCTCACCCTCACTGCTCACTTCTTCTTTGGACTCCCTAATCATGGCAAATGGCTGTTGCTGTTCAAACTGGACTGAGAAGTCCATATTTAATCCTCACAAGCCCATCCTGCCTTCCTGCCCTCATGACCTGGGCCCATGCTTGCAGGTGTCCAGTGTGAGGTAACTGGGGGTCTTGTGAAGCTGCAGACAGGGAAAATGGAGCAGCAGTAATTATTTTAATGCAGCCCTGCTAGGGCTTAACATTTTGATGGGGTACCTAACTGAATCCAGTGCACCATCCCTACCCTGAGGACACTAAACTGGGGCATCTTTACTGGGGTACACAATGGAGGCACCTTCCTAACTAGGCACCTAACCTGTCTAGCCACATGCAGGGGCACTGTAGGTGCATATTTTCTTTTAGCATTAGGAAATAATCCAGGCTACTTCTTGTACTGGGCGGAGTCAAGTAAAATGTGAAGTCCTGGCTAACTCGGTAAGGGGTCTTCCAAAGGGCTGACAGACTGAATTCCTTCACAAACAACTTCTGGGCTGCCCAAGATTTGTAGGAGCTGGTACCAGAGCACCTGAGCTTGTTCATAGCAGGGTCCAACACTCTATTAGAAGAAGAGGAATAAGCATTTCTATAGCACTTTTCATATATATAGTATCCCAAAGTACTTTTTAAAGTGATATTGGTAGGAAATGACTGTAAACATGTAGCGACAGCCAATTCACACATCAGCACTGACATACTGACTCATTGCATGAAACAGTTTTATTGGAAGGGAATGCTGGTCATGACATCAAGGAACATCCCTACTCTTGTGAAAAGTATCTTGGGTTCTTTACTTCCACCTGCACACTGACCAACACAGTGCCAATTATGGGTAGAGGGAACCTGGGTTTAACATTTCTTCTACAGGATGGCACACCCCAAAAGTATAGTAGCCACCTAGTACTGCACTTGGGTGCCAGCATTGATAATATGAGCCAAATCCCAGTGTGGGACTATAAGCCATGACCTTCTAGACCAGAAGCAGATATGCCAAGTAAGCCATGTTGACATTAAGTTTCCCCAATGAGAATCGTGTCCTCTGGAATGTACAAGGACAACAACTCTTGGGTGACTTATGGAAAGAAGTGTGAGAGTCTGTGTTACAGCCAAGGATATTAAGACAACCAGGTTTGCAAAATGAATAGGCACTCTGTCTATCACCCACTTGCCTTTTGCTGTGCATTGATTTAAGCAGCTGAACTAGCAGTTTTTTTAATGAAATATTATTGACACCCATTTGGCCTTAGTAGAACAATAAACTTCCCACTTCCTGACCACCCATTCTCTTTTGCATATTTTATGTTGCTGCTGGTAAGAGGTGCATCTCCTGCAGAAAGGTGATGTCACATCACTCCTTTATTAGGTGACTTAACACTTGTTTCATTTTTTATAGATGAGGCCCTGTACATTCTAGGTAGTTTACATCAATACTGATTTGATACACATACTAGAGGAACCCATCATAGGTGACTTCTGCAAGGGAGATGCACAGTTAGTGGGATGGAGCTGAGGTAGGCAGTGGCTGACAGAGAGTGACTCCACTGCAATTGTCAAGAGAGAGCCTTTATTCTAATGTGGATGTTGTGTTGAAAACCTGGGCATGGAGCTTTTCACTGTTGGTTTGGCTGTAAAAAAACAAACAAAAAAAGCGACAATGGCCTGAAAATACATTGCAAATAACTATCTTGAAACAATCCCACAGTGAATTAGCTTACTCAGACATAGCATATAAAACTCCTCTGCTATGAGAACCGTACCAGAATACCTAAAAGATCAACAATTCAAAACAAACATTCTTGCTCTAATGGAAAGTTTAGCAACAATGTTGTAAACTGCATCAACTGGTACATCAGGGACATCTATAGAATCATGTTGAACACCTACTAAGGAGGATTCTGATACTAAAACCAAAATGCCAGCCAGGTCCTCAAGGTGGCTCTCCAATGACAACTACCACATTCTATGCTACTAGCCTAGTGCAGACCCAATATCCTACCTCCAGGTAGTATAGAGCAATATAGACTACACAGAGTAAATGGCAAAATCTCCAGAGATGTAAAAGCAGTTTCAGATACGGCGGTTGCCAAAGTCCGATGAACTGAAAGGCTCACTAGCAGTATTTCTCACAGGGGTGGGAGACAACTATGCCTTGTTCTAAGACAGTAGCGTATGAGGGAAAGAGAGAAAACTCTAATAAGTGGATTCAGATCCTGTATCAAGCATGAGGGTGGGGATAATTTGACCAAGACTTTTCCCAAGGAGACCAAAGATCACCGTGTGGCACTGCTGTAAAGACTGGGTGCTAGGGCTACACTCGAGAGGCCTCTCGATATACATAGATGATCCATTGGGTGGTTAAATCAGTTTCTGTTGCAGATTCTGGCACAGGCCCTCTAAAATATAACTGCCCCCCCCCCCGAGGAGATGATTTGATATTTTCCTTTATGCATGCTGGAGCCTGAGAAGCTCTTGGAAATTCAGAACATCTTGGTATGGTGGCAGCATGCATGGAATGGTCAGAGGTAGCCACTGAGGCAATAATTTGGCCATCTTAATGGAATCGACTCCATCACACAATCTGTCTGCCCACTGACCTCTTGGTCACCATGATTTCCATACAGTCTGTAGAATTTAAAGGCAGCAGGATAGAGAGAGCATTCTTGGAAAGAGTCACAATCTCTGGATGATAGGATGACATTCAAAGAGCAATATCCTTGAGGAAGGTAGAGTTCCTTGATGAATTATTGCTGTTGTGGAGAAACTTGCCTGCTTAACACTTTTGTATCATGGACCAGCTGAGTATCCATCCTTTTTGTGATCTAGTGGAAAGCTGCACAAGTTTGGCTCAATTCCTCTTGAACAAAATGTCCCCTATTAGGTCAGTGATCATTCCAGGTAGCTGAAGCGGCCAGTAATGATCCAGGGTGAGGCAGAATGCAAACAATAAGGGTCTAGAGTGAGTTTCAACTAGTTAATGTGCAGGATGTCTTCTGAGCGTATGCCCCATTTACAGTGAAAATGACCCAAGACCAATGTAGCTTGTTAGTGGCTGCCATGAGGCTCTGGTCCCCTATGTTTGCTGGCACTGTTCAGTTTTAGAGCATTATTTTCCTTAGGCCCTAAAAGGCATCTGTGAAACTCCTCATGAGTAAACTATCCTTGGACCTGGAGGTGCTAGCAAGCTATAGATCTGTCTCAAAATGTCCTTTTCTGGAAAAGTATTTGAGAAGGTTGTAGAGATGTGTCATGAGATGTCCCTTGAGAATTTCGACATCTGTGAACCAATGCAGTTTGCATTTAGGCTACCACATCATGGAGATCTCATCCATAAAAGATGTTTATGACCCACTCCGGTGAGTGAGGGATAGGGAAACTGTACATCCTTGTTCTTCTTGGTCTTTCAATAGAGTTTGGAGCCATGAATCATGGTGAAATGATGGATCACCTTGCATTCTTTGGAGGACTCACTGGAACAACACTGAAATGGTTTGAGTCTTTATTTAACTGAAGATCACAGAAGCTTGTGAATGGATATTTCTCTCTGCAGCAGAGAGTGGTTAGTTTGGGCATCCACAAGCATTGGTTCTATCACTCATGTTATTTGCAATGTATATGCTACCACTCGGATGGGGCATTAGATGGTATGGTCTGAGTTTTCACTGCTATGCAGGTGATACTAAACTTTATCTGTCTATTATACCTGATGGATTAACTGTGGTCCCAGTCCTGGAGCAGTACCTACAAGAAATGCTATACTGGAGAGCCTTTACCTGGCTGATCCTGACTGCAACAAAGACGGAGGTGCTATTAGGTGAAACCTAGTCCTGTGGAAACAGCAGCTGGTTGGGTAGACATATATGATGCTATTATTAAATGGCATGTCAGTGGAGGCTGTGGATAGGATGAAAAATCTGGGAGTCACTGTGGACTGGAACTTGACACTTGAACATCATGTAGTTTCTGTGGTCTGCAGGGAATTTATTCCATCTGAGAAATATCTCAATCATACCCTGTCTGGGACAAGATGACCTGGTTAACCTGGTAAATGAAGTCATAACCTCAAACCTGGATGACAGTAACACTTTGTACTAGGGCTATCAAAAAAGTTGCTGATTTGCCTGTAGCTGGTATTAGATGCCCTGGCAAGGTTGACCTCCAGATCACCAAACTCTGAACATATTACACCTGTGCTGCAACAACTGCACTGGCTCACTGTCAAGTGGTGCATTACTTTCAATATATTTCTGTTAACATAAAAAACTCTGCATGGATTGGGGCCATAGTACTGTGGCAGGGTGATCACTGTCTTAGCAATTATCCTATTATGCAGGCTAAATCCCCCTCCCCCCTTACCTTCAATCTTTTCTATCTCCATTTCCTCCCCTTCCTCTATCTAAATTTCACTGCTAGGCAGGTCACCCACAGCACACTCTCAATGATGTGCTTTCCCTTTACTTAGTTCCCTAATCTCAGAAGATAAATACAAATAACATTCCAGTATCTGTAGTTCACGAAAGTAAGGCTGTAATACGAGGAAAAACAGCTGTCTGGTTAATAAAGTGCTTATGATGTATAAAGTGCAGTGTACATCTAGAAAGAATGTATTGACTTGAGGTACACTACAGTATGAACACAGGAAAATTGCATTGGACTGAAAATAACTAAAGAAACCTTTATTAATACGCTGCATAAGGAATAAGATGTTTAAAACCAGAATGAATCTAAAAGAGAATTTAATACAATAGAAAACCTGCAAAGCTTATGGGAATGCTGTCAATAAATAGTGAAAGTGCAGTAGTGCTATACAAATAAATGAAGTTCATAGGAACACTTAATATAAAAAGTAGTCACATTGTAAATGTATTTTTAGCATGCAAGGTACTATTTAGTATATTGCATGTATTGCAGAGCCTAATACTGGTCAAGAGTATAAGGTGTGTTACAAGCGAATGAAATACAGCAGATAACAGGCTGAATGAAGTTTAATATCTCCTATAAATAAAAGAAATAAAGAGATAATGGATATTTAATAAAGCACACATTAGATGTGCTAAATGGTGCATGAAGTCCGCAGATCAGTGACAAATAGCAAGTAATCATTTAAACACAAGTAAACAGCGATACACGCAGACTGTGTCTGAAAAACTATTTTAATAGCTATCAAACATGAAAAAATGGATGGCAGCATTCTATGGCCCTCACCCAACTCTTGTGGCACACTGGGGAGCCCAACCCAATGTGCCCAAAGATTTTCATTTTACCTGCCATTGGGGCACCCACTCTCGTGTTGGCATTATGTGCACCACCCACCTCATGCGGCATTACTTGGGAGCCCAAATTCCCAGTGTGCCTAATTGTTGCTTTTATTTCTCCCCACCCCCCACTGGACATTGGGGTTCCCAATCCCTGTGTCAGCATAATGTACATCTCTCCCAGTCATGTGGCACACATGGAGCCCACCCTAGTGTTCCAAATATTTTCTTTTTTTTTCTGTAAAAAAAATGGTCCCTTGTTGTCACTCCTCCACTGACATTAGTGCTCAACTTCATGTTGGCATAATACAACCCCCACAGACACTGGGAGCCACCCTAGTGTGTCCAAATGTTTTCTTTTTTTCCTGTAAAAAGAAAATGGTCCCTCATTGTCACTACCCCATCCCCACCCTCCCACTGAGCACTCACCTCCCCACACCCCCACCTTACCCAATACTTACCTCTGAAGGTCAGCATCTCTTCTTCTCTGGACCAGGACACACCGTGACTCTTCAAAGCCAAACCGCAAACTGAAGAATCAAAGGTAAGCGTTGCTATAATGCCATTCAGTGGGGATTTTAACTTATGCTGATAAATCAGCCATTTTTTAATTGTGCCCCAAAGTTTCCTTATATGGGGTTCTGGACTACACCTTGAAACTTGTCACTGTTGTTTTGTTACTCCAGTCCCAAAAAGTGATTTTATGTCACGGCTGTAGAATCACCTTTTGGGACCGATTATTTAAAATGACAGTGCCACTGTTCAAGAAGTGGGGGTCCCAAAAAGCCCATGTTGCAAATTTTAGAAAAGTTGCAAAAATGACTGTCACAAGCTTGAGTTGCACAATTTCTATGCATGCTCCTAACTTCACCAAAATTTAATATTTTCACTCCACATTGTCAACATTGCCATTTTTGCACATCTCCTTCAAAACAGTACAGCGTCATTTCCACAACTTGTCCAAAGCATGTTTTTCGCACCTGTGGAACAGAATAGCATGTTCATTCTGCAAAATCATCTTTTGGGACAAGTGAACAAAATGACACTGACACTTTTCAAGAGAGGAGTCCCAAAAAGAGCCATGTTGAAAATTTAATATAACACCTCAAAAAATGGTTAGTTACCCTGGTATTGTGTATAATTTCTATAATATTTGTAACTCTTGGTCATTTGGCAGCTCTTCACAGCCCTATCAGCTCTGGCTAGAACTTGTTAATCTGTTTATGTTCTTCAATTAAAGAGCTGACTTCAAGATCTTGTGCCTGGAGCCACCTGAGATGCCCCAAGCTCTGCAGCAGGGGGCAGGGACCATTACTACTGCACATCTAGAGGGCTGCAAAACCTGGTAGACCCTTTTCTGTTAGTAAAGTGCATCTCATTGTAATTATAAGAGAGTCCAGCCATGTGGTATAGAGTTGAGTCCTTTAAAAAAACTGCTATCAGTGTATCCTCTAGTTTGACCATAGTAAGGATTTTGCAGTGAGATGTTGTTGTGCACAACTATGCCATAAAACCAGCATCTGTCAGGACAGGAAGGCTGGTGTGTGAAGTCAGCTGGGAGTACAGAGGGCCAGAGACTACTTACCAGAGAAAACAGGCCATCTTAATTTATAGAACAAACCCATATGTGAAAGCTTTCAGACCACCCACCAGTCATGACCACATTAGTAGTGACATTTAACTTGTACGCAACTGAATTTTCAGTGGCCAAGTGCAGAACATCTAATTTGGGTACTGTAGGAGTTACAAGTCACCACTAATGAGGTTGTAAAGGGTGGCTGTGAGGGGCAAACACCTTTACAAAGCTTGGTGAAAAATGCTTTAAATTTTGCTCCAGAAAAAAGAACAACTGTATGGGGTGAAAAACAAAGCCTGAAGAGGACATTTTTTTCAGACTTCAAGTCCTGTATTTATATGTTACAGTGTATATCCATACAGGACTTGTGTGGGGCAGATGGCAACTAACCAGAGAGGTGCATGGGGGGTAGGTGCTGGCCACTGTCATGGGGGGAAGGAAAAGAAGCTACAGGATGGTGGAAGGGATCACTGGGCAACAGTTAATATTACTATGATGCCAATGGGAATATAGAAACACAGAAATTGTAGGCAGACAAGGACCGCTAGGCCCATCCAGTCTGGCCATACATCCTACCCTTGTTTGTAGCCTCTAAATTTACTTGTTCAATGGCTTTCTTCTCTTCTTCCCACTTCTAGGGTTACCTTATGCCTGTCCCATACATGTTTAAATCCCTCCATGGCACTCAGTCCCACCACCTCCTGTGGCAGACTATTCCATGCGTCTACCACCTTTTCCACGAAGAAAAAGTTTCTCACATTTCGGGAAGGGGGAAAGGGGAAATTGTATAACCAGGAAGGCCTACTAAGCCAAAGCTTGCTTTCAGGTGTGACCTGGGAGAATAAGGAAGTTAAGTGACTTGCTCAGGATCACACAGTATGCAAGTGGGGGCTGTGGGATTCAAACCCAGGTCCCCAGGTTTGAAGCTCAGAGCCCTAAACCACAGTGCATTACTGCCTCCTCTATATTGCCCCTTATCTTGCCACCTTCCAATTGCATATCATGCCCCTTGTTCTTTACTCCTTCTATATTGGAAGATGTTGCCCCCCTGCACCTTGTTTATGCCTTTAAGGTACTTGAAGGTTTTTATCATGTCTCATTGCTCCCTCCTCTCCTCCAGCGAGTACATATTGAGGTCCTTTGATGTCTCCTTATATGTTTTCTGGTGCAGTCTGTATATCTTTGTCACCCTTCTCTGGGACGCCTCAACCCTGTCTATATCCTTATGAAGATGTGGCCTCCAGAACTGTACACAGTACTCTAGGTGAGGCCTCACTAGCGTTTTATACAATGGAATCACCACCTCCTTCCTTCTGCTAGGGATATCTCTGCCTATGCACCCCAGCATGCCACTGGCCCTCCCTGCAGCCTTTGTACTCTGCTTAGACACCTTTAGGTTGTCTGAAATAATAACCCCCAGATCCCTTCCTTGATGATTGTCAGCAACTCCCCCCCCGACCCTGTAGGCCTCTCCAGGGTTCCCTCGTCCCAGGTGCACAGATCCATTATTTTGCACTTGTTTTAATTGAACATCAGATGCCACACCTCAGACAACTTTTCAAGCTTCCCCAGATCCCTTCTCATTTTCTCCACCCCATCTGGAGTATCAATCCTGTTGCAGATCTTGGTGTCGTCTGCCAACAGACAGACCTTTCCTTCCAGCCCTTCTGCTATGTCACTGATGAAGACATTAAACAGGACTGGCCCAAAGACTGATCCCTGAGGCACCCCACTGGTCATTCCCTTCTCCCTGGACTGGATCATTTTTCCATCACCCTCTGCCTCCAGCATATAACCAGTTTCTAACCCAGTTTACCATCTTGTGGCCCATACCCTGACTACCCATCTTGCTAACCAGCCTTTCATTTGGGACAGTGTTGAAGACCTTGCTGAAGTTGAGGTAGGCGATCTCCACCGCTCCCCCATTTTACTTCATTCATAACCTAGTCAAAAAAATCAATCAAATTTGTTTGACACAATCTTTCTGCCATGAATTCATGTTGCCTTGGATCTTGGGCATCGTTGGATTCCAAGTGTCATGCTATTCTATCTCTAAGCAGTGACTCCATGGTCTTACCCTCTACTGAGGTGAGGCTGACAGGTCTATAGTTCCCTGCCTCCTCCCTGCTACCACTTTTGTGAAGAAGGACTACATGTGCCCTCCTCCAGCCCACTGGAACCACTCCTGTGTTAAGTGACTCAGTGAACAGGGCTGCCAGGGTGGTGCTAGCTCCCTCCACAGCTCCTTAATATCCTCGAGTGCATGCTATCTAGCCTCATTGCTTTGTTCACCTTCAGTTTTTGAGCTCCTCAGGACTCTCCACAATACATGAAATGGTATTTGCCTCCCCCACCCCGTCATATCTGTTGCCCATCTATGGTCCCTGACCCTCCCCTCATCAGCGTAATACTGAACAGAAGCATTTATTCAGTATTTCCAGTTTTTCCAAGTCTCCTCCTTATAGTCCCCTTCATCTGCTCTGAGCCTTACAACCCCCCGGCTTTCCTTCTTTCACTGATGTACCTGTAGAAAATCTTGTCCCCTGTCTTCACCTTCTGTGCTAATCTTTCCTCAGTCCACTCCTTTGTGCACCTAACAGCCTTCCCTGCTTCCCTTAGACTCTTTAGGTACACCTCCCTTTCTTCCTCCTTTTGAGTCTCCTTATATTTCCTGAAACCTGCCCTTTTGGCCCCTACTTTGTCTGCCACATCTTTTGAGAACCATAGCGGTTTTCTCCCTCTCTTGTCTTTGTTTACCAACCTGATGCATTGGTATGTCACTTCTTCTATGGCTCCTTTTAGGTGTTCCCACTGCTCCTCAACTCCCTCTCCTACCTACCTTCTCTCCATGGCTTCTTTGATACACCTTTCCATCTTAGCAAAGTCCGCCTTTCTGAAATCTAAGACCCTTTCCTTTGTGTGACTTAACTGTGTCTCTGTCCTCATGGTAAACCACACTATGTGGTGATGACTGGACCCCAGTTGACCATCTACCCAGAATTCTGTGATTCTGTCACCACAGGTCAGTACTAAGTCCAGATTCACCCTGTTTCTGGTGGGTTCAAGCACTAGCTGCTGGAGTCCTGCCTCAGTCAGGAATCTAGGATGTCTCGGCTCCTGGTTAAACAGCTGCCAGAGTGGTCCTATCCACGTCTGGCATATTGAAATCACCAGCAGCACAACTTTCCCTTTTGTTGCCATCTCATATATTTCATCCACTACCTCCCTATCCACCTCCTCCCCTGTGCTGGAAGCCTGGAATCGCCCTTGTGGATTGCTGTTGCCATTACCAGGCTCAAAGATGTGGCCCTGATGCTTTAATGCTCCCATCTATCCTATACCTCCATTGCCTTTATACCTTCTCTGATGTTACAGGGTCACCACCGCCCTTTTTACTTCCACCCTAACCCTCCTAGAACAGAAATATAACCTAGTATATTTATGTCCCATCCATGATGAGGGAATTGGGGTTGGGGATTGAACACCAGGGAATATTATCAAAATGTCAGCAGGGATTGAGTGAGGTTGATATTACCAGTGGACACCAGGAAATAATATTATATTGCCAAGAGGGATTGGTCGATGTTAGGAGGTACTGTTGAGCATCAGGGAATTGTATCTGATTGCCAATAGGGATCGGGTGAGGATAAGGGATACTACTGGATATGAGGGAATTATAATTGTTTACCAACGTGTATTGTTAAGCAGTGCTGTATGCCAATACAGGACCTGTGATAAAAACAAAACAAAACAAAAAAAAACAGCTTCATAGAGTTTTTATAACACCAGTGTTCTTTTATTCTTAACTTTGGTGAATTTGAAAGGGTTTTGTTGGCAGATTTTCATAACTCCTACCCAAAATGGATGTTCAGAAAATTTGCAACCGAACAGTCATTTGTGCAGGAGTTACAAATGTTTGGAAAATTCTTTAAATTTGGTGAAGTTAGAGAAACAACAGCTTTTTGTGGAAAGAAAACTAATCTTCATTAGCTTGATGTACAAGGTTTTATGTTTTATTCTTGTGATAATTATATCATAGTAATGCAAGTGCCAGTAAATAACAATGCAAGTCACATATTAATCTTATAATCCTTATCAGTGCAATACATTACAGTTGCAGATATTAGAAAATGGCCATGTAAATCCTAGCATTCTGATTGGCTAGAACAGCAACAGTAATGGGTGGCTATTTTCAATAGAGTCCTATAAGAAACAAGTGCTCTATTTGGGGTGCCCTATTACTTAGGTATCACTGGGCACACCAAATTTTGAAAATAGCTAGCTACTATTATTTTCTCTGCTCACTTAGTGAGTGAGTTAGCAGGCAGTCAGCCCCTTCCTGTTTAGTAAAAAACAAGCTCTTAAAAAACTTCCAGTCAAACACATTGTTAAAATGGGACAGGCAAGGCATAGTCACAGCTCCCATTCCCTCAAAAGCCGGCCATTGCAGTACTTTGAGCAAGCCGGCAAAGCGTTTAACGACCAAGGAAGCCAAAGTTGAGAATCTCTCACCACCACTCCTCAGTCAGATCATCTGCTTTGATTAAATATCTAAATAGTACCCTGATGGTTTAACCACCACAGTTCAGTACTGCAAAAAAAAAATAACAACTCTATACAGAAAATGCTCCTGTTTTTGACAGGTAAAATTTCATTTAGATCTTGCCATGATCACCTCTTGTACAAATCCTATCCTGCAGTACCTGCATAATACACCCACCCGCAATGTCTCTCATTCCAACACAAAATAAATAATAAATTGATTAGTAAAGAAAAAAACAAGTAAACAGAAACATGTTACCAACTTTAAACCCTGTGACTCGTCGGGGGGGAGGGCACCATAACAATTTAAAACTTCAGAACTACAGGGGCTCAACTGGGACAAAAGTCCTTACCTCAAATAAAGAAACCCAGCATTGTAAAGCAGGTGGAGGAATTATTTTATTACAAAATATGTAAAACACTTACAGTACTTACATTTTAACATGAAAATTATTTTTTAAACATACATAATGCAGTTTGCCATTTTCTAAAGCACACTAATACCTTCCAGGGTGGGTGTAGAACGACCTGCATTGTCCGGAGCCTCATTATACCCTAGGCAGTGGTAGTCACAGTACTGCTCACCCCTGTTGAGTATTTTCACTTACTTTGCCTCTGATCAGAGTTTCTTTAAAATAATGGAAAATCTGAAATGTAAGAGTCTGTTTTACAGCCTCAATACACTGTTTTGTGTGTTGGTTTTGAAATAGTCCTTGCTTTATTTATTTTAGGGTCCCATGTTAATTCAGCCTTTTTTCTGCCCCTTACACATTTTTATGTTTACTTTTGCATGCACAAAGCAAACATGTTGGCAGTGAGCAGCACTGTAAGGCTTTTAGAGGTGTGAGTGTATTATGGCACATTGGATTGAGAGTTGTGGAGGCTTGGCTATGAGCAGTGTATTGAAAGCAGGCTGGTGATGATGCTGTTTTGTTTTCTGATGGGCAAGAACTTCACACATATGAAATAATGAAGCCCTCTAATCATATGAAGTTTTCATCCATTAGCATGCCAAATGGATGTGATCATCAGTTGTGCTTGTTTGTGCTTGCTATTTCTCAACACCTGACTCTGTAGCAACTTCTGAGATCAGAACAACCGCTTATCTACTAGTATAACCCCCTTCCACCAGATGAGAAACAGTTTGCCAGGCACACAGCACGCCAAATGCCTGTTACTACCTGCCCACCCACCATCAAACCACTCAGCTGCTATCCATGGTTACTGCTGCAATCAACCCCCCCCCACCAGAAACAGCTGGGTGAGCAGCAAGTTACTGCCATCTCCATGCCTTCCACTCTCCTGCACCAGTCAGCAGTTCTCTGTGGCCACCGGCACTATCAAATCAACACCCTGCTACCACATAAGAAATAACTGTGCAAATGGCAAGATACTACCGTCTCTCTGCCCACCCACTGATGCACCAGTTAGCAGCCCTCCATAGCATTATTGCAGTCACCACTTCCCCACCACCACTTCATTGGAAACAGCTGGGCAAGAGCACCACAACCTATATGCTTGCCCACTTGTCACAGCACCATCAACTAGCCATTCATGCCTTTCATTGCAGTCAACCCCAACACCTGAAACAGCTGGGCAAGTGCACAGCAAGTCAAATACATATCATTCCTTGTCCACCCATTGCCCACCCCCATGGCCACCACTATGGTTGAGCCCTCACCCTCCCTTCAGCACCAGAAACAGCTCAATAGCCAAGCAGCAAGTTATTGCCATCTTTGTGCCTAGCTGCCCACTGCCATCCCCATCAGCAATTCTACTTGGCCTAAGCTGCAATCAAGTCAAATTCCCACCTTCCACTGCATCAAATACAGCTGGATTGATGGGTGTGAGGCAAGTCAAATATATTTCGCTGCCTATCTGCCCACCACTGCACCACTCAGCTGCTCTCCATGTCCACTGCTTCAGTTATCTCCCCATTGAAAATATCTTGTTACCTGAGCTGTATGCTATTGTCCAATATCTGCCTGCCCACCTGTATTCACCACAGTGTTAGACCCCTTCCCCTCGGACACAGCTGGCTATGCTGACTGCAAGGTATTGCCTTTTCTCTGCCTGCCCAGCTACTGTCACAGCGCTCAACAGTCCTCCATGACAACTGCTGCTGTCAGCCCCCCCATGTGAAATGGCTGGGCAAGTGCTACCACACTCAACAACCCTCCGTGGCCACTACCGCCATCACCCCCCCCAGAATCTAAAACAGTATAGTTATGGAGATCCACTACTTAAATGCACATACACTAATGTTAATTAGTTGTGTTTTAGAGGTCAAATACATTACATTTTAAACTTTGGGGAAAAGAAAGGAATGTAGGCAAGCTGAGAACAAGATTCATTTTCTTGAAAAGAAAAACAGTACATTACTTTGCTCAATGGTGGACAAATGACAATAAGAAAACCCTTTCATTTTTTTGAGATACAACTAAATGCCACATATGGTGCTGTCTTATTCTGTCCTCTGCTCCAAGAAGGAGAAATAAAGCTGCTCTTTCCTTTTCAATTACATGATCATGTTCCTCTGTTTATCAGTGATCCATTGAATTTAAAACATGTTCTTGCAGTTCTCTAACCATCCATGTGTTGTTGTGGGGAGGGGTGGAACCATCTCTGAGACATAGCCATGGTGACAGCCGCTATCATTATGGAGAAAATGAAAAGTTTAGATCCCCACTTCTGATCCATATTAGGGAACCTCCCAAATCAAATGTTTATTCTGAAGTGGGGCTTCTATCCCTAGAATCTTACCCACTACATTGGCTACCCTGAGCCTATGTTGCTTAAATAGGGGATAACTCCCAATAAATATGTTCATTTTGGACCCGGGTTTGACAATTCCACATGCATTTGTCCATGAAGAAAGAGCTGAAGTGAGCCATGATCACAGGGGTTTTTAAGTATCTACTCAAGACCTTCCACCTATGTTCCTACCAGGTGCAATGATGTCTCGGTTTATGGTCATCTGCAATACTAAGCAGCAATATATCCTTTGTTAGGCACCACTTTAAGGAATAAAAATATTTAAATAGACATCAGCCAAACAACCCTTGCTCATTGTTTCACATCTACATTCAAACTCAATCACAATAACTCATAATATACCTACTACAGCATGCAAGCAAACATTTTTTTGCATTAACAAATGCTTGTTTCATTAAATTTCATTTAATTTGGTTTTAACTGTATGCAGGATTTCTGCCCATTTTGTAGGTTGCCTTAATTTTGGACTTCTGCCTATAAGCTGTATCCTGAACTTGATGAGTTTAGCCAGGGCATGGGGAGGCAAATTAACACTGCACTCTGTATGTACTATTAATTTAAAGTGCAACTATACTATTTAAAGTGCAGCCGCTCCCAGCTAATACATGCAGCTCTGTGTAATTTTGCAGCTAATTCTGTAGTCCTGCGTTTACTCCAAATTCAAGTATTTAAATGCACAGCAGAGCACTCCTTTAATAATCAGCACAGTCTATGCCTCTACTGTTAGTTCACTAACCTGCTTAAAACAGCTAGTTACTATTGCATGTTTAAAATGTGTAGCAGAGTTCTCCCTTAAAATCACGTAGTCCTGCCTCTACTGTTAGTTCTTAATCCGAATTTAGTTCATTTAAACACTGCTGCTTGCAAATGTCTCTCTGCCTAGCCCTTCCTCCTCCTCCCTACCTGATATAACCCATCCGTTTCTCCATTTGCTCCACAGCCGGTGGCCGTGAGGACCATCGTGGGTCCTGCCCTCCCACAATACCGCATCGCTACAGTGCCGAAATCAGGTATGACAGCAAGCTAAACCAGGGTCTTGAGTGCCAGCTTTGAATTACATCTGTGTTTGTGTCCCCACCGGGGCTATGCGGTGGCTGCCCCACCACCCCGCCACCACTCTTAGTCAACTGCGCTGTATGTAGCCTGAGTCACGTAGGCCTAATAACCAATCAGCCCACTTTCTCCTTAGCAGCTTATCTTGTCTCTCCACTAGTGGCCGCCCCTCAGCATCCCTGCTGCCTAAACCCAGCAACACAACATGCTGCTTCTGTCTCTTGCTATATTGCACCTACTTACCCCCCTAGTATCCCTCCCACCTGCCGCCTACCCGGAAGCTCAGTTCAACCCCCAGACATGCAACACCTGGGCAACTACGCCCAACCACCATGCTTCACCCACCTCTGGCCATTCCCTACACTCCATAATAATTAACTGGGACATAGGAGCTCACATTCTGCTGCCCTCCTTTCACGCAGGGCTGTCAGCCTTACGCTTCCCTCCTAGAAGCAATGCTGCACCGATCGCCAAGCAACCTTCACTGCTCCGAAAGTCAAGATGGGCCATGCTTGTAGCTAAACAGCTAATAACTCTTCTGCTACTCCTAGCTGGAGACGTTGAGCTAAACCCTAGGCCAACCGCCCCCTCCCACCATATCCCTCCCCCAGCATTCCTACCTCGTGGCTTTAAAATAATGCACCTTAACATATGCAGCTCCCTGAATAAACTAACCTCACTCCAACAAAGTGTACTTTCCCTGCATCCTGGCATTTTGATTATCACTGAAACCTGGCTGAAACCCCATAACTTGGATACTGAATTATCTATCCCTGGTTACTCCCTCACTCAACATGACCACCCGGGTTAAAAAAAAGGGGTGACATTGCCATGTTCATCTCCTGCGAGCTACAGTTCACCCTGTCCACCTCTCCCTGCCCATGAAGTCCCTAGACTCCCTTCTAATCAAAATCTCACTGCCACACTCCATTCCCCTATTTATAACAGGGTCCTACTGTTCCCCAGACACCCCCCTGCATGTCATCCTAGACCACCTTTGCACCCTAAAGTCCCTCGCTTCGGGGGGGGGCGAGCTACACATCCTTGGGGACTTCAATTTTAATTGGCTCTCAAACACTAGCTTTGAGCTTCACAGCCAAGTGATTGCACTAAACCTGTACCAACAAATCACAAAACTGACTTGCCTAAATCAAAAGTCACAGAATCACTCCCTCCTGGACTGGGCACTTACCACACACCCCCATCGGATCCTAGAAGCAGGACTCCTGCCTGACTCTTTAAGTGATCACCACATGATATACGTGGTAAGGAAAATATTCAGGCCCCGGGAGCCTCCACCGTGAACACTACTTACTAGGTCCTACAAATCACTCAACCTTGCAGCACTCTTAAACAACCTGGCAAATACTGATTGGTCTTACATCCCATGCACATCCTCCATTGACTTGGCCCTGGAACTCTTCAAGTCCAGATTCCTCAAAGCTTGGGACCTCCACGTGCCACTCAGAAGGACCCAAGTAAGAGGTGCCCACCTGCCCTTGGTCACTGCAAATATCATAGACCAATTCCACACCAGGGACAAGGCTTGGAAAACGTACAAGACAACTGGAACCCAGGTGGCACTTCAACACTACCATTCACTTTGTAATTCCTGTACTAGGATTATAAGCCAGGCCAATGCTAACTATTTCCAGGCCTCCTTCCACACAAATCTAAATCATCCAGTGAAATTCTGGAAAACAATTAAATCACTATTCTCCCCACCCAACCAGCCACCCACCTTCCCTAAATGTAGCAGGCTCCATTGTCACTGAATTAGGTGAAGTGGCCTCAGCACTGTTTACATTTGTCACTAGTTGTGCGTACTCTTCTATCCTTTACCCCGCACCCTTCCACGAGTCCACCCACTCCCACTACATCCACTTTCTGATCATACTGCTTCTCATTTTGTCGGGTCACCCAATCTGAAATATTAAAAGCCCTGCAGGCACTCAACCTATCCAAAGGTAAATGCCCCTCAGGATTGGACTCCAAAATGCTATACCTATCTACCCCTGCCATCTCATCACCTCGGGTTGCCCTCTTCAAGCTCTCTTTCTTGATTGCTGTAATTCCATTGGAATGGAAGCATGCCACAGTCATCCCTCTCCCCAAAGGAGGTGACCCCTCCTAACCGTGCAACTACCGCCCTATCTCCCTACTCCCTATTCTGGCCAAAGTTCAGGAGCAACTTGTTCTCTCCCAACTATCCTCCATTTTCCACTCCTCCTCCTTCTTCTCACACTACCAGTCCAGCTTTAGGAAATCACACTCTACCATCACTTCCCTTCTAAGGCTCACCGATGACATCCTTACTGGCATGGATAATGGGCACATCACCTCATCTATCTTTGTCAACCTAGCAAAGGCTTTCAACACAGTCTCTCACTCCCTTTTGCTATCCAAGCTCTCTCTCTCGCCAGTCTCTCCAGAAATGCCACCAGCTGGTTCCACTCCTACCTGGTGGGCAGGTCACAAGCAGTAAGAATTGGCTCTCACACTTCTGTCCCCCTTCCTGTCACTTCTGGGGTCCCTCAAGGCTCGGTCCTTGGCCCGTTACTCTTCTCCATTTTTCTGAATGACCTGCTGTCAGCATGCCCACACACATCCATATACTTGTACACTGTACTGTACTGTATGCAACAGGTCCCTCCCCCGGAGAAGTGGTCTCTAGGCTCCAGGAGGACTTCAATGCTATTCAGCTCTGGTTCTGCTTAAACCAGCTTTTCCTCAATCCCAAGAAAACTGTCTCCCTGACATTTGGCTCCGAGGTAGAGACTTGCCCAACTCCCCCCCCACCCCTACTTTCCACACTATCAATGGGACCCTTTGGGAGCCTGCACCTTTTCAGATACCTCGGGGTATGGCTTGACCAGCACCTTGACTTCTCAGACCACATTGATGTGATCCACAGTAAGCTGCACCCCCACATTGGGCATCCTATACCACAACCGTGGATGCATGTTCCTGCCAACCCACAAAGCAATTGTATAGAAAATTATCCTCCCTATATTTGACTATGCAGACATAGTATACATCGTGGCTCCTAAGTCCTCCTTAGCCAGACTTGACCCTCTCTTCCATTCCTTCTGCCATTTTGCCCTGGACTGCCCTCCCACAACCCACCACTATGACCTCTACAGGTCCCTGACCCACTCAATCGAGGATTGGAGGCAGGCATACTGCGCTAGCATAACAGTGAAATTCTGGGCCCAGTCTCTACCCCCTTACCTTGCAACTGCCCTTATAGCTCATCCTTTTCCCACACTCTCTCTCTCTGGAACTCTGACTCCGGGCTTCTCTCTGTCCCAAATATGTCTTCCTCTAAAGAACAAAATGCTTTCAAGTACCGTATGCCTAAAGCATGGAACTCCCTGCCAGTAGACATTAGACACTATGCCAACACTCAATAGCTTAATTCCCTACTCAAGTTGTATTTCTCCTCCTCCAGCTCATGCACCTACTTCTGCAGGATGGCCTAATGTCCCAACTCTGCCCTGACAATGATTAGATGTACATTAGTCTATTCTGAATTTTCTTTGCTGCTGCACTTAGTCACTATGCAACTCTAAGTCATTCCATGTATTATAACTGCACAATGTCTTTAACTAGGGAGTTCTCTGTAATGTAATTCATCTGTATATCCTGTGATATAGTATTTCCTTGTTCTCCATTCCCCCCATCCCAGGATGCATCTGGAATTGAGTGTTGCACCGCTCAGTATGCCTTCCTGGTAAAATGTTTAAATAATTAAATAAACAAATATATTACTTAACAGTTCCAGAACACAGCAACATCAGCTGAGCAGAAGCCCTGCATGAACAATTTCATTGTAGACTTCAGCTCATCTGGCATCATTGGGTTCTGGAACTGAAAAAAATAATTACAAAATACTGAATATTGAGAAGGGAAAAAAGGCAACAATGACAAGGCAATTTAATAAGGGAAAATAAGACTGTTCCAGAAAACAAACATAAAACATTGCAGTGAAGTTATTAAGCAGACATCACACCTGCCCAAATTTACAATTACACAGCATGAAAACATATAAACAACATGGTTTATTTTTACTTTCTGATTACAAGCACAACAAAATGTGATAAAGTGGAAGAGGCATGTACTGTAGGAATGATGACCAGTTGTAGACATGGTTATAGGGTTGCAAAAGAGGGTTTTCAAAACAAAAGGGAAAAGAGCAGGATGGACAGAAATGTGTCATACAGCTACCATGTATTTTCCACTCACTCACATCTTTTAAATATACAAAAAAGGTTAGCATATTTAAAACATTTTTATTTATTAGGCTCTGGGTAGAATGTGTCATATAAACACCATACGTTTTCTACTCTGATATCTTAATATACCAAAATGGGATCAATGTTACTATATTTAAAACAATTAATTTATTCATATGTACATGCATACAGACATATAATATAGTAGTGCAGTAGTCACACCATTAAATTTAGGGTTGAGAAGGCACTAAACACCACATTTTGCTCTTTAATAACTTTACAACCGTTCAATGGATTTGCAAAAAAAAATGCATGTGTGGTTTCATGGGATTAAATCTATGGACATGTCAACTTTTGTTTCAGTTAGATGTGCATATTCTGAGATATGGATAGTGAGAAAAGTGAGTTTTTCAGTTCTAATGTTTTGCATTTTTTTTTTGGCAGGCCATAGTGCCCAAATGCTTTAGAATTTTGGTCTGAATCTTTCAGAGTAGAAAGGGCTTTCCCACAGCAGTGCCTTTTTTTCTGGTTTGGTGAAAAAATATTTTTCTGTTCCAGAGTTATTCATTTTTTTGAATTTTGATTCTGAGCATGCTCAGTAAGCACCTAAAGATAGCTGTGTGAATTAGTTCCCATGTCATAATGGTGATTTTACTACGGCGACTCACACAACAGCAAGTACATTTTGTCAAATGTAAAATCAGTTCCAGACCAGCCTTAGCAACTGCCAAGATGGTGACCAGGTGGACATTCACATTTAAAGCTTTCAATGGTCAGGCACTCTCTAATCCAAGGTGTGGGCACCAGTAATGAGGTTCACATTGTAGATGCCCCCTGTACCCCACAAACTAATATAATCAACTCCAGGGAGTGTACACTGGGGGGAAGGGGTATTCATGGGGGGCACCAGTATTCCGGGGGAATATCGTGCCTACAGCACCATCAGACTGGGGAACAGCAGGACAAAAAAAAGTTTTCTAACAGACAAAAACATCAAAAATAATTTTCCCTACTGGCAGTCCTGTACCCAGAACCATTACCACTGTAGTCTGTGACCCTATCCGCCACACCAGGCATAGAACCCAGCAGCAGCATGCTCAATTGTGGTATTTCACCTGCATTGCTCTTCAGTTCCACCGTCAATCGCCCTCGCCATTACATCACTCCTTACGTGCTATCCCCTCCCAGCGCTATTTCTCTACACTCAATATTCCACGGGGCTCTCGAATAGAGTTGCTCATATTTGATTTGCTCATTTGCAGTTGCCTGTTTGACAGTATACCACTTGAAATGAAAAATAATCCATTTTTGTGAGGGAAATACACTTTTTAGTTTGCCACCATCTTAATTTGCATTTTTTGAAGAAAAAAATGTTTTCAAAAAACAAAAATAGTACAGTATCATAGAAAGAGACCAGCACATGTTTCTTGGTCACTGGGACCCTGCTAGATGGATTCTGCACTTAACTGTTGGAAAAATTACCCTCAAATTTGTTTTTTTTTTATTTTATTTTATCTTCTTTTTCATGATCCGCTTCCACTTTTTTCTTATGGCCATATGAAAAAGGATTCCTTCATATGCAACAAAATATACAGTAAATGTTTCTCTGGTGTCTAGTGCACCCCCAGCCTCCAATTGCCTTCTCCATATAGTGTTATTGTTTACTTGGTGGCTTGTGCTGCCTTCCACCCTCCAATTGTGGTCCCCCTATTTATTTTATTATTCTCTGGGATCTAGTGGTGCCCCCCACTCCCTTATCACTGTACCCATACTAATGTCATCTTTTCCTGGTATCTAGTGGTACCACCACCCTCCAGTTGCTGTCTCCATAATTGTTTTATTTTTCCATGGTGTCTACTGGCACCCCCACCCTCCAATCACCACCCCCTTGCTATTTTGTTATTCCCTAGTGTCTATTTGTGCCCCACCCTCCAATTGCCATCCCTGTAATAATGCCATCCTTCCCTGGTGTCTAGTTTCACCCCCACTCTCTGATTGCTATCCCTGTTACATTTTCCATTTCCCTGGTGTCTAGTGGCACCCCTATCCTCCGATCACCTTTCTGGTTTAAATAAAGAAAACAGTCCAGCATTTTTTTTAAACCTGTAAAAAAGAAAATGTTCCCTGGTCAATCCACTCCCCAAACCTCACACTGAGCAGCCCCCACACCCTCACTTACATGAATAGGTTCCAGGATGAAGATCAGCCTCCTAAGGAAGGGGTTGTTACCTTAAAGCACAGCAGCAGAGTGTGTGTGAGCTACAATTCATTTCACTAGCTGTGAATGTATTGTGCTACAAAGTATTTCAATTTGTGTTAGTTTTATTTATTTATTTTTTATAATATATAATAAAATAAGCTCTCACTAAATGTTTTGGTCTGGAGTGATGGATTTTTACCTATATAGCTCAGGGTGAAGATCCACTGCCTGATTGAAGGCATGTCTTGCTACTGGAACTGCCAACTGCTATATGAGAATAAAGAGAAGCTAACGTCTTCAGGAGAACTTTAGCAAAACATAATATTTAGACATAGTTCAGCTTATGTTTTACATTAGTTCTATATTCCACCTCCCCATTATTTATATCTGAGGTCATTTGCATTAAAACAGGATCTTTGGTCCTGAACAGTTCAACTACAATATTCATAATGGTTTGTCCTTACCTGAGATCATAATGCACTGCTTGTGACATCACAGTTACTTCCATGGCAACAGAGTGTGATGTCACAACAGAGGATTATGACTTGAAGTAGGTAGTAACTTCAGAGGCAAATTAACTGCAAGGGATAAATATTATATGTTTATGTAAATTTTCTCAGTAATAAATAATGGGGAGGAGAAGAAAAAATTATTCACCATAGTAATGTTGTTTCTTCTAATGGAGTCTTGCTGTATTCTGACATAATGCAGTTAGCCCAGGCACTTAAACTGCCCCAGAGAGGAAAGAGTTAACTCTATGCAAAAGCATAGAACGTTGAGCTCGAGCTCGGTTTTCAAAACTCCGTCTGAGGTACTTCCCAGTGTAACCATCAGATTCTTATGAGTAACTAATTAAGTAAGTACTATAGTATGGAAATTATTCAAAACATATAGCCAAAGGGCAAAATATTTTTTGGGTACAAAAAGACTCAAGTGGAGAACCCAAGAAGGAAAGGTAGTGACAAAATTTAACTATAAAAACACAAGAAAAGTAACAATAACAGCTACCCCACCCAAGAGGGAGGGAGGGTACAAGGTACACCCCTGAGGTGCAACACTGTATCTGCCAGCCCACTTCCCAAAACTAGGTTCTGAGAGGGGAGGCATGGGGGAGGTCAGAATACAGCAAGACTCCATTAGAAGAAACAACATTGCTATGGTGAGTAATTTTTTCTTCAAACAACATGAAGACTTGCTGTATTCTGACATAATGCAGACTACCAAACAGTTCCCTATGGAGGAGGGAATGCAGAACCTACTTTGGGAACAAACTCTGCAGTACTGCTGTGCCAAACCTAGCAATCCTCCTAGCCTGGATGTCCAGGGAGTAATGCTTGGTAATGTATATACTGTTTTACAGGTGGCTGCTTTATAGATCTCTAACAAGGGTATTTCTCTGGCCACAGCTAGAGTGGCAGCTGTACCTCTAGTCGAGTGAGCCCTCAAGCCTGAAAGGGGTGTTCTACCCAATTTGTCATAGCAGAATTGTATACAAGAAACAATCCACCTGGCAATAATTCTTTTAGTGGCAGGTTTACTTTTCCCCACTTCACCATAAGTGAGAAACAATTGAAGACAGTCCTTTCTGTGTGCCTTAGCATGCTCTATGTAGTAGATAAGTGCCCTTTTACCATCCAAACTGTGTAATCTTCTTTCTCCTGAAGAAGAATGGTCAGTGAAAAACACAGGGAGAGATATAGACTCATTCAGATGAAAATCCGATACCGCTTTGGGCAAGAACCTCCTATTGGTTCTTAGGACCACTTTATCCCTGTGGAAGGATATGAAGTCAGGCTCAACTGACAGGCCCTGTAATTCACTAATCTTCCTGGCAGAAGTAATAGCTACCAGGAACATAGTTTTCCAGGTCAAGTACTTCAATTCAGCTGAAGCCAGAGGTTCAAAGGGTGGCTGCCTAAGCTGAGCAATGCAGACATTAAGATCCCAAGGTGGAGTAGGCTCCCTAAAGGGAGGGTTGATGTAAACCAGACTTTTGAAAAACTTCCTGAAAAGAGGATGAGATGCCAGGGAACAGCCCTTCTCTGCTGAAAGGAATGCAGAGACAACTGCTAGATGAACCTACAGAGTGGCAGGCCTAAGGCCTAGACTTTTCAGATAAACTAGATAATCTAAGGTTGTGGAAACATCTGCAGAATCAGGCATAATGCCTTTCTGAGAGCACCAAATACTGAACCTCTTCCATTTGAAATTGTAAGTTTTTCTAGTGGAAGGTTTCCTGGAAACCTTCAGAATATCCAGAACTCCCTGAGAGAGATGTAGTGCTGCATATTCTAACTCTTCAAGAGCCAGGCCTTGAGATTGAAAGACTGGAGATTGGGGTGCCAGATCCACCCCTGGGAGGTGACAAGAGATTGTATTTCCTGGGAAGAGACAGGGGACGTGACACTGTCAAGGACAGCAATAGAGGATACCAAGGCTGTCTGGCCCAGTCTGGAGCCACTAGCATCACTGTGCAGGGTTGAATTCTGATCTTAATCAGAACTCTGAACAGCAGAGGGAAGGGAGGGAAGGCATAGAGAAACCTGCCCTTCCTGTCCAAAATGAGAGCATCCAAGGGTATGGTTCCCAGGACTGGAGGTCTGCAATAAAGCAAAGGAAGCTGATGATTGTCCGGTGCTACAAAGAGATCTATCTCTGGAGTGCCCCACCTGGAGAAGATGACTTTCAGGATGTGAGGATCCAGGGACCATTCGTGATGTCCCTGTGAAATTCTACTCAGAGCATCTGCTAGTACATTGTCCTTTCCTAGAAGGTGAACTACTACCAGAGAAGTCTGAAGAGAGTAGGCCAGAAACCACAGCTTCATTGCCTCTATGCACAAGGCTGTGGACTGTGTGCCTCTCTGCTTGTTGATGTACCACATTGTGGTGGTGTTGTCCGTTCTGACTCAGACCACCTTGCTCTTGACTGAAACTGAGAAGCTCTGAAGGGCTAGGAAAACTGCCCTGAGTTCCAGGAAATTGATATGAAGATGAGACTCCTGTGGAGACCCGACCTCTTGAGCTGTCAGGGCTCCCAGGTGGGATCCCCAACCTAGGAGAGAAGCATCTGTAGTTAGAACTACTGATGGTACTTGAGGGAGAAATGGAACCCCTCATCTGAGGTTGTCCTGGTCCAGCCACCACTGGAGAGCTTGGACCAGAGTCTGGATCATTGGAATCAGTTTGGTGAGATAGTCTTTTCTCTGTGACCAAAAGGACCTTAGGTGGAAATGAATGTCCCTCATCTGAAATCTGGATCCCTGTACCACTGCAGTGGAGGCTGCCATGTGGCCCAGGAGTTGGAGGAATTGTCTCGCTAGATGAGAAACCTGAGGTCAAAAAGAGGAAACAAGATCTACTAGGGCCTTCACTCTTGCCAGAGGAAGGAAAGCTTTTGCTTGGATAGTATCCAATTCTAACCCTATGAAAGTGATAAGTTCTGGTTCAAGGACAGATTTTGGAAGAGTGAGAAGAAACCCCAGAGAACTGAACAAGTCCTGGGTGGTTTGCAGAGCTGACCTGACCTGGTCTGATGACTGACCTATGATTAGCCAGTCATCCAGATATGGAAAAATGGTGATACCCTGTTTTCTGAGGTAAGCCGCCACTACTGCAAGGCACTTTGTGAACACCCTTGGAGCTGATGTTAGGCCAAATGGCATGACCCTGAACTGATAATGGCCTGAAGGCAACTTGAACCTGAGGTATTTTCTGTGGGAGCACCTGATAGGGATATGGAAGTAGGCATCTTTGATGTCCAGGGATGCTAGTCAATCCCCTGACCTTAAAGAGGGAAGAATTATTCCCAGAGTTACCGTTTTGAATTTGGGTTTTGACATGTGTTTGTTCAAATACCTTAGTTCCAGGATGGGTCACTACTCCCCTGTTTTCTTTGGGGTAAGGAAGTACCTGGAGTATAGGCCTTTTCCTCTGTATTGAGTAGAAACCTTCTCTATGGCTCTGAGAGCCAAGAGAGAGGAAACCTCTGTCTGTAGGGCAAGGGTTTCTGAGATTGATGCAGGTGGAAAAGACCTGGCCCTCCTTTTTGGGAACCTTTTGAAGTTGAGGCCAGTCCTGGCTTACTTCAGGACCCACTTGTCTGAGGTTACAGACTTCCAGGCCTGAAAGTAGTAAGCCAGCCTGCCTCCTACTGGGATTGGGAGTCGACCGGGCTGACACCTCAGGGTGTCTGCTGTGGCAGGAGCCTTAGACTGGGAGGATGAAGCAGCCCTGATAAACCTCCTCCTGCGCCTCCCTCAGAAAAAAACCCTCTGTGGAAAAGGAGAGGAGGTTTGGGCTTCATAAAAAGGCCTGTGAAAGGGCCTGCCCCTGCCCCTGGACTGCTGCTTTTGTGGAGTGGCCTGCCTTTCCTTGGCCTGTGCACTCCTGTAAGTGGTCCTGTATTCATCCATTTTCTTCATGTAAGCCTCTGTCTGCTCCCCAAACAGAGAGTTACCAACTGCAGGAAAATCCATAGCCTTAGTCTGGGTATCCTGTGATAGGCTAGTACATCTGAGCCAAGCATGTCTTCAGAGAGACACAGATGTAGCCATGACTCTTGATGCCACATCATTGGAGTCCACAGCAGCATGAAATTGTACTTCAGATGCCTCAATTCCATCTGCAGCCACCTCCTCCAGTTCCTTGGCTGGCTGGGGGGAGGCCTGTTTAGCCAGTTCCAGAACATTATCCCACCTGGACTTCTGGTACCTGGCTGTGTAGGCCATATAGTTTGCCTGCCTGAGTCCCAAAGAGGGCGCCAAATATTGTTTTTTGGCCATGGCATCAACTTTCCTGGAGTCCTTGTCTGGGGTGTGTGAAGCCAAAGGAATGTTAGCCCTGTCACAGGCTGCAGCCTGCACTACCCCAATATGGCTGCTATGAGTATAAAGGAACTCCATACCTGAGCCTGATAACATATACCTCCTGTCCATTCTTTTATCCGTAGGAGGTAATGAGTTAGGAGTTTGTAAAATCTTTTGTGTCTGTTTCCCCAAGGACTTATGAAGAGGGATAGACAATCTTTTGGACTCTGGGATGTCCATTATTTCCACAAAATCAGGCTCTTCTTCCTCTTCAGCAGCTTCAACCACAGGGAGCTGGAGGGTTTTGGCCACCTTCTTGTAGAACAAGAAGTGTGAAGGGGACTCAGAAAGCCTGGGAGGGGAGACATTAGAGGTCCTGTCTGGGGAGATGTCCGGTTCAATGGGCACATCCAGACCCCACAGGTCATCATCTTCATCATCGGGATAGTCTTCATCTCCCTCCCACTCCTCATAAAAAGTATCTGGATCATAATCCGAAGGAGACGGATCCGACCAAACCGACTGCCTAGCCAGCGGTACCAGTTCGGATGGAATCAGGCGAAGCGATTGAACAATGCTAATCACTTTGCCTATCTCATCCGCGGTTGGAGTATGCGGTACTGGATCTGAACCAGCAGACTTTCATTTCTTTTTTGAAGGAACCGACCCCTCAGAGTCGGCTGTCCTTTTGACTGAGGAGGTATCACCTAGGTCAGTAGGCACCTCCTCAGGTTCGGCCGCAACTGAACTGGGTGGCCCATCCGGATCTATGGACTTCTCGGCCTCCCTTTCCTTCAGCCTAATCAGTCTTTTTTCTAGAGTGGCTTTGGGAAAGCTTTCACAAATTTGGCAGTCTGACTTGAGGTGGTCAAACCCCATACAATAAACACAGATGAGGTGGGGGTCGGCCTTGGCAAAGGCCTCCCCCACTCAGTGCAGTGTTGAAACCCAGTGGGACTGGTTTTCTTCTTGGGTTTCTCAAACATGGCCAACCTACTAAATTACCCTATAGCAGCTTTCAAGCCAGGTTACAAACCATGTCACGGGTTTTAAAAAAGAACCAGCAATATGCGGTTCTTTGAAACTGATCAGTACCAGAACACCACTCTAATCCCAGAAAAATTCAAATTTTAAACAAAGTTTAAATAAGGTCAGTTCCTAACCAGACCGACCGATAAGAAACCAAAGAAAAGAACAATTTCCACACTTTTACCACAATAAAACACAGTCACTACCTATCTACTACACTACCTGTACTGTAGACAGAAGCTGGAAATCTGAACAATAACAAATAGAATGGTTTAAACCGAACGCTTTTTAAAACTTTACCAAACTGAGCAGAGGAATCTGCGGAGCAACTTCACTGTTAGGGGAGTAAAGAATCTGATGGTTACACTGGGAAGTACCACAGACAGAGGTTTGAAAACTGAGCTCAAGCTCAACATTCTGTGCTTCTGCATAGAGTTAACTCTTTCCTCTGCAGGGCAGTTCAAGTGCTGGGGCTAACTGCATTATGTCAGAATACAGCAAGACTTCATGATGTTTGAAATCTATAGAATATATATGGAATGCAAGCTAAATGGCCCCTAATTGTTATGTTTTTCAAAGATTTCTTTGACGCATCAGCAGCTCTTTAAAGTAAGTGTGGTTTAATGTATTTCAGTGAGGTGTTCTACTGTGATGCATAACTTGGCCATTTTTGCATATTTTGACACCAGATTTTCAAGATGGCCTTTTTGAGACCTCACCTCATGAACAATGGTGGTGGAATTACACAAATATGGCTTGAAAGGTGATTTTGTGGTAATTTGGTGAAATCACCTTTCAGGCAGGATTTGAACATTTTCACCACCTTGGTTCATGAGGTGGGGTTATTGAGAATTTGGGATCAAAATATGTAAAAATGACAAACTGATGCACATCCATTGAAATTTTGCTACCACTTGCTCATAATTTTGGTAATTTTAAATATTTTGAAGCCAAATTTTCAACGTCCCCATTTTTTTTACACCACCTCAAGAACATGACAGCTGTCATTTTTTTCAAATTCGAGACAAACTGTTTTTTTGCACCTGTGATGTGGAATGACATAGCAGTGGTACAGAATCCCCATTTGGCTGGGATTTGAACACTTTTAGTACCAGGTACATGAGGTTGCCTAATAAAGAGACTATGCAGACAATTTGGTTGCTATTGTTCTACAAATGGAAATTCAGGGCTCACATCTATGGAGAAATGTGAGCACTGGGCCTCCAGAGGGTCCTGACTCCACAGGCAAATAAGTATATGATTATACTATCTCAAAAAATACAGATGGATGGAAGTGCAGGGCCAGAGGGTCTTGCACTCCCGCAGGCAAATAATGATACAATTATACTATCTCAAAAAGTAAGGAAATTCTTTGCAATAAACTGCAATGGTAGGTAGGTAAAATTGTATTTATACAGTTATACAGCCATTAGGGTTCTGAAAATCTCTATTTACAAGGCTTACCTGTTTATCTAAAAAAGCTAAGTTGTTACAACATTGTCAAAGTACAAAAATACAAAATATCAGACATATAAATAGTAACAGGCAAGTCAAAGAATTACAAAGACCAATAGAGCAAAACAGATACACATTTAATCACTTCATTCTTCTCACCTATTACAATAACAATGAAAACCAAGTTCATGATTCATTGCTGTTTTAAAAAACAGTATCAGTGCTAGTTAGGTCTCAGAGAAAAGGAGGGAGACAGTTCCAACTGGAAGCAACCTGATATTGAAGAGTCATTTCACTATAATGCAACATTTAGGGCTCAGGCTAAAGTAAAAAAGTTAAGGAAATGTGGTTTTAGGGTTTTCATCCCTAACCCCACCACCACTAAAACAAATCAGGGGTGCTATCTTCCTTGGAGTTGCCAAACCTAAAGCTCACCCCATTAGGTGTGTATGTTTCTGGAGCACACAGAATGAGGCAGGACTGCACCTCTGATTTGTTTAAGGGAGGGGGTGGGCCCTGAAACCACAATGCCCTACTTTATCACTTTAGTCTGAACCCTAAATGTTGCATTAATGTATTTTTTGCAAAGACTATATGTATGTATGTATACTGTATATAGATATAATTAATAATTAATTGCAAAACACTTTGTTAATTCACCATTTAGGGTTAAAGCAACAAAAGTAGGGGAATGTGGTATTAAGGTTTCCAGTCCTAATATCCCAACCCCACCCTGCTGGCAGCAACATGAAAAACCATTACAGTTTCACCTCTCCTGTGTCTTTGCAAATCAGGCATGGGGTGTACTTTGGGGTTATTAACCTAATGCTTACCCAATTCCATCAGTAAATAAGCTAGGATGTGTAGAGTATATGAGGATTGGGTGAGTGTTGAGGTTAACAACTTAAAGACACCCCATGCCTGATTCTGAAACTTACAGAGATGAAACTGTAATGGTTTCCTGTTGCAGCCTGCAGGGAGAGAAGGTGGTGACGGGGAAGTCTTACACCACATTTCTCCTTCTATCACTTTTAAACTAACTGATGAATTAATAAAGTTGTTTGCAATGGATTTTTGCTTTTTGAGATAGCATAATCATAAGCTGATTTGCCTGTGATAGCACAGGGCCCTCTGGGCCATGCACTTCCATCTCTCTGTAGATGCAAACATCCATATTGGTGTGGAAGTGCAAACCTCTCTGGACCCTGCACACTTCCATTTCTGGCAAAACAGCAATTTCTTTGCTTGGCTGGATGGCTTGCTAAATGATAGCCCAATTTATACTGCCCTTGTATAACTCCCTGGTGAAGCCACATCTACAATGTGGACCTTGTTAGGTGCCCACACCTCAGAATAGAGAGTGCATGACCACTGAAAGCTATAAGACAGCTTTGAAGACCCATTTATTTGAGCTAGCTTTCCCTGACGTTCCTATGAGCTAGTGTTTTTCATATGACTTGAATATTTTAACTTTGTGATAACTTGTCTTATTTTATGACTGTTTTAATTGTCCTACTGTATTCTATGTATTATTGTGTTTGGATTTTATTGCCATATGTACAACACTGTGATCCTGGAAAACAGTGCATAAAAATAAAGATAACTGATTGATTCACCTCAAAAAGCACATTAACCTACTGGAGAAATTCCAGAGGATGGCTACAAAGATGACTGTGGATCACCATGGTAAATCATAGTATAGAGAGGTTTAGGGCACTGAATGCTTACTCAGTACAGAACAGAACAGAGAGAGGGACATGACTGAGACCATCAAGTACTAGAAACAGATAACAAACATAGATACATAAGATTTCTTCAACATACTGTAAGTGGCAACCATAACATGACAGGCCACAGTGTTAAGATGTAGGCAGGGAGGTGTAGGAGCAAACTAAAAGTGCAGTTCTTCACACTCAGGGTGGTGGACACATGTGATGCACTTCGCTTCAAGATGGGCTAGAATAGCAAAAGGGGGAAAATATTCTCCATAAGTAGTAAGGATGGAGAGCATGTGAGGAGTGAGGAGGTGGAGCAGACCAAGTACATCAACTTCTAGACACTGCAATAGGAGCAGACTACATAAACCAAATTGCCATCTTTTTTTAGCTTCTTCATATTTTTGTATTTTCTACTTCACCAGCCAAAAGTCAAACTTAGAACCACATTCTGTGCTTCACAACCCAGAAGTAATAGTTTGAACTATATTTTTTGGTTCATGAACCAAATGTAGTACTTTGCAGAAGATTTGGGTCATGAATCATAATACCAAGTTAGAACCACTTTTTTGGTTCAAAAGCTAGAATTAGTAGTTCAAACCACTTTTCCTGGTTCAAGAACCAGAAACGTTTTAGCTTGAATCAAAAAAGTGGTTCGAACCAGAAATCCCTCAGGAGAGATCGTGAATGTGTGAAATATAAAATGTTTGCAAATTTCTCCATAAACAGACTTTTAAATCTTGCTAAGGGAAATCATTGCAGAAAAGAGATGTTTTAGTTTTCCTAAGATTATCCCTTTATAAGTGTTTTCCAACTTCAGTAGTAACAGAAATAAAGAAACAAGATGGCGGCCATCGCAAACCAAAAAAAAGTGGTTCATAAGACCCAGTTTTGGTTCATGATACATCAGATTTGCAAACCAAAGAAACACTCTTGTGAATGAGAAATTTCTGATTCATATGGGGCATCTATCCAAAACCAATTTTTAAATCAGCATAACTCAGGAACCACTTAATATTTTTTTACCAAACCTGTGAAGGGCACTACCTCAACACAGACCACATGTACCCTGAATGTTTTATGCTTAAATTTAGTATTGTGTAGCCTGTACATGAGAGCAAAAAAAAAAAAAATTGCAAACAAAAAAAAAATAATATTAAGTATAGGGAAAAAGTGCCCATTTTACAAAATAAGGGGTATCCAGATTTCAGAAACCCCACATGGGATCATCATGAAACTCTCCATGATTTCATAACATGGCATGTCCATGGAAAATGCAAATTTGTGAGCTATTCCAACAAACCCCACCAAAGATATTAAACTGCAAAGTTTGGGGATTAACACTGAGTACCCTACTCAATCCTAAATATAGGGGCACTACCGTGCCCCTATAATATATTTATTCCTTTGTACACCAGGAAGTCTCACTGTAACCAAAGTTAATTTTACACCAGTTATTCTTATGTTAACATAACACTGTTAAGTCAGGAGATTATGAATCTAAATAAAGTATACACAGTATAGAGAAATGTGCAGTAAGGATACAAAAATGTACACAGTAGATGGTAGCATCCAGTAGGGATACAGAAGATGCAGCAGACCCCGTAGAATATGTATAATATTATAGGGATGGTGACCTGTGATGTGGGTGACTCAAACTGAGCTACACAATTTGAGTAACTCAATTTGAGCACCTGTGTAGACAGCGAGTGTGAGACAACAGCGTGGGGATAGTACAGTGACTATGAAAGAGAGTGAGGATATGAACAGCAAGAGAAAGCCAGCAAGAGAGCAGTGAGAAAAGGTTGCAGATATTTGTTTGGGAGGGCTGATCCAGCTGGCCATCTAGTGTGGTGGCCAGGGTTATGGCCTATCAAGGTGGTGGACCAGGGTTTGGGACTAGCATGGGGTTTGGTTTTTTTTTTTGTTCTTGCTACCTTGTACAATTATTTATTTTTTTAGCCATTATTTTATCCTTCTGATTACTTGGCCTCATCTCTGGAGGGAACCCCAGTACCATTCCCCAACATCCACCAGTTGGTGCTGACCATTACCCCAAGGGGTCCCTCCCTGGCAGGGCCAGCAGGGCTCCGCAACACCCACTGAAGACAGGATCCAGAGTGCCCAATGCCATGGCTAGTCAGGGAAGGAACCTGTGAGGCACCCTCCATCTTCTGCTGAACAATCAGACTTTTCTTCTTCAATTTTAGCTGCCTAGAGCTGGGGCATGCAATGATGCCAGCGAGGGCAGAGCACACAGTCCTTTGCACACTCTGCCAGGTGTCTCTCCCATCACTACCCCATCATGGGCTGCATCATCATGCAGCCCCCAGCCTCCACTAGGGGACAATAATACACCAACCACTGGAGTTGCTCCCTCCCCAGAGAAGGAGAGCAGTCCCTGGGATGCTTGATCCTTCTCCTCCCTTGCAGACCTCTGGCGGTCCATGCTTGTTCCTGAATACAGGTTGCTGGTGTGGCACGAGATGTGGCATCCAGCTCCTCAAGCCTCAGCACCACCAGGCTGAACAATTATTTATTTTTAAATATTTATCCCTGACCTTGTTTCCTCCCCACCCATAGGTTGCCCCCAACATTCCCCCACACATACACTGCTAGTCCTTGGGTCCCCCCATGGTTATCTCTTTCTCCAATATCCACTCCTCTGGAGTTGTATTTTATAGATGAGGGTGCAAAGGGCTTGTCCCTGCATAAATAGTATGATTAGATTATCCCCCTCTGTAAATTTGATCTTATGTCATCACTGTCTTGCATTTCTGAAGGTAGATCACTAATATTGTGTTCTGCTGTTTGCACTCACTGTTGTGTAAGTTGAGATTTAATCTTCACACTTATCACATTGTGCCAACAGGGATATATTATGTATGTGTGGTATGATCACAACCAGTGATAAGGTTAAATGCTCAAAGAGCAACTCTCTGTTATATTAAAAAGCTTAAAAAACACTAGATTTGTACCAATTAAGTTGAAACTTTTGGTCTGATTCCAGAATGAATGGCATAACTTGCCGGTAGCTGCGAGTTACGCCATTAGCCACTACAACAGAGACCCTGCACTGCATTCCAACAGTGGCAGGGTCCCAACACTTGTGACATGCGGGTTACACCATGTGGAGGCTAAAGCCACAGGCATGGAGTAGAAGTCCCACATGTCACAAGTAGCGGTCAGCTCCAGCAGCCCCTTGAAGACCCCCCACCCTAGAACACCGCTGCACACACCAGGGGACATGTGGCAGGACAGGTGGCACAGGTGTCTGGGGACATGCCCAGGAACAGACCCTGGGTGTCCGTGACATCTGGGGGAGTGGGAGGCAGGGGTATGCCTGTGGGGGCATAGGGGGCACATCTGCACCATTGTTGTAGTATCAAAGGGCAGGGAGCCCTATGGATGGCACTGTTGGTTGCCTCTTAGAGCAGCTCCGGGCTGTTCTAATTTAGCCCTGCAAGTGCAGCTGTCAGAATCACACTTGTGGGTTGTGGCAGCCGCCCTCCTGGAATAGGGTGCAGTTGCTGCCATAACCCACACTTGCTCCATGTCACTGCAGGCTGCAGTGTAGTGGGTGGTGTAACCCATGGTTGTCATAGTCCGCAGCCGGCATGGCGCAAGGTGCCTCCTGGAATACCAGCTGGCATAACGCTTGACGTAAATCACGAGATATGCTGAGGGATTTGGCATATCTCGGCTTACACTGGCGTACCCAGTTTTGGAATCGGGCCCCCTGTTTTCCAGTTTTTTTTTTTTTGGTATTTGTTTTTACTTCTCCTGCTGTTGGTCTACAAAATATTGTAAATAGTTCAGCAGTTATTTCACTGAGTCTTTGAAAATGTATCTGACTCTCCTCTGCTAACCACACAATTACTTTTTGTGACATCAGTTTGCTGTCATAGTGAGCACCGTAATTTCATAAACAAAGCCATTGTGAGATTAATAGGGGAGAGGCAAATGTTTTCAAACATTTTCTATACAGATTTCTTAGAGGGCATACCAAATCTTGTAAAGGAACATTGAAAATGAAAAAAATATATTCTCTGGTAAATCATAACAGTTGAAACATCTTATTTATAAAAGCACATGCTGAAGTGTAGAGTTGTTCTTCAAGCAATTACAGATTAATGCCATTAATAGGTAGGTATTTTTTGTAATCGGATGTAAACTGCTTATTGGATCTTATGCTGCAGATTTCCAGGGGTACATCATTCCATGTCTTTGTGGCAGTATATCTGAAAGATTTCTACACCAGAGAAAGAGTGACTGTAAGACAGGTTTCTGGCCCCATTTTTTTAATAATAAAAATATATTATTGTGTGACAAACAATATTGTCATAACAATTAAAAAAATACAATTCAATTCACATTGTAATACATTTATCTTAAACAACCCATAAATAATCCTTGTAAAGGCACATTTTGTATGACAAACAATTTTGTCATAACAATTTTGAGAACTACAATTCAGTTCAATCTGTATTACATTTACCTTAAAATCCAATAAATAATCGTATATATATATATATATATATATATATATATATATATATATATATATATATATATATATATATACACACACACATTTTACACTAGACAACAGAACAATCATTAGTTTTACATTATTCAGTCATATATACATCACATTCATCTCATAGTAATCAATTTTAGTTGTCCTATTGCGCGTATCCTTCAACACCACTTTAGTTCTCCTACACAGATTCATACTTACTACCAAATCAATTCTTGTCAATCTGCACTCTAGCAATATATTTTTTTTCTTTTCCACATTTTTAAAAAAACTGTGCGAATTTATTTACTTAGTCCCCCCTATGCTTTTCAGCATGATATTCATTTGATATCTAGGGGCCATATCCAGATTTGATAAGATGTTCCTGAGATATAAATTGCGCTCATATTTACATAAAGGACATAGTATCAGAATATAAATTAGATCATCCGTTCCCATCTTACAACCACATTTTCCTTCCTTCTGCTTGGCCTAAATTCCTCTTTGGTTCTGTGAATCAAAATATTCTAACCTAAATCTTGTTACACATTTCCTTCTTTTAGGTCTTATCTCTTCATCAAATATGTTTCCATGGCCAAATTTCATTTTTTGTTGGAAGCCAACCATTTGTTTATGTTTGCCTTGCGGTTTGTTTCCATGTCTGATTGGATAAAAATATCTCTAATTCTACTTTTTATGTGTACTTGTAAGTCTCTAACCAGTGTAACAAGACTGAATGCCAAGCTATCTAGAAGGCCATATGGTTTAATAATATTTTCTACAGTTAACAGTCCTGGGCATTTAAACCCCATATCCATATATGTTGTAGTTTCCTCTAGACACATACGAGGTATTCTTTCTTCATTCTTGACAAAAGCTTTTAACCAATAAACAGTTTATCTCTGTTCAATATAGCATCTTATTGGCAGCTGTCCCGGTTACAACCTAGTTAATGAGGATGAAGATCCTGAGGGTAATCCCAAAATTCTTTTATACAATTAATTCATAATTACCTCCAAACCTTTGGCGTCACTTCCTCCCAAATCTCAGCTCCATACAATATTTGACTACCTTATTTAGCATTCAAAACTCCAAAAAAAAAAATTTATAGATTGTCTCCCATATTGGTGGGCAAATCTTTCCAGCAGCTGTATAGATTTCTTTGTTTTGTTAATAATGTATTTCTTATGTTCATTCCATTTTAAATTAAATGAAAAAATTATACTCAAATAACAAAAACTCTTTACATTCTCTGTATTATTAGACTAAAATTTAAATTTTAAATCTTTTCCTCCCACTAAGCGTGTTCTATTACAGACCATATATTTAGTTTTTGCATAATTTATTTCTAATGCTGCTTTATAGCATCCCAAAGCAAATTTATTTAAACTTCTTTTGATTCCCAAGTAACTTGTTGAAAGTAAAACTATGTCATCAACAAACACCAAATAGGGGGCAATACCTTCCTCCTATCTTTGGCATATGTAATTCCTGATCATATAGTTCCAACACTACTTTATTTAGACATAAATTAAACAGAATTGGTGAGAGCACAGACCCTTGTCTTAAGCCCATGTTAGTTTTACATTTCTCAGTTTTATCTCCTTCTTTACTAACCCGCGGTAGTTTGGATCCAGGCCCTACCTCCCTTTTGGTATGATGTGTAGATGTTATCTGCCCGATCCTAGCTGAAGTTGTATGGAGATCCTTGGAGAAGGGAATCTTTCCAGACCTCTTAAAGGAGGCAGTCATTCGACCACTCCTTAAAAACCCCCTCTTGGATCCTGTCGATCCAGTTAGCTACTGACCTGTCTCTAATCTTCCCTTTGTAGGGAAGGTTATTGAGAAGGTGGTTGCGTTGCAGCTGGACAATCATCTGATAACTCACAATGTCTATGAAGCCCTCCAATCTGGTTTCAGGAAGAGGCATAGCATGGAGACCGCCCCTTGTTCAGGTATTAAATTACCTCTTAATGGTGAGAGATCGAAAGGCTTGTACCAGCTTGATCCTTCTCTATCTCTCAGCAGTTTTTGACACTGTGGACCATGAGGTGCTTTTGGAGACCCTGCAGTTCCTTAGTGGACTGTTTGGTACAGTCCTCAAATGGTTTCGATCTTTTCTTGTAGGCAGGTCTCAGAGGGTGATCACTGGAATTTATTCCTCTGACACCCTCCCCCTGTCCTGCGGGGCACCATAGGGCTCCATATTGGCACCCATGCTGTTTGCAGTGTATATGCTGCCATTGGGAGACATCAGCAGGTGATAGGGCTTGAGTTTTCACTGCTGTGCAGATGATACTCAACTGTATATGTCCTTCATGCCCAGACAAGTTGATGTCATCTCTATGCTAAATAGTTGCCTCTCTGAGATTAAAGATTGGATGAGCTTGAGTTGGTTGAGACTGAATCCAGATAAGACTGAGGTGTTGGTTGTGGATCTGGGCCACCCGGGGGCAGGTTTTGGCGCTGGGCATGGGTCGGAACTATGGCTTGATGGTATCCAGCTCATTACTTCAGATCGGGTACATAACCTGGGTGTTACATTTGATGATGGTCTGACCCTGAAGTCTCAGGTGTCAGCCATGGTCAAATCCTCATTTTACCATCTGAGGAATATTGCCAGAGTGAAACACCTGATTCCCCCGGGTAACCTTCCAACATTGGTCCATGCCTTCATTACTACCCATCTTGACTACTGCAATGTCCTCTACCTAGGACTGTCTGGGGTTGATATCCACCACCTGCAGCTAGTGCAGAATGCTGCAGCCAGGCTGTTGACTGGTACCTCTAGGACCCTGTCACATTATGCCTGTGCTGCGCAATCTGCACTGACTGCCAGTTCAGTGGTGGATCACCTATAAGGTAGGTTTGCTTACCTTTAAAGCCGTACATGAACAGGGACCTGACTACCTCAAAGATCTCCTGACTCCCTACTCCCAAAATTGCCCTCTCCGATCTGCTGATGAAGGATTGCTAGAGATTCCCTTCATCTTAAAACATCTGGAGCTCATGCTTTTTTGTTTGCAGCACCGACCCTGTGGAATTCTCTACCTTGTCGGTTAAGAGAATGCCTGACCATCAGCAGTTTTAAATCCATGCTGAAAACATATTTATTCTCTTGGGCCTTCCCTGATTAAGTAATGGATTGATTTTAAATAAGTGTTATATTGTCTGTTTTTATATTGCATTTTATATTAAGTACAGTACCTTGATTTTGAAAGACTCTATAAAAATAAAGATTTGCTTGCTTGCTTGCTTATGCTTGTTACATTTCCTGTATAAAGTTTTATTATCAGATTAATCAATGCTTGTTCCATCCCATAATCTTCTAATGTTATCCACAATTTATCCATTCTTACTTTATCGAAGGCTGCTCTTAGATCTATAAACACACAATATAGCTTTTGTTTTTTTATATTAATATATTTATTAATTATATGTGATAGAACATAGCATTGGTCAATCGTTGAGTGTCCTTCTATAAAACCTGCCTGTGCCTCATCAATTACTTTATGTTCTAATATCCATCACACAATTCTTTTCTGTAACACTTTTGTAAAGATCTTCTGGGAATTATCTAACAAGCTGATTGGTTTATAGTCTTTTGGGTTACTTTTCTCATCGTTCTTGAAAATCGGGATCACCATGTTTTCTTTCCAAGTGGGTATTATATCTTCTGTTTTGACTATATAGTCAAATACCCTTTTTAAACATGTCATCCGTAGGTCAATATCATATTTCATTGTATCTACCAGGATACCATCCAGTCTGGGTGCTTTGTGCCTTTTGGCCTCTCAAAGTGCCTGTGAAACTTCTATTTCTATTATTTCTTCCTTAGGAGGAACCCAGGTATTTCCACTATTTATTTGATCACCGGTGTCAGGATCATAGAAAAGTGTTTTATAATAAGCTTCCCATATGAAAGGTTCTATATAATTCTCTACATCCACATTGTATGCACTGCATCCCTTTGCTATCATCCTCCAATATCTTTTTTGATCTTTTTGCTTTTCTACTTCTTCAAACTCTTTCCAGAATGCCTTCCTATATTTATCCCTTTTATCAACCAACATCATCCTATTTTCATTCCTAATTTTTATTAGTTGTGTTCTTAGCCCATCCCCTGGCTTTTTTCTTATCCACCTTGTTAATCTATTCATTTCTTTCCTTTCTCCTTTGCACTCTTTGTCATACCACCTGCTCCCATTAACTTCATTCATGTATGATACTTTTGTTATTAATTGTGCTAGATATCTCATAATTCCTCCAAATTCTTGAATAATAGTTTTGTCCACTTTTCTGTCTGCCATTTCTATTATTTGTTCCCTTATACCACTTTCTACTAGTAACTGATCCCATGCTAAATTATCAACCAATTCCCTTTGAGTTCCCATTTTTGTCCTTATTAAGTTATTTTCCCTTTGTTTTATATTCATCTTTTCCCAAAATGCCACCTTTATCTCCATGGCATTTTGCTCACTCTCTGCTCTAATATTCACCTCTAAATCATACATCTGATATATCAGATTCACGTTTACCCAACATAGGTCTATGGGTGAAACTCCCTTTCCACCCACATATGTGTAGTCGCCCATGCTATCACTTTTTGACCTATCATTGATCAGTGTGTAATCTCTTTCTTCCACCATGTAGCAAATCACCTTGTCCCTTGCAGTAGTTTTAATATCTTTCCTTTTTCTAATCTCAGATAAATTGTTATTATTCATAGCTATACAAAGTTCCCTTATATCTATTGGCATATTCCTACTCTGATCTACCCTTGCATTAAAATCTTCAACTATAAGTATTCCTACACCTGGTATTTTTTGTATCCAAGATCTAATACTTTTCTAGTATCTATAATATATTTTGGTCCTTATATCTTTAATTTACCAGAGCCATATATACATTAAGGATTTACAATATGGAATTTTAGTCTTGATTTGAATACCCAAAATATTTTCTGGTCTATCAAGACCTCCACAACCTTGTATTTTTTGGAAATTTTCATCCTTATTATTAATCACCCTACTAATCTACCATACTTCTTCTCTTTTTTAGCATTTTTACCATTAACATTTTTTAACATTTTTCTATGTTTCTATCAACAAAGTCCAAGAGGGTAGCATTTTTCAGAAAAAGAGATGTGCAAGAACAAGAGGGCACAATTTGAAGATAGAGGGGGGATGGCTCAGAGGTAATGTGAGGAAGTATTTTTTCACAGAGAGGGTTGTGGATGCATGGAACAGCCTCCCTGAGGAGGTCGTGGAGTCAAGAACAGTGGGAGAATTCAAGAATGCATGGGACAGGCATAAGGCAGTCCTAGTGGGGGGTAGGAGGAAGTAAGCTATTGGTTAACTAGGAACTGCAGCTTATCTGTTAGGTAGGAAAATGGGCAGACTAGGTGGGCCAGGCGGTCCTTATCTGCCATCAAATTCTATGTTTCTATGTTTCTACCAAAATATTTATAGCCACTGATATTTATAGTTTGAGCATTCCAAGTTTCCTGTATCCATATTTCATATGTTTCCATATGTATTTAATCATAAAATCATAAATTGCAGGATCCGCTAACTTATCTTTAATTCCTAACACAGTCCACGAAATAATGTAATTTTCTTTATTTCCTGTTGTCTCAGGTGTTTATCTCTCAATTATTTTATGTTTTTTACTATTTTTTTTGTTGTCATCCCTCATTCAAATCATACAAAATATGAAATCGATTAGCTGATTGCATCAAATTCATCCAGTGACCTGATTCACAATTCTTCATTTCTATTTCTTCAATTGCTGTTCCCCCATTATATTTATATTTATCCTATTCAAAAATCTTGCTTTAGATAGTATTAATTGGTAGTCAAATTGATTATTTGTCCACAGTGTCACTTGTCTATTATCCTCCCATCTAACTGCTTTCCTCACTTTCTTATTTAAATCACTTATCTTTAACAAGTTTTGCAGTAGCTCAACCACTTTTGTTTTTAAGTTCCTTTGTGTTTCATTTAGGAAGTTATTTGTTCCACATATTGAAATCAGAAAATCCTTACTACTACTATTTGCTTTTATCTTTTCAAAGTATTCTGGAAATAATACCTTAATGTTGACCACACTTTCCATTTCAAACCCCAAATTCCTTGTTTTAAATTTTTGATTTTTAATTGCCTTCAATATATAATATTGATCCAAAATAAAAAAAAATAAGTTCCATATCATCTGTTGGTTGGATGTCACTCAGATGTTTTAGCATTGTAACACTAGATTCTTGCTCTTATAGAACCATTTTCAAACAGTGCTTCATATGTGTATCCAATTTTACCTCTGTTTCTTCAGGAATGATACCAAATTTATAGATTGGAAGCACATAATCAAACTCAAGTGTTCTTCTCAATATCTTTTTCTATTTAATACTCTACCTCTCATTCTCCTCCTTGTTTCCTTCCTCTATTAGCTTTGTTTTCTGAGCCAATTTTCCCTTTTCTTCAATCTGTTCTTTTTATCTCAACCATTATTATTTCATGCAATTTTGATAAATCCTTCACTTGTTTCCCAATTTTATCTTTTGTTTTTATATTTTTATTTAAGTCTTTTTCCCTTGTTGTTTTTGGGGCCTTATTTCACTTACCCTTTCTCTCTATCTTGCCTCTTCCATGCTCATCTTCCCTTACCTCTTTTTGATTACTTCTTCCTGTCTTAATCCTTTTTTTCACCTTTCTTCTTCTTCTCTTCCTCTCTAACCTTACTTGTACTCCCATCTTCCATGCCTACACCCATATCTATATGTATTCTATTTGTTTCCTGATGTTTCCTCTCATTCTGAGTTGATTTACTCCTAATTTCTCTTTCATTTTTCCTACATTTCATTTTTTTTCTTGTCTTCCCACTTTTCCCAATTTTCCTTGTTACTGCCTTTCATTTCTAATGCAATACTTCCCTCCCTCCACTCTTCCTGAGGTATCATAATCAATTCAGAGTCTTCTTCAGACTCTAATTCTACATTGTACAACTCCTTCTCCCTGTTATCTTCTTTATTTGTACTTTCTATTGAATTAGTCCTATCCTTGATTATAATTCAAAACCTTACCTTTTTTTGTTCTTCAGTCGTATTAAACCTTGTTTCTGTTTTCTGCGTAATTTTCCCCACTCACTAGGGTGAAAATTTTAAAATGAGTAAGTGTCTTCCTTTAATATTTTACCCTGGACTTTATCTACCTTTGTTATTTGTAGAATTAGATTTCTATTTTCCAAACAGACCCCTTTAAAAAGGAAAGGTCCTGTTTAATCAGCATCATTTGTTCATATAACATTACATTTGCTGATAAAGGATCTCTTAAGTCATTCAATACATCCTTAATCAGGTTATCACATGCAATTGAGTCCATTTTTATTGGGCTCATTAATTGTGTCTCATCCTCTCTATTCCAACTTAATCTTGGTTCCAATGTATCTTGATTTATTTCCTTTTCCATATTCATTTTTAGCTCCTCATTCTCAAGTTTTATTGCCTCTAATTCTGTATGATTCATACTCTGTTTCCATTCTCTTATTTTTTGTTCAATTCTTTTGTTTGTCTCCAAAGTTACCTTTATATCTTCCATTGTTTTACTTACTTTATTATTTACTACTTCTAATATGTCAATATTTTTGTTGTTCTGAAATGTCCCATTTTTCTGTCATTTTTCTAGAAAATATATTTTCAATAGACAGATGTTTCTTATTTCTTTCTTTATATGGAATCAACGGTGTAGACATAACTTCCAGCACCCTTTCTCTTTCCCCTCCTATAAATGGGAACAATTTATTTCCCTCTATTTCTTCTTTCAGTACTTCACTTTTATTTTTTTATATGTGGTCATTCTACTATTTTTGTTAGTACTTCTCTTTAATTTGACACTTTTCTTACTCCTATCTCTCCCCTTTTTTCTAGTCATAATGATCCCTTCCTCTATAATTTTCTCTCTCCTAATTCCAACTGGCACTCCTTTATTTGCATCTTCATTTCCCCATTTTCTTTAACCTATAGGATGATCTTTCACAGTCTAGTATTTTTAGAATCTGGGTATCCTGGCCACTCGGTCACTTACAATTCACTTGAGAGTTTGGAGTACTGACATACAACCTTTTTCAGCAATTGTACTGGAATACTGGCATAAATAAATTAAACTGGATATACCAAGCCTTAATCCTTATTAAATTTCAGCTGATTATGGTCCAGCTATAACACAATTATAGCTCAGTTGTATACTAATGAGTCCAGATTGTCCAATTCATTGAGCCAGTAGTTCTCTAATTCTCTTCTCTTAATCAATTATTTAAAACAATTAAGTTTGATTCAAGCACGGTTGGGCCCCAGTTTGTATTTAGCAGTGTGATGCTCAGGAACATTGTATCCTGTGACCTCAGGTTCACTTTGGGTCTATGTGTTTTGATGAGGAAGGTGGAGTTTTCATCTGATGATACTGTACCTTGTGTGTAAATGTGGCTACCTTCAGTTTTGTCATGAATTTAAGCAAAAGCTAGTTTAGCTGACCCTGCAAGTTACAGCAGTGGTAGTCTTGCTTGGCTTCCATAGTAAATCACCCTGTCAGGTTATATACCTGCTATGTTGAATCTTGGCTAAGGCAGTGTCCCAGACAAGGGAGCCATAGTTCAGCACATGATAGGATTGGCTATTGTTTATTTGGTGACCGTAGCTGGTCATTTAACCATTTAACAGGTAGAGTGCACTTATTTTGCAGTGAATATTATTGTTGATTTTGGACAGCTAGAGCTTAAAGATTAAGCTAGGATCAAGGTGCAGGCTTAGAGTTTGGTACATTTCAGTCACTTCAATTGGAATATGGTCATTGGCCAGTATTTGAAAGGAGTGATATGTTCATTAAGACTGGCCCTTGATCCAAAAAGTACAGCTTTAGTTTCCTTTTTATTGGGCACAAATCTGTTTTCCTCAAACTGTTTTTCTAGTTCAGTGAATATACATTATTTATTTATTTATTTTTGGGGCACATGCACAACCCAAACATATTGGTGCTGCCTTGGCAGTGTTGGAGCTTGGAAGATATTGCTGTAAGCAACCAATTCATATCAGCCTGCTAGAGGTGTGTGAGTCAACACACAATCCTGACAAGGCTGTTGCTGACATTTTTTCACTGGCTGATGGGCAGATACTTCTTACATATGAGGATACAATACACCTATCTGAAGTGTGGCTGCATCGCCTAATATTGCTGCCATCTAGCTGAGAAACAGTGCCCCCCTCTCTGCTCAACTTTTGTTTCATTATTAATGGTGGTACCTCAAACCCACCACTAGTATCCTTCCTCCTGCTCAACCCAGTTTGGTGTATATAGCTGTTGGCAGATGCTCACCCCCACTAACAGTACATCCTCTCCCACCAGACCTGACTTTGTTAAAATGATCAGTGGTGAGTGCTCAACCCCACTGTCATTATCATCCAGGTCTCAGCTGTCAAGGGACTCAGGTGCAAGCCAGCAGCTTGGGCACATTATTTGGGGTTGGGGATGATTTCTTTAAAAGCCCATGCTGCCTGCTCCACTACAGTCAGCTGTCCCTATCCAGCACCAAGAGAAACACATTTCCTAATATCCATAGCATCACTGCTTTCAATAACTTCAGCCTTTGTGTGGCAGCTAAGGCTACCACTTCCAGAACTTTTACTTCTGGACTCAAGCCTCAGCTAGTGGGGGCATAAAGGATAAGCCAGCAGCTGGGACACATCATTTGTGGGTGAGGCTTGTAACTTGAAAAGTTACACTGCCTGCTCCACTACAGTCAGCTGTTCCTTATCAACCAACAGGAGAAACACCTTGCCCAAGGCCCAGAGCATCACTGCTTTCAACATCTGCCTTTGTGTGGTAGCTAAGGTTGACACTTTCAAAACTTTTACTTCTTGACTCAAGTCTCAGATGGCAGGGGGCTTAGGGGCAAGCCAGCAGCCAGGACATGTCACTCTGAGGCAGAGCTGGTGGTCTGAAGAGCCCATGCCACTGCCCTGTGTGACAGATGAAAATCTTTTATGTAAGATTTGTTAGACTTTTATATGACAAAGTATTGCTTACTTTATCTTAAACAATATCTTTTTAAAATTAGACACATTAAAGATTTTCTTATTTTAATCAGTCATTATTTTTAAGAAAGAGTAACCTCTATGGTATTAATTTAATAAGGAATAAGTAGTTTTGGAAATTGCAAGCTTTATCTCTAAAATCTCATACCACATAAATGTTTAGACTTGTATGATAAACTAACAGGGAGAAGTGGTTAAACTTTGATATTCTTTATCCTTTGATTTATTTGACAACTTGCCCTTGATAAATGTCAAGTGCATTCATTGAACCATGTCAGCTATTAACAGTAATTGAATTTTGATTCTTTTTATTTGATTTACCAGCATGTTTAACATAGGGGTCTAGGTCAAATGCACTAAACAATAATAGCTCTGAGTCAAAAGCTCATTGGCAAAATGCTGTCTGTAATAATAGCTAAAGGGCAAAACAGCTACTGTAAAAAAGAGCTACAAATGGAGACACGGGAAAGCAACTCCAAAAACAATTTATTGAAACAGCATCAAGCACCATATGACATACCAACAAAAATCCACCAATGCAAAACAGTGTGAATCAAAGGAAAAACTACAGGGCAATACAGAAATTAACATGATTTTAGGCCTGTAATGAGAAAGTATATGCTTTACCTCTCAAGTAATGATATGGACTTCTATTGTTATACTCCATCACAATAGCATAAATTCTTGGTGGTATCCTTGTATTTCTTATGTAATGAAAGAGCAAATTTGCCTGCCACAAAGTGCTCAATAGTAATTTCATTTGAATATTGCTCAGCTCTCAAGCAGTCCAAAAATGTTAAAAATGTATGATGGCTGGCACCTACCAGATGGTTCAAGTGGCAGTGTCATGCCTCCACAGCACTAATAGTCCTTAGAAGATCAGTTTTAGCAGCTTCACAACAGTTCTACAGTTGTAATGAAACAAGCATTTGTCAATGCTGAATGTTGGCTTGCTGGCATTGGCAGTGCAGGAGTTAGAGAGATGCATCAGAGGAATGGCAGGCAAGTATTGAACTGATGCCAACCCACTCCCACGCTGCAGACAGTGACAGGCATTAGGGTGTCCCTTTGGGTGTTTGGTAGTGCAGTGCGGGAAAACATGTTGGGCAGGATGTGAAAAATGACAGCTGCACAGCTCATAAGGAGGTGTAAAAAAATGCCAGTGTTGAAAATGTGTCATGTAGTTGCAGTTTTTCTCCTTGTTGTCAATGTCTTTTGTAATTTCTTGCTTTGATGTCTCTGTTGTTAACTGCTTGCTTACTAAAAATCAATAAAGCATATTAAATTAAAAAAAAAGAAAATGTGGCATGTAAATATACCAAATTTACGAAGTTACAAGGGTGCGTGGGAAATATGCAATGCAAGCTTGCAACACTGCCATTTTACGGGCATTCGGCACCAAATTTTCAACATAGGCATTTTAGCACCTCTGCTCATGTACAGTGTCACTGTTATTTCCTCAAAGTGTCCCAAGAAGTGATTTCACATAGCGACTATGCTATTCTGCGCCGGAAGTGTGAAAACACATTTTGGGCGGGATATGTGAAATGAAGGCTGTACTGTTCATCAAGAGGTGTGGAAAAATGGCAATGGTGAAAATCCAGAGAGAAAATATCACAAATGCAGACAGTACAAGCGATGCGGCAATCTGCAAATGCACGCGTAACACAGTCATTTTATGGAGTATCATCACCAAATTTTCAACATAGGCATTTTAGGACCTCTGCTCATGAACTATGTCACTGTCATTTTCATAATCTGGCCCAAACACTGATTTCCCACAGCGACTGCGCTATTGTGCGCCGGACGTGCGGAAACACATTTCGGGAGGATGTGGAAAATGACAGCTGTACTGTTCACAAGGAGGTACAAAATGACAATGCTGAAAATCTGGCATTAAAATATTGTGAATGAGCGAGTTACAAGCCTACATAGCAACTGCACAACACACTAAATAAAACAGGCATTTGTTGGTTTTCCCACCAAATTTGGAACATAGGCTTTTTGAGAAGCCACCTCATGAACACTGGCACTGTCATTTCATTAATGGGTCCCAAAAGATGATTTCATGCAGTGACTGTGAAATCACCTTTTGAGGCCGATTAATGCCATGACAGTGATAGAATTCATGAGGAGGGGCTCCAAAAACCCCATGTTGAAAATTTGGTGCCAAAATTCCAAGAAATGCCCGAGATATGCAGCAAAGTTGAATAAACCCTATTCATTCCGTTATACAGCTTACCGGCATTTCCTCAGTTCGCGGTCGGCTTTGAAGAGTGCAGACATGTTCCCGGTCCACTGAAGATCATCGCGCCAGACTCCAGAGGTAATTATGGGGTGAGGGGAGGCAGGGTGCGCAGTGGGTGGGTGCGGGTGGGGAGGGGGCATCGAGACTAGGGACGGTTTTCGTTTTACAGGGTGAAAAAACAACAGGAAACCATCGTGGGACAGTTTTCATTTTCCAGGAATTTTGCATGCTGGGGTGGGCTTCCAGCATGCCACCTAACTGTTTTGGGGGTGTAAGTAGCTGACAGGATTGGGCATCCCACTCGGCAAACAAAGAAAGCGGGGAGTGCAGAGCAGAGGGGATTGGGCACCCCCTCGGCATTCAACAATGGAGGGGTGATGCCGATGGGAGTGGGCTCCCCCGCCGGCACACAAAGACAGCGGGGACCGCAAGTCGAGGGAGAGATTGGGCACCCCTGGCATTCAACATTTGGGAGGTTATGCGACAGGGAGTGGGCTCCCCATCAGCACACAAAGACAGCTGGGGGTTACTGACAGGGGATTGGGCACCCCGATGTTGGCAGATGAGCGCCGTCGCGACCATGCTCATAATGGCGGCGAAGCACGGCAAGCAAAGAACCACTGTGTATGACAAGCTTTGCTCGGATTGCAGTGGAACTTTGCTTAGATGTGTTCACCCCATTATGTATGCATGGTGTGGTGCCAGCATGCAGGCTGATTGGGGAATGAGGGACGTACCTACTGATGCATGCCCTGCATTTGCCCAACAGCGGCCGTGCCCCCAAATCTGCACTACTGCAAGATGTTGCTTGCGCAAGCGCATAAGCCAACATAAAAAGCTGCCGTTGTTGATCTGCTTGACCCAGTGGGTGGTCAAGCCAGGTGTGACAGAAATGGAAGGGAAGGAGTTAATGTTTGGATTCTCCTGCAGCCATGGTTTTTTAACAGTCTGAAAAAAAAACACACAGGCAGGATTCCACTGTCAGCATCATCTGGCTCAGAGGTAGGACATAAATTTCAGACACACGGACTCACAGTTTAAAGGGATTGATTCACTCAAATCTAATCTTAAGGTTAAAAAGAAATATAATTGGTCACTGAAAGGTGTTCAATCTGATTGGGACAATTAAATACATACATGGTAGATGGTTGGTGCATTCAAAGGGGGAGTAGGAACTTCCTAATCTCAAGAGAGAACATAAGATGCTGAAAGACAGTGAGTGGGGGTTACTCTTGGAGCTGGAGGGAGAAACACACGCTTGGAGCCTACCCTTCTAGCTATGTCCATGGGAGCTGACAGCTAGCATAGGTTCCAGTGTCTCTTTAAAGAATAGGGAAGGGTAAAGTTTAATACTAGCATATCTCAGTAATAGCCTTTTTCTTTTGCCATCTGTTATTTAAAAACATTTGTTTACTTTTCCTGTAACAGTGTTATTCACTTGTGTTGAATATAGATATCCTGTAATGCTTCTTTTCACTTTCTGTTAAGTAAAAAGCTATTTATTTACTCAACAGTTGTGACTGTGATGTCATTTTTTCTACGATAATACATGGTTTCCACTGGTTGAGGTAAATGCTGTTTAGCATCTGCCATCTGAGAGATACACTACCAGAGTTTGATCTGTGCAATTGCACGTTTGACTACCCAGTTTTGTACACTTGGGAGATTGGCGCTGGGGGCGAACCCAGCTGATGGCAGTGAATACCTGAGGACAGACACCTCTCTAAAAGCTGTTCCAGCCCAGAGGAAGAGGTGGGTTGTCACACCAGGTATCTTCAAAATAATCTAGCAGTGGCTACAAAATATCCTCAATGGCATGCCATGACTGTAGTATCTAAACACAGCCATTATGTCCCCAGGTGGCACATATGCAAGTGCAGGGAGGAGACGAACCATGTAATGCAAAGTCTTCATCAGAAACATATTTCTCTGACCCATCAGGCAGCTGTTGCATCTTCCTCCACACTGCCTCACACAAATGAAAGAAACAGCCTTATACCTGAACATGGCGGTACACTGTAGAAAATGCTTTCCATGCTGCCTGCTTAAAGTCGAGCATGACTGAAGTTGGAGACAAACTGCAGTTTAATGCTTTCAGCTCGGTCAGAACATATCTATATGTATCAGCAATACAAGATCACATCAAATGAATACTGTGGGCACCACTGAGCTAAACTGTACCCCATGAATTGTATATAATTGAGAAAACAAAACTGGACAACTTTTGAACCTACAATCACAATACCAGTGAGGGCACCACTCCACATACTCTGAGTTCTTGGCCATAGAAAAAATTCAAAATTCCATCCCTCTCAGGGCCACTATCAAGCAATAGAAAAGGCTTTTAACTCTCTGTATGAGCATTTTGGGAGGAATACTTCAGTCAGAAACACAGGAAAACTGCAGAGGGGGTCAAAAGGTGGAGACACAAGCTCTATGAATAACCAGCTTCAAAGCAGGCATGGATTGAAGCTTCCCACCAACAGCTGCTGAAATATCACTGCTGCATGCCACCACTATCTGTTGTGATGTCTCACAGGTGGCTACAGATATTTCTTTCATGTCCCACATCACTTCTTTCACTCATACCTGCCCCACATCAGCTACATGGCTGTGGCTATGCAGATGTTTAACCATGGCATCGTGTCTGGTTTGTAAACGGGCTGGACACTTCCCCTTATCATACTCCAAACACTTCCAGCAGGTCTTCTCCCCATACACACATACTCCTGATACAAATAGCCAGCTTCCACCAGAAGAAGAGTGTTCTTCTAACTACAAATGAATCAAAGAAGCATGGTCAAGAGCGTGTAGTCAAAAGCTCGTAATACAGAGGAGTGAGGCATGCAAAATAGCGCTTGTGTGATAGTGCTTATTGAGGAGGTGTCTTAACCATGCAGTGTTAGAGGAGAAGGTGGTGATCATAGCGACATGCTGTGGTAATAGTAAAGCTACATTTTTCTGTGTTTATTCATGTAGTACTGTATTTCATTGGTCTACATTGTTCTGTGTTTATTCATGGAGTACTGTATTTCATTGGTCTACATTGTTCTGTGTTTATTCATGGAGTACTGTATTCCATTAGTCTACATTGTTCTGTGTTTATGCATGGAGTACTGTATTTCACTGGAGTGGTGATCCATGGTGGTGTGGTGTGGTAAATAGGGGATACATGATGTCCCAGCATATGATACACTATGTATCATGAGTGGACAGTGACCTTATATGGTGGCAGAGAGTAGCAGAGCCACGGTGAGGGTTTCTGGTCACTGTCTATGAGCTAGTGATACATAGTGATCACATGCCGGACCGTAGTCCCATTTATACCATAGGGCTCCCAGCTTTTGTTTTCAATTTACTTTTCTTTTTGTTTGGCTCAGCGGCATGAGAAATGGGGGGAGTGACGTGTACACTATGGGCCGGATATTCAGAAATGTGCTAAAGGCAGGCGCAACCCCGGCATAGCACAACTCAACTGGGCAAGGGTGCAGTGACTGCGATATTCAATGGCAGTGCACTGCGACGTGCACCAGCGCAACATGGTTGAATATCACAGGGATGCGCTATGGCACACTCAGAGGTGTACCAGGGAGCAACCTGACATGCGCCATAGCACAACCAGGGAAGTGCAAGGGGCTGAGGAAGATGTACTAAGTCACAGAAGGACCAGCCACAGGCACAGCAGGGAGTAATGCACTGGGTAAGGGGGGGAGGGACAGCGCTGGGAGTAGGTGAAACCAGACCAGCAACAGTGGCAGGGATGCACTTCCGTGCCACAGGAGGCCACCGCCCATGGAGTGCAGACATACAACCAGCCACGCACTCCACAGCACTGGAGCAGTGGATGCATGGAACAGGCAGCACCAACAACCAAGGGTGAGATGCCACTGGCCACCCCCTGCTGGACGGCATGCCCCCACCCACCTGGACCACAGCAACCCACACCCTGGCACACAGCACCCAACACACATGCCACACAGCCCAAACAGCCAGCCCATGGCCACTCCAAGGCACAGCCACCAACTGAGGGCAGGTCACCACCATGCATGGTCCACATAACGACACTTGTGCACCACACAGCCACCCACCACACCACTGCAGCATAGTTCCACTCACCAGCTACAAAGCAGACATGGACACAGATAGGTAAGCAAGGAACAAATGTATTGAATGGAAAATAACAGTATAAAACAAGGGATAGGGTAGGTGAGGGAGGGAAGGGAACAGGGTCTGTACAGTGGGACGGGGAAGGTAGGGGAAGGGAGGTCAGGAGCAAGAAGGGGGATGGTGTCCACTACGGCCAGTCACGGTCTGCCACCGCCTGGCACCTCCCCTTGCACTGGTCCCTCAGCAGGATCCTCCTGGTAAGGTCAGCTAGTTTCATGGTGTGGGAGGTGATTAGGATGATTTGTCACAGAAGGTGACAGTAGAGATGCATGGGACACCCCCTCCAGACACCTATGGCAAAGGAAGGAACAGGTGATCAGTGCACATCCATAGCACCCAAGCCCTCCCACTGTGTGCAATGGACAATAGGAACACATGTCCCTGGAGTGGTACCCTGACCTCCTGCAGTGGGTGGGCCAATGCCTGCCAGCAACCCGTCATGCCATGACAGCGCACCATGCTGGACACCACTGGCCAAGGGCCACCTGACCGCACAGTAGCAGGCAGGTGGCACAGTGCTGCAACAGAACCACAGCAGCACTGGTGGCAGCCGGACACACACCCAGCCCACCAACAGCTGCCACACATGTGCAATGGCTGCCCCATGGTGCCATGCACATCACACGGTGTGCCACACACAGCTGACATGGCACATGGCACAGGAGGCCATGGCCATACCCCCACCCCCGCAGACCACCCTGTATGGTATTGAGTGAATGAACAGTGCCTACCTGCCCACCATGGCGCTGTGTGCACCAGTCCTGCAGCCGATCCTCCACCACCACTGGGTCCAGCACCTCCTGCTGAAGGGCCCACAGTGGCCTGCTGTGACCCGCCAGGTGCACCAGCTGCCCTGGTATGGCACCTGTCCTCAGGCCCTAGGACAGGAACACAGACACACACACATCAGAAGACAGCCACTGCAGGAGCCCTCCGCCCCCACCCCAAAGCACAGTGTGCACCCCTGCCAAGCATGAGCCGCAGGGCAGTGGCACAGCATACCTGGTGTCTGGCAATGCCATACCACAGGGCACACACCAGCAGTGCCCCCCAGCATGGCATGCAGCCCTGTCAACACCATGTTATAGTGGTCATGCACAGATGCAGCAATTGCACACTTACCTGGCCATGGCAAGGTCCCCCTGTGGACACGTGCCAGCAGCGCCCTCAAACGCTCTGGGTCCCTCCTCATCAAGGTGCCATACCTGTGATGGCACTGCTCACCAGTACACTGCACCCCTGTGGCCTGGACAAGTGCAGTGGCAATGGTCTGCCACACCTTGGTCCTGGCCTGCTGCAGGGGCTGCTGCCCAAAGAGGTCACCTGCATGTGGCTCCACTTGAGCCACCAGGTTAACCAGCTCTACCTGCCTCCAGTTTCTCAGCCATCATACTCCACTGCACACCATGCTGTTCATGCAATTGTAGACACAAAATGGCACCCAGTAGTGCACGTGCACAACATGCATGGGGTGCTCACTTTGTGGACAGTTGCATGGTACCCGGCAATCGCGCATCTACAGAGATGCGCTGTGAAGGCATGGCCACACTGGCATTTGTGCCAGGTGTCTCAAGGTAGCAAAGGGCAGGGAGGGATCAGGGGTCAGCATGCACAATGTGTGTGTGGGCGCCATAGGACCCATGTCGCATGATGTGCAATAGGGCCCATATCGCACCATGGGCCCTTTTGTGCTTGAGTGCCAAAGGCCCAATAGCACTCAAGATGCCATAGGCCGAATAGTGCATGAGCACCACAGGCCCTATAGTGCTCGAGTGCCATAGGCCCAATAGCACACAAGAGCCATAGGCCCTATAGCACCCAAGTGCCATAGGCCCTATAGTGCCTGGGCACCATTGGGCCTATGGTGCATTAGGTACCATGGCCCCAATAGCGTTCCTAGACACAGTGCACAACAGGTGGTAGTACATGTCACAGTGCATGCGTGTTGACATGGGTGCACTGTGCATGTCACGGCATGCACCAGAGCAAGTCCATTGTGCAAGATGCAAGAGCGTGATATTCAGCCATCACATGCAAATAAGCCCATCAGCCTATCCATGGTGCCGCGGTGCAATGGGGATATTTGCAAGTCATTACCGTTGAGCAACAGCTCATTTGCATGCAATGTGCTATAAAGGCACCGCACAGCAGCACAGGCCATAGACTGGTATTGCAACCTTCTGAGGTAAGTTGAGCCTGCCATGAGGATGGTCAGCACAGCAAGATGGATGGCTGGGGTAGTCGACTCCAGCCAGTAACCACATGTCCATGTCCACAGGCTGCAACATGTCTGAGCATGAATAGGGTGAGGAGTGTGGGCCTACTCGCAAGTGCAGACCCAACTTTACAAAGGTGGAGGCCGATGCCCTGTTCAAGGTGTACCTTGACAGGCAGCCACTGCTAAGTGGCACCACTGGCACACCCCAGGACAGGGCCGCAGTGGCCATGAACCAGCAGGGCAGCCACCAGTGGTCTGCCCAGGAGTGCAAGAAGAAGGTGAGCACAGACAAAAGACAGATTAAGGAGAAGGTGGCAGCCATACGGGCTGCCAGGGCAGCCACTAGTGGGGGCCAGGCCACCATGCCACAGCTAACAGCACAGGAGGAGCTGGTGGCAGCCACCATGTGGCACAGTGCCATCAAGGGTGTGCTGGGCAGTGGCTTCCAGAGTGGAGGGAGACCATCACTGCATGGTAGGTATGGCGGGGTTGGGGGGTGTGTGGCTGGTATGGTGGCACTAACGCATCTGTGTTCCCTTACAGCACTGGCTCACCAGCATGCAGTGGGAGGGCACCTGTGGCTGCTATGGGGCAGGCACAGCCCCAGAGGACCAGCAATCCACCGCCATGAGCATCTGGGGCCCGATCGGCTGCAGCACAGCCAAAGTATTAAGTACTTTTACTTGATGCTTAGCAATGCACCTGGGCGTGTTTTATCAGGAAATAACCCATATCTTGTTGTGTTATTGTTTGCTTAAACTACTGAGGCCAAAATATACCTCTAATATTCACTTGGCAAATCAAGGCACAGTAATAAAACATTAGACCTAACACTGATTGCCTTTACTCTGGATGAAGCACTAACACCATTCACAAACATTCTCAATCTATCCCTCAGACTAGGACAATTCTCCCAGAGATGGAAAGCTGCAGTGGTTACCCCAGTTAACAAAAGCGGTGATTGGGCCAAGCATGCTAATTGACACACCATGATATTCCATCATAACTGTGACTGTAATTGAATGATTCACATATGAGCAACTCAGGTTCAGCGCTCATTATGTTAGCGACCCTGAAAGGGTAGCGACAGGTGAAGAGAAGACAAATGGACAGAAAGGAGGATGAAAGAGGAGGGGAGGTTTGTGGGAAGTAGTGCAGTGAAAGGTTGCTGAGCTGATCATGTGGCATGGTGGTGAGGGTAGCTGGCTACAGTGGGAAGGGTGCAGGGTTCAGGGCTGGGAAGGCACATACCATTTTACGGATGGCAGACATTTATTTATTTTTTTTACAAGTTTCACCCCCTCCCTGAAATGCACCCCCACTGGAGTTGACAATATTTAGTAAGGGGGGTGTGAGGTGTGCATCCCCCGGAATAAATAGAAATGTCTGTTCACCCTGTTGTGTTTTCTTGGAGTGTACATCACCATTTTTATTTTCAGCTATGTACACTCACCCTAACAGCGATCGTGGTTTTGCAATCAGCATTATGACATGGAACCCCATCCCATTTCAGTTCTACACCCATTCTCCAAGACATGGAATGCATTGTCTCTGACCAACTAGTAGACTACCTTTATATGTTTAATTTATAATGTCCCCAGCAACACGGATTCTGGAAGGCACACAGTACCTCAACAACATTACCAGGGATACTGGTTTACTGGGATTGAGAAAGGACATATTCCATTTTGCACATTGTAAAAGACGGTATTGTCACTGGTGTCTGCTAAGCCAAAATCCATTTTTACTGGTATTTGGTTCTGTGTACTTTATTTAACAATGTTTAACTCTGCTGTTGCACATCCTTCCATCCTTGTACCAATTTAAAGTTATTTTAGGTACAAGATGTGATGGCAGCAGCAGCACTACAGCTCCCATCCCTAAGGTGTGATGGAAGCAGCACTACGGCCCCATCCCTCAGGTGCAGTGGCAGTACCAACAGCACTACAGCCCCATCCCTCTGGTGTGATGGCAGCAGCAAAAGCACTATGACCTCCCTCCCTCAGGTGTGACAGAAGCAGCAGCACTGCGGTCACCATCCCTTAGGTGTGATGGCAGCAGTACTTCATTCCCCATCCTCCACTGATGATGGCAGAAGCACTACAGCCCCCACCTATTTGGTGTAATGGCAGTAGCAACAATGCAGTCCACATCCCTCTGGGGTGATGGCAGTAGTGACAGCACTATGATCCCCTTTCTTCAATACCCACACCCCACATGCACAAGTTACAAATGACTTGGTATCTTTGCTTGTTAGAACTCAGATGTGAATTAATCTGAACCACCACCACTAAGGTGGACCACCTTTGTTTTTTCCTATCTATTTAACTGCCTGAACTGGATTTCTGCCTGTGACACTGCTGACCAGGGTTAGAGAACAGACTTGGGTGCTGGAGGGCCAGCTGGTGGGTGAAGCGCTTGAGTGTCCAACAACTACCTCACCTTCTCCTGGGAGGGAGGTGGGTTCACTGCTCAGCATTTGCTGGCCCCTGGTGGAGGCCAGAGGCACGAGAACATGTCAGCCCTCACTGCAGGAGGGAGCGTGACGGATGTCGGCTTGTGCCTTGACATCATGTGGCTTGTCATGCTCCCAAGAAAATGGGAAAACACCTTCTGACCAACCAAAGGACAGCTGTTGGTCCCTTCTTAAGCAGGAAGCCCCAGACATAGAAACATAGAAACATAGACTTTGACGGCAGATAAGGACCACTTGGCCCACCCAGTCTGCCCATTTCCCTACCTACTGGATAAGCTGCAGATTCTAGTTAATCAACAGCCTACTTTCTACAACCCCCACTACAATTGCCTTGTGTCTGTCCCATGCATGTTTGAATTCCCCCACTGTTTTAGCCCCAACAACCTCCCCAGGAAGGCAGTTCCATGCATCCACCACTCTCTCCGTGAAAAAGAATTTCCTCACATCACCCCTGAGCCGTCCCCCCTCTATCTTTAAATTGTGCCCCCTTGTTCTTACACATCTCTTTTTCTGAAAGATGCTACCCTCCTGGACTTTGTTGATTCCCTTGAGGTACTTGAACATTTCTATCATGTCCCCCTCCCTCCTTTCATCAAGGTATACATATTAAGCTCTCTCAGTTTCTCTTCATATGATTTCGATGCAGACCCTGCACCATTTTAGTTGCCTCCTCTGACTGCTTCCATCCTGTCTATGTCCTTGTAGATGAGGTCTCCAAACTGCACACAGTACTCAGATGGGGTCTCACCAACTGTCTGTACAGAGGGATAACCACTTCCTTTTTACTTGTGATGCCCTTCCTATGCATCCCAGTATCCCCTGGCTCTCCTTACTCGACTTTTCACATTGCTTACCAAACTTTAGGTCATCTGATATGACTACCCCAGGTCCTTTCCATTTTGTTGTTGTTAGTACCTCCTCTGCTATTGTGTACTCTTCTCCTGGGTTTTGTTTCCCAGGTGCATTACTTGCACTCTCTTTGCATTGAATCTAAGTTGCCATATGTCTGACCATTCCTCCAACCTTGCCAAGTCCCTCTCATCCTTTCTACCCCTTGTGTATCAACTCTGTTACAGATCTTTGTATCATCTGCAAAGAGGCATACCTTTCCTCCAGACCCTCTGCAATGTCATCTATAAAGATGTTAAAGAGAACTGGACCCAGTACTGAGCCCTGAGGTACTCCACTAGTGACCCCTTTCTTCGGAATGTGTTCCACTCACTATTACCTTCTGTGTCCTGTTGTGCAGCCAGTTCACTACCCAGGCTACCACCCTGGGACCCTACTCCCAGGCTGGCTAACTTGATTATTAATCTTTGTGTGGGACTGTGTCAAATGCCTTGCTAAAGTCTAGGTAGGCCATATCCACAGCCCCTTCCTGGTCTATTACTTTGTCACCTAGTCAAATAAATCTATTAGATTATCCGACATGACCTTCCTGCTGTAAATCCATGCTGCTTTGGGTCCTGCTGCCGCTGGCCTCTAGGTACTCAACAATTCTTTCTTTCAGAAGTGATTCCATCATTTTCCCTACCACTGAGGTCAAACTTACAGGTCTGTAGTTTCCTGCTTCTGCTTTGCTCCCACTTTTGTGAAGTGGAATCACATCTGTCCTCCTCCAGTCCTCAGGTACCACCCCATCCTCCCATTATTTGTTAAAGTGTGGTAGTGGTGTCACTAGGTCCCCTTAGTTTCTTTTAGGATTCTGGGGTGAATCCCATCAGGCCCCATTGCTTTGTCCCGTTGAGTTTTAGGAGTTCTTTCAGGACTCTTTCTTCTGTAATGGACTGGTGTCAACCCCTACCCAGAGTGCTTCTATTGTCTGGTTTAGGTAACTGCTCCTCATCTTCTTTTGTGAATACTGAGCAAAGTATTCATTCAGTATCTCTGCCTTTTCACTGTCTCCCTCTGCCCACCTCCCTCTCCTTTATTAATCTTCACTATTCCCTCCTTAACCTTTCTATGCTCCCTAATGTACCTATAAAAGGTTTTATCCCCTTTTGACCGAGTTGGCTATTTTTCCTCAGTTTGTGCCTTTGCTATTCTGACTGCCTTTCCACTTCTTTCTGCTTTAATTGATACAGTTCCCTGTCAGTCTCCTTCTGTGATTCCTTATACTTTTTGAATGCAGCCTTTTCTCCTTAACCTTCCCTGCCACCTCTTTTGAGAACCATAGTGGTTTTACTCTGCTTTGTTTTCTTTGTTTTACACAAAGACTTGTTGCCTCTATGATGGCAGTTTTGATTTTTCTCCATTGTTCTTCCACCCCTCCTATTTGGCCATTTGCTAGTGCATTCTTCAGGTGTTCCCCCTTTTTGCCAAAGTCAGCCCTTCTAAAGTCCAGTATCCTTGTTTTTGTATGGCTTATCTCCATGGTTGTGCTCATTGTGAAGCACACTGTGTAGTGGTCACTTGTTCCCAGATGTCTACCGACTTCTAAATTTGTGATCCTCTCTCCATTTGAGAGTATCAAGTCTAGTATTGCTCCCTCCCGAGTGGGTTCCAGCACTAGCTGTCTAAGGTCTGCCTGCAGGTACATCGAGAATGACCCTGCTCTTGGATGTGGCTGCAGTACATGTCCTCCAGTTAACATCTGGCATATTCAGGTCCCCATCATCAGTATCTTCCTTTTTCAGCCATTTTGAGAATGTCCTCTATCATTTTCTTGTCCATTTCCTCCCCTTGAGATGGGGGTCTGTATACAACCCCTGTGTGGATTGTGAAGCCAGAGACATGTGTTCGTTCTGACCCCTGCCATGCCCAGGATACACAGAAAGCTCTTTGTGGCAATTCTCCTCCCCTGGTAGCCTCCCACAAGGGTATGGGCCCACTCAGTGAAGGGTTACTTTGGGTTATCTGGTAGCACAGCAGTAAGGGGCAGTGGATAGTGGTCAGGACTCCAAAGCAGTGGTGGGGGCTTTGGCAGGCATAAAGGAGTGGATGGCCAGGGGGTAGGAGGAGCAAAAAAACCAAACAAACTTGAATTTGCTTCATTGAAATCATGTGTCTTCACCTAAAAAAAATCCACAAGTGATTAGTGGAGGACCTTCAAATGGATTCATGCATCTCCCAGACATGTGGATGCTTTTTTTTACTTAGTGTCCATGAAAAGGGTGTCTCCCAGTTTTCGTATCTGAGCTCAGATGTGAATTGAGCACCACTCTGCCCACAAGCATCATACAGTTCCTGGGGTCTTACCATCTGTGTGTTATTGAATGTGCTTTCAAAATCCACTGGCCAAACATAAGTACACTTAAATACTTAACATTTGCTTTTTGTTGAAGTAGTCTATCAGAAAACTTTTTGTTGTCACAGAGACTGAAACAGCAGGTGGGAGAAAAGGTGCAAATGATCCAATTCACCTAAATGAGGTGCTGACTGTGAAGTATTGTCATAAGTAGTAAGGCAGTTTTTTCCTTGTGAACATACTTCCATTCAGATTAGTTTTCATTCAAACAATTGAGGATTTTGGATGGCCCTGCTGATTATAAACTTGAATAAGCTAGTTGGTAACAGTGATCCTGCGTTTAGCAATCCGCAACCTAGATGCTCATATGCAAAGAATACAATAGAAACCTGACTAAAATCTAAAAACAAGCTTATAACACACATTAAATGTATCTGAACATTTATCTTTACCTATACAAAATCATTGCAGCCCAAGTTAAACTCAGGTAAATTACATGGTACCCTGACTACTATTCTATGATGTAGTAAACATATATTGGTATTTTTTTTTCTATATATTCTTTGTAAATCAGGTAAGGCCCACTAGGCAGAACTGCCTGTTTTCAGGAATGACCTAGAAGCAGTGGGGAGGTTAAGTGACTTGCTTGGAGTCACACAGTATGTAAGTGGAGGTTGTGGGAATCAAACCCAAGTCTGCTGGATGTACCCAGTTCAATCACTGTTTGTTACTCTAACCACTAGGCTATACTGCCAGCTGTAATAACACTCATGTATAATGTTTTAATACATGATTTTAATAATAGTGCACAGTACCTACAGTACAAATTATGAACATGAAACACTTTACAACATTTTACTAAAACTGAACTATTTGCCACTCCATCTGCTTATTTGTTCTTACACCAAAGTCAGTGAATAGTTGACAGCACTGTAAATAGCTTTTGATTAGGCTTCATTATTCTACATCCAGAAACAGATAACATTTGTTTATTCTGGATTTATTTAATATTGATTTTCTGTGGCTCACTAAATAGAACCTAGCACTGTATGAGGCAGATGTTTTTACATTTTGGAACAGGCAGCACATCTTATCCATTTGGGATTCATGTTAGAAACAGAAGTTTTTCTTCATATTTAAAACATATTCAAGTGTTAGTGTATTCATTTAGTAGTTTATGCTGACTAATATATATGCTGTAGAAAACAGTAAAGGATTTATTGTGAAGCACTCAGGATCTATAATAGAACTCATGCAATTTCCCAGCAAGTTTTGCAAAAAATCTCTGCAATTTCAGGTTACTTTCTTGCAATTTTCCAGTGGCCCTGCCCATGTGTGCCGATACATGTATTTATTTTGTATCATACAGTGTAATATAAATAGTAAAAGACTCTTAGGCACGTACAGTACTACATGAAAACTGTGGTTACAGGAAGGAAAGCAGTCCTCAGGTGATGGAGATGTTGCTGGGTGGCTAAACTGAATGGTTGATTATAACAAAGCAGTGCAGGTGATTTCCTTACTGACTCTATACGCAACAAAGCAGAAAGAATGCAAAGCACAGCAGTCTTCATTTTAAGATGCTGAAATCTGGGTCGGCCCACTGGCACTGCGGTAGCACTACTGCTTGCAATACCACTGACCCAGGGTCAGAAGTGAACTCAGGTTGCTGAAGGTCTGGCCAGGGGAGTAGTATCGAGCACCGGGGGGACTGCTCTCCTCCTCTGGGGAGGGTGGGCTGCAGGTCCTGCTGCTTTACCACCACCTGTGTGACCATGGGTGGTGGTGCAGTGGTGCTGCAGAGTGATCAGGAGGGGAGGAAGCTAGCCAGGATCTAGAGCAGTGGCATGTCTCTATGTGACCTACCTCCTTGGATCTCCTCTAATGCCAGTGCCCTCAGGGACAGAGACCAGAAAACCAGGAAAAATCACCCCACATCAGCCACTGGCAGAAGGGACCCAGGTGCCCCAGACTTCATAACCAGGATCCATGAGGGACCCACTGGGCTGCACGACACACACTAAGGGAGTGTGGAGGGGTGACGGGTCCACTCCCTTCCCACCTGGAAAGGGTACAACCCAGGCAGGATAGGGGCAGGTACACAGGAGCTCCTGAGCATTACTTGGGGGTGAAGCCAGGGGATACCCATCCTAGGGATCTCTGAAAAGTGGAGACTGATGCTGTGAGAAGGGGACATAGAAAGAGAAAATAAAAAAAATTTTAAAAGATGCTGAAATCTTAGACATTCTGTGCAGTGACATGCAATTTCCGTGAGGCACCGGTACAAGAATTCAAAATCCACAAACCAAGCAGGATTCCGTAATTGTTATTGGTGTTACCAGTAAAAATGGAAAACCAGGGTCCCTGAACATTACTTGAGTAAACTGGCACTTTTCTTGAGGTCCTAGATCTAAGCCAGCTTGTGTGAGAGATATACATTGACCTCACTAAAGCGTATGATACCATCAATTATAACATACTGCTTAGCAGACTCCACTCCACTGGTCTCTCATCAGATGCCGTTAAGTGGTTCAAAAGCTACCTCACTAACAGAATGTAACAGGTCAATATAAATGCTACCCTCTCCAACAGTTGACTGGTAATCACGGACGTGCCACAATGGTCGATCTTAGGTCCCCTCTTGTTTAGTTTGTTCCTCAAACAACTCCCTCTAGCCTGCACTGAAAAAATACTCCTATATGCAGATGGTGCAGTCATTGTCACTAACAGTCCCAACCCACTCACCCTAGAATCTTGTCTCCAAAAAAACTTTACTACAGTTGAGGCATGATTCTCCAAAAACAAACTACTCTGGAAGTATAAAAAACTAAGATAATGTTGTTCGCAAACCCGCAGAATAAACATAAATCTTATCAAATGACTATAAATGACAACATGCAAGCTCCATTAAAACAGGTGCATGCATTTAAGTACCTAGGAGTCACTCTTAATAGCTCCCTTTCCTACACCCACCATGATGACCATGTTTTTAGGGTTGTCAATACTAGAATAGGCCTGTTATACAGACACCGGCATGGTATTAGAATGTGGTAAACTGGGTTAGGAACTGGTTGAGTGACAGAAGACAGAACGTCATGGTAAATGGTGCTCAATCTGAGTAAAGGAGGGTGACCAGCAAGGTGCCACAGGGATCAATCCTGGGCTTAGTCCTGTTTAATGTCTTCATAAGGGATATTGCAGAGAGGCTGGAAGGGAAGGTGTGTCTATTTGCATATCACACTAAGATCTGCTACAGGGTGGACAATCTGGAAAGCAGTGCAAACATGAGGAGGGACCTAGATAAACTGGAGTAATGGTCCAGAGTGTGGCACCAAAGACTCAATGCAAAAAAGTATAAAATCACACATTTGGGGTGCAAGAACCTAGGGGAGGATTACATGTTGGTTGTGGGGGGGAGAAACTGATGGTCACCAAACACAAAAGGGAGCTTGGGAATAATTATATTGGATGACCTGAGCTTGGCCAAACAATGTGCCAAAGCTGTGGGGAGAGCCAGTGGGATGCTGAGGTGCATAGGGAGAGGTATCACCAGCAGAAGGAAGGAGGTGGTGATGCCACTGTACTGATCATTAGTGAGGCCTCATTTGGAATACTGTGTCCAGTTCTGCTGGCCATATCTCCATAAGAACATAAACATTATGGAGGCAGTTCAAAGAAAAGCAACACAGATGGTGCAGGGCCTACACCAAAAGTCATATGAGGAGAGACTGGAAGACTTTAATATGTATACACTGGAGAAGAGAACAGACAGAGAAGATATGATAGAAACCTACAAATATCTAAATGGCATAAATAGGGGACCAGCGGGTAGCATCTTTTAGAAAAGGAGATGTCCAGGAAAGAGGGACATAAGGCTGGAAGGGGGATAGACTAAAATGTAGCATGAGGAAGCATTTCTTCACAGAAAGGGTAGTAGATGCATGGAATAGATGCCCAGAAGAGGTAGTTGGGGCAAACACAGTGAGAGTATTCAAGCATGCATTGGACAGGCTTAGGGGGAACCCTAGCAATGGGAATGAGGAGGTAAAGCTGTGATATCAAGTAGGGTCTTTCGCTTTTACATGAGGCAGGGAAAATGGGAAGGCTAGATGGGCCAAGCGGTCCTTATCTGCCATTAATTTCTATGTTTCTATGTATGACTTCTGATGCACTGATGCTCATAGTAAAGAGCTCAGTCCTCTCTATTATTGATTATGGGCTAGTAGTCGACGGAGCTGCTGCAGGCACAACCATTAAAAGAGTCAGGATGACTTTAAATACATCTAGTAGGTTAGTCTTAGGTGCACACAGACTAACACACTCATGAGACCCATACACCCAAATCAAGTGGCTAAACCTGCAGGGAGAGATAAATATCAGGTCTGTCTCATATGGCAAAAAGAAGCCTTGATTTAACCCTGACAGCCATACAAATCCTACTTAATCTAACAACCAACCCACACCAGAGAAGAGGTATGGTTAGAAACACTCTCCAAGTCCCTTTCTGCCACACCTCACAAGCACAACAATCCTTTGCCTATAGATCACCATACTGGCTCAATGACCTCCCTCTTGCCATAACCGAAGAACAAAAGCTATGACTATTTAAGAAAAAACTCCTACAGCACTTCACCTCTCTTAGTAGCTGTGACTGTCAATCTTAATCACCCAACCCTGCCGATTTCTGTCTACATCCCTTCTTGCACCTTTACCTAAACACCTGTCCCCACTTTTCCTTCAGCTGCACTTAACCACCCACCCACATACTACTTATTATTCCTACCCTTACCTCCTTCCCTCATCGCATACTACCTATCCTACTTACCCTTACTTCCCCTCCTCCCTCCCTTTTTAAGAAAGTCAAACCATGACTGCTTCCTCCTCTCATCCTCCTTGTCCATGCACATATCCCCTTCTACCTTACCCTACTATTCCCCCTCCCATTGCTCACTCCCAATCCTGCCTATGCTACCCCTAGCTCTCTCTCCTGCTTAACAAAGTCAATCACTTGACTGCTTCCTAATGTAAGCTAAATATGAATTGCTAATTGATGCATCATCCTCAACTGTATACTCAAATATTTTCTCACTGCCTGCATTTATACTGTGTTTTTTATGCCTGTAATTTGTACTTGTTATGATTTGGAATCTTTGTAAATGAGCATCTAGCTCAAAGGTGTTTCTCCAAGACAATAAATAAACAAACAAACAAGTAAATAAATATTATTTTGAAACTCTCCTAGTTTAAAACTAATCTCTGGTGTTTAAGATTTTTATACAGGGTTTAGCATCAACTAAAGAAGATTTAGTGTTATAGCTGTTAGTTTTAGTGTTACATTTGAAATAACTTATTTAATGTTATGTTGAATTGTCTTCTAGCTTACAACTAGTCTTGGGTGTCTGCAATTTTCATATAGGGTTTACTTCAAGCTAAATACAAAACAGTGATATTGTTGTTACTTTAAAAACTTTGTTTTAGTAGTAGGAAGGTAATTCAGATTTAATATTGGGTCAAGTTCATAGAAAACAATAAATAATATTTACTCCAAAATGAAACAGATGCAGTTAAGTTTTCCTTTTTAGGGCTGTAGGTAGGTGGAGCCTGCAGCCCTCTTGCATTAGCTCTAAAAATGGGCTACTGGATTCAGACTTCTTTTGGAGTTTACTAAGGATCCTTTCACGCCTTTGTCGCCCTCTAGTTTAACCTTTGCAGGGCCGCAGACTGAACATCTGTCCAGAGCTCAATCAAATAGATTCATTCTAGTTCTTTTGGCAGCCTAGGGATTAAGAAACAAATGCTGTGGACAATCAACTCTCCTCCCCCACCTTGTAGTGTTTCAGTGAGTACAAGAAACACATGTTTTCTTTTAACTCCAACTCGATAAACATAATTTATACTTACTCTGAGGTATTTCAGGAAACAGCAATAAATTGCAATAGAATGACAGACATGAAATGCATCACAATATCAGATTGCTGCTGAAGCGCACCATGCCATTTAAATCTGCTTTGCTATGTCACAGCTACTTTGCATAGCTCAAGAATTCCATACTGTGCAAATGGGCTTTTATTGCAATTTGTGCAAAATTTGAGTTTTTACAAGTAGATGGAGTCTGTAGTATAACAGAAATGAGTTATAACAACACCAAAGATTCAAATGCATGAAGCTCTGAAGCAACAACTCTGTGTTTAGAAGCATTTCTGTTCTGTTGCTGACTGTTTCTAAAATGCTCCATAATTTCAGAAATAACATGTGAGAGATGTGAATGTGGAGCACAGTTTAGTTAGTGTTTTACTTATTAGGTACTAAGGATTGAGAACAGGGGCTGGCAATTATAACAGAGAAATGCTTTCAATGCTGATTTGCTTGCTGCAGTTTGATTGCCACAGCTCATTTGTATACCTTGAGTAGTTCATATTGACAGAATTTGCATTGGTTATGTGTGCAAATGATATATTTTTAGAAACAGATTGTGTTTTTCTGCAGCAAGCAAATCATCATTGTAAAGCCCCCTTTGTCATAAGCATTGCCAGCTTAAGTTCTCATATGGCACTGCACACTAGACCTACTGAATTCAATGCACAGTTGGTAGTACACAACATAGTAAAACTAAACTGTGCATTTTTTATATGTATCCAGAATCAACAGGTTTTACTAATAAGGTACTAGTCTATACTGTACCTGTAAGTTGGCTGTAAGCAGGATCCCAAAAGTAAACGCTACACAATTGTATGAAAGCCATGATAAGCTGTGCTAACTAGGTGCAGATCACCACATGGATTGAACCAGCCTGACAGTACAGCACAAGTGGAAAAACAATGTTTGAATATAAAGAATGATTATTTCATAGAAATGAAACATTCAGTTGCCTGATTTTCATATATGGCCATGCAAAGGATCTACACCAGTAACCTACTCTGCTTCGTAAAATAGCATGTATCAAATCAATCAATGAAACAAATAAGAAACGGGTAAAACCAAAAGGCAAGAGAAGCTGTATGTGAGGTTCAAATTGCCACAAAAATATTACAAACCTTTTTTTCTTTTTACACACACAAGCATCTGCCAGTTTTGAAGTAAAAGTATAATCAACTGCCTCTGCAAGCAATCAAGATAATGAAATTGCAACTCAGATGCAAACTGAAACTGCATTTATTTACACAGACTGGTGGTGGTGGGGGGGGCTTTATGACAAACAGGCTTACATTTAATACTTTTGTAACAGTGGTAACAGTAATAACCCCTTATAAAAAGGGATATTAAGGAGTGTTTACAGTTTATGCTGCAGGTGTCATGATAGACAGGAAATAGTATGGCCAACAGGAATACTGTCAGTGCCATAACATTGTGTCTGTCCATCAGTAACATTCACAAACAATTGAAAGTATTTTTTTAAATGCCACCTGCATTCCCTGTAAATAAATATAATCAACTCCCAGGTCACACAATATTGAAGAAAGACAAATATTTCACACCGTTATTTAATGTGTGACTTCAGAGATTTGTTTACAGTGATTTTTTTTTTTGTAGCATGCATCGCGTTTGCAGTATGCCAGAATCAAACCCCTGTTGCTTCCCTATTCCCTATCACAATGCCTACAACCCTAACAACTATGCCACTTGAACAGTGCTGCCAGGATACTTTCACCTCGCAGCTTTATAGTTTTCCGTACCGAGCGGTGCATGAGTAGTCCTGCATGCTACTCTCGAGTAGCATGAGACTCTAATCCATCACATCACTTCCTCAGCAAGGTGTCTGCAATGACATCTGCAGCATAAACTGAAAGTGAGCCAATATTAATTCTAAAAGATATCCACAAGAATGTTTGTAGAGAGCAGTGATTCAAGCCTGCTCCAAACTGCCTGCATTTTTACAGAACTCCAAGTAAATTCACAACTCTTACTGTTTTTTTATATATATTTTTCTATAACTATTCCAAACACATTGCCCTTTCAAACATTTAACTATTGCCCTTATTATAACATAGAAACATAGAAACATAGAAGTTGACGGCAGATAAGGACCGCAAGGCCCATCCAGTCTGCCCATTTCTTTTTCTACCTTATAAATGTGCCATCGGCCTTTGCTCTGTCAGTGACCTATCTATTCATAGTCATTTGTATTGCTCCCTTATGCCTATCCCATGCCTGTTTGAAGCCCTGCACTGTATTCATAGCCACCACTTCTTGTGGTAAGCCATTCCATACATCCACCACCCTTTCTGTGAAAAAGAATTTCCTCACATTCCCCCTTAATCGGCCTCCCTCTAATCTCATGCTGTGTCCTCTTGTCCTGCTATTTTTCTTATATTTAAACATGTTAGACTCTTTCACCTTGTTTATGCCCTTAAGGTGTTTGAATGCCTCGATCATATCACCTCTCTCCCTCCTTTGCTCAAGGGTATACATATTGGAGCTCCATTAATCTGTCCTCATATGTCTTCAGTGCAGTCCCTGCACCATTTTGGTTGCCCTTCTCTGGACTGCCTCAGTTTGATTTAATGTCCTTGTGAGGTGTGGCCTCCAATACTGCCTTGATGCTCCCAGATGGGGCTAACCAATGTCTTGTACAGAGGATTATTACCTCCCTCTTACGACTTGTAAATACCCTACTAATACACCCTAACACCCCCCTAGCCTTACCTACTGCTTTAGAGGTCTGCTTGGATGATTTTAGGTCATCAGTGATGATGATGCCCAAGTCTCTTTCTTCCTTTGTGACTGCTAGCAACTCCCCTCCCAGCCTATAAGTGGCTTCAGGGTTTCTCTTCCCTATGTGCATGATTTTGCACTTCTTTGCATTAAATCCCAGTTGCCACTCTTCTGACCATTCTGCTAGTTTATCCAGATCTCTTCTCATTCTGCCCACCCCATCTGGCTCATCTACTCTTTTGCAGATCTTGGTGTCATCTGCAAACAGACAAACCCTTACCCTCTAGTCCATCTGCAAGGTCACTAATGAGATGTTGAATAGGACTGGCCCCAGGACTGATCCCTAGAGGTACCCACTTGTGACTTGCATCTCTTCTGACTGTACACCATTTACCACCACTCTCTGTTTTCTGCCAGTCAACCAGTTTGCCACCCAGTTGACCAACTTGACCCACCCAGGCCTACCCAGCTTATTTATCAATCTTCTATGTGGAACAGTGTCAAAAGCTTTGCTACCAAGTCAAGGTAGGCGACATCAACTCTCCCCTTGGTCCACCACTCTGGTTACCCAGTCAAAGAAATCTATGAGATTAGTTTGACAGGACCTTCTCTTGTAAACCCATGCTGTCTTGGATCCTGTGCCCCATGGATTCCAGGTGTTGCACTATCCTTTCCTTAAGGAGTGCCTCCATAATCTTGCCCACTACTGAGGTAAGACTGACCGGTCTGTAGTTCCCCGCCTCCTCCCCCGCTGCCACTCTTGTGGAGCGGGATCACATGAAGCCCTTCTCCAGTCTTCTGGGACCTCTCCTGTGCTCAGAGACTCACTAAACAATTCTGCTAATGGCTCTGCTAGTTCCTCCTTTAGCTCCTTAAGTACCCTGGGATGTATGCCATCAGGTCCCATTGCCTTATCCACTCTGAGCTTAGCAAGCTCTTGTAGGACCCTTTCTTTTGTGAAGGGAGTAGTGCTCACTTCCCTCCCCCCTGTGTCCATGATGCTGAGCTGTGGGCCCTGCCCTACCTTCTCTTCATTAAATACTGAGCAAAAGTATCTATTTAGGATAGATGCCTTTACAGGGTCCTCCTCCTCACATGCTCCCTTTTCTCCATTAAGCTTAGCAATACCCCCTCTGGACTTTCTCCTTTCACTAATGTATCTATAGAAAGTCTTGTCACCTTCTTTTACTGTTCGTGCTAGTGTTTCCTCAGTTTGGGACTTTGCCTGCCTTACTGCCTTCCCTGCTTCCCTTAGGGCAGTTTGGTATGCCTCCCTATCTTCATCCCGCTGTGTTCCCTTATATTTCCTGAAGCCAGCCCCTTTTGGCTCCTGACCTTTTCTGCTACTGTATTTGAGAACCAAAGTGGTTTCCTTCTTCTTTTGCACTTCCTTTTCTGTCTAACACAATGGGATGTTGCTTCCAAGTATTGCATCCTTAATGCTTGCCCACTTTGCCTGTACCCCCTCACCTGTGTTTCTTTTTGCCAGGGCTATCTTAACTCTGTTGGCCATCTTATCAAAGTCAGCTCTTCAGAGTCCCATATTTTTGCCTTGGAATGGGATGATTTAGATGTAGTGGCCAAATTGAACCATACCATGTGATGGTCACTGGCCCCAGGTGACCTTCTACCTGGAGATCTGTGATCCCTTCTTTGTTAGTCAGTACTAGATCTAGGATGGCCCTGTCTCTTGTGGGTTGCTGTACCAGTTGTTTGAGCCCTCCCTGCAGGGAATCCACTATGAGTCTAGTTCTGGCAGATGTTCCTGCTGGTATTGACCAATCTGTATCTGGCATGTTGAAGTCTCCCATTATCAGAACCTCCCCTTTAGCTGTCATGTTTTGTATATCTTCTAACAGTAATGTGTCTATGTCCTCCCTCTGGTCTGGGGGCCTGTAGACAACCCCAGTTCTTATGGCTGTCCCATTTCCTGTTTCCAGGGTGACCCACAGTTCTTCTGGCTCCTTATGTGTATTCTGAATTTCTGTAGCTTTGATATTTTCATTAACATACAGGGCCACCCCCCTTTACCACCTCGGGTCCTTCTGAACAATACATAGCCAGGTACTGAAGTCTCCCTAAGTGTGGTTACTGGTAAACCACGTCTCACTAATTGCTAACTATGTCCAGTTTAGCCTCTGACATTATTGCCTGCAGGTCTGGGATCTTATTTCCAGGCTGTGAGCATTTGTGTACATGATTTCCATTGGCCAGATTTTGGTGTGTTAGTTGTTGGGTGAAGTTTGGCATTACCCTGTGCATCGTATGGGGAGACAAACCTTTTTCTTACCTGGTGATGCAAATGAATAGCAAACACGCTGAATTCCTGTTTGACCACTAGCTGAGGGGGGAGGGGTGTTCTTCCCATTCGACATATGGGGTGCTGCACCCCTCTCCCCATTTGCTAGTTTAAATATTCTGCAAAGACGTCAAACTTCTGCCCCAATGCACTGACTCCCTCTTTAGTCAGATGCAGTCGATCAAATTTAAAGAACTTTCGCTCCCAGAACTGTTGCCAGTTCCCTACAAATCTGTGTCCTTTTCCTGGCACCAGTCTTTGAGCCATGTGTTTAGCTCCCTATCTCCCTTCTCTGACCTTCCATCCATCTGCTCCCCTCTCCCAGACTGGCAGGATCTCAGAGAAGGAGATGCCAGACAGAAATAGATGATAGTTTGTCACCCAGCCTAGTCAGGTGTTCCTTGGTCTCCACAACTGACCGGCTGGTGAGATCATTAGTCCCTAGTGTACTAGGACATCAATGTTTTCTCCTGCTTTGTGAACAATTTTAGCAATGCGGTCAGTGTCTCTCCATGCTGATGTACCTGGGAGACATCTGACCATCACACCTGGCTGGAGTTGGGTATCAACTCCCCGAATCATGGAGTCTCCTATGATCAGAAGTTTTTGGATTTCCTTTGCTTGTTTAGTTTTGGTTCCTGATTTGGGTGAGTTTTGTTGTGCTAGCTCCTGTGCGCAGTGTCCTGCTCTGCAGTGTCTTCTGCCTCTTTATTTGATTTCAGAGATAGAGGCAGATACCTGTTTTAGTGTTTATATGGTTTTGGAGGCAATGTGATGGAGGCAGAGGTGATGGGGCACCTGATTTGCTCCTCCTAACCACCTGCCAACCTCCTGGACCAACTACCCTCTGCAGGTTGAGGTTTTCTGTTGGATGCTGGGGAAATAGCGGGTGGTTCTTATAATGTATTTCCTCTTCAATATGAAATTTGAGGCGTGCAATCTCTGCCCATGCTGCCCGGAGCTGAGCCCTAAGATCTCCAAAGGCTCAGCATGTAGGACAGTGTCCTAAACTCCTGTAAGACTGTCCTTCTGAAAATTGTTCCACAGTACCTGCAGTTAATGAAATCCATTCCAAATAAGTTGCTGGGTTTGTAACCTAGTCAGAGTAATTAGAAGGAAAAAAAAGGAAAAAATGCAAGTAATGGTTCAATTGTGCTTTTGTAACTTGTTATAACAAGTTAAATTACTAGTGCCCTTAAATGAGATCACCTTGTGGAGGCCCCACTGATCTGCCCTTTCCTGCTCTGCCAGGAAATGTCCCACAACTGTGGTACCCTATAAAAGGGTGTAGTGTGGGGTGGTTGGGGATGGGGGTGGGAGGCTGGGCCCTTCCCTGCCTAAAAGAAGAACCACAGACGAAGAACAAGGAGAGTGAAGCAGAAACAATCAGTCAACAACAAATGCAGTAACCCTGAAAGCTTATCCTAATGTTAGATAAAACTGTAAAACCTGTAAAGCACCACCTGTAATAATTTCAGAAGAAGATATACCCTGTAAGAAACACTTTGCTCCAGAGAAAAATAAAGCAGTAACAGAAGATATACCTTGCAAAAGACAATTTGAATCAGAAGATTACAGCAGTAATCTGTTAGCACACACCTGTAGGCACACCTTGTAATAATGCAGAAGAAGGTATACCAGCAACAACAATTTGAATCAGAGAAAAAAATGAAGCAATTAAATGTTAGCAACAAACAGTAGCAATCCCTGTGAGTAGAAAATAAAAACACCACCACACAGTAAATCTGCTTAGCCAAACTAAGTCTTAATCCTTCTCCCTTGCTCTGGTAAGTTTCTCTACTCTGCCTTTCAAGCAGTCTTAGAAGGAAACACTTTCTTGCCAATGTAAGGATACAGCAGAACTCTCTCTCTCTCTCTCTCTCTGTTGCATTTTGCAAAGTTTTTCAGACTTCAGAATTACATAAAACAAATACTGTAAATATGTTTCAGTCTAGTTTGCAAACCCAGACACAATCTACATTGATATATCCTTGATGTTCAGTAGGCCGTGGAAAATATTGTGGGTTTTCTTTGTTGAACTTTAGTTCAAATAACATAAAACCTGAAGTTGTTCCATGTAGGTTGTTCATCCTTACAACTATGAAAAGATGAACTGCTGGATGTGGTTTGAACACCGCTCCTCCCCACCCCTCTCTTCTCTCTCCCTCCCCCATGTCTATTGTAATTCTGCTGCCTTGATAGCGGTGCAAGGTAGATGAGTGTTCTTTTTAGTTCAATGTTCACAAGAATTATAAGAATGACAGTGGTTTTATGTCAGAATCATTATTCATACATGCATTTCAATAAAATTCCATGTAACCCCAGGATACAGTTTTATTTGTCCTTGTATTGTACGGTATTAGTAAACAACCTGTTGTCTCTCAGAACATATCACCTCACAGAGCTATTGAATAATTCTGTGGAAAATCCACAATGTCATCAACAAAGCCACTAAAGACAGCTAAGGAGGCATTAGTTGATATGTTTACTTACACTGATGATCCAATACCCAGTGAAAGTAGCAGTGATTCAGAAACAGATACTAAGGTATTGTGGCCAGCTCTCAGTAATATAAAAATGCAGGACACAGAGAACAGAATCCCAGAAAAAAATGGTTTGGTGGTGGATTCAGTATCAAATGATGAACCTGACATTATTCCAAACTCCATATCCGTTGGTGAGTCAAATAAAATCATTGCAGAATTACACAGTAAAAATGAAAAGTGTAAATTGAGGCAAGTATCAATAAAGGAATGTAAATATCAAGGAGGGAAATCTTTGAAAAAAACTGTGATTTGAGTCAACAGTGGTTAAAATAATATGTATTCCTAATGTGACACATACAAGGAGTGGTAACAGAAATATGACCTCCCTCAAAAAAAAAACCTTTACTGTCTGTGTGTACATCATAGTGTAGCAGTAATGTAATTACATACAGATGAAATGGAAATTATACTAGGGCAAGCGGTCATCTTAAGAAAATTGATGAAACACAACTGAGTGTCACAAATTAGGAAAATCTGGGGAAAAAAACAATGTCAACCACTCAAGGCAAAATAAAAAGCAAAAATGCTAGGCTTATACTAAATTTCAAACAGTATATGACCAAGAAGAGTGCAATCAGAGTGATGAAGTCTATAGTCCAACTACAAAATGAAGTAACATGTGGTCTCAAAAGGGACAAGTAATAGAAAATCCTCTGAAGCGCAAATTGCAAATGTTGTCAGCAACCCACATGAAACTGAATGGTCACGCACAGTGACAGATACATGTATCAAGCCATTCTGTTTTCCAGTAGGTGTAGTTCACTGCTTTTCAGATGAAGTTACTGAATCTTGGGGAAGGAACGGTGCTTGGTTTCCACACTGTCTACATTGAGTTCTGGTGAATGGCAAGGGACTGCCAGAACTGGGGACTAAAGCCTTTTGTTTATTTACAGTATCAGGTACAGTGTGTAACTGGTCAACAGTAAGGGACTGGCACCACTGGAGACTGAAGCCCTCTATAAAGCCACAGGGGTAGATGCAGTGCAGAACAGATAGATAGATAGATAGATAGATAGATAGATAGATAGATAGATAGTTTATTGTTGACAAAATTGTCATTACAATATAAACAAACTATAAAACACACCATACAAGATATAAAAATGACATAATACATTAACACATACATTACTTTTTTTTAAATTAAGTCAGTTTTATTGAGGTTTCAAGTTATACACAATAAATCACATGCAGTACAAAACTAGACTACACATACTTCCATACATATACACACATACCCCCCCAAGCCCTGCCCCAGGCTACTCCCCCTCCTCCCCTGTTGGCATCAAGTGCTGCTGTTATGTAAAGGAGTACATGGACTTTCCAGAACCTGCTGTAAGAGCAGGTTACATACTATACAGGGTGTGCAGTTTTTCCCCAAGTCTTCTTATTTTGGGGCAGGTGATTATGCAAGCTGACTATCATGTGTTCGGTTCTTAAGTTGGCCAAGAGTTCTTGCAACCATTCCATGTATGAAATAGCCTCTGCATCTTGCCAATGACTCAACACTAATTTTTTAAGTGATAAGGCTATCATGGCCATATACAATCTTCATTGGATTACATTCACCCCAGCATAATCTCCTACCAGACATATTTCTGGTGTAAATAGTTCCTTTATGCCCAACAGCGGGTCATCCTTTTGCTTAATTGTTGACCATAATGAAGCCATGCTGGAACATTCCCAGAATATATGGAGGAGAGTGCCCCCTGCTTGCTTGCATCTTGTGCATAGTGGGGATGGCACTACCCATTTTGTGGAGTTTGATTGGGATCAGATATATATTATTTAATATTTGGAACTGCATGATCCTCAACTGGTCTTGTGTGATATAGGAGTAGTAGTTCCTTCATATCCTACCCCAGTCTATTTCTCATTGAGGAAATTGAGAGGACCAGTAGCCAGAAGCTCCATCCATGGAGGGGAAAGACTTGTCATAAAGACTGGCATATGGTTTGCACTCTAAATGGGGCAACACAGCTAATGTAGTGAGTTTATCACATTTCCAGTCCCTACCTCTTCCGGAGATAGTTTCCATTTTTTTATTTTAGTTTTTGTTGACCGGGTAAGTGCACTAGACAAATCTTGCCTATTTTCAGGCACAACCCAGAGGAGGGGGATACAGATGAATGGCAACTGACCTTGAACCAGATTAAGCTATTGGTGGTATTTTTTAGTGAATGAGGGAAATTTGGCCAGGACACCAGGGAAATTCCCCTACTGCTCGGCCAGTAGGGGGACAGGTTGTTGCTGGACAGCAGGTCAGTTGGAGACCTGCATGCAAGGAGGATGGAGGTGGAGGAGCAAGCGGGGCAGCGAGGGCTGCAAATGAACCTATGATTCTGCAGAACAACAGAGAATACAGCAGAAATGAGGAGGGTGAAGAAAAGACCAATTTATTTCAACGGAGGATTTAACGATGTTTCTAATGAATGTACAGTATTAGAGTCAACGGAGCTTCGTACGGAGGTGAGACAATTAAAGGATAAACTAGAAACATTACAGTATGAGCAGAGGAAAGTAGCAGAGAGTTAAAAAGCATTGGCAAGCAACAAACGGAGCGATTACAGAATCAAACAATGGAATAGATCGGGTACAAGTCCTGTGTACTACGAGTCTCAAACAATCCTTGCGTGGTGTCAGCAGTGAGAAAATGAAGGATGACCTTCTGGCAGATAAGGTGACCAAAATGAGAGATGGTTTGCATGATGTACCTTCATGGACAGTCGAACTGGAGACCGAGAGGGTAAACAGGAACGATGTACAGCATGTATTGCAGGTGCACAAGGATGTTGTAACAAGAAAGAAAGGAAGTGAGACAGGGGACGGCTTTTCGGGACGGACAGGGAAGTCCTGTATTAAGTTCAAGGGGTTTTGTATTTCAGCCTGAAAACAATATGGAAAAACGGACTATGGAGCAGGAGAAACACTGCATCTATCAAACGGTGCCAGGAATACAGACTGGGGTAATGGACTTTTCATTCACCAAACGACTGGTGGATAAGGTAGGGGAAGAAGGAAAGGAAAAAAGAATGGCATTGACTTTTGCAAAACGTAACTTGATACTGCCTATAGTGGGAACGGAGGGACAGTTAATTACTGACCAGCAAGGGGAAAAAGAAACAGTAATAGACAATATTTGTACTGCACCTATTTCTACTGATAACTGGTCCCCACAGAAAGCGTTAAGTGAAGCAGGTTGGACATTGGATAATGGATCGTGGAAACCCACGCCTGACTGGGACCCAAAATTAAATTTTTCCCAAAATGAACCTACTTGGAAACCTAAGATACAAGAAGCTGGTAATCCACAAGGGTGGGAAAAGAGGATAAATGGGAATGAGGGAGGAACCCCTATGGAGAGTTTAATCTCGGGGGAAAAGGAACCTTCAATGCCTAGGGCACAAGCACAAGGGGAGGCACAGGACCGTAGAGAACTCAGTGGGGATAAGCCATTGATGTCGGAATTGTTTTCTAAAATTAAACAGGACACTGCACCTTGTAGAAATGCGGTACGCATTAGGTATAAAGGAGGTTTAGAGGTTCGACGAGACAGGCAGTATGTGGGAAAAAGTTTATTAAAGGAGTCTTTACATTTTTCACCTAGAGAGGTATTTGCACTTATTAATATTTCCGGAGAGGATAATTTCGATGTGAGTTTTGTTCTAATTATGCTCTTGATATGTTTTGGGAAAGATATACACAAGTTAAGTTTTCTTCCTTGTGGACTCCATTTATGGTAATACCTTTAACAAAGCCTTTAATTAAATACGTCACTGTTATGTTTAGAAACGAGGGGGTATATTGACGATATTATCTACTGGCTAGGCCAAAATGTGAAATTCAAAGTGACCCTGAAGCAATACTGGTCAGAGCAATTCTGGACAGGGGTTGGTGTTTCGTCAGGTAGAAGGCAGACAGAGCGGGCGGTGAGCATTCCGAATTCCTTTTTATTAGGGAGGGATGAGGGTGTGTTTCTATGTGGGACAACCACGTGCCTGCTATAAATGTGGGGCGAGGACGCATTTATCAAGTTCATGTGACAAACCTAGATGTGAAAACTGCGGAGAAGTGGGGCATAGTACTTTCCAGTGTGTTAGCTCCACAAAGTGTGATTTGTGTGAAGAGGCAGGACATGTATTTGCTGATTGTACATGGGCGGCAAAAAATAAAGGTTGTTGTGGGAGTCCAGATCTATTAATTCAGAAAGCACAGGATTTGATAATAGGAAAAACCTTGGTTGGTTCCAAACAGCCTACGGTAGACATAACCACAGGGGATATACCAAATGGGCAAGGGACAGATGTAACTGGGAAGTAGCGATCAAAATGACACTTCAAACCTAGATACAGGAGAAACTTTGGTACAAGAAAGACAACAACCACAGGAGACCTTTTGGACTCCAGTAGTAGCTGCTGTCAGACGATCCTCACAAAATGTTAAAAATCTTTCTTAACAGCCGATTTTGGAAGTGGAAACCAGTAATTCCTTTGCCTTACTGACCAGTCAATGAGGAGAATCAGATATGGATGGCCTCAGGATGATTCCCAGTTGATAACAGACAGTCCACCTCCTCAATAGGCTTGCAAGAGGATTATAAAGGAAAGAAAAAGAAAAGGAGGAAAAAAAGATAGGTGAAGGTAGACTTTGAATAGGAATGCTGCAATTTAGATTAGGTTCAGTGAATGTACATAGCATATTGAATTATAAGAGACGCAGATTATTTATGATTCAATTCATGCCATGCAAGTTAGATGTATGTTTAATACAAGAAACTTGGATATATAATATGTCACAAGTTAGGTGTTTTCAGTAAGAATGGTGCTGGGGACCGTCCTATTGGTCCTGTGGCGGCAGTCAGCAGATGGCATAGGTTTTTATTTCATTCCTATGATTTTTCTTTAATTAGGTTGATAGATTTGATACCAGGATGGTTGATGATCTTAGATGGAGGTGGAAGGCAGGTCATGTAGGTTTATTAATGTATACGGTCTGGCTTAAAGCAGAAAGGGTTGCACTTTGTAATATGTTACAACCCTATTTATTGACTTCACTGAGGTGTTTTTGTGGATTTTAATTGTACTTTATTAGATATTGAGAATCCAACTAAAGAGAAAAATAAAAGATTTATTGTGATACTAGGGCACTTTCTAAAATGATCCATTCTCTGCAGGTTTAATTAATGGTAGTAGTAAACAGAGATCAAGGCCAAGTTTCGTACAAAAGGAATCGATTTACTTCTTGCTATAGATTATATTTTTCTATCCAGACAAATTTCCTTTACATTTCAAACATGCCGTGTCTTTTCTCTGATCATTTGCTATTGCTTTGTAATGTTTCTCCTTCCGTGATCTGAGAAAGCAGAAAGCAAGATGGAAATTGAACCTTTATTATTGACCCCTCAAAGAAATATTGAAAAAATTCAGTTGTTGTTAACAGCACGATTATCAGTAGAATTTTATACAGCTCAAAGAGTGAATGGTGGAAGGATTCTAAGGATGACATTTGTCATCTATTACAACAACAAGGAAAAGCAAAGGCAAATAATGATTTTACACTATTTAAAGTTAAGACAGCAATTATATAATTTATTTTCAACAGCCAATATTTCCTTAATGGAATATGATTCACAGATCAGGTTAGTAAAGCTCAGCTTTGAAAGTTCAGTATAATAGAGCCAGAACTCTAAATGCACATTTACGTTATGGGATCAAGAAACAGTTAGAGAGATCCATGCTGCTTTAAAATTATACACAATACACATTTAACTATTAATCTCAAATAAGATGGGACTGTTAGGTAAGATCAGCAGTCAATTTCTTTAATTATTAAACAATTATTTCTGGAATATATACATCAGCTAGGCCCCCAACTGTGCAGAACATTAAGGACTTTCTAGACCAGATTCAAATTGCAGACCATGGGATAGAGAGTCCTCCAGAGATTCTTGAGCCAATTCGATGCAGGAAATAATTGAAAGCCATTTCAAATACAAACACAGGAACTTCCCAGGATTGATGGCTTAACATCAGAACATATAAAGCCTTTCAATAGAATTTTCTAAATGTTTGGTTATTGTATTTAATGCATTTCTGGATAGCCCTGACTTTCAAGCTGGTGTTGCAGAGGGTTGCTGATTTTTATATAAATCAAGTGATAAATTTGACTTAAAAAATGGAGACCGATTACACTTGTGAATGTAGATTATAAATTATTTATGAAGAATTTTGAATGAGATTAAAACAATTAGCAGTAAGAGTACTTTCCCATATCAGTTTTGTGGATTGCCTGGGAAAACATACACCAAGCCCATATGGTTTTAAGAGATATAGTGGAGTTGGCAAAGGCAAAAATATAAGGATGTATTGTCTCTGTTGACCAAATGAAGGCCTTTGATAGAGTATATCAACCTTTTTATTTGAATCCCTATGAAGTATGGAGTTCCGAAGGTTTTATACATTATAAAAAGAACTTTATGATTCAGAATGCTCACATCCAAGTAATACAACAGGAGATCACAAGGAAGGATTTCATATTCCACTGGAGTAAAACAAAGATTGATCCCATTAAACCCCTATATGCATTTACGATTGATTCACTAATTAGATATTAACAACACAACACCACGGTGGGCTGGAATTGAGTTGACTATTGATGTGGATAAGTGGTATATATGTTTATGCTGATGATTTGTGTGTATTTTTTTCTGATAATTCTACAAGTAAAGTTCTTTTTAGATTACATGGAAAGAATATGTAGTATTGGCAAATTCAGCTATTAACAAAACAAAAAGTAAAGGAGTATTTATTGGAACCAATGACATAGCTGAGGTAATAGTACAAGGTCTTCGTATTTCCTGTGATCCAATTAAACTATTGGGTTTATTTTATGGACCAAATAATACACCAGAATTTAATTGGATGACAATATTAAAGTCTATTGATCTTAAAATTAGTATTTGGAAACATTGGAAACTGGATAAAATTAAAAGGATTGCGATTATTAAACAATTTATTGTTCCAAAGTTACTATATACAGCATTAATTTTCCCTTTGCCTCGTTCTTGGAAACCAGACTATATAGTCTATTTTCCAGATGTTGTGGGGTAGTAAGCTTAACCCGATTAAGAGACACTTACCATACTTGGAAAAACAGAAAGGCGGACAAGGAATGATAGATCCAGTTGTTTTGCTACTCTATTTATTTCAACCAATAGGAAATTAGGATGAGGGCAAACATAGGAATCATTGGATTATTACATAGACAAATTATGGGAAGATATTATACTCTTTGGAACAATAGACCACAAAACCGATACCGACACTATTACTTCCAGTATATTTCATTTCAATTGCAAAAAAATTGTTTAAATGGGGTTAAACTGCAGGTGGTCAAAAGTTAATTCAGTTGTAGCTATATAAATCTGTCTTTACTTCAGTTATATCCAAGGAACAGAGTTTAAGAACTGTCATAAGATTATAGGAAGGAGGGTTTTAAGTAAATTAAATAACCTAAGACTACCTTACTTATATGGGGACATATTATGGCTTACGGTATGGTCGAATTGGTGTTAGAGAGAGAATGCCAAGATAAACCTTTACAGGAACGAAACTGTCCATTTTAGAGCGTATAGCACAAGAAGAAACAGTTCAACATTTTCTTTTGAATGTTCTTATGCTAATAACCTATGGAAGTTTTAGTAACTCGATGGGATATGAAATGGTTAGAATGTATGGATTATGAGATATTAGTACTGGTCATGTTCCTCAATTTGGTTATTATACCATAAAGATGCTTTTACAAATTTTTGGTAGCACATTGGTATATTATTTGTGGCAAGCTAGATGCCATGGGTACTCTATCAAAGATTAATGCCTTATGACACGGTTCAGAGACTAATACATGGGATATGTTCAGGATTTATACTTATGATATTACATTTTTCTTCCAAAAAAGTGAGAGAATGGTGGAAGGGTTTTCAAAATTCATTAAATACAAATGAGAATTTTGAAAACATTATGGATATTGAAATGTTAATTTGAGAGTTTAGTATTTTTACAGGTGCGTTATATTGAGTTTCTAATTTCGGATTTAACCTTTTGTTAATGTATATTATGTCTTTATTAAAAAAGAGAGAGAAATGGGAAGGGAACATTACTAATATTATTGTAATGAATATAGGTTAATGTTAATTGCAGATCAAATTTATAGTAGTATGAAGTAATATTATGGATATTGTGGTGATTTTCCTTTGTCTGTATGTATATATATGATTAATGTTGTACATTTCTCATATTATGTAACTGTGCCTTTGATATTGTTTGATGTTACTTTAATAATATATTCCCCTACTCTTTTCGATAGGTGCCATGGGATCTTTAACATCCACCTGAACTACCACCAATCCAAGCAGATGGGACCTCGGTTTAACGTCTCATCCAAAAGACAGCACCTCAGAAGTGCAGCACCCCTCTCATGGTGCACTATAGTGTCAGTACTGGGATATTAACCCAAGTGCCAGATGTGGGAACTGAACCCACAGCCCTCTGATCTCCCGGCCTCAGAGGCGAGTGTGCTACCTACTGAGCCATTGACACTGCATTTGGTCAACAACATGTGCTCTTTCTATGTTATAGAATCTCATAATGTCCTCTGTGTGAAGTGTGACAAACCCCTCTTGTAAAAAAGTCATTAGGACTTGTGTCCTCTAGATGTGGAATCCATTGTACTTGTAATGTCTTACCTCCAATCTTAAAGTTGAGGTTCTTCATTTCATTTTCATTTTTATTAAATGGGTTAGACCATTGAGAAAAACTCATTTAAAATGGTTACCCATGATTAAGCAACAAATAGTTACAACAATAACTTACAATGAATAATACAGAAAGAGATACAGTACATAACACAATAAAATACCATACAATTGCATACAACAATTATATTACTTCAACCAATTAGCCACAACAAGCCTCAGTTTGAGCTAAAAGTGATTCCAAGAACCAAGTTTTAACAACCTTTCATGAAGGACTTTTGCTATTATACAAACAAAATTTCAAGGGCATCATATTCCAGAATTTAGGAACTTAGCTGGCTGAAAAACAAATCAGAATGTTTAGTTTTTGTTCTAGGTATTACCATCTCTTGATAGGCTGCATTCCTTAAGGCGGGATTAACATCCCTAAATTTTAACCTTTCAGCCAGATAGTCTGGAATCATAGCTGTAATACTTTTTTTTATTTATTTATTAAGCTTTTGTTGACCGGGTAAGTGCACTAGACAAATCCTGCCTATTTTCAGGCACGACCTGGGGAAGGGGGATACAGATGAATGCCAACTGACCTTGAACCAGATTAAGCTGTTGAATTTTAAATGCCAAAATATATTTATGAAGTTGCTTTCTCTCTGACAGAGATATCCATCCTAATTTGTGATACATCAAGCAGTGGTGGCTATCTCTAGGACACTGTAAAATCAATCTTGCCAGGCGATTATAGAGTACATCTAATTTATGTAATTTTCCATAGTAAGAATAGTCATAAAGTACATCTCCATAGTCAAATAGAGGCAAAATCTGTGATTCAACAATTTTCTTTATCATATATCCACCCAAACAATTTTTATTTTGATAAAGTAAACCCACCATTTTCCCCAGTAATCTAGCTAACTCATCAACATGTGAATTGCCAGTAGCCGAGGAGTCCATCCAGTATCCTAAGTACTTATAAGTCATCACTTGATCTAATTTTGTCCCCTCAGCACCAAACACTGATAATTCAGTGCAAGTTTTATGTTTCATAGTAGAACCAAATATTATACATTTTGCCTTACTTACATTCATTTTAAGTTTCCCCTGTGTCAAATATCCATATAATCTATCATAACTTAACTGTAATTTTACTTGAATTTTTATCCATAGAAGAAGCCGAAGTGTAAACTATTGTATCATCTGCATACAATTGGTTAGGCACATTATTCACATGGCATCCAAGCTCTTTCAAATGTAATACATATTCACATACATATGTATCTACGGGTTCAGGGAAGGATGAGGTTACCTGGCACAAGAGACCTAGGTTTGGCTACTCTGCACAGGGGCACCCAAGTAAATCCATTTACAGGAAGCAATAACTGTAATGTCCAGAACCAGAATTGGGATTTTTCAGTGTGGCTTTATTTATTAACTAACGGAACATAAACAAAGCACTGCATGGTCCCTCAAAGGGCTACGTTACTGTATGTGCAGATTAGAGGTTAAACACAGCGGTCCATTTGAGGAATGAACACAGTACTACAGTTGTCTGGCTTTGGACCCACCATTCACTCAGCCCAGACTTTGCATGCGCATTGGATACATAACCTGACTGGCCCGGCTCCCCTGCCGGCGACTTGACTGACAGTCCACTTGAAGAATGAACCCAAACTTTACTTGGAAAGACATCCCATCAAACAAGGAGACTCCCAAACTGTGGCTCCTCACACAACTTAGAGTCTGCGACTCCTAGAGAGAGAGATTTGATTTCGTACTTCCAATCGAACTCCCATCACACAAGGAGACTCCCATCCAACAAGGAGTAATTTTCCCATCCTGTGACTCCCCACACTACTTAGAGTCTGTGACTTCTAGAGAGATTTTCAAGTTGCGACCCACGTCTGGGTACCCACCCCACCACTGGCCAAGTGCATGAGGCAAGTAGCAAAAACACAGAAGAAATCCGTAGAGGTGGACCTGGTTACTAAAGATGGGGTTTCCCACCTGGAGCTCCCCAGCCCATACCCGGCCATTTCTCTGGATACACACAGAAAACTGTGACTTTAAATGTAGATCTTTTCACGGTGGATGACCTGAAGCACCCCTCCACAGCATTACTTGAAATCAATAACACTTTAGTGTTTGACTGCTCCATTTGTTCATCCTAGTAGACATAGTCCTCCCAAATAGCAGTCCACATTACTTCCCAACTAAGAAGAAAAACATTTGCTTTGCCCCTTCAAATGGAGCCAAACACTCACCCATTCATTGCAGGTGCCCCAGGTGAAGTAACCACTTTCTTTGCTGTTATACACGAACAGACTGAACAAAACCAGGCAGCTTCCTTTCCAAGGTGGGCAAAGGGGTGCCCTGGAACCCACAGAGAACTTTCCTCCCCCATGAGAGGAAGGGGGACATGTGATACTGGGGAGCAGTCTCCACCACTTTAAAAAGGTAAATTACAGGAACACTTCCTTTTCTGAAGTGAGAGATCACACTGAAGACTAATGCTTCCTTCTTGCTTAAGGACAAACGGAAGACTCCTTTGAATTTCCCAAAGTTGTAAACTTCCTTCCCTGAGCTGGAGATTCCAATGTGGCCCACGCAGCTGCGACAGTTCTATAGTGATGTCATCTCTCAAGTCTCAGCTGTGACTGAGGACAGAGTGAGACAGTGTGAAACCCATTTAACTGGAGTTTCACAAGTTGCCTTCCCTGCCTACCACTAGGTCTTACTGGGATTCTAGTAACCCCGGGTAACAAGGGGGTTACACAAATAAATCAAAAAGAGTAAGGGTGCAAGCATTGATCCTTGAGGGACCCCTCAGACTATTAGCAAAAGCATTGAGACAGCCTTATTAACAATAGTTGACTGCATCTTTCTCTCTAAATGAGAGTTAAGCCACTTTAGGGCACCACCCGATAGCCCAATGTCCCTCAAACTCAAAAGAAGATTTTGATGGTCCACCATGTCAAAGGTCTTGGAGAGGTCAACAAAGATGGCACCAGTCAAATTACCCTTGTCCATAGTTTTGTTGACATCATCCAAGACCTTCGACACGGTGCATATTGTATCATATGATTTAAGAAAACCTGACTGATATTTATCAAATAAATCCTTCTAATTCAAAAAATCAGTCAATTGTTTAGCCATAGATCTTTCCAGCAACTTGGAAACATGGGACAGAAGTGAAATTGGTGGGTAATTATTGAACTGATCCCAGCTCCCTCCCTTAGAGATCCGGCCAACCCTAGCCATTTTCCAATTCGAGGGCATTACTCCCTCAATAATAGACCAATTATACAAATAAATGAGAGGAGCAGCTATCTGTAAAGCTGAGATTTTTAATGGATAGGGGGTTTATCCATCAGGGCCACCACTCTCTGTTGTCTTTAGATCCAACAAGGCCTCGACAACCTCATATTCCTCCAACTTTTTAAATAAGAACAAATCAGGTGAATCTAATAGGAGCAGGGAATAATTACTAATATTACAAGGGTCGGGACCACCAAAGAAGTTCCCAGAGTTCACAAAATAGTCATTAAGCCCATCTGCAAGAGACTCCTTCCCTACATAACCTGGGATATCAATTTTACAGTTGTCATCCTGTTTATGGTGACCATTTATCTCTTTAATTATATCTCAAAATGTTTTAGCATTCCCATCAGAGTTATCTAATTTAGTATTATAGTATGTTCTTTTACTTTTTTAACAGCAGTTACATACGAATTCCTGAGACTTCTATAATATTGCCAATCCCTTTGTGAGTTTGAATTATGCGCCTTTACCCAAGCCTGACCCTTTTGCCTTTTTAACTTTCTCAATGCTGATGAGTACCATGGAGCAGAAGATTGTTTTATTTTGCTTATTTTCATTGGCATATGGTGATCTATAACCTGCATCAGCTCTGTAAGAAAATAATTCCAGGCCAGATCAATTTCAGGGATCATAACCATTCTATCCCGGTTTATTCTATCTAGATCTTCCGATAAAGGCAAAATAGTCAAACTTCTTAGTAGCTCTATAGGAAATAAGCCTAGGTTGCTTTGGCAAGAAAGGTTTACCTCTAACACAATATATAACATTGTGATCACTATCTAGATCTTCTAATACCCCCTGCATTTAAATAGTGAAAGGGAGCATTTGTCAAAATTAAATCTAGCAAGGTTGATTCAGCTGGATTTTCAATGATGTTAACATGAGTGGGATCTTTTATAAGTTGTTCCAGGCCCAAGGAGAGTGCCATACTTTTCATTACTCCAGTATCAGCTGGATGCAGCCAATTGTCATTAAGGTCTCCCATAAGTAGAATTTCATGAATATCAATAAAGGAAGAGAGTATATCTGTAAACTGTTGCATCCTACTTTTTAACTTCTTGGGGGGACGGTAGGGTCCTATGAGTAATATTGATTTTCCCACTGGAAATGTAATTTCAAGTGCTAAATGCTCACACGTGTCTGCACTTACATCCGAATAAATTCAATTTATGGAGTACTTATCCAAAGCATAGATTAAAACCCCTCCTCCCATTTTATTCCTATCTGCCCTATACACATTATACCCACTAATCATGATGGCCCCATCTTCCACCTTATCACTTAACCATGTTTCAATATATATCATAAAATCAGGATGATTTTCATTTGCAAAGTCCCTCAACAGATTTATTTTAGGCACAAAGCTCCTGATATTAGAATGTGTAAAAATACCCTTGCCAAAATCGTGTCTATTCTCAGGGCCTGGATTGGGATTAATATCCCCACACTGTAAAAGACACAAAGTCAGGAAAATTAACTCAACCATTTTCCCTTTTAGCCCTATCTTCCCAAAGTCACATAGCTTTAAGAGAAATAAATCCAAATTTGAAGAATTTCTTAGACATAAATGCACCTGTTTTCTAACCAAGTCTAAAAGGAAATATAAAGGCAAATAGTAGACAGCTTCACATCCCCTAGAGAGTGGCACTGTTTTACAACCATAATCCAGGGAATAAGGCCAAGAATCAAGGTAATAGTTAACTACAGGGAAGGTCAAGCAAAGATCTTTCTGATCCCCCTCCCCAGCACCCAAAGAATGCAGATTCAATACACCAAACAGACTGAAAATGCAAAGTGTCTCTAAACAATAAACATTACTCTGCATACGATTTAAAAACATTCTGTCATCCAGTTTAAAAGGTCTAACCCTCCAATAGTAATATAAAATCGATTAAATTACCTATATAGTACCTGCCTGCTTTTACTTCAGTTTTCTACCAAACACCAGTTTAGCTCATATATATTTTATTCCTTAGCTGTACCTTGTAAACTTAAACTTTTGTAAAATATTTTTATCAAGTGGAGCAGCCACTCACACTCATGCCACACGCTCGCACTGTGCGGCAAGCATTTAGATTTAAAGGGACAGTTGTCCCCGCCTCTTGAGGGAACCCCGCACTTGATTGGCTCACTGCCGAGCCCCCTTGACTTTGGTATAGTCAAATACCTTGGGCACGATGAATTTAAGCAGGCAGAAAACTCCTAATTTAACAGCAAGCACTGGTACAGTTACTAAGAAAGTGCACACAAGTCCCAGAAATATTGCATAGAGAAAGCTTAGAAAGTACTTTACATTTCAGTATTTCAGCCGATCATCAGGCAGTTCAGCATGTGGTCAACTTCAGTTCAGTTTAATAAAGCTGATGGGGACTGCAGATGGCACAGCAATATAGATCTTATTAAGCCTCCAGCACGCCACACTCAGAGCAGATGGTAAAACGCTAGCCATTTTCTGCTGTGCAGTGAGCATTTATATTTAAAGGGAGAGTTGTCCCCGTCTCTTGAGGCAACCCCACACTTGATTGTCTCACAGCTGAGCCCCCTTCACCGCGGTATAGTCAAATGCCTCAGACATGATGAATTTAAGCAGGCAGCAAACTCCTAATTTAACAGCAAACACTAGTACAGTTACTGAGGGACTGGAGATGGCACACCAATATAGACCTTATTAAGCCTCCATAAGTGACAGTTTTGGTTCACTGTTATGTTTATATTTCAAAAAGGAGCAGAGTTGAGTGAGAATCCTTACTGACTCCAAGATCAAAGAATTATTCAAACCCATGGGTAGGTCTTTTGGATTAATGTGCAATAGGGCATTGGAGATACTCCTGTTGAGTTAATTAATTCTTGCTCTACTGTGAGCCATATGGTCATGTATGGAAATGTATTCAAGTCATCTGGCCCTACAAGCCAGCATAGATATTTACTTGCCTGACTGGCCCAGTAATACAGTCCAAAATGCGGCAACCTCAGCCCTCTCCATGTCTTGGGAGCTGCCATCTTATGATATGCTCTTCTTGGAGGCTTACTCTGCCATGTAAAGCCTGTAATGATTGAATATACTTTTTCAAACCATTTAAGGGGTAGCCATAAGTTTAGTAGATTAAGCAGGTAAAATATTCTTGGTAAAACATTCATTTTAACCAAACTAACATAGCCCCATAGAAATAGAGGTAGGTCCTTCCACCAGACCAGATCTTATTGGACCACCTGCAATAGGGAGTCTCAATTGCGCTGTCTCATCCTAAGGTCACTCCCAGCCAGCTTGATGCCCAAGTACTGAAGACTGTTTGGGGAACATTGTATTCCACCTGCCACTGTCTTATTTTTGAGGGTTATAATATTTAAGGGGAAAGCTTGGGTTTTGTCCAAGTTAAATTTGTAATTAGAGAGCAGGCTATATTCTCTGATAGTCTCCAATGTGGCCGAGATAAAGGTTTTCTGTTGAGAGAGGTGTAACAGGATATCATCTGAATACCCAGATAGTTTCATTTCCTGTGTTCCTAGCTTTATACCTTGTATCCTTGGGTTCTCTTTCAGCTTAAGAATCAGGGGCTCCAGACATATATTAAACAATAGCAGTGATAATGGGCAGCCCTGTCTCGTGCCTGAGTATAATGGAAAGGTGGAAGAAAAGACCCTGTTGTAGTATATTCGGGCACACAGGCTCTTATACAGAGCACTTATCCATTGAATAAACTGAAAGGGAAATCCAAACTATACAACATCTTAAATAGGAACTGCCACTTGAACCAGTCAAAAGCTTTCTCCACATCCAAGGACATCAGCACAGCTGAAGAATTGGAGTCCCTGGACACTGAGGAAATGTGGGTCAATTTATGTAGATGATCTGAGGAGGACATTCCTGCCATAAAGCCTTCCTGTTCTTCTCCAATTAATGAGGGGAATACCCTGCCCAGTCTGTTCACCAGTAGTTTAGCTAATATTTTGATATAATTTAGCAGCGAAATCAGTCTATAACTGGTAATGCGGTCCTCTTCCTTCCCTGGTTTATGTATTATGACTATCAAAACTTCTAGCAATTGTTGATCAATGGGGTCAGATGAGAGGATACAATGGAACAACTTGTTTAACCAAGGTGTTAATTGATCATCAAATATCTTATAAAAAGTAAGAGAAAACCCATCTGGGCCTGGGGCTTTGTCTAAAGGCAGCTTATTAATATCCATCTGAATATTGGCCTCTGTGAAAGGGTATATCAAGTTTTCTTTATCGTTTGTTTTTAAGGTTGGCAACGGTATAGTACCCAGATAGTCATCTACTGCTTGGGTGTCTGGCAGTTTGGATGTTTGGCTATACAGTCTATGATAGTAGTACTCGAATTCAGATACAATTTTCTTTTGGGTGACTTTAAAAGACTCATCAATCAAAGACTGAATGGTCTTGATAATTCTGAAGGCTTCCTGGAGCTGAAGCCTTAGGGCCAGAAGGTAACCTACCTTCTCTCCCTGATCTATATAATTTGATCAGGTTTTCAATGTGGCAAATTTAGCTTTCTAATGTTAAATCTTGCTGTATTGATCTAGAAGCTTAATGAGTTTTTGCCTGTCCTCTTCTCTGGTGTTTGGTGAGAGGTGTAGTACCAATTGTCTTATTTGGGATAAGATTTCTAGGGCCTTTTTCTCCTGTTTGAGCCTCCTGGTGGATGCCAGGCATATTAATTCACCCCTGACATAGCATTTCAAGGCCCACCACTCCATATCAATTCTACCCGTGGAATTTAGATTGCTAGAGGTGTACCGTTCTATCGATTCAGCTACCTGCTTGATTACCCAGTCCTCTTTAAACATGTTTTTTGTTGTTGTACTTTTTTCCTGGCTGTGGTCCAGTTGGCTCACTCCTCTGATCATTCCCCTCTGACTGCCATCGGCCTGCACTCCTTACAGGCCTTCACCTTGATTTTCCCCCACAGTTTACCTCCATGGTGGGGAGGTGAGGGATCCTCTAATCCCTGCCTAACACAGACCCAGAACAGGTCATGGCCCAACAAATGGTGCGTGCCAGCAGATGGCCCATCAAACCGCATTTACCTGAAGCCACATTTTTCCCTATTTTTCTCCCCATGTAGCTTAGCGGCACACGTTTTAAGTGTGACGGTGTCCATGCACACTCCCTGCATGCTCACATCAGGCATCTGTCATGTCCCCATCCCTTCGATGTGGCCATGCTGTCAAGCCCCAGCCTCTGCTAGGGGTCAGGCATGCACTGGCCGCTGCACTACCCCCTCACTGGAGATGGAGAACAGTCCATTGGACACTCAATCCATCTCCTCCCTGCCAATCCACGGTGACCTGTGCTTGTTCCCGAACATGGGTCCCCAGTACGGTGCGAGGTGTGGTGTCCAGTGCCTCAACCCTCATCACTACTGGGCTGGCCTCTTTAAACATTTGATTATTTATTTTCAATATAGTTTCTTTCTGCTGATTAGGAGAAAAGGAAATTTGACACCATACTGAGGAGTGGTCTGATACCACACCTGGTTCTATTCCACACCCCAATATTCTGGTTAATAATGCTTGACTGACCAAAAAGTAATCAATTCTGGATGAGGTTCCATGCACTATGGAGCAGAATGCGTACTCTCTGGAGTTTAGATTCAACGTTCACCAGGGGTCACACAAACCAAAGAGGTCAGAGAGTTCCATATGGATCTCTGAGCTGGTGATAGGCCTTGTGCCTTTCTGTGTAATTTATCTAGGTCTGGAGTAAATGGGAGATTCCGGTCTCCCCCAGAAAAATTGGGAGTGCTATGAAGAGAGTCTGACAGAGACCAGTTCCATAAAAAAAGAGAGAGAGTCAACATTGGGACCATAAATAAAACCAGAACCACCTCTGTCTAGTCCAACATGCCTCTGAGGAATATGTATCTACCATTCAGATCACGAATACATTGGGCACAGACAAAGGGTGTTCTATGTGAAAGTAAAATGGCTATACCTCTACTCTATGTACTGCTCCCTGTTGAATATACCTGGCCAATATATTGCCTGCAAAACAAATTTGCTTCAGCTTCTACTAAGTGCACTTCTGGCAGATAGGATATATCCCCCTTGAGGTGCTGGAGGTGCGTAATAATTTGATACCTTTTTGTTTTATTGTGGGCCCCACGGATATTCCATGAAATGAGTTTCATGTGTATAGTTATTTAGCCTGGTTAAATGTACTCACTTTATAGAAAACTGACACCATTTATTTTTGCTCTCCTATACTATTTACTGTATTGGATGCCAACCCCGCCCTAGAATGTATCCCTAGAACTACCCTAGAACATTTTCCCGTCTACTCCGATTAATGCCCCCCAAAACTTTGCAATATAAGAAACACTGAAATAGTTTCATGAGTTGTACTGTAGTCCCCAGTTCCCAAACCCCAATGTAAACATAGGAATAGCATGCATACCAGATGGGAACAATTAACCCCCCCTACCAAAGCAAATGTTTCTAGGCTCATGATGTACAGTCTCACTGACCAGCGCTCATTTCTCATCCTCCTCCTGCCCTCCTCTGAAAAGTATTTAATGTTCACAGCTCGAGGGGGCGCTCCCTTATTTGCATGAAACTACTGGGTATAGAACCACCTTAAGGGTGAGCAACCTCTTCTCTTTCCCAATGCTAATACTAGTTTTCCTAGTCTTCCCCTCATCGGCAGCCCCTTAGATGGAACATTCAACAGAGTAAACCACTGGCAGATTAACAACACCTAAGCAACTGTTAACAGTCAACATCAGCAGTTATTAATCCATACAGTAGTCCTGCATTATATAAAAAGAGTGCTATGCAATTTGAAACTCTGGTGAGTATCCTTTAAGTTGTGGAGCTCTTCTGCATGTCCATATACTCGATGAGGTTTACTCGTTCCATATTTCTATGATTATTTGTCAGTCAGGGTGTTACCACCAAAACAAGTTCCAAAATAAAGCAAAAGTCTCCCGGTTATTGTGGTTTTGTTCAAAATATTGTCAAGATTCCTGATATTTCCCAGGCTTTCAGCGTACAAGAGACAGTCCCCTAATCACTTTCAGCTGCAGTAGATCCATATGCTGTTGTGTCACAGAATTATGCAAATCACTGGCAACCTCAAGGATAGTTCTTTAACATCATAAAATCAAACTGTGGGTCTTTATTGTTAAGCTAAGTCCCTGCTTTGCCCCTATGTAAACAATTCAGACAAAGCCACTCACTTCCATATTCAGTCCACTCCATATAGAATCCCCTAACACTAGCCCCCCTCCCCCCATCCTCCTGGCTCATTCCATCCCTTCTCCAACTATCTCTATTCCTATATCCCTCATCCCCTCCTCCCCACTCCTTATTTGCACTATCCTCCCTTTTCTCCACCTCCATAGCCTCCCCACCTGATTGCTCCCCCCTTTTTATGCATCTCCTTCAGCATTCTTCCTGCCTATTCCCCTTCGCCCCAACCTACACCTATTGCAATTCCCTGGACTCTCCCTTCCTCTCCCCTCCCCATTCCCCCCAGCTCTGATACCTCCCCTTAAACCTCCATTGCCAATACTGCAAATCTATTCCTTGCTGCTCTCCCATCATTGCTCATCACCTCCTCCCCTCTGCCATGACCCTTTCCTCCATCTCCTCCCCTTTCACCTTCCTTTTCCCCACCCGTCCTCCCTAACCCCTCACTGGAGTCAGTACTGTTGGTCCTCCCTTCATGTACCATCTCCCCCACTCCACTGATCCTCCTGTTCCAGCCCCCTGCCCCTCACACCTTCTAGCATCCTCCAGAGTCCCTCCGCTTCTTCCTCAAGCTTCTTCAGTCTGCTACAGATGGGGCATCCTCCTAGTCACCATAGTATACAAATCCAAACTGCCGCCCCACATCCATTGCATCCCACTATCCTCTCCATGCCTACCCCACTTCCCCCCTGGTGTCCTCCCATCCCAATCTGCTGTCCCAGCCCCTACTATACATGTGCTGTCCTTCCCACCCCCATTCTGCTGTCCCCAGCCCCTCCTATGCATGTCTCTCCACCCCACATGTGTCCCACCTCACACAGTCCCTTTTTCCCTCCCTCCATTCTACGTCTACTCTAGGAGATGTTGAAGACCTTGTTTCACCCTTTACCCATCTATAGTACTTATTGGCTTGTAGTGATCCTTAGTTTTCCCCAAATCTTGCTGTTTGCATCAACATGGTATCAGGATGTATAACCAGCAATGAATAAGTTCACAGATAATGTGAACCTTTGTTAAGATTGAGAGAGCAAACTTCAAAAGTACTAAGTTTATATTGGGTTTGCTATTGTATAGACAGAATATGGGGCACAATACTATTAGGTTAGAAAATGTTCAGGAGGGAATGAAGCTGCCAGAACAGTGCAGCAGCTAAGGTATCAGCCCTCAGTGCAGAAGGTTAAGGGTTCAAGTCTGGGCGAAGGGGTGACTCAAATGAACACCCATGAACTGGGTGGATAGGCATCAACAAAAATGCTCTCGATAATGTGAAGCTTTCTTCAAGGTTGAGAGAGCCAACTTAAAAGCAGACTAGGTTTATATTTGGTTTGCTTTTATATAGTTGAGATAGGGGCAAAATACTATAAGGTTAGGAATGGTTCAGGAAATAATGAGACTTCCTTCAGTGTAGAAGGTTGAGGGTTCAAGTCTAGGTATAGAAAGGGGATTTATTGGAGGCTTACACTAGGGGGCAGCAGGCACATAACATGAGCAATCTCCAAACTCTTGTAATGTTGAATCAAGCTAAAGCAGAGACTGAAATGCTACTACTGCAGAAACATAGAATCTGTTGGCAGATAAGGACCGTGCAGCCCACGTGGTCTGCCCATTTCTCTACTTGGTTTGGCAATCCCTACTCTTATCTGGATTGCTATTCCCCCACTCTGCTGTACAACAGGGTGCTATTATGCTTATCCCATACACTTTTGAATCCCTGTACTGTTTTTGCTTCCACCACCTCCGCTGGTAGGCTGTGCCATGAATCCACCACCCTCTTCGTGAAAAAGATACTTCCTAGAATTCCCCCTAAGTCTCCCTCCATCCAGCCTCATGTTATGGCCCCTTGTCCTTTTACACTTTCTTCTCTAAAACATGCTCCTCTACTGTACCCTGTTTATTTCTCTAAGGTATTTCAAAGTCTCTATCATATCCCCTCTGTCCCTTCTGTCTTCCAGTGAATAGATGTTAAGTTCCTTGAGTCTTGCCTCATAAGGCTTGTGGTGCAGTGGAATGCAATGCCAGAGTGCAGGGAAAGAAGTGTCATTGAAAGGAAATCATTGTTTCATTCTTTATGGAAGCTAGCTATTCCAAGGCTATTCATTTATCTTATATGCCCTTAAAATGATGAATGTGTTTCAATAAGATGCTAGGGTGCATAGCAAGAGAGATTACTTCTAGGAGTGGGGAGGTCATCTGGCCCCTGTACAGGTCCCTGGTAAGACTGCACCTAGAGTACTGCATGCAATTCTGGTACCCCTACTTGAAAAGGGACATCAAACTACTGGAGGGGGTACAGTGCAGGGCAACAAAAATGATCCTGGGGCTGGGGGACAGACCATATGAGGAGAAACTGAGACAGCTCAATATGTATACCCTAGAGGAAAGAAGGGAGAGAGGGGATATGATTGAGACCTTCAAGTACCTGAAGGGTTTGAACAAAGTAGACACCAGGTATATGTTCAATCTGAAAGGCAGAAGGGAAACCAGAGGACACTTTATGAAGCTGGAAGGGGGCAGGTTCAAGAGGGAACTACAGAGGCACTATTTCACAGAAAGGGTGGTGGCAGGGTGGAACACTTAGCCAGAGGAAGTTGTATCATTGCAGAGTGTTGGGGCTTCAAGAGAGTGTGGGACAGATTCAAGGGGAAGGTACAAATTGAAGGGGGTGGGAGATGGGGGAGGGCATATGAGTGAGGTGGGGCCAGCTGCAGTCTAATGGACTGAAGTGCTGCACACTCGAGCAGACTAGATAGACTGAATGGCCTGTATCTGCTGGCAATTTCATATGTTCATATGTAATAGGAATTACAGCCAGGCCCATTACTGCCTTAAGCTCTTTTAACAAGCACAATTATTAAAGGGGCTCTAGAAATAGTGATATCTACTGCAGGCAGGGGTGCAGACACACACACACACACACACACACACACACACACAGAGCACTGTAGTAAATGGAGAACAGCAGAGTAATACGAGTTATACAGCCCAACCAAAATACTAAGTGAAGACCATGTTCTCACAATCCTGTCGGTCCTCAATCCCCTACTCACAGCAATATGTCAGCATGGTGACATCACCATGCAGACGTAATAACAGAATGCAACATAACTACTGAAGGCCTTGCAAACTCACTGATCTCAAGTCAAGTCTGGTCAGTCATCTGGTCAGTGAGTGGTCTGAAGTCAGTGGGGGGAGACTGTGGGATAATCCATTCACACCTGTTGTTCCTAAGTTAATAGCAGTCAGTGAGTGTGGAAAAAGAGAATCCGTCACCATGAAAACATTCATTACTTATGTGTGAGTCGGGGGCGCCGTCCTTTCTGGTTTGCAAGAGCTGCTGTGGATTTCTTCATAGTCTGTATTTTGTGATTAGTTTTCAGTGAGAGGGGTTTTGGAGACTTAGTGCATAGGAAAGAAAATCTAAAATACTTTTTACAAGAGGGTAAACCCAGAGGTCCATAACAGTGGATATGCTTGAAGGTAGGTTTTTTAGTTTATTTATTAGTTTATTTACCCATGATAGTCCAGCTATCACAACTGACTGTACAACTGTGATGTAATAATAATAATAATAATAATATAATAATAGTAAAATAAATAATGATAATAATAAATTTTATTTCATACAAGTGCCTTTCAGCCATCAAGGCACTTTACAAAAAGATAAAAGATCATGATAAAACTGGAAACATGACAATAAAATAAATAGAGGATCCAAACTAATCGGTGCCACCGAAGGTGTGGCACCATAAAAAGGTTTTCAGCACCTGTTTAAACTCCCCCACAGTCATGCACTCCTGAAGCTGACAGGGTAGAGAATTCCAGAGGGTTGAGGCCACATGCATAAATGCATGGACCCCTGAAGATTTCAGAGACACTCTCGGAATCTCTTACAACCCCTCATCAGCCGAACGCAACTTTTGCACCAGGCGATAAGGCACAAGAAGCTTTTTCAAGTAGTCAGGGCCCAGTCCATGTAGGGCTTTGTAAGTCAGTAAACCAACTTTAAAGGTGATCTGCCACCTAATCGGCAGCCAGTGCAGATCGCGCAGCACAGGTGTAATATGGGAAGCTCGGGACACTCCCATCAACAATCATGTTGCTGCATTCTGCATGAGCTGCAGGTGGTGGATATCAACCTCAGGCAGCCCTAAGTACAGGGAGTTGCAATAATCTAGGCACAGGGTCACAAAAGCATGGACCAATGTAGGCAAGTCCCTGGACAGAACCAGGTGCTTAATTCTGGAGATATTCCTAAGATGATAAAAGGAAGTCTTGACGGCAGCCGACACCTGGGCTCGTAAAGTCAGCCCGTCGTCAAGCATTACCCCTAGGTTTCGTACCTGTTCAAAGGATAGGATCTGAGAGCCCCCAAGAAAAAGTCCAGAGGGCTGATCAGCCCACAACCCCTCTATCCGGTGACCCGGGTCCCCTACCATCACCTTCATCTTTCCGGCATTCAACTCTAACCAGCTCGAATTCATCCAGTCCTGGATTTCGACAAGGCAGGTATTAAATACCGAGACAGCTCTATCCTGGTCGGGGCCAAAAGACAGGTAGAGCTGGGTATCATCAGCATAGCAGTGAAACCTCAGCCCATACTGTCTTACAATGTCTCCGAGGGGCAGCATATACACTGCAAACAATATGGGGGACAGCACTGAACCCTGAGGGACCCCACATGGCAGAGAGAATGGGTCCAAGGAAAAAATCCCAGACACCACTCTCTGACTACTGCCAGTGAGGAAGGATGTAAACCACCTGAGGACCATATCTGTCAGTCTGCAGATGGACCTCAGACATCCAAGCAGCACCCCATGGTCTACAGTGTCAAAGGCTGAAGAGAGATCAAGGAGCACCAAGATAGAACAGCTTCTCCAATCTCTCATCATCAGGAGATCATTGAGCACCCGAACCAGTGCCGTCTCAGTACTGTGCCTCTTTCGAAAACTGGACTGGAGAGGTTTGTAGATGCTATGGATGGTCAGGTGGTCATCCAGCTGTACTGCTACTACTTTCTCTATTACCTTCCCTATAAAGGGAAGGTTTGAGATTGGTCTGTAGTTGGCAGAAAGATCTGGGTCCAAAGATGCTTTCTTTGGGAGGGGTTACCACCGCCTCCTTCAGGGAGCTTGGAAACTCACCAGATTCCAGGGAACACTGGACTATCTGCTCCAGGACTGGACCGATCAGGTAGGATTTTTGTTTTCAAAGAAGCTTTATTAGTCTTTGATGCAGTAACTATCAACAACAGAAAACTTACCATCATCCCCTGTGATGTGATTAGAAATACCAGCTATGATGCTAGTAACTATAGAAGTTTGCTTCCTGTCTCACTTCATGTGGTGTGCTGTTATTATTTACTGCCATCTATTTTTATGCAATTTGAGAAAAAAAAAGTAAGGCATACACCAGAGCACACTGCCAAGCAGGCATACTGTATCTCTCAAACATTTCTTAATGAAATCAGGGACACAGATGCTTAACAGTCTCAATGTACAGCACCTTGCGTGTGTGCCTAGTAACTTATTCATGAAAGAGAGATGATGGCAGAGCAGTTTTGAAAGTTAAACAATGGACTCCCCAAGTAATTATCAGAGGTAGGCTAATATAATATAGAATCATCATAGAATCATAGAAGCTTGAAGGCAGGAAAGAACCATACTGGCCCATCTAGTCTGCCCTTTGTTTCCCCCTACACCTCCCCCTCCCTGCTAGCCCCCACCATCCCCCCCAATACTCAACCCCATATGCTTGTCCCATGCCCTCTTGAATTGTTTGACCAATTTAGCCACCACCACTCCATATGGCAGTCTGTTCCAGGGCTCAACCACCCTGTCCATGAAGAAATGCCCTCTCACATTCCCCCTACATCTTTTTCCCAGCAGTCTCAGGCTGGGCCCTCTAGTTTTGACCCCCTCCTTCCTCTTAAGTAAACCATCTTCTCCCACTTTATTGAGCCCCTTTACATATTTAAAAGTTTCAATCATGTCTCCCCTTTCCCTCTTTGTACAGATCCAGCTCCTTACACCTCTGCTTGATGACTTTCCCTGCATACCCTGCACCATCTTGGTTGCCCTTCTCTGAACCCTCTCCAATGCATCTATATCCTTGCAGAGATGTGGATGATTTTGTAAAGGGGCATTATTACCTCCCTCTTTCTGCTAGTAATGCCCTGCCTATGCATGCCAACATTCCATTGTCCTTTCCTGCCGCCCTGCTACACTGGATTCCTACCTTAAGGTTTGACTATAATATTTATATATATATATATATATATATATATATATATATATAGTTTGTTTTTGTTTTGTTACTTCACGAATACTTGTGAAAAATGGAAATGCTATGCTTTCATCAAGCACTCAAGTACTCTAGACTGGCAACTAAGGCTGTGAAGTAATACAACAGCTTGTGCAGCTGCCATTTGTGTTATTCGGTTTTGTTTATATTTATCTACTGCTTTCTATGTATTGAATTATAGATGTTCTTCCCTGAAATCATACTTTCTCTGTATCAGTCGGGCATATTCTCCTGACCTGTCAGTAATATGACAAAGTGGCAGTCATAGAAAACAGTAGAAAAAAATAGAGAAATGGCAGTTGAACACACTGGTGTATTACTTAACAGGCACCACTGCCAATCTAGAGTACTTAGCGAAAGAATAACTTTTCTGTTTGTTTGTTTTTTTTTCAAAAGGGCCCATGAAGTATAAAGTCATGAACCTAACAGCTTGATTTCATGATATATAGTGGCATCCCCCAGCAGAAACCCAATTTTGCAACACTTTGCAGCACTATTTCCACTAGAGTGTGATAAATGCTGATGGCATCACTACGGTGATGAAAATGCTGTTTATACATACTGTGCTGATGTCATCACTCACTCACTAACCACAGCCTGCATTCTAAACTGAACTCTTTCCCAAATCTGTTTCTCACTGCTACTTGCATGTAACTATTAACATTGCAATTGACACTCACCTGTTTCTCATGGTGTTTCAACAACTCACAACCTATTACTATGCTACTCACAAATTCAAGAAAGACTGCATTCTAAATCACAGTGCTGCACTACGCAATTTCTGTTTCTCACTGCAAGCTGAAACTAACTCAATTAGCATTGCCAAACACATTCATTTGTTTCTCATAGGCCCCGTCCACACTACACCACTTAAAATCTGTAACGGTTCCAAACCGTTACAGACCGTAAATGGTACAGTGTGTCCACAGTGCCAGTGAACAGTTTGATAAAGGATTGACAACGGTACAGCCTGTCCACATTGTGTGTGATAGTATGTGTGGTCCCAACCCCGTCGAAGCAGAGCATATCCCATGGTGCACCTGGTGAGGACAGCTTTGATGAGAGGCACCCACCCGCAATACATATGGGGTAGTATGCATCTGTACAAGCCATAATGCACAACATACAGTATGGCAATGATCTGTTACACACCTATGGTGAGGAGGCGACAGGGAGAAGGTGCAGGGAGGGGTCTGCATGGTGGATTCAGGGAGGTACTGCTGTGAGAGGGAGGGATGGTGAGTGTGTGACATGGCAACATGTCCAACAGGGGTAGGGCACCAAGTCATGACAGCCGGTCAGGTACTGCTGCCGAATGGCTGATGACAGCCCCTCCACTACTGCCATCGGTGTACCCCACCACTCCTCTGTACACAGTGCCACACATCTATTGGCCACCGCAGCGGTGTTACACGATGCACTCAGGAGCTCAACCACTGTATGTGTGCACTACTGGCACCGTTCCACAGGTAGTATTGATGCCACAGCTCTGATGGGCAGGTGGGGTACTCCCAGCGCCCGTCACAGTGAGAGGCATCATCATGGACAGTATATGGATACTTCAGGAGGCGGCTCTCAGGGAGTCATGTGAGGACAGAGGGGTAGGTCAAGTGGGGTCACATGGGTAACTCCAGGGGTGGGCATACCGCTGTAGGTTGGGTTACCCTGCTATGGAGGCTGCCCAGTATTGCAGCCTACACTCATGCCTCACACTGCCATTGGTATGCCCTGGTAGCCTCCACCTCCCCGCATGCATTACACCAGTGCTGCAATGCATGCAGGTATGGTGGGGGACTGGAGGCTACACGGTGGAGCGTTTAGACACACACTGGTAAAGTTACAAAACTGCAACCGTTACAGGGACCATTGTTGAAACCACCTCACAACAGGTTTCTATAACGGTTCCAAAAATACCTTCTGTAACGTTACCAGTGTAAATGCAAACCATTACGGTAATGGTTTAAGCCCTCTGTAACGTTACTGAACAATTTTACTGATGTAGTGCGGACAGGGTCATAGTGTGTCTAACACACCCAGCCCATTCAGAAACACTCATGCACACTGAAAACAACCACAAACAGTGTTCTCATGATAGCTTAGAGGATAGAGTAATGAGCTTTGAACAACTTTGATCATCTAGCACACTAGACCTGGATATGACTCTCACCACTTCCACACTGCGTGACTCTGAACAAGTTATTTCACTGCCCAGTGCTCCCAAATCACTATTAAAAACTTAGTTACCAAACACCAAAATAAAAGAGCAAACAGAAAAACATAACTATATTTCTGAGGCTCTCACCCCATTGTATAAATTGTACACATGCTCCCAGATATTCAAAAGGGTTGCGCATGGTGCAACAGTGTTGCACCATGCGCAACCCACTGATGCGCCCTGGCATGATATTCAAACGGGAATTGCACCTGGCACAAATCCCGATGCACTGGAGTGCATCAGTAATGTATGCAGGTGCAGTTAGGGGGGGCGTGCCCATTACTTTGCACATCCCGATATTTAGCCCGATATGTTGAGTTACGCGGCGCAACCCTACTTGCGCCGCACAAAGTTGATCCAGAAAAAAAGGTGCAATGGCTGGCCACCCACAGGTGAGCTGCCAGATTGCAGGTGCAACACAGCAGTTGCCACCTCTGGGTGGCCACCTGAGCTCTGACTGCACCTCCGTGGTGGCACCTCATGCCCGATCGCGGGCTTAAGTAAAAAAAAAAGAATCTTATATCCCTGGTGGTCCAGTGGACCGCTGTCAGCCCGATCTCAGGATTAAGTGAAATAAATAAGTATCCAATATCCCTGGTGGTCCAGTGACTGCAGTCTGCCCAATTGTGGGCATTGGTAACAATAAATAGCTGCTCAGGTCAGTGGATCGCAGCCTTGATCGCTGGCTTGGCAAAAAGAAAAGAACTTATATCCCTGGTGGTCCAGTGGACCCCTCCCCACCCGCCCATTGATCCCCACTGCCCCCGGTCAGCGGTGGGCAGCAGCACCCACCCGACTGCCACCAGGCCGCCCACCAACTGACACTGTAGGTAGGGCTGTATGCCCATTGGTCCACAGTGTGAGCCAATGGGCGTGCAGCCTGTACCGTACTACACATTCCAGATATGTGACTGGATCCAGAAGACAGCAGTCCACTGGACCACCAGGGATATAGGATCCTTTTTTTTTTTTTTTTACTTAAGCCCGTGATCAGGCAGACAGCGGTCCACTGGACCAGCAGGGATACAGGATTTTCTTTTTTACTTAAGCCCGCGATCGGGCAGGCAGAAGTCCACTGGACCACCAGGGATATTGGATACTTATTTATTCTACCAATGCCTGTGATCGGGCTGACAGCGGTCCACTGGACCACCAGGGATTTTGGATTCTTTTTGATTTTTCAGATGCCCACGATCGGGATGTGGGACACATTGCCGTGCTGCAGGGGGCATCGGTCCTCGGCGGCTGCTGGCCTGGCAGGGCACCAGGGTGCAAGTCGCTGAGGATCAGCGCACCTGCATGTAATGAAGAGAATGACATGCAATGGCCCCATTTGTGCCTTGCATACATTATGGCCCATTTGCATGTGCAGATTTTAATATCGCGGTTGTTGCACCTAGCGCAATAGAACTTGTGCTAACGCATCCCTCTGCTCCACTCTGGACACTGGCACTGGTGCAGTGCCACTGCGCCATGCACACTGCGGGTGGCCAGGGTACGATATTCACGATGCTGAGCCATGGCACAGCTCCATTGAATATCGCCCAGTCAACGCCTCTGCACAGCTGTTGTAAAGCGTACCAGGCTTGCTTACAGCCTGGGCAGTTTGAATATTCAAATGCTGGCTGTGCAGATTGTGTGCTATTTTAAAATATTCTCACTCCTGCATCATGAGCTCTGAATGATCTCATATATCCAGAGCTCTATCTTTCTCTCTCTATCTCTTTATATATATATATATAGTATACATGACGGGCAGGAGTGGGATAGGGAAAATATTCTCTCTCCTGCAGAGTGACCTCTGTATTCTCATGAGTGCCAAAGGCATAAGTGACAATGCACAGCTCACTCTGCAGGACTAAGAATATTTTCCAAATCTCATGATCTGCACATCATGTGTGTAATTTATACAATGGGGGTGGGAGCTTTAGGAACATTTTTTGAACCAGAATAACATTTTGTGGTGATTTGCATATACAGCCCATGCCACTTTGCATTATGGGGTATGTGTGATTTTGTATTTCTTTGAAACTTGGCTCTCCGACTGATGCCCTTTGGGGTAACCCTTGCCTCAGTGCTTATGCACTAGGATTCTTTGGCTCTCTCTCTCTCTCTCTCTCTAGATATGTGTACATATATATATATATATATAACTATCTATTACAGTGGCACAGTAGTGCCACTATAGTTAGAGTTGAGTACCCCATTTAAGGTTAAAGTGTGAAAGTTTGCAGCTTAATAACTTTGTCACTGTATGATGGATTTGTCTCAAATTTGGCACACACAGAGCGGTACCAATGATCTCAGGATCTGTCAAGTTTCATAATGGTCGGATATACATTTGTGGAGTTATAAAGCACAAGAGAAAGTCACATTTATGCTTTTTTGTGCATTCTTTGCTCGCACCTACAGGTCACATGGTTTGCGTGACTGGTCCGAAGTCTTCAGGGAGCATTCAGCCAGGGTCCCCAATGTGTCTTTCAAAGATTTCATGAGAAAATATTAAACTGTTCAGAAGCTATTCAAAAAAACAAGTTTCCCATTATAGTCAAAGGGAAAAGTTAACAAAAAGATCAGCAGTGTCGCAAATGCAGTTTTTAGTGTTGAAAATGACCTCTTTAGTGTCATGAGTCAACCATTTTTTTTTCAGTTACTGGTCACAGAAATGCTTGGCATTTAAATTTGGGACCATCTAGGGACACAATTCTTTTTGTGTTCACCTAGTCGAGCCCTGAGGATGCTAGCCATGTCTTTTTTTGGGGTTAAACACCTCAGAAATATGTTTTCAAATTTTTGTAAACTGTAGTGTCGCAAAGTAATGTCTCACTTGCGACACTTTTGTTATTTTTTGTGCGAAAGTCTAGTGATTTACGACACTACTTTGCGACACTATGCCCAAAAGAGTAGGAAATCTTTGCCACCCGGCTGCAAAAGAATGGTTTGGTCTTTTGGGCTGAAATTTGAGGAAGAAAGCCAGATCACACAGATGTGCCTTTTGGTAGTTTGGTGACAAATATTAGAGGTCTCCAAACTTACAATAATACAGTTGACTGTTTTCCCACAGATAACATTACGCATCCGACATTCTTTTTGTGCCGTATCCCAGAAAGCTGAATACGGACTTTTCATTGAAATGCTTAACCCCCATAAGGGGACTAAGTACAAAACTAGCCAGGAAAGTCATAAATTACATAAAATTAAATTTTTTCATCATACCAGTTCCTGAGATATAAGCAATTTGCCCAAGTGCTAATTTTCTGCTCAATCCCATTTTAGCCATAGATTCTTTATATTCACTGTTTCTCAATGCAGCTTTTGGGAAAAAATATGCGCTTTCATTACTGTTACAGTTAACGTTTCCACTTCATTTCCGCAACCATTTGTGTTATCGCTCCCATTACACCACCATACAAGAATCTTTTGTGTTTTCATTTGGCACTTGCATTTGTATTACTGTTACCATTGCTTTTCATTATCTTTCTGTTTGCATTTTATTTGCGCCACTGTGTGCATTACCATTTGCACTGTACACACTTCCATTTGCATATCACGTTTTCTATCCTATTATCATGTTACTGTGGCATTTGTGTTTCAATCAGGTCTATGCGCACTACCATTTGCATTTTACATATGACTTACATTTCGCTTGCATTACTGTTCACTTTAATGTGTCATATCGCTATATTACTGTAATAGTTTGCGTTTCCAATTGCATTACCGTTATTGTTTGCGTGTGCGTCACCATTTGTGTTTCTGTTGGCCTTAGCATTTTGCTTTTTTTCAGTTACATTTCCATTTATCAATTTCGCTACTATTTCCTTCTGGCATATTGCCTTTACCATTACACATTTCTATGATTTTATTACCCGTTTGCATTTTTCTTACCGTTTATCTTTCCGTTGGCGTTAGCATTTATGTTACTGTTTTTATTACCGTTTGCATTTCTGTTGCCGTTAGCGTTTGCATTACGGTTTGCGTTACCATTTCTGTTTTGATTAATGTTTCTCCTTGCATTTCTCTTACCGTTTGCGTTATCATTTACATTTGCGTCACCATGTGTGTTACCGTTAGCTGTACTATGTCACAAAAAAACACATGGCTCCCACCACCACATTCCATTCACTATTTATAGTGCTCATTCTCAAAAAGAAGGGACATTTATGGCAAAAACTCCATTAATGCATCAGTTAAGTTGTTCTACAGTGACAAAGTGAGGGAAATTCAAATGATAGGGCATTACCTCTTGCACTCCAAGCCCACCCCGGCCCCCACCAAGAGGCATCAGGGGATGTCCTGGGGTCATCGGTCCTAATTCTCACCCCTTTCTCCTATACTGCACCACCTCAGCTTGTTTACATGGGATGGGTGGGAGTTAGACCATGACCCCAATGCACACCCCCGATGCCTGTTGGTGGTGACAGGGTGGGCTTGGTGTGCAAGAGGTGGCAACCCTAACACCGAATTTCCTCACTTTTGCCACTGTGAAAAACCCTAACTGATGCATTAAATGGAGTTTTTCTGTCATGAATATATATACAAGACACTAGTGAGGCCCCACCTGAGTACAATGTGTCAGTTCTGGAGACCTCACCTATGTACATAGGTTCAGTTAATTTATTTTTGTGAAAGTCAAATACTTCCATATATATATACATATATATATATATATATATATATATATATATATATATATATATATATATATATTTATCCCCGATGTGCCTTTTGAAGATTTCATGAAAAATATTAAACGTTCAAAAGTTATTCAAAAACAATTTCCCATTATAAGTCAATGGGAAAAGTTAACAAAAAGTTCAACAGTGTCGCAAATGCACTTTTTAGTGTTGCAAATGGCCCCAGTGGTGTCACAAATCCGCCATTTTGTTTTCAGTTGGTGATCAGAAAAATACTTGGTATTTAAATGTGGGACCCTCTAGCAACACAATTCTTTTTGTGTTTACCTAGTCGGACCCTGAGGATGCTAGGCATGTCTTTATTTTGAGATTAAACACCCTAGAAATATGTTTTTCCAATTTCTGGAAAAGTAGTGTCGCATATCACGAAAGTGTCAGCAAATGTTTGTGAAAGCTTTTGCAAATCACAACACTACTTTGCGACACTATGTCCAAAATAACAGGAATTCTTTGCCACCCTGCTGCAAATGAACGGTTTGGTCTTTTGGGCTGAAATTTGAGGATGGCAGCCAACATCTCACAGATGTGCCTTTTGGTGGTTTGTTGACAAAATATTGCATGAATGCAAAGCTATGGTACTCCAAAGTTGACATTTTTTTCCCATAGACTAGCATTGCGGCGTCCACTGCATGACAGGAATTCTTTGCCACCCTGCTGCAAAATAATGGTTTGGTCTTTTACACTGAAATTTGGAGAGATGAAAGCCAACATCCCACAGATGTGCCTTTTGGTGGCTTGGTGAAAAAATATTACAGGGCAGCAAAGTTATGGCACTCCAAACTTCTCTTTTTTTCCATAGGATAACATTACGGCGTTCGCCGCACCTTTCAGGGCCCGTATCTCAGAAACAGTGTGAGATATGGACTTTTTGTCAGAAAATTGCTTATTCTCCAAATGGGGGCTAAGCAAAAAACTAGCCAGGAAAGTCATAAATCATATGACTTCTAATTTTTTTTTTTTCTACGTCGTACGGTTCCTGAGATATAATCAATTTAGTATTCCAACTCCTCATTTTCTGCTCCGAGACCCATTATTATGCATACATTCTTTGTACTCACTGTCTTTCTCTATGCAGCTTTTGGGGACAACCAGCCTGTGTGCTTACATTACTGTTACCCTTATCCCTTCCGCTTGCGGTTTCGTACCTGTTTCACTTACCGTTCCCGTCTAGGCCACCGTGTGCGTTACCCTTTGTGTTTTTATTTGCGCTTGCGTTTGTGTTATTTTTACCATTTGTGTCTACAGTACTGTTTCTCTTTCCGTTTCGCTTTGCGTCACCATGTGCATTACCATTTGCGTTTGCGGGCACCATGTTACTATGTGACAAGACATCACGTGACGGGAGCTCCCTCCTCTGCATTACAGTCACTATTTCTCGTTATCATGCTCAAAAAGAAGGGAAATGAGGCAAAACTCCATTTAATGCATCAGTTAGGGTTGTTCCACAGCAACAAAAAAGTGAGGAAATTTGATGTTAGGTTGAAACCCCCTTGTACCCCTCCAGCCCACCCCCCAACCGCATCGGGTGAACGTTGGGGTCATCGGTCCTAACTCTCACCCCATTCTCCTATTCCTCAGCTAGCTTTCCATGGCAGTGGGGTGAGGGAGGTTAGGCTGACGACCCCAATGCATGCCCCGATGCTGGTTGGGGTAGGCTGAGGGCAAGGGAGGTTTCACTTCTTCATCCAATTCCTCACTTCGCTGTGTGGAACAGCCTAACTGATGCATTAAACTGAGTTTTTGCCATATATATATATATATATACACACACACATATATATATAATATTATATTATATTATGTATATATATATATATATATATATATATATATATATATATATATACACACACATATACATAGATACAGTATACATGATGGGCAGGAGTGGGATATGGAAAATAAGGGGGGTGCAGACCACGGGGCAAGTTAATGGATGAAAAAAAAAATAATGATTCACCCTGTAGCCAGTCCTGAAGCCGGGTCTGCTCACATCGCAAGCGGTGGGGTACACCACTATGCTATGCGAGCAGCTCAATGGATATTGGCCACACAGGATCCTATATCCTGTAATAGTGAGTATAGCTCCTTGGTATACTCACTATACAGGATATAGTGATGTATTGCAGCACTTGCTCTCTTGTAGAGCGCTATTATTGAGTCACTCAAAAGTGCAGCGTTCAATAATAAGCACTCTACATGGGTGCTACCGTTCCTCCCTTTTGTTTACCTCCTCTGAACCTTCTGTACCCTGTCTATGTCTTTACATAGGCAGGGCTTCAGTTAACTCTATTTTGGGAGTAGTTGACTCCCAAAAATAAAGCAAAAACTTCCAAAATAAAGGGGAAGGAAGTCATTGACTTCCAAATCTAAAAAAACAAAACTGAATGACTTTCAAAACTGAAGGCACAGAAACAAATAAATTATGGATTTTTCTAAAAGAAACTGTATTTTACTACTAATATTTGTATTAATATCCATAAATTGTTCCTTCTTAGAATACTGGCTTTTCAAACTGTGTGATCTAGGAAGTATTTTGACTTCAAAAACTGGAATGACTTTCAGATTTTGACTCATGGAAGTATTGACTTTCACAAAAAATAAATTAACTGAACCCATGTACATAGGTGAGGGCTCCAGAACTGCACATTGTACTCTAGGTGGGGCCTCACTAGTGTCTTGTATATTGAAATTATCACCTCTCTTTTCCTGCTGGTGATTCCCCTTCATATGCATCCCAGCATCCTTTTTGCTTTACCGGCTGCTTTGTTACACTGTTTCCCTACCTTGAGGTCATCAGAGATGATAACCACAAGGTCCCTTTCCTGCTTGGTGCATGCTATATCCTCATCCCCCCACCAACTGATATGTTGTTTCAGTGTTTTTGTGCCCCATATACATTATCTTGGACTTCTTTGCATTGAATTTCAACTGCCAAACCCTTGATCATTTGTCAAGCTTCTGCAGGTCACTCTTCATTCTGTCTACACCCTCTGGCATGAGCCAAATTTTCAACATGGACTTTTTGGAACCCCACCTCATGAACACTGGCACTGTTGTTTTATTACAATGTCTGAAGGATGATTTCACTATGGCTGGGGAATAAATCACCTTTTGGGAAAAAGCAATGAAAAGTACCATTGTATGAGGTGCGTTAAAAAACCATGTCAGAGAATCCTAGTGCACAAATACCCCAAAATGCCCTTATTATGCATGGTCATTTGAAATTTTCCTTCGCACACGTGTAACTTTGCCAATTTATATTTTCACTCCAAGTTTTCAACATAGCCACTTTTCACACCACCTCATAAACAGTACAGCTGCATTTCTCACATCCTGCCCGAAATGTACTTTTGCACCTGTGGGACGTAATGATGAGGTCAATGTGCTAAATCACTTTTTGGGATTGAGTAACAAAATGACAGTGCCAGTGTTCATAACGTAGGGTCCAAAAAGACAATATTGCAATTTTGGAGCAAAAGTAACAAAGAATGCCTGAGTTACACACAATCAATGACATTTTCTTACGCATGCATGTAACTGCCAATAATTTATATTTTCACTCCAAAGTTTGAACATAGCCATTTCTTCACAGCACCTCATGAATTCTACAGCCAGGGCCACAGTAATGGGGGGAAAAGTGGGGAAGTTGTCCGGGGCCCCAAGCTCAGGAGGGGCCCACCTGAGGAGCTGGCATTAGCTGGTTTCGGAAACAGGGGCCCATTTCAAGTGACTTGTCCGGGGCCCCACAATTCATAGCTGCAGCCCTGACTACAGCTGTCATTTCTCACATCCTGTCCAAAATGTGTTTCCGCAGCTGTGGCACTGAATGGCATTTTGCCATGGATTAAGAAATTTACACTTACAGTATGATGGTTATAAGGTGGGGTCACAAAGTGATAAAAATGACAAACTTATGAGTATTTGTTGCAATTTTGTTACACACCTATCTCAAAAAGTAAGGGAAATTCACTGTAAAAAAACTCTGTTTTACAAAACCAGTTAGGGTTTCCATTACACCATTAAAATTATGGAAATTCAATGTCAGGGTTAATACGTGTGTCAGCACAACGACACCAATCTCTGCAAACATTAGAAACAAAACAGATATTTGATATATCCCTTGGTTTCTTTCCACCTAACTCATACACCATTTGAGTTGTTAATCATGTGAAAGTGAACAATATATTTGTATGGTATATGAGTTAGGGAAGGCCACAAGGGACATATCAAAATAACTATTTTTCTAATGTATGCGAGAGATTGTGTTACAGTTTGATACACATATTAACCCTAACATTGAATTTCCATACTAAAGGTGTGATGGAAACTAACTGGATTTTGTAAAACAAAGTTGTTTGCTACCCTATCTATTTATATGTATATATATATATATATATATATATATATATATATATATATATGTAAATATTTATACCATTGCGGTGAGAGCTTTCACAGTGAAATAACCTGTGTTATTTTCTCTGGAGTGAGGATAAATCCTGATGACATCACCAGAGTGAGGATATCACATTTATCCTCACTCTGCTGATGTCACCAGAGTGAGAATATCTGCACTGCAGATTGCATTCTAAAGGAAACTGCTTCAGAAAACAGTTTATCTTTATCACTTAAGTTGCAACTTACTCAATTAGCTTTGCAAAACACTCTCACCTGTGTCCCACTGAGTTTCTACCACTCCTAGCCCATTACTGTGGTAACCTCAGCCTCAAAACAACCTGAATTCTAATGAAACTTTTACAAAGCAGTTTGTTTTTCTCAGTGCTACCTGCATCAGTGTATCTTTCTCAGTGAGCCTCTGAATCACTCAGCTAGCTTTGCAAAACACTCTCACCTGTGTTTCTCACTCCCAGTCCAGTCAGAACACACACACACACACACACACACACACACACACACACACACACACACACACACACCACCACCACCACACACAAAATGAGCAGGAAACACACAGAGACACAAAAAATGTTCCTAAAGCTCTCACCCCAGTGGTGTAAACTGTACACATGATGTGCAGATCATGGGATATGAAAAATATTCTCACCCCTGCATCGTGAGCAGTGCATTCTCATTCATGCCTTCGGCACTCATGAGAATACAGAGCTCAGTCTGCAGGAGTGAGAACATTTTCCATATCCAACTCCTGCCCATCATGTATCCTATATACTGTGTATATATATATATATTTTAGAGGCAAAAAACACTATTTAATGCATCAGTTAGGGTTGTTCCACAGCGACAAAAGTGAAAATTCGGTGTTAGGGTTGAAAACCCCCTTGGACCCCAACCCACCCCCAACAGGCATTGGGAGTGCGCATTAGGGGTCATCAGCTAACTCTCACCCCACATCATGTAGCAAAGCAGCAGAAGTGTAGGAGAATGGGGTGAGGAGTTGGGGCCCGACGACTCCAATGCGCTCCCCAATGCCAGTTGAGTGAGCTGAGGCCAAGGGGTTTCAACCCTAACACCGAATTTCACTTTGTCACTGTGGAACAACCCTAACTGATGCATTAAATGGAGTTTTTCCTCTAATTTCCTTCTTTGAGAATGATAACGAGAAATAGTGAATGTAATGCAGCGGTGGGAGGCGAGGCCACGTGATGTCTTGTGACATAGTAACAGGAACAGCAATGCAAACAGAAGCACTAACAGTGGCGCACATGGTAACGCAAGTGTGAATGAGAACAGAAAGGGTAACGCACACGGTGGCGTAGACGGAAACGGTCTGCCACGTGATGTCTTGTCACATAGTAACATGGTGCTTGCAAATGGAAATGTCAATGGACATGGTGACACAAAGTGAAACAGAAAGAGAAACAGTACTGTAGACACAAATGGCAAAAAATAACAGAAACGCAAGCGTAAATGAAAACGCAAATGATAACACACATGGTGGCGTAGAAGTGAACTGTAAGTGAGAACGGATACGGAACCGCAAGTGGAAAGAGGCAACAGTAACAGTAATGTAAAGCGCACAGGCTGGTTTTCCCAAAAGCTGCATAGAGAAAGACAGTGAGTACAAAGATATGCATAATAATAATGGGTCTTGGAGCAGAAAATGAGGGAGCTGGAATACTAAATAGGTTATATCTCAGGAACCGTATGACATAGAAAAAAATGTAAAGAATCCTTATGATTTATGACTTTCACATGGCTAGTATTGGGGGGCTAAGCACTTTTGCAGAAAAGTCCGTATCTACGCACGTTCTGCCGTACGGGCCCTGAAAGCCAGCGATGAGCGCCCGTATAATGTTATCCTATGGGGAAAAAGAAGTTGAGATGCCATAACTTTGGATCCCTGTAATATTTTTTCACCAAACCACTGAAAGGCACATCTATGGGATGTTGGCAGTCTTCCCTCCAAACTTCAGCCCAAAAGACCGAGCCGTTATATTGCAGCAGGGCACCAAAGGATTGCTGCAATGTGTCGGATGCTGTAATGTTATCCTATGGGAAAAAGCGTCAACTTTGGAGTGCCGTAACTTTGCTGCCGTGTAATATTTTTTCAATGCAACACTAAAAGGCGCTCTGTGAGATATAAGCTGCGTTCCTCAAACTTCAGCCAAACTCCCAACCGTTCACTTTTGCAGCAGAGTGCCAAGAATTGCTGTCATTCCCCACAGCCTAGAAAGTACTGCTTCGCCAATCTCTTGACTTTTGCAAAAATTTGCGACACTTTCGTGAGCACAAAGAATGCTAACGAAAGCTTACTTTTTCCAGAAATTTGAAAACATACTTGGGGTGTTTTACCCAAAAATAAAGACATGGCTAGCATCCTCAGGTCTACCATGGTGAATACAAAAAAAATTAGGTTGCTAGAGGGTCCCAAATTTAAATGGCAAGCATTTTTCTGATCACTAACTGAAAACAAGATGGCAGATTTGCGAAAGTAACAGGGCCATTTGCTAAAGTAAAAATGCATTTGAGACACTGTCAAACTTTTTGTTAACTTTTCCCATTGACTTATAATGGGAAATTGTTTTTTGAATAACTTTTGAACCGTTTAATATTTTTTCACGAAATCTTTGAAAGGCACATCAGGGACCCTGGCCACATGTTCCCTGAAGATTTTGGACCAATTGTGCAAACCATGCGACCTGTAGGCATGACCATAAAATTCCAGAAAAAGCGTAAACGCAAGCGCAGATCATGCTTAATAACTCCACAGCCGTGCATCCAACTGGTACAAAACTTTGCAGATCCCAAGACATATGGGTCTTGATCATGTATTCAAATTTCAGTCAAATCCATCGAAGCGGTTACCAAAGTTATTAAGGTGCAAAATTTTGGGTTTAACTATGTAAATGGCTCTCAACCCTAACTATGGTGGCACTACGTGCTACCATAATATATATATATATATATTCTATACCAAAAATACTCGTTAATGCATCATTTAGGGACTTAAAACACAAAAAGTCAGGAAATGACACCTTTAGGATTGTCCTATTCCCCTCGTGGACCCACCCATCATCCCGAGATTGACAGCAGATGGAGTGTGTCATTGGGGTTGTGAGGCCTAAATGTCATCCTATTCCAGTTGTAATCATATTCACAAGTCACAGTAAAGAAGAATGGGGTGACATTTAGGCCTCACAACCTTGCAAAGTTTTGATTGTGAGGCGGGACTAGATGGCAAAAACCCCATTCTTCTTTTGCAAAATAACCATATAAATTTTCCCATTGACTTATAATGGGAACTTAAAAGTTTAATAATTTTTGAATGAATTAATATTTTTTCACCAAATGAAAAGTGGCATGTTCCTTGATCCAAGCTCTTTTAGATGAGCCAAGTCACACAGCAGCATGCCACACAATGGCTGTGTAGTGCCACAGACAAATTCTGAAAAACTACCCACATTACTGACGAAAAGTGCATTTTTCAGAATTTTGGTGTGCAAAAAACGTAAGTCCAACTGAAATGAAAATTGGTAAGTCAAGAGATTTACCATGCCCCACCGCCCATACCAAATTCCATGTAAATCCATCAAAAGGGTCCAAAGTTATTAATGCACAAAATTGTGAGTTTAACATAGAAGTGGCTTCATAACCCTAAATATAGGGGTGCAACCGCACGTGATTCAATGGAACCTATCAGTTGTTTTTTGTAATATATGGATGTGAGAGGCTGATGAAGTTTTACCTCTGCATTAGTCAAAGGACGGTTCATGTTCATCGTTTCTCACTCCTCACTGTCTGCTTGCCATGTGCCCCTAGCTCCTCACTGTCCGCTTGCTGTGTGCCCCTCAACCGCTCCCGCTTCTTTATCACAGGAAGGAGAAAAAATGAAGAAAAAAAAAACAAGCTTCAGACATTAGCTGTGGCACTGAGGTCTGAACGATGGTATTACGAGGACCGGAAGTACAGTATTATTGGCTGGAAGTATAGTATTATGAGGACCCGGAAGTATAGTATTATGGGACTGAGTGATATATTACAATATTTTTTGTATGCTTTTCAGACATATTATTTTTAAAATCCATATATTTATATATATATATATATATATATATATATATCTTTTCATGTATTCCTCACATTATTAGTTTGTACTGTACATGAAAAGCCACAAGTGGGTTTGTAGCACTATGTCTAGATAGTTATTTATTTACTTACTTATATTTTATTTTTGACAGGTGAAATAAAACAGCAAATGATGAATTAGACGGCGTATCCACTGATATATGTATAACCAAATGTTGGTCTGTTTGTGAGAGAACAGAGAACCAAATGGAGATGACCATACATAGAAACATAGAAACATAGAATTTGACGGCAGATAAGGACCGCTTGGCCCACCTAGTCTGCCCATTTTCCTAACTAACAGATAAGCTGCAGATCCTAGTTAACCAACAGCTTAATTCCTCCTACCCCCCACTAGGACTGCCCTATGCCTGTCCCATGCATTCTTGAAGTCCCCCACTGTTCTTGACCCCACGACCTCTTCAGGGAGGCCGTTCCATCATCCACAACCCTCTCAGTGAAAAAATACTCCTCACATTACCTCTGAGCCATCCCCTTCTCATTCAAATTGTGCCCCTTGTTCTTGCACATCTCTCTTTTTCTGGAAGATGCTACCCTCTTGGATTTTGTTAATTCCCTTGAGGTACTTGAAAGTTTCTATCATGTCCCTCTCCCTTCTTTCCTCAAGGGTATACATATTAAGCTCCTTTAGTCTTTCTTCATATGTCTTCTTGTGCAGACCCTGCACCATTTGAGTTGTCCTCCTCTGGACAGCCTCCACTCTGTCTATGTCTTTACTGGAGATGGGATCTCCAGAACTGCACACAGTACTCGGATGGGGTCTCACCAACTGTCTGTACAGAGGGATAACAACTTCCTGCTTTTCTACTATTGATGCCTCTTCCTACCATCCCAGTATCCCCAGCCTTCCTTACTGCCTTCTCACATTGCTTGCCCACCTTTAGGTCATCTGATATAATTACCCCCAGGTCCCTTTCTATTTTTGCTGTTGTCAGTATCTCACCCCCAGTGTGCAGCTTCCCCGAGGGTTTTGTTCCCATGTGCATTACCTTGCTACTTTTGCATTGAATCTGAGCTGCCATACATTTGACCATTCCTCCAACCTTGCCAAGTCCCTTCTCATCCTTTCCCTCCATCTCTGTGTATCAACCCTCTTGCAGATCTTTGTGTCATCTGCAAAGAGACATACTTTTCCTTCCAGTTCCTCTGCAATGTCACTTATAAAGACATTAAAAGGACGGTCCCAGTACTGAACCCTGTGGTACCCGCTAGTAACCCTCCTTTCGTCACTGTGCTACCCATTTACTACTACCCTTTGAGTCCTGTTGTCTAGCCAATTTTTATCACAGGCTACCACCTTGGGACCCACCCAAGGCTGGCTATCTTGTGTATTAATCTTTTGTGTGGGACTGTATCAAATGCCTTGCTAAAATCTAGGTAGGCCATGTCCACAGCCCCTCCCTGGTCTACCACTTTGGTAACCCAGTCATACAGATGTGTATATTGTATATGCACAAAGCAAACTGTCACAATTACCTTTTACTGCGTATTAATAAAATTATATCCAGCTACCATTTACCCGTAATTGTCATCTCCCAACTGTATTCCTTTTTCATAGCCACCCTTCAGGCAAAGACACTTGTATGTAATGTTATATGTATAAGACAGATGAGCAGGAATTAATTTCTCTATGAACATTCACATCTGGGTTGGATAATTTCAAAGGTTTCAATGGGGTTAGAGGGATGGAAATGTACGGAGAGAAAAGGTCATAACTGAGCAGATAGGATTCACAATGAGGACCCAGATAATGGCTTTCACTTGTAACAGACGATCATTAAAAACAATGGACGATGATTCTAATGGGTAGTTTGGTTCGGCTGGGAATTGTTAAAATAAAGCACAATCTAAGTGAACCAAAACAAAAAGATTTACAAGGTATTGTCTCAAAGCTAAAGTTAGTTGCGTCTGTGATACTTGCCCTGGTTTCACTTTAAAACAATGTAGTCCACTTGATGATCACATCTTATATGTATGCACACTAGCATTTAGAAAAGTTATTAGTTACTTTGATCTTTGCATCACATGTGGCCATTCAGGGTAGATTCTATTTAGGAAATAATAGATTGGATTTAGCCTCCATGTGAACACTGTAACAAATGTTCAAAGATTGCATTTTGTTTTTAGACTGAGATTTTAGGAAATATGCTTAACTCCCAAAACTGCAAGGCAGAATTTTTTTGCACAGATTTTCCTAGAAACAATTCTGAATGGAAATCAAATCAGAGGATTCAGCCATATATTCTCGGAATCACATAAGTATTACAACTCAAGGGGATGCATTTTCTAACTGTTTTCAACAAAATTTGTTAGGAAAAATTGGTCCTAAATTCAATGTGCATTGTGTTATGACAGTGGCAGCATTTACAAGGTTGTATTTTTCTGGCTGTTTCCTACTGAAAATGAGCAAATAATGTCTAAGCTCATTTTAAGTGCCTCATGCAAAAATTAAATGATATGGCAGATCAAAGGTTTAGAAACAGGGGACAGGATCAGTGCTAGTTATTAGGTAAACCATATAATTAATATGATCCTTGTTTGATTAATTTATTTGATCCAAATAAGTATTTTTTCTTTACCTATAGCCGAATGTACTCCACACATCTAAAGAGAGAAATGAACATTGTCCCTGGATCCCCACCCAAAAATAACTCAGGCGCTGTTTACCGTCCCCACTTAGGGCAGCTCGTTGGCACATTTATTTAAAAGGAAGCTGAATTCATATTCCTTCGATTCACCATCAATCTTCATTTCTGGCATTTATTAGTTACAGTTTGGACATAACAGTCCCATGTAACTTTTAGGACATAACAGTCCTGTCTCTTTCCCTCTCAAGGTTCTTCCCTGTTCTCTTCTTCTTCCATAGTTGGCTTCTTGGGGAATTCCAGACACCGTGATCCAGGCCCTCCTTTCCATTTCCCAACTGGGTACCACACTCACCCGGACCCACTCCCCACTAGGTGTGGACACGGAGTCCACCCCCTAGTTCTATATCCCTCCCCTCCTGATTACTCCCATGCCTGGGTTCTTTTGTCCCAAGACCTGTAGCCCCCTCCCTCCACCTCTACCTGCCCCTTACCCCACTTGCTTCCCACCCACTTCTCCTCCCTTCCACTGCATTCCCCGATTTCTAACACCTTCTGGCGGGACTCCACCCTAGCCTCTGGATCCTGACCACCCCTTGCGGCCCCCCATCTGGCCCATGCTGAGCCACTTTTGAGGTCACTTCACCTTGTGCCTCCAGCCTACTACTCTCTCCATGCTCCCCTCCTCTTTCTTGCAGGGGAGGTGGGTGAGAATTCTACAGCAAGAAAGAGGGCTTACTGAGGTTGCATATCCTTAAATAGCCCATAAGGACCCCCAGATCAGGACCCTTCTGGCCTCTCCCCCTTAGCCCAATGGCCGGTGAGGCCCCCCAGGGTTGGTTGTATGACCCACCTGTGAGGGTCATAGCCCCTCCCCCTTACCTGACCCCTACGCTCCCTCCTCGTAATCATTTCTGTGGCTGGATCCCAGGACAACCTGCCTGCTTTTAGTGAGCAAACCTAATTGTCCCTGGATCCCCACCCAGAAATAACTCAGGCCACTGCTTTGTCACTTTGGATGCTTGCTGGCATATTTATTTAAAAAAGGCACAATTCATATTCATTGATTTACATCAGTCTTCATTTCAACATTTATTATTTACAGTTTGGACATAACTGTCCCATGTCACTTCTAGGACATAACAGTCCTGTCTTCCCTTTCGGGGTTCTTCCCCTGTTCTCTTCTTCTTTCATGGTTAGCTTCTTGGAATCCGGACACGTGATCAGCCCCCTTTTCCATCTCCATAACCCGGGTCCCACACCCGAACCACTCCACCCACTAAAGGTGTGGACACGGTGATCCACCCCTAGTTTCCTCTCCTCCCCCTCCCCTCCCGTTACTCCCATGCCTGGGTTCTTTTGTCCCTGGCCCATAATTGTTCCCTAACCCCTTCACTCCCTCTGCCTGCCCTCCCTTTTCCACTTGTCCCCACCCCTTCCACGGCCCATCTCCCAGCTTGCGATGGAAGTGGGGCTCCCCTACTGCAGGTTAACCCTCAGGCCCCTCTTGTTAGTTTCCCAAACTAGTTCCCCGAAAGTGAAGGAACAGGGCAATGCCAAACTCCGTCAGGTGAACCCCATCTGCCCTGTAAACCACCTCCTGCTCAAATGAGATGTCCCTATGTTGAATGTACACCCCACTATCTCAATCACTGCCCTGACCACTTTCTTATTCAGGTGCTTCCTAGCCACCCCTATCATTTTTGGCCCTTTCACTCCCCACCATACCTTCCAAGAGGTAATCTCAGACCATCAGATCACCACCCTCAGCCACCAGCTGACTGCCTTTTCTAAGTCTGCAATTATGACCCTCATCAAGGACCCCTATGGTAATGTCCCCAAGTCATTGACCCCAGATGCACAGTGATACAATCCAGCATGGCTCAGCACACCTGAAGCTCCTCCAGCAGGGGGAGCAGCTGTGACCACCTCATGCCTCTCAGGCCCCTCCCCTGCAACTCTGGTGTGATCTGCCCCAACGAGCTTCATCCTCTATCCTTAAGTGGCTTCAAACTCTCTGCCCAGTAGATGAAAGAGTACCCCATGATCCAGACCTGCATCTTGGAACCTGCTGCGGGAAGAGAAAAAGGAACACCTGTTAGCCACTGTCAACACCTCACATATCTTTTGTAACAGTCTGATGTCCATCTACCCACCCACATGACCTCCGTTTCCCCCGCTCACATCGCAGCCACTTTTGATGCTGCCCCAATCCTGAAGGAATGTGGAACGAAATTACTGGGGTCCTCCCCCACAAATGCTGTCACCTTTTTCAGTACTGCCCCTACTTGGAACTCTGTCACCAGCGACCTGTCCCCATGCATGAAATAGGTGTCTGACATGTGGCCTAGCCTCCTACTATACTCTGTCATAGTCTGGACTGCGGAGACTCCTGCACCTGTCTGCCTGCATATCTCTACAGTAGTGCCCTTGCCCCGCTGATCCGTTTTGGACCTCTGGAGTCAAATGACCACTTTATCCACCTCCACTCTCATATTCTCTTCTTGCAAACCCCCATGGTCGCCCCCTTCTTGGGTGCCACCACTTCCCCCACCCTGAACCCCCGCTCACCATGACAGCAAATATGGCCCGAAACAGACAGGCTTCACTCACTGAGTGGCAGATGCTGTCCAATGCTTTTACCACCCTTGTGAGCAGGGGCCATATTATGGGCATTCTCCAGTCCTGCCTCCTGCCTGACCCCTCTGCCATCCCCACAACCATCCGCCGGATGGCCTGGCTGCCCGCCACATCCATCCACACCTGATCCCTGCATGTCCAACTAATCCTTGCTAACTGGACCAACATGGTGGTGTGGGCCACCCCGCCCTCCCATTTCTCCACCATGTATTGCATGATCTGCTCCTCCTGCACTGGGATCTCTGCCTCCCAGCCTATCCTGAGCTGGAATGCCTGGAAATTTTCCCAAGCCTCTTCATAGGCCTTCAGGGTGTTGGTCTCCCATGACCCCCTGTACAGAGCCCTGGCTTTCTTTCTCCAATCTCCCACAGCCATTCCGGGACCCTGGTCCGGGTAGATGCTACATGTGGTGCCAACTCCCAGAACCGTTCTATCTGCAAATGAGAAAGACAATCAGCCACCTCATTTCATGCCCCCTCAATGTGCTGTTCCTTAAAGGACAGGTTCAGACGCAGTCCCAACAACACCATGTACCTTAAAACCTTTCCCACTGACTCCGTGTGGCCACTCTGTCTGTTGATCACCTCTACCACCCCATTGTTATCACACCAGAATACACACTGTCCCACCATCCTGTCACCCCCATCTCTAATGCCACCCAGATTGGGAAGCTGTCCAGGAATGTGATGTCCTTGGTCCCATCCCACTCCTGCCAGCTGGCTGGCTACTCCTCCAAGATCCACTCTCCTTGAGTAGGCCCCCCATCCCACCCCCGTCACATCCATGTACAGCTCCATGTCCATGTTGGAGGCCCAATCCTTCTACCAGAACATCACCCCAAGTTATGAATCCAAGAAAACCTCCCATGCCTGCAGATCCTCCCGTACGCCCCTACTGATATTCACCCAATGGTGGGGTTGTTTTGCCCTGCCTGTGGCTCTCCCCAACCATCTTGTGAAAGCCCTGCCCAAGCTTATGGCCTTGCAGGAAAAATTAAGATGCCCCAGAAGCTGCTGTACCTGTACCAGAGGCACCCTCCTCCTCCCACCTACCAGCACTAATAAACCTTTTAAGCGTGACACCTTGTTCCCCAGCAGCCGAAAGCATTCCTGTTCAGTGTCCACCTCAATCCCTAGGAACTCCAGCTTGCAGGCTGGACCCTCTGTCTTCCCTGCTGCCAGGGGGATCCCTATGATGCTACACAGATCCCTAAAATCCACCAACATCCCTTGGGTCTCTGCCTGGCTGGCCCCGATCAACAGAAAATCATCCAGATAGTGGACCACCCTCCTGTGCCCACACCAGTACCCAAACAACCACTGGACCCATGAACTGAATGCCTTGAATGTGGAGCATGCCACCGAGCAACCCATGGGCATAGCTTTATCGAAATACAGCCCACACTCAAACTGGAATCCAAGCAGGTCCCAGTCTGCCAGGCAGACCGGTAGAAGCCAGAATGCAGATTCAATGTCCTTCTTCACCAGCCAGGCCCCCCCACCACCCGGATCAACTCCACGGCCTGGTCCAGTGAGGCATAAGAGACCATGCTCAATGACTCTGAAGACCCTCCATTCACTGACCCTTCAGCTGGATATGATAGGTGATGTATGAGACGAAACTCCCCCGCTTGCTTCTTGGGCACCACCCCAGGGGTGACACCCAAAAATGTTTGCAATGGGGTTTGTACAAGGACCCTCCACCCTCCCTGCCCTGACCTCTTTCTGGATCTGCCCTTATCCCTTTCCTTTGCCTCTCCTCACGGGCCCAAATTCTTGGCCCCATTCCCATCCTCTTACCCTCAAATCCCAGTGGGAAACCTCTCTGAAAACCGAACTCAGCAGCTCCGCCCTGCTTCTGTCAGGGTAATCTTTAAATCCAGGCCTCCCACTATCAATACCAGTAGAAAGTGTGGGCCAGGCCACTCCCACCACCCTTGCTGGGTCGCACTAGTTCCAACTGTAGCTGGGGTTGTATCCCCCCATTCCGTGGCCTCCCCGTCCCCGAAATGTTCCCTCCCTGCTGCCCCAAAAGGGCTGCTCCTGAGGCTGCCCAACTGCCTGCCCAGCTTTGTCGCCCCTGTGTCTCCATGCCATCGCCATGTGTGACCCCCGCATTGAGAGCAGATGTGCCTGAACCTGCAGCTAGGCCATGTGCATGAAGCCCTGTTAAAAGCCCAGCAGGCCTTGGCACCCAGGGTCGATCCTGCTCTCTTTCCCTGTTCGGCCACCTGGCCCCCGCTGGACCTGACAGCGTCCTAACCCATAACTCTGAATGGGTGCAATCCCACCTCAAGTCATCCTTTGCTGCCATTCTCGTCCAGAAGGCCTCCTCATACTTGAGCCAGCCGAAACCCAGCTTTGCCTTTTATGCATACCTAATGATCGCCATATAAGTCAGGAGCGGGACTGCCAGATCCGGCTGTTTCTCCAACAACAATGCGCTGTAAATCAGGAAGCCTGCCTGCCATGTATCAAGGCTCTTTCCTTTGAACCTGGCCATCCTCAGCCTTATGCCCACCACCGCCAATGCCACTGCTGCATCTCTGACTTGCCCCCGACTCCTCTCTTTCGTGCTTTGCCGTTTCTCGTCTACCAAACTGAAGATATCTACATACTCCCTTTCTATATCTTTTCCTTAATTGAGGGGATGGCCGCGTGGTGGCCAGTGTGGTACAGTGGACCATCATGCAGTTCTGCCCTCCCCGTGGTGCCGCCCATCCTTGTCTGGCTGGGCCCTCTCTCATGGCCTGTAAGGCCTTCTCTGTTGATAACCCGTCCACCCCCATGTCCCCAACAAACCCTCAATATACTCCTTCAAACTAGTTTCATCATTCATGTCCACTTCCTTACCACCATCCAGCTGTGGATCGCATGGCACTGAATGGGCTCCCCTCCCAGGCACCCCAGTGGGCTGGGTCCCACCCTCCTTGGTCTCTTGTTGGGCTTCCCCGCACAGCCGCCTTGCCCGCTCCTTCTGTTTCTTCTGGGCCTCCTCTTCCACTTCTCTTTTCTTTGCCGCCTCCATCAATTCCATCATCTGGGTCATCAGCTTCAAAGCCTCTGACAGTATGGTCGCACTGGACACAGGAGTTCTCTTAGGCGCCATTACTATATTCGTGTGCCTAGTCTGCAGGACACAAACACCACACGATCACTTGTCCTACTTTGACCTGCCAATCACCCCCCCATGCCCATTGTTCCCCTCCTGAGGATCCTGTCATCACGGCCCCTCCAATACACCCTGGAGACACCCACCTGTTGCCCCTGAGACCTATATCAGCATAGGGTCCTCTATGCTGCGCCTGCACCCCTAAGTGCTGGCCTCTTGCGTCTATGCTAGCCTGTGTGGTCTGCACCCCTGTCCCTGCCCCTGTGGCCTGCATACACTCCATTGCCACATGCCCACCCTGAATTCCTGCACTCAACCTGCCAACTGGTGGTACCTCGCTGCACCTCTCCGTAAGGAGCCCCTGCCCTTCCATAGCTGCCAGGGCCTCCTTGTATGACCCCTTCCAATTGCTGCCAAACCAGAGCCATGTCTGCCCATAGCCACCCCCAAATGCTGCTGCCATATCAACCTGCCCCTGGCTTCCCCTCCCGCAGCGAAACAGTGTTCAGCCGAGGCTAGCCACGTGCTTGTCCCCTTTGCCTCTGCCAGCACCCTCCGATGCTATCTCCCACTTTCCTTTTGCCCATTATCTTTTGTCCATGTCCTTCCAGGCTCAGGGATGCTTGTGCTGCCTGGCACGTAATTGCACATACCGGCACCCCCCACGCGGTCGGACAGCATGGCCCCACTCCACCGCCTGCAGTTTCTGATATTCCCGCTCCAAAACCAGCACCTCCTCCCACATGGCCTTGGCTTCAAGGCCCATACCATGCTCCCGGGGTGGCCCCCCTGCTCAATTGGGCTGCTGGGGGCCTCCGACTCCTCCTCCGCCCTTTTTACCTGATAAATGTCATTAAACAGCCAGTTTAGCAAATAGGCCTCTCCTGATGGCAGTGGGACAAACATGCTCAGCGCTAGGCAGGCCAGTCAAACCGCCTACCTGTCACCCAACATGGTGACCTTCCACATGACCAGGCCCCAGCCATCCCCACGCCACAAAATGGCACCACCCCATGTGGTCGAGCCTAGGCCCCCAAACTCACCAGACAGTGATTCCATGGTTTTTACATCAAACAAACTACCTGTCTTCCTTAGACCACATAATTACAACACCCACTACTATGATGTGGGAATAGCCACCACTTATTTTCAGCAAAAAAGCCCTTTAGTTTGTTTTTCCATTTTTTTTTTTTTGATACTGCCATGCTGTTTCTCTGGCTCCATGTGGTTGCCCCCCCACCCCCTCAGGCTATGCCTGCCCTTCCCGATCCTGCTACCTCATCAGAAAAAGAAACGGCACCATGCAGCATTAGCCACAGACCCCCTCTGCCCCTCTACTGCAAAGGTGCCGTGTTGCGTCCACCCATCTGGTGGGCCTACCTGACCCCCAACTCCCTGGCTGGTTACCATGTTGGCCATTGAAATAGCCAGTCGAAATCACCCTCGGCACCCCTACTGGGCTGTCCTGTTCCAGACCCATCATCAGGCCTCTCTCCCTGCAGCACCACCCAATCCGGGCGTTCTCTCCTCCTGCTGCGAGAGCAGCCAGCCCTGTCCTGGACTAGGCACCAGCCACTTGTCCCAGTGGACTGCAGATGCCCCCTCCACTCCTCGAATTGCAGCACTACCCACACCACTCCGCAATTCAGCTCCTTCATTAAAACGATAAGGGAGAAAAAAAGAACACATTTTTTTTTTTTTAACAAAACAGGCACGCCCACCCCAAGTGCCCTGCCAAACCTCAGGCTTGGACACAGCAGTCATCTGCTACTCCTGCCATTTTGGCCTCCACAACTGCAGTAACTTCCAGCAAGCACACACGCTGAGCAGGCCAACTGCCATGAAAACCATCACTCTGACTTTTAAACTGAATGGCCTCGAGTCCACTAAATTTCTTGTACATTCCAGCCTTGTCCCAGTCCATACACATCTTAACCTGCTGTACCACAAATAACAACCAAAACAGCTCCAATTGGTGCCCTCCCATGCCGTCAGCCTAGGTGGCTCACAAGGCCAAAGGCCCCCAAGCCTCAGTGCCTTACCTGAAAATGCAAGCAATGTGCTGTAGTTCAAGAGAGTTGAATTCTACAGTGAGAAAGACGGCTTACTGAGGCGTGCATGCCCTTAAATAGCTCCTAAGGGTCCCAGATCAGGACCCTTCTGGCCCCTCCCCATGGCCAATGGCCAGCAAGCCCCAGGGTTGGTCGTATGACCCACCTGAGGTCATAGCCCCTCCCTTAACCGCAGCTCCCTCCCCCATACTCATTCCTGGCTGGGTCCCAGGACACCCAGCCTGCCTTTTGAGCCGCGCACGCCTAATTAAACCATACTGACTAGAGGCAAAAATAAAATGCTGGTGCTTCTAATGATCGATTTATTTCCAGCTGGACACGGCAGAAAAATTAAGTGAGTAGTATACTGTAGGGAAAGCACTCACTATCTATTTTTGTAAGGGTTGCACATATTCTTTTATAATACAACACACGTTTGATGTTTTGAGTATTATAAGCTAACACAAACACTAATATGACTTGAAATGGGTTTGAGAAAACTATTCATAATAAATACAAACTACATTGCCCTTGGCTGGTTTGGTAAAAATAACTGACCAAAAAAAATAGTAAAAAGAAAAAAAGGTTCCTATCTTGACTACACATAAGCTGTTAAGCCACTCTTGCTTTATGATTCCTATATGCACCATTAAACTAGGCAGTTTCTAATGCAAAATGAGACATGTTTTACATCTGCAAGCATACATGAGATTGCAAAAATCAAGATAAAAAATGGCTTATTAACAAAAGAAGCACAAGAACACAGTTACATGTTTTTATTCATTTAATTTTTTTAGCAGGCTGACATTTTACTGGACAATGTGGTATGTTTCTATCACTATTGAATGTGGTTTTGCTAACAGTAAAAGTTCTCTTTGGCAATAATCCCCTCAAAAATTAACTGAATTGTAACAATGACGATTTCATAGTATTGCAGCTGTGTTGCTATTCTTTTTTCTTCCAAGTCCCAGCTTTAAGCAAAGAACCCAGTGATATACAATAGTCTGCTATTTTTTGTTTTCTTAGTTTGCTGTAAAATCTCTTTGCTCCCCATTCTTACTCTCCTAGGAAATGACGAATAACTCAGGGGGAATAAAACAATAATAACTAAAACTTGGTAAATAAAACACTTAAAAATAATTAATTAGCACTGTGAGTTGAGTAGGGAGGCTGTTGGGGGAGCTTACGTTTGAGATGGTGTGTGGTATAGGAGTGACTGAGGTGCCAAGTTGCTGACAGAGAAAAAAGATGAGAAATCTGTCTTGCTCTTCCATACAAACTCTCCATTTCCTCAAGTCCCCACAAATGGTACTGGATTTTCTACTGGCTTGTCTCAATCTCTGAATCGCTGAATCGCTGAATTGCTGAATCACTGAAGCTAACTAAGACAAGCATTTGTCAATGCCAATGTTGTCTCGCTGGCATTGGCATTGGTAGTGCAGGAGTTAGAGATGCATAATAGGAATGGCAGTGAAGTATGGAACTGATGCCAACCCCACCCTCACCTTGCAGAGACTGACAGGTGCTGGGTTGTGCCTTTGGAGCATCAGTTATAGTGCTCATGCCATTTTTACCTCACCCTACCCTGTAGACACTGACAAGAGTCATGGTGTGCTTTGGGGTCTTTGGGCCTTATACTTACCCCATTCCATAAGAAAATACACTGAGATGGGTGCAGTATAGGAGAATGGGCCTCACCCTACCCTGTAGACACTGACAAGTGTCGTAGTGTGCTTTGGGGTCTTTGGGCCTTATACTTGCCCCATTCCATAAGAAAATATGTTGAGACAGGTGCAGTATAGGAGAATGGGGTGAACTTTAGGGCCAAACACTCCAAGGCACACCTCGATGCCTGTCACTGGCTGCAGGGTGGGGGTGGAGTGGATTGGCATGAGCTTTACAGCCAATGATCCCAAGTCACACCCCTGATGCCTGGCAGTCTCTACAGAGTGGGTATTACAGTTGGAAACCCTAACGTTGTAGGCGTTTGTTAGTATTTTCACTCCAGATTTTCAACATAGGCTTTTTGTGACCCCTCTTCATGAAGAGTGGCATGATCAGTTTGTTAGCTGAAAGGTGGTTTTGCACAGCGGCTATTCCATTTGGCGACACAGGGATGAAAACACATTTTGGGCAGGATGTGGAAAATGGCAACTGTATTTTTCATGAGGAGGTGTAAAAAAATGGCAACACTGAAAATCTGGAGTGAAAATATGAAAAATTGGTGAAGTCATGAGCATGCATAGAAACTGTGCAACACATGTCCATAACTCAATTATTTTGGGGATTTATTTTAGCCACATTTTCAACATAAGCATTATGGGACCTCCCCTCATGAACAGTGGTGCTGTGATTTTGTTAATCTGTCCCAAAAGTTGATTTCCCACAGCGACCACGACAATGTACGCCACAGGTGCGGAAACACATTTTGGGCAGGCTGTGAAAAATGACAGCTGTACTGTTCATAAGGAGGTGTGGAAAAATGCCAGTGTTGAAAATCTGGCATAAAAATATTGCAAATTTGTGAAGTTACAAGAGTGTGTGGAAACTGCGCAATACATGCTTGTAACACAGTCATTTTATGGACTTTCGTCACAAATATTCAACATAGGCATTTTAGGACCTCTGCTCATGAACAGTGTCACCGTCATTTTCTCAAACTGTCCTGAAAACTGATTTTGCACAGCGACCATCCATTATATAGCCACAGGTCGCGGAAACACATTTCGGCCAGGATATGCAAAATGACAGCTGTACTGTTCATAAGGAAGTGTGGAAAAATGCCAATTTTGAAAATCTGGAGTGAAAATATTACAAATTCACGAAGTTACGAGCATGCGTGGAATCAGCACAATGCACACCTATAAAACAGCCATTTTTTGGATTTTTTTGTTTTTCACCAAATTTGCAACATAGGCTTTTTGAGAGCCCCCCTCATGAAGGTGGCACTGTCATTTCATTGCTTCGGTCCCAAAAGGTGATTCTGTGCAGTGACTGCAGAAATCACCTTTCGGGACTGAATAACATCATGACAGTGACTGAATTCATGAGGAGGGGGCCCCAATAACACCATGTTGAAAATTTGGTGCAAAAATTCTAACAAATGCCCGAGATATGCAGCAAAGTTGAAAAAACCCTATTTATGCCGTATACATCTTACCAGCATTTTTTCAGTTTTGCGGTCAGCTTTGAAAGAGTGCAGGCGTGTTCCCGGTCCACGAAGAGATCATCCACGGCGGACTCCAGGAGGTAAGTAATAGGGTGAGGGGTGTGGGGGAGCAGGGTGCACAGAGAGTGGAGTGCGGGTTGGGGCAGGGAGTGCTGGACGGACTGCGAGGACTGTTTTCTTCTTTTACAGGTTAAAAAAAACATCACGGGACTTTTTTTTCAGGGGCATTTGGCATGCTGGGGTGGGCTCCCAGCATGCAACCTGAAATGTTTTGGGGGCTAGCTGATGGGGGGATTGGGCACCCCATGTTTGCTCGAGGGGACAAGAGCCGAGGGGAGTTGGGCACCCCTCGACACATAACAAATGGGGTGGTGTATTATGCCCGGGGAGTGGAAGCTCCCCATTGGCACATACACTGGGTCAGGGCATGCCGACAGGGATTGGAGTACCCAAAGTTGGCATTGTGGCAGGCAGTATGCCGCCATGTTTTTACTCTGTTTCACCAGGGAAGGCACGTCGGGAGGTGTCGCTGCGTATGGCGAGCTTTGCTTTCATTGCAGTGAACCTTTCCTTGGATGTGCTTGCCACATTATGTATTCCTGGTGTGGCACCTGCTGCTTGCTTGTTAGAATGAGGGGCGCACCTACTGGTGCATGCCTGCATTCGTCAACAGTGACTGCACCTCCAAATCTGCTACTAATGCAATATGTTGCCTGGCGCGCAAGTGCGATCCAACATAATAATGATGATGTTACCCTACACCAAAGAGCTCATCCCTGCAGCCACATAAGACACTGAAACAGGTGTGGCTTTATAGTAATAATATATTCAATCAGCAAAAGACAGTTAATTTCAAATAATTTTAATTTACATTCCAACAGAAATATCAATTGCTTAAACTGGGCTCAGATTCTGAGTTCAGTATTTAGCAACTAACAAGGGGCAAATCGAAACTGAAGTCATTTTAAAAATGAGGATTTTATTTTGTCAAGCAGTACAGTAATTAAACAAAAAAATACCCTTTTTCCTGTAACATGCTGGTAAAAAGTAAATGATGATTTTCATTTGCTCTTTCAGAGAGCTTCCTGGTAGTCTCTCATAATGACAAAACCCATTTCATGAACACTTTGACTGCAAGCCTGTTTTAATGCTTTTAATAACAACAACACCAACCAGGCTAAAGACATTTGTGGAAACCACTTGCAATACACATGTTGTTTTACGACTCTCATCTAGATTGTCTAACTTCAGAGTGCCTGCCTGGCATGCACTCTACAGGAGGTGCCAAAGGCAAAAGAAAATGACTAAACTGTTGCATTTGTTTTCCAATGTGAAATCTGGTCACATAAGAGACTCAGGCTCCAGCATCAGCCATATTTAAAAATCAGTTGAACCTAAACTAATAAAATATGATTGTAGAAATACACATATGAACAAGTATAGATAGAAAGAGCCACAGACCCTATTCTCAGATCCTAAACTGTGGTGAGGAGTCCTTTGCTATATCAGCATGAGTTCAAAAACATGTCATTTTTAATGCTATACCCAGAAGGGTATTTTAAAAATTATAAATAGTGACATCTAACGGTGAAGATCGCATGCAATTCAAAAACAGACCCAATCTCACTCTAGGACAGAAATCACTCTCTGGCAGTTGCGATCACCATCCTATGGATAACTCCTGGACCGCATTTAGTCAGCTAATGTGCCACTAGTTTACCACAAATTGAACACTGTGTTGCTGCACCACCGCCTCTGTGCCGAGTGTCATGCTAGAGTACAGGACTCTATGCTGATCATCATGCTGGGGTACCAGAAAACTTTTCTGTGATCACCACTGTAGCTTATTGGAGAAGCTAGGGAAAACTGACATAGATACAGTTTAAGATTTCCACGGGGTACCAGCCCCGAGCCTGGGTACCCACACTTTCCTGCCCATGCACAGGCCCCTTCTGCCACGAGCACTGTGGACCCCCCTTTTCCCTTGGCCTAACCTGGCCTCAAGTCTCGGGCACCCCGGAGTGTCTTGTCCACAGGACTGGTGTCCTGTCCGTGGGCTTGGCTCTGCTGGCTGCCCCTTGGAATGCCTCGGATCACTCTCCCTGAGTTCCTGCTCTTTAAAGATCTAGAATTCTCTTCCAATTTTCCCAGCTGCGCCATGCCCCCAGGACCAATAAGTACTGTACAACAAACACTACCAAACATTGCCACGGGGCACAGCATACTAGACCTCAGCCCTCAGTCAGCCCCATGGCCTACACATTACCTCACCCCCTTCCCTCGGGTGCTCAACGCGCTCTATTACCCCCAATGGAGCACAACCTGGCATTCCCTGGTGCCCGCCCATCTGATGAGCCTCTCAGGTCCCGCACTGCCTCCCCTTCTGGCCTGACCAAAACATAGCATGCCCCCCATGTCCAAACCCCTCACCCACTGCAGCCTCTCTGTGCACCAGGCCTAGCTTGCCTTGTACTTTCGCCTCTGTGGGTCCCCGATGCTAGGCCCCCACAGGCCTCCTACCACACGTTGCCCCCTGTCCAGCTTGGAAGCTCTCCTCTCCCCCCATAGCTGGCTTTGCTTCAAGCTGCAGTGACCAGGCACTCCACCTGCCAGAATCCCGAATGCTTTGTCTTTCCATTTCTTTTTTTTTTGCTATTGTGGCAGGATTCCCGAGAGATCCCTCTCACGGGCCTCACCATCTCCAAGAAAATGTCAACCAGTCTACATATCATCCGCTCCATCAAACCTTGGCATCCCCTGCCCAGCTGGGGCCAAACATTGACACAGGCCGCCCCCGAGTGCTGTGGTGCCACGGAGCTCCATGCCAAACACCCCCATCCTCAGGCTGCTCCCACAGCTTGCCTGCTCCCTCCACCTCTCCATCTCGCTTAACATTCGTCTCTTTTTTTTTTTATTTTTAACCACCACCAGTGAGAAAGGCCCATGCTACCTGGGCCACACGGTTCTGCCACCTCTATCCAGGCCCCAAGCTGCTCACCACAGTCTTGCTCTCCAGCTGAAAATCATGGGCAAACCCTGCCCACCCTAGGACCCCTCTTGCTGCGGGTCCAGCACCATCATTCCCACTGAGCCTTTTGGCTCACCACCGCCATTGGTGCACCCTCCAGCACAACTCGCTCGCACCACGAGGTCTCGGCTAGGCCCAAGCCACAACGCCATTCCTCCAGCTCCCACAGATGCTGCCCCCAAACCACACCACAACATGGAAACACTCCAATGGAGCCAGGACTGGCCCCCCAACCTCACGCATTCCACAGCCAAGCTTCCCATCAGCAAACCCACTGCATGGCCCATAATCTCAGCAAAAACAGCACCATAAAGCCACACACCAATGCCTCACATAGCTCAATCACTGCTAGTATTGCATTACATTATAAGCATTGCTCATCACTGCCTTACCTCAACTGCCAACGATGTGCTGTAATATTACTGGAATTTTACAGCAAGAAAGAGGGCTCTTTGTGGGCTGCATGCCCTTAAGTATCCCCTAAGGACCCCTGATCAGGACCCCTACTGGCCCTCCTGACCTATCCCCAGCAAGCACTCAACCCCTGTCGGATGGCCAATCCGTGAGGTCACAGCCCTTCTCCCTTACCTGCAGCCCCTCCCTTACCTGCCTCTCTCCCTCCCCTGCTTTCCTTCTGGCTGGTTCCCCAGGACAACCTGGCTTGCCTTTGGTAGCAAGCCTAATTGTCTGTAGCCCCAGTGATAAGAAACATTTGTGATATTTTTCATAACTGCTGTTTGACCTTATGACATCACAAGCGGTAAAGCCACAAGTGATGCCAAAGGTCAAACAGCATGAGAGAGAAATATTTCAGATATTTCTCTTGGGGCCATGGCATGTTCTATTTATCCAGTGCTTCACTTTCTTTAATGTTTAAAGGGTGCTTGGGGGAAGGGGTGGCATTTGCTGCCGATTAACTCTGTTTTAGTTGTGTTCACTTGTTTAGGATGGCAGAGTGGTGAGGAACACATGGGACTCATGATGCTTGTGATGCTTTTATGTGTGTCATTGCCTCAGTGCATTATGAAGATTCACTGCAGGTGCTAGCCGGTGTGTAGTGTGAGTGACTGTGTGTTCCTGGACAACTGTGAATAGCAGTCTGGAGATCGGCTTTACAAAGAAGGATTTTCCAAGCAAAGTGTGGAGCTGGTAGGAGTGTCAGTCAGAAGTGACTGGAGGTACTAAAAGCTGTTGATTGTGGCTGATATAGGAGCTATAACAACAAGTGAATGACAGTTTACGTGATGCGCTCAAGCTGACCAGATGCTTCTGTCTGAGTTCTGTGATCCAAAACAATTAAACCATGACAAAAACAGATTAAAAGGGCAAAAATATTACATCTTTGCACTTATTTGCTAGATACAACAGGTGGCTTACAAATTACTAAGAAATCACACCTCGCAGACATGGCAGATTAACAGCAAATGCAGATCACTGGGACACAGCCTCTACAGCAATACACTCAGCCATCCAAACTGCAGAAGCAGGACTCACCCTCCAAGATACCAATAGGCACAGCTCCCTATAAACTTCTTTATGGAAAAAATGGAGCATTTCTTCTAGATTTTGCATCAATGAAACTAATCATCAGGAAGCTGGCTACTGACTTCAAGGCAGTAAAACAAACTCTAGACTCACTAACTACCAGAATTTCCGATGCTGAAACTAGAATTAGCTCTATTGAAGACCAACAGCTCAGATACAACAAAAAACTACAGAACATAAGGCAGAAAGTCCACAAGCTGGAAAACCAAACTGAGGACCAGGAAAGCAGATATAGGAGCAACAGTCTTGTCCTGGTGGGCATACAAGAGCTGACTGAGAGCAAAGAGCTCACCTCATTTACACAGAAACTGCTTCAGGAGGTTACCAGTCCCACAGAGTCAGGGCAGCCTATGGGATAGAGCAAGTGCACAGATCACAAAAACATCCTCCACCTAACAGTGGGAAACTTTGAGCTACTGTATAATTCCCCCAATGCACCAACTTCCAAGAAAAGTTGTGTATCATGGCACAAGCTAGCAAAAATGGAGCCCTAAGCCAGAAGGGAAAACACTTCTTCATCTTCAGCTATGTGATGCCCACTGTCTGAGACAAACAGTGGGCTTACCAGGACCTAAAGAAAGCCTTTCATCAAGCAGTCACCCCTTTTGGCATTTTACATCCAGCAAGGTTAATAGTAACAATCACCAGAGTATTCCCAGTGCAGAATTCGCCAGTAGGGATTTACCAAAGCTTCTCCCTCACATCTTCCATCCCCAGCAAATCCACTTAACAGTGCTTAAAAAAGCCAAAGCAAGCAACTAACCTCGGGTAAGAAGCATACAAATACCAAGCTGCAGTAGCAGAACCTAACATTTGTTCTGAATCAAGCTGTCTCACTTCACAGGAGCCGAGGCATGCTCCCTTTCTCATTTCTCCTGACTGTGTAAATACTTCAGTGTAACAGCTTTTTCCTCAGAGAAATCTCATCACACTTAGGTGACAATGGACACCTCTGCAGTAAAGGGGGTCTCAGCTCTTCAAGTTTTTTAACCACTTCACAGCAAAGTGACACATTTTTATTTATTTATTTATTAAATTTTGTTAACCGGGTAGGCCCAGAGGTCCATTTTTCAGGGGCAACCCGGGGTTAGTTTCATAGAGCTAAGGAAGCACAAGCAAGTAATACATAGTAGAACATTGCATACAGAAGGGCTTTCGACATTGTACAGTAACCAGTCAAACAATCACAACACATAGTGGCATCAGTTAGATTTAGGGCAGGTGGTACAATAAAATATAAAAGCAAGACAGAATGAGGCTAAAGGTACAGGGCTAAGGGTACAGGGTTACAATGGTAATGACAGGTTTTCATTGGGAAGGGCAACTATTTACAGGTCAGGTACACATGGTCTACGGTGGCAGCTAGATGCCAGTAGTGGCAGGTCACCCATGTCCTAGCAACAGGGGGCGTGATTTAGCTAGCCTTCTGGACAGACACAGGAGCTGAAGTTCAGGAAGTGAGTAACGTAGCCCCTTCTGGAAAATCGCTAGGGAGTAGGCTTGTTGGAGGTGACAGGGGAGCTTGTTCTATAGCGTAGGGGCTATGTGGGCTAAGGATTTACTGCCAGCTGAAGATCTGGACCTGGAGTGTGCAAGGAGAGCTTTGCCCAAATTGCAGAGGGGCCTGCTGGGCTGCTTTTTGGCAAGTAGCCCAATGAGCCCTGTGGGGGATCGTCCAAGAGGAGCTTATATGACCAACTTAGCAGGGGGTGCTGGAGCCTGAGGTTCAGAGTGGACCATTTGAGTGCGACTAGGGCTTCACAGTGGTGGGTCCTCGAGTGGACTTTTGTGGTGAATCGCGCTATCTTATGGTACAATGTCTGTAGTCTGCCACGGTCGAGTTTTCCAATGCTGAGCAGTGTTGGGGCCATGTAGGTAAGAGAAGGTAGGAGGATACTCTGAGCGACTGCTAGCCTTGTCTCAGGTATCGTATTGGAGCTAAGGCGATATAGCAGCCCAAGTTTTTGGTGGATGCTTTTTGTCACCAAATCTATGTGAGGCTTTAGCATGAGTCCCTGGTCTAGTGTAAGACCAGGTATCTGAAGGATTGGACTACTACGATAGTTGTGCCCGCTGAGGTGACCAATGGTAGGAGATGTGCCTTGCATGGCTGGGACTGGTCACAGATGATGGCATCATAGTGACGTCATCAGTGAGCAGCATGTTTCCTCTATGTCTGGCTTATTTATATGTGTCATACTTATTGGTTAGGGTCGCTGGGACACATCATGCAGTGCATCATTGCCTTTTTTCCGCTGACCTTTATTTAATTCTGGTGAGAAAGGGTTATGGTTTAAAACATGGTGAGCACTTAACATCCTTTGTTCTCTCTTCCTCATCAACTGAGATTCCCAAAGAAGACCCCTATTGGAGCCATGAAACCACCATTTACAGCTAATTGCATTATCTGAGACCCGGGGCAATACCTAGTTGACTTGGAATCCCAACCATCTTAATCTGTGCCCCCCATCCTAAACCTTCAAGCAGAAATGATATCTGGAGCAATGGCCTTTAACCAAACACCCAATCAAATGAACAGCAGCTCACCCCCAAACTAGCTACATCAAGTCTCTTTTGACTGCCCTGCATAACATTAACCTGTGGCTTTCCTGCTTGCTCAGGAAAACAATCAAAGATGCAGAATGCAGCCAAATTACAGACTATCAACTTTTATAATTTAAAGCATTAAGGGCCAGATATTCAAAACTTTGAGCTAGGCGCAGACTGTTTGCACAGGTTTAGTGCCAGGTTAGTACGGGTCCACTGTATTCAAAAGGTCAAATAGCGTGTGCAAACTGCATTAGCGCCAGGCAAAATTATAATGTATGCAAGGAGCAAATTGAGGGGGCATGTCAGCACAATGCTATATTGAGTGAATAGCACCATGCAATATACTTTTGCACAACATTAGCGCAACACTTTCCATGATGCAAATTACCACCCAGGAAAAGGTAGTCTTAACTCTGGGCAAACCAGCTCTGTGCAGCTTTGTGGCTTTGCATGACTTTTGTGCAACTTTGTGTGACCCTAACCAATAAGTATGACACATATAAATAAGCCAGACATAGAGGAAACATGCTGCTCGCTGATGACATCACTATGATACCATCATCTGCAACCAGTCCCAGCCATGCAAGGCAGTAAGTGGTGACCCAGCTCCCAGTGGACAGAATGGCAGTGTGGACATGCAGCACACACCTGCAGGCTACCCTTCTGTGGACACCAAGAGATGCCAGCACACACATGCAGCACTGTGGGCATGGAGGGTGTTAAGGGAAGGGTGTACAAGTGGTCAAGCTGCACCACAGACCAGGTGCAGCCACAAGGCTGGGATGCATCATGCAGTGAACATGGGCCAGTGTTGGGAATACCCCAACACCAGTGTACCTGTCCGTTCATATGTGCCCCCCCAGCCACATACCACACATCTGTACGGACACCACAGCGCACACAGCCAGCCATGTATATGTCACTGTGAGCATCCCGTGCCAGTGGTGCAGCATTTGTGTGTCACACAATATCATAATAGTAATGTCCACTGTCAGTAAACACCTGCAAGTTGGGCCTGTCTTTGTGCACAGTGCACTGGTGATCAATCACTGTCCTACACACCATGGGCATTGCTGTGTCCCTCACACTACTGCCCCCTTTGCTACTGTAGAGTCTGCTGTGCACTGTAGCATGACCTACAGTTTGACAGTTGCATGCAGCACCACCATCTGTGCCTGTGCTTAGTCCCCTAGGGCACACAGTGCTATGCTGTACTGTATAAATGTAGCCTGCAGCTACCACCATGGACTGCCAGACTGACCTACAGGTGGAGCTGTGGGCAGACCCAGCCAGGCCCTGTACTTCCAGACTGACCTACAAGTGGAGCTGTGGGACCCTGCAATAACACTGGGCAAACTACATGCAAATCATGTCATAATGAGATACTAATCTGGATGTTTGCCCAGAGACCTGTGTAGGTTCATTTGCATGTCACATCTGAATATAGCAAAGTTTAGCCCAGGGCAAATGTGATTGCGCTGGGCAAATGGCTTAGCTCCACGCTAAACCTGCGCAAATGTGTTAGCGCTGAGCAAATGTTTCAGAAATATTGTACATTTTTGCACAATGTAATTTCACATGCACTGCTGCCTGCAGCTTTGCTGAGTTCACACCTTTGCTGTCACACACATTGGCCACATAGTTCACCTCTACCTTCCTTCACGTTGCTGTGAACTTGGCTGCTGTTGTGGTATGCACTTCCTGGTAGCTATATTCAGAGTTGTCTTATTCCCAGGCTATGTTTGCACTGCACTCCCAGCCCAGTTTGCCTGGCTTCCTTAGTATACTATATTCAGCAGGTTTAGCACCAGGGCTATCCCTTTTGAATATAGCGGGCTATTGGGTCAGGGCTAATTTAGCATGCCAGTCAGAGCTAATGTAGCCCCAGGGCAAAGTTTTGAATATTTTTAACCGATTATTTTATTTATTTATTTTTTTTAACCAATTAGTTTGTGTCTGTGAATATCTGGCCCTAAGTCTATAACACCCGTGAAGTCACTGTAGGATTTTAGACAAATGAGGATAAGTGATAGCCAGCAGTCCATTTATTTCACTGTTTCATGAGCTGTGCGGGCTGCATAGCAATACTGTGGTGGGGGGGCTCTCAAACCTACAGGGGTTAGAACGGGGTTTGTAATGAGCAGCAGTGAGATTATAAAATGTGAAACAAGGAAGTGCACTATTAAACTGAATACCTCTGACCAGTGGCATGATATAGAAATGTAACTAGAGGAACTAGCCTTCCACCTGGGGTACTGTGTAATTCCAGCACCAATCTTTCAGATACATATCGTGTGGGCTTGTGTGTGTGTGTGTGTGTGTGTATACAGTGGAGATATGCATAGATATAGACACTTAACTTGGAATCATCAAATCTGAGTCAGACACATATGCAATACACCAAAAACACTGTGTCTGCCTTCACCCTCATGCACGCACATGCATGCATGCTCACACACATACACACACACTGTTTTGAAGGATATCTGCTGCATTTACTTCATATATTATGGGAATTGATTGTTAGTGTATGTTATGGAACTGACTGTCAGATATGGTGTGCAGTAACCATATAGGTCGAGGTGTTGAGTGTGCCACATGCTAAGCAACCCCCCCCCGACGAGACAGGTATGCTTGGCACTGGAAGCCAAATGAACAGTAAGTCCCAACAGCAGTAAGCAACCGCTAAACAATTAATAATGCCCACTCTCTGGTTTGGGCTGGTGGGAAGGGGACAGGCAAACACACCACATCAGGGAGGTTGATGCAATCCCCGGGGTCTCTAACCAGAACATTACTGCAACTCCACAGGCTGCATGCATGGAGGTCCCTGCTGAGCAACAGGTCTTCCCTTCACAGCCCCAAATGAGTCACATCAAGACCATGGCCACTTGGCAGGGTCCAATAGAAGGGATGCCAATTTGCTTGCAGTACTGACTGGTTGTCCCTGGGCTCCCCCTTCCCTGTTGTGAAGCCAAAAAGCCAATATGTCACTTTGAAGGGGGTATCACACTGGGCTACTGATAGTACACAAGAAGTGGGTAACCTGCAGACTTGCCTGTTTTTTCTACCTCACACTTATTCTTGGTTCAATATGAAAGTGCAATCAATTGTGTAAATATTTGATATGAATGTTATGCCCTTTCACTTAGCTAATAAACCTTGGATCACAGACAGAGAGCAGCACTGGATGACAGCCTTGCATGGACCGAAGATCTCAGGGGCTAGCCCCTGCCTGTCTGATTCCCAGACCACAGGGTCTAGGGTAATAGGTTCCAGCAGGCCCTGCCCTTGTTATTCTCTGTTCCTAGTTATAGTTAGTGGTATAATTAGATTGTGTGTTAGTACTAGTCTTAGTAGCAACCTTATTATTACTTATAGAAGTATTAAGACATTTAGTTGTTGTGTTGTTGTATGTGCTTTTGTCAAACTATGTTTTCCTCTGCAGACAATTGAATTTCACATTCAGATGACATTGCTAGCTTCCTCTCCAGACCATCTTGGGAGGGGGCCACCAGAAGCAGATGACACAGAGACAAACAGCCCAACCCCACACTGCATACTGAGCACAAAGCTGACCCCACTGGGTGGGTGTGAACAGGGAGCACTGGCACCACCTACACACACCTGACCACCGAGGCATATGTCATGACCACATGCTCCATAGGATAACACCTCCAGGCTATAATTTCATTACATGGAATGTTAAAGGGGCCCAGTCAAAGGAAAAACAACATCAAATTCTCCAGCACCTCAAGCACCTAGGCACAAATATTGCATTCTTTCAGGAATCACACATACACTCTGTTGGTGTAGGAAGTGGGTAGGCCAGGTCTGCACAGTAGGGGCCAACTCCAAACAAGGCAGCATGGCTATCCTGATTCACTACAACACCCTCCTTTCCAGTTAATTTGCTACACCTCTGATCCTAATGGGTGCTTTGTTGTCCTTGGGGGTGTGCTGGACAGGACTGAGATCCTGCTGGCATCAGTTTATGGTCCTAACAAAGAAAACCCACAGTTCTTCTCCCTCCTAGCAGAACTAGGGACACACCAATCAACACCAATAATCTTGCCAGGCGACTGGAACACAGTTCAAGTTTCTACACTGGACAGGTCCAACTCTGTTAGGAAGGGCCTCGTCCCAAATCAACAGGCCATAGGGGAATTCCAAGATTCACTGGGGCTCATAGAAACATGGAGGGTTCTTCATCCAGGAGATAGAAGCTACACCTTCTTCTCCCTGATGCATAATTCGTCCTCACATCTGGACTACTTTCTCACCTCCCAGGACATTCTCACAAATTTGACCAAATGCTAAATTCTTGCTAAAGTCATCTCTGACCATACACCAGTACAACTCTCTTTCACACCTCTAAGTCCCTCAGACAGGGATAGAGCATAGCAACTTAACACCTCCCTCCTAAAGTTCCCATGCACTACAAAAACTACAAACCAGCATAGAGCACTTCTTCAAGGAAAACACCAATACAGTAGACTACATCACCCATGTGTGGGAAGCATACAGTATAAATGCACCCTTAGATGAGAATGAATACGAATAGCAGTCACCAAGAAGCACAAATGACCGTAAGGCAGCAGAATTGCTCCAAGAAATTAGAACAATGGAGCACACTATTTTCAGAACATCCCCAGAATCTGATTAGCTTAGTCTGAACTCAAACAGAGCCAAGTACGAGGAACACTTAAGGGAAAATACAGAATTTGAATCAGAAAAAGGCACTGCACAAGCACTTCTTAAAATATAATGTGTCCTTACATTTTAAGAGTTAGAAACACACAGTGCCATACAGAGTGACAACAGCTACCTCACACAATGAAAAACGCCCGACCAGTTTCATGCATGCACGCTTTGTCAGGGTCCCTGACAAAGCGTGCATATGTGAAACCAGTCGGGAATTTTTCATTGTGTGAGGTACAGTAGCTGTTGTCACTCTGTATGGCACTATGTGTTTTTGGCTCTTAAAACATGAGTAAACATTATATTTTAAGAAGTGCTTGTGCAGTGTCTTCTTCTGATTCACAATTGCAGTGGCACTTGCACAGCGGGTGCTAGAGCCGTTTTTTTCTTGTTGTTGCAAAAGACAGAGTTTGCCATATTCCAGGTGAGAGTCACTTATGTAAATGAAAAGGAAAAGGCAGGCAAACTCCTTGCACTAAGACTAAAGCAACAAGAATCTCTTAAATCAAAAGTATTCGCTCTACTCCTTCAGAGCCTCTCGTCACTAACCCCAGGGCCATAGCCAAAACATTTGCCGAATACTACCAGAATTATACTCAGAGAATACATCAGCATCACTCTCGGACATCCAGTGCTTCATCAAAGTGGCCCACATACCCAAATTTCCCCAGAAGAGTATGGATAAACTAGGAGAACACATCTCAGCAGATAAGGTGGCTCAAGTACTCAACAGCCTCCCCTTAGACAAAGCTCCAGATCTGGACAGACTACCAACCTACCAGGTCAATATCTCATATGCTTAATTCAATTTAATTCAATTTTTATTTTACCAGTAATAACACCATTAAGTCAGACTCATTTACAAAGTGGTCCTGGGAGGCAGAATACAATAGTTCAGAATAAAAACAAATAACATACCTTCAATTACATATAATAGTTCAAAATACAAGTCAATTAACATAAAAACAATCATATACAAGTGCATCAGAAAACAAATGACAATAGGCAGGTTCCATGTGTTATCGGCGATCGCAGAAAGGCGATCACCATTAGGGCGAGTGTACATTGCCAAAAATCAGTTTCAGTGAGGTACGCCCCTGGCACAGAGCAAAAGGGCACTGGGGACTTAGATTTTTGCATTTATGTAGGGGGCTGTGCCCCACGCACCTCACCACACCCCCCCACTAAAGGATTCTCAACTACAAGGGGGTGGATGTCGGTGGGGTGCAAATTGGGGGAAAAAAAATTGGTCTGCTGTAACAAAAGGAACATGTGCCCAGAGCCAAACTTGGCACCCTCACAACCCTAGCCTGCCACCAGCCCACCACGCCATGGGGCCAGCTCGGCAGCCCACAGCTGCACTACACCTCACAAACCCTCCCTCCCCTTCCACCCATTGCTCGGCATAATTGCTCCCCCTCTCCCGCATGTACATATAGTGACATCCTGTCACTATATTTGTGGACTCCCCCATCTGGTTTCCCTCCCTGCCTGGTATCCCTGTGGATAGGCACCATGATTGAGTCACCCTTTTTGAAAGCGCTCAATCGTGGTCACCACTGTCACAGGCTACCCAATAGGCAGTACATAAAAAAAAAAATTTAGGATGGTATAACTTGTATATAAAGTTGAATGCTTTAGGACAGTAATATTTTCTAAACAAAAAAATGGGTGACTCCAAAGAGATAGATTTTAAAGAGGAGAAAGGTACAATGAAAGTATGAGAACTTAATAATGTTCAATTCCAAGGCAAGTAGGAAAGGTAGTTGTGAGCAAGAGGGGTTAGAGAGGTAGTAGACAATGGGGAAAAGAGGGGGAGGAAAGGTTCAGGGGTAAGTAAAGAAGTGCAATAGAAGAAAGAAAGTATGGGAAGCTGGTGGTAGGAGGCTACGCATAACAATGGCATTTGTCTACCAGTGCAGATTTTAATAATGATTTAAAGGAGTCCAGGCTGATCATCCAGGTGAGTTTTAGAGAGTCTTGAATGGAATTCCACAGGGCAGGGATAGAATAGCTAAGGGAGGTGTTGCCAAATCTGGTCCTAATCCTAGGGATGTCAAGTTGAATACAGTCATGGCGCCTGATGGAGTATAAGCAGGGAAGACTCCTAAAGAGGTCATAGATATATGGGTAGGGTTTTGACAGTGTCCTAAAGGCTCACATGGAGGCAATTTGACATCTCTGAGTAGCTAATGATGGCCATCCTATTTGTGCATAAAGCAAACAGCAGTGGATGTTGGGGGCAGCTTTGGTGATAAACCTTATTGCCCTGTGATAAAGAATATCTAAACTTGCAAGGGCAGACTTGGTACTATGGTGATACAAAATATATGCGTAGTCAACAAGGTACAAAAAAGTTGTAATGAGCTTCAGTTTATCTTCGTAAGTTAGCAAGCTCCTAATTCTGAAAAAGAGGCCAAGTCTTTGTTAGTTTTTTAGAGTTCCTCTATGTGAGCAGTAAATGAGAGTCTGTGATCAGCCAGAAGCTCGAGATATTTAAACTTGTCAACAGCCTCAGTGTGTTCACCCAAGATGATAGATATCTGCAGGTTAGGACGGAGAGATTTTAAGTTGTCCAATTTGTCTTTAGGAGAAATAAGCATTATCTTTGTCTTTTTACCATTCAGCAATAGTTTTAGATGTAATAGAGTGTGTTGTGGCAGGTTAAATTCTTCTCTAAGTTCCAAGCAAGCAGTTTCAAGGGTGGGTTTCGCAACATACAGTAGATAACCGTGTCATTGGCGAATATGTGGACATTCAGCATTTGTTACCCTATGATCAATATTATTACTATATATGGCAAACAGGAGGGGCCCAATAATTGATCCTTGTGGAACACCTCTTAGGATTACTTTAGAGGGATAGGTCGCCTTGTGCTGATACTTGTTGCTGCCTACTGGTGAGGTAGCAGGAAAACCAATTGTAGGCAGTACTATCAACTCCAAGATTGCTCAACTGGGCCAAAAGCAAAGAGTGGTCAACAGTATTGATCTGTATAGGTCCAGGAAGAGTGCACAAACAGAATTTTTGGAATCTGAGGCAGTTAGCCAGTCATTGGTGACCTTAGCTAAAACAGAGATTGTACTGTGCTTGAGCCAAAGCCTGACTGAAGAGTACTGAGAAGTTTATTATTGTCTAAATACTCTCTAAGTTGGGCATTAACTATTTTTTCTAGTAGTTTTGATAATGTAGGTAATAAGGAGATAGGTAAATAATTATTTAGATCCGAAGGTCACCAGATTTAAAAAGTGGGATGACATGCACTACTTTCTAAGCAGTCGGGAGTATACCTTGTGATAGAGACAGATTGAAAAGGTGTAGTAATTGAAGGGGCCAAGGAGTAGTAACCAAGTTTCAAGAAGGAAGGGCAGAGTTGGTCAGTGCCTGGCTTTTAGTGGAGTCAGGATAGGAGGGAGGTCTTCCACCTGTTTTAGGGTAATGCAGCTGAAGCTGAAGGTGGATGAGGGAGAGATGAGGCTGACTGAAGTAAAGTAGAGTCACAATGAGTTATGATTTTACTTGCAGGTGATGTGTCAAAGGCCAGGCCAGCAGTAGCAAAATGGTTTTTTAGCTGATCTAAGATAGAGGACTTATCCATGTATGTAATTTCGTTTGTGTGGATTTTAGTCAGAAGGGTTGATGGAGGACTATATCCCTCAACTTCTCTTAGGACATTCCATAACTTCAATGTGTTGTTTTTTGGTGGATTCAAATGTGGATTGGAAGTAATTTGCCTTTTCTGTTCTGATCAACTTTGTGCAGCTGCTTCTGGCTGCTCTAAATGCAGTCCAGTCTAAAGGTAGTTTAGATATCCTTGCTTTTTTCCATAATTTGTCTCTATTTTGCAAAGCTGTCTTTAGGGAAGGAGTGAACCAAGAGCAAACTTTTTTCTTAGCTCTAAGCTTTATTAGTGGAGCATGTTTGTCAATGACATTGAGTACCAGCAAATGAAACAGGTAGTATGCTTCAGAGACCATTTGAGCCAGATAGAAGTCCTGCCACCTTATTCTACTTAAGTCAGACAGAAAGTTTGCTCAGTTGAATTTGCGGCAATTTCTTTTGATAGAGAAGGAGGAAGGGGGCAACAGTTTAGAAGAAATCTGATGCTTGCAATTGTCCTATGATCACTGATATCATTATTAAATATTCCAATGTGTGAAATTTTGTAAAGTTTATTAAACAAAAGTATATCGAGAAGCATGCTATGGTTTGGTTTTTTGATGATCGGGTGAGTGGGTTCTGTAATTAATTGCATGAGACCAAGTTAGTCACAGAGTTCTTTTATATAGTTAGAGGCAGAAGTCAGCCAGTCCATATTTAAGTCTCCTACAGTGATGGTTTCTGGCCACACGAGCTGCCTCTCCCACCCACCTCCGAGTTCCAGTGCACCAGGATCAAGCCCTGAATGGGCCGCCGGGTCCCTCTCTCGGTGCTGCAGTGGCTCCTGAATCTGGCCACACCAGCCGACTCTCCTGCCCATCTCCGAGTTCCAGCGCACCAGGATCTAGCCCTGAATGGGCCGCCGGGTCCATCTCTTGGTGCTGCAGTGGCTCCTGAATCTGGCTGCACCAGCCACCTCTCCCACCTGCCTCCGAGTTCCAGCACATTAGGGTAAGACTCTTGCCAGGGGGTCGGAAGCGTGGCAGCTTCCATTAGTCTGCTCTGCTGCCTTGCTTCGATTGGTCACCCACTACTAGAGTTGCCCCTGATTGGCTCCCTGTATCTCTCTGCTTTTGCTCTGCTTGCCGGGCTCTGTGCCCATTGAAAGTCATAGACTTGGCCGTAATTTTTCATGTCTGCATTGCTCTGCTGTAATTTGGCATGACTGTTTGACTACTGCCTGATTTTACTGTTAATTTTTAAACTGTGTCTGAAAAACTGTACTGTGTTGCTCAGCTGCTTTCTCTGTTTACTCCTCTCTCTGCTTTTCTGCACCCCCACTCAGCTCATTCCTGTTCGACCCTTCTAGCCGTCTGACTATTTCTTCTTTTTTTTTTGTCTCTTACTTTCCTGGTGCCAGGTCTGGAATATCCATTGTTTCTGACCTTGGCTCCCCCCTTTAGCTAAATTCTCTGCCTTTGTATTTTTCCTCTCGCTTCACGCCCTCTGGCTTAATCTCTTTACAAGCCTCTCCTTCTTTTGTCCTGCTCTGCCCTTAAATTAATTCACCTCCTTATTCCACTAGATCGAGCCCTGAATGGGCCTCGGGTCCATCTCTTGGTGCTGCAGCGGCTCCTGAATCTGGCTGCACCAGCCCTCCTCTCCTGCCCACCTCCGAGTTCCAGCACACCAGGGTAAGACTCCTGCAGGGGTCAGAGAAGCTGCTGGCAGCTTCCATTGGTCTAGCTCTCGCTGCCTTGCTTCCCGATTGGTCACCCGCTGCCTGTGCTGCCCCTGATTGGCTCCCTGTATCTCTCTGCTTTTGCTCTGCTTGCCAGGCTCTGCGCCCATTGAAAATCATAGACTTTGCTGAATTTTCACCGCCCCACCCCTCCTACCTTAACTAAATACGCCTAAACACCACCCCCCTCTTCTGCTCCCCACCCTTCCATAGCCCATTGGTTCTCCTGTCACTGGTCTTTCCGCCTCCCCACCTCCATTTGCTGCCCCTCACAGTGCCTGCCTGATTCTAGCACTTTCTCATACTAGGCTCTAGATCTACCCACTCTCTGCGTTTGTCCCTTGCTACCCCTGTCTCCTTTGAAAATGCCTACCTCTTGGTCACTCCTCTCCCTTGTCTTACCACTCCTCCTCCTCCTCCTTGCTCTTCTTCCCATCTTCTTCCTCCCTGGCCCCTGCCATTCCTGCCCCCTCTCCCACCCCATCTGCTTCTGTGACAACACCTACCTCTCCAAAGGAACCCTTCACTACTCGCCCAGTCCTCCTCCTGGTCCACCTATTGCCAATACTTGGTTACTGCTTAATTCCCCTAGGCCTGGATTGTGGGCTGGTGTTACCACGCAGCAACTTGCTATATCCCACTGGGACTGCCGTCTGGGACCTACCAACTGCTCCCACTCAAAAGCTGCCTCAAATTATTCCTTAAGGAGCTACGCCTTGGCTCTTTAAAACTGCTACTCCCCACTGCTCCCAGACAATGTCCATCAAACCCTGGACCTTGCACACCAACCACCAAATCTAATGCAGGTGCTCTTCGGCTTGTTTCTCTCAACATCTGCAGCCTGCTACCTAAGCTTGATGCTCTTCAAACCTTCATAAGGCAACACAACCCTGATGTCCTAGCAGTGGTTGAAACTTGGCCGACGCCGAAAATTCCTGATCAGGCAATAACACTACAAGGATACAACATTTTTAGACTGAACTGGGTCACCAAGAAAAGGGGGGTTGTGCCATCTATGTTAAAGACTCCCTACTGGTGCTCCCCCTTGCACCCCCAAAGTCTGACTCCTTGGCTCAGTTGCTACCTATAAGAATTCTCCTTGGCCCAAACCAAAAAGCCATAAGGATTGGATCCATCTACATCCCTCCTAGGGACCATGTCAAAGGTCTCAATGATGTCCTCAGGTTTATCAATGCCCAAACTCCAGGCACTGAACTTTTCCTACTAGGTGACTTCAACATCAATTGTTTAGCATCAGATACAGGGGAGCTGAAAGATTCTATTGCCTCCACTAACCTCTCACAGATGGTGGTCTCACCGACTAGAACTAACTATAAGACTGGGTCTAGCACCCTTCTGGACTGGGTACTTACCAGCCACCCATCCAGGATCCTCAGCACCACCATACTGCTGGATTCCCTCAGTGATCACTCCCCTGTCGCATGTGAATGGTCTGACAAATTCCTCAAACCCCCCCCCCAAATTCATTTACAGTAGGGTTCTCCCACGTGGACAACTTGCTCATCTTAAGCACTACCTGAATCTCAATGACTGGCAACTTATTTTCAAGGCTATAAACATTAACTTGGCCCTTGACTTCTTCATTGCCACTTTCAACAAGGCCTGTGACCCCTTTGCTCTGTTAAAAAATGCAAAGCCAAGACACTCTGCAATCCCTGGATTAATGCAAAGCTCCTATCACAACTGAAACTAAAGGACCACTTTTGGGCAGTGGCCAAAGCCAGCTGCACACTGCCCGACCTACAAAAATACAAACAGGCCTGTAATGCCTGTACCAAGGCCATCCAACTTACAAAAAGCTCCTTCTTTAAGGACGCACTTACCAACTCCTGGGGAAACGGTCGTGCTTTTTGGGATAACATTAAAAGAATCACAGGGATACAACCAAAAAACTCTCCTGCCATGCTGAAAGTTGATGGGATCACTACACTGGACCTCCTGGTCATTGCCAAAACCTTTAACTCTGCTTTTTCCGACCTTAGTGCCATCCTCCCCCCTGACTTTTGTGAAGTAGACAATAGCTCCCCTAACATCCATCCTGCTCAGGCCAATACCCCCCCATTTCTACTTTTGGGAAGTCTCCTTGAACGCCGCGAACCGCTACATCACTACTGCCATCTCCAAATCCAGATCCAGTGGAGAATCTCTTGACCTGAAGATACTGTCACTAACTCTTGAGGAAGTTCTTTTACCCTTAACCAGTATTCTGAATCTCTCTCTCTGCTCCAGTCAATTCCCAGACCTTTGTAAAATTGCCTCGGTCATCCCAGTCCACAAAAGTGGTGACAAGTCTAGCCACTCAAACTATCGCCTGATCTAGAGTCTGCCCCTCCTCTCCACGGCACTTGAACGAATCATAGCTGACCAACTAACCGACCATCTGGACAACTTCAACACACTGTGCACTCAACAGCACGGTTTCAGAAAGGGTCACAGCACCTCCTCCGCTCTGCTTGAATTCACCGGGGCAGTACATAATTCTCTCAATAAGGGTATGCTTACTGGGGCGGTTTTCATAGACCTCTCCAAGGCTTTCGATACTGTCCACCACCAGGTGTTGGTCGACCAACTTCAGAACATTGGACTTTCCCCTGACTTGGCCTCATGGTTCAAAAGCTATCTTGAAAACCGCTCACAATAGGTAAAAATTGCCAATGCCCACTCTGACACCTTGTCAGTTCATTCGGGTGTCCCGCAAGGATCAATCATGGGCCCACTCCTCTTCAGTCTCTTTCTAAACTCTCTACCACAATCCTGCACTGAGAATATCATCCTCTACGCTGATGATGCTGTTGTTTTCTCCTCTCAGAAGGATCCCATATCCTTACAATGGAATCTCCAACTTGCCTTCAGTACCGTTGGTCGTGGTTTTCTAAGCATAAACTTGTCCTTAACCACAAAAGACTAAGTCCATGCTATTCTGCAGCTCCTACAATCGCACAAGCTTCACCCTTGGCTATCATTGACGCCATGGGAATGCCCTGGAACAGGTACCACACTTCAAATACCTAGGGATACTGTTGGACCCCAACCTCTCTTCGGTGCCCATGTTGACTCTGTGGCAAAGGCAGAGAACACCAGAATTGGTGTCCTGTACAGACACAGACAACATCTCACCCCAGAAGCCTTGAAGATCACCGTACAGAGTTCTGTGCTTTCGATTATTGACTATGGCCTCATCATTTATGGCTCTGCCACAGCGACTACCCTCAGATGTATCTCAACAGCCCTCAATAAGGCTTGTCGGCTCATCTCTGGAGCATACCGTCTCACCCATACCTGTGAGCTGTATTCTAAAACTGGCTGGCTCCAGCTCTCAAATTGCATAAAGTACCTGACCTGCACAATGGCCAAGAAAATCAGTCTTGGCCTTGCACCTCCGGGGGTCACTGCCCTGCTACAAAATAACAGGAATAGCATGCAGGTCACCAGGGGTTCAAAATATCAACTCCTGCAAGTTCCCCACTGTCGCACCACCCAGGGTCAACATTCTTTCGCTTACAGAGCTCCTCTTTGGCTGAACAGCCTCAACCCTGCCATCTCTTCTGCCCCTACACTGGGCACTTTTAAGTCTAGACTATGGTTGCACCTTACTACCTCCAGCTCCTGTGACTGTCCCCCATGACTGTAGCTGACATGTCCCTGAGGTCACTTCTGCCTCTCTCCCCTCCACCCTTCTGGCTGCCCTCAGACCCCGCTGATGCTCTTATTTCATCTTCTGGCCCACTCCACCTGCCCTCCACCCCCCACCACCTCCCTTGTCGCCAGCACTTATCCCTGTTTTGCATGACAACCGCCTATGGCTGCATCGTTGTTGCCTTCCTTCTACCCCCTTCTCTGTCTTCTATACCACTGTTTCCTTCATTTAATCTCACCCTCTCGCAGGTTATCCCATCTTGTCTGAACAGCTAGTAACCATGCCTTAAAATGTTATCTTGTTCTATTCCATAACTATAGCACCATATTGTTGACTATTGTCGTAACTTTCCTACCACTGTATGTCTCTTGCCTCTGAAGTGGAACCTTTGTAAAAGAGCCTTGGCTCAAAGGTATTTGTAATCCTAGACTTGAATAAATGAAATAAATAAAATAAAAGAGTCATTATTTATGTATAATTCAAGATGATTTAATATTTTAGTGCCCCCAGATGGGGGTCTATAACAACCAGTTGGCCATATGGACTCATTAGAAGGCAGAAGGATTTTTAATGTGAGACTTTTCAATTGCTGAGGCACAGATAAGGAGTTTACAATAGTGGATGTAAGTTTGTTAGCCATATAAACAGCAACCCCCCCCTCCCAGTGGGACGGTCGGCCCTAAAAACATTGTAGGAAGGCAAGTTGGTGACAGAGTCTGGTGTAGAGGTGCAGAGCTTTGACTCTGTAATTACCAGTATGTCAGGGGCTGTATGCAAGACCCAGGCCTGAATTAGATCATACTTTTTTAGCAAGCTACATACATTGATGTGAAGGAGCGACATCCCTTTAAGTTGGTGAAAGTTTGCAGGGTAGGTAATAGGTGTAATAGGGCCTGGATTTAGTTCTATATTGCCAGAACAAAGTAGAAGTAGTAGGAAAAGTTTCTTGAGGCCATTAATTATAGTTTTGAGGAGATGTGGTTTAATATGATAGGAGGAAGCAGTAGCGAGTTGTGAGGAGCATGTTACTGTATAAAGGTATGAACATTTTTAGTGGTTAATGCATAAATTGCTAAATAGGGGTACCAGCAAACTGGTTTGTACTTGTAGCTAGTAGACTTTGGATGAAGGGAACAGGTAATATGGCCAGAGGAGCTAGTGCCAATGAGTCCCATATACCCTAGCTGATATGAGGGACTTAGAAAGTTGAAGACATAGAGGGGACAAGCTTCAATATAATGGGGGTCATGTACATCTTTAGGAATGTAGTCTGCTAATCTGAGACCACTTAATGGTGCATAATAGATAGGGGCATGAATAATACGTATGGAACTACCGAGGACCAGGAGGCTAATTAGGAGGAGCCACATAGACCATGGTACCACAGTGGTCCAGGGCGTGTACATAGCAGGAAGAATAGTTAATAACATTTGCTTAACTGAAAATTGATGAGGGTAGGTAATAGAGGCAGATCTCTTTGCTGGCTGCTTGTTGGCTAGTCAAATAATGAGCAAGGATAGATAATAATTTAGAGTGCTAAACAGGGGTGCCAGCCTTTAAATAGAGAATAATGGATAGGTAAGTGTGTGTTATGTATTTTTTCACACACCTGAGGTATGTGATGACCCATAAACCTTGAGCGCGAAGCTCGAGAGATTTATGTGGTTATCACACACCAAAGGCGTGTGTAAAAAAATACATAACATTAAACTTACCTATCCTTTATGTTTTATAATTTCTGGTGTTGAGGTTTAGACGAGCTGCTTGAAAGAAAAATACATTTTTTAGCTAGAATGCAGTTTTATTTTTGAAGAAATTGAACTGCACATGAATAAAACACAGTTGAAAATACTGCGGTTGAAATACTTTTTGTGAAACAATGGAATGCAACAGTTTCTTTGGGGAGCGTCATATCAACTGGATTTTGGGTTATTATGAAGTGTCATATCAGCTGTATTTCAGGTTATTATTGCCTTTGGAGCATAGTAAGCCAAAATCTAGTTGATATGCATTTTTAACAAAACAGTAATCCAGTTAATATTTATGGTCACCAGTAATTATAGCTTATTACGTTGTGCAGAGACAACAGTTGTGACTATATTCCCTAATGCTACAGGACAGTACTAATGGAGCTTTAGTATTGTACATTGACAGTGTTTGCTAATTTGCTAATAGACAGGACCCCTAGAGCGGCAAAAAGACCCCACAAGAAGAGACTGATAGTCAGAGTGGAAAATGCTGTGCTTATTATATGAGCCTATTTGGTCATGCAAATCTGACAGACCAATGCGATAAGACAGAGTTAAAAGAAAAAAAGAACAAAAACTGGGTGGAAGCAAGATGTATTTAATAGTGGTCGGGGTGGGGTGGGTGGCAAAAATCGAACCCTGCAAAATAGCCAAAAAACCCAGAACTGGCACAGGGAAGAAAAGTCCAGGCTCAAAGCTTGGCCATAGCTGGCTTGTGCTTACTCAGGCTGGGGCAGTGGAGCAGACTGAGCCAAAAGGCTAGAAGCCAATTGGCTGGAGGCAGTGCAGGAAGGCATCCAGTAAGAAGAGAAGCTGTGCAGATAGAAGCCCAATCAAACTGTGGGCTTCTGAGCCCTTTTAAGTCACACCTTAGAATGGCAGAATGGTGTCTTGCTGTCCGGGGAGGGCAGTGGGCCAGGAGGATTCCCTGCTGCAGTCACAGGCTGGAAGCCTGGCCAGGGAAGCACTTTACGACCGTGCAACAGGAACAGCATGGTAGGGTAGAGCATGGTAGTGCACCCTCTCACTCTTACCAGGTAGGGGATGAGATCTTTGCTGGGAGGTGGGGCCGGCGAGTATCTGCTGTGGCTCGACGGGATGAGCTACAGGCAGCAAGGGAGGGAGGCAGTGTGTTTATGACTGGGATTTAATTCCGGTCATAGAGCGCAAGAATTTTATTTCACACTTTGTGCGAATTTAAGGTTACCCCCCCCCACCCCTGGAGTTGATTATTTTAGTTAGGGGGGGTCGGGCAGCCCCTGCAATGGGGGGTGGGCCCCCCCACAAAAGAAAGACATGTGCTGCTGGCAATATATTGTGCTGTATTGGCAGCGTGGTATATTGCTACAGCATAATGTTGTGCAACATTATGACCCTGTGCCGACTACCAAGCAACATCTACAAATACCTCCAACAACACCTGGTTGAGCCACTAAGTACCGCCTTTAACACAGTGCGGCACAATAACTTGGTAGTGACATCTCCAGAGTAGGCCACTATTACCCTTCTCCCTAAACTGGGCAAAGACCCAGAGCACATAGAGAACTACCACCCCATCACTCTCCTTAATACAGACATCAAAATTTTGGCTAAGATACTTACCAACAGGAGACGGGTCATGTGGGGCTCCCTAAAAGTGCCAGAGCAGTTGGGCTTCATGCAGGGATAACGTCCTTGGATCACATGGACAAAATCTGTCCTCACATCCTCTCCTCGAATTACATGCGTAAAATCGCACATCTACTTGTCCCCACCAGGGACTCAAAGCATCCCACAGTGCTGATATCCCTAGACGCCGAGAAGGCCTACAGTGGGGTCTCTTGGTCTTTCCTGTTTCAAACACTGGTTCACTTCAGCTTCCCAGAATCTCTCATAGACTGGATTAAGCTCCTATACTCCAATCCTTCTGCTTATTTTATTTGCAGTGGGGTTCAGTCAGAACCCTTCTGCCTGCAAAGAGGCATACGTCTGGGCTGCCTGCTCTCTCCCTACCATTTATAAGCCATACCTTGAACCCCTAACAGAACACATCCTTCAAAGTGACACAATTAAAGGTATCAAGGTAGGCCAAAACAGATATATATATATTTTTATTTATTCATTTGTTAACTGGGTAAAGACACTGGACCTATGGCCCTTTTTTAGGCCTGACCCAGAGTATAGTGGAAAAAGACAAAAATGACATAAAAAAACATACATTTACATAATGACAATAAATTACGAAGAACAATTACATGAAAGTTACAACAGTAAGTATTCTTTCAATTTTGTCTTAAAGCCAGATATAGATAAAGCCTGTTGTATGGTTAAAGGTAGTGCATTTCAATACACAGGGCCAGCAATAGAAAAAGTGTGAGATACAGTTTTAAGTTTGGGTAAATCTGTGCCCAATAAAATACCATTTGAAGAGCAGTAAGCTGGAAAGAGTAGCTCGTGGATGTAACATAGAAACATAGAAACATAGATTTTGGCGGCAGATAAGGCCACGCCATTCCCAGTCTGCCCATTTCCTACTACCTATTGGATGGCTGCAGATCCTAGTTAACCAGCAGCCTACTTCTTCCTACCCACCCCTAGAATTGCCTTATGACTGTCCCATGCATGCTTGAATTCCACCACTGTTTTGACTCCACAACCTCCTCCGGAAGGCCGTTCCATGCATCCACAACCCTCTCTGTGAAAAAATACTTCCTTAAATTACTTCTGAGCCGCCCCCTTCTATCTTCAAATTGTGCCCCCTTGTTCTTGCACACCTCTTTTTTTGAAAGATGCTACCCTCTTGGACTTTGTTGATTCCCTTGAGATACTTGGAAGTTTCTATCATGTCCCCCCTCTCCCTCCTTTCCTCGAGGCTATACATATTCAGCTCCTTAAGTCTCTCTTCATATGTCTTCCGGTGCAGACCCTGCACCATTTTAGTTGCCCTCCTCTGGACAGCCTCCATCCTGTCTATGTCCTTGTCGGAGTTGGGTCTCAGAACTGCCAGTACTCCAGATGGGGTCTCACCAACTGTCTGTACAGAGGGATAATAACTTCCTGTTTTCTACTGGTGATGCCTCTCCCTATGCATCCCAGTATCCCCCAACCCTCCTTGCTGCCCTCTCACATTGCTTGCCCACCTTTAGGTCATCTGATATGACTACCCCAGGTCCCTTTCCATTTTGTTGTTGTTAGTATCTCACCCCCATTGTGTACTCTTCCCTGGGTTTTGTTTCCCAGGTGCATTACCTTATGCTTCTTAGCATTGAATCTAAGCTGCCACATTTGACCATTCCTCTAACCTTGCCAAGTCCTTCTCATCCTTTCCACCCCAGCTTGTGCATCAACTCTGTTGCAGATCTTTGTGTCATCTGCAAAGAGACATACTTTTCCTTCCAGTCCTCTGCAATGTCACTTATAAAGACATTGTAGAGACCGATCTAATACTGAACCCTCGGGTACCCACTAGTAACCCCCTTTCTTCAGAGAGTGACTCATTTACTATTACTCTCTGTGTCCTATTCTCCAGCCAATTCTTTACCCAGGCTGTCATCTTGGGACCCACTCTCAGGCTGGTTAACTTGTATATTAATCTTTTGTGTGGGACTGTGTCAAATGCCTTGCTAAAGTCTGGGTAGGCCTGTCCACAACCCCTCCTGATCTACTACTTGGTCACCCAGTCAAAGAAATCTATCAGATTTATCTGGCATGACCTTCCACTGTCAGATCCTTGCGCCTTGGGTCCTGAGCCCCTCTGGCCTCTAGATACTCAACAATTCTTTCCTTCAGAAGTGATTCTATCATTTTCCCTACCACTGAGGTTAACCTAACAGGTCTGTAGTTTTCTGCTTCTGCCTTGCTCCACTTTTGTGAAGGGAATCACATCTGCCCTTCTCCAGTCCTCAGGTACCACCCATCCTCCCATGATTTGTTAAAGAGGGTAGTCAGTGGTGTCACTAGTTCTACCCTTAGTTCTTTTAAATTCTGGGATGAATCCATCAGCCCCATTGCTGTCCACCTTCAGTTTTAAGAGTTCTTTCAGAACCCTTTCTTCTGTAAATGGGCTGGTATCAACTTCTGTATCCGAAGTGTTTCTACTGTTTGTTTAGGTACCTCCCTACTTCCTTTGTAAACACTGAGCAAAAATATTTGTTTAGTATCTCTGCCTTTCACAGTCACCCTCTTCCCACCCTCCCTCCTCTTTATTAAGCCTCCCTAGCCCTCCTTGGTCTTCCTTCGCTCCTGATATACCTATAAAGGTTTTATCCCCTTCTTAACTGAGTTGGCTATCTTTTCCTCAGTTTGGGCCTTTGCTGTTCTGACTGCCTTCCCAGTTTCCTTTTGCTTTAACTGATACAGTTCCTGTCCTGCTCCTTCTGTGATTTCTTGTACTTCCTGAATGCTTTCTTTTCTCTTGAACCTTCCTGCCACTTCCTTTGAGAACCGTAGTGGTTTCTTACATCGTTTTGTTTTGTTAATTTGCTTCACACAAAGGCTTGTTACCTCTGTGATGGCAATTTTTATTATTCCCCATTGTTCTTCCACGCTCCTTCCTGCCCATTTGCTGAGTGCATTCCTTAGGCACTCACCCATTTTAGCAAAGTCAGCCCTCCTAAAGTCCAGTACTTTTTGCCTTTGTATGAAAACTGACTCTATTGCTGTGTTTATTGTGAACCATACTGTTCGATGGTCTGCTGAGTTCCCAGATGGCTACCCACTTCTACATCTGTGATCCTCTCTTCATCTCCATTTGAGAGAACCAGGTCTAAGATTGCTCCCTCTTGAATGGGCTCCAATACTAGTTGTCTAAGACATGCCTTGTAGGGCATCTAGAATAACCCACTCTTTGAAGTGGCTGCTGCAACTGCATTCCAGTTAACATCTAGCATATTCAGATCACCTATCAGCAATATCCCCCTTTTCTGCCATTCAAGTATTCTTTCTATCATTTCCTTGTCCATTTCCTCCCCTGAGAAGGGTCTATCTAATCCTGTGCGGATTGTGGTGCCGTGTCGGTCTCAAATTTACCCACAGTGCTTCTTCTCCTCCCTGTTTTCCCTTTTGTTCTGTTGCCTTGATTCCTTCCCTTATGTAAAGAGCTACTCCTCCTCCTCCTCTTTTACCCTCCCTGTCCCTCCTGTAGATAGTGTATCTTGGTATGTTTATGTCCCAGTCATGGTTTTGTGTGTACCATGTTTCTGTGACTGCCACGATATCCAGATGTTCCTCCTCCATCAAGGCCACTAATTCAGGAAGCTTGTTACTCAGACTATGGGCATTGGTACTCATTGCTCTACATTTTTTGATGGCTTTACCTTCTTTTGCAGCATCCCCCACTGACCTGTCTACCTTGGTCTTTTTCTCATTTAGTACCCTGTTTTGTAGGGAGGCTGGGATTTTTCTGCTGCTTATCAGTGCCTCCCCTTGACTAGTTTAAAAGCTTGCCAATGAAGCATTTAAACTGATTGCTCAAAAGACTTGTTCCCTTCCTGGACAGATGCAGACCATCCTGCCAGTATAGGCTGGTGTCCCTCCAGGTGGAACCCCAGTCCCAATGAAGCCAAACCCCTGTGCTCCACACCATTTTTTCAACCATTCATTAAACTGCATGGTGCAAAAGTACCCTCGCCTCACTCATGCCATTGACAGGCATCACCTCAGAGAAGGATATTGTGTGTGCTACTTGTCTTGGGCCCTCCCCAATTCTACAAAGTCCTTCTGCACTGCTCTAATCTCATGATTAGCCAAGTCATTTGTCCCTAGGTGGACAATGACGTCCAGCTCAGATTCCGTGCAGCTGTTCTCGCGATCCTGAGGATGCTTCCTGTCTCAAGCCATGGCACAGGCAGGCTGCCCTACTTCATTTCCCTGCTCCCCCAGTTCCTATCCCTAATAGTGGAGTCCCCACCAGGAGCTGCTTCCTTTCCTTGTGGTGTCCTCTGCCTCCTTCCTGTGGGCCTCCCTTGTGACAGTTGTCCTCAGCCTCCTTAAGCTCTCTCGGGTGCATCCATGGGAGCTATGCTCCCCAGAATGGTATATGGATTGTGGTGTGGAACAACTGACTGGGTGTGCCTCTGTTCCACCATCATCACCCCTCCCTGAGCCCACTGTGGGTCCAACTGCTGTGCTTTCTTCGCAACCTCTGAGGTAGTGGTGGTGGTGGCTCTGGTGCTCCCTGGATGGGAGGTTCCTTCCTACCATCCAGTGTGGCCTGGGGAAGGTCCCTTACTACTGTCCAGTGTGGCCTGAAGGCAGGCAACTTCCTCCCTCAGAGCAGAGAGTTGTCTGCAAATGGGCAGCATCTCAGCCTCCAGAAGACTCCCCAGAAGACTGTGCCTCACAGCCATTACATTCACTACTCCCCACATTTTTTTGTGTGTGTGTGTGAGATTGGTTTGTAATATATAAATATATATATATATTTATATTATACAATGTGTATGCTTATATTGTCAGTGCAGTGTGCTGAGAGGATATGACAGTGATATGCACCTTGCTCTTGAGAAATGATGTCAGAACCCCAGGTATAAAGGAATTATTTCCAGGGGTGGGTGGGGTGAGGGTGGGAAGGGGTTGGGCCTAAACTGTGCCCTCACAAAACAATCAGCTAAAAGCTCTGACCCACCGCTGTGATGAGTGCCTTCCTGTCAGCAAGATGCCTACACAACAATTTGACAGAAAATACCTGATAATCAAACAGAGAAAATCCACATCCAAGTCAGACACAGGCAAACCTCCCCAGCTCCAAAACAGGCCTGGTGGTTTTGTGCTCTGAAAGCTGTCAGCCCAAAATAAGTCAGCTGTGCTTTAAACTCTTCCTGCACTGAAAATGTTAGAATTGTAACAAACAAACGTAAAACTAGATCCACCTCCCTCTTGTTGCTTGAAATACTGTCTTTTTCCTGTTTCACTGCAGGTTTTTCTATGACCACTCATTAACATGAGTAACTTTTTAAAAATAGTTTAACTATCACAAACTCCTACGCACCAGTAAATTATTTAAAAATAGTTTCTGTCCCAAAATCCTAGTAGTCAATCCAGCTACCCCCAAGGGACAACCAAAATGCAGTATTCAAACACTTATGAAGTTACTTTCAAGATAAGCAGTTTGCAAGCTTCTTTTTCAACTCCTCAGTCACCTGTAATTTATTTAAAAATAGTTTAACTGTCAGAAAATCCTAGTAGACAATCTAGCTACCTCCAAGAGGATCTACCCAAATGCAGTATTTAAATCCTTCTAAGTTACTAACAAGATAAACAGAGTTTGCAAGCTCCTTCTTGGTTAAACACTAAATAAATATGTGAATAAAAAGCAATTACCAAGGGTAGTTAGTTTCACCTCCCACAGAATTAAGCAAAAGTGCACGTTTGTTGCAGATATCAAGTGCAATATAGAATTTCTCACACAGCTCGCAGTTGAATAAAGAAGTAGTGTCCTTCCAGGTCCAGAAAATGTGTTTATTGTATAAAGGAAACAGATTTAAGAAAAACACATTTAAAAATATCATAACCAAAAAAATATTCAGTTCTGGCCATCGGAGCCAGACAACTCAGCTGAGAATACAAAGCACAGTGGTGAGTTTGCATGGGCACCAAAAGAACAAATCCACAGATATTATAAACAACCTTCAAGGAGTGCAACTACTTACTTCCAAGATTCAGATAAATATAAGAAACATAATCGAAATGTGGTAGTAACGATCCAACTGCAATTATTTTTCTTACTTCAAAAGAAAAATAATTTTTAAAGTATACGAAAGACCCAACCTTTGATTTATGGTATGAACAACTGTTTGAACCTGTGGCAAAAAAGTCAGCCTGTGGTCCAATAGGATGCTGAAGTACTTAAATTGATACACCTGTTCAATAGCCAAACCTCTCGAATCGTGCAAACATAAGGATGGATTGTCACTGATCATGGAAGTGGTACCAAAGATCACTCAGATTTAGTCTTTATTGAATTCAAAACCATTGAATTATTCAAAAACCATTTACAGATACCCTCAAAATCATAATTCAGAGCAGCCATTAATTCAGAAGAGCCACCGTGACAAAAATCAATCAAGTCATCTGCATAAAGAATGGTTTCACGTCTTTTGTAAACAGAAGGACGTTCATTAACGAAAATAGAAAATAACAGGGGCCCAAAATGGACCCCTGGGGGACACTACAACTAATCAAAGATGTGTCAGATACATAAGAACCAATACTAACAAACTGTGTGCAGTTTGTTAAATAATTCCTTATCCAAGAAACAGATACTTCACAAAAACCCAAAGCATTTAACTTTACGCATGCAAATCATGCTCAATTAAATCAAATGCTTTGGTCAGGTCCACAAACACCGCCCCAGTCATGAGGCCTTTCTCAAAGCCTCTTTGGGCGGAGTTTGTGAACCCAACCAAAGCAGTTCCAGTTCTATAATTCTTACAAAAAACAATTTTTTTGTTAACTCTATTAATTGCTGCCATGCCTGGAACTCTCTCAGGCATTCTCTCTCACTCCACCATATATCACCCACCTGAAGCCATCCTGCCATCCTGCTGGGGAAATCAGGGACAGAAATTCCCCTTCCTCACCTGCCCTGGGGGGACCCCAACCTTTGGGACTAGGCAGATCAGATGATCAGGAGAGCCCAGCCAGGTAAGCCCAGCATTGGGCGTGTTGCAGTGAGGCACTGGAGGTGCTGTTGCCTATCCAGGGGGGCAGGGGTTTTTACTCTGTAAGTTGCCCCTGGAGTGCGGACATGCAATGACATCTGTGCACCATCCGTGCTGACATCTGTTGCAACTCCTCCTCTTTGTATGGCATCACTGCTGCAGTGCCTCCAATCTCCACTGGGGCCCACTGGTGAGCGGTGCAAGGCCCACAACCCACCCTCAGGAGAGGACAGCTGTCCTCCAGATGCTCAATCCTCTACCTCCCCTGCCATTCTCCTGTGTCTTGAGTCTGTTCCCAAACCTGGGTTGCCAGCGTGGCATGAAGTGTGGCATCCAGCGCCTCAGCCCTCAATGCCACTGGGCCAGAACACAATAACCATGTTGATGTGGTGAAATTAAACCATAAAAAGAAAGATAATCTTTAATTTGACTGACTACAATCTTCGCAAGCATCTTGCTCAGAGGTTTAAGAATAGAAATTGGGCAAAAAATCTTCAAGCAAAACTGCAAGGTCTTTTTGAGTTCATCGTGGCATGCAGGTGCAGACAAACTCATTGCTGTAAGGTGCTTTAAAGGGGTGTGCCCAATGGAGAGCTCCATTTCTAGGAGCAGGTCAGTGGCAGGCAAATCAGTCGGCAGGCTGGGGATGACTCACGTTCAGCTGTTCGTGCTGAGCAGGACAACTTTTCAAAGGACTGGAGCTGAACCAATAGTAGATGTGGCTGGGAAGGTCCTTTGAAGTTGCATTCTTGCACTGCATTCCTGATTTGTGCACATTCACACTGCAGCTTAACAGGCAGTGTGAACAACATGAGCCAGGCTTTCCCCAAACAGTTAAAAAAAAAAAAAACATGGGGGTGCCCAATCCCCCTGTTGACATGCCCCCTTCCAGTTCATTTTGCCAATGGAGGAGCCCAATCCCTGTTGGCATAATGTTCCCCCTCCCAAATTTGTTGTGTGCAGAGGGGGTGCCCAATCCCCCTCGACTCTTGCCCTCCCGCACTTATATGTGCTGATGGGGGTGCCCAATCCCCCTGTCGGCATGCCCCCTTCCAGTTCATTTTGCTGACAGGGGAGCCCACTCCCCATCGGCATAATGCCCCCCACCACAATTTCTAGTGTGCTGAGGGGGGTGCCCAATCCCCCTCAGCTCTTGTCCCCCCCAGCACTCAGTATGTGCTGACGGGGGTGCCCAATCCCCCATCGGCTACAGCCCCCCATAAGCACTCAGGTGGCATGCTGGGAGCCCACTCCCAGCATGCCAAATGTCCCTGTAAAAAGAAACCTTCCTGCAAGGTTTTTAAAAAATTAAACCTGTAAACTAGAAAACGGTCCTCATTGATTCAGTAGTCCTCCCCCCAACCCGCGCCCACCCTCTGCACACCTCCCACACCCCATCCTCACCTCATACTTACCTCAGACCATAGCGCGATGATCTTCATGGTCCAGGAATACGTCTGCACTCTTCAAAGACAACCGCAAAAATGAAGAAATGCGGTAAGCTGTATAATGGCATAAATAGGTTTTTCAACTTTGGTGCATATCTCAGCCATTTTTGGGAATTTGGCACCACATTTTCAATATAGGGTTCTTGGGACCCCTCCTATGAAGTCCAGTCACTGTCATCTGGTTAATCGGTCCGAAGGTGATTTTGCAGTCACTGTGTGGAATCACCTTCCGGGACTGATTAACAAAATGACAATGTCACTGTTCATGGAGGTGGGCTCTAAAAGCCTATGTTGAAAATTTGGTAACAAAAGTCCAAAAATGACTGTTTCTAGCATGTGTACAGCAGTTTCACACGCATGTCGTAACCAGTGAATCTGTAATATTTTCACTCCAGATTTTCAACATGGGTATTTTTTACACCTCATGACACATCTGGCAGAAATGCTATTTTCTCAATTCGGCGCAGAATAAGCGCGGTAAGCTGTGGGAAATCATTGTTTGGGTCAGATTACAAAAATCACAGTGACACTGTTCATGAGTAGGTGAAAATACCTATGTTGAGAATTTGGTGACAAAAGTCCATAAAATGGTTATTTTATGAGGGGGATTGTGGAGTTTCCATGCACACACGTAACTTCGTGAATTTGTAATATTTTCACTCAAGAGTTTCAACATTGCCATTTTTTTATACCTCCTTATGAACAGTACAGCTGTGTTTTTTCATATCCTGGTCAAAATGTGTTTTTGCACTTCTGGCGCAGAATAGTGCGGTTGCTGTGAGAAACAGTGTTCAGGACAGATTAAGAAAATGACAGTGATGCTGCTCATGAGAGGAGGTCCCAAAATGCCTATGTGGAAAATTTGGTGACAAAAGTCCATAAAATGGCTATTTTATGAGGGGGATTGTGCAGTTTCCATGCACACTCGTAACATCGAGGATTTGTAATATTTTCACTCAAGAGTTTCAACATTGTCAGTTTTACACACCTCCTTATGAACAGTACAACTTTCATTGTTCACATCCTGCCCGAAATGTGTTTTCACACAATGGCGTGGTCATTGTGGGAAATCAACATTCAGGACACAGTTAGAAAATCATAGTGACAGTGTTCATGAGTAAAGGTCACAAAATGACTATGTTGACATTTTGGTGAAATAATTCCACTAAATGACTGTTACGAGTGTGCATTGTGGAGTTTCCACATATGCTCATACGTTCGAGCATTTTTTATATTTTCACTCCAGATGTTCAACACTGCCATCTCTTCACACCTCCCTATGAATAGTACAGCTGTAATTTTCACATCCTGCCTGAACTGTGTTTTCGCACATCTGGTGCAGAACAGCGCGGTTGCTGTGAGAAATCAACGTTCGGGATAGATTAACAAAATCACAGTGCCACTATTCATGAGCAGAGGTCCTAAATGCTTTCATGAGGTGGGGGTCACAAAAGACCATGTTGAAAATTTGTAGTGCAAACACCTACAAACACCCAGGCATTAGGGTTTCTAACCATAATGCCCCCCCCCCACAACCCAACCCATGGTGGGGCTCCGGTGCCCTCTTCTTCTCTGAGCCGCAGGCGTATCTTCACTCTTCACAGCCAGATCATGAATTGAGGAAACAGGTATGCTCTTCACTGTATTGCAACGAGAATGTGAACCTGGTAGCATAACTTGTTCTTTCTGCTGGGAGCTGCAGTCCTACCAAACTGGGCTTATCAACATCAATTCCAAATGACGAACTTTGGCATTGACAAAGGCTTCTTTGGGAATAGGCATGACTTTAGCCAGTTTCCAAACTGAGGGAAATTAGCAAGTTTTCAAAGAAAGATTAAAAAGACAGCAAAGAGGTTTAACTATAAATGGAGTGGGCAGCCTTAAAAATCTGCCACCCAGCCCACCCCCACAGTTACTGTATTTACTGGGAAGGGCATTTAGCAATTTAAACACATCTCAGGAATCTTGAATATAAATCGTGGTCTGTCTGAAACAGGAGAAGCATAATTTGAACCCCCAGCTCCTATTTGTGTCCCAGTTCCTCTATAGTTAGATCAGAAAATTTCTTATTTAAAAGATTGGCAATTTTAACAGGATCAACAACATCAGCATTATTTACCAACAGATTTTGAAAGATATAAACTCTCCACTTACACGGATGATATTCTTCTCCACATAGAAGATCCGGAACAATCAGTTCCAGCCACCATCTCAATACTATCTAAATTCGGCACCTTGTCAGGCTATAAGATGAACATGGAGAAAACTACCATTATGCCTTTTAATCACTGGACCCTAAAATCCCAGGTTCTCCAGTGGGGTGGTACCTGGGCACCAGACTTCACCAAATCACCACAGCAGGTGAGCATCTGCAACTCACCCAGGGGCTTCTGGAATCTCTAGGGTTCCTGATAAATTTATAAAAGTCAGTCCTTCAGCCTGCTCAGCTACTGCAGTTCATAGGAGCCGAGCTAAATACCCTGCAGGGCATGGCCTATCTGCCTCTGGACAGGGCAAGGAGTATCCTTTAGACAGCAGTTTCATTCAGCCTGAACAAACCAAAAACTGCAAGACAATTTCTAAAGCTGCTGAGCCACATGGCAGCTGCCACAGGCACATTACAGGGATCCAGATTCCAGATGAGGGACATCCAGTTCCTCTTCAGGGCACAATGGTGTCAAAGAAGAGATCCTCTCTCAAAATTGATCCCAGTAACAAAAACTTTGTTACAGACCCTCCAATGGTGATAAAAAAGAGGAAAACAACCTAAGAGAAGGGGTTTCTTTTCAACAGGAGTCCCCATCAGTTGTTCTCACTACAGATGCATCACTGCCAAGGTGGGGTGCCCATCTGGGAGAGCACACACAAGGCACATGGTCAAGTGCAGAGTCACTTCTGCACACAAACCTGCTGGAACTCAAAGCGGTATTGCTGGCACGAAAGACCTTCTCACCACTGCTGCAGGGGAAGGTGGTACAGATCAGTACAGACAATACCACCACAATGTAATACATAAACAAGCAGGGAGGGACAAGGTCAAACCCTCTCTGTACAGAAGCCATGAAAATATGGAGTCTGGCATATTCCTTGGAAGTTTCTCTACAGGCCATTTATCTGCCTGGCAAGGACAACACCTTGGCAGACACCCTGAGCCAAATCAACCAGGCCCATCACAAATAGACCCTGAACAGTCAGGTGGTGCAAGTGCTTTTCAGGAGGTGGGGCACCCTAGAGGTAGACTTGTTCACATCCCACCAAAACACCACCTGCCACAATATTATTGCAGACCCCCAGTTCAGGGAACAATCACCCTGGATGCTCTGGCACTGAATTGGTAAGGGGAGACACATGTATGCTTTCCCTCCCTTCCCTCTGGTACACAGAGTACTACTCAAGCTCAGATCCCATTCAGCATCCATGATCTTGATAGCATCAGACTGGCCCAGGCAGCCATGGTACTCTCTGCTGCTCTCCATGTCTGTAGCTGAGCCAATGCACCTTCCCAAGAGGCACAACTTGCTAACCTCCAATCAAGGGAGGCTCCTGTATCCAAACCTCAGTTCCCTCAGGCTCAAGGCCTGGCTCTTGAGGACCTAGAATATGCAGGCCTAAATCTTTCTGAAAGGGTCCTGGACATTTTGAGGGGTTACAGGAAGCCCTCTACCGAGAAAAGTATGCTGCAAAATGGAAAAGGTTTTCTATTTGGTGTTCCACCCAAGAAGTGGTGCCAGCATGGGCTGGGGTCCCAGCCATGCTGGATTATCTTACTTATTTATATTCATTGGGTCTATAGCCCAGTACCCTCAAGGTCCACCTGGCTGCAGCATCTGCCTACATTTCAGCCAGGCAAAGGGTTTCTGTGGCCTCAGATCCTATCTTCAAGAGGTTCTTTAAGGGCCTTGCCCATTTGCACCCCTCTCACAGGGAACCAGTGCTAGCATGAGATCTCTATGTATGTATAGCCAAGTTCATGGGGGCCCCTTTCGAGCCCATGTCCTCAGTTCATTTAAAGTATGTCACATGGAAAACAGTTTTCCTAGTGGCAATGACCTTTGCCAGAAGGATCAGTTAGCTCCAGGCTCTTTGCTTTGAACAGGACTACATTTCCTTCCACAATGATGAAGTGGTCCTGAGAACAAACAGAAAGTTTCTCCCTAAAGTGGTTTCTGGTTTCCACTTGAACAAAACCATTACACTACCTGTCTTCATCACTGAACACTACTTCTGGTGAAAGGAAACTACACAGTCTGGATGTCAGGAGAGCTCTTAGCTACTACATGACAGCCACAAAGAACCGAAGGCAGGAGAGAAACAGCTGTTCCTGACTTATGGAGATGTGGGAAAGGGTAAACCAGCATCTAAAAGTCCATTTCTCACTGGATAGTACAGTGTATCCAGTTTTGTTACACTAAGGTGGGAAAGGAACTCCCAATAGGATTGAGGGACCAATCCACAAGAGGCACAGCTGCTACCATAGCAGCTGTCAGGGATGTACCATTAGTGGACATCTGCAAAACAGCTACCTGGAAAACAGTACACACCTTTACAAAGCACTACAGTCTGGACATCCAGTCTAGGGGTGATGCCAGGTTTGGCACAGCAGTCCTGCAGAGTCTGTTCCCAAAGTAGGTTCTGTGCCCACCTCCAAAGGTACTGCTTTTTAGTCTGCAAGAGTTATGGATACCAAAGTATTACTGGGGTTAGAAGAAAAAAAATACTTACCATAGTAATGTTGTTTCTTCCCAGTGATACTCAGGTATTCAAAACTCCCCACCCTGCCTTCATTCTAGAGCCAGTAGCTTCTGCACTCCTGAAAACATTGTGTGCCCTGTGGTACAGGTGTCACAATCTGGCACTGTGGTTTGCTATCTGTGTGCACAGTTGTTGCTTTTCCCCTTTCAGGAGATTCTGACATTCAGGGGTGATGTTATATGTTTTGACCTCCACTTGGGGTCCCCCCTTTCTGGGAGCATTAAGGGTGTTATTGCAATTATTATTTTTTTATTATTATTATTCATCTATATATATGTTTAGCTTTTTTAGGCCTGTCTTTCCAGGCTTCTGGGAAATCTGAGAGGTTTATAACTAAGGCAGTTACAGTAGTTGAAGTCAGCATTTGAAAAATAGCATACACAATGATTCCATCATTTGCATATGTTCCAAATATTCATTAGGCATTTCTGTCTTAAAGGATCGACTACTGCTCGCCTGTCAACTCACACCTATCCTCTACCCTGCTCTCTCAGCTAAACACAACCTACAATTCTATGTCATCTTGTCGTCTTTGCTCCCTTCCACTCCCATAACTGCTCTCTCTACCAGACCCTAGGATGGCTCCCTCTACAGGGTTGCTTTGACTATGCCATGGGCTGTCTGGTGGATAACTTACTCTGAAATCAGCACCTGTCTCCATATTCACCCTTACTGACAGAGTGATCTCAAGGAATCTCAGGGCTTCATCAATCCCCACGCTGGAATTACCCTGCATCACCACTACCATGGGAACTCAAGCTTTCTTGATCGCAGCCTCCTCCATGTGGAACAAGCTCCCTCTGTCCATTCGCTCGTCTACCACCCACCATGCTTTTAAACAAACCTGAAAACCTGGCTCCTCATAGCTGCAACCTGTCCCTGCTCCATGCAAGGATGGTAAGTAAGTAATAATACCCGACAGAGTGGGCATTATTGGGATATAACGGACCGCCCAGGGGTGTAATGAGGCCCAATGCCTCAGGCGGAGGGGCCTTATAGCCCTGGAAGTCCGTTATATCCCTGTACCACCCTGGAGGTATTGTATAGAAAATGGTTTGAATATAAATTTTAAGTATAAATTTTAAACATGAGAAAAGAATAAAATAGATATAATTGAGTAAAAATGTTGTTTATTGTAAAGTAGTTCCTAAACTGGCAGAATTGTCAATAATTGCCAGTAGAGGGCTCCATAGTTTTATTGTGGTGGTCATGCTGTAGAGATTGTTCTTTCCCCAAAATAAGCTTTCTTTCATAGTTTAATTTGTGGCCGAGTGGTTTGAAATGTGCCCCTCGATGTTTGCTGTACTGTAACATTCGGGTTGCTTGTGGTTTGCTAGCGAGCGGAGTGCTGCGCTCATTCCGGAGGAACTGCGAGTTTAGGCGAGCTGAGGTGGAAGTATGAAAGGTAAGCTGCCTGGAGCAGTGGGGAGCGGTGTTCGTTAGGTTATGTCGGGGGTTATGACTGGGTTTTTTAACTTGAGTCAGACTTGGTTGTAGTTCTGTTGGCTCCTACTACGTACTGTTGACCAAGTTAAAAAAAATTAAAAAAAGATTTGTTTTGGAAATGGTGGTGAGCGTGTGGTGACGGCTTCAGTGAGCAGCTGTAATTGAAGTCGGTAGCAAGTACTTAATCGCTCGGTTTGCGACCAGAAAATAAATGGTGGTAGTGAGATTTGAATGTCGGGGTAGTCCCAGGATATCCTGAGTAATGGGGCACTAGACAGCGGCACTCGTTATTTTGTGGGCGGTGTTAAGAAATAACAACCCCGGTGCCAGCGTGTCTCAGCCAATCAGAAGGCTGCATTTACGATGTTTGCAGCGTGCCCATTTTCTAAAGCCTACTTTCAACTATGACCTTCCATAACAAGTACCTCCACTCCATATTCCTGTCCTTCCTTCCTCAACCCCTTCCTTCCCTCTCAGCCTAAGACTCCCCCTGACCCCCTGACCCCACCCCTATTCTTTTACAATACCCTAGCCAACCCCTCAAATTCTAATCATGCAATAAATTTGTTGATCTACCTGAAGCTACTTTGCGCATCGTCCTTGCTACCCACCCCATCCCCCACGACCCTCTTGACTAGCCCTGTCCACTCCCCCTTTTCTTTTTTCCATCTCCTCGTCTACAACAATTGTCTCCTTTGCAGGTGTCATACTGTCTGATATCACAACTGATTGTTACTGTTACTACATCAAATCAGGAACCCTTGTTATTAGATACCATCTTGTGTGTTATCTGTATAACTGCACTAACTATAAGGTCCTGTACTGCTGCATTGTATACTGTTATTATGTGTAATCTATTACCAACTGCTTTTATTGTGTGCTCGTAGCTTATGTTTACACTCTCCTTAACCTCTTGTATACCTTTTTTCTGCCATCCCAAGTGGGGTGTGCATTTTTGTGCTATATGTTGTAAGGACTATTTGTATATATGCTGTTTTCTGCCACTATTTTTGGCCTGGGTAGTGACTGAAAATGGTCCTCTGGATCTACCTGGTCAACAAATAAATAAATACCTGGGGATCTATGTTGCCTGCTGTCCTAGCAAGATGATTACCAAGAATCTAGACTCTATTCTAATAGTCAACAGACATGATCAACACTGTTAGATGTTCCTCCCTATGACACTCTGGGCTAGAATCAATGTGGTTAAAATGACCATCCTTCCAAGAATACCTTACCCTCTGGGGACAATCAACCCCTTTTTGCCCATCAAATGGTTCATCAGGCTCAAATCCATTCTGACCACCTTCCTCTGGGGGAATAAATCCCCAAACAGAGCTTATCACAAACTCGCTCCATTGAAATGGATGGGGGTGTTTACAACTACTCAGAATTCTATCTGTATTATTTGGCTCTACACGGGTAAATTCCTGCAATGGCTGCCAATGACCCCACCAAACCATTCTGACTCTTATTCCCCCCAATGGTTGTGAATCAAGACAGAGTTATGCAATCAATTCCATATCAGTCCTAAAGCGCTGATCCACGTACTGCTCACTAAACTACCTAAGCTTCTCAAGATTACTCCCATTGGGACCTCCTTGCTCATAAGCAAGCAACTGCACAAGCTCCTTCATACCCAACCCCTATTCCTCTTGGATCAGCCCATATCAGGTAACCCCAACTTCAAAATACAGAAGAAACTCATCCCTCACAACTTCCTAGGACCCACCCCCACCCCAGTCCTAAACCATCTCATACACAAGGGCTCAGTCATCCCATTGAACACCTTCTCTGAGTGGCTTCCCAACACAAAAATATCCCCACTGTCCTTCTTACAGCTCTGCCATGCAATCATATCTACCCTTGGTCCCAGACCTTGGCTCTTCCCTGATAACCCACCATGTGGGGACCTCACCCATCTCGCTACTCAGCCACATGCCACTCCCTGACTCTATAAGAAACTGCAGGAGGTATCCATCCCCAAGGACATATACAAGTTTCCCAACTGGAAGAAAGAATTCCCGGAACTTAAACAACTCCCCACTCTCCAAATTAAGTGGAGGGATCTGCAAAAATATATAAAATTTGATGGGCTCAGAACTATGCAATACAAGATTGCTCACAGCATGAATTACACACCAGCCAAGCTCCATAAGATGAGTCACCTTACGTCTCCTAACTGGAGCAAGGGACAGTTAGCTAAAGAAAATATGAAACACATTCCATGGGACTGCACAAAAGCAAGATCCCTATAGGAAGATAGCCACTGTCATTTATATCCACTCCTAGAGCTTGATGATTCCTCACTTCTCAAATCTGCCTGCTGGGCCTTGACATGGGCTTAGTCTCTGGCCCTTGTAAATTTCGCATTTCCTTCATCTCAGCAATAGCCAAAAAGGTAATACTCAAACACTGGATGGATGACTTTATGCCCAGCTTCAGGAAGTGGCACAACTCCATCCTGAAAGCACTTAGAATGGAGAAAATGATTAGCTCCTGCAATAACAGAATGCCCCAGTTCTACAAAGGATGGGGGTCCCTAGAAACTCTTCTGCTACTAGGTGCCCCTCTCCAGGTCACAGGAGAGAAAAAGCCTCCACCTCTAAACATCCTCTAGCCACCCCACCTCTGAGAGACATAACCCAATAGCAATTGCCGAAATCCAGGGGGCGCCTAATGACACCCCGGTTCCTACGGAATGAAGTATAGGAAAGCCTGTCCTTGTCTGTACTGTTTAAATGATTAGTTCACAATTTGTAATTGTTTAATTGTATCCTTGAATATTTTCTCAAAAGAGTATATAATAAAAAAAACAAGTGTAGCCCAGGAGCTGTGTGCCAATGGGCTATTACCCCTGCCTGTTGACCCAGGTACAGGTTAAGGGTCCTGGGTCCTGCTACAGTGGCAGTTGGGGGTTCTTTCCCAAAGATATAGAAAATAGTGTGGTGCCTCAACCCAGAGTAAATCAGAAGTGGGTCAGGTGACTGCTTGCTATAGCCCCCTGGGATACTGCACCTACCTACCTCCCTGATTCGCCACTCTGCACACTGTATCCCCAATAACCATTTCCCACCAAACACCATAAATTGATGCAGTAGGCAAAATACAATTAACCTCACTGACACAGCAATTACAACAACAAAACTCACAGTTTTATTGGGGGTAAGGGGTAGGACAGGGTATACCTGGAGTAGGAGTAGCTGTGGAATAAAAATAGAGTTAGTGACAAGTGAATGAATAACATGAGAGCCCAAAGGCTGGCCCACCTCCTGGCTGCCCTCCCCGACTGGTACAAGTGTTAACCCTGAGGAGTCCATGGGGTACCCACTAGTTGCAGGCTTGGTTGTTGACGTGGGTTGGCTGGCTGCTGGGGCCCTAGAAGAATTGAAGAACAGTTTAACACAGACACACACTGGCTTAGTTTTAATCCCAGGAGTCAGGTCCTGGTTAGTCATGGCTTGTAGATCTCAACAACGGTTGGATAGCATAACCTGGTGTCTTGGAGTGTGGAGCTCCACTCAACTTGTGCAGCACTGGGCAGAAGTGAGGTTGATTTTAGTTTCCTCAACAGGTTGAACCTCGCTTGAAGGTCTTGCAGCTTGTCCCCTTGATTATAGATCTGGCTGCTGGTCACGTTCAGCAGCTTCTGGCCCATTGCAGAGCTCGGTGGCACGTCCACACCAGCATACCTCTCAACCTCTTGCTTTATAAACCAGGGATAAGGCTTACAAAAATCTAGGACAAAAACTGGTCATATTCACTCAGAAAGCTAATAGAATAAGAGGAATAGTGTAAGATGCATTTTCTGAAGAAGAACAAGTCTATAACTGTAATGTTTGACATTATTTTATGCTTACAGTCCTCACTTTTAGTCACCAAAACACCAATTTTGTGAGGGACAGTGGAAAATTTTAAGGCACAAATAGGGACATCAGTAAAAATCAGGGACAGTTGAGAGGAATGCACAGCAGTCCCAGAAGGTCCAGACCCAGGAGTGGCTCCACAGCCCAGCACCCCACAAAGATCACATGTGCCCTTGCACACCAGCAAGCACCGGTGACCTCCTGAGATGGTGGGTCCCACTGGTAAGGAGTTTACGAATTCCCTCCCTGGCTCTGGGTGAGAACTCCACAGCAGTGGAGTCCTCCACAGTTCCTGCACTAGAGATGAGAAACAGGTAGCAGAGGCAGTCCTCTGCCAACAACAGCAGTGCCGGTTTACAAATGAGTGCTAGCCTTCTATTCCACTTCTAATCCACTTAGCATGGAAACAATCAACAGGGGGTCCAGGCCTGAGCAGACCCCTGCTTAATTGTTGCTATTTTCAAGTACAAGCAAATGAATTAAACTAAAAATAAATTATTTTATATTTCAATAAAACCCTTACAGTACACTTGCCTTTGTTCTTAAAGTCCTAGAACCCCAACATCCAGCCATTAGAGTTATCTTCTTCTTACCTTCTGCAATAAACTTCCTTAAATGAACGCATGTTCCCTGACAGTTAAATAACTTTAAATAAACACACAGAATACTGAAACATATTCTAGGCAGGATTCTGAGTAATCTGTAAAGTTTTATAAGTTCTCATTCACTCTGAACCCATGCTTATACGCATCGACATACCTAACACAATAGGTTACACCTCCTCTGGATATAATGGACACTGGATATAAGGGACAAATGTTCTGTGCACAAATGTGTCTGCTATAACAGGATTGCACTGTAGTAAGATGTCCACAACTGTTTCTCTTCAGCTACAGTGGAGTTACAGCTCTCAGCCACTTTGATCAGTTCACTCAGAGAAACCACTGAACCTGGCTAGCACCCAGACCCAGAGACACTTTGCCTCTTCTGAAATTTTAGTAAGTTCCAAATGGTAAACGCAGGTCCTCTGAAGCAATAGATAAGTTCCCCCAAAAAACTACACAGATTTATCACACAGTTTAAAACCACCAGCATCTCAATCCACCAGTGCAGGGTCTCTGCAGCTCAAAGTCTCTCCAATCCAGAAAGAACAGTTCACAATGCCTGATGAGTTGAAAATACAGCTCAGTCTCTCACTCTCTTTTCCCTGGTGTTACTTTTCTGCAGTAGCTACTAGCAATCTCTAACAAAGGTCAGAGCAAGGCTCCTACAGTTCAGTTCCACTCAAACAGAATCCTTCTGAATCAGGAAGGGAACAAACTGAAACAACCCCACAAAGTCCTTGGGTTTTCATTCAAGAATCCAGGCTCCTGTTTGGCTGTTCAAATCTATCAATCAGCAATAACCAGAGAAATCAATATTTCCCAAATGTTCATTGTGGCATGATTTAGGCACCTGAATTAAGAAAATTCCCTGTCCCAGAATCCCTTGGGTCCAACTTCAGGTGCTTAAACAGGGTATTGGCTGCTATCCTGAAATCAAAGGATCCACAAAATGTCAGCCCCCATTTAGTTCACAGCAATGCTATAGGGGTCCACAGTTCAGAGGGCCCTGACATTTCATGCATAGCCATGACCAGCAAAGCCTCCCCAGTTGATAGCAAGGGAGTCCATCCTCAATTAAACTACTGTGCAATTATTGACATCGCCCCCTCCAACAGCCCATCACTAGCTCCGTTCTGCAGAACCCCTAGGAGCAGCAACCAGGCTCATCAGTAGGTAGAAGTCCTGTTTAAATTCCCACCTTCCCCCAATGCCTCTAGCGCTCACTGGCACAGTGCCCAAATCCCACTCTCACTTCTTACTGCCTCCCCCAGGTGCTCGACCCCCCCCCAGGCCAACCAGAGGGTCGAGATCACTGGAGGAGCAGAAGAAATAGCTGGAGAAAATTGGCTGTCTCATAGAGCTGTCCACAGTGCTACTGCACAGGTGTGAACTGGTAGACCATGTGGGAATGTCATTTCGGCTGTCGGTCTCGCAGACTGGAGACTCCCACAGCCCAACGCAACCGGAAACCAAGTGGGAGCCCTGAGAAACAAGATAAGCCCCATAGGGGAGTTACACTCCCCCTCCCCCCTTGAATGCTTGGCTTCCACACCAAGCCTAAGGATACATTTCATAAAAATAGTAAGAATATAAAGTAAAACTGCAACACCTATGAACATACAAATCTGCCACCAGAAACAGGCCTCATGGTCTATCGAGTCTGCTCGAATGTGCAGCTAACCCCCTACATTGCAGCTGCCCTTCCCCTCCCCCCTCACATTTACCCCCCCTCACCCTGTCCCATCCCCTTTAAAATTGCCCACTGTCCTACAGGATACCACTTCCTCAGGCAGAGCATTCCACTTAGCTACCACCCTCTCTGTGAAAAATGCTTCCTCATCTCTCTTCTATATCTTTTCCATTCAATCTGAGACCATACCCTCTCTGTCCCTACCCCTCCTCAGCTTAAATACCCCTTCTGTGTCTGTATTGTTTATCTCTGTCATGTATTTAAAGGTCTCAGTCATATCCCCCTGATCCCTTCTCACCCCCAGTAAGTACATATTCAGCTCCCTTAGTCTGTCCTTCTAGGGTCTGTCCTCCAAACCCTGGATCATCTTTGTTGCCCTCCGCTGTACCCCTTACAGTAATCTGACATCCTTCTTCAGAAATGGGTGCCGGAACTGCACACAGTACTCCAGGTGTGGTCTGTCCAGTGACCTGTACAGAGGCAGGATCACCTCCCTCCTTCTGGAGGAGATTCCTCTTGCAATATCCTGTTGGCTTGAGATGCCACGTTCCTGCACTGAGTTGAGTTGTTCATATTCCCAGTTATAACCACCACTAGATCCTTTTCTTCCTCGGTGGTACCTAACTGAACCCCCCAACTGGTAACTCCTCCCAGGTTTCCTTGCTCCGAACTGTAGTACCTTGCACTTCTTAGCATTGAACCCCAACTGCCATGTTTCCAGCCACTTTTCCAGTTTAGTTAGGTCAACTTGTAATCCTTGCCACCCTACTATGCAGTCCACCACCGCCCCTATCTTGTTAACATCAGCAAACAAACTGATCTTATTCCTGATGCCATGTGAGATATCTGATATGAAAATCCCAAACAGCAGTGGGCCCAGTACCGAACCCTGTGGAAGCCCACTCATCACAGCCCTGGGGGATGAGAGTTCCCCACCACCACCCTTTGCCGCCTCCCCTTCAGCCAGTTCACAGTCCAGTTCAACATCTTTGTCGCCATCGCCACATACTCTAAATTTCCCACCAATCACCCATGAGGCACCAAATCAAAGGCCTTGCTGAAGTCCAAATACAGGACATACACTGCATGGCCCTTGTCCAGTTCCCTCATCACCCAGTCGTAATGCTCAGCTGGGTTGGTCTGGCAGGATCTCCCTGAGATGAACCTATATTGCTGACTGTCTTGGAGTCCACTGCCTTCCAAAAAGGTCACCAGCCTCTCTTTCAGATTTGTCTCCATTAGTTTCTCTACAATGGATGTGATGCTTATTGGCAAGGCCCCTAGAATTCTGCAGCCGCAGAATTTTGCACAGAACTTGCAATCTACCGCAGAACTTCTGCGGTGCCATAGAATTCACTCTTCTTGGTGATTTTTTATTAATATTTCTGTTTATCCATGCAATCCGGTTCCCTTCCCTCTTTTATATCCAAACCCCCTATATGTTCAGAATGTGATGTTATCATTGCTATAACATCATACATTAATAATGAAATGGCTGCATTCTGCAACAAGAAATGAACGATCCTTATCTACCACAGCTCCCATTGCCAGAGACGGTGGCACAGCACATCATGCATGGTGATATTGCTCAACCTGCACTACAGCCTAATACAATTTTCAGTCTTACATTATTATTACTAGGGCCAGCTTAAACAAAACCTTGTCAATAGCACAGACCTGTTAAGTCCATACCTCACTTTGTACAAACTTATTTGTGCCTTTAAGGTATAGAGATGCCATCTGAAATGAATAACTGGTAAAATGAATTTAACTGCAATTTTTAAGAAAAATAAAGAAATTATGCCCAGAAAAGTGGAATATAATAATGTGTAGACCTGTTGAAAGAATAGACCTGTTAAATAAATAATTGCACTGTACGCATTTTTGCCAGGGTTATTGATTACATATTATCATTGGTTGATGGAATCACCTAAAAGTTATGGAGAAATGTTGTGTACAGGGACAGCTGTCGAGCCAGAGGGTAGCATGCTGTGTTTCTGTGCTGGCAACTCAGGTTCAGAGATTAGCTCTGGGAGCTGGCTGGGCAGCACAAGGATTGGTGGAACACATCACTGCTCGGAGCCTGGGAAGGTATGGTGCAGTGTTCTGTCACACGGTGGACACATCGTGATGGGCTGCAGAGCTCTATCTCTCAATCGGTTCACATGCATGTCATGGTCTGATGGTGTTATGTAGTGTGTCAGGGGAAGCAGGATGACATGAAAAATGAGCTTTGCAATAACTCCTCTATTCTGTTTATTCCATTTCCAATGGGACCTGTATGAATGAGGATGCAAGTTCATGGAAATTAAAAAAAATATATATATATATCTATATACACACACATACCGTATCTCTGTCTCACTCACTATATACACACACGCACACATATTTGTGGGTATGTTACAGACTGCATATAAATATATAAGTGATACACAGATGGAACCTCATGATTGGTGTAGAAGGCACATACAAATATATAAGTGATAGACAGTGGAGACCTCATTAGTGGGATAGATAGCATGCGTATAGAAATACTTTATTTATCACATAAGGTCACCTCTGCATATGTCATTTATGCAATAGGCTACGACCTTAAGGGAGATACATTTGTTTTGCATTTTTAGGCATAACATTATTTCTATAAGTCTGTTATTTTTTGAAAGTGTTACTGTGCTTTCCCCCATCCTGATTGCTATAATCACTGCCAGGAAAGTGAAGTCAGGATGACAAGCTGACACTGTGATGTGGTAGTTTGTTAGTGCCGCAGAACTTCCGCAGAAATTACAAACCACTGCCGCAGACATTCGGCGGCAAATGGTAGTCTTGCCACAGAACATGGTCCCACTGTGCCGTAGAAAAGTAGGGGCCTTGTTTACTGGTCTGTAATTGCCTGGTTCATCCTTTGGGCCACTTCTGTAGAGGGGCATCATATGAGATATCCTCCAGTCCTGTGGTACACATCCTGTGTCCAGGGGGGTACTGAACAGTTCTGTCAGCAGTCCAGCCAGGACCGCAGCCAGTTCTTTCAGCACCCTAAGGTGAATGCCATCTGGCCCTGGTGCCTTATCCACCCTCAGAGCCGTCAGACCATTCAGCACCCTGCTCTTTGTAATTACCTCATCTGTCACCCCCTCCCCACCCTTGCCTACCTTCCCCATCCTCTGAGGTTTCTGCCCGCCCTTCTTTTTTGTGAATACAAACAGAAATACTCATTTAGAGCTTCTGCCTGCTTCTCCCCTTTCTCCACCCACCCCCCTCTTTACAATTTGGTCCTTGCATCTCCTTCTCTCCCTTATAGAAACATAGACTTTGACGGCAAGTAAAGACCGCTTGGCCCACCTATGCTGCCCATTTCCCTACCTATTGGATAAGCTACAGATCCTAGTTAACCAACAGGCTACTTCTTCCTACCCCCCAAAAGAATTGCCTTATATCTGTCTCATGCATTCTTGAATTCCCCCAATGTATGTGACCCCAAGACCTCCTCAGGAAGGCCGTTCCAAGCGTCCACCCACCTCTCTGTAAAAAATGCTTCCTCACGTTGCCCCTGAGCCATCCCCCCTCTATCTTCAAATTGTGTCCCCCTCTGTTCTTGCACATCTCTTTTTTTAAAACATGCTACCTTCTTGGACTTTGTTGACTCCCTTGAAGTACCTGAAAGTTTCTATCATGTCCTCCCTCTCCCTCCTTTCCTCAAGGGTATACATATTAAGCTCCTTTAGTCTCTCTTTGTATGGCTACTGTGGCAGGCCCTGCACCATTTTAGTTGCCCTCCTCTGGACTCCCTCTATTCTAAGTCCTTGCAGAGATGGAATCCCCAGAACTGCATGCAGTACTCCAGATGGGGTCTTGCCAGTTGCTGTACAGAGGAATAACACTTCCTGTTTTCTACTGGTGATGCCTTTACCCAGGCTATACCCCTGGGACCCACTCCCAGGCTGGCTAATTTGTTGATTAATCTTCTGTGTGTGACTGTGTCAAATGCCTTGCTAAAGTCTAGGTAGGCCATGTTCACAGTCCCTCCCCAGTCTACTACTTTGGTCACCCAGTCAAAGAAATCTATTGCATTTGACAGACATGGCCTTCCCGCTGTGAATCCAATGCTGCCTTGGGTTCTATGCCCTGCTGGCTTCTAGATACTCAGCAATTCTTTCTTTCAGAAGTGATTCCATCATTTTCCCTACCACTGAGGTCAAGCTAACAGGGTCTGCAGAAGCCTGCCTGCCTGCCTTTTGTTTCTCCACTTTAGAAGGGAATCACATCCTACTCTCCTCCAGTCCTCAAAGTAGTACCACATTCACAGTCCTTATGTACCTGAAGAAGTCCTTTTCCAAATCCTTAATGCCATTTGCCTGCCTCAGCTCTCTGGAAGCCTTGGCTGCCCTGACTAGTCTGGGTACCTCTTTGGACTTCTTCATGTAACCCCTGAGGGGCGCTATCTCCAGAGTTACAGCCCTGCCTACTACTCTGGACATAGGCTAGACGGTTTGGGTTCGCTAACAGATAACCATTTTAAAACCTTTGTGCAGTGCCTCCACTCAGGGTGCTTCGTGGGTGTGCTGGTAATAGATACAGCCCCCTGAGATGCTATACTACCCATGATAACCAGTTACCTTACCCAGACATGCCCCAATAAACATTTCCCCACATTTCCATACTTTACAATTAATGACTCTCTATAATAATATGCTCATGCTCAGAATTTCAAAAGCAGTAACAATTTATTTAGGGGACAAGGAGTTAGGAACAGGGATGTGGAGTAGATGTTATCTGATTACTATTTACATACGTAGAGGTTTAATTGGTGTTTTGCTGGTGAACCCTCCAGCTGGGTAGCTACACACTAATACAATACAGGCAATCACATTTCTCAATTCAACACACGATACTCAGAGCCCTGGCTATCTAGCTGCTGACTAATCAGATGTTACATAAATAATTATTTGATTACCCACACTGGTACCATTCCCAGATATAGCAGAAACCCCGCAATCTCATACCATACTGGACATCCAGATTCCAAGGTCCTAGATGTTACAGGCCTGGTGGACATTGTAGCTGGCTGAGTTGGTTGGCTATTGATTCGAAGGGAGGTGCAAACTTGGAGAACTATTCCTACAATGGCTGTAGATTATTGGGTACAACGAAGACAGGGATTGCCCTGCATTTAGCAGAATTAGCAGGGATTGACCTGCAGATTACAGAAGACAGGGATTGCCCTGCACATTACAGAAACTGAACATTTCAGGACAAGCTAAATGACTAGATCTTGGATTTTACATCTCATACATTCAGCACAATAATTCAAAGTCCCATTCAGTATAGTTAGAAAAGCAATACTTTTATCAAGCATCCAAATCCCCTTGAAATGAGGTCACATCCAGTACATTTAAATACCAAACTGGCGTTCATTTTGCATGAAATCATATCCAGTACATTTAAATACCAAGTAAAGCATCTATAGACAAAGTCTCATCCAGCACATCTAGATATAACACACTTTTAGCAAGCGCTCTCAGACAAAATCAGGCCAAGACAGAAACAGCTATCTACAGATTAATTCAGGATCAAATAAACTCTAGGGCCTCCCCCCCCATGAAGTGGTAAACATCGCTTGGCTGTCAGCTCCACAAAGGCAAGACCCTAACCCATAAGGCGATGACAAACAACAACACATTTATATGATTCACTATCAAGACATCTAGATGCACCTGCAAATTAGCCATTTGGGCAGCAGGCAAGGTCCAGCCACACTATTTTTATGTTGATTGCGTGCATGCATGCACAAGAAACATATTGGCAGCTTTCCAGAAGCAGGTTGTGGACGCACGGCACTGTTGTGGCCAATGCCCCCACAGCCTTTAAAGGCTTGGCCCGCTTTCCCCAATGCCATGGCACACTGCTGCTGACACTAGTTCAGCCCGCATGCCACCACCTTGAAACTTTTCAGCCACTGCAGTCAGGGGCCACCTCATCATTGCAGCATCAGCCATTCGCTGCAATGAGGGAGCGACCCATCATTGCTGGGCAGAACGTTGGCAAGTGTAATATTGTTTGTGAACATGGCGGCGGTTTGCCACCATGTTCACAAACAATATTATGAACCCCCAGAGCCAAGGGGGTGCCCAATCCCCCTCGGCAGCATGTGCCCCCCCCACAATAGTGTGCGTTTGCCAACAGGGGCCCCAATCCCTGTCGGCTTCAGTGACCCTGCCCTGTACGTTGATGTTGCCGATGGGGGAGCCCACTCCCATCGGCATTATGTCCTGTCCTCCCAGTTTTATGTGCTGATGGGGAGCACACTCCCCATTGGCATAATGCCCCCACAAACACCCAGTAGATTTTGTGCCGGTGCCAATCCCCTCGGCTCTTGCGCCCTCTGTTGTGCCGGCGTGGCTGCCCAATCCCGTCGGCTGGCTGCCCCCAAAAAAACTCGTCATTGGCATGCTGGGAGCCCACCCCAGCATGAACACCCTGTAAAAAAAAAGTCCTCAATGTTTTTTTTTTTTAACCTCACGGAAAAAGAAAACGGTCCCTCATCGTCTCCCTACCCCTCCACAACCCGCGCCCACCCACTGTGCACCCTGCCTCCCCACCCCCTCACCCCATACTTACCTCCAGTCCAGTGCGAGAATCTTCAGTGGACGGGAACACGTCAGCACTCTTCAAAGCCGACAGCGAACTGAGAAATACCGGTAGCTGCAAAATGGAATAAACAGGGGTTTTCCAACTGTGATGCATATCTCAGGCATTTTTGGAATTTGGCACCAAATTTTCAACATGGGGATTTTGGGACCCCTCCTCATGAATTCTGCCACTGTCATGGCATTATTCAGCCCAGAAAGGTGATTTCTCAACCACTGCGCGAAATCCCCTTTCAGGACTGATTAACGAAGTGACAGTGCCAGTGTCCATGAGGTGTGCTCTCAAAAAGCCTATGTTGCAAATTTGGTGAAGCAAATAAAAAATGCTGTTTCTGGCGTGCATAGCGCAGTTGCTACGCGCTTTCGTAACTTCGTGAATTGCAATATTTTCACTCAGGTTTTCAACATTGACATTTTCACACCTCCTCATGAAGAGTACAGCTGTAATTTTCACATCCTGGCGAAATGTGTTTCGCTCTTCCGGCGCAGAATAGCGCGGTCGCTGGAAATCAGTGTTTGGGACAGATTAAGAAAATGATAGTGGCACTGTTCATGAGCAGAGGTCCTAAAATGCCTATGTTGAAAATATTGTGATGAAACTCCATAAAATGACTGTGTTATGAGCGTGCGTTGTGCAGTTTGTACGCAACCTTGTAAGTTCGCAAATTAGTAATATTTTCTCTCCAGATTTTCAACACTGGCATTTTTTCACACCTTCTTTTGAATAGTACAGCTGTCATTTTTCACATCCTGGCTGAAATGTGTTTTCACGCTTCCGGCACGCAATACTGCAGTCGCTGTCAGAAATCAGTGTTTGGGACAGATTAGGATCGAGCGAGTGAGAGAAGGGGGGAGTGACCAAGCTCAACTGAGCTCTGTTTGGACTGCTGCAGATTTCTTTGTGGGCAGGAAAAGCCACCAATGCAGTCAGGAGCCCAGTACAAAAGGGCAGCCTGCAGCGATGGGAGAAACAGAACGAGCGACTGAGAGAGGGTGAGTGAACGAGCTCAACGGAGCTCTATCATGATTGCTGCGGATTTCTTAGTGGGCAGAAAAAGGTGGCAATGCAGGCAGGAGACCAGTACAAAAGGCCAGCCTGCAGCGCCAGGAGAAACACAATGAGCGAGTGAGAGGGGGTGAGCAAGCTCAGGAGGTCTATCATGACTGCTGCTGATTTCTTTGTGGGCAGAAAAGGTGGCAATACAGGCAGAAGCACAGTACAAAAGGCCAGCCTGCAGGCAGGAGAAACAGAATGAGCAAGTGAGAAGGGGGGAGTGAGCTCAGCAGAGCTCTATCAGTGACTGCTGCAGATTTCTTTGTGGGCAGAAAAAGGTGACAACAGCAGGCAGGAGCCCAGTACAAAGGGCAGCCTGCAGCGCAGGCAGAAACAGAATGAGCGAGTGAGAGAGGGGAGTGAGCAAGCTCAATGGAGCTCTGTTGGGACTGCTGCAGACTTCTTTGTGGGCAGAAAAGGTGACAACAGAGGCAGGAGACCACTAAAAAGGCAGCCTGCAGTGCCAGGAGAAACAGAATGAGCGAGTGAGACTGGGGAGTGAGTGACCTCAACGGAGCTCTGTCGGCACAGCTGTAGATTTCTTTGTGGGAAGAAAAAGGTGCCAATGCAGGCAGAAGCCCAGTACAAAAGGGCAACCTGCACCACCAGGAGAAACACAACGAGCGAGTGAGAAAGGGGGAGTGAGCGAGCTCAAAGAGGTCTATCGTGACTGCTGCAGGATTTCTTTGTGGGCAGGAAAGGCAGCAACGCAGGCAGGAGAGTGAGTTCTACGGAAGTCTATCATGACTGCTGCGGATTTCTTTGTGGGCAGGAAAAGGCAGCAATGCAGGCAGGAACCCAGTACAAAAGGCCAGCCTGCAGTGCAGGCAGAAATGGAATGAGCGAGTGAGTGAGGGGAACTGAGTGAGCTCAACGGAGCTGTGTCGGGAGTGCTGCAGATTTCTTTGTTACCAGAAAAAGCCACCAATGCAGGCAGGAGCCCAGTACAAAAGGGCAGCATGCAGCAGCGGGAGACACAGAATGAGCGAGTGATGGAGGGTGAGTGAGCTCAATGAAGCTCTGTTGGGAGTGCTGCAGTTTCTTTGTGGGCAGAAAAAGGCAGCAATGCATGCAGGGGCCCAATAAAAAGGGCAGCCTGCAGCGGCGAGAGAAACAGAACAAGTGAGTGAGAGAGGGGGAGTGAATGAGCTCAACAGAGCTCTATCATGATTGCTGCAGATTTCTTTGGGGGCAGAAGAAGGCAGCAATGCAGGCAGGAGCCCAGTAGAAAAGGGTAGCCTGCAGCGCTGGCTGAAACAGAATGAGCGAGTGAGAGAGGGGGAGTTAGCGAGGTCAATGGAGCTCTGTCAGGACTGCTTCAAATTTCTTTGTGGGTAGAAAAAGGTGCCATCAGAGGCAGGAGCCCACTACAAAAGGGCAGCCTGCAGCGCCAGGAGAAACAGAATGAGCGACTGAGACAGGGGGAGTGAGTGACCTCAACAGAGCTCTGTCAGGACAGCTGCAGATTTCTTTGTGGGCAGAAAAAGGTGCCAACTCAGGCAGAAGCCCAGTACAAAAGGGCAGCCTGCAGCACCGGGAGAAAGACAATGAGTGAGTGAGAGAGGGGGACTGAGCGAGCTCAACGGAGCTCTATCATGACTGCTGCAGTTTCTTTGTGGCAGAACAAGACGGCAATGCAGGTAGGAGCCCAGTACAAAAGGCCAGCCTGCAGTGCCAGCAGAAATGGAATGAGCGAGTGAGAGAGTGGGAGTGAGCAAGCTCAACGGACCTGTGTCAGGACTGCTGCAGATTTATTTGTGGGCAGAAAAAGACGCCAATAGAGGCAGGAGCCCAGTACAAAAGGGCAGCCTGCAGCACCAGGAGAAACAGAATGAGCAAGTGAGAGAGGGGGAGTAATCCACCTCAACGGAGCTCTGTTGGGACAGCTGCAGATTTCTTTGTGGACAGAAAAAGGTGCCAATGCAGGAGCCCAGTACAAAAGAGCAGTGTGCAGCACCAGGAGAAACAGAACAAGTGAGTGACAGAGTGGCACTGAGTGAGCTCAACGGACCAACGCAATCAACATTTGGCATTGACAAATGCTTGTTGAACAAGGCAGTCTCTGAAGGGGCTTAAGGGCCCAGACTGATAGCTTCAAGATCTCATCACACAGCAGAAAATATCTGGTAGTGGGACTTGAGGCCCCCAAGATTACTTCGGAAACTTCTCCTTTGCACCAGGGGTACGACAGTACTCACTCAGGTCCTCCATGGATTGCATCCACAATCAAAGGCATCCTGAAGTTCTTCAGCACTCTCACATCTGAAGCATGGCTGGATGGTCTTCTTCTTTCCACATTTTTCCCTGACGTGGGAGGGAGGGCTAACCTCTGGAGGACATTTCTGGCAACCTCCAGACTAGCAGTTGCAGAACACTGCATTTACTTTAATTTCTAAATTGTATCTAGAAAAATAACAAATGCCCCCCGATGACTGGAGGGGCTTAGCTAAGTGGCTCAGGTCTGGAAGCATGGCAGGGGGCTGAGCCCCCACCCCTGTGGGGAGCACCTGGCAGGCTAGAGCCTGCTCTCCTCTTCTCACTCTGGCAGATCTGAAGAAAGGCTGGCAAACACTGTCTCTTATAGGGCTCCTTTTTGTGATTCCTGATTGGCAGAAAAGATGAGGTGACAGATCTCTTAATGGTTGAGGGACCTGTCAATCAGAATACTCGAGGCACAGTTAGTTTGAAGAATTGTTGCCTAAAATGATGTCCTTGTGAATCCCCATGAGCACTTGAGTGTTTACCCTTGAGGTATAGTGAATGTCTCACAAGTCCTGGCTTTCTATTCATAGCTTTCCAATTGGCTATACTGCTGGCAATGGCTGCTTAAGCCACTGACCCTTATAGCAGATCAGATACAGTCCTGAATAATGTCCTGGTGCAGCCAGAAAGAAATAATTATTTGCCCCAATGCTCTGCAGTTTGATAGCCCAGACATTGTACTTGCAGTTGCTACACAGATGAAGGGTGTGGCTCCACTGGTTTTCCTGTTGCTACTGCTCATATGCAAGCTCCTCCTGTAGCAGCCGACAGGCTGACACTTAGAGTCCCAACGTTCTGGAATTGACAGGGGAAAAAAGCATTTATTTTCATTTAAAACACCCTCCCCCCAACACATACAATAACTCCCCAACAGGCAGCAACAGTTACAATATTTAAAACATTTGTTTTCTCTCTTTTTGGGATGAAGCTGATTATAGCTACCCTGGGGGCAGCCAGACACACATTATGCTTTATTCAAGCATGCTTAAATTGAGCCCCGGTCAAACTCACTCAGTTTTGCACAGGAGCGGCCCCCCAGCAGGCTGTCCATGGTCACCAGCTCCCAAATAGGTGGAAGGGATCCCAGGACCCATGGCACAGTGCCCAAGGTGACTGCAAACTGAGCGGTTCAACTTCAAAGGTGCTTTTTGGCTAATATGATTCCCGCTGTCCTGGGGGCAGCACTTTTAACATGGTGCTCGCGAGTGGTGTTTTTAAGCCCCAAAGGGCTGGATTTTGATTTGGGCTGCAGCTGGGGCACACAGAAGGGCAAAAGAGACCTGGGGTACCAGAAACTGGATGGCAGGATTGGGAGAAGCCTGGGAGAGAGACGGCAAAAAGGAGACAGGAAAATGCAGGGCTAAGGTGGCAGGTAAGCCCAGGCAGTGAATTTTAGGAACCCCCATTTGCAGGGGGGTTACATTCACATATACTTTCCTGTCCTCTCCCCTCCTGAATTTGCTGAACCTCCTAAATTTTATTTTTTTTGGCCTCACCCCCTTCCAAGACTTGATTCAACCAGCTTGGTTTCTTAGCCCTATCCTTCTTGCTTTGTGTCTTGGTACATGACTTAGTAGCCTCCAATAGCCCCAGCTTGATGTGTTTCCATTTTTGGCATGCATCCAAGTGTAGATGAATTCCTGCCAGGCACCTTTCCAAAATGTCCCCATCGTAACAAAGTCAGCCTTTCTGAAGTCAACCACCCTAGTCCCTGTACCTACTGCATCCTTGCCCATGTTGAGTGTGAACCACACTGAGTTATGGACATTCTCAGCCAGCGGGTCTTCCACCCCCAACTCCCTTACAGTCTCCCTGTTAGACAGTACTAGTTCTAGAGTTTTTCCCAACTGAGTCAGCTCGTTAACCATCTGTGCCAGGAAGTTGTCCCGGAATGCATCCAGAAGAACCTCTTCCCTTGCACTCGAGGTGGCTGGGGTGCTCCAATCCACTCCAGGTAGATTGAAGTCCCCCACAATCACTGTGTTCCCCTTTGCACAGACCCTCCTGATCTGCACTGCTAATTCCCTAAGTCCTCTGCCTGAGCTGCTGGCCTGTACACCACTCCTATCCTAAGTGTCCTGCTTTTTTTTTTTTTTTTATTTAGTATACTTTATTCACACTTTTCAACAACATCCGTACAGCACCGTGGATTGTTAGGCATATGCATTATTACATGATATCGTGAAACGTGCCATGATAGCCTTGTGGTTACATCGGCTAAAATAAACATTATATACTCTAAGATACACTACATTATCCCAAACTAAAAATCCCTCACCCTCTTCCAAGTCCTCCAAGATCCCCAGATACTACCCTCCCCATGTCAAGTGTGTGCATTATTCTTGAGGATATCACCTTAGGTTCTACTAATTAGCCAATGGATCCACAAACTACTGAGTCAATGTGGATTGTAAGTAGTAATTAAAGCCTCCAAGGGGCCCCATCTAGGCTGTTATAAATGCGATCGGTTGCCCATAAACAGGATGTGCTTTTCTAATTGCAAAGCAGTTAGCATCTCTTTATACCATTCCCTCACAGACAGCTGGGCTTCTTCCTTCCAGTGCCTCATAATAATGAGTTTGATTACCGCCGAGACTAAAAGCAATATGCCTTCCTGATTTTAGGGCATACCTTTTGGCAGTAAATATAATAAACAAATTTCTGGAGTAAGAGGAGTCAGGCCAAGCCATGGATCCAACAAACATCTAATAGCCTGCCAAAATGTCTGAACAGTGGACAACCCACAACATATGGTATAGCGAGCTGGGGTGGAGTCTGACACCTGGTGCATACAGGAGAAGGGACACACCCCACCTTTATGCAGTCTAGCTGGTGTGAAATACAAATCGTTCATAATATTGAACTGTATCATTCGTAACCTGTCCTGCTTTACCAAGGAGTAATTGTTCCTCCAGGCCCGCCCCCAGGTCACTACATCAGGTGAAACTGACAACTCCTGGACCCAATAGTAGCCAATCCAGCAGGGAAGACTAATGTCCAGAACCTGAAGTTCTTTATAAGTCTTGGACACTGCATGGGATTAGCCGGCTACCTGCAAGAGCCTTTTCAATTTCTCTGAGTCTACACAGCTGGTGTCGCCTCTCCCAATGTGGCTCTTAATCGCCACTACCACCTGCCTATGTTTAAAGAAGTCTGTAATTGGGACTGAGTAACGTGTTTGTAGGGTTGAAAATTACATCAGTTGTCCACCCTCAAGAAGGTCAGTGACCTTCCTTTCGGTTAGAAACCACCAGAATCCGAGTGATATGGGTTTATGATCTATTTGAAAGTGGAGATTACCCACAATAGGCTGATCCAAGGATATGTGCCAGTTGCATGAGAGATATGTTTGTATCTGCTGAAGGGCTCGAACTGACCATCCTATGGGAGTATTTCTCAATTTAGTGGGAAGCTTCGAGGGACTAACATAAATCAAGGAGGTGAGCTTACCCTGACACCGGGAGCTTATTGCCTGTTCTATATCCAGCCATAGGGGGGTATACGCCTGATTCTCCCTGTCTAACCCTGTTCTTGACCAGTGGGCTACCCTACTGAGGTGGTGGGCGCAGTAGTAAGTAAAAAAGGAGGGTAGAGCTAGTCCGCCTTGTCTTTTGGGCCCTGTAAGTTTATGATATGTACATCTGGCTTTCTTGCCTTTCCACAAGAAAGCAGATATAACTGACTGTAAGTAGTTAAACCACCTTTTGGGAAGTTAAAACCCTAACATTCCGACCGGGTATAGGACCCTGGGGAGAACATTCATTTTTATTATGTTGGCTCTCCCCCACAATGTGAGCGGAAGATTGCTCCATCTCTCCAAATCCGATTTAACAACCTTGAGTATTTCTGTGAGATTCAATTTCATCATGACGGGGAGATCTCTAGCCACATGAATGCCTAAGTAGGTAAGAGTGTCTGGTGCCCATTCCAAACCAGTGCCGTCTATGGACGCTTGGGTGGTCCTATCATTTAGGGGAAAGGCCTTGAATTTGAATATATTTAGTTTGTAGTGGGAGACCTCTCCAAAGGACTTGATCAGCTTCAGAAGTGCAGGGATCCCGACTGCCGGCTCTTCCATATGTATCAGCAGGTCGTCTGCATAGCCTGATAAAGTATATCGATGTTCCCCCAATTTAATTCCTCTAATTTGAGGAGAGGCATTAATTTTCTTGAGGAGAGGCTCCAAGTAAAGGTTGAATAGGAGAGGGGATAGTGGGCATCCCTGCCTTGTCCCCCGCTGAAGCCGAAAAGGGCCAGAAAGGGTGCCATTGCACCATACCCAGCAGATGGGGAGGAATACAGAGTCTGCACCCATTTGATGAATTCAGCTGGAAAACCATATCCTGCCATTGCTTGGAATAAAAAGTCCCAAGAGACCATATCAAAGGCCTTCTTGGCATCCAGGGACACCAAAACCGCTGTGGTATCGGAGTCCCTGGACACTGAGAGGATGTGCATGATCTTTCACATGTGGCCAACAGATGATCTCCGCGCCATGAACCCAATTTGCTCATGCCCAATGAGGGTAGCAAGTACCGGACTTAGTCTATTGGCCAAGACCTTCGCCAAGACCTTGACATCAGAATTGATCAGCGAAATAGGTCGATAGCTGGTGGGATTAAGGGGGTCCTTCCTTTGCTTGGGGATGAGGGTAATCAACGCTTTTAGGAAACTGTCTTCCAACATGCCCTCAGAGTGCCAATGATTGAAGACCTCTGTGAGCAGGGGGGCAAGTTCTGATGTATAAACTTTGTACAGGTTGTTGGAGAGACCATCAGGTCCTGGCACTTTATCCAGTGCAAGCTGTTGTATGGCCTGCATAACCTCCTGTGCCGTTATCGGCTTGCCCAACATTTGGGCACTCTGAGGGTTCACCATTGGCAACTCTACCTTAGCTAAGTAATTATGGATAGTTTGGGCATTGGGACAACTCACCTGATCGACTGAGTACAATTTCATATAGTAATTCTTAATTTCCTCCACCACCTCCTTGGGGGACATAATAAGGTGGTTTCCCACTTTGAGACCAGCAATGAAGCGTGAAGCTTCTATCTGCCTGAGCCTCAGAGCTAACAATTTCCCAGCTTTTTCCCCGGTGTCTAGATATTTGATTTTGGTACATCTTAGTGACAATTCTACCTTCTGAGTGATTAGGGCTAAGTACTGGGCTTGTAATCTATGCAGCATTGTCCATTCAGCATCAGGGGACTTGTTATTGAGAATAGCCTCCAGTCTCCGGATGTCTGAGAGCAATTCATCTTGTTGGGCTTTATGTTGCCTGGCTCTAACAGATGCCAAACATAGGCATTCTCCTCTCAGGGCACATTTTGCTGCCGCCCAGACTATATCAACTCTCGAGACTGAACCCCTGTTAATTGAAAGGAAATTAGTAAGGAAATCTCTTATCTGCTGTATGGTCTCAGATTTCTGGAGTAGCTGGTTGTTAAACCTCCAAACAAATTCCCTCCTATATGCTTCCCCAAAATGAAATGCTATTGAGACAGGCGAATGATCAGAGATGACCCTCTCATGGATTTCGGAGCAAACTGTATGTGGAAGTGAGTGGGAACTTAATAATACAAAGTCGATGCGGGATAGTGATTTATGTGGGGGAGAGTAAAACGTATATTGGCTCTCCGTAGGGTGCAACACATGCCATACATCTAGGATATTTGCACCATTCATCAGGTCATGAGGCGCCCTTTGTGTTGGGGAAAGTCTCCATCTTCGAGGGTCAGATCTGTCCAATCGCGTGTCCGGCACCACATTCCAGTCCCCTCCCATTATAGTTGTCACCGGAGGATCAGTGACTACCATACTCAATAAATGTATAAAGAAGTCAAGAGCCTCTCCATTCGGACCATATATTGCCCCTAGTAGGACTGGATTCGGCCCTATGCTACCCAACAAAATGATATATCTCCGATTAGGGTCGTATGTTTCCTTCTTTAGTATAAAGGGGATACTCCTGTTTATGAGGATAACGACACCTCCACTATTGTTAGACCCCCCCCCAGCCCCAAAAGCCTGTCCAACCCAGGCTTTGATAAATAATTGAGCATCTTCCCGTTTCATGTGCGTTTCCTGAAGGCATGCTATCCCCGCTTTTAATTGCTGCAGGTGTCTGAGAATAACCAGCCTTTCGCCCTTATCCTGGGCACCCTTGACATTCCAACTGATAACCCTGTAATGGCTAGTCATTGCCAGGAGATAAAAACAGCACCGGAGAAGTTACTCCCTTACTTAACCCATTGACCCAATTAGGCTTGGTATGGCAACCTATTCCGTGGTATGTCCCTTCAGTCACTTTAGCCACACTTGACATCCTCCCCCCTCCCCCATTAAATCATTTTCATTATTTATCACCCTTACCCTGCCTGTATTACCTTCCCCCTTCAAATTAAACATTCTCCTTAATCCCTTTAAATCTCCCCCAGTTCCCAGGAACTGCAACTCCCAAAACACCACGGTACGCAATATCTTATCAAAGAGTGATATGTGCCATGTCCAATAATTCTCGGAGCTCCATCAGGGCTTGCTCTTTACTTTCAAAGGAGATCCATTTATCTTGATGCTTGATCAAGAGAACTGCAGGATATCGCATTCTGAAAGATTTACCTCCTGCGATCAGTTTGGAGACAATGGAATGCATTTCTTGCCGTTTCGCTCTGACCGACTAGGGCAGGTCTTACGTTACCCTCAGTCGATGTCCTTCCCAGAGTAATTCTTGTAGATTTTTGATTTTAGTCAGGATATGCTGCTTGTCTAAATAGTTGAGCAGGCGACAGATCAGGGTTCGCGGGGGGGAGCTGGGAGGTGGGGGATGTCATAGCGCCCTGTGTGCTCACTCAATGACATACACCGCTCCATTTGGAGAGGGCCCCGCTGTCTTTTCAAAGAATTTCTGAAGGAAAAGGATCGGGTGCGAGCCCTCTTCTTTTTCTGGCACACCAAAGATTAGTAAATTATTTCTCCTACTCCTCCCCTCAAGATCTTCTAATTTTTCTTTGAGTTTTTTCACTCTTCTCCCAAGTTGTGTAAACATTACATCATTTCTGTCTTGTTTTCTCTCTAATGAAGTGATCTTGACTTCTGAATCCCCCACTCTCAAACTCAGGGCCTGCACTGAGGTTTTGACTTGCTGCATATCTTCTGCGATCTCTGAAATGGGCTCTTGGAGCGGTCTCATTACCTCCAGGAATCTCTCCTCCGATAGAGCTGTAGAGGAGGCTGGGTTTTTGCTGTCTCTCGCCTGCTGGTGTCGAGGCCTCTTCATGGCCTGCTCTTTTTCCGGCGTCGTTGGTGGAGAGTGACGCTGCGTTGGTTTCTTCATAAAGACGTCCATTCCAAAAGGACAATTGTCTACTACGAAGCTCTAGCGACCTTAGGGTGTAGGTAAGGCACACTTTTTGTAGTGGGATTTGTCAGAAAGTACAGTTTACTCGATCGGAGGTGCAGAGCTATGGGAGACTGCTGCTACCCTTCACCCTGTCATCACGTGACCTCCCAAGTGTCCTGCTTTTTGAATCCTGGAACTGCATCCATAATGCCTGAGTCCTACCCTCCTCCCCCTTTTCTCTTACATACCTTATCCCCTCCATTACGTAAATCACTACCCCACCCCTTTCCCCTTGCCGCTATCCTTTCTGTACATCCTATACTCTGGGATCATCAGATCCCAATCCTAGTATTAGGTGGTCTCTGTGATGGCCGCAATGCCCACCACCCCCACTGCCAAAACAGCCTGTCACTCAACTGCTTTGTTTCCCAGGCTTCTTGCATTCATAGAGAGGACCCTCCAACTTGTTCCCTTCCCTTCCTTAACCCGTTTCTCTCCATTCTTAACCCCCTCTTGTGATCCCTCCCTGGTGGCATCCTTGTTAGCTTAGGGGGGGTAAGCTTTTTCGGCTCCTCTCTCCAGTGGCTCTGCATTCATATGCTGCATTATAGCCTAAAGGTTACAGTAATGAGCTGTGAACGAGCTTGGTACATCAAGCAGACCAGATCTGAGTTTGATTCTCACAACCTCCACTTGCATACTGTGTTACTCTGAGCAAGTCACTGAACCACCCAGTGCCCCCAGGTCACCCTTGAATACAGGCACTTGTGCCCAGTGGGCCTTACCTAGTTACCAAAGACCAAAATTAATAATAAAAAAAAATGGTGTACACTCTCCTCCCCCACACCTAGTTTAAATCCACCTTAGTTGCTATGTATTCTACCAGCCTCTGCTTTAATACCTCCTGCCCCACCTTACTCAAATGTAACCTGTCCTCTGTGAACAGATCACTGTAGTCCCAGATGTTACCCCAGCATCCCACTAGCCTATACCCTTTAGCTTGACACCACTGTCCCAGCCAAGTGTTGAACTCTTCTATTGTTACTTTCCTCTCAGTGCTTGCCCTGGGTACTGGGAGTACTTGTGAGAAGGCCACTGATCTCCCTGCTTCCTCACACAACTTCCCCAGTTCCTCAAACCTCTTCCTTACTAACCCGACCGTGCTACCTGCCAAGTAATTTGTACCCAAGTGCACCACTACATGCGGTTTCTCCCTTCTTAATCTTGTACACTTGAGAGCAGACTGTCCCACCCTATCCTCTGTCAGTCCAGGTACCGATTCTATCCATATTCAACCATGCCGCTCCCCTTTGCTTTCCCATCTGACTCCTTTTAGGATTGGGTCACCCAGCACTAAAACCCCTCCCCCTCTCACTTTTGTGTCCCCATACCATCCTACCTTCCTTGCACCTGCTTTTAGAACCCACTCTGTCGTGCATATTCGCAGCTTGATCTGTCCCCTTTTCTATGCTCCCCACTCCTATCGGCCTATTTGCCCCCTCTGCTTTGCCCCCAGCCTCTACCCTAGTCCTGCCCTTCCCCTATTGTTCCCCTCATCTGACTTGCGCCCCATCCCCAATGTCCTCCTCACATCATCATCCTTCCCTGTCTTGCTGAGCTCCATTTCCCCTTCTCCCTTCCTCTGCTTTATCCCCCTTGCCTTCCCTTTTACCTTTATCCCTTTTCCCCCTGTGCCTCTACCCCTGTCCCCATTGTCTGTCTGAGTGTTGCCCCCTGGCTTATATTACCCCCTCTTCCTCCTGCTCCCACTCAGACAGACGCTCCCTCATCATCCACCATTGAAGCCAGCAAAGCAAACCTATTGCTGGACCCAGCACTTCTACTGTTCACTTCTCCCTTTGTGCTATCCCTAGATTCCCCTTTTCTGCTTCTTTAATTGTTCACCCTGTTCCCTATCCTCTTTGTTTCCACTGGTTCAGTGTTCCTGATTCCCAGAGGGGCTGGCCATCCTGTACCTGTCACCCCTCTCTTTCCCCCAATCCTCGCTAACTCCCTTCCTAGCCACGGTACTTCTACTTCCAGACTCCTCAGCGGTGACAAATTGGACACCCCCCAGCTCCTTAATGTGTCCATCCAAATAGTCACCCCACATCTGAATTGAGCAGGATCCCTGAGGGTTGCAGTCATGAGGGCAGAATAGAAGGAGCCCTCCACCAGCCCCTGAAACTGAACTGAGGTACAGAGAAGAGTGCGGCTTTGTTCGGACCACACTGCCTTAGCTGAACGCTGTACTAGCTGTACCTGTTTGGTGCCATTTTAATTCGAATTGTGTTTGGTGTTATGTCACCTCAACAGTTGCTGAGGGCTTTTTAACATGTTTCTTGTATGAACTTTAATGCATTTTTGCAGTTCCTTCATGATGCCTTAAGTGTGCTTAATACAGCGTCTGTGCTTTGCTTTGCTACCAATTTAATTAGACTGCGCCTTTTCTTAATATTTGAGACTAGCTAGTTTCTGTAAATTGAAATCTAATCTCCCCATAGCCAGTTCTGTACAGTTAATACTGCATAGCTAGCCTGGTAAATCTAAATCTCTCCAGGACCTGTTAGACTGTGCCTTTTCTTAATTATTTGTGACCAGACAGTTTCTGTAAAGTTAAATCTAAATCTCCCCAGGACCTGTTGTTATATACTAGACAGTTTCAGCAAAGTAAAGACAGTTTCCGTAAAGTTAAATCTAAATCTCCCCAGGACCTGCTGTTACAGACTAGACAGTTTCAGCAAAGTTAATTTGTTCTTACTCTGTTAATTTGATATCAAGGCTCTTTGCCTTGCCCCATATGCTAATATAACTACAGGATTAGTTCTTAAATTGCATACCTGCTTTGTGTTTCCACAGCAGGATACTCGAGGGTCCTGGTCATGAGGGAAGAATAGAAGGAGCCCTCCCCAACCCCCCAAAACTGAATTAAGCAGGATCCACGAGGGTCCCAGTCATGAGGGCAGAATAGAAGGAGCCCTCCCGTAGCCCCTGAAACTGAAATTGAGGTACGGAGAAGAGCGCGGCTTTGTTCGGACCACACTGCCTTCCTCCCACCCTTAGTTGGTGTTACATTTATGCCTGATTTTTCTCGCGAGCCTTGGTGTGGTTTTTTTCAGTCTCCCTTTATTCTTGCCTGCACATTATATTATTTAGCCACTAGAGGTCACCTGTTATCTTCAAGATTCTTCTTCTTTCATTACCTCTGTGCTTATTCTGAGACATTTCTTCACTTATTCATCTCTCTTTCTCCCCTCCTCATTTCCAGTTCTCCTCCATAAGTATCCTGCTCCTCTTTAATCATGGTTACTAGGGCCATATGCACACTACTTCCCTTAGTATTTACTCTGTTTATTCTTTCAGTTTTTACTGTTGATACTGACCTTCCTCCCTTCATTCTGTCTACTCACTTGACAACTTCTGCTTCTCTAACCTACTGTTGGACCACTCCCCTACCCCACCTTCTCCCTCTGGGCTTATCTACATGCATCTGGGAGTATTAATTAGATATTTCCAGCTGAGATTCTGCATCTCCCCTCAGAGTGCCTCTCAGGCTTATATTATTGCTTCTATATGGATTATCACCTGAGCCCTTACCCTTGCAGGGGATGTGGAGACCAATCCAGGTCCTACCTGTGCTACAAATCTCTCCCAGTCCCGTGCTTTAAATTGCTTGCCCCAATCATCGGGCTTCACCTTTGCTCACCTTAATATTAGGAGTCTGTTGGCCAATCTCCCCGAACTCGAAACTTGGGTAAGTACTAACAACCCTGATACACTTGCCTTATCGGAAACTTGGCTAAAACCTTCTGTTGGGGACACCCAGTGCTCCCTCCAGGGATATAATATGCTTCAGGTTGATCGCCCTAGGGCCAAAAGAGGTGGGGGCTTGGCTCTATACTACAAGGCTCATCTGAATGTATCTATGATACAGGATACCACTCTTACTAACTGTGAGTTTCTTCATTCCCTTCTTCTGCTGGGTGGTGTGATAAAACTCCTTATCTTCTGCATTTATATTCCTCCCAGAAACTCAAGGCTTGGTCTTGATAAATTTATGGAACTTGTGCTGTCTGTGACTGGGAAGAATGATATAATCTGCCTGGGGGATTTCAATCTCTACTGGGCCGGGCCTAGCTCCCCTCTCCTATCTTCTATGACTAGCAAGGCCAATCTCACTCAGCTTATACAGGACCCCACAAGGATCTCCCATCATGGTACCTGCAACACTCTCTTAGATTGGATCCTGACTAACAGAAAGGAGTGCTTCCCCTTGGCCGGAGTTCTTCCTGACTCCATTAGTGACCATTGCCCTATATATTGCATATGGGACACTTCCCCTCCCTCCTTCCCCTCGAAAGTCTTATCTTTTTCCAATATCTCTAATCTCAATACGGGTGCGTTCCACCATGATCTAAACAGGGTTGACTGGTCTCTCCTCTACACTACAAATGACATCAACATTGCAACTGACTATTTCAATGCAACCCTACTCTTGCTGCAAAACAAACACATTCTGGGCACCACATGTAGGGTTAGAGAGAAAGTCACCAGATGGCTTATGCGTCCCCTGCTACAGCTGCTTAAACGTAGGGATAAATGCTGGTCCATATGGAAGTCCTCCTCCTGTCAATCTGACTTTGAAGCCTACAGAACACTGTTGAACTCCTTTAAAAAGGAGATACGCCTGGCAAAGAGTACTTACTATCAGAACCTCCTCTGTTCCTCCGCCACTAATCCTAAATGTTACTGGTCTCAAATTAAAGAAATTCTTGGTAACAATATGCTTCCGACCCCGAAGGATATGTATATAAATGGTACCCACTGTAACCACCCTCTCACCATTGCTAATGCCTTCAACTCCCTTTTTTCCACTCTTCCCTCCCTCACGCCCACCTCTTCCCTCCATGTCCGGGCTCTCTCATCTACTCATGCCACTGCTCCCCCTGCTCTTGATCTGTTACCGGTCATGCATCAGCATTTTCTTAAGTTACTACTTTTGATTCCTCCTAGCGGTAGCGCCGACTCTGATGGGATTCATCCTAGGATTCTTAGACAGTTTGCTACATGTCTTGCGGCACCCATATCTAGGCTGTTTAATCTCTCTATCTGCTCTGGCTCACTCCCCTCTGTCTGGAAAATAGCCAGAACTATACCTGTGTTCAAGAAAGGGACCCTAAAATCCTAACTACCTCCCCATCTCACTTCTTCCCACGCTCAGCAAGCTACTTGAGAAACTAGTCCATCGCCAGGTCTCCAAGTACCTTCTCACTTTTAACCTCCAATCCCCTATACAACATGGCTTTAGGGCCGGGCACAGTACTACCACTGCTCTGACCCAGTTTACTAGTGATGTCAAATGTAATATGGACAAGGGCTTACTCACTGGAGCTATGTTTATAGACCTATCGAAGGCATTTGACATGGGTCATCACCCTCTCCTGCTGGCTAAGTTGTAAACACTTGGTGCCTCCGACTCTGCCCTTTCCTGGTTTGGTAGCTACTTGGAAAATCACTCTCAAGCTGTCTCTTTCTGCAAGGTTCTCTCCACCCCTGCCCTTATTACCTGCAGCATTCCACAGGGTTCTATCTTTGGGCCCCTACTCTTTTCACTCTTACTTAATGACATCCCTATTCCTTCCCCTCACAGCAGTATACTAATGTACGCTGATGACATAGTGCTTTACTCTGCCTCCAAGTCTATTGAGAACATAAATCAACATCTTTCTCTTGACTTTCAGTCCCTACAATCCTGGCTGTCATCTAACCATCAAATTCTAAACATAGTGAATACCCAGGCCATGCTTTTTGGGTCCGCAAGAAAAGTGCACACAGAGGCCCAAAAACTCCTAGTCCACTGCTGTGATGGTACTGCTGTCTCTAACGCCTTAACTTTCAAATACATCTGGGTTATGCTTGACCCGGTTTTGGATTTTGCTACACATATCAATGAGGTATGTAGCTCAGTTAATGCCAAGATAGGTGCGGTCTATAGAGTGCGTCACTCCCTCACCCCGGCAGCTAGGGTCTCAGTAGCAAGAGGTGTTTTATTCCCACAACTCCTATATGCCCTCCCTGTACTCTTTCATGCCAATGCAGGGGTTCTTCACAAGTGGGACACTTCTTATAATGATATCTGTAGATTCGCCTTATCTGCCCCTCACTTAACCCATCACTGCCTACTCTATGTGTCCTTAAACTGGCTGTCTCCCAGTGCCCTCCGCTCCTATGCTCTAGGGTGTTTTGTTGACTCCCTTACCAGAGCTCCTTGTCCCGCCACCCTGGGGGACATGTTTACCCTGGTCTCTCACTCCTGATCCCTCAGGTCCTCCTCCTTCCCACTCTTATTTGTTTGGCCCTGCTCATCTAAAATGAGTGAGCAAGCATTTTCTTATTTTGCACCTAGGTTTTGGAACTCACTCCCCCCTCATGTTATGAAATCCTCATCTCAACTAGCACTTAAGCATTCACTGTTTTCTCATCTCTACACTCTTGGTATCTGTGACTGCTCATAATCTACTGAGTGGTCTCCAGCTGTGCTTAGGCCTCTGGATGCAAAAGTCCAACAAATCTCTTCTGTATTCCTGTGCATTGCTGTTTTCCATTTTTCCCCCCAGCTTGCTACTCAGCTGTTATTAGCATAGTATGTCTTAATTGGTTACGACTCTAACTTGTGTTAACGCTTACTATTATCCCTGTTTGCATTAATTGGTTGTGATCACTACTGCTGTTTTATTGTACTACAGTCATCTTCATTATGTTCCTTCTGTTGTTGCTGGTGTACCTTACTGTTATCAATGCTGTATATACAATTTGTAGTCTCCCGGGTCGTGCCTGAAAATAGGCAGGTTTTCTTTGCCTAGTGCACTTACCCGGTTACCAAAAGCTAATAAATAAATAAATCCATTGCAACCCATTATTCTTCCCATCCTGGATTGTCTGTGGTCCTCCTACCCCCAGAACCAGTCCCCCTTTCCCTGCCACCAACCCCTCTCCTGCAGCCGTAATCCCCCCTATTATAACCTTGCTAGTGTTCTACATTGTTATTCTTCTAGTCCCCGTACCAATACTCCTAATTTCTGTGCAAGATCCCCCTACACTGCAATACCTTATATTGAGCACTTGAGTCTCTTGGCTCTACCCTAACACAATTACATCACCTGTTTCTATTTCCAGGTTGTTTTTTTTATGTTGTAGGTTTTTTTCTTTTGTTTCCTACCCGTGAATTACAGAGGTGACCAGGGTCAGCTAGTGTCTGCTCCCGGCTATACTAGCCATCTATTACAATGTGGCCTGTCCCTAATAAATGTGGAGTAGCTGGGTTATGTTGTGTTACGTAGAGGAGTTGTCTGTTTCCCCTCAAGAAAATGCAGGAAGTTCTGTAACTAAGGTACCACCTTAAGAAAATGCAGGCAGTTGTATGACTCAGGTACCTATAAAGGTAGGATGAGCACAGGGGTGGGTGGGAGTTACGTTGCTGCCCCCTGCTTCACAAAAGGCAATCAGGCAACCAAAGTAAAATTCCCCATCTATACACACAGACCCCCAGAACCTAGAACAAGCACCAATGTAAACAGGTAAAAAAGAATGCAGTTTATGTTGCAGTTACTTCCCTTCCCAAGATAGCAGCCACTCTTCACTGCTGCTGATTAGATTAGAGAGTGCAGAACTGTGAGAGTTTAGTAAGAATCCCTGACAGGAGTTTACCGGTGGATTAATGCCTGGTGGGGTGGTGCCAGGCTTGCAGGGGCCAAGTGCTTCCAGCCACTCACCGGTATTAACTCACCAGTAGAGCCTGACTCTGAGGGGATTAATGCTTGCAACATGGCAAGCAAGGGAAGTATTGTTGTCACAGTTTTACTTACAAGCACATACAGATTCACAGCATCAGTAATTCTAGTGGAGAAACCATGCTGCACCGTGCTGCTTTTGAGCCGCTGAACATGTATCGCCATGCACGTGTACATTCAATGCTTCACCTGTACATATACTTATGTAGTATCCAGTAATTGTGAAGAGATGTGGAGTTGACATTGCCATCTGACACAGGCACAACATTATTTTTTTTTGACATTGTAAGCAACAGTTTTTATGTATTTCCCTTCGTTGTTACAGCGGCGAGATACACGACAGTGCTGCATTCTGGGGCATACCTATTTCTTTTCTGTAGTCTTCATTGTCTTCTCTGAAACTGAGCTGCTGCTGACCATTTCATTTAACTAAGGCTGATAGCTCATACTCACTTATATCTCCGTTAGCTGCGATGCACCTCTTGCTGGTTGAGCCATTTTTATCAGTTCTTTACTCCTTCGACTCACCACGCTTCTCTCTGATGTGCCCGAGCTACTAGGACACCGCAGGTGCGTCGGCAATCATTCTCTCACTGCTCGATCACCTGTGCCATCTACAGGCATAGGATAACTCAACACAAACTGTGTCTCTCTCTCTCTCTCTGCCAGCGTTTGCAAGCGCGTGACCCATATTGTGTTTGATTTCAGTGCTGGCTATGTAAAGGTGGTTACAGGTACTGCAACAGCTGGTTCTACTGCTGGATTAATACCCGCTAGATATTGGTCACCTGTTCGTTTTCCACCAATCACACAGGTCAGTTTCACACAACTTTTTTTGCCATGTTACAAGACCAGCTTAAAAAACACATCTATTTAACCAGGCTTTTAATATTTAATGTTTTATGAACTGTGAGAATTTTAATTGAAGTTGATGTATTTATGTAATTTTATTAAACTGTTTTATGACACTTACGTATGTAAAGCACTTTGATGCTTGAATTGTGCTATACAAATAAAAATATTATTATTATTGTTATTGCTGTTCCTTCCCTGGATATCCACTTCTGGCTCCTGTAAGGCTGCCGAGCTCCTTAAAGCTCTTTTGCTTGGCATTCTGTTTAAATTAGAGAAACTCCCTTTTGGCTGATTAAAGTAGGGAACTTCCCTTTGCCTCCTTGGCTATTTAAAGTAGGGAAAATCCCTTTTGGCTAATTAAAGTAGGGAAATTCCCTTTGCCTCCTCAGTGGGGGCAGAGTTACACTGCTGCCCCCTGCTCCCACAAAAAAACAATCAGGCAACCAAAGTAAAATTCCCCATCTATTCACATAGCCCCCCAGAACCTCGAACAAACAACAATGCAAACAGATAAAAATGAAAGCACTTTATGTTGCAGTTACTTCCCTTCCCCAAAGATAGCAGCTGCCTCTTTATTCGCTACTAACTAACTAGCGACCTGATTCCTAACTGTTATATGGTAAACATTTTTGGAACAGTGAAACATTCAACAAGCACATTATGTACATTTTAGTACATACCTTTTCTCACAATCAGTCCTTGGCTACACAAAAGTGGCTCCCATATGTTTAACCCATATGCCATTGAATACTAAGGCCCCATATAGTACACTTTTCCCTCAAATCTCCTAGGTGCCCTTTCACCTCCTTTTCCTTCTCCTGGTCACCTTCCCTTCAGATCTAGGGGGTTTGGCACTGACCGGACATGTAACAACTTTCTGTAGGGACCTAGGGGTAATGTATGCTCCCTTGTGTATTACGGAGAAGGGTAGATCTGTAGGGACTCGAGGCACATCATAGGTTAATTTGAGGATAGGCCACACTGTTCTCCCAGACTGAACTTCAGAACTAGTAGCCACCTCTTGGTCAGAGGTAGATTCCTCATCACTGTCACATTTGGTATCACATCAGGACAATGACCCTAACACAACAAAATACCACCAACAGTGACAAATCTTGCCAGGTCAAGATTGTTTGCTGTGGTGATCCACTGTGATCTGACACCACAACTCCTGGTGTTAGCCCCATCCGAACCAGCTCCGACTGGAGGAAACCACTGTCGGCATTGTTCCCGCTGACAAATCGGGTGTCGATCTCGACACAGTCATATTCCTGCCGTGGAACTGTCAGCATTCACCCCAACCAGTCCCTCCTCAGCCATTGGGCAGGGTATCCTAATATTTCTCCATCACTATCCATTTGTCCAAGAGGACTAGCCTACGGCCCCTCAGAGAACACAGTTTGACTAGTATTCAGTTCTGATGCGGGCGCTCCAAAAGGCACTTCTTCCCTCTCTCTCTTTCTCTCCTGATCGTTGGGGCTACCCTGGGGCCATTTAGAGGACCCAGACTGACTAGTATTCAAGTCCATGGTGGACCCTTCAAACAGCATCTCTGCAGGGAGCTGCCCAGTACCACTCAAGCGGCTCAGCCGGACTACTGTTCAAGTCCAGAGTGGTCCTCTGAGAAGCATAGCAGGAACAGCCTCCACATCTCCATCCCATCCTGTAGGTGCAGCCATATGCTCTAACATCAGGGGAGGTCCCTGAAATAGCCTGGCTAACTCTGGGGTTGGATCAAAACTCCAGGGAGTACTATCAACTTCTCTGTCTGTGTCATCATCTGTACTCTCCCAATACGAAACCCCTTCACCCTGGACAGGCTCAGCCCCATAGCATCACTATTTCCTTGCCTCTGTCTCCTGCATGCAGCAGCAGCTTGAGTGGTGGGGGGTGAAGGATGATCTTCCACATTTCTTTCAACATCCATTATTCGATCTCCAATGAGCAGCAGATGATTATGATGTATAACCTTGTACCCTTGAGTCTCTCCCTCAGACCAAACTTGTATACCAGAAGGACTTCCAACTTTTCCTGGATGACATATGGCATGCTTCCCCATCTGGCTGCAATCTTGTGCTTTCCTGGTATGCCTGGATGCTAAAACATTACTTTATCACCTGCTTCCAGATCCTGAACTTGTACCTTCTTGTCATATCATTCTTTATTAGCTTGGTTCCTCCTGGTAGCCATTTCTGAAGCAAGGCCATAAGCATTGTCCAGTTGCTGTTTCAGCTTTCTCACTTACTGCAAATAGCCTCCTTCCCCAAGACCATCAGTGGAAATACTGAAACAAAGATCCACAAGCAGACGGGCTTCCCTCTCAAACATCAGCTGGTATGAAGAGAACCCCATAGCATCATTTTGGATGTAGTTGTAGGCATGAACCAGGGAGCTAACCTGCTGACTCCAGGTACGCTTGTCCCGGGGAGTCCAACTGGACCTCTCAGGTTGGGAGTCATCTTGGGGATGATATGGTGTGGTCTGAGACTTTCTGATGCCCCACAATGTCAAGAGTTCCTTTATAAGTCTACTCTCAAAGTCACAGCCCTGGTTGGAATGGATCCTCTGGGGAGCTCCATAATGCACAAAGAATTTCTCCACCAAGATTTTGGCTACAGTGGAAGCTCCGCAGCTCCTTTGTGGGGTAAGCTTGGGTGTACCTGGCAAAGTGATCATGACTGCTAGTATGTTTGAGATGTTGAGAGAATCTGGTTCTAGGGTGAGGAAGTCCATGCACACTAATTCCATAGAGCCGATGGTTTGGATGTTAACCAATGGGCCGCCTTTTGAGGTACGGCTTTTCTCTGTGTACGACACCTGCAGCTTTTACAATATGAGTCCACATCTGCTCCCATCTTTGGCCAGTAAAACCTGCTCTTGACCAAGTCCAGAATGCGGTCAGCACCCAAATGCCCCATATCATCGTGCAAGGGGTTCTATGTCATAATAGCGATTGCCAAATGGCGAACGCTATTATGGCGAATGTATACCACTGAAAAGCAAATCAGCGATAATACTTAATGGCAAACTGAAACCCAGCAACCTAAAGTGTTTTTGTGGGGGGACTGTTCCCCCCCACACCCCCCTTCATGGGGGCCTTTGCCCCCCAGCACCCCCTGAATTAGGATTCCTAAATCCAGGGGTGCATATCGGGAAGGGTCACAAATTCAGCTGTAAAAGAACTTAAGTCCGAGTCAATGCCTCATGCAAAATTTAGTCCCTCCCATCCCCAGCCCCGAACCCAGTACCTGCTGTGCCAGAACCAGCCTCCCTCACCACCACACCACATGGCTGGCTCAGCTGCAGCAGGGGCAGTTCCTGAACATAACCCTCTCCCCCATCCCTCCTCTTCCCCTCATCATTCCCTTTTTCCTGTTGCTTTCCCCTACCCTCACAGTAGAACTAATCACTACCCTTGTGGGCAGCCCATTCCAATAGTACTGAACATGGAGTTGCCATTTTGATGGTCACCCATATTCTGGTGCTGTTATCACTGGATACCAGTGCAAGGCCTTTAATACAGTCTTCACATGCTGCTCTGGCAACATCAACTGCACACAGGTTATCCTTTGCTGGTCTTGCATCTCCCGATAGAACAATCCCCTTTTCAACTGTAGCTTTGGCCATTCACGCAGCAGTAGCCTCGTGGGGGGCAGATGGTGTCCTCTTCAGTCTGATTCCCTTTTTGTTTAAGCACCTGAATTATTTCACTTGTGACAGGGCTGGATCTCTGATCGCTCATCATGCCCTGTGTGGTCAGCTGTGGTAGAGATCTCACATCCAATGCAGCCAACCAACAATAGTCAACAGGGAGACAATCCCCCAAGGCCCCTAAGCATTCCACCAGGCAGGGGTGTCCTCAGCAGTGATTGCCTCTTCACTGTCATGCTTCTTACAGAAGGCCTTCACTGCTTGCTGTGAAATTTTTGCCTAACTGTCATGCTCGGTGGTGTTGGCTGAGGGGCATCTCAACAGCACATCAGTGTCCACATGGTTCAGACCAGGATGATTTTCCACGCAGTAATCATAAGTGGACAAAGCTGACAGCCACCTATGACCAGCTGCATCCAACTTGGCAGTGGTCTGAATGTAGGTAAGGGAATTGTTGCCCATCTTCACTGTGATTTTAGCCACCTACAGGTAGTCATGGAACTGATCCACAATAGCCCACTTCTACGAACATACATACAAAAATATGAAGAACCCAGCAGAAGAAGGCCATTTGTTCTATCAAGTCTGCTCATGTTGCAGGGTCCACAGCTTGAGCTACTGTCCTGCCCCCTTCTCCCAACTCCTCCCATCCTCCCTACTCATGACCGTTACCCTCCCCCTATACCTGTCCCAGCCCGTCTTAAAGCTGCCCACTGTCTTCAATGAGATTACCTCTTCTGGCAGTGCATTCCAAGTGTCCACCACCTTCTCTGTGAAGAAGTGCTTCCTGACCTCCCACTCTCCAGCTTAAGACTGTGACCCCTCGTGTTACGGTTGCCACTCAGCTTAAAGAGACCACCAGAAACTCCAGTTTGTGGACTGGGTACCTCCTCTCCAACGGGTTCAGGCTCCAACTTATGAAAGCTACAGGCCACAAGCCCTCTGGGTATTCCTGATACAGCACTGCTCCCAGGCCACTAAAACTGGCATCAGTATGAAGGACATAGGGTTTCTGCAGATCTGCATATGCAAGCACCGGTGCATGTGCTAAGCAGTAGATGATATCTTCAAATTCCCGGTCACACTCCTCATCCCACCAGGAGCCAAAAGGTCCTGATGGTCAAAAATAGCTGGGTTTAGTAGCTTGGGTCCCAGGTGAGATGGCTTTCTTGCTTTTGTTGGTAGGTGGATACCCCAGTAGCAGATTCAATAGGGGCCAGACTACCCTGGTGTAGTCCTTTACAAACCTTCGATAGTATCCACAGAAACAAGCAGTCGCTGGAGCGCTTTCAAAATCCGTGGCTTAGGCCAAGTGATGAGGGCTTCAGTTTTACTGCGGTTGGTCTGGATGCCCTTTGCAGGAACTATGTGCACAACATATTTAACTGAAGCCTGAAAGAATTGACATTTATCAATTGACAGTTTCAGTCCAAACTCCTCCAGGCGATTCAACAGGTTGAGCAACCGGGACTCGTGCTTTTCCAGGCTCTTCCCAAATACAATACTGTCATCTAGGTAGACCAAATACTCCAGAAAGTTGATGTCACCCATGGATTTCTCCATCAGGCACTGAATGGGTGCCTGAAATCCCCTGTGGCATCCTTACAACTCGTAGAATCTGATGGAACATATAAAAGCTGTCTTCTCCTGGTCCTGGGGAGCCATTGGGATCTGATAATAGCCGCTCCACAGATCCAGAACCAAGAACCGCTGGCTACCATTCAAACAGTCCAGAGCATCCTGTATCCTGGGCATGGTATACTGGTCAGGCACAGTCTGTTTATTCAATGTGCAATAGTCAACACACATTCATATGGCCCCACTCTTTTTCCTCACTACCACAGTAGGAGATGCATATGGGCTGCTTGATTCTTAAATAATCCCAGTTGCCATCATCTCCTGAAGATGCCGTTGAATGTTATCGACGTCAGCCAGAGCAAGCCTCCTTGATCTCTCCCAGAAAGGTCTGTGATTAGTGAGACGCATGTGATGCTGTTCTCTGCTCTTACACCCCACATCCCATTCATGTAGAGAAAACACTTTTGCCCGAGCAGCCAATTTCTCTCTCACTCTCTCTTTCCATTCCTCCAGGATAGGGAAGTCACTCAATTCAAATAATCCAGGGTCAATCCCCATGAGGGCACTCCCTTTCACTGCAGTAGGTTGCACTGCTGTATCGGTGCAGTATGTACTCTTGCCAAGGTTCACCCTTTCCTCACCACCACTTCCCCATCTGCAACATTATTCACCTGTACAACCCTTCAGACCTAAGTATGCACTCTGGCTGGCAGAACACTGGGCTTCACCAACAGCCCCTCAGGTAACCCATGTTCTTCTGGAGCATCCAGCATCAGCAGCTGGTTTGTCACATCTTTCTTCAGTCTTACTACTCTGGCAATGTTATACTCTGCGTTTGTCAGTAGCACAATCTTAGCTCTATGTCTCCTCCACACTATTTCCACAGGGTCATCGGGCTCCTCTGTGGGAGGCTTTCGCTTTCTTCTGTAAGCATTTTTAACCAGGGGGTGAAGTGGCTGCTCTTTACCATCCCTTTTTACCTCTCTAGCTTGGCACAGTTGGGTCAGACATCCAAATATATGTACATTCATGCCCACTAATACAGGCACGCCATTGTAGATTAAGGACTCAGGGCAGATCAAGGCCAGAGTTTCTATGGCTTCCCCTACACCAGTCACTTTGGTCGGAAAAGCCATCCACACCTTGATATAGCTGAGGTAGGGGTATGACTTTTCGCTAAGTCCCCACATGTGCAGTCCCTCAAGCAGTTGCAGTTCAAAATCTGGCAAGTGTTGGTCATACCAGGATTTAAAGATAATAGTGACTTGAGAACCGCTATTGAGAACAGCCCATGTGGAAATTCCATTGATGGTAATGGTGGTCTCATTCGACGGTCCCACTGGCTTGTACATGTCAAGTGGAGCCGATGTGGTGGCTCTGTTGACTGAGATTCGGATCTGAGCCATGAAGCTGGACCTGCCAAGGATTCTGGGTCGAGTTTGCGGGTGCTCTGTCTCTAACAGGGGATATGGTTCAATGGCATCCTACACCACTTCCTTATGTGGCCCTCACCCCCATACCAATGATATATAAGGATCTCCCAAGCTGGCAGCCTATTTTCCACCACGGGGTGGGTTCCTGACACCCCCACCAGGGCACTCTGTGCTATGGAGCTCCATTCTACAACCAGTTTATTGCCCTGAGCCATAACCAGCATTCCTGTCCTCTCTAGCTAAGCTAATCTCTGGGCCAGCTCATCCATTTGAGCCTTATACCCAGCCTTAGGAATGGATGCCTGCATGGTGGACCCAGTACCAAATGCCGGGGAACCTGCATTAGGGACTGCCATACTAACCCCTGTGGGCTCTGCTGACCCCCCTGATTCACCATAAACTTAGCTGAGGTAATGAAATCCCTGCATTCCTTCAATAGGGCCCTCAATTCTTGTATCTCAGCCAAGGGCACCTCTCGCCCTGTCTAAGTAGCAGCCGCCGAGACCCTCTGCACTCCCCATTGTCCTTTCTCTTCCTCTGCCTCTCTGACCTCTCTCACTAAGGCCCAATACGGAGGCAGAGTTACTTTTCCTACCCACTAAATGTAGCTGTAACACCACTAGGGTGGAATGACAGTCAGCCTTCACCACATACTCTAACCTTACTCATTTCAAATCTTATGCTGCCACTCCCCCTTTCCTAAATACCCTCTGTAAGGCTCTCTCCACCCAGATCAAGAAAGCAGACAAGGGTTCCCCCTCCCACTGATGGGTGGTTTTAAATTTCCACATAATGTCCTCGCAGGACTCTGGGCTACCAAATACAGTTTCCAGTGCAGTCAAGTTTACCTGGAATAGGGCTCCGGGGTCTGTTACCCGCAGGAAGTGGATGATCTCTAAGGCAGAACCACAGAGGTTCTTTACTAAGCACTTTCATTTCTCAATCTCATGGCATTGCCAGCCCTGAACTAATGGGGTAGCGTAATCCATCCAGGCCTCCAGATCATCTTCGCTATTTGGGGTGGGCTTGATCCTTGAAAACATTCTCAGTTTATGATACAATTCAAAGGCCACTGGCATATGGCCAGGCTGAGGTTTCTCAGACTTGAGGGGTCTTGCTGCAGAGCCTGATCCCTGTCCCCCTTGCCCCAGGGAGGTTATACTAAAAGAGGTCACAACTGACAGAGCCTCAGACAATCCCTCCACCAAGAAAGCCTCAGGTATCCAAGCAGCTTCTATTGCATGCATACTCTCTAATAGCATAATCAGTGTACAGTACGTTTGGTAGAATCAAGCATTTTCCCTTGTACCTTCACTTAACCCAAGCTTGATATGGTGGACACACATTTTTCTACGTCTTCCTTATCCATCTCTTGGGGTATCCCCGTCAAGAGAAAGGACCTCAGGAGATCCATCTTCAGGACCCCAATTTCACTTTATCCTCCTCCTCCATAGGCCTAAACTTGGGTCGGGGTGGACTGGACCTGAGACCCAAGGACAATACAGGGGCCCCACAATTCTGGTTTTCCAGTGCAGACATGGCTAATGAACAGGAGATTCCTGCGGTGCCCCCAAAAATGAAACCCAGGCGCCATGTGCCAATGGGCTACAACCCCTGCCTGTTGACCCTGGTACAGGTTAAGGGTTTTGGGTCCTGCTAGAGTGGCAGTTGGGGATTCTTTCCCAAATATATAGAAAATAGTGTGGAGTCTCCACCAAGAGTAAATTAGAAGTTGATCAGGTGACTGGTTGGTGCAGCCCCCTGGGATACTGCACCTACCCACCTCCCTGACCAACCACTCTGCACACTGGATCCCAAGAAAAGTTTCCCACCAAACACCATAAATCAATGCAGTAGGCAAAATGTAATGAATCTCACTGACACAGCAATTACAACAACCAAACTCACAGCTTTATTGGAGGTAAGGGCTAGGACCTGGAGTAGGAGTAGCTATGGAATAAAAAGAGGGTTAGTGACAAGTGAATGAACAACAACATGAGTCCAAAAGCTGACCCACCCCCCAGCTGCCCTCCCCCACTGGTACCAGTGTCAACCAGGAGAAGTCCTTGGGGTACCCACTAGTTGCAGACCTGGATGTTGCCATGGGTTGGCTGACTGCTGGGGCCCTAGAAGAATTAAAGAACAGTTTAACACAGACAGACACTGGCTTTGTTTTAATCCCAGGAGTCAGGTACTGGTTACTCATAGCTCATACAGATCTCAACCAAGGTTGGATAGAAATGGCCTGGTGTCCTGGAGTGCGGAGCTCCACTTAACTCGCGCAGCATTGGGCAGAAGTGAGGTTGATCTTAGTTTCCTCAACAGGTCAAATCTTGCAGCTTGTCCCCTTAATTGGAGATCTTGCCGCTTGTCACTTTCAGCTGCTTCTAGCCCATTGTAGATCAGTGGCAGGTTCACACCTGCCCCAGAAGACCCATATCTGGGAGTGGCTCCACAGCCTGGCTCCCCACAAGAATCACAGGTGCCCTAGCACCCCAGCAAGCACTGGTGACCTCCTGAGATGGTGGGTTCCACTGGGAAGGGGTTGACGAGTTCCCTCCCTGGCTCTGGGTGAGAACTCCCCAGCAGTGGGAGTCCTCTGCAGTTCCTACACTGGAGACGAGAGACACAGGTAGCACAGGCAGTCCTCCAACAATAATAGCAGTGCCAGTTTGTAAAAGGGTGCTAGCCTTCTAATCCACTCAGCACAGAAACAATCAACAGGGGGTCCAAGGCTAAGCAGACCCCTGCTCACTTGTTGCAATTTTCTAATATTAAGATGTCCACAACCATTTATCTTCAGCTGCTGCTAAGATACAGCTCTCAGACACTTTGATCAGTTCACTCAGAGAAACCAGGGAAGCTGGCTAGCACCCAGACCCAGAGACGCTTGGTCTCTTCCAAAATTTTAGTAAGCCCCAAATGGTGAACGCAGATCCTCTGAAGCAACATATAGGTTCCCAAATAAACAGCACAGTTTTATCACACAGATCTAACCACCAGCAGCTCAATCCACTAGTGCAGTATCCCTGCAACTATAAGCCTCTCCAATCCAGACAGAATAGTTCACAATACATGGACAGTTGAAAATACAGCTCAGTCTCTCACTCTCTTTTACATAGAAACATAGAATTTGATGGCAGATAAGAACTGCTTGGCCCACCTAGTCTGCCCATTTCCCTGCCTAATGGATAAGCTGCAGATCCTGGTTAACCAACAGCCTACTTCCTTCTACCCACCACTAGAATTGTCTTATGTCTGTCCCATGCATTCTTGAATTCCCCACTGTTTTTGACTCCATGACCTCCTCAGGAAGGCCGTTCCATGCATCCACAACCCATCTGTGAAAAAATACTTCCTCCCATTACCGCTGAGCTGTCCCCCATCTTCAAATTGTGCTACCGTTTTCTTGCCTCTCTTTTTCTGAAAGATGCTACCTCTTGGACTTTATCGATTCCCTTTGAGGTACTTGAAAGTTTTATCATGTCCACCCTCCTCCTCCTTTCCTTGGTATACATATTAAGCTCCTTTAGTCTCTCTTCATATGGCTTCTGGTGCAGACCCCGTACCATTTCAGTTGCCCCTCCTCTAGACTGCCTCCATTCTGTCCATGTCCTTGCAGAGATGGGGTCTCCAGACTGCATGCAGTACTCCAGGCGGGGTCTCACCAACTGTCTGTAGACAGTAATAGCAACTTCCCATTTTCTACTTGTGATGCCTCTCCTTATGCATCCCAGCATCCCCCCAGCTCTCCTTACTGCCTTCTCACATTGCTTACCTACCTTTAGGTTATCTGATGTGGCTACTCCCAGGTCCCTTTACATTTTTGTTGTTGTTAGTACCTGCCTCCCCCCATTCTGTTCTCTTACCCTGGGTTTTGTTTCCCAGGTTCATTGTTCTGTACCTCTTTGCATTGAATCTAAGCTGCCATATTTTTGACCATTCCTTCAACCTTGCCAAGTCCCTTCTCATTCTTTCCACCCCCATTTGTGTATCAACTCTGTTGCAGATCTTTGTCTCATCTGCAAAAAGGCATACTTTTCTTCCAGTCCCTCTGCAATGTCACTTCCAAAGACATTAAAAAGGACTGGACATTAAAAAGGACTGGACACAGTATTGAACCCTGCAGTACCCTGCTAGTAACCCCCCTTTCTTCAGAGTGAAATCCATTTACTATTACCCTCTGCGTCCTGTTGTCCAGCCAATTCTTTGTTTGTTTGTTAAAATTTTATTTTTCACAAAGTTGTCCTGTGTGTATGGATACAAAACAATACATAATACATGTATCATACGTACATTTGATGACAATATAACAACTATCAACAAGATACAATACATTGAAGACATTAAAGGCATTAAATACAATTAGAAACAATCACACTCATAGCAGCAAAATATATCAATTGCTGAATTAAAAGTAGCTAGCTTCTGTTGATTTCTTATTATAGGGGTATTTGGTTCCACAAGACTACAGCTGTATACTGTATACTGAAATGTCATCTGACCAAACCTTGTTCTTGTTTTAGGAATGTTTAAACCACGATGTATTACATCTCTAAACTGGTATCTTTGCTCTTCATTCACCTCAGATATTCTTAGATTTCCCTTAATTAAGCACTCCCTGACTTTAAATATTAAGACAGAATGCTGCTTTTTTAAACATACTGACAAACTATCCCATTCTAATTGTTTGCACATAACACAATGATGTGTTTGAAATGGACAACTCAAAACATATCTTGCTAAACTATTGTACATTATATCTAGCTTATCTAACAATTTAACTCCAACAAATCTGTAGACTGAAAGCGGACCGGTGGCACTGAGGGGCCGAGTGCTGGCCACCACACCTCACTCCTCGCCCGGTGACCAGTGTTTGAAGACGACACGGAGTCCACTTGAAGTCCGGCTAAGGAGAAAGATGAGAATCCGAAGGACTGCTCTCCTTCTCTGGGAGGGAGTCCATGTAGTTGGTGCATGGTTGCCTCCTGGCGGAGGCTAGGAGACTGCATGCCTGTGAGCACTCAGGGTGGAGCTGAGGGCAGATGTCTGGAAGGGAGCTGCATGCGGATGTGCACGCGCCCGTGACATCATTGCACGCCCTCTATTCTGAGGGGGGGCTAAAATGGACCCCGGGTTGAGCAGCTTGATGGCCGCCATGATCTTCGGCTCTGGTGGCCAGGCACCCAGGCTGGATCTGTGTTCCATGGGAGTTCACCCTGCAGCCCCTGCTGCAGAGGGTACAACCACAGGGGCATATGGGTGCCTGGGACCAACCAGATAGAGGTGGACGGTGGCCAGAATCCCTGATCAGATGCGGGGACGAGGGGAGCAGACTGAAGGTGGCCAGGAAAAAGGAGAAAATGCAGTAGCCAAAAAAAAAAAAATCTGTAAACTGTATTTCCGTATTCCAAGACTGGAAGAATTAGTTGAGTTGCTATTATTTTTCAAATTGTAATGGGCACGATAGATGCTGATCTTCTCAACACACCTATTCTCATATTAACTTTTTTTTGTTATATGATTTTTTTATGCTTTTCAAATGTCAATAGGTTGTCTATTATGACACCTAAATATTTATAGTGGTTTGTATTTATTAGTAGCTGTCTGTCTCTAGCAAGGATTTCTAACTGAGCCATTTCTTTCCTTTTATTTTGTTTGTTTTGAAGGCACATAACTTGCATCTTTTGTTTTTACTTAATACCTTTGTGTTGTCCACAAAGGGGCATTGTTTTCCTTCCAGTCCCTCTGCAATGTCACCTATAAAGACATTAAAGAGGAGAGTCCCAGGACAGGACCCTCACGGTGCCCGCTAGTAACCCTCCTTTCTTCAGAGTGAGCTCCATTTTTATTACCCTCACGCCCTATTGTCCAGTCCATTTTCTACCCAGGTTACCACCCTGGGACCCACTCCCAGGCTTGCTAACTTGTTTATTAATCTTTTGTGTGGGACTATGTCAAATGCATTGTTAAAGTCTAGGTAGGCCATGTCTACAGCCCCTCCCTGGTCTACAACTTTGGTCACCCAGTCAAAGAAATCTATTAGATTCATCTGACATGACCTTCCCGCTGTGAATCCATGCTGCCTTGGGTCCTGTCCTGTGCCCCGCTGGCCTCTAGGTACTCAACAATTCTTTCTTTCAGAAGTGATTCCATCATTTTTCCCTACCACTGAGGCAAACTAACAAGTCTGTAGTTTCCTGCCTCTGCCTTGCTCCCACTTTGTGAACATACATACAGACATATGAAATTGCCAGCAGACAGAGGCCATTCTGTCTATCTAGTCTGCTCGAATGTGCAGCACTTCAGTCCATTAGACTGCAGCTGCCCCCATAAGCCTCCCATCTCCCACCCTCCCGATTTGTACCATCCCATTGACTCTGTCCCACCCTCTGAAGCCCCCAACACTCTACAACTATATATAACTTCCTCTAGCAGAGCATTCCACCCTGCTACTACCCTTTCTGTGAAATAGTGCCTCCTCAGTCCCTCTTGAACCTGCCCCTTCCAGCTTCATAGAGTGTCCACTGGTTTCCTTCCACCTTTCAGGTTGAACATACACCTGGTGTCTACTTTGTTCAAACCCCTCAGGTACTTGAAGGTCTCAATCATATCCCCTCCCTCCAGGTTATACTATATGGAGCTTTCTCAGTCTCTCCTCATATGGTATGTCCCCCAGCCCCAGGATCATTTTTGTTGCCCTGCACTGTACCCCCCTCTAGTATTTTGAAGTCCCTTTTCAAGTAGGGGCACCAGAACTGCAAGCAGTACTCTAGGTGGGGTCTCACCAGGGACCTGTACAGGGGCAAGATGACCTCCCCACCTCTAGAAGTAATCCCCCTTGCTATGCACCCTAGCATCCTGTTTGCCTTCGCTGCTGCCTTCCTGCACTGAGCAGAGTGGTTCATCTCCCTGGTTACCAGCACTCCCAGATCCTTCTCCTCCTTGGATTTTGTTAACGGGACACCCTCCAACCAGTAATTGTGTCCTGGGTTCTTGCCTCCTAAATGCATCACATTGTACTTCTTGGCATTGAAATCAAGCTGCCAAATGTGAGACCATTCCTCCAGTTTTACTAAATCCTCCTGAAGTACTTTTTCTCCCTCCCCCCATCTACCTCCGCACAAATCTTTGTGTCATCTGCAAAGAGACTGATCTTGCTGTTAATTCCTACTGCAATGATGGCTATGAAAATGTTAAACAGAACCGATCCCAGCACTGAGCCCTGTGGTACACCATTTGTTACTACCCTGGGTTCAGATGCCCTTCCCCCCACTACTACCTTTTGCTGTCTACCCTGCAGCCAGTTCTCATCCCATCTTACCAGTTTCCTCCCTCCTCCCAGACTCTTCAACTTACAGGTCAGCCTACCATGTGGCACTGAGTCAAAGACCTTGCTGAAATCCAGGTAGAGGACATCCACTGCATGTTCCCTGTCCAATGCCCTCGTAACCCAGTTGTAAAAATCAACCAAGTTCATCTGTCAGGATCTGTCTGAGACAAACCCGTGCTGCCTGCTGTCCTAGAGAAGAAACTGCACCATTCTTTCCTTGAGGATTGTCTCCATCAGTTTTTTCACAATTGCAATAAGACTTACTGGTCTGTAATTCTCTGGTTCATCCTTGGGCCCACTTTTATGAAGAGGTACCACATGTGCTTCCTTCCAGTCCCTGGGAACACACCCTGGGTTCAGAGAGGCATTGAACAGGTTCACCAATGGCCTTGCCAGGACCTCTGCCAACTCTCTCAGCACCCTGGGGTGGACTCCGTCTGGGCCAGGTGCCTTGTCCACCTTCAGAAACTTTAGGCCCTCCCTCAAACTTTCTACTGTGATTTCCCCATCCATGGTTGCTTCTCCTCCACCCTCTTCCACCTCTCCCTTCTTCTCAGGTATGGGCCCATCTCTCTCCTTGTTGAAGACTGAACAGAACTATTCATTAAGTATTTCTGACTGCTCAGCCCCCTTCTCTACCCACTCACTTCCCTTTCTGATCCTAACAATATTATCTTTTCTCTTCCTCTTCTCTCTGATATATCTGGAGACATCATTTTATCCTTCATTGATCCCCTGCGCTAACCCCCGTTCCCTAGCTGCCTTTGCTGCCCTTACCACTCTGCTCACTTCTCTGGATTTCTTCACATATTCTCTGTCTTCTGCCCTGTTGGATCTCTTGTAGATCCTAAATGCATTTATCTTCTCCCTCACCTTCTCCAGTACCTCTCTACTCATCCAACGTGGTTTCTTGGTCCTGGCTTTCTTGCTCTGGATCTTGATACAGGTTTTAGTGGATTCAGCCAGCCCTGCCTTGATGACTGCCCATTTTTGTTCCGTTTCCATTTCTGGGCAGATGCTTGCCATTTGACTTTCCAGTATGTATCCCAGGGGAATCACATCCACCTCCTCCAGTCCTCAGGTACCACACCATCCTCCCATTATTTGTTGAAAAGGGTAGTCAGTGGTGTTACTAGTTCTCCCCTTAGTTCGTTTAGAATTCTGGGGTGAATCTTATCATGTCCCATTGCTTTGTCCAGCTGCAGTTTTAGGAGTTCTTTCAGGACTCTTTCTTCTGTGAATGTACTGGTATTGGCCCCCCTATCCAGAGTATTTCCATTGTTTGATTTTGGTACCTCCTCCTCCTTTTCTTTTGTGAATACTGAGCAGAAGTATTCATTCAGTATCTCTGCTTTTTCACTGTCACCCTCTGCCCACTCCCTCACCTTTATTAAACCTCATTATCCCTCCCTTGGTCTTTCTTTGCCTCTGATGTACCTATTATCCCCCTTCTTAACCAAGTTGGGTATCTTTTCCTTGGTTTGGGCCTTTGCTATTCTGATGATCTGTCTACCTGTCTCAGCTAAAAGGTGTTGTCATAAAAAGACTGTTGAAAATGTGGAGTCAAAATATCAAACAAATGAAGAGGTTGTGAACAGATGTTGAATTTTTCCAATGTTTGCTTTTAAAATAGATTTTGTCTCCAAGTTGTCAACTTAGCCCTTGTGTTAGTCCACCTCATGAACACAACAGGTGTAATTTTTCAAGTCTCCTATAAAATGTTTTGTAGTCACTTAGTGAAATCATATTTATGGACAAGATTTTAAAAAATTCCATCTGTTTTGATCTTACTGTAAGGTGAGGTCACTAAAGACTATGTTGAATATCAAAATGTCAAAAACAACACAGTTATGAAGAATCACTGGAGCTTTTCAATGCTTTCTCATAACTTTGTGATTTTTGCAGATTTTGATTCCAGATATTTAGCATAGTCCTGTTGTTACTCCCACCTCATGGTCATGTTAAGTGAAATCCCCTCTAAAACATGTTTTTGCAGTAACTCTGTGAAATCATCTTTCAGACTGGATCTAAAACATTCCACCTGTCTTGACCATAAGGTGGGGTCATTTAATGACTGTGCTGAAAATGTGGGGTCAAAATGTGGACAAATAGCTCAGTAGAAGAAATGTTGAATTTTTCCAACATTTATTCAAAATGTTATATTTTCAGATTTTGGCACCAAATTGTCAACATAGCACTTGTGTTATCCCACCTCATGAACATGACAGGTGTAATTTTCAATCCGCTCTAAGACATGATTCTTCAGTCTCTTACCAAATTACCTTTAGGGTGATATTTAAAAAACGTCACCTGTCTTGTTTATAATGTGAAGCCATAAAAAGGCTATGTTGGAAATCTGGGTGAAAATGTAAAGAAAAAAATGAAGTTATGATGGGATGGTGCACTTATAAGATGTTCTTGACTCTGTTTATCATTTTTTCAGCTTGATATCCCCTGGCTCGGTGGAACACAAAGTCCATGAGACAATGGCTACAGGGGGAAGAAAGATTTGCACACAGTCTCAACATACTGGCTGGCTGGCAGTATAGACTATAGGTTAGAGTAACAATCTGTAAACAAGCTGGATACATCCAGAAGACCAGACCTGGGTTTGATTCTCACAACGTCCACTTGCATACTGTGTGACTCTGAGCAAGTCACTTAATCACCTAGTGCTCCCAGGTCACCCCTGAAAACAAGCACTTGTGCCTAGTGGGCCTTACCTGGTTACCAAAGACTAAAATAAAAAAGATACTGTTGTTTTAGTTTGCTCAGCATACAAGCAAACATGTTCAGCATTGACGACTGCAGGCTTTTCCAGCTATGAAAGGTGTCAGTTTTCTGTATGGACAGTTCTTTTGTTTGCTAAGTTCTTAAGTGTTTGTTTTTGCAGAATCCTGTCCTAATCAGAATTCTGGCAGCAGCTCAAATTGCAAAGCCACTGCAGGTAAGGATAGCTTGTTTTCAAGCACAGATAATAATATGGTAATGGACTCTATTTTTTCTTTCAAAATGTTTTGAATTACGGTATGCAGCCACAACGTCGACATTTCAACGGGCAGAGTCCTCATAGCGACAACAGTGCCACGCCACAGTAGGGAACCTGCTGGAACCCGGCACTGTCTGTCGAGATTCTGCACCCCCAGTCAGCTCTGACTTGGTTGAGAATCCCGCGGGGGTGCTGGAAGAAGCGCTCAAGAAAAACACTAGCTGCAGTTGTGGAAACCGCAGCTCACTGCAGCCCACCCGGCCGTTTCGCTTTCTCCGCTGTTCAACAAATATTTTGTCGATGACCCATCATAGCTCCATCACTTGCCACACCCATGCTATGCCAGTGACCTGAGTTCAGGAACAAATCTGGGTTGTCAGGAGTTGGCTGGAGGGAGGGAGCAGGAATGAGCAGGTGGAAGTCAGCTCTCCTCTCCTGGTGAGGGATCTTGTCACCCCCACAGTATGACTGCCACGAGATGGAGGTCTGAGGGTAGTGCAGACAATTTGGTGGCATGAATAGGGAGGATACTGCAGAATCGTGACATGTGGGACCCTCTGCATATGCATGTGCAGCCATGGAATGGGTGGGAGAAGATGGAGCTGACAGGCTGCATGATGACCAGCTGGTGTTCCGTGATGGACACCAGCTGGGGTTGGATGCTCTCCCCCTGGGGAGGGGCCAGACTGGAGCTCCCATGGGGGCTGAAAAAATGTGGTTTGAAAAATAAGAGAAAAAGTTATCACCTGGCCACCTTGTTGGCCAATTGGCAATGTAGCTCACTGCCTGCAGACAACCTGGGTTTACGAGTGATCCAAGTTATATCAGGAAGTAGGCTAGGCTGAGGTAGTTTCTGCATGGCAGTGTGCTTCAGTCAGGGAGGGATGATGGCAAACTCCAGCACTGCAGTGTACCCTGCAGCTGGGGCAGGAAACTTGCTTAAAATACAGGAGATATGCTGCATACATGTGAGGCTGACATAGGCTGTGTTTATGTCAGAGAAGTAGCAGGGACAAAGAACATAGGAAAAAAATATCTGTCTGAATGATGATCTGGGCCATGTATTCCCCTAGGCCCTACTGCCTGCCATTCCTGGATCCATGTCCATGTAGATGAAAGGAGCATTTCCAGAGAATCAGCACTAGTAAAAAGTACAATGCCTATTAGCTAAAATGCAGTCATTGGGACAGTGAAACTCGGTGGCTGGAACACAAAACTGGACCTAACAAATTTTAAGCAATAATGTATACAGTATATCTTCTGATACAAGACACCCACTAAAAGAAGCCATGACTTGAATTAGCAGGCAGCTTACGGTACCCTGCATGATTTTGGTGTCTGGCATTTAAGGTTCATTTAATAATGTGCTATTACCAGTGGTGCAACACTGTACATTAGAATTTTTCAATCTAACTTTCTTTTTTGTGTGTATGCTAACTAGTGTTTTAGCAAGTTTAAGATTTATTTATTGTCATTTTATTTGGTTTGCATTTTTACACTTATGTTCTGCTCCTTTCACTCTGTTCACTCACTCGCTCCCTCACTCTCTGTGATGGGGTACAGTTAGAATGAGCCAAGACACAACTTATAAGGTCCATAAAATGCATAAATACACCTATCATCTTATTGGAAACAAAATAACAAACTAAAATAACAAACATGGTACACTGAACTTCAGGAGGCTGTACCTTTAAGACAGGATCACGTTGAACAATGCAGTGTACTGACCAATTCCTTCAGGATAAACATTCCTCAACAATAATGCTGGCACACATTAATCCTGGAATACCAGGGAGTGAAGCTTCAGACAGATTTTAATCAGGAGAACAGCCTTGGTATTTGTCAGCAACCCAGCTCCAAATGACTTTCTCTCTTCCTCCTCTGAGCCACTCTCCATCTCCCTCCCAGAAGTGCAAGACAGGAAGCCTTTTATACAAAATGGGTTGAGCATCAGTTAGAGGGAAGGATGCAGAGGGTTGTGGTAAATGGGGTGCACTCAAAGGAGGAAAGGGTGATTAGTGCAGTTCCCCAGGGTTCAGTGTCGGGACCCATACTCTTCAACATTTACATTGGGGCCATTACGGAGGGTCTGCATGGGATTGTCAGTCTGTTTACAGATGACATGAAAGTATGTAGTAGGGTGGATAAACCAGGGTGTGTGGAAAGTATGAGAGGATCTGGCAAGGTTGGAGGCATGGTCAGAAACATGACAGCTACAATTTAATGCAGAATTATGCCTATAGGGTGTAGAAACCTGAAGGAAAAATACTGACTGGGTGGGACTGGACACAAAAGAACAGGAAAGGGACCTGGGGATCACTATTTTGGACAGCCTGAAGGTTCAGAGTCAGTGGGATAACCCAGCAGGGAAGACACTCAGAATGTTGGCATGCATAGGGAGGGGCTTTACAAGCAGGAGAAGGGAGGTGATCATGCCACTATACTAGACCATGGTCAGACTGCACCTGGAAAATGGAGTACAGTTCTGGAGGCCATACTTACAAGGTGACAATGACAGGCTGGAGAGGGTCCAGAGAAGGGCTATCAGAATGGTGAGTGGGCTGCAGGAGAAGACATGCAAGGAGCAACTGGGGGAGTTGGGCCTGCAGACACTGAAGGAGAGGAGGGAGAGGGGGGACATGGTTGAAACATTCAAGTACTTGAAAGGCATAAATAGGGATAGGGCTGACAATGTGTTCAAACTGAGTGAGAACAAATCCACTAGGGGCATGCATTAAAACTCGAGGGGGGCAGATTTAAAGGTGACATCAGGGGGAAATTCTTTCCTGAGAGGTTGATGGGGTCATGAAACAGACTGCCGGAATGGGTGGTGGGGGTTGGTTTAGTGGGCACATTTAAAAAAGCCTGGGATACATACATGGGCCTAACCAATAGGGGGCAGACAGAGAATGTAGGGATGGAGATCTTCCTAGAGGGGAGCTGGGCAGACTGGATGGACCATGGGGTCTTTTTCTGTTGACAAACTTCTATGTTTCTATGTTATAGCCCTTCAACAAGGTCACGTGATCCCTACTTAAAGGGGCACTGTCAACCCCCTTAGGTCTCAAAATGTCCCTAATTTAAAAAACACATTATATGATTGCCAAAATTCTGTAAAGATTGCTGATGTAGCTGGTAGTTTGATTCTGATTCTTATATTTTTTTTTTAAGTGAAAAACAGACTGTCCAACATACTGGTGTTACCACACCAAAACAGGTTTGTTTACATTCCTTGATCAACTCCAAATGCATCTTTCCTGGACTTGGGAGCACCCACAACACAGTCTAGCTCCTCATGATGCAGTGGGAGTTTAAAAGGCTACTGCCTTATGAGTGACTGCACTGTTTGGGTGTGTTTCTAATGCTCAGGAACTATGTAATAAGAACAGATCCAGGATTGTAAACAAAATAAAGTTGTTTATAGATATACATTACCATGCATTTCAGTTCTACTAAACAAGGAGACAGACAAAACAAACAGCAATATCAGTGAATTTTAGAGAGGGTGCGCAATCATAAAATGTTGGGGTTCAACTAGAAATAATATGATGAAAAACAGGTTGACAGTGTCCCTTTAATGGTACTTACATATGCATGGTAAATTTACACTCCACAGAAAGTCAATGCAATAAATAAGACATACACGCTACATTAAATACTACACGAAGCTGCACTTTTAAATATGGACTAGCGTGTGCGAAAAACACCGTGAAATTCCACTAAATTGTGACTTTCTGCTTCCATGAAAGTTCGAAATCATTTTACAACTTCTGAGGAAATTCCACCTTAAAACCCAAAAATACATTTATAGGTGTGGAAATGATTAAACTGCAGCAAAAAAATCTGCAGAACCAAGCACTGTCAGTGGTCAGTTCTGGAGCATTTTACCTGCAGTTTAATTAATTAATGTACCCTGTCGATCACTGGTCCCAGTAAATAAAATACAAAACTACAATCCCTGCCTGGTGTCTAGTGGCCCCCCACCCACAGGCTGCAGGTCCCTGGTGTCTAGTGCCCCCGCCTCCCGATTAAAGATCCTGATAAGAGGAAAAAACTCTGATTCTACCCTGGTGTCTAGTAATTCCCCACCAGCCAATCATAGCCCCCAAATATTTTATTCCCTGGTGTCTGAGGACCCCCATCCCAGATCCCTCAATCCAAGAAAAACAGCCAGCAGTCCAGTCCACTGACTCATCCCCTCTATTCCCCAGTGTCCAGTGGACCCCCAATCCTGATCCTTGAAAATAAAAAATAATCACAATTCCTGGTGTCTGATGGGCCCCACCCCAGCAGTTCACCTGCCACCTTCTCCCCACCCCACCCCAAATGGTACCAGCACAGCCTCTTCCTTTCTCCATGGTCGGTAGCCACTGAACAGTCAGTGAATGAGTGCGCGATGAACGCCTTATGCACGCACTCATTTATTGACTGTCCAGTGGCCACCAGCCATGGAGGAGAGAGGAGAGCCGCGCCAGTGGCCTGCTCGGGTGAGGTGGGGAGGTGGTGGTGGGCAAAGTGTTGTAGTGGGGTGGAGGTCCACAGACACCAGGAAACTGGGATTACTTTTTTTTTTTTTTTTTTTTTTTTTTACAAGGGACTGCTAGATCGGGAATGGGGTCCACTAGACACCGGGAATAGAGTGGGATGAGTCAGTGGACTGGACTGCTGGCTGTTTTTCTTGGATTGAAGGGATCTGCGATAGGAAGGGGTGTCCTCTAAACACCAGGGAATTAAAACATTTTGGGGGGCCACAACTGGTGGGCGGGGGGATGACTAGTCACCAGAGAGGAATCAGAGTTTTTTTCCTTTTTTACCAGGACCCACAATCAGCGGGCGGGAGAACCACTTGACACCAGGGATCATGTTTTTTTTAATTGGGACCCATGATCTGTGGGTGGGGGGGACACTAAACACCATGGAGGGATTGTAGGTTTTTTTTAATTTATTTACTGGGACCCGCGATCAGCAGTAGATTGGGGTGGGAGGGCTGTGTTACAACTGGAGTTTGGAGTGAATTGTGAAATAATACATTAAACTGTGGATGGAATAGTTTCTGCAGTTTATATGTATCATTCCATAGTTCACAAAGAAGTCAGCGGAACCAAGGGAAAATCTGTGGAACATCCCAGTTTCACCAATGGCAAAAGTTCCAAAATGTCCACACAATTTCCAAAATTTCTCGGAAGTTCCATAAAAGCGGAATTCACAACTTTCACCCACTCCTATTGTGGACTGATTAACGTTTTCCTGAAATACTAAATAAAGGTACAAGGGTTAACATAGGCAAACCACACCCCAAATCTGCATAGACCCTCCAAACTACACCTGCCGCTCTGAGCTGTCTTTCCCAAGATTACAAAACAGAGTAGGGTGGGGCCGGCCACCTCCTTAGAAAGAACTCAACAGGTTAGGTAAGAACCTACAGCAGTACTTTTGAGCTTTTACCATATAGTCAAACCTTAAAATGCTGCAACTGTTTACCGCTACTAAGTACCTTTTTAGTGATACTGCCACACTCCTGAAACCTCAGAGAGTAAAACAAACTACTCTGGGTTGTGAGTGTTTTCCTGCTTTTCAAGGTGTTTGTTGAAACTGTTTAAACAGTTTAGGCCTTTTCACAGAGTAATATTTATAAAGTAACCAATTGTTTTAAGTGAATCTTTTATAGTTACTGTCTTTTTTTTTCAACTTTCATTCCCTTAGAAAACCACTTAAAGCTCTCACTGTAGTGTAACTTACATTTCAAACATTTAAAGAGACAGTAACACTACATACTTCTTTTTTTTTCTAATTGTTTAACCAGAAGTGGCACACTAATCTGAAAGCTTGTTTACAGGTGCGACCTGGGAGCACAGGGAAGTTAAGTGACTTGCACAGGGTCATATAGTATGTAAGTGGGGGCTGTGGGATTCAAACCCAGGTCACCAGATTTGCAGCTCGGAGCATTAAACCACTGCACTATACTGCCTCCCTTCAAACAATACAAATTGAAAGCAAAGACCAGCTTCTGTATTCCTATCCAGGCACTAAACCTGGTGCACAACAGGCTAGTGCACAGGAGAGAACACCATTATTTTAAACTTTTAAAAGCTCACAAGCACACAAATCAAACACAAACACACAAATCGACAGATGGCCAGTCTTTGTTGGGGGTGGGTGGGAGGTCAGTCAAACAGACAAGCAAATACTGTAACAGTTGCTGCACAAGACACACAAACCACAACATTTAACATAAAACATTAAACCTGACAGGTTTACCTTATGCTAACATATTTACTTTGCTATACACTTAGCCAAGAGAATTCTTGTCCAATCCTTTATGGATAAAAACTCTATCCCCATTACATTCTTCCCCACTCAAGAGAAAATCAGTGACTACAGGTTCTTTCCCTGTATCTCATACTCAAGAGTAGTGGAGTTTCAGGAATTTAGGCTACCTCTTTCTCTTTCCTCTTCAGTTCCACACCTGCACCAAAACACGACAAAAAGTCGGCATTTGCATGTTTTGTAGCAGATGTATGCTGTACCTTGAACTTATATGGTTGTAGTACCAGATATCACCACATAATTACCAAATTCTGATCCTTCACTTGATGGATCCACACCAAAGGATTTTGATCAGTTACTAGCTGAAATTCAGCACCCCACAAATAGAACCTCAGAACCTCAATGGCCCACTAAGCTGCCAAACACTCTTTTTCTACCATGGAGTGCTTGTGCTCCCTGTCAAACAATTTCCTGCTAATCTGAGTAACTGGGTGCTCCTCTCCATTATGAACCTGGCACAACACAGCACCTCTTCCATTTTTTCAAATTCAGGGCTTACTAAAACAAGAGCAGAACAGAGTGCAGCTTTGATACTTTGAAAGGCATCATCACAAGCCTCAATCCATTGCATTACATTGGGGTTTCTCTTTTTGGTCAGATTGGTCAGAGGGGCAGTGAGATTGGTGAAATTCAGTATGAATCATTGGCAATATCCAGCTATTCCCAAAAATGACTGTACTTGCTTCTTAGTGACTGGTAAAGGATTTTTAGTTACAGCCTTTTATTTTTGACAGTCCAGGTTTACTCTGTCCATTACCCACTATGTACTCTAAATAACTTGCTTCAGCCATAACAATGGCACAGTTATTCAGGTTTATAGTCAGTCCTTCCTACTCAATGGTACAAAGTACTCTTTCCAAATGATCTGCCTGGCTTCCCCAAGTCAGACTGTAAATGACAAGGTCATCAAGGTATGCAGAACAATATGTCTCATGGGATCCAAATAAGTTGTCCATGTAGCTCTGGAAAGTGGCAGGCGTGTCATGCAATCCAAAGGGCATTGTGACAAACTGATAGAAACCCACAGGAGTTGCAAAGGCAGTTTTCTCATGGGACTCTTTTGCTAAAGGCACCGGCCAGTTACCCTTAGCAAGGTCCATAGTAGTGATGTACTTGGCCTTTCCTAGCCAATCGATAAGGTCATCAACCCGAGGCATAGGATAATCATCAAAAACAGATACTGCATTCAGTTTCCAAAAATCTAAGCATAACCTTATGTCACCATCTTTCTTTGGTACTACCACAATGGGAGAGGACCAGGAACTCTTTGATAGTTCAATATTCCTTAGCTTTTCAAGTTTTTCTACTTCTTTTACTATGTTCTACCTCACTCTTTCAGGTAATCTGTAAGGTTTCTTCCTAATAGGTCTGTCCTGTGTTACATGTATTGTACACTATAGTTATTTTGCTCTCCCTGGAGTGGGTGTAAATATGGACCTAAAATGATGCAGACCCGTTCTGATTTCCTCACCCTGCTCAGGGGTTAACTGGTCATTAATCTTTACCATGGATACATTCCCTGATTCCTCTAATCTATTGTAGGCTAGTTCCATGTCACCATTTTCCATCTGGCATTATGAGTAGAGACAATTTGGTTTAATTTTTTCCACTCATTTTTGTAACAGAGTCACATGATATATTTTCTTCCCAGATCTCTTATTAGGCATCAATGCATCATATCATATGTCACCAGTCCTATGTGTCTAGCAACCTCATAGGGACCTTGCCAATTCATTAAAAGTTTAGGTTTTTTTTTGATGTGGGCAGTAATAACAAAACCTTGTCCCCACGTTCAAATTGTTTCAGCCCCATGTTCTGATCATACCAAGCTTTTTGGTCTCTCTGGACCTGCAAACAGTTTTGGTGAACAACCTCCACATATTTACACAATCATTTTCTCACTTCTACCATGTAATCATCTATCAGCTTCCCTTTTGTGTCCCTTTCTTCCCACTGCTCTTTAATCACATCCGAGGGACCCCTGGGTTGTCAACCATACAATAGGGCAAAGGGGGAGTACTCCGTGGATGCTTGTGAGAGCTCACGATAAGCAGACAGTAAATATGGTACAGTGAAGCCAGGGGTTAACCTTAAATTTTTTTGGCACTAGCCAGCAGGGCAAGTTGATTCAAAATTGCACTAGCCCACAGATGGTTGCACTAGCCCACAATTATAATGGTAAATTGTGATCACTTATACAGGAAAAAATGCAAACTTAAGAAAAACTTTGATTATTGCACATTTACCCTGGTCCCACATTACTTACTGCCCCCTCCAAAAAAAAGACTGCAATGCCATCATACATAGTGTGCCCCCCATTGTTTTGTTCCATGGCCCCTCTTTTCCTCTTTCTGCCCCACCGAACTAGAGGATACCACAATAGCTAATGTTGAATCAAGCAGTCCTAGCTGTGCACACACAATAGTTGACAACATCATGCCCCTCACCACACTCTCACCCCCACCTATAGGGCAATGAACAGAGTCAGGCAGAGAAAGACACTCTCAGACCCACCCTGTGATCAACCAGAGACCAGCACATCGGGAAATTTTCATACATTGTCAGGTGAGCCAGGGGCACATCTAAGATCTCTTTTTGGAGGGGGTTACACAAACCTAAGGGGCTTGGGAAATAGAAAACTTTATGACATTTTTATTTTTAAATGTATTGATTTTAACATGTTCAGCCCCAACAATAACAGACTTTTTAAAACATTGTCCTTTCATCAGCCCATGGGAATCAGTACATAGGCATAATGCCTCTTTTTCTAGTTAGGAGGATCTAGGCACCCCCGGAAAGCCTATTTTAATATTTCAAATTATATATTTTATTAAGGTTTATTTTTGTACCATACATGCTCCAAAGCATTGTTTTTAGGATGAAAGGACATGCTGGGTGGGATAAGGGTGGGACTGTATGGTGGTATTGGCTGGGATGGTCCATTTAGAAGAGCTGGGGACCCCTACACCTGCCTGTAATAGCAGCTATGGAGCTATAGATGGTTATTTCAGAGTCTGGTCTGCAGTGGTATCCAGGGAAAGTATAAAGCTGAGAGATTTGGAGGGGAGAGGGAGCAACTATGATGAGGCTGGGATAAAACCCACCACCTGCAGGGCAGACTCTGTATGCCTCTTAACATTCTGGCACTGAAATGTTGGATACAGGACTCAAAATGTAGGGATATGAGAGCACTGGTCTTAATAATGTGGGCAAATCACCATACAGAGACAAATTTTGAAAACTGGAAGCTAGTGACTTAACAGCACTCTACCCTTGATCACACTCTGGACGCTAGCTGAAAGTCCTAACAGTGGAGTGATAATGACTCACATGGAGTCTTTTGTGGGATCCCCCTTTTGAATTGCCAGATAATTGCAACTCTTAATGAGCTGTTAATCACACTGGGCCATCTGGAACACAGAGAGATTAGCATGAGGATTAGAGCCTGCTAAAATAGGTGCTTTTTTAACTTCATTAACAGCCATGACAAACCTGCACTAGTCAAGACAGGCAAGTAGAGAGTTAGCTGCACTAGCCCTGATCAATTTGCACTAGGTTTTGGGCTAGTAAAACAATGTTAAAATGAACCTTTGAGTGAAGCTCACCAGGATGAAGTGCAGCACTGCAGAATTTTGCAGTGGGGTTACTGCAGCAAACAATGCAATCCCAGGTCGCATCTGGAATCGAGCATTTCACTGCTCAGTATGCCTTCCTGGTTAAACTCATAAATAAATAAATAAATAAATAAATACATTTCAATGGGATATAATCACTTTTGTAATGTAGTAAACCTGTGACACTGCACTTCATCCTGGTGTGCTTCACTGTATATACCTATCCCAATCACAGCCCTCTTCATGAACAAATTTTCTTAACATGCGTTTAAGGGACTGGTTATACCTTTCTGCCATGCCATCAGTTTGAGGATAATAGAGGAAGGTATTGATGGCAGAAATCCCTAGCCATCTGTACAATTTCTTCAACAACTGGGCATTGAATTTACTGCCTTGATCAGTGAGGATTTCTTTTGGTATTCCCACCATATGGAATACTTAAGCTAATTATTTCACAATCTTGAGGGCAGTGGCAGTGCATAAGGGAACTGCTTTGGGATATTTAGTAGCACAATGCCCCATTACAAGAATGAATCAGTTCCCTCTGGCACTTTTTTCCAATGGACCCACTATATCTAGTGCAATCTATTCAAAGGGGCATCTACCACTGAAAGGTGAGTAAAGGAACCTTGTCCCACTTAGTGGCTGGGGCCACTATCTGACAGTCAGGGGAATCCCAACAATAGTCAGCAACTTGGTTGTAGATACCTGGCCAATAACAATTATGTAAGAGTCTGAGAGAGAGAGAGAGAGAGAGAGAGAGAGAGTTCTCTCTCTTCCTTCTTGGCCAGCTAAAGAGAGATCATGGGCAAAATAACTTAGTTTTTCCTGATACTTCTATGGTACCATTGGCTGTTCTACCTTTTCCCCTTTCTTTTCATCCACATGACAGCAGTACAGAATATTATCATGTAACAAATAAAAAGTGCCTTCCTCCACATTGTCAGCGACCACCTGTTGGAAAAGAGAGGTTAAGGCTACATCATCACATTGTTCTTGCCCAATGTCTTTACACCCCAAAGTTTATATTTCCAGATCAGTTCTCCTGGGCTGGTCTTGAGCAAGCCCTTTACTGGATGACCACAGTCTTTTTTCTTTCTTTCTCGCTTTTCTAGATTTTGTGTCATTACCTGGATGATCAACAACTTCCTCATCAGTAAACAGACATATTTCTTCCAGTGCAATCTCTTTCTTGGCCTGGGACCTTGTAACTCCTGCAGTTGAAATTTCCTCTTTTATTTATTTTTTTAATTTAGTAGTAGTAATCTTTATTGTTTGACTAAAAGGTCATGCACAATTTTAAAACAATATAATTACAGAGTTAAGTAGACAATAACCAGTGTGCATGAACATACAGTAAACAAAACGCTTATTGCATATTTAGAAACTGCCACATTGAAATTCACAGCACAGTGGTATCTATACCTTTCATTTTTTGTCTTTTAATTTTACTAACTTGATAGAAAAAGTTTGCCAACCTGAGTATGGTATAATCATCTTCTGTAGTAAACAACACAGTAGTAGTATACCCTTTATTCAAAGTATTCCAGGGATCAATTATTGGCCCAAGCAATGAGCTCTAGCATTGATATACCAATTACATACCCACAAAATGTGGAATAAATCCTCTCTCACCTAAAGTGCAATAGCATTTCTGTGCAAGTTGTGAGTTTTTTAAATCTCACTACATTCTCATTATTATCAAAACATTCAAACTTGTATTTGGTGTATGCTTTCCTTAATACTGGCTCAGTTAGAATATCTAAGTAATATTTAAAACCATGATCACCTTGAAATAGGACAAACCAGGGTGAGTATCTTGAGGTGTTGAAATAATCCAAATCATTTTAGAATCAACTGTTTTGAAATTGTTTCCTTATATATTTAACATATTTCTAGCTAAGCACAAAGTTCCTGTCACAGTAGCCTTTGCGTTTCAATAGATCATACTTCTTTAAGAAGCTTAGAATGTTGTCATGCCAACTACTGATATTAAGTTTAATCTTATGCCACTCTACTTTTTCAATATAGCACTTTAGGCATCCTATTGACTTTTAACCAGTAATTCACTTTCCGTATGTTGACCAACACTCTAACGGCATTGGATCCAAAGAGAGCCAACAACAATAGTCATTGGCAAGGACCGTGGCAATAACGGCACAAATTTTTCTTTGTGGGGGTTTTACCTCGCACCCCTGACCAAAGGATTCTCACCTCGGGGGCTGACCACAGTGAAAGTTAAAAATCATGGGGCTGTGGAATACTGTTTCACGGCCCCACATAAAAGAGAGTCTAAGTCCTGATTGCACTAAAATTGTTGGAGACCAGGATTAGAATCCTGGTCTCCAATGGGGTTGACAGAGCTACTTGATGCCCCAGCCCTCCATGCCATGGGAGTAGTTTGGCCAGCCTCCTGGATCCTGATGCTCTTGTCTGCCCTCCGCACCATGGACAGTGACCAGAGGAGTGCTTACAGCAAGCATTGTAAATCCCCCTCACTGTCCATGGTAGTGCTTACCAGACTAGTGCTGTGAATTGCAGCTCTGTTCTGGTTGTGCTCTTCTAACTGGGTATCCACTCTAACATCAATTAATCCTAATTCACTCCTCATATAGGTGGAGGGGCAAGTATGCCTTACTCCTAAAGTTGCTCTTAATACTTTATATACTGGAACAGTCAACTTATCCAAATTTTTGCGCTCCCAAACATCAGTGCCATATAAGATTTTGGCAAAGAGGTGAGTCCTTATTGCTGTAAGAAGAGGTCGGATAGAATTACCTCCGCATGTATAATTAAATTTATTCAAACCATTAGCAGTTTTTACTGTCTGCATTGAAAGATGATTGAGTTGTGCCAGCCAAGAAAAATTTGTGGAATAGGTGAGACCCAAATAAGTATAATTGTTTGCATTGAGGAGTTTGTCTTTTCCCAGGAACCAAAAAACAATGTGCTATTTCTGCCCCAAAACCATAATTTGGGACTTCTGCATATTGACTTTTAGTGTCAAAACTTCTGACTCCTCTTGATTTAAAAAATTTAACTATTTTTGAAGTCCTAATTTAGATAAAGACATTAAATTAATATCAGTGTAATCTAAAGTAGAGCAGGAGACAGATCCTATTTTGGCAATGTCCAAGATTAAATTATTCAGTTTTCTTAGAAGACCATCAATATACAGAGATAATAGAGTGAAATATTTTTTTTTTCCCTCGCCTTACTTGCCCCCTGGCCTGCCTCTCCTTCAGGCAGCTCATGAGTCCCCTGACCTCCTCGCCCTGACCCCCTTCCACTCACCTCAGATCACAGCTTACCCAGGGGTGGCCCGGTGTATCCCTTTGCTGGATGGGTCCCTCTCCTCCGAGGGGGAAGGCGCCAGGAGGGGAAACCAGCACGCTACTCAATCAGTCCCCAGGCACTGCTGAGGTGGATTCCGGGGCATCAGGGCATCTGAGACGGCAGGAGTCGGCAGCCATCATCCAGCCAACCAGGAGACTAGGGTTTCTGCTTTTCTCCCCGGGGGTGTGGTGTGCCACAGATGTCTAGGCCAAGCCAACATTCACCACGCCCCTTGTACAGTGGGGCTCGCTTAAGCTGTTGCTCTCCCAGCCTCTGCCAGGAGGCAGCAGACAGCGAGCCATGTCCCCTCCCTCCCACCGGAGAAGGCGAGCAGTCGTGGGATGCTCAAGCCTTCTCCCCCTGGCTGGCTGTCCAGCGACCCGAGTCCATTTCTGAACCCAGGTCACCGGCGTCGCAAGCAAAAATCCAACTGCTGCGCCGATGAGCCAGCGAATATTTTTTCAAACCTCACCCTTGGTACCCAATCTTATAATGGCCCAATTCTCTCTGTATAAATTAGAAATAATAGCGATTATGGCTGGATCAAAACCTCTGTTTCTCATCAGACACCATAATGTTAATCTATCATGTCAAACGCTGATGAGAAGTCAATAAATGCACAATATTTTTTTTTCTTAAGAGTGTATGTTTTTTGATGAAATGTGCCAGAATAAAACAGTTATCAATATTTGAGTAATTATTTCTAAACCCAGCCAGGACTTCTATGAAACCACCTGTAAGATCTATTTATATATTTCATTTTTCCAGGATAATCTTGGAAAAGATTGTCACATTTATGTCAAGTAGGCTGATTGACCTGTACATCTTGAGGTCATCTACTTTCGTCTATTTATGAACAGGAACAACCAATGCTCCTTTCCATGATTCAGGAATGTATTGCTCTTGGATGCTCCTGTTGTAAGTTTTTTCCAACACTTCACACCAAGCAGAAGTGTTAGTAAGATATACTTCTGCTGGAATTCTTTCCAAGCTGGAAGCTTTATTAAGTTTTAAAGTTTTTATTGCTATGTAAACCTCTTGTCTAGAGATTGACAAATTGTTAAATGTTATTTCCACCGTACTGTAACAGTTCATTAGTTGGCTATCATAGAAAATTTCAGAGAAATGCTTCAGCCATTTGTCTTCCGAGATGTACATATCTGGAGAGGATTAATATGTATTTGTGCCCTTGCTTACGTACAGCAAGAACTTTTTTGGATCTTGCTTTACACTGGCTAGGAGCATTTTTCCCATTGTAATTTGTAATATTGTACTTTTGTTCTCTTTTACCAATGCTTTGTATTTTTTCTGATCTTGATTTAGGCTATTGATCAACAACTTAGCATTAGTTTTCTTAATTTGTCTAAGCTTTGCCCGAAGTTATCTTTTGAACAATCTACACTATTTATCAAACCATCTAGTATCCATAGTTTTTGAGTTGCTTATTTTTTTCTCTACATATAGCTCTTTACATAGATAAGTGAAAACACAAGCAAGGTATTCCCAAAGTGCTCTAGCTGATTATATCACAAAATTTATACAGAATGAATGTAAATATGTGTTTTGATAAACTGGATAATGTTAAAGAGCTGGTGACACATTCAGGAGAATGTTAACAAAACATAATATTTAGGCACTGTCCAGCTTGTATTTTCCATTAGTTCTGTATTCCTCCTCCCCCATTATTTACTGGAATTTACAACTTTCATCTACGTCATGCTTGACAAAGGGAACTGTGGGGGGGGCAGTATTTATAGACCTGACCAAGGCCTTCGACACAGTTAATCACCCCCTACTGCTCAGGCAACTGTCCTCCATTGGGATCTCCAGCGATGCCCTTCCATGGTTCACCAGCTACCTTGATAATCAGATCCAATGTGTAAGGATTGCAGGGATCTCATCGGATGAGAAACCGATCTGCTCTGGAGTCCCCCAGGGGTCTATTCTAGGCTCTCTACTCATCTCCCCTCTTCATCAACAATCTCCCCAGTGCCTGCTACCAAAAAATATTACTATACACAGATGATGAAATCCTGTTTTCTAGCCACCATGACATTACAGTCCTTGAATCCCAGCTGCAGCTCAACTTCAAGCACATTGAAGACTGGTTCAACTCTCATAAACTTGTCCTAAACCACAGCAAGACCAAAGCCATGTCCTTCTGTAACCGACAGAGCAGGCATAACTTTCTGTCCCTCACCTTCAAGAACCACACTGGTAACCCACTCGAACATGTCAAGGAGTTCAAGTACCTTGGTATTACCCTGGATAGTACCCTCTCCTACACTCGGCATATTGACTCTGTTGCCAAGACTGCCAATATACGGATTGGACTGCTACACAAACACAAGCACTGTATGCCTGAGGATGCCCTTAAACTAGCCATCTACAGCTCTGTCACATCTATCATTGACTACGGCCTTGCCATCTATGGCTCTGCCCCAACAAGTGCCCTCCGCAGGATCTCAGTTGCTCTCAACAAAGCCTGTAGACTACTGACAGGTGCATTTCGACTAACTCACACCTCTGACCTCTATGCAGAGGCCAGCTGGCTACCCCTAAGCAGCAGAATACAATACCAGACTTGCTTACTTACCAAAAAGATTCTCCTTGGTCTCATGCCACCTGGTGTTAGCACACTCCTTACTACCTTCAGTGGCACTCAACAAATGCATGGTGCCCAATCTCTAACCTTTCAGGTTCCCAGATGTCATACCTCCATGGGTCAGTGGTCCTTTATCTGTGGAGCCACTCTATGGTTCAATTCCCTCAATAAAGTAGCACTTTCCTCTACTATACTTGGACCCTTTAAAAGGAATCTCAAACTTTACCTCACCTCTTCCACTCAATGTGACTGTTTCTCTGAATAGAGTTCTCTCTAAACACCTCCCAGCTCACTCATATCTCACAGCCCACCATTTTCCAGTTTCATTCCCTCTGGCACCGGGCCTTCCTTGTGACTCCTTTTCTGCTTCCCTTCTCCACTGGTACAAGACATTTTCCCCCACCTTCTGACAGTGGCCCATTAGCTTGCCTACTTCCTCTCCCCCCAACCCGGTCGCACACCTACAATACTAACTGCCTCTTATGCCCTCTGTCTCTTATTGTTACCTCAGCCGGCTGCCTACTCAAGCTGCTTGTTGTATGCATATTATCTCAAAGTATGTTGTAACTGTATATTTTTATTCTTTTTTTTGTTTGTTGTTTGGTTGTTTATTGTGCATTCTTTTACTACCTCTGTATGTATGTTGCCCCTCATCATCTGACGTGGAACCTTTGTAAACGAGCAGTTCCTGCTCAAAGGTATTTGTAATCTGAGAATTTAAGAAAATAAAAAAAAATAAAAAATTATTTAGTAGTAAGATCATTTGCATGAAAACAGGATCTTTGCTCCTGAAGAATTCATCTATTCCTGCTGCTTTCTCCCTACTTGAAGTCATGGAGTATTGCTTGTGACCTCACTGTTACTCCCATGGCAACAGATTGTGATGTCACAACAGAGAATTATAACTTGAAGTAGGAAGTAAGCTATAGAGGCAGATGAACTCAAAATGAACTCTATGGGGCAATGATTATATATTCATACACATTTCTTTAATAATAAATTATGGGGAGGAGAAATATATAAAATGGTCCTGTGTGTTAATATCACGGTGCAAAATATCGTGGGACAAAATGTCACGGTCAAAACATTGTGGAACAAAATAAAATGTGGTAAAAACTTCATAGGACAAAACAGTGCAGGGAGTAGGCAGTACAAGCCACAAGGTGGCAAAAGAGCACCGAACACTAAAGGGTTCATTGGGGGTGGCTAACTTTGCAGACCTACCCCTCAGCCACTTCTCTGTGCCATACATCACAGTCCTCCATTGGGGCAGCCTAACTTCATAAAGCCGGTGTGAAGTTAACCCCCCCATGCAGGACTGTGATGCATGGCATAGTGAAGTGGCCAAGGGGTGGTTTTGTGAAGTTAGGCAGCCTCCCCAAAGAACCCTCCAGTGTCATGTGCTCTTTTGTCATCTTATGGCTCGTATTCCCTGCTTCCTGCACTGTTCCATCCTGAAATGTTTTTACCACACTTTATTTTTTTTCCTGCAATATTTTGACCAGGATATTTTGTCCCACAATATTTTTTCTGTGATATTAACACCAGGAACCATATAAAATATAAATGGAATGCAAGCAGAATTGTACCTAATTATTATGTTTTTTAAAGTTTTCTTTGAGGCATCAGTAGCTCTCTAAGGGAAAGAAGTTACTCTTGGTTCTGATTTTAACCTGAAGCTTATCCCACACAGTACTGGAACCTGACCAGATGGTCAAGTCTAGAATGGAACTACCTGTCCTTTTTATGTATGTGTAATTACCTTCTAAGTCCCCACTGAGTCTACCATTAAGTGGATAGAGATCTGTTTCCTTTAAAATATTCACAAATTTAGTGCCAAAGTTGTTTTTTCAGTAAATCCACTGAATTCCAGACATTAGCAAAACTAGGACAGTCTTCATACGTAAATACAGAATTGTCACAATACCCATCAAAATCTACTATCCTGGAGTTAAAGGCACCCAATAACAAGATTTCAAAATCTGAGTAATCAGTCTTGCAGTTATGGAGCAGAGTCCTAAGTCTATCCCAAACATCCCATAAATAAAATTTAGAGGAGGAAGGGGGGTGTATGCTTTAATAAGAAACATTTTATATTTTTATTTCGTATACTTTATTCATTAAAGATATGACAAGTACAATCCTCCGGTCAGGCCTCCCTGACTTGACAACGTCCTCTGGACAGCCTATCCTCTCCTCATCCCTCTCATCCCACTCCCCATCCCTACCTCCACCCTCTCCGGGTATTATCTAGGTATGTCCAGGGCTGTACCCCCAATGTAACCCTTGAGTACCTTGTATATGACTGTAACCTATTATAAGTAACATTATTATGTAACCTATGTGTACTCTGTGTTTAATGTTCTGCACCTGTACTATTCTCATGGTTGTAACCACACCATGTAACTCTGTCTACCCCCGCGATGAGGTGCCTTTGTAAATGAGTCCATGACTCAAAGGTTGTAAATCCAACTTTTCTAATAAATAAATAAATTGTATATCCAAGAACTGAAGAATGTTATCAATGTAATCCTATCAATACAGTCTACCTAATGGACTGCACCCGGTCCATCCCCTTCGAGTATTCTAGATAAAGGTATAATGTAATACAGCATATTCGATGTTATGATATAGAGAAAGTGTACACAAAAATGGATGATTTAAACAATCAGTTAGAAAGGCTGGACAACCAAGTTTCCATCTTTGATCATCTACAGTATTTAAATATTTTAAATATCTACCCTGGATGGAAGTGAACATACATATGCGTAGAGTTTGGGAAATTTCTTTATACCTTTCATTTAAAGTTGGAGTCTGTTGATTCATCCACTTTCTTAATATATATATATATATATAGATATATATATATATATATATATATATATATATATATCTATATATATATATATACATTTTTTGTAGTTGATGTAATTAGTGCAAAGTAATAGTGAGAGTTATTATTCAGAGTTTGGATGTCCAACCTAGAACATAATTTTCAGATGTAAAAGCTGAACATAAAAATATTGTAGGATTTAATTTCTGTCCGATATTATTCCAAATGGTTGCATCTTTGGGCATTCCCATAGACTATGCAATAAGGAATCCGTTACAGAATTATATCTTGTATATACAGAAGTATTCAAGATCTCCCACTTGTGTAAATTTTCAGAAGTATTATAGATTGCATGAAAAATGTTTAACTGTGTGTATTTGTGCCCATCAAATGAGATAAAACTATGAGTATTCTGCCATATCTGTTTCCATTTACTTTCAGAAACTATAAGATTAAAAGCCTTGGACCAATATTTAAATAGTAATGTCTGTGACTGTGCCCATTTTTGTTGAATGTGGTAATGTTTTTTTGATAATACCTTACGTTTAGTATACAATTCTCGTGACCTATTTGTAAAATTAAATTGAACTAGATCTATAAGGGGGGGTCCCTTAATTTTGACCTAATTATCTGTATAATATAATGATAAGTCAAACATTAAAATCTTCATAAGTTATATGTTTGACAAAAAATTTGAAAAGGGATCCACTTGTTTTTATGAATACGTTGGAGCAGTGTCACAATCCCTTTGTTTAACCACATAGGGTTAAAAGTACTTTCCCTGAGCTTTGAAATTAGGATTGCACCAAATTGGTTGGTCCCATGGGTTAAGTGAAGCATTCTTTATATAATTCTGAAGTTGCTTATATATATCAATAAAAAGGTCCTATTGGAGTACATTTAAGAGAATTTGTAAGTGTTTTAAAATTAAGATAAAAAAGAGTTTTAATTGAGATTTTATTCATATTACAGAGATCCGATTCAATATCAAGCCAAGAGGAAACATAAAATCCAGACTGTTTTCTTCATTCATATGAAAGCCATTTAAAATTGCAACATGATAATAGGCCAAAGAGTCTGTGGCTTCTAGGTCAGTTTCTGATTTCGGAGCTATCAAACGGAAGTAACATATTCGAGGCCTATGTCCACTCCAAATAAAATTTGAAATAATTTAATGTAAATTTTTAAACCATTTAATAGGGAGCAAAACCAACAACATCTGCAATGGGTATAATAGCCTTGGTAACAGATTCATCTTTATTAAGTTTACTCTCCCCCAATGAGAAAGAGGTAAATTAAGCTATCTATCTAGATCCATTTTTATAGTTCTTATTAAATCTGAGATATTACTTTGTATCAGTTTCTCATCCAAAATATGTATTTTAATACCAAGATAATTCAATTATTTGGCTATACCTGTAAATGTCAGACTTAAGATATAAGAATCTTTAAATGAGTCATAGACATAATTTGTGTTTTGTCTATATTAAGTTTGTAATGTGGAATTTGCCAAAATCCTTAATAATTAAAGAGACCATTTGTTAGGAAACAGAAGTATTAGATAAATAGAGAAGAATGTCATCAACGTAAGCTTATTTTTAAAATTGCCTACGACCTAATAATATACCCTTAACCTGAGGGTGGGCTAAAATGTTTCTTATTAATGGTTCTAAATAAAGATTAAATAAAAATGGGGAAAGTGGGTATCCTTGACGTGTTCTGTTCAAAAGAGGGAAAGGGGATGAATGTACTTTATCACATTTACCCGGGCTGTAGAGTCGAATATAGTAAACATATCCAGTAGACAAACTCTTGTAGGAAATTAAACTTTTTTAATACTTTAAACAAATACAACCAAGACACCCTATCAAATGCTTTTTTCTGCATCCAGAGAGGACAGCACAGCTGGGTGTCTTGCCTCACTGGATGAAGAAATCATATGTTGTAGTTTCCATAGGTGATCTGTTGAATGTCTCCCAGACATAAACCCAGCTTTTTCAGGACTGATTAAACCTGTCCAGTCCATATTTGATGTAACCTTTTGGCAAGAGAGCTCAACGATAATTTTAGATCTATGTTTAATAATGATATGGGTGTATAATTCACAATTTTTGTTGGGTCTTTGCCATGTTTGGTCATAACGAAATGAATGCATCCTGAAATGAATCACCCAATTCACCCTGCATATAGCCTTCTTTATAGAGCTGTAATAAGAGATGAGGAATTTACTTAGTCAGTCTTGGGGCTTTGGCATTAGCCATCTGATTTAGTGCTTGGTGTAGTTCAGATAAGCTTAAGGGCCTAGCCAGAAAAGCTATGTCTGATTGATTTAGTTTTGGTAATGAGCAACTATTAAGGAATTTATCTGTTTTCATTGGGACATTTTCATGATCACCCACCCCATATAAATTTGTATTAAACTTTTCAAATTCTTCAGCAATCTCTCTTGGGCATGTAATAACTTGTTGGTTATTAAAACTATAAATTTGTTTTATCATACATGAAGCTTCTTATTGTTTTATCCACCTGGCTAAATGTTTACCTGCCTTCTCTCCCATAGAGATATATATCTTGTCTTAGATTTAAGCATAGCCAATTCAGCTTTGAGAATGATTCAATTTGTTATATTGTTACTTGGTATTACTTGGTAAAACAAGATAAAAGAAGGCCCTAAGGCCCATCATGATTACCTCCCACTCCAAGTGGGCTTAGTCAATGAAGGTGTTTTCCACTTAACAGGTAGGTATCCAGTTCCCTTGTGAAAGATAAAACAAATTCTGTTCTATGACAATGTTAAGAAGCTTATTCCAGAACTTTACTGCCCTGATGGTGAAAAAATTCTCTCTCTTGTTTTTTTTAGCTTTCTCCACCACCAGTTGCATGTTGTGGGATCTTAATAATGCTTCCCTTTTTTAAAATTTTATGACCATATTGTTTAGCTAAGTCAGGATTATGTAAAAGTTTGTAAAGTAACAAAAGATCACGCTGACCCTTCTCTCCTCCAAACTGAACGTACCGAGTTTGTTCAACCTCTCAGCATAAGTTAATTTTCCAAAACCAGTAATCATTTTAGTTGCCCTTCTCTGTGCCTTCTTGACCATATCAATGTCTCTCCTAAGATAGGGACACCAGACCTGTGATCCAAAATCAAGATGTGGAGTTATATATGATTTAAAAATAGGACACAGACAATTTTTGTTGCGTGTCACAAATGACTGTTGGAAGTGACCTTAAAATTCTGTTAGAAGTTAAAGAAACATGAATACAATGATCAAGTGATGACAGATCATTATTTGTAATAACTATAAGATCTCATTCTCTGGTAATGGATTTGAGTAAAACAGTCCCCCCAAAAATACCTTTAACATGGATTGTTCCAGAATTTTGGTTAGTTAAAATGCTACTTGTTCTGAATTATGAATTGATAATTGAGATTCCGAGTTCCTAATATAAGAAGATCTTGTGATTTGTTTTATTTATCTTTTTTAACTTCTGAGGCTAGTCAGATAATTCCTCCTCCCGAATGAAAGTTTATATGCTAGCCATAATGTCAATTTCTTACAAATGGAACCTGAATTTTCTTGGAAAAAAATTAGAAGTAAATCCTCTTAGACTGGATAGTACTGTAGTGTCATCTAATAGTGTGTAGTTCATTCTCCAGATCTTATCTACCTGTATATTGTGGTCTAACATAAGTTGCTTCTGAACTGGAGAATGCTCAAAAATTACCTTGCTAATATTTTTGTAGATTCTAATCCCGGAAGTAAAGTATGAGTCATAAAGAAAAAATCAGTTCTAGAATAATCTTGGTGCACATGGAAATAAAAGGTGTATTCATGAGTAGAAGAATGTAATGTTCTCCAAGGGTCAATTGATCCATAAGAATCTATCAGTTCAGACACTGCTTTTAAATCAGGTTTAAGTGAAAAGTGTGGTGACTTAGATCAATCTAGGTGTGGATCCAAAGTGACATTCCAGTTACCAGCAACTATCCAAGAAATATCTGGCCATTTCACCAACTGTAAACAAAAAGTGGTGGAAATCTGTGGGTCATACTTATTAGGACCATAACAAGAATCTAAGAGAACTTCTGTACCATCTAACAAGCTGTGAATTATTATAAATCTAGACTGTGGGTCTGTAACTGGTATAGTTTAAAATAATTTTTTCTATGTATCAGAATAGCAACACAGACCTCTTTTTATCAGTTCCCACTCCAAAGATTTGACCCACCCATAAATGCCTTAAAAGATGTACATATGTTGTAAGTAAATGAGTTTCTTGTAAAAAGACTATTGAAAGATTGAACTCAGATAGGTGTGTTAAAAGTTTTATTCTTTTTATGGGAGAGTTAGCTCTTTTTACATTCCATGAAATCAAAGAGCAATTCATCTTGTTATTATTAGAGAAACCAAATTTAAATAAAAACATATGGGAATGCCCAGCTCTAAGTTGATGATTCTGATCTATGTACAGATGTGTCAAGCCAGGATGAATTGCAGACATGCTGCATAATATCATAGTATACTGCAGTTTACTGCAGGGGTCATTGTAAGTCAATGGCAATTAAACCCTTTCATCATGCAGGATTTTGTGACATGTCATTACTGCAAGTTACTGCCCTTCATCGTGGCTGACACATCTGTAGGTGTACCACCATAACAGTATCCTCCAATTTAATTATATTGTAATAGAAGACATCCTGCTGCATCTTTACAAATCTCACTTTTGGCCTAATTGAATCACAATTGTGGAAGAGGAAACCCAAGAAATACCTTATGTCCCAATAAAAAAAAAATGGTAACCATTTTAGCATATGGACAAAAGTCCCAACCCCCACATACTCTACTTCATGACCAGAAAACTTTCAAATGATCATCTTGCAAGCAGAGCATAGCCAAACTCGCCTCAGAAAAATAGGAAAATGCTCTCCAATTTAAACTATTCCGTACAGAAAAAAGCATTATTCTTTGTTTTATATAACCTGGTGATTTATCAAGTGCTTGAATTTAAAAATTATTGCTAGAGATATGCCACCATTAGTCAAATGTAAAATAAAATTAAATAATCCATAGAATAGTTCTAGCTCTAGGTCAGAAAAATTAGAGCATATGAACTATTGCTATATTATATAGACCTCCAGGCTGCATTCCATCGTTGGTAAGAAACTACTCTGTATAAACCAATACAACATATAATCCTAGTTCATACTGCTCAGAACTATTTTAAAAACAGTCCCTGGTAAACATATAGACAAAAAAAAAAAACAGAAACAAAAAAATAAATATTACTTTACATTCTATAGTTATTCCTCAAATAACAATAATATGCAGAGTTAAGCAATCAATTTTAGATGCCCTTAATGTCTATTCTACACAAATAATTCCTATATATCCAGCACAATCTATTGCATTGGTATAACTAGAACAGATTCCAAATATTTTAAAATGGCTACCAGAAACCAGTAAATCAAAGTGTTGGAAAGGTAAAAACTAGTTTTTCCCAAACCCTCTGCTCTTATAAGTCACTTTGTTACAAATCATATTGAAACTCCATAAGTATGAGATACAGTCTGCCACACATTTGTGAAAAAAAGAAAGAAAAATTAAAAGAAACAGTTTCTAGTGCATAAGCACAATCAGGCAGTTTCTTACACATTGCACTAAGTATGCAAGCCTTGGAAATTTATAATTATGCAACTATATCCGTGTATTCAATGAATGTTCTCCATTGAAACTTTTGGTTCCAAAAACAAGAAACTCACTCTCTATAAACAATAAACCACAGATGAAATATTGTAAATTTGAGCAATCTTGGACCTAAAGAACTGCCTATATGGAAATTCAGAATGCCAGCTGTATGTGGGTGAAATTAATTATTTAATGCGGCTACTACTTCTGTGCTTCTGAAAAAGAAGTAAGTCATATCTTAATAGGTTTTAACCTTAATTAGTGATCTTTCAGTAAATAATTCTAACACTGCAATATCAGAAATAATAACATTAACCATATTACCATTTTGCCCATTGTTGACATTACCAGTAGCAAAACGAGAGTAAAGGGGCTCATCTACAATCGAGAGAAGCTGCAAAAATAATGATTCCGGCTAAACAGACCTCTGTTTCTTGGCTGGCCCCAAAATATTCCCAAGACTTATTTTAAAACACGATGGCAACTTTTTTCAAGCAGTATTGTATGTAAAAATACATCACTGGGGACAAAAGAAAAACTTGAAGGATACAACCTGTATCCAATGCAGCTTGGCAATAACATCTTTTATTTATTTATTTTATTTATTTACTCACTTCTCAGATTAATAATACCTTTGAGCTCAAAAAACTCATTTACAAAGGTTCCATGTCAGTTACGGAGGTAAAACAGAAGGGAACAAAAAAACTGACACATGAAGATAGAACATTGAAACAAGTTGAAGCTTACAAAACAAATTAGCAAGTACAAAATTGTAGATACAAAAAACAGATATGATTACAAATTACAAAAGATTGTAATTAAATAGAGAGAGTATGGGAAGCAGAGGCAGATGAGATAGGGAGGGAGATGAGAGGAAGCAGTGGTGAAGCAGCCACAGGGCTTTGTCGGGAGATGGCAGGTGGCAGGGGGAAGGGGGAGAGCTAAGGTGGGGAGTCCAAACTAGTGGTAGGAGGGATTGAGAGGGACTGAAATTAGGTTCAAGAGGGCAAAGCAGTTCACAGACTTTGACAGTCACAGGAACTCTCTGACAGGATGTGTTTGTGCAGAAGGTATTTGAACTTGGACATAACAGTGTGACTTGTGAGTTCATGTCCAAGTTCATTTAGCCAGGTAGGTGCTCTGTAAAGGAAAGATCATTGGCATTGTGCAGTTCAGAACCTTGGTACTAGTAGGAACTCTGTAGCCAAGGTCCAGGTATGTCAGATCTTGTGGGCTCTGGGTAGAAGACAGGAGGTTCCAGCTGGTAGATCACCCCTGAGAGCTTTCATTGCTAGTATACAAGAGTGATACTCGATCCTCCCTTGTAGGTTGAGCCAGTCAGATTCTGACTAGAGATCACATGTGTGTGTGAAACAATCTGAGTTCGTGATGAGCCTACAAGCTTTGTTAACTGTTAAGTTCAGCCTTTTTAGTGATGTGGGTGTGGCTGCACCATATATTGCCAGGCCATAGTTAATAGTGGATATCACTGAACTGTTAACCACCAGTCTAAGTGCATCGGGGGTTAGATTCCTTCTATGCCTAAATAGTAGGCCTAACTTTGCATTCGCAGACTTAGCAATGGTCTCAATGTGAGGTACATATGAGAGACAGTTGCCCAAGGTTATTCCCAGATATTTGAATTGTTGAACTTGTTCAAGAGGTGCACCGAGTTGTTTTTTATTACCGTGGCATACGACCGATGCTTGTGTCGGGGGGAGGAGAACAGTAGAAGCTTAGTTTTTTTGTAGTTCAGGACCAGTTTGTGCTAAAGAAACCATTTCTCTACTTCAAGGAAGCCTGTTTGCAGGTTGTACTTGAGTACAGTGGGATCAATGTTGTTTGTGTAGATGACGGCATCGTCGGCATAGAGGAGAGTCTTGAGTTGACAGGATTGGGTAGATTTTTTAGGAAGATACGAAACAGGAGAGGGCCAAGGATGGAGCCTTGAGGGACACCAGATTGGACGGACTGAAGTTCGGAGACAATATTAGATATCTTTACCCGCTGTGACCTATCAGCAAGGTAGCTACCAAACCATTTCAATGGGTTTTGGGGGACACCAACTGTGGCAAGTTGAGTAAGAAGCAAGTTGTGATTCACGGTGTCAAATGCTTTCGTAAGATCGATGAAAGCAGCGCCAACAATCTTGTTGTTGTCAAAGAACTGATGTATATAGCTGGTAAATTCAAGTAAAGCTGTGGTGGTGTTATGTTTTTTCCTGAAACCATGCTGTTGAGGACATTGTAAGTTGTACTTTTCAAGATAATCAACCATTTGCTTGGAAACTATGCGCTCAAGGACTTTTGAGAGTGGAGGGAGTATTGATATTGGCCTGTAGTTGGAGTGCTGTGTCGGATCCCCAGATTTATGCACAGGGGTGACGAACGCAGATTTCCAGACTTCTGGGAATTGTGAGGGAAAGTGATAAGTTTAGAATCTTGGTAATTGGTAGGAGTACTTCTTCAAGAGTCAGTGGCAGGATTTTGAGGTCTAGCAAGTCTCCACTATGTCTGGATTTGCCAAGGACTTTAGTCAGGAGTTTTTGGACTAGAGATTGGGATACCCTTTTGAAGTAAAAAGGTGGGTGTTCAGAACGAGGTGAGTCAGTGGCCCTAACTGATGACACGAGAACATCAACGAAGAAATCTTTGGGGAGTACACCCGACAAATTGGTGAAAGCTGTGTTGAAGAAGTTAACAATTTGTAGTGGGTCAGTGATGGGATGGTCATCCTCCAATAGAATTGTTGGTGTGGTCTTTTGTTCTTTGCCTGTGGTGTCTTTTATATTGGCCCAGAAACTCCTAATGTCACCCCAGGAGTTGGAGAGTAATTCTCTGTGGAGCCTACTTTTTACCTGTCTAATTTCCCTTTTATAGCTATTTCTGGCAGCTTTGTAAGCCTACAGATCCCGTGGCTTCAGTGAATACTTAGCCTGTTGCCAGAGGTGGTCCCTAAGCTTCATCCTTTTTACTATTTCAGGAGTAATCCATGAATTCACCATCCCAGGAATTTTCATTTTCTTAAGCGGGGCATTGGTGTCACAGGCAGTGTTGAAAACACTGACGAAGTGTTTGAAAGCATTGTTGATATCATCTGCTGTATCCAGAAAGGACCAGTCTTGGGAGCGAAGTTGGAGTTTTAGGAGATCCAAATGTCCTCGTCTCAATACATGGTTGTAGATTGTATGTGGTGGGGGGGTATTACATTTATTTGACCAGCAGCAGGTGATAGGGGAGTGGTCACTGATAGAATCCGGGTGAACCGTAATATCTGATATGCGATTAGGGTGGTCTGAGACAATCCAGTCTATGGTGGTACTGGTCCCTGTTTTGTAGTTTATCCTAGTCGGCGAGTTTACAAGTTGTGAAAGGTGTAGAGATGCCATTGTGTCCTTTAGTATACCATTTGTCCCTGCTGCCCAGTTTGAGTTGAAATTCCCCATTAAGATTAACTCACAGAGTTGTTTTTTGGCACACATAGGTAGTCCAGGAGGTTTTGGAGACCGGTGGCTGGGTCCTTGGGCAGAATGTATGTTGTGATTAAAGTGAGGGCTTTGTTATGTACCCCCAGGAGTACTTTAACCCCTAAAGCCTGAGCAGAGCAACCAAGATCAATTGGGGGCATAAACAGCCCACAAAAGGAATTTTTTAGGAAAATTACACAACCGCCGCCCTTCTTAGTTGTGCTGTCTAGCCTAAAAATGGAATACCCAGGGAGAGCAATCGCATTATCCAGGATTTTAGGAGATAGCCATGTTTCTATGATAGAGAGTATGTCAGGATTATGAGTGGCTACCCAGATCTTAAGGAGGTCAATTTTATTTAGTAGGCTACAAATATTTATTGTGATGAGTGTGATGGACCCTGCTTTGCTGATAGATTACTAGGGTATTTCCACTTGGGCCGGGTTAGGGTGAATATTGTCTGCAAGCAACAGCAACATCAGGGTTAATTTCAGGAGGTGTAGGCATTGTAGTTTGGTGAGACACCAGACTTTACCTTTGAAATAATTGCATTTGGCCTTTCTTTTATTCATCGTGCAGGTCTGGATGATCTCCGAGAGGGGGAAGGTAAGGTCAGCATCCCAGCAAGTATGATAGGAGTAAGGCAATGGGCATGCTAGAAGCTGTGACCATGAACCTCTATTGATTTGAAAGAAATTTCCTGTGACGCAGCCAGGGGGGTAATGAAGGGTTTCAACTATAGTCACGCTGTGTGGAGTGGTATAATTTGGAGTCAGGTATTCTGTATTTCTAAAGAGTGAACAGAGCAGTATAACAAGTAGAAGAGGTGATTTTACAGAAGAGAACATTGTAAACATGCCCACCAACATAAAGAATGGGGTAGACGGCAGGGGAAGGAAATAGAGGCAAGACAGCCAATGAGCAAAAACAAGGTGGAGCATAACCGTATTTAATAGCGGTCAGAGTTGGGGCAGGTGGGCGGAAAGAAAATATTGAATTTTAGGCACACAGAAGCCCACCTAGTTTCACTGAGAAATAGCCTAGTGGGCAGCCAGTAGAGTTAAAGCCAGGGGCTCCACGGCCCAGTCTTCTACCACACCACTTTTTCCAGATCCCAACATATTCACTGTCTATAAAAAGTAAGCTACTAAGACCCAGTAATGTAGATTGGAAAAATCTTAGACCTAAATAAGTGCCCATACTGAGACTGAAAAAGCTGGTTGAATGAGGATAAAATTAATTGTTTAGTGTGGCTACTACCTTTGCACTTCTGAAAGAAAATAAGTCCTATCCCAATAGGTCTCAACCATAATTGGTGATCTTTTAAAAAAATATTTCTACATCACAATGTCAAAGTTAATAATTTTAGTCATATTACCATTTAATTTGTTGTTTCCTTTATCAGTAGCATAACATAAGCAAAGGGGCTCCTCTACAACATAGTGAAGCTGCAAAAATAATGATTATACCTAAACAGAACTCCAATATTTATTGACTGAAAGTTAGAAAAAAATAAGCATATTAAATAATCCCATAGAGTATGCAAATTTAGAATAAAAGTTTGTTAAATGCCCCACACAACCGAGACATGGTCCATCATTATTATATGGTCTAACATAATATATCCAGATACTGTAAAAAATAAACTCCTAAACATTCAGTATGTTGGGTTCTAACATGTAATAAATGTGCTCTCTATGCCCACATGTCTGTAGTTTTGTCCCTTATATTTTCACCACAGCTCACCAAGCATAGGTTACTACCTGTATAATGAAACCATAATAAGCCATTTCTGTGAGCTAAACAATTTAGACTAGGTTTCCATAATGCCCAAAATAAAAGAAGAGATTCCCAGACTTATTTTAAACTGCAATTACTACCCTTTTCAAGCAATGTTTTATATAAAAGTGCATCACTCAAAGAATTTAGCCTCTAGCCAATACAACTTGGGAATTACATCTTCTACCACTCCACTTGTTCCAGATCCAAGCAAATTAGCTGCATGAATATGGGAAGTACAGGTTATTGCACAGTTGTAAATATCCCAGACAATATAACTATATCCCACTGCAGTTCTAAAAAAGAGATAAAAGTAAAGCCACAATAAGTCCTCTGACCAATTCAAGAATTTAAGAAATAATCGTCTTACTACTAATTCCTAAACAACAATTAAGCATAAGTTCTTTCATCCGATATCCTGCATCATTGATGAAAACATATAGCAGTAGGGAAATGTTTATTATATTTAGAATACAGAGCATAGAAATATGTCATCTTCTCAACAGTTCTGGCATAAAACCCAATGAAGCGAAAGTGTAGTTAATGAAGTTCTTTCCCTTCTCAGTCAAAAGACAGAAAAAGTTTCATAGAGACAGTTGCAGTAATCCATGGATTCTGAAGGTTGTGTTTCTTGAGACATTTTTTAATAGAAAGCTACCTGTATGAATATGCGAGGTACAAGTTATTGCTCAATTGTAATTGCTCGAGCCAATATAGCTATATCCCCTCTGACATTTAAAGAAGTAATAATTTTAGTAATATTCCAAAACACCAATTGAGTGTAAATTCTTTTGGTCGATTTCCAGCATCATCTGTGAAAAGATATGGGCAATAGAGAAATGCTTATAATATTTAGAATATGGAACATAAAAATAAGTTATTCTATTAACTGTGGTGACATAAAACCCAACAAAGTAAAAATATAGTTGACAAAGCTCCTTTCCTTTCTCAGTTGAAACAAAGACAAAATTCATAGAGTCAGCCAGTTTCAATGATCCATAGATTCTGAGGGTTGTGTTTCTTGAGCCATTTTTTTTTAACAAATCCGGTAATAGCTTTGGTAGATGTTGAATGGTGGATTTCACGAAGTGAAAGTAAAATTCCCTTGATGCAGTGAAAGGACAAGTTTAGCTGGATACTGAGTTTTGAATTTCCTCCACCTTTATGTAGATGTTTCTTTATTTCTTTGTATGCATTTTGTCTCTAACCAACCGACTCACATAGCTGAAGATGTAAAACAGGTGTTGTTGACAACAGAGTGTCAGATGAGCCCAAACTGCCCTTTGTATCTTAATTTTTTCTTGAAAATTTAATAGCTTGCATATAATAGCACTGGGTTTTTCTTCAGGTGTGGGCTTTGATATTAATGCCCTATGGGATCTCTCTACTAAATATGATGTCCTGATTCTGGTGGACCAGCAATTTTTTTTTGTTTGTTTGTTTGTTTGTTTTTTTGTCAACTCTTTTTCCCTCCAGTCACAGATCGGGAGAACTCTCTCAGGCATCCCATCCTTTATGCCTGCCCACCTGAAATCCACTGCAGTCTGTTGCACTCGCCCCCCCCCACTGGCAGCACCTCAAGTTTAACCCACCTGGGAGGGGTGGCCCGACTCCAACTTGGGCTCCTTAGAAGGCAGACTCTGGCAGCGGGTAGGGCCGGAGGTGGAGGAGCTATGAGGCCAAGCCGAGTCAGATCCGGCACTGGGCTTGGAGGATGGGTGACATCACCTATCCCTCCAATCTGGGCTTTTCCACTTTTTCTTGGCTAATGTATGTTCCCCAACATGGGGCATGCAATGCCACTCAGCCTGCGATGGAAGTGCTCCCACCCTGCGTCCAGAGAGCAGCTGCCCCAACGTCGACTCTATTGCTTGCAAGCTTGTTGCATAGCAGTGCCACCGGTCTCCACCTGGGGCCGCTGCGGCACTGGCCTACCCTAGGATCCCTCCCCGAGAGAGGAGAGCAGTCCTTCAGATGCTTGATCCTCTCTCACCCCTGCCGACCCCCGGCGGTCCGGGCTCATTCCTGAACCCGGCTTGCCGGTGTGACACAAGGTGTGGCATCCAGCTCCTCAACCCTCAGCACCACTGGGTTGGCCTGGACCAGCAATTTGGCAGAAGAGACCATTAAATTTCAGCATGTCTGGTGATTCAGTTCCATGTGATAACCATGACCGCCAAAGGGCAATCACCATTACGGCGTAATCAGAGTGCCAAAAATCAATTTTGGCACTCTGACTCCTCTGCGCACAACAAAACACTGCTGGGGACTCACATTTTTTTTATGTTAATGCAGGGGCTGCACCCCCTCGCACCACCCTACTTAAGGATTCTCAACTCCAGGGTGGTGCATATTGGGGGGGCAAAATGTAAAAAAAATAAAATTCTGTCCGGGTGCAACAAAAAGAAACCTGCCCCCGGACCCGAACACAGTACCTTAGCCACCAAGGCTATGAGCCGACCCACTACACCATGGGGTCGGCTCAGCAGCTAATGCAATGCCACCCTCAAATCCCCTGCCCACCTCACTGGGTGTATATCCCCCCGCGTGCTTCCTGTGGGGTGCCTCGCTCCACCTACTGCGCATACCTGTGTGACTTCCTGTCACTAAAGTCACCCACCAACCCCCATCTGGTCGCTGTAGCTCCCAGGCTGCTACTCTGACATGCACCATGATTGAGTCACCCTTTTGGGGTCACTCAATTGCAATCACCATAGTCACAGTATGCCAGTGATTCAGCTCCTTCAGGAATGCCTACTAAAATAAGATTATTCATACAAGATCTGATTTCCACATCATCTATCTTTTCCATTTTCTGGACTCTTCTTCTCAAAGTATTGATTTCTTTGTCTTCTTGCTACATTGTATCTTCAATGGAACTGATACAGGACATGCTTCAGTATCGGACACACGCTGGGTTAAGGAATATAAAGATGAACTAATGGATTTAACATCAACTGTCAATTCTGCCAACATTGATTTAATTAAGTTAAACTCAGCCAAGTAGGTTTCATGCTAATTTTTCTTTTGATGCTCACTGCTGGATGGAGTAGTTGATGTTTTACTTTCACTTTTATAATGTTTAGAAGGTTTCTATTGTTCTGGGCTCTGAAAAAGTGCCACTGACACTCCTTTTTAAGTTTGTGCATGTGATTCGAACTTATTATGGTGAGGGAATTTTGAGGGGCGTGACACTGACTGTCCAATGCAGAGTATTCTGCAATGGGCTTGACACTATCGCACCAATCACCAGTCAGACTGATCTTGATGCTGTTTTGCCTGAAGTGGTCTGCACTTGAAAAGAAAAAGCTACCCCAATCATATGGCAGCTTTTTCCTTTCATCTGCAGGTCACTGCCCAGCAAACATCTGGTTGTGTTATGATCAGCCTAGCTGATGTCTCCAATCCCCCCTCACCACCTCACTGGTCCCTTCCCTCTCAAGCCCCTTGCCTACCTGGCCAACAACTTAAGCCCCGTAGGGCATAAATAAATTTACCAAAGTGCCACTGTAGCGGCAATTCTGGAAGGTGAGAGAAGGGCCTTTTGCTCCTGTTCACCCACCCATGTGGAGTAGGCCACAGCCTAAGCTCCATACAGGCTGAGAGTTTACAGTGCTCTAAACCACTTTCACTTAAGTGGGATCGTGGGCCAGGGTCAGCATTGATCCCCTTCTGCTGACATCGGGATGCTCAATTCCCATGTCAGCATGCATCCCCTTCCCCCATTAATATGGCACACAGGGAGCCAACCCCAGTGTGCCAAAACACCACCTCATTGATGTTACTGACACTGGGAAGCCTACTCCCAGTATCAGATGCATTGTCCCTTCCCCATGCCCCTATGTTCTCAGCTGACCTTGGGGTGCCCATTCCCCGGGTTGGCATTGATCCCCCCAAGTACTCTGGCACACTGGGAGCCCACTCCAGTGTGACAAAATCCATTTTAGTAATATTTCACTTGGAAAAAAAGAAAATAATCCCTCGTCATTCCTGCTGGCCCCCCTCCCCAACCCACACCCTCCACCTCCCTGCACCCCTTCACCCATATTTATCCCCAGAGGTCAGGAGCAGCAATCTTCTATTGACCGAGAACATGCCTTCACTCTTCAAAGATCAACCGGAAACTGAAGAAATGACAGTAAGTCCCATAATGATGGTCAATGGGGCATTTTCAAGTTAGGTTGATATCTCAGCCACTTTTGGGAGTTTTGGGAGGTGATTCTAAGTTGACTGGTTTAACTTGCATGCAGTTGTGAGTTATGCCAGTTGTCCCTATACCAGAGACCCTATGCCGCATTCCAGAAATGGCAGAGTCCCGGCACTTGCGACAGGCGAGATACGCCATGCGTGTGGTGGTAGCCCATGCATGACGTATCAAAGCCACACAATTCAACTCATGGCAGATGACTGGTGGCCCTCTGAAGCCCACCCAGCACTGGACCACCTCAGCAGACACCAGGGGGCATGGGGGGCAGGCCACATGGCACAGGCATCCAGGGGTGCACCTGAAATGGACCCCTGGGGGTCTGGGACAATCAGGGGTTTGGGGCAGGGGTATTCATGAGGGGGCTTGAGGGTCATCCTGACACTGTTGCCATGGTGCTGTGTGGCACAATCTGACAGTGCCAGCCATCGGATGCCACTTAGGACAGCTCCGAGCTGTCATACATTCGCTACGCCACTGCATGTCTTGTAATCGCAACTGTGGGTTATGACAGCTGCCCTCCTGGAAATGGGCTATGTTGCTGTCATAACCTGCAGTTGTGCCAAGCGTTGTGGGCTGTGGCATATGTGGTGTTGTATCCCATGATTGTTGCAGCCAGCAGATGCCATTGCGCAAGTCGTCTCCTGGAATAGCACTGGGCGTATTGCATGGCATAAGTCACGGGATACACTGTGGAAAGTGACATATCTTGCCTTACACTGGCATAGTCTGACTTGGAATTAGGCTGGTCCCAAATTTTCAACATGGGGTTCTTGGGACCTCACCTTGTGAACACTGTCACTGTTATTTCATTTCTCTATCCTGAAAGATGATTTTGCATTGCTGCACGTAATCACCTTTTGGGACCAATTAATGAAATGACAGTGCCACTGTTCATGGGAGGGTCCCAAAAAGCCCTTGTTGCAAATTTGGTGACAAACCCCCCAAAAATAACTGCATTATGAGCATCTGTTGCGCAGTTTCTCCACACTCTTGTATCTTCATCAATTTTTAATAGTTTCACTCCAAATTTCCAACATTGCCATTTTTTCACACCCCCTTATGAACAGTGCCGCTGTCATTTTTTGCAACCTTCCCAAAATGTGTTTTTGCACCCATGGCAAGAATGGCATGGTTGCTGTGCAAAATCAACTTTTGGTACAGATTAATGAAATCTCAGTGCCACTGTTTATGAGGGGAGGTCCCAAAAAGGCCATGTAATAGCTTGGCAGAAGACACCAGGAGAAAGGACTGCTGTGTGACTGGACTTCTCTGCTGGGACTAAAGTAGAAGAACTTTTGTACTGGGACCTTTAATTTAGGGTAAAAAAAAACTAACATACAAAACAAAAAAAAAAGTGTGTGTTTGTCTGGGTTAACTGAACTGAATGGGTATCTGAACAGTTATCTAGTGTAAATCTCAGGTGATTGAAGAACTTAACTGCTGTGAGGTTTAAATTACTTGTAGAAAGATCTAGTAAGTAGGGGTGGTACAGCTAGAAAGAACCTACATTTAAAGACTGCCTTAGAAAGATTCTGCTAATAGCTTGGCAGAAGACACCAGGAGAAAGGACTGCTGTGTGACTGGACTTCTCTGCTGGGACCAAAGTAGAAGAACTTTTGTACTGGGACCTTTAATTTAGGGTAAAAAAAAACTAACATACAAAACAAAAAAAAAGTGTGTGTTTGTCTGGGTTAACTGAACTGAATGGGTATCTGAACAGTTATCTAGGTGTAAATATCAGGTGATTGAAAGGACTTAACTGCTGTGAGGTTTAAATTACTTGTAGAAAGATCTAGTAAGTAGGGGTAGTGGCTTAACTAGAAGGAAGCTACATTTAAAGACAGTCTTAGAAAGATTCTGCTAATAGCTTGGCAGAAGACACCAGGAGAAAGGATTGCTGTGTGACTGGACTTCTCTGCTGGGACTATATTGCCCTCCTTCCTTCCCCCCACCCAAAGCTAGTTCTATTTTTTATAGGCACAGGATTTGACTGACAACAGGAACTTCCTGTTTGGGAACAGGAAGTGAGCGATCAAGAACCATCAAAGACCCACCATCCTAGAAGGGCAAGAGTAGCTATCCGGCCCCTCTAGCTGCTGAAGGTCTGCCTCTGAGCAAGTAAGTGGTCTACTGAGAAATATAGGATATTCTTGTCTCAGAACAGGACAATCAGGAGCTTAAAGGGCACACAGGCAGAAAGTAAGGAGAGAGAGAAAAAAAACAGAGGAAAGAGTAAGGATTGCAAACAGTTAAGGGGCCAGAAATAATACATGATTGGAGTGGTGCAGTGCAGTGGCTGTGGAGCAGCAGTCTTCCGGGAGACATTCTGGAGGATGTGGTGTTGTCCATCTGCAGGTACCTCTCTGGGCTGAGGGAGGAGGTTGCTCATCTCCAGGCTGAGTTGGCCAGGATTTGTGGGACCTCCTCTTCCATCCAGGGACCACCAGTGCCACTGCCGTTGCCTCAGAGGTTGCCAAGAAAGAGGTGGTTGGACCACAGTGGGCTCAGGAGAGGGTGAGGGTGGTGGAACAGAGGCACATCCTCAGTTGTACCTCTCACAATTCCTATGCCATTCTGGCAAGTGTGCCAGTTTCTCTATGGAGGCACCATGAGACCAAGGAGGATGCTGGGAACCTCCACAAGGAGACCCACAGGAGGGTGGCAGGGGACCCTGCAGGGGAAGGAAACAACTCCTGGTGGGGACTCCATTGTTAGTAAGGTAGAACTGGGGAGGAAGGGAGGGAGGTAAGGTGCCTACCTGGCACCATGGCTTGAGGGAAAGGAGGCAATCCTCAGGATTGCGGAGCAGCTGCACAGGGGAGGGAGCTGGATGTCATTGTCCACCTAGGGACAAATGACCTGGCTAAGAAAGGGATTAGAGAAGTGCAGGAAGAGTTTGTGGAATTGGGGAGGGGCCTTAGTCAAGTAGCATGCACGGTAACCTTCTCGGAGGTGCTGCCCATCTATGGCATTGGAGAGGCTAGGATGTTCCGCACCATGGGATTCAATCAGTGGTTGAAAAACTCAGTGTGGAGCTCAGGGATTTGGCTTCATTGGGGACTGGGGGTCCACCTGGAGTGATGCAAGCCTATATTGGCATGATGGGCTGCATCTGTCTGGGAGGGAAACCAGGATCCTAGGTGATAGGTTTAAATGCTTCCTTGGCAAGCTTTTAAACTAGCCAAGGGAGAGCACTGGAAAGGAGCAGGAAATCCTAGCCCCAATTATCATGGTAGTAAGTGCAGCAAACACCAACATAGAGGTGTTGATAGGGAGAAGGCTAGGTAAATGGAGAAAGTACAAAGGCAAGAAAGACAGGGATGGGGCAAAAGGGGGTAAGTCCATCAGGAAATGGAGGGCAATGAGTACCAATGGCTGTAGTCTGGGCAACAAGATCCCTGAGCTGGTGGCCTTGATGGAAGAGGATGCCTGGATATCATAGCAGTCACAGAAACATGGTACACAGAGAACCATGACTGGGATGTTACCATACCAGGGTACATAACCTACAGGAGAGACAGGCAGGGAGAAGAGGGAGGAGTAGCTCTTTGTAAGGAAGGGATAAAAGCAACTGAACAAAAGAGTAAACAGGGAGGAGGGAGGCAATGTGGGTCACCTTGGAGACTGGAAAGGGCACCATAATCTGCACAGGGTTATGTACAGACCCCCATGTCAGGGGGAGGGAATGGACAAGGATATGATAGAAGGCATTCCTAGAATGGCAGAGAAAGGGAGATACTGTTGATGGGAGACCTGAATATGCCAGATGTTAACTGGAGCACATTTGCTGCAGCCACATCCAAAGCAGGGCCATTCTTGATGCCCTACAGGTGGCAGGCATTAGACAGCTAGTTTTGGAACCCACTCGTGAGGGAGCAATCTTAGACCTTGTACTCTCAAATGGGGCGTGAGAGGATCTCAGATCTAGAAGTGGGTTGCCATCTGGGGACAAGTGACCTTCAAACAGTGTGGTTCACGTTAAACTCAGCTATAGAGTGAAGCCATACAAAAGTGAAGGTACTGGACTTTAGGAGAGCTGACTTTGGCAAGATGGGAGAGTGCCTCAGAAAAGCACCAGCAAACAGGCTAGAAAGAGGTGTGGAGCAACAATGGGGAATCATCAAAACTGCCATCACAGAGGCAACAAGCTTTTGTGTGAAGCAAATAAACAAATCAAATGAAAGAAAAAGCCACTATGGTTCTCAAAAGAGGTGGCTGTGAAGTCAGGAAGAAAAGATAGCATTCCAGAAGTATAAGGAAACAAAGAAGGAGCAGGACAGAGAGCTGTACCAGTTAAGGCAGAAGGAAGCAGGGGAAGTCAGAATAGCAAAGGCCCAAACTGAGGAAAAGATAGCCAACTCAGTTAAGAAGGGGGATAAAACCTTTTATAGGTACATCAGCGAGCATAGAAAGACAAAGGGAGGGATAGCGAGGCTGAATAGAATGAACGGTGGGTGGGCAGAGGGGGACAGTGAAAAAGCAGGGATACTGAACGAATATTTCTGCTCAGTATTCACAAAGAGGAGGAGGAAGTGCCTAATCCAATTAACAGAAGCACTCTTTGATAGGGGGCAATCCCAGTCCTTTCACAGAAGAAAGGTTCTGCAAGAACTCCTAAAACTGAAGGTGGACAAGCAATGGGTCCTGATGGAATTCACCCCAGAATTCTAAAATAATTAAGGGAGAAACTAGTGAAACCACTGGCTACTCTTTTTAATAAATCATGGGAGGATGGTGTGGTACCTGAGGACTGGAGGAAGGTAGATGTGATTCCCCTTCACAAAAGTGGGACCAAGACAGGGGCAGGAAACTACAGACCTGTCAGTCTGACCTCTGTGGTAGGGAAAGTGATGGAGTCACTTTTGAAGGAAAGAATAGTTGAGTACCTAGAGGTCAGTGGAGCACAGGACCCAAGGCAGCATGGGTTCACAGAGGGAAGGTCATGTCAGACGAATCTAATAGATTTCTTTGACTGGGTGACCAAGGTAGTAGACCAGGGAGGGGCTGTGGACATGGCCTACCTAGACTTTAGCAAGGCATTTGACACAGTCCCACACAAAAAATTAATAGTCAAATTAACCAGCCTGGGAGTGGGTCCCAAGGTGGTAGCCTGGGTAAAACATTGGCTGCACAACAGGACACAGAAGGTAATTGTAAATGGAGTCCACTCTGAAGAAAGAGGGGTTACTAGTAGGGTACCGCAGGGTTCAGTATTGGGTCCAGTCTTTTTAATGTCTTCATCAGTGACATTGTAGAGGGACTGGAAGGAAAAGTATGCCTTTTTGCAGATGACACAAAGATCTGCAACAGGGTTGATACACAAGGAGGCATGGAAAGGATGAAAAGGGACTTGGCAAGGTTGGAGGAATGGTCAGAAGCATGGCAGCTAGGATTCAATGCAAAGAAGTGCAAAATAATGCACCTGGGAAACAAGAACCCAGGGGAAGAATACACAATGGGTGGGGAGGTAGTAACAACAACAAAAAAGGAAAGGGACCTGGGGGTAATCATATCAGATGACCTTAAGGTTAGCAAGCAATGTGAGAAGGCAGTAGGGAGGGCTGGGGGTATACTGGGATGTATAGGGAGAGGCATCAGCAGCAGGAAACAGGAAGTTGTTATCCCTCTGTACAGACAGTTGGTGAGACCCCATCTGGAGTACTGTATCCAGTTCTGGAACCCCGTCTCCGCAAGGACATAGACAGGATAGAGGCAGTCAGAGGAGGCAACTAAAATGGTGCAGGGTCTGCAAGAGAAGCCATATGAGGAGAGACTAAAGGAGCTTAATATGTATACCCTTGAGGAAAGAAGGGAGGGGACATGATAGAAACTTTTAAGTACCTCAGTGGAATCAACAAAGTCCAAGAGGTAGCATCTTTCAGAAAAGAGACTTGCAAGAACAAAGGGACAATTTAAAGATAGAAGGAGGTGGTTCAGGTGCAATGTGAGGAAGTATTATTTCACAGAGATGGTAGTGGATGCATGGAACAGCCTTCCTGAGGAGGTTGTGAGGTCTAAAACTGTGGGAGAATTCAAGAATGCATGGGACAGACATAAGGCAATTCTTGTGGGGGTAGGAAGAAATAGGCTATTGGTTAACTAGGATCTGCGGCCTATCCTATAGGTAGGGAAATGGGCAGACTAGATGGGCCATGCGGTCCTTATCTGCCGTCAAAGTCTATGTTTCTATGTCAAAAATTTGGTGAAAGCATTCCAAAAATGACTACATTACGAGCGTGTGTTGCACAGTTTCTATGCACGCTTGTAACTTCACCACTTTTTTATAATTTCACTCCAGATTTTTAACATTGCCATTTCTTCACAGCTCCTCATGAACAGTACAGCTGTCATTTTTCACATCCTGCCCAAAATGTGTTTCTCACCTGTGGCACCAAATGACACACTCAAGCCAGAAAATCACCCTTGGGATAGAGTAACGAAATGATACTGCCACTGTTAATGAGGTGGGGTCCCAAAAGCCCATGTTGAAAATTTAGAGCAAAAATACCAACAAAAGCCTGGGGTGTTAGGGTTTCCAACCATAATGCCCACCCTGTACAGACTGACAGGCATCTGGGGTCTAACTTGGGGTCATGGGCTGTAATGCTCACCCCATTCCACCTCACCCCCACCCTGCAGCCACTGGGAGCTCACCCCAGTGTGCCACAGTACCCTGTAAAAAAAAAAAAGTCCAGCGATGTTTTTTTTTTTTTTTCTGTTTTACCTGTAAAACAGAAAACGGTCATTCACGGTATCCCTGCCGCCTCCCCCTACCTGCACCCACCCTCTGCACACCCCTCCTCCCCCACACACCCCTCACCCCATACTTACTTCTGGAGCATGGCATGATCATCTTTGGTGGACCATGAACACATCTGCATTCTTCAAAGCCTACCGCAAACTGAAGAAATGCTGGTAAGCTATATAATGGCATGAATAGAGTTTTTTCAACTTTGTTGCATATCTCAGGCATTTCTGGGAATTTTGACACCAGCTTTTCAACATGGGGTTTTAGGACCCTCTTCATGAATTCAGCCACTGTCATGGCATTATTCGGTCGAAAGGTGATTTCATGGTCACTGTGTGGAATCACCTTTGGGACGATTAATGAAAGCAGTGCTTCTATTCATGAGGGAATATAAAACCTATGTTACAGAATGATGGAAAAATAAAAAATAGTTGTTCTGGCGTCGCGTTGTTAAGTTTCCACGCACGCCTTAACTCTGCGAGATTTGTAATATTTTCACTCCAGATTTTCAAAATTGGCATTTTTCCACACCTCCTTATGAACAGTACAGCTGTCATTTTATATATCTTGGCGAGAAATGTGGATTTGCGTGTCGGCGCACAGTGTGGCAGTTGCTGTGCAAAATCAGTTTCAGGACAGTTTGAAAATGACAGTGACACTGTTCATGAGCAGAAGTCCTAAAATGCCTATGTTGGAAAATCTGGTGACTAAATCCATAAAATTACGTTATAAGTGTGCATTGGGCAGTTTCCACGCACCCTTGCAACTTCACAAATTTGCAATATTTTCATGCCAGATTTTCAACACTGGCATTTTTTCACACCTCCTTATGAACAGTACTGCTGTCATTTTTCACATCCTATCCTAAATGTGTTTTCACACCTGTGGTGCACAATGGCATGGTCACTGTGGAAAATCAATGTCTGGACAAATTAACAAAATCACAGTGCCACTGTTCATGAGGGAGGTCCCAAAATGCTTATGTTAAAAATGTGGTTAAAAAAATCCCAAAAATAATTGAGTTCACAGACGTGTGTTGCACAGTTTCTATGCAGGCTCATGACTTCACCAATTTTTCATATTTGCACTCCAGATTTTCAATGTTGCCATTTTTTTACATCTCTCCTCATGAACAATACAGTTGTCATTTTCCACATACTGCCCCAAATGTGTTTTCGTCCCTGTGTCACCAAATGGCATAGCCGCTGTGCAAAACCACCTTTCAATTAACTCAAACTGATAGTGCCACTCTTCATGGTGGGCTCACCAAAAGCCCATGCTGAAAATTTGGTGAAAATACCACACATGCCTTGGTGTGGGGTTTCCAACTGTAGCACCCACCCTGTAGAAACTGACAGGTGTCAGGGGTGTGACTTGGGATCATCAGCAGTAATGCTCATGCCATTCCACCCCTTCCCCACCCTGCAGTCAGTGACAGGCATCGTGGTGTGCCTTGCAGTGTTCGGCCCCAAAGTTCACCCCATTCTCCTATACTGCACCCACCTCAGGATATTTCCTTATGGAATGGGGTAAGTATAATGCCCAAAGCCCCAAAGCACACCACGACACTTGTCAGTGTCTACAGGGTAGGATGAGGTGAAATGGCATGAGCGTTATAGCTGACAACCCAAAGGCACACCCCAATGCCTGTCGATCTCTACAGGGTGGGGATGGGGTTGGCGTCACTTCAATACTTCACTGCCATTCCTATTATGCATCTCTAACTCCTGCACTACCAATGCCAATGCCAGTGAGACAACATTAGTCATTTAAAAATGCTTGTTTTAATTGGTTCTTGTTCAGACATTTTTTGGATAGTACTGTTTTGTTTAGCAATCCCAGTCAGCAAATAAGTAACTAAACATACCGTTACCCTTTGCGATGAGAGTGGAGAGTGAAGACTATTAGCAATTAACAACTGAAATAAAGAGGTTTGTCATGGAGCTCTCTAGCTTGCTGCTGCTGCTGCCATAACAGCTCAACCAGAAGTGCTCCCCTTTTAGTTTGTTCTGAACCAGGCAACCAAAGCCAGAAAAATCTTGTTCACAACACCACAGGGTTTGGCAGAGTAGGGACACCTCCTACAGTTACCATATGCTTTCCCCCTTCAACTTCCATTTCTGTCTGGGCATTCCTATAGAATTTTGTGTCTCCATGGATACGTATCTCTCCAGCAGAAGGCCCTTTTGTACTGCTCTTGTCTGTTAGTAAATTAGCTTTTACCAGAGTCTGATGACTAGCAAAGTATATTAAACTAGCTACAATCTGCCCTCCTAACACCACTTCTGTAGTGTATACTCCCATGTTAGCAAGGGCGAGGATGAAGAGTACTTTTTTCCTATTCTGTGTAGTTTCGGGCTATGTGTCCCATATCTTGACAATATCAACAAATACTATTCTCAGGGTGCGTTTTAGGGGCTGGAGCAGAAGACACAGAGTCAGTTCTATGAGCTGGTTTAGGGGAAAAGAGAAAAGGTATTACCACACCAGTACCACCAGTTCTTAAGGATGAACTCGAATCATCATACCCTCGTACATGTTGTTGGGCATGCAGGTAGTCTTCTACAAGCGCAGTTATCTTTTCTCCGTTCTCAGGATGTCATTCTAGAACCCAAACCTGGATGTCTGCAGAAAGGGTGTGGATGAACTGGTGAATGATCATTAGTTCTGCCAGTTGGTTCACTGTCTCTTCTTCTCTTTAGGCCCATCTATTAAAGTTTTCCTTAGGCGCATGAAGACTTCTTGTGTCAAATCTTCTTGTTCCTGGAGCTCCTCCTCAATAAAAGTGACACCACACATGTTTTTGGTTGGTTGCTCAGTCGGCAATTAAATACTTATTCCAAGTTATCCTATATTTACGGTCTAAGTTCTCTCATTTCCATGAACACATCTTTGCATTACTATCATCTCATATTATCTTCCAAAGCCAAAGCATATTATTTCCATCACATTTTTTATTTACAATTTTTTTTCAGCCTTCTCCCCCAGATGTTAATCTGGGGTTCTTTTCATCCTTATTTCACTTTCACCTTAGTACAGATGTAGATCCATGCCCCTCCTTCATAGCTTCCCTGGGCATAACCTCCAGAGTTCTCCTTCCCCAGCCCTGGTGTATACCCAGGCTGGGTTATTTCCCACCTTCCAGCTTCTTTACTGTTTTTTTTTCTCTGCTGTCCACCTTCAGCAGTCCCCTTCAACTCCCCATTGAAGCTCTTTTGTGTACCTCAAACTGTCCATTCACTGCATGCTTCTATGCAATTATTATTTTTATTAATCGGGTGGTGGGTGGGAAAACAAAAACTGGCAAGCAGAGTAAAAGAAGCGACTTCTGTCTTGTGCAGCCCCTTTTAATCTCCCTACCTCTCTCTCTCTACTTTCCCATCCAGTCCCTTGCCAGCTATTCCCCTCTTTCTCCAACCCCTTTTTCTGAAATCATAGCCCCTCCTCTGTATCCATCCCCCAACCCCTGTCCTTCTCTCAGCCAGACTGAGCCTTCCTTTTATTGGCTTGAAACCTGGGACAGAGGGGTCTGTTTTTTGTTAAGGCAACACTTCTTGTCCCTGGAGCTCCCCTCGATGAAAGTGACACCACACATGTTTTTGGTTGGTTGCTAAGTCAACAATTAAATATTTATCCCAATTCATCCTATATTTACATTCTAAGTTCTCTCATTTCCATGAACTTATTTTTACATTATCTTCATCTCATATTATCATCCAAAACCAAAACATATTATTTCCATCGCATGTTTTATTTACAGTTTTCTTCAGCCTTCTCCACCAGACATAAATCTGGGGTTCTAATCTTCCTTATTTCCCTTTTTGTCTAGGTATGGATGTAGATATGTGCCCCTCATTCGTAGCTACCCTACCCTGGGCATAACCCCCAGAGCAGTTCTCCTTCTCCTGCCTGGGTGTACACCCTGGCTGTATCCCCACCTTCCAACTTCTTTACTGTCTTTTTCTTTCTTTTTTCCATCAGAACACCTCCAAATTGTGTTGGAAGTGGGCTTCCCCCACCTTTGCTCTTCCACCCCCCTTTTTTATTTAAAAACCTATGCCTGTCTGCTTACCATGCCTCTGTTGTCGTCACTATTTCTGAAAGGAATTAATCTTTACCTAACCCCAACAGATGCACCCCATCTAACCTGTACAGCAAGCAACCTTCTTTTCAATGTTTTCATGCCTTATTACATATCTTCCTATATTCTTAAACCATTCTCCTACTGTATTGTTCATACACCTCCATGCACATTCTATAGCTATGTGCTGCCTGGCATATTGCCACACTTTGTGTGGCACCATTTCTGACCAAATCAGCTTTATATTTGGCCACTAGTCCTTAATGATTTTTATGTAATTTTTTACTTGAAAGAAAATGTCCAGCCAAGGCCTGGTTCTGAGGTCATTACCCCCAGGTGTACTATGATAAGGTGTGGCTCTGGGTTCACTGTCTGTGTCTCCTCCAGAAGAGGGAGTAACTGTGGCCACCTCATCCCTCTCAGGTCATTCCACTGAATTTGTAAGTTGTGATAGTTGTGGTATAAATACCTTACCCCAACCTTTATTGAAGCTTTCAGTTCCACCCAATATACATATGAATGACCGCAGATGCATATAGCCAGTCTCTCTTTGGTATTGTACCTGAAAATAAAACACAATACAGGTGAGTTGGGTTCCTAACATATCCCCTCTACCTCCCCCATTTTCTTCAACCAGACAGGCCTTGTTATTGCAGTGTCCTGAAAAAAAAAATAAACAGAAGTTAGTTATTCAGTTTTCTGACATATTTTCTATAGCAATTGGAGGTCCATCTCCCTACTTTTTTCACTTCTTCCTCTGAACCCTCTCTCACTGCTGCCTCAGATGCCACCCCTATCCTAAAAGCAATGCGATGAATATTCACCTGGCTCTCCCCTCACTGTCTTGATTCCTTTCTTTAACACCACCATTAGCTGCCCTCCTGTCACCCAGGTTTCATCCTCATGCAAAAATAAAGGCCCATTGTCTTTTGCCCTTATTGTTGTGCACGGAACCAATGCCTGTATTGGGCATATGGCCATCTTTTCATGCCTTTTTAAATTAATAAACAGCCACTCACCCCACCTGATCCATTTTTGATCTATTAAGGTGTAGAGTACCCACATACCCCTGCTATTGTGCAACCCCACTGCAAACCCCCTTTTTCTTGTCTTTTTTCTTCTCCCAACACTTCCCCCACCAGAAAAGCCGAATGGAACATGGTCGCGAATATGGCACTAAATAATGTTGCTTCATTTTTTGAGTAACACATTTGTGGCAGCACCTCCCATTAGACTCTCAGTAAGCTCTCTGATATCGATCTCCTCTTATCAGGTTCTCTTCCTCTCACCCTCTGCCACCCTTGCATCATTCTTTTAACAATTTGTCCTTTCCAAGGTCCCCATCCTTGTAAGTTGTTAACCCATCCTATGGCTGCTAAATGCACCCCCATAGTGGCATGTGCCATCCTGTCTGCCATTCATTTACAACAAACCTTGCCACCTGTTCCTCCATGACTCTCCCACTTACCTCCATGCTCTGGTTCATTTAAAAAGTCTTGAACACTCTCCATGACACCTCATATGCTATTATTATCCTGTCTGACCATGAGTTCTAAACAGAAACTTGGCTCCTTCCAACCAATCTTCCACATGTTGGTTGGAATCTTTGTCCCATTCATGTCTGCTCCTGGTGCCATGGCCCGGAACTTGTCCATCTGTAGATGGGAGAGGCTGTCAGCCACTGTGTTCAATACCCATTTTTATACCTAGCCCTAAAGCTCATGTTCAGCACAACCTTGCAGCACTAATTGCCTTAATACCCGCTTTCACTGTGTCTGACATCACCCCCCTTTGTTCAGACATCCACTACTGCCCTGTTGTCTACAAAAGGTCATTCTCTCTGGTTGTAGAGTGCCTTCCCCAAACTAATGTTGCTACCCATATAGAATATTTTTTATAATGCAATATCCTGTGTCAAACCCTTTCTCACCCATGTTTCTGGCCATGATGCTGCTACCCACTCTCCCTTGAGGTAAGCTCCCACCCCTAAACCTCCAGCAGCATATGTATACAAATCAGTGTCCATACTGAACAACCATTCATCCTGCCAGAAAGTCACCCTGTTGTAGCTTTATAGGAAATGACCTGAAATTTTGCTAGATCTTCCTTACTGCCCTTGTTATGTCTATCCAATGGTGAGGTTTTCTGGCCCCTCGCATTTCCATAGCTAGGTGAGTGTCAAATGCACATCTGAGCACAATGCCTCTACAAGAACAATTCAAATGACCCAGTATCTGTTGTACCACTTGTAATGTCACCCTTCTCCTACCTCTTGCTCCCCTAAAAGCCCTCTTAACTTTTGAACCATCTGCAATGGTAGCTTAAGTAAACCTTCCTTAGCATTGATTTCTATATCCAGGAACTCCAAATACTGATTGGGACCTTCAATTTTATCCTCAGCTAATGGGACCCCTAGCTACACACACATTTCCTGAAAATGTTTAAGCATCCTTCCCATCCCTTCTTCTCCCTCTCCCACTAATAGGGAGTCATCTAAATAATGTATGACAGTCCTGTACCCATACCCTACCTTGAAAACCCATTGCAACCACATGCTGAATGTCTGAAAAGTAGCACAGGCCACTAAACACCCCATTGGCATGGCCTCGTCAAAATAATATAGCCCATCTATTTTGAAACCCAATATTTTCCGGTCATCCCGTCATACTGGCAACTGCTTAAATGGTGCTTCTATGTCTGTTTTAGCCAGCCATGTACCTTTCATTGCCCTGATCAGTCGAACTTGCTTCTTCCAAAGTCACATATGTGACCTTACTATTTTGTTCATTAATGTAGTCATTCACCAACTACCCTTCTGGGTAAGACAGGTGATGTATTACCCTGTATTCCCCCGGCTGGTTCTTTGGCACTAAACCCAAAGGGGATGTCCTGATATTTTCCTTTGGAGGTTCTTTGAATGGTCCTTCTAGCCTAACTGCCACCATTTCCTTCCTTATCTTTTCTGTTAATATCCCTTCCTTACCTTTTACTGATCCTAAATTCTTGGCATTTTTCTTTTCCCTTTTTCCTATAAAAAGTAAATGAAAACCTTCACTATAACCCACCCTTAATGTCTCAGCTGCCCTATCATCCTGATAGCCTTTTACCCATTCCTTTAATATGTCTGCCTTAATTGATGTTTTTGCCAAACCAAATTCCTCCATTCCCCTTTCCTGTCTCCCTCCTTGTACATACTCCTTCCCCCTGTAAACCCCCTCCCCCCATTATCCAAATAGTTCCTGCAATGGCTTGTGTGTCCTGCTCAAAAGGACTGACCCCTGTAATTACTCCCACTACTGTGCTCCAAATATGTCCTACATTTTGAATCTGGGTGCAGCCGCTCACATCTGGAGCAGGCATGCTTAAACTGACAGCTTGGTCATGAACAGTGTGCCCTGTTGTACCTCCAGGAAAACTTTTGATTACCTTCTGTGCCCTTTGCTCACTCACTTTCAGCCCCCCCCCGGACTGTCATGGTTTCAGACCATAAGTCAGACTGCCTAGTATCCCACTTCACATCTCCATGTGAAGCCATTCTCTGTTTAAATGATTCATCATTCTGAATCCAGTTATTCCCTACTCTCATTTTGTATGCACTCCTAATGATCAGAGAGTATGTTAATGATGATGTAGCCAATTAATGCTTCTTCTCCTGTGCTATGGCACTAAAATAAATAAAACCTACTGACCAGGCATCCCACATTCTTCCTGTTGCCCACTTTGCCTCTTTCCCTTTTCCCATCAAAACTATTGCTGCTGCCATATCTTTTTTTTCAAACATATATTTTTCTTCATATTATTCTTCCATTTTCTTTTCCACTAAAGTGAATATGTCCACATATTCCCCTTTCCAAATCTTTTCCTTTGTTGCCAGTGAGACATGATCCCCATCCATACTCCTGGCATTCCTATCTCCCACCCAACTCCCTGCCTCATCTACTGCTGATGTGGTAGCCTTTTTTCACCTTCCCTTTTCCCTTTTTTAACACGTTCAATACCTTTTCAGATTCACCAGTGCCTTCTCCCCCATATTTCCCACATTTGCACCACATGTACCTTTGTGCTGCTCTCTAGTGACACCTCTACTGTACCTAGCTTGCTCGGTGCAGGGAATACTACTGGAGCAGGTATCACCCCATCTGGAATTGACACTGGTTGAGGTGGAGAGACTGGCTGGGGTAGAGGCATGGGTAAAGGTTGTGGTGCCAAGCTGAGTAGTGGTTCAGTTGTTGCTTCTGGTTGCAGTTGAAGTATCGGTTGTGGAACTGGATTTGGACCTGGCAATGGCTGTGGTGCTAGTAACAGCTGTGGGGTTGGCATCGGTAGCGGATAAGGTTGTGGCATTGGGGCAGGCTGTGGCACCAGCACTGGGCCAGGCTGAGGCACCAGCATTAGTACTGGTACCAATCCAGGCAAAGATGCAAGATTCAGTTGCAGCACTGACGGTGGCAGGAAGGAAGACCAAGGATATGGTGCCAGTTTGGGTAATTGTAGTGGAACTGGTCTCGGAACCAGGGCAGGTGTTTACTCCATCACTGGTACCAGAACTGGGTAAGAGGGATGAGGAATCTTTGGGGTCAGGACCCAAGGGGCCTCCTCCCTCTGCTGCTATTTGCCTCTATTCCCAGAACCTTTCCCATCCTTTTCTTCTCTCTCTCTTCCAGATCCCCTTTATCAGGCTCTAAATTCTCCACCAAATCCAGTACTTGTACTTGTCTACTAGGTCCATAATCATCTTCATAGCATCTTCCTTCAAGTTTTTTTTTCTTCCTCTGGTATTCATAGTTATCACTTAAATAAGCTCTAGAAAACAGTATGAAACTGTTAATTATCAATTTTTCCAATATCTCCTATACGAAGATATGAACATACAAATTTGCCAGCAAATAAAGGCATTATGGTCTATCAAGTCTGCTCGAGTGCACACCTAGCAACCCTTATATTGCAGCTGTCCCTCCCTCCCTCCCCTGACCATCCCTCTTACCCTATCCCTTCCCTTTTTGAAGCAGTCCACTGTTCTACAGGATACCACTTCCACAACAGGCAACGTGTTCCACCCAGACACCACTCTGTCCATAAAAAAGTGTCTTCTCATTTTCCTCTTGAACCTTCCCCCCCTCAAATCTGAGATCATGACCACGAGTGTCCCTACCTCCTTAATTTGAATAGTCCCTCCATGCCTGTTTTGTTTATTCCCTTCATGTACTTGAAGATTTCAGTCATATCCCCCCGGTCCCTCCTCTCCTCCAGTGAGTACATGTTTCAACTCCCTCAGCCTGCTCACGTAGGGTATGTCCCCATGTCCCTGGATCATCTTTGTTGTCCTGTGCTGCACCCCCTCCAGTAACTTAGTGTCCCTCTTCAGGTATGGGTGCCAGTACTGCATGCAGTACTCCAGGTGTGGCCTAACCAGTGACCTATACAATGGTAGAATCACCTCCCTTCTCCTTGAAGATATACCCCTGGCAATACAACCCAGCATTTTATTGGCCTTTGCAGCTGCCTTCCTGCATTGTGCTGAGTTGTTCATTGAGTCTGTTATAATCACCCCCAGATCCTTCTTCTCCTCTGTTATGATTAGCTGAACTCCTCCCAGCTGGTAACTCCTTCTTGGGTTTTCCCCCTGAAATGTAGCACCTTGCACTTTTTGACATTGAACCCCAACTGTCTGGTGTCTGACCAGGTCTCCAATTTTGACAGATCATTTATGCTATTTATCGTATTATGCTATTCACTGTCTTTTATACCCTCTTTATGTTTTTTCTTTTAATTTAGAAAATGGCCATGAGAATCCTAGCCTTCCAACTGGCTAGGGTATCCATCTAAGCAGAAGGGTATTTTTCAGTAGAGCCTGCTTAAAACAGGAGCCAATTCAGGTGCCCCGTCACTAAAGGTATTCTTGGGGACCACCAAATATTCTTATGTGTTCGCTGCCATTTTTCTCTTGCTTAGCGAGTGAGTTGGCTGCCAGCGAAGTTCCCACCCCCCAATAAGCTGGATGACGAGGCAGTTATACAAGCCGGCAAGGAGTGAACACCTACCAGGAGGAGTCAAACTCAACAAAGCCCAGCCTCTGCTCCTCACCCCAACTTGACCATGATTCTCTTACCCATCTTCGAGTTACAGACCCCAGCAGCATTTAAAAAAAAGTGCATTTTCCGCACATCTGCACAAAATATTCAAGTTCCGGAACTACTCCCCCCCCCGATACTGGAATAACTATCCCAGCCTCACCTACAACAATCATCACACTCCCAACGGCACTGCAGCCCACAATTTCTCGGAACAGCAACAGCATGCACTCATTGTTTTAGTTGTAAAGCAAATGGCCATAAAAAAAGTAACGTCTGCTACAGTTGTCTCTCCTGCGGACCACGCTAACACAATATCTGTTCTGTACCGATCACTATGGCAACAGTAGCTGACTTTAATAAAAAAAAAAGAAATATTGCCAGTGCTGGGGCATGGAGGAACAAAAAGAAAAACCAGTAAAACAAAGCCGCTGCTTCTGGAAGGGGGGTGTAACTGCACACAACCAGCTTTGTCTTCAGTAATAATTCAGGTGGAAGAACTTTTTTATCACAAAACTTCTATTAAAATAATTTGTTACTAACAGTTTTTTTATCAACTTTTTTTTGTAGTGCCATTTTCTAAGTGCAATTATACCCTCCAGAGTAGGCGGTATTGGGGAATACCAGACCTTTCAGGGGCTATAAAGCCTTCCATCTGCAGTGTTGGGCCTCATTACACCCCTGGGTGGTCCCATATTCCCCAATACTACCCACCCTGTGGCTATTATTGTTTACATATCCTCCACCTCAAAAAAACCCATGCAAGTTGTATCTCCACAATTATGTTGCCACCGTATGCCTTGCCACAACCATTCTGCTGGTTTATTCACCCCAGCTACTTGCCCTCACCAATGTAACCTATCTCTTTTAGCTGTATCATAGTTGCTTATTATATCCCCCAAACCTGACTCTTTCATTTATTTTTTTGTTTTTAAACTTTGTTATCCACTAACTGAGTTCTCCTTTTCTTGTACTGTCCCAGTCATTTGCATTTCCCACAACATGTTCTAGCCGCTTCCCCCCTTGGAGACTTCCATATAGCAGGTCATTCTAAAAATGGTGTCTGCCAAGTGGACCCCTCTCCCAAAATGGTGGCCAAGCCATACGGCTGGCGAACCTCAAAATGGTGGTGATGCCATGGAGTAGTCACCTCTAATGGTGGATCCTCTCGTGGACAGCTGCATCATCCTTGTACCCGCTAAATCCCTCTGAAAAAATCCCTGTTTTGTGGCATGGTCCAACTCTCCTAAAATCACTTGTTTTGTAAAAAATGTGCCCCAAGTAATTTAGTACTTCTTAAACAAACTGTCCTCCATCTGGGATTCCAGTGGCTAGCCTCTGCCAAACTAGCAGATCACCATGTGGCCAGTCACATTCCATAGTTCCCCAAACTGGCCAATATAGGCACAAATAACTGGCCTCCATCTCTCCTCATGGACTTGCCTGGTCCATCGAACCATCTGCGTTCCACCCTAAAATCGCTTAATTGAGTCCAGCACCGCTAGACCTGACAGATCTACACTAAAACAAGGAAATTCCCCGTATTCTGTATCAATGATCCATCACACATAAATGAATTGCTCAGCGGGTCCCAACTTTCCAAAACACGTGATTGCTTCAGAAGGATACAAACAACTGCTTCAGCTCCTCTCTTGGCATAACCACAAAATACCAGGCCGGAATTTCAAAGCCCTGATGCAAGCTGCAACAATGGCAGCTTGCACCAAGTGTGGTGCACCCAGGACCCTGTGCCCGAATTTCTATTCTACAGGGTCCCAGTGCCAAAGACCAGTGGCTTGCGGCAAAGGGGGTGCTGCACCTAGTGTATGGTGCACCCACCCAGAATGTCACAACGGCAGCGGGGAGTCCACAGCACCCACAGACAGGGGCTGTCAACCAGACCACAGCCCCCAACACTACGCACCACCAGCACCTGCACCGTGCAACGCTTCTGTACCCTGGTGGGCTGGTTCCCCTGCAGGTAGTGCCCATCTCAGCAGTCCCACCCCTCCCGTAACCCCAATCCGGTGACTGGCACAGCCCTCCACACACCACCACGGATGACCGCTGGATGAGCTTTCAGTATGCGTACTGTATACTGTATGCAGTACAGAAAAGCACTGTGCTCATGTCGCGCGGCTGACCTGTGGTGGCATGAGAGACATGCCGGCGCCGGATTGAAGCATGGAGGGGGGTGAGAGTGCTGAGATGGGCACTACCAGGGGGTTGGCAAGATGCACAGATGTGGAGTGTCAGAGACTGTGGACGGGGGTGAGGGGGAACCACTGGACCACCAGGGATCGCCCACCAAGGTTGGATCGGGGTGGGCCACACAGTGTCATGTACAGGATGACCCCCCAGGAGCTGTCTAAGTACTGTTAGACCAGCCCCTTGCTGGTCTAAGGGTACTTGGCACTTGGTTCCTGGGAGGGTCTTTCAAAATCTGGATCCGAGGGCTGTGGCAATCTGGGTCTGCTACAAGCCCCCTAGGGCCATGCTGCAGCCACTTTCATGGTGCAAGACTGGTGCTAGCACACTTTGGTGCAGGCAGCCTGCTGGGTGGTGCAGGCTGCCTTGAAAGTCACTCTTGGTGCAGCCCTTAGTTCAAGGTGCTCTTGCGTCAGACCTGTTCGATGCAAGTACCTTGAGTCAATCTAAGGCCTTTGAAATTCTGGCCCACCATTTAAATTGTTCATTGGGTACTGACCTCTTATGTCATTTAAGTAAGTCAACCATGCACAATACCAATGCCTCAGGTCCCATCTCAGTGGTCTGCCAGATACCAAATGGCTTACTAGATGGGTCCCAATATGTAAAATACCATGAATAAAGGAGCAGGATCATTGATCAGTCCAGCAATCCTGTACTCTCCTCTGTACTCAGGATGTTCTACTGTTCGACTATGTTCCATAGAAAAACCTTGCTGTAACCAGATGTGTAGTAGTCCCATGCAGAAAAAAAAAATTAGACCCACTCCAACAATGCTGCTAGCATTTTTACTTAAATATTAACATTTTATCACATTGGGCTACCTCCCTTTCATGCGATTTCTTGATAAAACTCTCAAAGTCTTCCATGAGCATCCTGCCTTGACAATCTCTTGAAATAAAAAACAGCTTTGCTATAAAATATATGATGGTAGCACGGTAGTGCTACCATAGTTAGGGTTGAGTAGCCCTTTTAAGGTTAAAGGGTCAAACGTTGCACCTTAATAACTTTGCCATCGTTCAACGGATTTGCCTGAAATTTGGAATGCACGATCAAGAACCAAAAAGGAAAATTTACTCTTTTGCCATAATCAACCCTTGGCGGTCCACTGATGCTTTAGTAACAACTGTGAATAAAGCCATACTGCACAATCCAAGCTGCTGCTTTGGACAATCTAATAATTGCTTCTGTGTGGGGTTAATGAGAACCCTTCAGCAAGTAGGTGTAGCATATGCCTAGCATCCTCTCTGCTGGACTTGGTTGTCGTAACAAAGATTCATTTTTGGTTATTGTACCCCAACCCCCCTTCTTCTAGATAATGAGTCTGGTATACATTCTAACGTTAAGGGTGGTACCAATCTTAAAGTTTCTGTTAAAAGTAAATGGTATGCCATTTGTGTGTACTAGTTCTGTTTTATGGGGGTGCCAAATTGCCAAAAGTGGTGTGGGGGTTACATATTATTTTTTCACTGTCTAGTAGTTTTGCCCTGGCATGTTATAATAATTGCTAACATTGGCTCTTGACCAGCTGCCCCACATCCCAAGGAGCAAAGCTTTGTTAATGATAGCAAAATGTTTGCATAGTGAGCTGTTAATGACCCCTTAGCACTTTGATCAGGGACTTGGCTCATTTACATTTGATTCCATTTAGTTATTTTTTTGCAGCACTTAGCCTTTGAATATGGGCCCATAGTCTTTCAAAAAGGTCAAACCTGGTTGGCCCGGTGGTATTGAGGTTTGAGACACTGGCCGTCATACCTCATGCCATGCCGGTGACCTGGGTTCGAGGAGCGAGCTTGAGCCACCAGGGGTTGGCAGGGGAGAAGAGGATTGAGCATCCAGAGGACTGCTCTCCTCTCTCAGGTGGAGAGAGACTAGTCATCCTGCTCACTAACTGCCCTCTGGTGGTGGCTGGAGGGTAGTATAGGTTGGGAGACTTGAAGCTGATGTCTCTACGTCGGAGGGAGGGGTGGGCAAAACAGAGGAAAATCAAGTCTGGCAGGTTCAATGATGGTCCATGGCTCCCAGGAGTGGTCCTGGATTCTAGCTTGGTCTCCGGGGGCAGGGAGAAGCCGACACCTCCTCCTGGCCCCACCGTGGGGGGGGCAATCCACTGGGGAACCACTGGGGCCACCTAGCACTGTTGCTGCAGGATCAGAGAAAGAGTCACTCTATCTGGAGGGCTGTAGCCACCTGCCAGGGCTCGGGGCAGAAAAATGTATATAAAAAATTAAAAAGGTCAAAGCTTTGAACCCACACGGCTACAGACATAGTACATTTTTTTTTAAATGAAAGATTGGAGGCAGATTATCCTGAACAGATCATAACGCTTAGGAATACAATTTCATAGAAAAAGTGTAATGTTATTTTTATATGCATATTGCTAAAATAAGTCTATTTCATTTTATATATGGATACAGTTTAATATAATACACTGGGTTGCAATAATTTTATTGCCTGTCTTAATACAAAAACAAACAAAGATCTGTAATGAAAACTAAATGAAAAACTATTTAACATTTTTTAAGGAAGTTTGATTCTAAATTTCTCAGTTTAATAACTCTACACTAATATTCTACACATGGATGGCATAACAGCGTGCCTTAAATACATACAGGAGAAAGGACCGAACAAAACATCAACCCTGAAGTGGTGGGGGAACTTATGGAGTTTCATTTTGACACATAACAACTTCAACTTCAATGGTAAACATTATGTTCAAACTATGGGAACAGCAATGGGCACCAAGATGGCTCCACAGTATGCTAACCTCTTTATGGCAGACTTGGAGGAGGACTTTTTAAGGCACTGTCCCCACAAACCATTAGCTTATTTCCGTTACATAGATGATTTGTTTATTATTTGGATGGCGGGCACAGATGCACTTAAAGATGTTCATCAAGAACTTAATAACCATCACCCTACCATAAAGCTTACCCTGGAGTATTCTACCAGCAATGTTAATTTTCTGGACACCACAGTCACCATTAAGGATGGATCCATACATACATGTATTTACAGGAAGCCAACAGACAGAGATACCTACACAAGAAAAGTAATCACCCAAACCATACAAAATAATCTGTCATGTACAGTCAAGCACTCCAATATCACAGTATTTGTTCAAATGAGGATGACAGAGATACACATTTGGCTATGTTGAAAAACACCTTTATTGAACAGGGGCACTCTTCCAGAGAAATCGACAGGATAACAGAACATGAAATGCAAGTACCAAGACAACAACTACTTCAATATCAAGAAAAGACAGCTACAGACAGAATACCCTTAGTAGTCACATATCATCCAGACCTTGAACTTCTGTGTAAGATTATTAAAGACCTCCACCCAATATTTAGTGAGGGTGAAACCCTTAATTGCATTTTTAAGGAACTATCACTAGTATCTTTTAAACAACCATCAAATTTAGCCAGCCTAATTATTAGAAGCAAGCTTTCGCCAGAACAGAATACCATGACACAAAATGGCACACAACCCTGCAATCAATACACCTGTAAGACTTGTGAGCTCATTTCCACCTCAGACTGTGTGGTTACATAACAAAACAGACAATTCAAGGTACATGGGAGTTATACATGCGCATCACAACATGTTGTTTATTTCATTCAGTACAAGAGATATCCACAAACAGGTTATGTTGCAGAGACCAGCCAAAAGTTCTGCACTAGGATGAACTCGCACAGACATACTATTAGAACAAAGAAGACTGAAAAACCAGTGGGGCACCACTTCTCCCAGCCTGACCACTCAGTTTCAGATATGTCAGTAATGGTCTTGAAAGGAAATCTCAAAAACACACAACAGAGATGAGCTTTTGAGATTAAACTTATTTTACATCTCAATATGGTAGCAGATGGGATGAACATTGATCTGGGTTTTATGGGACACTACAGAAATTAACATCCGCAGACCTCTTCTTCTTCAGACTGGCATATTATAGGACTTCAGCATGTGTGGGGTGCATGTGTGTGTGTGGGTGTGTGTGTGCATGGGTGTATGTGTTGTGAGGTGTGTGACTATAGCAGGTGTGGGGCTTGCTGTCACATTGAGGTAGGCTTCTATTTAGATACATGGAGTTGAAGTATGTTACTACTCTTACTTCAAACACATAATGAATATTAATTCCTCCTTACTTTTTACCTTCACCCAGGAGTGGGGTTGATTACATTGTGCCATATTCAGATTACCTAGCCTGTTACTGTACATACAGGAGTGTTATCCTGGACTGTCACATTTGTTTTAACTCTGAACATACTGGGGTGTGAGATCTTATTTGCATGGGGGCCCTGGACAGATCTTTTTACTTTAGGCTAATATTGTATTGATTTGTGGAAAGGTAGGTTTGTTAGACCTCTTGTCTTACACACATACTTTATAGTTACCTTACCCTGGGGAGGTGACCATTTTATTTCATTGTGGTTCTATCCAGAATCCTTGGAGATGTTACTACGTAGATACAGTAGGAGTAAGGTTAGATAGTGTTACATTTTTACTCTGTAGGTATTAGAATACATGATCTCTTTCACTTGGGATTTCATGACAAGTTGAATTCCTTTGGGGAACAATTGCAGTGATTGATGTGAATGAGGGTGCATTGGTGTGTGTGTGTGTATCTCCTTAAAACTAGTTATCCCCCCCCGCATTATAGGGATGTAGGGTGGGGTAGGGTGTAATGTGTGTGTGAAGAGGAGGAGAGAAATTACATGTTTATCTCCTGTTCAGATTCCTTAGACACTTTCGGTACATTAAGTTATTATACACTGAGGATTGATCGACATAAGTACATATCAGGCTACATGGTCTTATTCCTTGGTGGTCCCTGACAAGAGTTTGTTGTTTGACACTAATACTGTCGATTTATAGTTATATTATCATTTATAAAGTCCTGTCACTACACTAGAGATTTTTGAAGTTTATGGGGCATGATATCTAGCTGGAGAGTATAGCTAGGTAATGAGTCCAGCTAAGTTGTGCACATCATACACTGTGCACTGATGTTTTTAAGACAGCTTTACTGGTAATTCTTTGTCTGTAATACATACATTGATGCCTCTTGTAGTCCTAAAACAATCTTAGTATGTCTTTAATCTGGATGGGGGTTGTTTTTCAGTATTTGCATCCTTATACACACAGTGACACTCGTAGCTTGATTTAAGAGCCATCTACTTTAGTGATGTTATCCTATGTCAATTAAATTTATATGCAGTAGAATTCTTTGTATGTGTTTTGCACCAAGCACCTTTGACCCTGGGACCCTCCCAGCTTAAGGTAACATGGTACTGTTACACTTCTCTGACATCATCTTCTTTTTTTTTTAATGAGTATGTTAAACCAATGGGGATTTTTTCTGTTTTTTTCTGCATGATCCACTTGTTAAAAGTATTGATTTTTTCTTAATAACTGCCATTATGCTTCTGAAGAAGGACTGGTTGGTCCAAAAGCTAGAGCACTTTGTTTTTGTTGTTACATCTATGTTGGTCCATTAAAATGTATCAAATCATTTGCTTCTGGATCAGTTTAATAAATAACTCTGCTGGTTAATCCCTCTCCACCCTAAATTGTAATGCATTTCTAGTGTGGCAAACATGTTTGTTTTTTAATCATTGGCAATCTTTTCCTACACTATGTCAATGAATAAGTGATGAGCTGCAGATACAGTCTGCTTACTGTTTACTGTCCTCTCTGAAACTAAGCTCAGATTAGTATTTGTATGCAAGTTGTAATTTGATCCTGATTGTCCTGGTTGAAATAAGAATTAAAAATAAACAAATGAATTATTTGCCACATTTTCAGCTTCAGTAAGTAGTCGAGTCATGCTCATAAATAATTGGATGGATCTGTGAAAGGAAACTTTTCACCTAGTGGCTACTTGCAGTTCATCTGGCAACATAAAGTAGTGCACACTGTCATTCTAAAGACTGTGCATTTTGTGCATTTAAAGGGACACTGTCAACCTCCTTAGGTCTTGGAGTGTCCCTAGTTTAAAAAACACAGCTTATGACTGTTCACGTTGTGTAAAGGCTGGCATAGCTGCTTGATTGATTCTGGTCCTTTTTTCTTTTAAACAATGAAAAACAGACTGCCCACCATACTGGTGTTACAACACCAAAATCTGTTTGTTTACATTCCTTGATCAAGTCCCACCCATTGTTGCTGGACCTAGGAACACCTCTAATACAGTCTAGACACTCATTATGCAGTGGGTATAGATGAGACTACTGTAATATGAGTGACTGGACTGTTTTGGGATGTTTCTATTGTTCAGGAAGTATGTAATCAAAATAGGTCCTGGATTCAAAACAAAGTTGTTTACTGCATTACATTGCATGTATTTCACTCCTACTAAGCAAAAAAGCAGATTCAAAAAACAGCAACATCAGTGGATTTTACAGTAGGCAAGCACTCATAAAATGTGGGGTTTAACTAGAAATAACATGATGCAAAAAGGTTTATAGTGTCCTTTAACAACACAGACTACTACTGTAGCTGAATCATGCACGCTTCATGCTGCTGTATCACTGCAAAACAGTACTGCCAGCCCTGCTTCAGCATTGCAGTGCTTGTAGAGCTTCAGATTAATTCACAGGCACATTGATATTTTGGTGATCACTCAAACTTACAGTAGATCGCTGCTAAAATAATAAACACATAACTAAATAAAGAAGAAAATAACAAAATAATAAAAAAGACCTCACTGTAAGTCAGGTATTGTTCTGTCTTAGCAGTGACTATCTGACTGACAAGGTGTTAATCTGTATAACAGCAGCTTAAATCTCATTCTTTTTTTTTTTCCATTTTGTTTTAGAGTTGGCATGCTTTATTCACCCCAACCTTAGAGTGCCTTCCCACAATACCCCCCACCCCCAACAATCACTGCCTGATAGAAAATAACATTTATTTCCCTGTGGCTAGTGGCCACTTCCCTCCTGAACCCATGCCCTAGTTTTGAAAATTATTCCCTGGTGGCTAGTGGACCTCCCCTCTCCTGAACCCATGCCCATAGTTTTAAAAATGATTCCCTTGTGGTAACAGTCCTATAATATCCCCTGTGGTTGTGACCACCCCTCCTGAACCCATGCATGGTTCATACTAGGATTCATACTAGGAGACTTGGTGTACAGCAGGCCAAAGCCCATGTAAGCACACCTCCAGCAATGCTGGGCAATGTTTACTCAGAGATTTAGTAGATACTTGTCTATTTCTTTTTTGAAAACTTCTATGTTTTTTGCATCTACTGTAAATTTAGGGAGTGTATTCCAAATTCTTATAATCCTTTTTGTGAAGAAGAAGTGTCTGTTGTTTTTCTTTGGATATGTTAATGTTAACTGATATTTGTGACTTATTAAATTACATACTCTTGTATTAAAGGTCATCCCTAATTCTTTCATTAATGTTGGATCCCTAGATATTTTGAACATTAGTAGTATGTCCCCTCTGGTTCTCCGAAGTTCTAAGGGATACAATTGTAACTCTGTTAACCTTTCCCCATAGCTTTTTGTTTGCATGTTATTAATTATTTTTGTTTTACATCGCTGGACCCTTTCCAGTTTTATCACATCACTCCTTAGATGTGGGCTCCAAAGAGCTGAGCAGTAGACCAAAGGGTGGACATACATAAGCTCTGTAGATTGGCAATATACTGTTTCTGTCTCTAGAGGTGAAAGCTCTTTTTATACATCCAATTATTTTATTACATTTTTTTACTACATCATTACAGTGTTCCAAAAAGAATAAATTAGATGAAATAATAATCCCAAGATCCCATTCAGTGGAGACATTTTTCAGGGCAATGTCATTTAACCAATACTGATGTCTAGCAATTGTGTCTCCCAAGTGCATAATTACGTATTTCTCAATGTTAAAGGTCATATTATTACTGAGTGCCCATTCTTGAAGTATGACTAAGTCTTTCTCTAATGTACATATGTCATGGTCGGTGGTAACTTTTGCTGCCACTTTGGTATCATCGGCAAATTTTATAGAAAAATTGCTAAGCAAGTTTGTCATGTCTGAGAAAATAGGGAAAAAAGCAGACGCCCCAACACAGACCCCAGGGGGACACCACTAGTAACTGATCCTATATTAGAGTGAAAACCCCTGATACATACAGGTTGGCTACGGCTGCTTAACCATTCTTCTATCCATTGCACAAGAAAGTGATTTATCCCTGTTTTGTACATTTTTGTTATAAGCACTGAGTAGAGGACTTTATCAAAGGTTTTGTAAAAGTCTAAATAGCCAATGTCCACTGTTTTTTTTTCATCCAAATATTTACTGACCCTTTCATAAAAAAACAAGTTGTTTGTAAGGCAAGATCTTTCACTTTTGAATCCATGTTGTGTGTTATCCATTAGATTTTTAGATTTCATGTCTAACTCAAGTCTTTCCTTGATAAATTATTCAAATATTTTCCCTAAAATGCTGGGAAGACTGATTGGTCTATAGTTTTTCATGTCTCCCATTTCCCTTTTTGTAGATGGTGTGACCATTGCTGCTTTCCAATCATTTGGTATTTTTCCTGTTGTAAGGGATAGATTATAGATCCTATGCAATGGTTCCACAAGCAAAGGGGCTAGTTCTTTTAATAATTTTGGATGCAATTTGTCTGGTCCTGGGGATTTGTTCACATTTAGTTCACTCAATTTTTTTCAGTATATCCTTTTTTGTTATTTCTGCCCTCGAGCACCCAGTAAGCGCCGGGGCTACGCTCCGCCAGTGGGCGGGCAGCGACCGCAAGGCTGACCAGGGAACCAGGAGGCCGGAAGAGACAGCCAGGAAGGTACGGGAAAGCCACGACCAATCGTAAGGCGAGCGCTAGCTGAGCCTTGCATCCGATTGGTCCTCCTTCTCCATAGACTACTGCTTTATTTTGCATGCCAAAACTGGCGAGGATTGTATTTTATTAATGTAAATTCACCCAAAAGAGCTGTTTTCCTGCTTTGTTTAAACTTTATGGTTTTCTGCTGTATTTTTTACAAATGTTTTAAGTGATTGCAGTCTTTTGGTGGGATTTCTGGTGGGCCAGACGCTAAGGCGCTGAACCCCCCCAGTCTTTTGTTGTGCAAAATATTTTTCGCACCACTTGCAGAATCATTTGATTGCTGCAATTTTGCTTTTCTGACTGTGCTTTCCTCTGTCTCCCTCCACTGTATCCGTCCCTGCCCTCAAGCACCCAGTAAGCGCCGGGGCTACACACCGCCAGCGGGCGGGCGGCGACCGCAAGGCCGACCAGGGAACCAGGAGGCCGGGAGAGACAGCCAGGAAGGTACGGGAAAGCCGCAAAATTTTTGCCCGCCCCCTCCCCCTCCTGAGTGTTTCTTTTATACACACCTTCCCGCCAAATCTCCTATCTCCACCCATAGCTAAATTCTATCCATAATCTATCAACAGTCCTCCCATTGCCCTCACTACTATTAGCCCCGTAGTTACCATTTATTATGGAAATGCTCTCTTACTGTTTCTCTCTCTCATCTATTGTATACCTTGAGGATGATGCCATACCAGTCCATGCCCTACTGAACAACTGCACTTGTCAGCCTAGCCTCCATATCACACCGCCAGTGGATGCCTATCGGTTCCTCAAATATGCATTACCGTTGCTTCACTATAATCCATGGGGTAACCCCAAAAGGTCACAACCAGTCATGTATTTCTTACGCTCCATGCTCCGCTCTTGGATCTACAGTGCCCCTTATACTGTCCACCAAACTAGCACTCTGTGACAAGTTACTAAGCCATAGTCAGATTGGACCATCTCTAAGCATTGGACCCCGAGCAAGAAGAAAAGCTCTGACTGTTCCTCCTCCTATCCTCCGAAGCCCTCACTAAACTATTATTCTTTTTGCTGATCTGTGCTGGTAATGTTGAAATTAATCCAGGACCCCAGAAGACTTCACCTCCCCAGCAGACCTAGCCTCCATTAAAGGTCTAAGCTTCCTTCACATCAATGTATGCAGCCTCCTAAAAAAGATTTCATTAATACAGGCCTGGGTTGCCCACACCTTGCCAGACTTTCTGGTAATATCTGAGACATGGCTCAAACCTGCAACAAATGACAGGGAGATAAATCTACCCAACTATCAGTTATTCAGATCAGACCACCTGTCAAGGGGCGGTGGAGTAGCCATTTATGTAAAATCGAATATACCTGCATCTTGCCTTAGTGCAACATCATTGCCTAAAGAATTCGAATGCTTATCCCTTAAAATAGCTCTCCCCAACATGGCAGCTTTTCAACTAGTTGGCTGCTATAGGCCCCCTCTGCCCGGCCATAGCTCCTAATCCATCTGGAAACATAATCAAATTGGGCCCTGAAGATACCATTATTTTAGGTGACCTGAATTTAAACTGGCTCTCCAAGCAGCTGCACCTAGTATCTTTTGTGATACATATGGGTTTACTCAACTAATAGATGAACCGACAAGAATTAATTTAAAATACAAAAGTAACAGCACCCTACTTGACATTATGCTGGTAAACAAACCCCATCTGTTCTCACATGCTGGAGTACTTTTCAGTGACATAAGTGATCACTGTCTTATAGCAGGGATAAGATCATCAGTTAAGCCAACTAACCCTGCAAAATTCCTCCCAAGAAGATCTAAAAAAAACCTTACTATCGAGGAATATCTCCACGATCTATGTCATTCTGTACGCTGGCAAGAATTCTACTTTACAGGTTCTGTGGAAACAGCACTTCATGTGGTAAACAGCATAATCATAGGTGCCCTCAATACTCATGCCCAATCACTAGTGTTAGAACAAAAGCAAATCTTGCAGCTGGTTTTCTGCGACCTTAAATCTGCACTGCTTGAAAGAGATAAGCTATGGAAAAGGGCAAGAAAGACCAAGGAACCAAATGACTGGCTGCTGTTCAGAAAAGCCGAAATAGCTGCACCAAAAAAGTGAGGATGCCAAGGCTGCCTTCTATACAGCTGAACTTGATTCCTCCACCTCAACCCAGCCGGATTCTGGGCACCATCAAGGGATCCTAGGGCAGGATTCTAGCACTTCTTTGCCATCCCAAGTGCACCTTAATAAAGTTGCTATCACTGACAAGCGTGAGGTTTTAGATGCATTCAACAATCATTTCACTACGGCTGGCCTTGCTTTTGACTCCTCTCCAGCTAATCTACTGCGATCACAACTTTTTTTTTTTGTGAAATTCTCTTTTTATTGGTTTCCAACTATAGTTACATCCATTTAGCCAGTAACATCTGAACATAATACAAATATTCAGTATAGCCCAGAATAAGATGTCATGTAAGAACCGGGCAAAAGTAAAAAGGAAAAAGGAGGTACAAGGAAACTAGAAAACAGAAAACAGGAAAAAGCCAAACAACAGCCCCCTCCCTCCCCAATGAGGCATCACCACTGAAGAAGGATAGAGATGATAAAACTAACTCCAGTAATTAAGTACTATAAAATACTTAATCCGAGCTCGAGGCTGGGAAACTAAATCCTACAAACTAGTGAGGCGAGAGGTTATGGAATTAGTGTAGAGGAAAATAAAAAGAAGCCAGGAAGCTCAGAGGAAGGAAGAGTGTTCTTCCTCGCTCAGTTTCCTTAAAGTTATGGGATCTCTGTCAATGGAGATACAGAGCATATAACTTGCCCCATTTCTTCTGGAAGGCCATTGGGGAGGATCTAATGTTAGCAATCAATTTCTCCACTTTGAAACATTGGGACATCTCCTCCACCCAATCTAGATATGAAATCACAAGACTATCTGTCCAGTGTCGAAGGACAAGCCTCTTAACTGCCATAGAAATAAGAGCTATATGGTATTTCCTTTCCCTAACCATGATACCTGTGTAGTCCCCTATGATACAAATCTCTACTGTAAAAAGGTCTTTCAAACCTAATATGGGATCTAAATTGTCCACAATTGTCTTCCAGAGAGGAGCAATCTTAGAGCAGTACCAGAAAATATGAGGAAGGTTACCCTGTTCTGTCCCACACCTGAAACATTTTGAGGGAACAGAGAGGTCAAATTTCGATTTCAGCACTGGTGTAATATACATGTTATTAACTATAAAATATTGGATCAACCTATTCCTGTCTAAGGTATTGTAAATGTACAAATCTTTCCAGATTTGTCCCCATGGAAACGGAGATCCTGAGGGAGGTAAAGACCAGGATTTAGAACCAGTCCGAGGGATGGAATGAACAAGCTTCAGGAGATAAGTGTACAGTTTGGACACTCCATGGGGTTTAACCGCACAACTTTTAACCTCCGTTAATAGTGGTTTAACAGTTGAGGGGTACTGCTGATCAAACTCTTTGTCGACTGTGTGTTTTAGTTGATATATCTTGAAAAGGGCATTGGTGGGGATGTTCAAAGCCAACAGTAAGTCAGCTATTGAGCCCTGCCTACCCTGCACATAAAGATCTTCCACTGAAAGCCCTTGTATTTGGGGTAGCCACTTAGGGACTAACGTTTTGTTCCCTATCCTAATGTTGGGATTACACATCAATGGCTGACCAGGGTCTCTAATATATCTGATTTTAGCAGTGGAGTAAAATTGATTAAGTATTTTAACTGTGACGCCCACTGGGGAATCCTGAATCTCTCTGGGAAGAGATGTAAAACAACAGTAAAAAAGACTAGTGGGGTCTATATTATGCTGTTTGATAAGGTCAAGGTCCAGATTTAACCATATGGGAGAGTAAGCATCTTCAAAATCCCCTAACCATTTCCCTGCTTTGACTAGGTGACTAGACCAGTAGTAGAATTCTAAATTTGTGCAGTCTAAGACCCCCATATCTTTGGGAAGGCATAGTTTATCGAAGCTCATCTGGAGATTTATGGTTCCAAATAAAATCAGTTAGGGTCGAATGGACCTTTTAAAAAGGACTTGGGTAACCAGATGTCTAGGAGATTCAGGGGTAGAAAGAGCGGGGTGGGCGTTCATTTTGACAATGCTTATCCGGGCACCCACTGATAATGGCAGTTTCCCCCATCTTTGCAAATCAGACTTAATTCTGTCTAGCAGATCCTCTAAATTGAGCTTTTTAACTAGAGAAGGATCCCGTGCCAGATAGATGCCAAGATATTTCAAATAAGGTGGGGTCCACTTCATGCCCAGATGGGACACAGAAGCCCGGGTAAGATGCATATTAAGGGGGAAGATCTCCGTCTTTGCCAGGTTAAGTTTATAATTGGATAACTCCCAAATTGTGCTATTATCTCCATTACCACCCGCAGGAATCAGCCGGGTTAGCTAACTGCAAAGGATGTCATCCGCATACACTGAAAGCTTAGGAGTCTGATTGAGGACAGGGGCATCCCTGGATCCCTGAGGCAGTTTTAAAGCTAAGTAACGAGGGTTCCAGGTAAAGATTGAATAGGAAGGGATAAGGGGCAACCTTGTCGGGTCCCAGAATGTAGTTGAATGGAAGACGAGAGGATCCCATTGCAATAGATCTTTGCCGTGGGGGCCTTATATAGTGTTTTGACCCAACCCATGAACTCCTCCGGAAAACTGAACTTGGACATAGTATACCATAAAAACTCCCAGTTAACTCGGTCGAACGCTTTCTCCGCGTCCAGAGCTACCAATGCCATAGGGACCTGAGAAGTTTGAGCTGCCCCAAAAATGTGAAAGCGATCTGATATGGTCCACCACTGACCTGCCCTGTACAAATCCTACTTGCTCACTGCTCAAGAGTGGGGCCCACACCTGTTTAATGCGGGAAGCCAGAATCTTGGACAAAATTTTAATATCACAGTTGAGCAGTGAAATAGGTCTATAATTGGCCGGGTTCCAAGAGGGTTTTGCTGACTTGGGGATCAGGATGATAATAGCCTCCAGTAAGGATGGGTCCAGAGTATCAGCTGATAAAATATAGTTATACAAGTCCAGGAGCAAGGGGACCAAGTCCTGGCAGAAGACCTTATAAAAGCTGGCAGGAAACCCATCCGGGCCAGGAGCTTTATCTGACGAGAGACTATGAATGGCCTGTTCCACCTCCTCCTGGGACAAGGGCAAAGAGAGAGCTACTTGATCCTCTGAGAGTGCAGGAAGTGCCAGTGACCGGAAGAATTCCCTAAACCTGAGTGAGAAGAGGGGATGCTTTGGTGCTGTATAAGTTTTGATAAAATTCTTTAAAGATTGCTGCAATATCTTTAGGCTCTGTTTTGTGGACCCGTCTTGATCTTCCAGGGCTGGAATCAACCTGGAATTCTCTATTTCTTTAAGTTTCAGTGCCAGGAGCTTACTGGTCTTTACCCCTGATCCAGGTATTTGGCCCTGGTTCTCAGTAGAGCAAACTCCGTCTTTTCTAATCAGCCCTTCATATTAATTTTAAGTTTGTGCAGTTGTTCTAAATTATTCTGTGAATTAGAAGTAATCAACAAATTCTCTGCTATTTTAATCTGATTTGAGAGGGAAATGAGATTTTGGGACCTGAGTTTCTTTCTTCTGGAGGAGATCTTGATAAGTTCACCCCTCAGAAAGCACTTTAGTGAGCACCAAAGAATATCCATCCTGGTCACTGAGCCCCGATTGGTGTCCAAATAGTCACTAATAAGAGATCTAATCTGGGTGAGAGAGTGTTCTTCCTTTAATAGCTGGGTATTAAGTTTCCAGATCGTGTCACGGCACATTAAAGACTGGGGAGAGAATTTGAACCAGACTAGCAGCTGGTCAGAAGTACTATGGGTTCAATACCTGCAGGGGACTTTAGTCATGAGAGAGGTAGATATTAAGAAATAGTCTAATCGCGACCAGGAATTATGAAGTGGGGAAAAAGGTGTAGCTTTTGTTAAGGGGTAGAGGGTCCTCCAGGGGTCTACTAAGCCTAACATATTGCTCATATCATTCAACGCCAATTGTGGCGGTAGCAGCGGTCTTAATGGTCTGAAAGTTTTATCCAGCTCCTGGGTAGTGGCTATGTTCCAATCCCCTCCTAGGATCAATGGGGTTGGTAAAAGGGAACTGAATTTGTCAATTAGCTGCATGACAAAGGTAACATTCCCTCCAACTGGACCATACACTGACCTTAGAACTATAGGAGAGTTATAAAGAGATCCAAGCACCAGTATATATCTACCTTCTGAGTCTCGAGTAACCTTCGTCGGACTAAAAGGTATGTTTTCTTTATCATGACAGCCACTCCTGGCTTCTGATGAGTCACCAGCTACAAAAATTTGGGAGAAGCCTCTGACTTTCAACATATTGCTTTCAGCTACTGTAATATGGGTTTCTTGCAAGCATAAGATGTCAGCTCCCAATATCGAGCAGTTAATCAAAATGCGGGATCTCTTCTTAACATCTCTGATCCCTCTCACATTCTAACTGATCAATTTAATTGTACGACTAGCCATATTCTGAGGCACAGAGTAGTACCACACCAGTTAACCCTTGCGGCCTCATCTTACTCCATACAGTGGTGACACCCCCAAACCCCTCCCCAACATACCCAAAAATTTCTTCTCTGATAAAAAGGAAAAACACCAAGCAAGTGACATTAAGGGGCCGCCAGACTTTGGTATTGAGATCAGATAAAATGCAATCAACAGAGTTAAGTGGCAGCTCCCACAAAAGGCAGTTATTATCTCTGTAGGCAATATCCCACCCCCCTCACCCCCCCATAACGTTGTAGGGTAAACATTACATACACAACTCTAAGTATCAACTACCAAAATATCAAAAACAGTGTAGGCAATATCCGCCCCACCCCCCATAACGTTGTAAGGTAAACATTACATACACAATTCCAAGTATCAACCACCAAAACAGGTCTAACCACCCCAATACTTCTTCCCTCCCCAGGGTACCCCAGAATGTCCCTTATAATGCTAAGATCCCACAAAACATCAAAATTAAGGTCTTCAACCCAAACCATCAGCCCTCCAACTATTAGGAGAACGGTACCTATTACAATGTAACATCTGAGGGGTACCCAAAAACTCCCTACCTGGTCGCAGCATGGTACAGTCTTGTCCTGCCTCTAAGTCTCCACACCCCTTTAACGAAGAGGCACTGTCTCTGATAAAGAAAAATGCTGAGACCACTCCCCAGCCCAAGAAAAAATGAAGCAGGTAGCGCTACCTGGGAGAAAGGTATGAGGTCTTTGTCCACTCGATCCAGCTCCATGGGGACTGGGAATTGAGAAATCACGTAGGGACGAAAATGCTGATGGACCAAATCGGTCCAACCGCTATAGTCCTCCGGAAAACTGCACCTTCCCCACTAGTTCCCTCTGGTGGATCGAGAGGCAAGGACTCAACGGAGCTCAGAGACAGGGCCGACTAGGCCTCATGCGGCCTACTACTACCAGGCTCCATCACCACGCGGTCCCAGGAGGTATCCCCACTGAAAGCGGAGGCAAGCGCCCCAGGATTACCATACAGCCCAACAAAACACAGCGACTGCACAGTAAGTGACAAAATCTAACCAGCCAAACACAAGGGTTATAAAACCAGGGAGTTAACATGCAGAAATTTTCTTGCTTCAGCTAGCGATCAGCTCGAGTTTATATCTTCTCAAACTTATACTCCAGTCATTTTACAGAGTGTCCCTTGAACAGGTCAGGTAGTAACTTAGATAACTCAAGCGATCGCTTCCTCAGGGGTATTGTAGGAATGCCAGGCGCTCTCCACCTGTACCGACAGCCTTGCGGGGTAGATCATACGAAAAGCCTTTCCAGCAGCAATCAGTTTGCTCACTACTGAGTGGAATGCAGCACGTTTTAGTCGGACCTCTCTGGGAAAATCCTGGGTAATCCTCAACTTGGCTCCATTCCATAAGACTGCCTCCAATTGCTTAACTTTAGCAAGAATGTGCTGTCTGTCCAGGTAACTCAGAAATTTGATAATTAGGGGTCTGGGGGGAGCGTCTGGGGGAGGCCTGGGTCTGAGAGATCTGTGGGCCCGTTCCACATGGTATTGCTGGTGAACAGGCGAGGGACCCACAACCTTATTAAGAAATTGTTGGACGAACTTGATAGTGTCTCCCCCTTCCTCCAGTTCTGGCAGACCCAGAATTAGCACATTATTTCGTTGACTACGCCCTTCTAAGTCCTCGGATTTCAGTTGGAGCTTTTGTACTTGCTGGCGAAGCCTGACAATCTCAGGGTCTATTTTTTGTTGCCATCTCTCCACTGACCCTATTCTGGATTCTGAGTCACCCATCCTTCTTGAGAGGTCAGCATAATCTTGCCTCATCGATTTAATTTCATTTGAGATCTCTTGCAGGGTATCTTTAAATGGTGTAAGCTCCTCCAAAAAACGTTCCTCCGTTAAAGTAGTACCCACTGCAACATTAAGACCTCCACTAGATAAACCTTTGCTGGTTGAAGAGGGATTAGAACCAGAGTTTTTGGCTTTCTTTGAGGATTTTTCTGGTGTTGTAGGTGGGGTGTGCCTGATTCCTGAGGCCTTCATTTCGGTGTCTGTCATCGCGATCTTCCAGCAGGCAATATACACCCCAAACTGAGCCCACTGTCGACTCCTGATGCAGTAGAGGTGTTCAGACTTCGTTTAGTGGTGAATTGGTAGTTTTGGCTCAACGAGAGTTGAAGTTTGAGAGGGAGAAACGGAGCTCCAAAGCAGGCAGCCACCAACACCACTGTATCACGTGACCTCCAGTTCGATCACAACTTAAATTCCAGTCTACTGAGGGTCAGAAGGCTGATTCTTCATTCTCATTCAAGCCAATTTTACTGAAACAAGTAGAGGACCTATTGCTGCATCTAGACACTAATAAAAGTGCAGGTGCAGACTCTCTGGACCCCTATTTTCTAAAAATTGCAATACATGCACTTGCAGTTCCCCTAACACATCTTTTTAATCTATCCTTATCCTCTGGTTCTATTCCTTCACTGTGGAAGACAGCACAAGTGTTTCCCCTCCTTAAATCAGGGGACGCCATGGACCTCAACAACTATAGACCCATATCCATCCTACCAGTGCTTTCCAAAATGCTAGAAAAATTAGTGAGCATCCAACTAAGAGACTACCTCGATGTTAATAATCTCCTAAACCCTGCTCAATCTTGGTTTAGGACCAGGCATAGCACCACTTCTGCACTAGCAAAAGTTACAAACGACTGGCAAACTGAGTTAGACAAAAAAACAGCGTATGTGCTGTATTTCTGGATCTAAGCAAAGCCTTCGATACAGTGGATCATGAGCTGCTAATCTCTTCACTGCACTCCATAGGCCTAGATACAACCTCTCTTAAGTGGTTCAGATGTTACCTCACTGATAGGGTGCAGCAGGTGAAAAATGAAGGTGACCTATCCTCATCAAAACCACTCCTAAGAGGAGTACCTCAAGGATCTATCTTGGGCCCTATCCTTTTTGCCATGTACATTAACAACATTGATTCCAGCCTCACAAAAGCCAATGTTCACCTTTTTGCAGATGACACTGTCTTATATGTCAGTAACCCCTCACCATCAAAGGCCTGTGAATTACTACAATCAGAGTTCTCCCTGTTGCAACACCAATTACTTGAAAAAAACTCCTATTGAATGCTAAGAAGACTCAGGCTAGAAGGAGGGGTGGAACAACAATGGGGAAATATCAAAACTGCCATCACAGAGGCAACAAGCCTTTGTGTGATGCAAATAAACAAATCAAAATGAAAGAAAAAGCCACTATGGTTCTCAAAAGAAGTGGTGGTGAAGGTTAGGGAGAAAAAGATAGCATTTAGGAAGTATAAGGAAACACAGAAGGAGCAGGACAGAGAACTGTACCAGTTAAGGCAGAAGGAAGCAGGAAGGGTAGTCAGAATAGCAAAGGCACAAACTGAGGAAAAGATAGCCAGCTCAGTTAAGAAGGGGGATAAAACCTTTTATAGGTATATCAGGGAGCATAGAAAGATGAAGGGAGGGTTAGTGAGGCTGAATAGAATGGATGGTGGGTGGGCAGAGAGCAACAGTGAAAAAGCAGGGATACTGAATGAATACTTCTGTTCAATATTCACAAAAGAGGAAGTGGGGGAGGTGCCTAAGCCAATTAACAGAAGCACTCTGGAAAGGGGGTCAATCCCAGTCCTTTCACAGAAGAAAGGGTTCTGAAAGAACTCCTAAAACTGAAGGTGGACAAAGCAATGGGGCCAGATGGAATTTACCCCAGAATTCTAAAAGAATTAAGCAGAGCACTAGTGACACCACTGAATACACTTTATAACAAATCATGGGAGGATGGTGTGGTACCTGAGGACCAGAAGAAGGCTGATGTGATTCCCCTTCACAAAAGTGGGAGCAAGACAGATGCAGGAAACTACAGACCTGTCAGTTTGACCTCTGTGGTAGGGAAAGTGATGGAATCACTTCTGAAGGAAAGAATTGTTGAGTACCTAGAGGCCAGTGGGGCACAGGACCCAAGGCATCATGGGTTCACAGTGGGAAGGTCATGTCAGATGAATCTAATTGATTTCTTTGAGAGTCAGACCTCCAGCAGCTAGGGGGGGACAGAGAGCTACTCTTGCCCTTCTAGGATGGTGAGTCTTTGGTGGCTCTGTGGTCACTCACTTCCTGCTCCCAAACAGGAAGTTCCTGTTGTCAGTTAAATCCTGTGCCTATAAAAGTAGAACTGGTTTATTTAGGTTATTGGCATGTGTTTTTTTTTTTTTTTTTACAAGGGCCGCTTTTATTAAATACAGAACAAAAATATTTATTCAGTTCTGCTGTCATTCCTTGAGGTGCCACTATATCTTTGTTATCTACTATTTGATGTGACAGTCTGCTAAAGGGGCATAAGAAAAATTCATAAATGCTAATTTAATAGAAAATCATTGCTGAAATCTACCAACATCTCATGCTACCAGAACATATACTGATAGCAGATACAACGCTGACTTTATTAGCTTTATTATAGACAAAAACAGTGCATAATTAGTTTCCCATCTTCTTTAAAAGACATTCCCTGCTAGCTAGTGGTACCTCCACCTGACCCAATCACCTGACCTACAACTGAAAATAAATTCCCTGGTGGCTAGTGGTACCTACCCCCACCCAATAACTGGCCAGACACGTAGTTATGCTCCTTGACATTATTCAAAAAAATGCTGTTTAAAATCAGTGACACTGAGCAGACTGCATTCTTTTTCATTTGTGTAAATATGAATGAAAACATCTCCTCCTACAGTAGTAACACCTGATTGGCTGACTGTTGGTCAGTCAGCTGTTACTACCATAGGAGAACATCTTTTCATTCAAAAATATCTTATTTTAACATTTTGATTTTGTGTACCAGTATATACTTAAGCAATAATGCATGACAGGGTGTGTGTTGTGCTGGGATAACGTCACGCCTTGGGTGATTAGGCACGAGGCCGCAGGCCGAGTGCGACTAATCACCCCAGAAGTGACGTTATCCCAGCACAACACACACCCTGGAGTGCATTATTGCTATTATGCAATGGCTCATTTTATTTTAAGTAGAAAAAGATAGGAAAACTTGTTTAAAATAAAAAAATTCTTTCATTTTTTTGTTTGGGCAGGTATACTTATTGAAAAAAAATTCCACAGTTCCTATCTTGTGCAGGAGGTGGCGCTGCCTCCAACATGGTTTCTCTGTATTCTTTTTAACATCTGTCTTTGTGGCTTTGTCTTTTTGACCCCCTGTGCACCTTGTCCTTTTGCTGTTTTCCCCTGCTGTTAATGAGAGACACCGTAGAGACGCTGTATGCATCTTGAAAAGACAGTGTTTTATTTTTTTCGTTGCTAATTCACTAGCTGTTTCCCCCTGATGTTACTGAGATAGACAATGTAGAGACACTGTATGCATCTTGAAAAGACGTTGGCGTTTCATCGCTCGATGTGGTGATTCACTTCACTCGCTCAGTGTGGTGTCAAGCCTGAAGTGAAGGAAGGTTAGTTTGGGTTTTAAAATAACTAAAAGGAAGACATGTATTTGAGGAGCTAGTGAGCGTTATGGCAACAGAGGACTCAGTGAGCGTTACGAGTAGAGCCACGCGGTCACTGTTTAAAATGCATGCTCACTCGCGTATGAAATGACAGGGTTCACGACGTAGTTTTCTTTTTGTTGGGTAACTTAGGAGCAGATTTTAACTCTGTGTTCTGTAAAGAGAGTGCTGTCAGTGTACGGGGAGACCAGGTAGTAAGACTGATCGTCGTGTGAGTGAGGAGGGTAGTGGGGCAGGCAATCGCGTCGTGGAGTAATTGTTTTTTGCTTTTTTTTAACATCTGATGTGGTCTTTTTTGTGCTGGGACTAGATCAGTGATGTTGTACTGGGATAACATCATGGGTCCAGTCCCAGACTGACCAATCAGAGGCAAGCATTCTTTCTTGCCATTGTATAATATACTGTTTATCTAACTGAACATTCTAACTGAACATTCATAATGAAGCTGCAGTTCCTATTTGCATACTATGATGGGCATTATTGACTACACTGAATACGTAACTGTAAATTGTTCTTTTGCACTAGTAACATACAGTACTGTATAAGCCATTTTGTGACTGCATTAGATCTCACTATGCAGCATGTGATCATTGTCTAGAGCTCAAATGTGATGGTGATTAATAATACACAAATTTAAATGAGAATTATCAGTGGATACATCAACAATACTTAGGATATCAAGAGTGGTGCCCCAAAATGATCAGCTGTTTGCATGAGGATTTCTTGTATGCTTTTTACTGTGTACAGATAGCTAAACACTACTACTGTACTGTACATCTAGAATACACATTAAAATCCATGCATGGAGGAATTTGATCTCACCAGGATCTGCAGCGGGCCAATACAGAACATGAGCTCGAGCCCCCAAGGCCAGTAGAAAATGTGAACCACATACTTTTACACAGTTCTGTGATTGTCTTCCCCATGGCAAGCAATTCAGTAGCAGTCCCAGAATGAAACAAACACCCCACCAGTCACCCCAGTCACCCTCACCCACTGTGCCATCAACAACATCTCCCTCCCACTACACAGGCCCAGTCAGTCAACTCAAACAATTCATTCAACCTGGCAGCATGCATGAACTACTAGATTGAGAAAAAAAGAAAAAAAGAAAAGAAAGAAATCACAGGAGGATCTGTAAAACAAAACCTGAAGAATACTGTATCTTGGGCACTTCAGCTAAGCAGCACTTCTGAGTGAGGCAAGGCTAGCCTTATCATCTGGTGTGGTGTGCTGTTCCAGAAGCCAGAAACAAAATGTGAATGAGTTGCCCACAACAACAGATGATTATTAAGATTTTCATGTGGATCACTCTAACACGCTGGTGAGTGTTAAATCAGTGCTTGCCCTAATGCAGGAGAGCAACAGAAAAGATTAGAATTACTAGACCAATTATTTCATAATGCAGACGGACAGCCCCGTAATTTCTATACTGCATGCCAGAAATAGCACATTCTGTTGTCTACTGCCACCCCCTACCTGGCAAAGCATAGAAATCAAAACACCAAAACTGCACACATTGTCACAAAATTTTGTTTTACTTCATTCCCAAACAACAAAAAAACTTCAAATTCAACAACCATGCTAAAATTGCTACAGTAGGGTAAAGAGAGAAAAGCAGGACGTTAACTTTTCACACAACTAATTTGAATCGAAATGTGTGACAACTGTAGGAGCACTTGTTCCTGTAGGAACACTGTTAATTGAGGATTACAACTTAAAAAAAAACAGCAATCACACAACGAATTGGCAAATAACGACAGTTACTAGCTAACTGCGCAAGCAGCCACTTAATAACTTTATTAAATATTCCATTCACAAAACAAGATTGAGATCAGAACAGAGAATCTATGGAGTATTCTGATATCTAAAAACACAGCATTCATGCAACGTAAGTGGCAGTGGTGATGGATGGCTGGCACCTGTAGGGGCATTTACTCCTCAGCTTTACTGTAAGCACTCCTCATAGAACAAGATCGGTATACCTTTTAAAATACATAGAGTGGCGGATTAAATATTAGCATCATTGTAGGGCATTTACAACAGTAAGGATGGAAATAAATCTTCTTCTGAGCATTTTCATTTTTCATTTTTATTTTTTATGCTTGTAGACCAGATGAGCAAAACTGCCCATTTTCACAGGTGACAAGTCATATCTAAAATACAATACAAATTATTGACACAATACAGTATTTCAGAGCAAACCACTCTATCCACATAATGTGCAAGTGCTGTTCAACACGTAGATGAAACAAATACATTCATACTTCAGAAAAAAGGCCACTGTTTTAAACTTTTTTTTAAAACACTGTTTAGAATTGCTTTCAACAATTTCAGTAGGTATCTTATTGAAGAAGGTTGGGCGCTGAATAATAAAGATCTTTGCACAATAGTCTTCTTAAATAGAGGTATTTTAAAAATAAATTTATACTGGGACCTGGTAGATAGAGCATTTAATGCCCTAGGAAACATTAAGGAAACAGACGGAGGGAGAAATCCTATTTTTACTTTACATAAAAAAATACCCAGTTAAAAAAGAACTCAATTATCAAAAGATAATGAGTAGGATTGTTCATACAGATCAGAATGATGAGATCAATAAGGCATATTTAGCCAAAATCTTAGGGCAGAATGATATATAACTTGAAGACATTTTAAGGCACTACTGCAGGAGGAGGTATATATCAAAATACCATAATCTAACACTGAAAACAAAAAACTATGAACCAAAAGTTTTCTAGAGTCAAGGATCAAAAATGGCTTGATTTGATATAGAGAACCTAACCTTTGATGCAGAATGTTCTTAAGATTTTGAATGTGTGATTCAAAGGTAAACTGACTATCTAAGATTATTCCTAAATATTTAAACACTGGGACAAGTTCAATTACATTACCCCCTTTATCAATAAATGGAGGAAGATCAGAGGTTATTTTCTTATTACGAGAAAAAAACATTACCTTTGTTTTTTTAGAATTAAGTACCAAATGATTTATTAGTAATCAATCCTGCAGACGCCCCAAATCAGTCTGAAGACTGGAAAGAGCAGTCTCAGAGCTGGGACTAGAACAAAAAATAACGTCATCATCCACGTAAAGAATCATCTCAGTTTTAGTGCAGATACTAGGGAGCAACAGATGATTATTAAGATTTTATTTTGGAATCACTCTGGGGAATGATGTGAACAACATGAAATGCCAAACTGTTACCATTCTTTGCTCCTGCCCATTTCATAATGTTAATTTTCAACTTTATTTCCCAGTCAGCAAAACCTAAATAAATAAAAATGCATAAACAACTTCTAATTTTAACATGCTAAATTAATTTTATATACAACATGTTTTGCTTAGCTTGAAAAAAGTACAAATGCAGAACATCAGCACTATAGATTAAAAAAAAACTACTGCATGTTAGAAAAGGCACTTTTTGTAAGTATTTGTATAGTCAATGTTCCTTTTTTTTTTGTTCACCAAATGCTGCTGTCCTGTATTTGTAGCAGGTTCTTTCCACTGTAAAACACTAATAACTTTTTTTAGTACTGTCATTAGCCCTGTGTGTTCAACAATAAAGAAAAAGTCACCTTATGGAAGGTACAATTTCTGTTTTAGACTAACTTCTCAGTAAACTGTTGGCACAGTTATTATGAGATGATGGAAAGCCTTATCATTTAATTTGAATATCACTGCTGCATTACATGAAACTGGTGGCAAAACATCCTGATTTTGATTGTTCGAATTTCCTAATTTCAGGCTTAGCTGATGTCTGATTCTAACTGCAGGCAATTGTAATAACCAGGAAAGAAACACCATTGTGAATGAGTTGCTCACAAAGAAAAGTGGCCATTCGCTTCCTGTCCATATAGAGAGACTGAGTTACTGTAGGAGAGTAACAGAAAAAAAATTAGAATTACTAGACAAATTATTTCATAATGCAGACAGACATCCTCATCATACCTCTCAACCTTTTGTCCCCCAAATGTGGAACACTGCGTCTCAAAATGTGGAACAAATGAGCAAAATGTGGAACACTTAATCAAATCTTTACCTAAGAAGCTCAGAATGCTGTTAAATGTTTATATTTATATTCAGAAAGTCTGTTATTAATTGAATAATATATTTTTTGCATCATTTACTATAGATTTTTGCTTTAAAATGTTAACACTGAATGTGGAACAAGTCCTCACAATGTGGAACAGGGAGTTTTGTGAAGTAAAATGAGGTACGTTCCTCGTAATGTGGTACAGTTGGGAGGTATGATCCCCATAACTTCTATACTACATGTTAGAAATAATGCATTCTGTCATCTTCTGCCCCCAAGACACAGCATAGAAATCAAAACTCCAAAATTGCATACATTGTCATAAGGTTTTATTTTACTTTATTTCCAAACAATGAAAAACCTTCAAACTCAACAGCCATTCTAAAATGCCTACAGTAGTGTAAAGAGAGAAAAGCAGAAAGTTAACTTTTCACACAACTAATATGGATCGTAACACCAGTCAACTGTAGGAGAACTTGTTCCTGTAGGAGCACTAAAAAAACATCAATCACACAATGAACTGGCAAATACTGGCAGTCACTAGTTAACTGTGTGAGCAGCCACTTATTAACTTTATTAAAAACTCCATTCACAAAACTAGATCGAGACCAGAACAAAGAATCTATGGCATACAGTCACAATGCTGCAGGTGTCTTTTCATCTTTACTTGCTGCTACTGTTGCAAATGTTCCCTTGACTGTCACAAGATACAGCATATTTCCCTGTTTACCAATATTTATTTCACTGTGCTATAAAAACACTTGTGTACTATTATCCCAATAATATTTTAACTTATGGTCATTAATAAATATCCCATTCATAAAAATTCAACAAGCTGCCACAATCACTCTATGTGTAAGCATTCCTTTGTGAAAGTTGTTGGATAAGTATTTGACACTATCAATACACCCTGTACTGTATGTATAGATTAGCAGCAGCTGGTGTAAGAATGGGAATTGGTGTGGAAATATGACAGGGGATGCAAGAGAGCTACATGTGGCAGATAAGCAGAAGTTTTGAGGGGGTTATTTACAGTAGTTTCTCCCTGAACATATTAGTTTTGATGCAGGTCATGGCTATCCCAGCCCAATGACCTCAATGGCAAGTTACAAATTCTGGTAATTCTGGTGATGCCTCCTTTGTGGAACAGTGGGCATATTACGTGTCCCTGTCTTTTGTGGTGTGTGGTGTGTGTGTGTGTGTGTGTGTGTGTGTGTGTTTAAGTTTCACCGAAGCAATGTACTTGCAGATGATAAATATTTTAAAATGTCTTACATATTATTTCAAATAGCTTGAAGAACCTGAAAATGTGCACTTAAAATTCAGAGAGGTATCATTAAAAAAAAAAACGGTCAAAAGGGATGATTTACAAACTCCTAATTTTGAATTAAGGCATAATGCTGATGTAATAGACTTTGGAATCGTTTAAAAGAACTCAGTACATTATGTCTCTGTAGCTACTTGTTTTACCCGAAAAATATGCTCACTTGAGAAATGCTCATTTACAAGTACTGTAGGTCCTGGTTTTAGGACAGGTAAAATAACCATACATTAGATGAAAAAGCAATAACCTGCTTCAAGAATCAGTGTTGCTTCCCAGGTGGATCCTTGAAAAATTTGCAAGACTAGGGTCAGAGTCAGTTTATTTTATCTTTAGTTTTATACAGTACATATTTTTTACCCAGTACAGCTCACCTGAGAGTCAGACAATCTACTTTTCTGTGAGCCCCCACTTCTTTTATCAAATCGAACAGCCAAGAGGGACTAGGGCACAGAAAAATTAAAGGCCAATGTATATTTGCATTAGTAATGCTATCTGGCTATTACAGTGTACTAGAGAACACCTTTTTTAAAATTCTTCTTGTCTCTCCCATGTTTTTGTGAATGAAAATTGATATGAACTGTGTCAACTAGCCTGTTTTCATTAAAACTCTTCTTAACGGGGTGGGGTCTTGCAAAGTTCACAAAGTTCAGACTGTAGTATCTTCTGACGCAATGGGTCTCCATCCATCCACACCCACTACATCCCCCACCCACTTTCTTTTCATATTGTAATTGAACAACTACCTGCCTTTCCATGCCTTCAATGGAATTGTTAATGCTTAGCATATTGAATATGCTCCCCTACTGTGAACTAACCTTCAAGCCTTGCCCAAGAGCAGTCTGTGAGTACAGGGGGATGGGAGAAAGGAAGGTAGTGAATGTGTTTATGCGACCCAGAGCCATTGTTTGAGGGTTGGGTGGGGGAATATGGTTGACTTATAGTGTCTTGTTTCAGCAATAAAATAAAAATATAGTGGTTGAAATATAAAGTGCAGTGCAAATATGTTTGTTTTGTGTTTTGCCTACTAGATCCTAGGTATATGTTCTTAATACTGTATTTGGTAGTATTTGATCTTTATGTTATGTTTGTGATGGTGGAACCAACACTTTGTCCCCAAATTTGCTAAAAACACTAAAGTCAATGAACATGGAAGGGAGCAAATGTTCCTGATGTGTGTGTGGGGGGGGGGGCAACACTGTCTTACAATGCTGTGCAGTCCATCATATAGAGAAAATGCTTTTGATATGGAGGTGAAAGTGGGGACAAACAGTATCCCAACAGTACAGCCTTTTATCCAAATTTCTCCACAATAGGGACTTGAACCCCTATCTCTATTGCAGAGACCTCACCGTAGGCTGTAGCACTAATCACTTGGCTGCATAGCTCCTTAGTGTCTTGAAATAGTTTATACTATTTATACCTCTACCCTTCCCACCTCATACATGCTCTAACCCCCCCCCACTTATTATACACTGCTGTCTTTGCTCTACCCCCTCTTTTCTGGACACTCTTTTAGCATCCTCCTCCTGTGGGCACCTAAAAGCCCCTGTCATGAGTGCTGCTGTTCTCCTATTTTCAAGTACACATAGTCCCATCTCAAATAAACATAGCAGGCTGTTCATTTGATCTCTAGCGAGCACACACACTGTTTAAAACTGCTGGAGACAATAGCTGCACGGCAGCTCCTCCCTCTCTAAATCACATGATAGCAAAGTCACTCAGAACAGCCTATAAGGACAGTAAAAAATGGTTTTCCATTCCTGTACAGTAATCCTGCTGTTACTCGTGGTCCTAACCTAAGCAGGACAACAACTTATCATCTGACTACTAAACACACACAGGACCAAAGCCATGCTCAGATTGATGCTAACTTGCTACAACATGGAACATCACCACTTAGGCACTACCTAAAAACCCATATTACCCTGATACCCACTAAGGAACTGCACCTAGCTAGTAGCTCTGGTCTAAGAGTACTTGGCTTGCTCATTTCTTTGATACTGAAACAGCAGCATCCTAATTCACTTAAAATCAAATTCAAGAGGGGCAGATCTAAAATTCTCCTCAATATCACTGCAAAAAAGGCAGTATGAATGCTGCTACTAATCTCTGGGAATGTGCATTCCAACCCTGGGCCACCCCATACCCAGGGTGAGGCGGGGATAAGGGCAGTGATTTAAAAATTGCCGCAATGAACATAGGAAGCCTGCTGCCTAAGCTGGCACAGTTCCAAGCCTGGATGGTTTTGCATTGCCCTGACATCTTCTGTCTCACAGAGACATGGTTAACCTCCAAACCTAAAGATAACACATTAGTGATGCAAGGTTATGAGGCCTTCAGACATGACAGAATAGGCAAAAAAGGGAGGTGGCTGTTTCATTTCTGTCAGTGTAAGGAATAAATTGTCTATTATATTATAACTTAGTAGACATCAACAATGAATAAAACACTAAGCAGTAAATAACACTAATGATAAACAATTATGTGGGATTCTATATGAGTTGTGACAAAAGACCGTCCAGCACTCGTATAACATTTCATAAACCCTTTATTAGGGGAACAAAGAAAAGGTACACTTACAGACTACAGACCTCATAAACAGCTTTCACTCCTGGAAGGATAGAAGGCTACAGTCATCATGGAAGCCCTTTGTAAAATCTGCAGCACTTCTTTGGACCCTCTTCTGGTGTGGCCATGGAAGCACACACCACAAGCAGGATCTCGGGCTGACATTATATACTCTTTCTACTTACATAAGACCAAGATATTATCTTTCCTAGTAATTATGCCATAACTACTTTGTCAAAAACATTTCTTAGTATAGAAATTACAAATAACATTTCTCGAAAAACAAGGTGTATCCCTGTTGTACAAACATTTTGGAGAATGCACTGACATCTGACGTCAATAAGCCATATCACTATAGTAAAACTCTAAAAGCATCACACTGATATGTTTTTCTCTATTCATTAGCTTATAACAGTTATAAGTTACACCTATTCTGTTGCCTATAGATAAGGCTGTTTTTGCAAAAGGACTGAAAAACCTTATGTTTGTATGTTTATTCTGAGCAACCATTTCTGTGCATGTCACGTTCTCTGGGGCTAGTTCACTCTGGTCAGCATGCCACTTCAGTCTTCCCATATAATGTTATATCAAACTATAAGTGTGAGTCTCTCTCTCTCTCTCTCTCTCTCTCTCTCTCTCTCTCTCCCTCCATAGCCAGTAAATACTGTAGCATAATTAGCTGTATAAAATACTAGGTAATAACAATACTGGGATAAATCATTTAATTACATCAGGAACTCTATTTAAGGTAGTATGCTACCAGTAACTGATGGCCAAGGTGACTGTGAAAAACTCATGTTTGGCAATTAAAACAAGTCTCTCATGATAGCTTCAGTCTACATCCCTCCCGGGAAGGGAAAACTGGGGTTAGGCAAAGTGGTAGAAGTACTCACCCAAATCAAATAAATCAGTGAAATCATCATTGCCAGTGACTTCAATATCAACTGATTCAGCAAGGAGTCTGACCCCTTGAAGAACCTTGTTGCCAGTGTGTTCCTCACACAACTGGTTACTGAACCTACCAAACCATAAAAGTGATAACAGCACACTTATAGACTGGATCCTATCCAGCTGCCTAACAAGGATCTCCAGGAACACAGTACTTTCTGACTCACTGAATGACCATTCACCTGTCACCTGCCTTTGGTCAAATAAATTCAAAGAAGCAGCTCCTGCAATCATTGAAAGCAGAGTACTTAAGAGAGGTCAGTCAAACTCATTTAAATCAGCATTAGCTCAGATTGATTGGACCTCTTTTGATGAGCAGGAGGACATTGATCTAGCCCTGAGACACTTCACTGACAAATTCAATGCAGTATGTGACAAAGTTGCTCCAGTCAAAAGTGAAAGACCTGTGGATCCATGAATGAACATACATACAAACATACAAAATGCCAGCAGAAACAGGCCTTGTGGTCTATCAAGTCTGCTGAATTGTGCAGCTAGCCCCTCAACTTTCAGCTGCTCCACCTCCCTCCCCTCCCTCCCCTCTTCATAACCTCCACTCTGTCACACCTCTCTTATTGGGTGGCTCATTTAGAACTTATTGGAGCAAATGAGGGATAGGGACATCTGTGGAGTAGGCCAAGCAAAGGCAACCAAAATGACTACCAGAAATATAGGGAACCAGGAATAAGTGCATGTTACTTAATAGGATTGCTAAAGCTAAATTCTATAAGGTCCGATGGAAAGGCATTGGCTGATGGCAGGAGTTCTGGGAGAACATAAAGGATCCTCTTAGGAAAGGATGACAGGAAACATCCAGGGCCTCACATGGAGTACTGTGTGCAGTTCTGGAGGCTGCACCTTTGAAAGGACATCAACAGGCTGAAGGCGGTTCAGAGTAGGGTGACTAAGATGGTACAGAGCTTGCACCACAAGACTTATGAGGTGAGATTAAGAGGAGGGAGAGGGGGGATGTGATAGAAACATTCAAGTACCTCAGTGGCATAAACAGGGTACAGGGTGGGGAATTTTCCAATACAGGAGGAGTATAAGAACAAGGGGGCATGACATGAAATTGGAAGGTGGCAGGTTAAGAGGGAATGTGAGGATGTTTTTCTTCATGGAGAGGGTGGTGTACCCATGGAATGGTCTGCTACAGGAGGTGGTGGGAGCAAGCACTGTGGTTAGATTTAAACATGCATGGGACAGGCACAGAGGAACCATAGAGGTTTATTTATTTATTTAACATACTTTAGGATTACAACCTTTGAGTCAGGGACTCATTTATAAAGGTTCTGCATCAAAAAAAGCAAACGCAAACACTTAATACATATAGACATAGAATGGCAGCTAAAGGTTCTAGTTTTTTCAGTTATACAATATTGCAGAATCAAGATCAGCTATATATTGCATTGAATGTGTTACTGAGAGATGTATTTTACAGTTTTCAAGAGCACAATTAGTTTGCTTATAGAGGGAGGGAGTGACAGGTTTGATATCTACAGCAAAGTAGAAAATTAGACAGATATCTTGTGAGTGCAGCCAAAGGAGGCATTGTTAATAGGTAATGTTTGGTAGCTCTATCGGTAGGAGCTTAGTGGCGGGGTGGTCCCATAAGATGATAGATAGATGACCTGGCACTAGCTGGTACATTGGCAGTGCTGTGAAGTGAGAATGTGTGCTTTGAGGGCTGACTTGAAAGGTCCTAATTTGGAGAAGGAGGAGATGTCGGAGGGGAGGTCAATTGTACCAGACTAGGGCCCTGTGTGGGAATGACCTTTGGGCTATGGAGGTTCTAACCCTCAGGATGGACCACACCTGTCAGTTGGCAGTGTGGGTGTTCACCGAGGTGTGGGAGGATAGGAGAGAGGCAGAGAACCCCAAGGGGGTAAGCCTCAGGTGTATTTTCTTTGTGAGGAGACATGATTGATAAAATAGCCTTTCATCCAGAGTGAGGAGATTTGTCAGGGCATATAGGATACAAGTATGGGTATGCTTGTCTGCACCAGAGAGGAGTCTGCATGCTTTGTTTATGGCCAGGTGAATTTTGTTAAGGGCTGTGTGGTCAGCGGCCAAGTAGATACTGAGCCCATAATCAACTAGGGGAGAGGAGTGAGGAGGTGACAGCCAGATTAAGTACTTCTGGAGGTAGGCAATCCTTGTTCCGATATAATAGGCCTATATGGACATTTATGGCTGATGATGACAGAGTGTTAATGTGTGAATGGAAGGAGAGGCTGGAATCAAATGTAAGGCCCAGGTATTTATATGTATGGACATGTTCTAGAGGAAGGAAAGAGTGGGAAAGGATTCTTAGCTGTGCATTCTTGGCCTTATTCTGTCGGTGGGCAAAGAGCATGGTCTTTTTCTTTTGTACATTGACCACAAGTCTTTGGTCTATGAATCAGTTTTCAGTCTGATTAAATGTGTGTTGGAAGGAGGACTGCAATACTGTGGGATCTGGGTGCAAGGCAAAAAGAACTGCGTCATCCACATAGAGTAGTAGGTTGCCAGAGCAGGACTTGGGCAAGGTGTTTAGATAGATGCCGAATAATAGAGGGGCTGAGGATGGAGCCATGGGGAACACCAGAGCAGACTGGCAGGGTGGTTGAGAGGGTGTTGTTTATTTTGACACACTGTGTTCTAGCTGTGAGGTAACTGGTAAATCAGGAGACGGGTCCTTGGGACAGACCTATGTGGTGGAGTGTGCTTAAGAGTAAGGGGTGGGAGACTGTATCAAAGGCCTTTGACAGGTCAATGAATACAGCTCCAGCTAGGTATTTTGTATCCAGGGAAGAGTGAATAAAATTAGAGAACTCAATGAGAGCTGTAGTTGTACTGTGTCCAGATCTGAAGCCATGCTGCTCCCTGCAAAGTAGATTATGAGCAAGCAGGTACTCAGTGAGTTGGGTGGCTATAATTTTTTCGAGGGCTTTCGAGAGTGGTGGGAGAATGGAAATGGGATGGTAGTTATTGGGGAGGTGCTGTCACCACTCTTCAGTATTGGGGTGATGACTGTGGCAGTCTTCCAGGCTGCCAGGAACTGTCCCAGACTTAGGGAGCAGTTAATGAGGTCAGTCAGTGGGGAGAGGACTGTATCTATTACTAGATGCAGGATTCTCATATCAAAAGAATCTTTGTAATAGCAAGAGCCACTGAGTGCTTTAATGAAATAAGGTCTTGCCTCATTCATAGAGATCACCCTGAGATGGAAGGGGGATGCTGGGTTGCAGGAGTTGGGTCAAAGATGTTATTTGAGAGCACTGCACTAAGGTCGGATAATGATGAGTTGAGGCAGTTGGCAATGGCCAGCGGGTTGGTGGTAGGGACATTGTTGACAGTTAGTGGGGGGGGTCAGGATTTGCTGTTGAGTTCCTTGATATTGTCCCAGAACAACCGAGCATTCACCCAGGAGGAGGCAAGGGTCATTTTGTAGTAGCCCGATTTGGCCTGTTTTATGGCCCAAGTGCATCTGTTACGAGCCACTTTATAGGCTTGCCTGTCCACCTGTGTGCTGGATGTGACTGCTTTATGCCAGAGATCATCTCTGTGCTTTAGCTGTTGGAGCAGTGCAGGCATGACCCAGGGGGCATTACGTTTATTGGATTGCAGGTTAAGCAGGGAAAGGGTCAAAAGCTGTAATCAAGTACAGGACGTATGGGCATACTGGATGGACCCAGCAGTCCTTATCTGCCAACAATTTCTATGTTTCTGTGCTTCTATCCCAAGATGCATAACATCGATGGTACCCCTATGATAGCCCCTCACACAATCGCTGACTCATTCAATGCAGCCTTTACAGACCTGACCTCCGTACTCCCTCCAAGTATCTCAAGACAACTGAATGCTCACTGAATATCCTTAGATCTTGCAATAAACATCCACATTTCTACTTTAAATGCAAGGAATTATATAAAATGGGTCCGTAGCAAAACCAGGCTTGGCAGTGATATAATAGACATGAAAATGGTTGCACTTGCCATTAATGAAGTTATAGTCCACATCTCAAAAATATTCAGTAAATCTCTTTTCTTGGCCATGTAACCCCCAGGCGGTGCTGTCCCAAGGGCTACTACCCCTGCCTGCTTGACTACTGGCAGGTTGAGGGGCCTAGGTTCTATGGCGGGTGCCTCCACCCAGAGGTCAGGGTTTGTAGTGGTTAGAATAGCTTGGTCACAGCCCTCTGGGGCACTGAGACCCCCTTTTATTCCTTCTAGTGGCTCACACAGTACACAGGAGTTATAGCCCCAATACCCCACGTATACACACTGTTCACTCATAAAGTACCACTTACCCTTGAGACTGATTCTGCAGCACGTCTCTGAGGACCCCCTGTAAAATAAGGTTAAACAACACACACAGCAAAATACAATACTGTTTCCATAAGTACCAACACCACAGACAGTATATAGTATAACAACAACAAATCTGATTTATTTATGAGACAGTAACACGGGAGGGGGAAATCAGGTTAATTGGCAGAATTAGATCACAGTACTGTGCACACATACAGGGTCTGAAAAGTCAAACTCTGGGTACCCAGGTTGGGGGGGGGCTAGCCAGGTCCATTGCCTGGGGTTGGCTGGCAGGTGCAGATGGACAAGGCCCTGTAGAAGAAAATATATGCACAACACCCAATTGTAATCCGGAGCCGGATGGCTCAGTCCTTGAAGAAGTGAAACAACAATAATTAGATGACACACTTGTAATTGAAAACAGGCTGCAGGGGAATACCCGGATTTGTACTCACAATAGCCAAGCTGAGAACCGGATGGTGGATGTTCTTCTGGGTTGCCAGAACAACAGGACATTGAGACAAGGTCCTTGTGACTGGACCCCACTGCAGTAGATAGCAAATGGATTTAGTCCGAGACAAGCTGGGGTTTGCTTCCAGCTTCAACACACAGCACACAGCACAGGGGATTGGAAATAGCAATTCCCCACAAGCACTACGCACATTCATATGTAAAAAGAAAGTACTATACCAGGCAGGCTGCTCCTAGATCCCGATCGCAATTACTGCAAATTACCCTGGAGCACACACAGTAGCTTCAGTTCCTGACAGAGCAAGCACAATTCAGCAATTTCTCCAGTCTTCTACAGGGTGAGCCTGGTTTCCACTCTTCAGAATTCCTTCTTTCTCCTCACAAATTGTATTCAGTCTGAACTGGCACTTACAACGGCTGCAGACCAAACCTCAGGGCCTCACATGCGCTTCCTGCGTGAAACTATACACTGCAGAAGCACAGAGCTCCTTCTCTCTTCACTGCCACAACTGATCTGATCTTTCCAATCACAGAGCAGGGCATTTCCTTTAGCTCCACACCATTCTGTTGTCTGGTTCGGCTGTCACTCACAATGAGACTCCCTCTGTTGGTGAAAAAGGCGCCAAGGTCAAACTACATTTCCCAGAGTCACTGCCCATACAATCCCCTTGTGGCTGGCTCAAAATTGAGAGTCCAAGTTCTGATTCATCCACAGGCTCCATTTTAAGGAACCCTTCCCCATTGATTGGTCCATTTCAGCAGTTCAGGACCAAAATGAAAGCGCTACACTGAAACAGTTTGTGCTGAAATGAAGACAGGTTGGACAAACTACATTTTCTCAGTCACTCCAAATGATTTCTGGCAAATAGTTATATCTTTCAACAAGGCTTCCTCTGCACATGTAGCGACGGCAGAAAAGGAGCGAATTGTTAGCAGCTCGGGCGGATTCGAGCATTAAATACACAGTTCCCCCATACAAAGTAATTAAGTCTGCAAGCAGACAGCTCTTAAAGAGACAGTATGTGGAGGCTCAAATAGCACTCACTTGGAACCACATTTAAACAGCTTAAACGCCGAACACCGCCTAGACTTGGAGCATTCAGGCAAGCTCCTGAAAAATGTTTGGGAACCCCCATTTGCAGAGGGGTTACACCCTTTCTGGCCTGGAAAAACTTGGCATCCGCTTCAAGTAAGTACCCCCATAAGTTTCAATGTAACCATATACATTTACATCAGTATCACATTAGGCTTATACATGTAATCATCAGTCAACATATCAACTTACCAGAAACACATTTCTGAAACTTTTCAGTACATCACTTTTTACACAGTATTATACACACATTGTACCATAACTTAGGTTATTACCTCCTGTACATGAAACCTGAAGAGAGGGGGCCCTTCCCTATCAGCTACCTTGGGGCTGGATGGGGCAGGGGCACCATACTTAGAGGGAAACACAAGTAACTTGGAGTTAGCACTGACGTTCAGTTTGGGCAATGAGCTTGGGGACACACTAAGGCCAGGGTCTCTACCTGCTCTGCCACTCCAGCCACGGAGGTGGGAAAAGACAGCCAAATTTGAATATATCCACAGTAGGTGTAGGCCTTCTCACTTAACCCCCAGACATACAGCCCCTCCAATGGTTGTAAGGGTACATCAGACAAATGCTTCTGATACCAGTCTTGGGACATAATTGTCACTTGGGAGCCACTGTCTAATACAGCTCTGGCAGACACTCCATTCACCTTTACAGTGGTCTCCATGGAGGGACCCACTATTCTGGTCCAGTCTGGAGAGGCAGTAGTGGGGGCCTGAACAACTGACCTTGCCACAAATGGACGTGAGTTAGCATTTCTGAGACCCTCACTGGAACCATTTTGTGCACCTCTTAACCACTGATTTCTTCTCTGAAGCTCTCCCTGTAGCCTATATACCACTTTGTCTGGGTCCTTTGGGGACTGGCACTCTCTCTTCATGTGCCCATGCTTCCCAAAATTATAGCAAAACATACTTTTTGGAGTTTGAGCTGGCCGAGGCGTCACACTGGGGGCCAGGTCGGGGGTACTATTAACTGGGAACCTTGGGGCCATCTCGGTCTGCGGTGCAATAAGCATTTGGAGGTATCTCATCAATTTCCCCACTTCCATGGTCAAGACTTTGAGTTTTGAGCTATTGTCAGCAGGAGATGCATGGGTGGGTACCCGACCCCCATAGCAGATGCAGTCGGATGAGGGTCGGGGACTGTACTTGCAGGAGCGGCCTTCATAAAGATACTGTATTTTATTTCCCTGAACTCTCTCAGCAGTTCACCCCATGGTGGCACACCCTTTTCCTTCTCAGAGCACTCATTAACTGCCAACCTCTGCCCCTGAACTTCACTTGACGGGTCACCCTCAGTCACTCAGGTCGTAGCAGCAGCTATTGGTGCAAGTCCCTCCTAGGGTCACCTTTCCTCAACCCCTCAAATTTCTCTCATTAGCTCATCATAGGAGGGTGGGGATTCCAGTCGATGGCCAGATGTAACTGAAGCAACAGCAGTTCTGAGAAGGGGCAGACTTCTACGGATCCTGTCCAGCCTGGTTCGTCCAATTCAATCGCTGGCAAACTACCCTTTCTGAGGTATTCTTGCAACAATTTTTCCAGCTGAGATACATACACAGACAACGACTCCCCTTGGTACTGTTGTGCATTTCTTACTCTCCACCACAGGTCCTCATCGGAATCTGGGCTCCCATACACATTCTCCAAGGCCTCAAGATAGTCCTGTGCAGTCACTTCAGGGTTACTGGTCCATTTGGCATGGATGGTAGCCAGGGCAGGACCTCGGAGGCTCTCACTTAACCTCTTTCACTTTTCTGCTTCCAAGTATTGCAATTCTAGCACTTGAGAGGCAACATAGTCTATCCCGGTCTCCCAGTCATCCTCCCCTTGTGGGGTGGGAAGGGTGCCGGAGAAAATTTTCAACCTGCAGTAAAAGTCGTGACTATTGGCAGGTACAGACATAGGGGCTAGCAGTGGCACAGAAGAAGGGGCAATAACGGGTGCTGGAGGGGGAGAGGGTATTGGTGGAGGAATGTTCTCAGGTGGCAATAATAGTTTCTTTAAATCCTCCACAGTTTTCTCTTCCTCCAGCAACAATTTGACAAATTTCTCCTCAAAAGTTTCCGATAGTGGGGGGGGCTCATCCCTGCTCGGGTCTTTACTGTCCTTAGTTATCACTCTCCAGGCAGTGATGGCTCCCTCTGGAGCAATAGTCTGTGGCACTTTGGAGCTATCTATGGGGTCCTTATACTCTACTAGGGCCATGAAAGTGTGGGTGAGCAGATCAGCATGTCGACCCACCATCACAGGGTTTTGTAAACCTTCCACCTTGGAAAGTACTTCCTGTACAGTGTCCGTATTGATACCCAGGGGGATGTCCAGGATGAGCATAGCATTTTGGGGGTCGATCTCTTCCCCAGTACACCACTCCACCAACCGGTGCACAGCCACTTCTGTCGGGGTACCCATTTATTTTTTTAACAGTGGTTCATAAATGTGGCTACTAGAGGACACAAAATCCCAGTGGTGAGCCTCCAAGATGTAACCCCCAGGTGGCGCTGTCCCAAGGGCAACTACCCCTGCCTGCTTGACTACTGACAGGTTGAGGGGCCTAGGTTCTATGGCGGGTGCCTTCACCCAGAGGTCAGGGTTTGTAGTGGCTAGACTAGCTCTTGGTCACAGCCCTCTGGGACACTGAGACCCCCTTTTATTCCCTCTAGTGGCTCACACAGTACACAGGAGTTACAGCCCCAATACCCCATGTATACACACTGTTCACTCATAAAGTACCACTTACCCTCGAGACTGACTCTGTAGGATGTCTATGAGGACCCCTGTAAAATAAGGTTAAACAACATACACAGCAAAATACAATACTGTTTCCATAAGTACCAACACCACAGACAGTATATAGTATAACAACAACAAATCTGATTTATTTAGGTGGCAGTAACACGGGAGGGGGAAATCAGGCTAATTGGCAGAATTAAATCACAGTACTGTGCACACATACAGGGTCTGAAAAGACACACTCTGGGTACCCAGGTTGGGGCGGGCTAGCCTGGTCCATTGCCCGGGGTTGGCCGGCAGGTGCAGATGGACAGGGCCTTGTAGAAGAAAAATATATGCACAACACCCATATTGTAATCCGGAGCCGGATGGCTCAGTCCATGAAGAAGGAAACAACAATAATTAGATGACACACTTGTAATTGAAAACAGGCTGCAGGAATACCCGATTTGTACTCACAATAGCCAAGCTGAGAACCGGATGGTGGATGTTCTTCTGGGTTGCCAGAACAACAGGGCATGGAGACAAGGTCCCTGTGACTGGACCCCACTGCAGTAGATAGCAAATGGATTTAGTCCGAGACAAGCTGGGGTTAGCTTCCAGCTTCAACACACAGCACACAGCACACAGCACAGGAGACTGGAAATAGTGATTCCCCACAAGCACTACACACATTCATATGTAAAAGGAAAGTATTATACCAGGCAGGCTGCTTCTAGATCCCAATCTCAATTACTGCAAAATACCCGGGATCACACACAGTAGCTTCAGTTCCTGACAGAGCAAGCACGATTCAGCAATTTCTCCAGTCTTCTACAGGGTGAGCCTGAATTCCACTCTTCAGACTTCCTTCTTTCTCCTCACAAACTGGATTCAGTCCGAACTAACACTTACAATGGCTGCATGCCAAACCTCAGGGCCTCACATGTGCTTCCTGCATGAAACTATACACCGCAGAAGCACAGAGCTCCTTTTCTCTTCGCTGTCACAACTGATCTGATCTTTACAGTCACAAAGCAGGGCATTTCCTTTAGCTCCACACCATTCTGTTGGCTGGTTCAGCTGTCACTCACAGTGAGACTCCCTCTGTTGGTGAAAAAAGGCGCCAAGGTCAAAACTTAATTTCCCAGAGTCACTGCCCATACAATCCCCTTGTGGCTGGCTCAGAATTGAGAGTCCAAGTTCCGATTCGTCCACAGGCTCCATTTTAAGGAACCCCTCCCCATTGATTGGTCCATTTCAGCAGTTCAGGACAAAAATGAAAGAGCTACACTGAAACAGTTCGTGCTGAAATTAAGACAGGTTAGACAAACTCCACTTTCTCAGTCACTTCAAATGATTTCTGTCAAATAGTTATATCTTTCAACAAGGCTCCCTCTGCACATGTAGCGATGGCAGAAATGGAGAGAATTGACAGCAGCTCGGTCGGGATTCAAACATTAAATACACAGTCCCCCCATACAAACTAATTAAGTCTGCAAACAGACAGCTCTTAAAGAGACAGTACATGGAGGCTCAAATAGCGCTCACATGGAACCACATTTAAACAGCTTAAATGCCGAACACCGCCCAGACTTGGAGCATTCAGGCAAGCTCCTGGAAGACTTGTGGGAACCCCCATTTGCAGGGGGGTTACAGCTAAATTTCCTGCAATCTGGGAACTGGTCCTTGCTACCCCAGTACACAAAAGTGGTGACAGAACCAACTCTGCCAACTACATGCCAAGTTCGATACTCTCCCCCTTTCAAAAACACTGGAGAAGATTGCAGCTGATCAGATCACAGAGTGCCTCCAGAAATACAATCTCCAAAGCCCCCAACAGCATGGCTCCCACAAGAGCCATTAGTACCTCAACTACCCTGGTCGAGTTCACTGGTTATGTACATAAGGCCCTGGATGGTGGCAAGCTAGTGGGATCAATCTTTATTGATGTCACAAAAGTTTTTCACAGGGGGGTGTGGGTAGCTACAGAAGATGGCGGCCAACTTTTAGCCAGCACCAGCAAGCACTATCGTTGAAATCACCCTTAACTACGTGCCTCTTCAGGTGCTCTCTGAAGTTTCAGCACTTGTGTCCTGTATAATGTTAACAGTGAATCCTGGGCCTTTCTACATAAAATCAAGCCATAATCAGCATGCCACAAACAAATGCTTATAGCTCAAGAACCATAAGTGCTGGACACAAAGTATGAGTGGTAAACTTGTTCAGCATAAAATTACCTTTCCAATGGTGGTAAGCAAGTAATAATAAGTAAATTAGTTTTTTTTTCTATGCTGGCCGAAGCAGCAAAAAAAATGTTTCCACTAAAAAATGCACCTTAAGTCTTTTTTTGTTGGGAAATATGTAACATATTAACACCAAATTAAGCTTCCAGACACTAGGTGTTGTTTCAATAATTTTTGTGTAAAAAAAAAAAAGCTATTTCAGTAGTTTAAAACAGTTTTTTACCATTTTAGTCAAGGTGCTTTGGTGAGGTTTTAGGCACAAATCTGAACCATACACACCATGCTATAAACAAATGCATACAACTACTAAAGTATACGTGATACACACAACATATCAGTGCAAAGTTGTTCATCACAAACTTTCCTTGTCGATGGTGCTATGCAATTAATTGTGCTCAATGTGTTTTTTGTGTTATACTGGTTGAGATACCCAGAATGTGTGTTTTATTCAATGTGCTTAGGTGGTTCTTGATGGACAAAATGTCAGCCATATACACCGTGCCATAAACAAATGCAAATAACTCCTAAAGTATACATGATACACACAAAATGTCAGCAGCCAATCTGTTCATCACTAAATTACCTTTCCAACTGTGCCATGCAATCAATTGTAATCAATTTGGTTTGTTTTATACTGACAGAGATACCCAGAATTTCTCTTTTATTCAAAGTGCCTAGGTGGTTCTTGATGGACAAAATGTCAGCCATACACACCGGCATATAAACAAATGCAAATAATTCCTGAAGTATACATGCTACACACAAAATGTCAGCAGACAATGTGTTCATCACTAAATTACCTTTCCAATGGTGCCATGCAATCAATTGTAATAAAACAATTATTTTTATACTTGCTGAAATGGAAAAAAAGTTAATTTTTTTCAAGCTGCGTAGGTGACTATTGACTCTTCATACAGTCAAATGTCAGCCATACACACCATACCATAAACAAACTGTGCATGCCTCCTAAATTGAGCAGTGTGAAAATATCCCACTGTGATTTCATCATCAAACAAAAAAACACTAAACAGTCTCATTGTATAAAAGGACTACATTCTGGTCAGGTATGTGATACAGAATAGATCTGAACTCGTGTCAAATGAGCTCAGGGAACCATCACTTGTGACAACACTACCCTCCACCACTTGTTATATTTCTCAAGCTCACTTGCCACTCATTCAGATGAATTCTGATATATATATATATATATATATATATATATATATATATATATATATATATATATATATATGTGTGTGTGTTGTATGTACACACATATATACATACACATATAGACACACACACACACACATATAACATATTGAGGTCTATCATTTTTATCCAACCATACACACACAATTCACCATCAACATATCCAAAGACAGTCAACACCACAGCAGCATCACAAATCATGACGTGCATGGCACAATCTCTCACAACATGCACATGTAATAATGAACAGAGTTGCGATTTTATGGGCATAACATCACAGCACAGACAAACATGTGCATGATGGCACCCATGGTTTTAGCATGGTGGCCACAAGTCTTATCATATAGAATAAAGAATGTCAACAACAAAATTATTACAATCACCACAATCATATTTTTCTTACCTTTTCAGATGGCGTCCCATGATGATCTGCACTGAAGAGATTTCTTCATTATCTACCTTGATTAGTTCCAGCATCTATTCTGCTGTCTGTGTTGTCCTTCTGTAAATAAAGTAGTTCCTTCATCTCCTCTGTTGTCTGTGGCATTCTTTTATAATAAAAATAAAAAAGGTTCAACCTCTCCCTTGTTGTCAGCGGTTCCCTGTGATGGAAAATAAAAAAAAGTAGTCTGCTGAAACGTTCTTGTTCTCTGTGATCCTCTGCACTTCTCTTGTTGCGCTCCTGTCATACCACCACCCCAGACAGTTGTGGGGCCACCACCTCTGTGTGCATCTCATCACTCAATCCACAGCAGCTGCTCTAACTGTAGGTGTACATTTTCTTGCATGTCATCAGAACATTGTCTCTTTGGTGTCTTCAGTCCTTCTTTGCCACCCCAGGATTTTGCTTCAACCAAACAGTCAACATCACGCACAATGGACTCTCAAACTAGCACACTGTTCTCTGAACTCGCACACTCTTGTCTCTAAAGTGGCTCCCCAGGAATTTGCTAGCACCAAACAGTCAACATCACACACAATGGACTCTTAACTACTGACACTGGTCTCTAAAGTCCCTCCTCCAGGACTTTGCTTCAACCAAACAGTCAACATCACGCACAATGGACTCTCAAACTAGCACACTGTTCTCTTGAACTCGTACACTCTTGTCTCTTGAAGTGGCCCCCCAGGAATTTGTTTCAGCCAAACAGTCGACGTCATGCACAATGGACATCGTGAAGGACTGCATGAAACACAGAACAGGCAATGTTTGCAGCCAAATAAAAATAAAAATACTGAGCTAAAACCTCCACTCCACATCAATTATACTGAAAGAGGTACTGGAGACAAAAATAAGGCACACCAGAATAGTCACTTGCCACTTTTTATTTCTGAAGTTCCCCCAATTCCTTTTGATCACTCCATTCCTATACTTTGATAATATTTTGTTATAACAGTTCTCAGACTGCCAGCTGACACTTCAACCTCTGTCCCACTACACCACCACAACTTCATCATTGTGATTGCTCAGTCAAAACATTGCCCATGGAGCCACCGATTGGCTGCTCCACTGTGGCAATGATGCATTGGTTGACCAGTGACACATATGTCCACTGTCAGGCTGAGATCTGCTATGCTCATCACACATAATGACAGGTGACAGCACTTCCTAGCTGACCAAGGGGAAACAAACAACCTCAGATATAAAAGGTAACAGCAGACTCCCAAAGTATTGCCTGGTTTTGTCTTCTATTAGCTCTTTCAGTTGGCCCCCTTGGTCTGGTGAGTGAAAGAAGTCTGACATCAACTGTACCCTGCTGTGTGAAACCACGCTCACAATACTTTCTCACTGCAGCACTTCTACCATACCTTTCTCTCACCACCCGGGAACTGTTCCCCTACTTTCACTCACCAGACCTCTTTTAGCTCAGTATTTTGAATTTTCATTTGGCGCAGCCCATTCAATGACTGGCATGTCACTGCATTACCTCCGAAACACTAACGGGCCAAGCAGGAGTTCCACCAACACAAGACAATCTGATTCACACCCATGACACTGCATCTCTGACCTGTTCTTTGTCTCAGTCCACAAAGTTTTGATTTCACAAATCAGTAACAATACCTATATTTGCAACTTTTAGATAACATATGCTGCATTTCCACCACCCGACTGTTGTAGCATCACCTATCTGCCACCAAACCATTTCATCCACAGATTCTCGCTTCTGCCATTGAACCATTCTTCACGTCAGCTGCTGCTCTCCTCTACCATTTCTTCTTCCTGCTCTATCATGCATCTCCTACCACCTTTGCACATCTCATCACTCCAAGTGGCACACTCTGGTCTCTTTAAAGTCTCTTGATGTTGCCCCCCCAGGAATCTGATTCAACCAAACAGTCGAACTCGACACTCTGGTCTCCTGCGAACTCGGACACTTTGGTTTCTAGTGAAGTCGCACTCTGGTCTCTTGAAGTGCCCCCCAGGAATTTGCTTCCCCAAACAGTCAACATCATGCACAATGGACTCTCTAACTTGCACACTCTGGTCTCTTAGTCCCCTCCTCCAGGAATTTGCTATCTCCAAACAGTAGGTGTACCGAACAACGGACTCTCAAACAAGAACACTCTGTTCTCTCAAACTCGCACACTCTTGTCTCTCAAAGTGGCCCCCCCTCCAGGTATTTGCTTCAGCCAAACAGTCGACATCATGCACAATGGACATCATGAAGGACTGTGTGAAACACAGAACAGGCAATGTTGTGGACAAATGAAAATAAAACATACTGAGCTAAAACTTCCACTCCACATCGATTATACTGAAAGAGGTACTGGAGACAAAAAACAGGCACACCAGAATAGTCACTTGCCACTTTTTATTTCTGAGGTTCCTCCAATTCCTTTTGATCATTCCAGTCCTATACTTTGATAATATTTTGTTACAACAGTTCTCAGTCTGTCAGCTGACACTTCAACCTCTGTGCCACTATACACCACCACCTCATCATTGTGATCGCTCAGTCAAAACATTGCCCGCAGAGCCACCGATTGGCTGCTCTGCTGTGGCAATGATGTAGTGGTTGGCCAGTGACACATATGTCCCTGTCAGGCTGAGATCTGCTATGCTCATCACACATAATGGCAGGTGACAGCACTTCCTAGCTGACCAAGGGAAACAAACTACCTCAGATATAAAAGGTAACGGCAGACTCCCAAAGTATTGCCTAGTTCTGCCCTCCATTAGCTCTTTCAGTTGGCCCCCTTGGTCTGGTGAGTGAAAGAAACCTGACACCAACTGTACCCTGCTGTGTGAAACCACGCTCTCAATCCTTTCTCAATGCAACACTTCTAACATACCTTTATCTCACCACCATGCCTTTCTCTCACCACCCGGGAACTCCCAAGTAATGTTTCCACTACCTGTTCCCCTACTTTCACTCACCAGACCACTTTTAGCTCAGTATTTTGAATTTTCATTTGGCACAGCCCATTCAATGACTGGCATGTCACTGCATTACCTCTGAAACACTAATGGGCCAAGCAGGAGTTCCACCAAAGCCAGACAATCTGATTCATGCCCATGACATTGAGTCTCTGACCTTTTCTTTATCTCAATCTGCAAAGCTTTGATTTCACAAATCAGTAACAATACCTATATTTACAACTTTTAAATAACATATACTGCATTTCCACCACCCGATTGTTGCAGCAGCACCTCCCTGCCACCAATCCATTTCATCCAGTTTCTCGCTTCTGTCATTGAACCATTCTTCATGTCAGCTGCTGCTCTCCTCTGCCATTTTCTCATCCTGCTCTACCATGCATCTCCTACCACCTCTGCACATCTCATCACTCCAAGTTGCACACTCTGGTCTCTCTAAAGTCTCTTGAAGTTGCCCCCTTCCAGGAATCTGATTCAACCAAACAGTCAGATTTGTACACTCTGGTCTCCTGTGAACTTGTACACTCTGGTCTCTCATGAAGTCGCATTCTCTGGTCTCTCAAAGTGCCCCCCTTCCAGGAATCTGATTCAACCAAACACTCAATGTTGCACACTCTGGTCTGTCTTGCAAACTCACAGCACTCTGGTCTTTCTCACAGTAGCAGCACTCTGGTCTCTCACCATCACACCACTCTGGTCTCTCTCTGGTCTCTCTCACAGTCACAGCACTTTGGTCTCTCACACTTGCAGCACTCTGGTCTCTCTCACAGTCACAGCATTCTGGTCTCTCTCACAGTCGCAGCACTCTGGTTTCTCTCACAGTCACAGCACTCTGGTCTCTCTCTCTCTCACAGTCGCAGCACTCTGGTCTCTCAAACTCGCACAATCTGGTATGTCTGTTCCCTTGTCCTACAGCCTCTCATCATGTACAGTCAGAGATGCTGCACAGGAACTACTGGGGGTACGTCTTTTCTTGTGTTGCCAGTTTGAGCCTCTATCTGTACTGGTGCTACTCAGGAAAACAATCAACGCAGAGGTGTACTTTGCATGTGCTGCATGTATATGAAGGTTCAGCATGTATTTTCTTCTGCAAACAATTTCTGCACCTCCTCTTCTTCCCTTTCTCCTGGTAGTGTAGTCCATCAGAAGTCATATTCTGTGTGATTACTGGAAGTGAGGCACTATGTCTTCTATGTGCATATCCTTCCAACCGGTTCTCCAAGAGGAGCTTGCGGAAATTCAGTTGTCTGTGCTTGGTCACTCATCCAGCCTTCAATCGCTGAACATGATTCACACTCTCTCAGAACAGAGTAAATGCATTTGCCAACACCATGGCCCACAAAAACCAGAAAAGGTATATCCACCACTTCTTTGATTTTCTGGTGCATGGGTACTGCCCCAGTGCTGGTCAGCGACGTCCACGCCATTCATGTGTGTGTTATACTGCTGCAGTATGTCCGGACATGCAATCGATACAACAGTGCCATCTCTTTGTCTCCTGGGCACAGGCATTGCTGGTGAGGTAGGGTCATGGTTTGTTGAGAGCAAGAAAACAGGATGGTTGTCTTTCCATGCTGTGGCGACAAGTGAACCATTCTGTCATTGTTCATAATAACCATGAGCCTTCTTCTTCATTGATAATTTGTTAAGTTCTGAAGGCCATCTAATCCTGTTGGTCCGCATTGTTCCACAAGAGTACAAGCCAACGTTCAATAGTTCTTTTGCCAGGTGAACTGAAGTAAAGTAATTGTCAAAATATACATGGCACCTTTTGCCACAAAGATCCTTAGTCAGGTCTTTCACAACCCTCTCTGCTAGGCCCACTTCCATAGCACCAGCAACCTTTCCTGTGTACACTTGGAAGTCAGACACATAACTGTTATAAGGATCTGCAAGGACCCATACTTTTATCCCATAATGTTGTGGCTTGCATTGCATGTATTGCTTGAAGGACAGTCATCCTCTAAAGCCCACCATTTCCTCATCAACTGACACTTCTTGGTGTAGGTTGTACTCTGTCTTGCATGCCTTGATAACATGGTTGATAACTGGTCACACGTGATGTAGCTTATCATGCTCTTGCGACCCTCTTGGTGGATTTAGCATGCTGTCACTGGCGTGCAGATACTGCATAATCTCATAATGCTCATGGGTCATTAACTTTGAAATTGATAAACATCTATAGAGATGGTTCTTCCCCCAGTATATGCGGTAGTGTTGCCCCTTTATAACTGACATGTACAGTCGCATTCAAAGTAAAACTTTTATGTCACATGCAGTTACAGGAGTCCATCGGTGGTCAACTTTGTTTACTTCTGCCTGCTTACGGGCACTGTACTGGTTTGTCTCCTCAGCAATCAGGTCATAGAGAATTGGTGGGAATGTCAAGTTCATAAAATCCATGGGAGTCTTCTCTGTACTCAACAGTGTGGTGGACCCACAGACTCCTTGAAATCCTCAACATGGACCTGCTGTGAGCAACTTGTCCATCCATCATTGTGACCTGCATCCAGATGTGTTGAAAGTTGCTCAGGTTGTTCTGCATCAACTTCACGTTGTTCATCAGAATTATCAACTTCAATTTGGGTACTCGCATGCTGCAGTGTAGCTAAAGGAAGATCATCTTCACTGTCCATGTCGTTCCTCTGCTGACACAGATTGGCCAGTGGTACATCATCCTCTTCACTCTCTGTGGAGTGCCTCTTCTACTGCAGCGTAGCCAGGGGAAGATCATCATTGTCACTGAAATCACTGTCACTGTCTGGTGTAATCAAAGGCATCATATGCACCAAGTCCACCTCAATGTCAGAATCATCAAAACCTTGAAATTCATCCTCCTCAATGTCACTGGCACTACTTAACAGGTATAGCAGGTCATTTCTGTAGACGTTCACCATATTTCCGGTGATGATCTTTGGGGTTGCAGTCTCTCGCTGTCTCTCTCTCTCGATCTCAGGGTAGTGTCTCGATCTCAGGGTAGTCTCTTGATCTTTGGGTAATCTCTCAATGTCACGGTAGTCTTTCACAGAGTAGTCTCTCAATCTAGGAGTAGTCTCTCGATCTCAGGGTAGTCTTTCTTGGAATAGTCACTCAATCTCGAGAGCAGTCGCTCATCTCAGGGAGGTCTCTCGATCTCGGGGCAGTCTCTTGATCTCTGGTGGTCTCTCAATCATCTGCACTACAAAAAAAAACATATCTTTGCACTGCAGACATGACTCACTTAGGCCACCACCTTCAAAACCTAAACAAGCAGTATAACCTATATGCACACACATCACAACGATATATGCCTAAGCCTGCTAAATATTACAAATGTACAGAAATACCCCACACCTTAAAGCTGGCACCATCACGGAAAACCTTTTTTTTTAATTTACATCTGTAATCAGTCCCTCCTCCAAAGCCATATAGAGTGCTGCCCTTTCATTTGAGTGTATAGATTGCATCCATTGCTGTAACAGTCTTTCTCTTGGTGTGCTTGGGATAGGTGATGGCATCCAGGATCACATTTTCCAGGAACACCTTGAGAAAACCGTGGGTCTCTTCATAGATCAGCCATGAAATGCACTTTACCCAATCATGGTAAGTCAGACGGCAGATGGCTGGCTTTGTGATGCCCCTGCCCCCACACTCAATGCCTGGCAACAACACAAAATGGCATTATATTCATAGCATACCTTTCAGAAACACCCAGCTGCAGGTGGGAGAGCACTAGACTCCAGGGAATCCATTTTGTGGGATGGTGCCTGGTGTTTGAATGTGGGATGGAGGATCCGGACAGCATGGCAACCATTGTGTGTACTGGCATCAGATCTTGGAGGGGGGGTCACCCCCAGACAGCAGGTACTGCTTTTTGTTGGATGGTACCTGGCCTTGTGTCATCCACCACCATCCCACAAACAGCATTGCCTGTTGTCTGGATGACCCCCCTCCCTCCGAGACCTGACGCCATTACACAAAATGGTTGCCATGCTGTCAGGGTCCTCCATCCAACCTTCAAACATATGACATCATCCCACAAAATGGATTCCCTGGTGGCCAGTGTTCTCCACACCCTATGCTATCCACCAACAAATGAGACAGCATTCCCCACAGTGTTCAGTGGTCCCTGCCTCCACCCCCCAATGCCAGCAACAATACAAAATGGCACTCTGTTTATATCACATCACTTTTGTAAACAACCAACCACAGGTCCGAGACCACGAGACTCCAGGGAATCCATTTTGTGGGATGGTGTCATACGTTTGAAGGTGGGATGGAGGGCTCTGACAGCATGACAACCATTTTATGTAATGGTGTCAGGTCTTGGGGGGGTCACCCAGACAGCAGGTACTGCTCTTTGTTGGATGGTGCCAAGACTTGTGTCACCCGCCATAGTCCCACAAGCAGCACTGCCTGTTGTCTGTGGGCTCCCCATCACCCTCTGAGACTCATCACCATATCACAAAATGGAGTCCATTGTGTGAGGGATCTGCCCCAACCCACTGTCAAACACATGACACCATCCCACAAAATGTACCATCAAAGAAAAAGCATTACCTGGTGTCCAGTGACACAAACACACCCTCCATGAAATGGCATCACCACAATAAAATGCATTCTGTACAGAAGTTCTCCCCACCGTCCAAGACCCAAAATCATGAAACCAAATGCATCCATTTGCACCCAACACACCCTCTGAGACCAACACATTTCCCTGGTGCCTAGTGGTTCCTCCCCCCCACCCTGAGAGACCCAGGACCAGAACAGAGACCTGCATTCAGTGTTCTCCCAGCCCCTTGCACTTACCCTTCCAGCCATTTGCCCCCTCAACCATAGCATCATGTTGCCCACAGATACTCACTAGGTGGCAACTGAGACAGCTCTGAGGCACACATTATGAATAGGCGGTAGAACCAAATGAATCCATTTGCACCCAACACACCCTCTGAGACCAACACATTTCCTTGGTGCCTAGTGGTTCCTCCCCCCCACCCTGAGAGACCCCTCCCAACCATAGCATCACATTGCCCACAGATACTCACTAGGCAGCAACTGAGACAGCTGAATTGGAGCAGAACCAAATGCATCCATTTGCCCCCAACACACACTCTGAGACCAACACATTCCCCCACCCTGAGAGACCTAGACAGCAACTGAGACAACTCTGAGGTATCCATTGCCCAAAGATACATTGCCCAAAGACACTCATTAGGCAGCAACTGGTGGCAGAATGGACCATGTGGCATTCCAAAATGGCATAGCATACCCTGGCATCCTGCAGCACCATAACCGAACAGCATCATCTTTGGCATGTTCTCCCCCCACACTCAAACTCCCACCATGAAACACTCAGGGTTTTGGAGGTGGGGAAGATCCACTGGACACGAGGGAATCCATTCTGTGGGATGATGCCAGGTGTTTGACGGTGGGGTTTGGGGGGCCGAGCCCAGGGAATCCATTTTACGTAATGGTGGAGTGTGTTTGATGGTGAGGGTGAGGACACCGACACCATGGTAACCATTTTGTGCAATGGTGCCAGGCCTTGGAGGTCATGTGGGCACACAGACACTGGGTAACACTGTTTGTTGGATGGTACCGAGTGTTGAAATATCGGTCACCATCCCAACAGTGTTCCCTGTTGTCTGGGGGTCCCACCACCCACAGAGACACATTACCACCATACACAATGGATTTCCTGGGGTCAAGGATCTCCCTGAAACTGACAAACACACAATGGCATCACGCAAAATGGATCCCCAGGTGTCTGGGTTCTCCCACCCCAATGTGAAATACCCGTCACCATGCCATCAACTGGATTTCCTGTGATCCAGTGGTTCTCCCTCACTCTACGATACCCAGCACCACACACAAATACCTTTGCTGCTGTTCAGTGATCCCACTTCCACACCCCCACACCCAGCACAAACAAAGGGAACAGTTTTTTTCTTTTTGCACGATGGCATCACGCCCAGGTGTCTCCCACCCCAACCATAACCAAATGGCCTTTTCTTTGGCACATTGTCCCCAACCCTCATTCTCTGGTGACTGGAGGCCCTTACCCAACATTCTGAGAGAACTGCCTGTTGTCCAATGGCCACCCTGCTCCCTGCACTGTCCAAGACCATTCAGCAACACAAAAGTACATCCCTGCCACAACCACCCCACCAGTCTACACTAGCAAAGCATACAGAGTGGCACACCTAGATACCCAGCAGCAAAACACCAACCTGCATTGAATGGTGCCCATTTGTCCCACACACCCATCGGTCCCACATACAGCTGTAGGGAGCACAAAAATGACACTGCATCACAGTACCTAGCAGTGATGGCACCAATTGGCTTGCTTGAGGAAAGCACATACCTTGCAATGCAGTTCTCTCCACAGGATGTCTGGTGGAGCACAGGGTTCACCAAGTAAAAAAAAAGAAGCCTTTCTCTCAATTTAGGTGGGCAGTCAAAACACCGCTCTCTGAAGCATAGAGCATGGCATAGGGCATCGCATAGGGCATCTCTCACAAAACATGGGATGGGCAGTCAAAACGCCACTCTCTGAAGCATAGGGCATTGCTCACCAAACACCTCCCAAAGCACATACCTTTCAATGCAGTTCTCTCCACAGGATGTTTTAGTGGAGTGCAGTGCTTGCATTTCAGGTGGTTCACCAAGTAAAAAAAATAAACAGCAAAGCAAAAGCAAAAACAGGCCTTACTCTCGGTTTAAGCGGTTTAGGCAGGCAGCATTCAGTAGGCTGGGCAGTCAAAACGCATAGGGATCGCTCACCAAACCACCCCAAAAATACAAAAAAAAATATACAGATGCAGTTTGACAACAGCGACGTGAGAGAGTGGCGTTCACTGAGATGCCATACTTCCGTACACAGTTATCTGGGGCTCAGAAAAAAAAAAACACCAAAATACAAAATAAAAGCACCAAAAAACAATTTTGTGCAGTGGCAAAATGCATACCTGTAGTAATGTAGAGCTAGTAAGGGGACTCAAAAGTGAACAGCAAATGGCAAATTCAATGGTATAGCACAGATCAGCGCCTCCTCACTGCAAGCAGCTCTGAATGAAAGACGCCGAGTTTCACATGCAGTTTTCAAAGAAATCTCCTATATGACCCCTAGACTTGCTAGCCAATCGCATGAGGGTTACGATGTGTGGTACACCCAGGAACCTTTAAAAAAACAATTACATGATTGGCTGACAAGTACTTTAATATCATACAGATGACGACTACACACATCGCCCGGCTACACAGGGAGTCTGCAGCTGCCGACTCAGTTCGCTCTCAGAGACACAGGTCAAATGTCTGCCACGCCCTACAGTTGTTCTCGGACACAATGAGTTAAGACCTTTAATTTACCAGCTTTTTGACAAATAAAATAAGCGGAGACATCCTAACCTTCATGGCTACTAATAAATCTAAAAATTGCCAGGCTAAGCTAAAATTTGGTCTACCTGCAACTATTAAGGAGCAGCCCACTGAGACTAATGCCTGCATCAGCTCTTCCATGTCCCGATCTGCAGATTCAGCTAATTTTTTGGGCCTGGGGATGTCGGAGCTGGAACGCTCTCTCGCAGGCATATCTGCCACACTCTCTCAGATCCAGAATGAGATAAAAGATGGAGTTCTAAATATAATAGCTCAGATTACCTACCTGCCGGGAGTAGTGTCTGGCTTATCTGGGACCTCTGCCACGCATTCTACACAAATTGCTGACTTGGAACAATGGCTAAATGACTTGGAGGACTCTTTGCATGAGGTTATAAACAAAAGAAATACCTTCAAAAAAAATATGATAGATCTTCAAATGCAAGTGGACGATCAAGAGAACCATTTGCATAGGTTTAACCTATGCATTGTAGGCCTGCCGGAGGGGACTGAGGGTAGATACCCTGAAGTAGGCTACACAAATGGCTGGTCAAACATCTCAAGTTCCTGGATCAGGCCTCCAGTTTTGAACTTGAGCGTGGTCACAGGGTAGGCCTGCCACTGAAGCCCAGAGAGAAACCCAGACACTGCTTCATCAAGTACCTGAGATTTGTAGAGAAGGAGACGGTGCTGCACAGCTCTAAAGCCAAAGGGTCTGTTTCTTATCAAAATAAAAATGTGAATATCTTTCAAGATTATAGCCACAAGCTGCAGCAACAGAGGCAACATTTCAATGAAGTTAAGGCCAAACTATACAAAATGAGCTGGACTTTTGCCTTCTTATACCCTACGAAGCTCAAGATAGACAAACCTGGTCAATCTCCCATATTCTTTACATGCCCAAAATCAGCGGAGAAGTGGGTAGATGAATAGGAAACCAGGAGAAAATGCGCCGGAGTGTCACTTGTGAAGGAGGAAGATGCTGCACCCAGATAAGTGACTCTAACCATCTTTGCCTCACCTATTGAAATTTTATTGCTTTTCACTTGGGCCTCCTAGGAGCTCTAAATTGTCAGGCTAGCTCTAGGGATAAAGACTGTTGGCCAATATATCCATAATCATTTTTTTTCCCACAGCCTTGGCCTATGGAGTCTCGGCATGAATCCTGCTTCCTAGCAAGACCTGAACAGTTTTCAACTTTGGGAGATTCCCCAACCCCCGACCATGCCTGGGGGCATGGGTTTCGATGGGGAGAAGGAGGGCTGAGAAGGAAAGTTATGGGTCAGACTTGTTCGAGGCCCACCACACACCGTATAAAATCATTAATCACCGTAGCTATGGACTCAGTTAGGAACTGTAAAACTATTATTTCCTCCATTGTGTATATGCCTGGAGGTCTTAATTCTGCTGTTTAGGTTCATCAATGTGCCTGATAACAATTTTGAATGTTCACAGTAACACTAATCATCTTACTGATTTACAGTTATTTGTATGCCAATCTTATTTGAACTACTTTTAGTTTGTCTAGGAGGGGTGGGGGAGAGGGGAGTGGAAGGTTATGGCTCTTCAGTTGCTGTTGATTTACAATCATATGTTATTCTAATTGTTCATTTTGACATGATTCAAGGGAGGGAGGTTATGCTGTGGTTTGCTCTTGGGAGGGGGTTTAGTATTAGATGGAGAGTGGGGGTGGTTTAGAATCAGTGTTGGGCAGATTACTTTCTGTTACTCTATTACTTTGGAAGCGTGTTCCAGGAAGCTCTATGAGTCACTTGCAAGGATGGAGAAGTACTGAAATAACCACACCTTACAGTTACAAAACTTATGTCTTTTTAATACAAAAGTAATATGTAATTAACTGATTACATTTATTTGAAAGTAACTGGTTACGAACCTATTACTCTCAATTAAATGTAATCTGTTATAGTTATTTATTATTTTTGTATTGTTTTTGTAGAAAAAGAAATAAGTAACTGTAAGGTATATTACTTTTTCTAGTACTTCTCCATCCTTGCTAGTGACTGCACAAAGTTTCATGGAACAAGTTTCCAAAAGTAATAGAAAGTAATAGAAAAAGTAACTTACTCAACACTGCTGGGGGTATCCCATTGCTGATAGGTTCTGAAAATGCTGTGCTTCCTGTACTGTTGGGGGGGGACTCCAGGTCACATCCTTGCCACACCACAGGGGATTATGACTAGTTTAGTTCTCTATAAAATGTTGAAAATAAGGATGTTGGTGCATGAAGAAGTAATGAAGCATGTTGTTAGGATGACCCAGCCATGTTTTTGGACTTGGTGTGGGCAGGTTGCATTGGAGCACACTGAGGCCCCAGAATTCTGAGATACTCTATAGTATAGTGTGGCCTTCACTAAGAAATGGCTAATCTAACTGATGTGGCTACCTGGAACATTAATGGGCTTAAAACAATCAGTAAATGGAAAAAAGTGCTGGCTGAGGTGAAAAGAGCTAAGTGGCTGGTGGTCCTGCTTCAGGAGACACACATGTCCTCAGGAGAGGCTTTAAAGACCAGCAGCCCTATGGGGGGGACACCTGGATTTCTTCCGCCTTTTTTTTTTCTAGTCTTTGGTAACCGGATAAGGTCCACTAGGCACAAGTGCCTGCTTTCAGGGGTGACCTGGGAGCACTGGGTGGTTAAGTGACTTGCTCAGAGTTACACAGTATGCTTTCCTCAAAAGCTAGGGGCACCACGGTTTGGTTTCCGCAGAGGGTTCAGGTCAGGATACTGGGACAGACCAATGACTCAGCTGGTAGATACTCATTGGTAAGAGCTGAGCTGGTAGGGCTGGCTACGTACTCTTCTGGCTCTAGCTATGTGCCTAACATGGAGGACCCAGGTTTCTTTCAGAAGTTGGCACTGGACATGGCAGGCTGGGCAGGTCCCTGAATCTTGGGCAGTGACTACAATTGTGTTAGGTACACTGTTCTGGATAGATCCAACATCACCCCTATTCCATTGTCCAAAAAATGCTAAGGCACTAGGCGAATTGGAGAGTGAATTTAACCTATTGGATGTGTGTTGACACAGGCACCACACAGATAGAGACTACAGCTTCTACTCCCATTCGCATCAGTCGTACGCCTGGTTGGACCGGCTCATGATTAGCCCCTCCCTCTTACCCTCGGTAGATACGGTGAAATATTCCACCATTTTGTTGTCGGACCACGCCCACCTGTCCATGGGTCTCACTGCCCTGGGCTCTCATCCAGTAGTGAGACAGTGGAAAGTAGACCCCTGTTGTTAAAAAATCAGGATTACATTAAGTCCATGTCTCACAGCATCATGGAATTTTTGCAGTTCAACAAGTCAGGTGACACCTCCCACAGATGTAAGTGGGAAGCCCTGAAAGCATTGCATTTATCAGGTGACAGACCATTGCTTTTGTGGCCAATGCTCATAGAATGGGAAAAATAGAAATAACCCACCTTAGAGAGACAATTGAAGCATGTGAGGTGGCACATAGATCCAGACCCTCCCCCCAGCTATATAGGGTACTTCAAAACTAAAATAGTGCTACAATACCCTTAGCAGCACTAAAATAGAATGGGCCATACTATTATTTCAGGTGGGGGCATATTTTGATAGGGATGGGTTGGGAAACTCCTTGCATGGCAGTTCCAGCGCTGGGAAGGAGATAGAGCAGTAGGGCAGATTCACAATGAGTCCAGTTACCTGGTGCAGGAAATGAACACAATAGGCCAAGCTTTTAATGCCTTTTATGCTAAATTGTACAAATCTGAGACTGCCCCTCCCCTTACGAGCTGGAACTAATTTTTGCCAATGCCCCATACCCGTGGTTAATGATGACCAGGCAGCCAAACTGGATCTCCCCATTACTAGAGAAGAGGTCAACTCTGCTTTGAAAGCACTTAAAAGTGGGAAGGCTCTGGGACCAGATGGTCTCCCTATAGATTTCTTCAAAATCTTCTCCCCTGGCTGCTAGACCCACTCATTGACATGCTGGTGGAAAGCTTACAAGTAGGAGAATTACCCCATCCACTCAGTCAACTATGATCACAGTGCTTCCCAGGCCTGGCAAAGATCCTTCTTGGTGTGCCTCCTATAGGCCAATATCATTGTTGACTTCAGATTACAAAATATTAGCAAAGGTTATGGTTTCCAGGTTGGACCCCATTCTTCCTTCATTAATCCACCTGGATCAGGCAAGCTTTGTAAAGGGGCACCAGAGGAAACACAACATTTGTCACACACTGAATGTCATTTATAGGTGGGGAAAGACCGGGCAAACTCATGGGGTGGCCATCCTTGCTATTGATGCTAAAAAAAGTCTTTGACCGTGTGGAATGGGGGTACCTTTTTGAGATGTTGAAAAGATTGGCCTTGGACGTAATCTTAGGTCCTGGATTCACACCTTATACTCTTCACCACTTGCCCAAATTGCAGTCAATGGCATGGTTACCCCTCCCTTCAGTTTGGGATATGCCACTAGACAGGGATGCCCACTTTCCCTCTTATTGTATGTTTTATCCCTAGAGCCACTTGCTGCCACACTAAGAGCACATAAGGGGATCGGGGGGTGCTTGTGGGGGTGGAACATAAAGTTGCCCTATATGCAGATGATCTGCTCTTATACCTCCAACATCCTGCCTAGGATTTACCCAGGGTACACTATTTGATGGGCTGGTACAAAAAACTGTCAGGCCACAAGGTAAATTGGACAAAAAGCAAGTTGCTCCCAGTTGGGATGCAGGACAGAGCACTTTTAATGACCAATTTGAGTGGTCCATAGTTGGTCAAATCTCTGAGGTATCTGGGTATTGTTATGTTGTCCAGGACTAGTTCCCTTTGCTTATTAAACCTTAAATCTCTTCTGACTAAAATTATGGATGATTGTGAAAGATGGGCAGCTCTCCCCCATTTCTTTGATCTGACATGTGTCTGTGGTGAAAATGAATATTTTCCCAAATTGATTGTATTTATACCAGTCTTTGCCCATCAGGGTACCCAAGGTTCATTTTAAGAAGTTGGGAGCCATATTGCACAGATTTCTGTGGAGGGGGAAAGTGTTAGAATTAAAAAAGCCATATTGCAGTTGCCACCTAGCTTAGGGGGTCTGGGGCTTCCTGACTTTCAGGCCTACTATCTGGCAGCTCAGCTTGCATTTATACCTGTGGGTGGAAAAAGGAGGCTTAAACTGGAGGAAGATACTTGTTTGGATCCACTCAGAGAGGACTGTCTGGCTATGACTCTGGTCTCTAACCATCCCCATAGAATAGAGAAGCTATTCACTGTTAACCTGTTGTGGGTCTAGTGGGAGGAACTCAGGTGCTCGGGATGCCCTTGCCATCCATCCCCTTTTGTTGGAATGCTGCCCTTTAATAAAATTAAGGACCCCTTTTCACCCTCCTTGATCCGGAGGTTGCTGTCCTGGAGACGTGCAGGTCTGAACTCAGTGAGGAAACTTTTTGATGGGGGCACCATCAAAACCTTTTAATCAATATATAGGGAGTGGGGCATACAGCTGGGAGACTTCTTTGTTTACCTTAAACTCAGGCAGATATGTGAACTCACCCTTCCCCCCCAGTACGGTTGGTTGCCCCCAACCCCTAGAAGAGGAGTTGTTTAGCCCAAAACTGGGCTCCAAGCCTCTTTCTATATACTATCATATAATTCTGGGAAGGTCAGACCTAACATCAAAAGGGGTTAGGGATAAGTGAAGCCAGGACCTTCAGACCTCCATTAATTCTACAGTCTGGCATAATGCGATTAGACACCCACAGTCATGCTCTCATAGCAACAAGTTAGATCCAACTTAATTTTATGTATTGCACTAATCTCACTTCCAAGAGGCTAAATATAATGGACCCTACTAGCACAGACTTGTGTCCTAAGTGTGTAACCCAGGTTGGAGACTTTCTACATATGGCCCTGACCTGTCCTAAGATAAACCCTTTTTGGCACTCTAAGCACCAAATAATGTGTGGTTTCCTTGGTTATAATCCACCAAAGTCTCCTCTTGAGTTGCTACTGGGAGTAGAACCACACAATCACAATCATGATCAAAAGGCACATAGCCCTCTGTGGATGCTGGCCCTGATTAATGCCAGAAAAACAGTTGCCCAGGTGTGGTTGTCTCCATTCTCCCACCCCAATATCCCAATGGGTTAATAATCTCAAGATGTGTATGATGTTGGAAAGAATTCAACTGTAGACAGGGGTAAACATATGGCCTTTCTCCAAGTCTGGCAGACCCTTATATTGGCCATTGAAACTGGAATATTCTCAGCATAAGGGCCTTCATAAGTGATTGGCCTTCACAATATACAAATACGGGGCTTGACAGCAGGTCAGACGGTCAGAGTCTTGATCTTTAAACTTTATATTGGGTTCCATATATCCATCCTATAATCAATCTGAGACAGATTTAATTGCCAGCAATTTTTTACCCCAGTGCACCAACATTTGTAAACTATTGTTTAGTTTAGTATGGGTCCCCATGGATGCATATAAATGTATAGTATTAAACTTAGTCTTTTTAGTCTCTTTGGTAGTATCCTCATGTAAAATCATATGTACTCTCATCCATAGGCTTCAATCAAAAGATGTTTTATTCCAGCTTATCCTGTATAAAAAAATGATTTTTTTATATCTGCATCTGTACCACCTAATGTATTCTTGTGCAACCTTGTACAGTAAGTTGTATATACTGTGCTTTATGCTCAACATCCTCTCAATAAAATATTTTGAAAAAAACAAACGAACAAAAGCTTTTCACATGGTTAATCACTCCCTTCTACTGGAGCAATTGCTGGCACTAGGGCTAACCACCAGCTCAGTCTGCTGATTTCAGGACTACCTATTGCACAGATCACAGAACATCAAAATTGGAGAGGCTGTCTCTAGTGCAAGAGAAATAACATTGGGTGTCCCTCAAGGGTCTATCCTTGGCCCCTTCCTTTTTAGTTTATTCTTGAATGCCCTACTGGAGGTCTGCAATGGCAAAATTATACTGTACACTGATGATGAAGTCATAATAAGTAGCAATCTCAATGATGACAAACTTCAAAATGGTGTAGAGGCTATCTTCTTCCAATTTGAGGATGGGTCATGATTGATGACACCATCCCTTTCTCACAGCACATAGACCAAGTAGTAAAAGCTGTCAGTTCTAGACTTGGTGTCCTATACAGGCATAGACAATACTTAACACCCACTATTCTCTGCCTCTTTTGCCAGTCCAATCCTGTCAATAATAGATTATGGACTGGTAGTATACAGTGCAGCCTCAGACACAGAACTCAAAAGGATAGCCAGTGCCCTAAATATGGCTAGAAGACTTACTATAGGGGAAGAAAACCTTACCCACATGTGCCCTGTATGAGCAAACCAATTAGCTTATTCTGAATGACAGGATAAAGTTCCAGATATGCCTTCTTGGGGAAAAAAAGCACTACTAGGCCAAATACTGTATCCCACTGCATCCTAAATATCCTCCAAGCAGCACACTCCCATTACGACACAAGGGGTAAAGCTCAGAGTTTTTCTCTCAGTGTTCCTTTCAGAGGGACATGTTTTGGTCAGTGCTCATTTGCTTATAGGGCCCCTTTCTGGCTGAATGAGATACCGGCCAAATTAAATAATATTATGAATCGTCCAGCCTGCAGGTTTGAAATGAAACATTATCTAGTCAAACCAGCATGTGCACTTGCATGATAGGCATATGACCCCCCCACAATTTCTGCTCTTGTCTCTCCCCAACACCCTAACAAATCCCCTTTGTAAGCTTGAAACCGTAATCTTCTATTTCTCCCTCTCACCTATATAATCCTACTGCCTATGCACTCACATCCACTAGTATTTCCCCCTCAAGTTGTTGCCTCACCTTTAATCCCCCTCGCTCCCAGGCTCTAATCTCACACTCTACTCTTGTCCTGATCTAAACCCTTATCTTACTCCCTTCCACTAATCTGCTTCCTAAGATTGGCACTCCTCAAACCTCCCTCCACTATGCCCCACTTTGAACCTACCCTCTCTTCCTATGTTTCTCACTGCTCATTTTAATCAGCTGAAACATTGTTTTATTTCAATTTGCCTGGATGGGAAAAAATGGAAAGTGCAAAATTAAAATAGTTTGTTAACAATGAACCAAGGATGCATATTAAATATTGCTTTCCACACCCGCCCCTCCTTTTCTCTTGCCACTGTGTTCCTAATCTCTTTTAAATAACAAAACAACGAAAATAATTTGGTTCTAAGCATAATTTTTATTTTCTTCTAAAACAAAACACAAAACAAACGTAACACAGCTCTCGATCTGGCAGTCTCCATATTCACCATTATGGTAAAACAGATTGATTGTTTCCTGCATTGCAAACAGACACCATCTGTCAGTAAATTCTGTGAGATACAATGCATCTCAGTTCTCTGCCATAGTATTGCAGTGAGGGCTCATGTAGCCATCCTGTGGATTAGTGAAGAAATGCACTTTAACATCTGTAATAATTTGGCATCAAACACTGTAGTAATGCACTGCCAGCTCTCTACCACACCACACAGAGTGGTACCAAGCAGCATACTGAGGTACTATTAAACTTTTCTATAACAAGCACTGTATATGACAGATGTACAAAACAACTCAAGGGTTAAGGAGAGCACTGCCCAGACCTGATGCTCCCTCCCCAAATAGCAACACAAATCAAATTTAGTATATAAATATACAAATAACAGTGCTATAGCATAGCTGAATGTGACTTCATTAACCCTGCACATGATTTAGTTGCATCTGAATGAAAAAAGTGTAAGCTATCTACTAAGATAGAAAGAAAAAGCTATTTTAACAAACAGTATATTCCCACAGTTAAAATAAATTATTTAATAGTCATGCTACTCTGAGTTGTAAAAGGAGAAAAAAAGATACATCATTGAAGATCATGAATGATGAGGCAGTACACTGTATTCCAAGTGTATCTTTGACTCTGAAAGATTCTATTCAGTTTCGCTGAAGAGCAATTACACATTAGAACTATAAAACAATACAGCAAACACTGCAATATATTTATATAAGCCTGCAATATAGGGGTTACAGTAAAAGCCATAGGGCCTGATTCTCAAAGCTCCCTGGGTGGCACAAGGTACTTATGTCCTAGTGATTGGTGCAAAGTGCCCCTTTCACCAAATGATGCCCCAGGAATGATTCACAAAGGCAGCCTGCATCAACTGCAGGCTGCCTGCCCCAAATGGGGCTTACACCACCTGTACACCCACAAAATGGGCTGCAACATGGTGCTAGGGGCTTGCAGCAGACATGGGCTGCCCCAGCACCCCGAACAGTGTTCTCAAAACTCACCCAGAAGAAAAATTTCTAAGTACCCTTAGACTAGCCAGGCTTGTCTAAGGATACTTAGAAATGTGTCCTCTGGGTGAGTTGAGCACACTGCAGCAATGCACCAAAATCTCCCTCCAGATCCCTGAAGTGGTTGATGTTGTATTAATACAAATGTCCCCCATCCCAAATGCCACTGTTGTATTAATAATTTACCCCAGTCCTTGGTGGTCTAGGTTCTCCCTCACCCTGGCACAGTGATGAAGTAATAACATTTAACCTCAATCCATAGTATTTCTATGACCCCCTCCTGCCCTGATCCCCGATACCCCAGGTGTTGAAGTAATAAAAGTTACCACAGTCCTTGGTGGTCTAGTGGCCCTGCCCCAACACCTGATGTCATCAGTGAATGAAAATAATACTTTTTTCCCCTGCGGTTCAGTGAATCCCCACCCCACCCTGGTAGTAGTGCTCACCATCCCACTCCCTCCATCCTAAATCCCGAGCCACCAATCTGCACAGCTTCTTGTCACCACCACAGCCAGTTGTTGACTGACCTGTCAGTGAGTGTGTCCTGTATTATAGAGGATGCACTCACTGACAGGTAAGTTGGTGGCCAAACCATTGTGGTGACAGGAGGGCTGTGCTGGTTTTTGGCTCAGGGTTTGGGATGGGGGAGTTGGGTGGTGGGCACTACCTGCTGGTGTGGGGGTCCACTAGACCACCAGGTAAGGGGAAATTATTTGTACTTTCATTCTCCTGTGGCATCGGGAATTGGAGAAGGGGGCCACTAGACCACCAATGATATGGGTAACTTTTTATTACTTCAACACCAGGGCATGGGGGATCAGGGCAGTGGGGTGCTAAACCACCAGGAAATTGGGGTACGAATATTTACTAAAAACTGTCAACATTGGGGATCGGGTTGGGGGCCGCTTGCACATGCCTGCATGGATCCTGCAGTGGACCCTTCCCATGCACCAGGTGTTTGCAGCATGGGATGGGTTGCCACATGTGTGGGAACTTAGACACTGGGCTCCCTCCTGTACCAGAATCTGGTGCAGGGTCCCTGGCACAATGGGCTTTGGCACAAACTGCTGCTTGTCACAGCTTTAGTCACTCTAAGCCCCTTTTGCAAATCGGGTCCATAGTATTTAAGCTCAGAATACAAGGAAAAACAAAACTACAGCAAAGTACTATCATTTTAATGTGTGTGTTGGTTCTTGGATTTGCGAATCAAGTTGCTGTTATACTTCAAGCTAAGCCAGATTGATTGGTTCTTCATTGACCAGTATCGGAACATCAGTGTCTGAGTTTAAATTTCTCTCCTTGACTGACAGTCTTCTTATTGTGGGAATCCTTTGTGGAGGTTCCCAGCATCCTCCTTGGTCTCCACTTCAGGTGCCTCCATAGAGGAACCACTCTCCACCAGAAGAGCATATGAACTGTGGAGAGGTACAACTGGAAGAATGTGCCTCAGTTGCGCCACCATCTCCCTGACTAAGTCCACCTTGGTCCAACTTCTCCTCTTTCTTGGTGACCTCTGAGGTAGTGGCAGTGGCCCTAGTGGTGCCTGGGTGGGGGAGGAGGTTTCACGAATCCTAGCCAAATCAGCCTGGAGACAAGCAATCTCCTCCCTCAGACCAGAGAGGTGCCTACAAATAAGGCAGCATCGCAGCCTCCAGAAAGTCTCCCAGAAGACTGTTGCCCCACAGCCAGTGCATTGCACTACTCCCCACATGTCTGTCTTCTTTCTGATTCCCTTCCATTAAGCCTTTTTTTGGTTATATATAGTTATTAGGTGTACTATTACATTCAATGCAGTGTTGTGCTGGTAAGGAAATGTGCTGTATGCACCTTCCCCCTTGATCAAATGATGTCACAACCCCTGCTATAAAGGAAGTGACACCTTGGGGGGTGGGATGTGGGGAAGGGTGGGTTTGGGCCCAAGCTGTGCCCACAGGAACAATCAGCTACAAGCTCTGACCCACCACTAGGATGAGTGTTAACCTTCCTTTCAGCAAGACAACCTGCACAACAATCAGGGGAACACAGTCTCCTGCACCTGAAGCTGTCTGTGTTTCAGTCCACAACTGCAGCTTTTGCTATAACAACTACTTAACCACCAGTAAATTATTTAAAAATAGTTTAACTATCACAAAATCCTACCCACCAGTAAATCATTTAAAAATAGTTTAACTGTCACAAAATCCTAGTAATCAATCCAGCTACCCCCAAAGGGATAACCAAAATGCAGCATTTCAAGCCTTCTAAAGTTATTTCCAAGATAAGAAGAGTTTGCAAGCCCCTTCTTCAACTCCTCAGTGACCTGTAAATTATTTTAAAATAGTTTAAGTGTCACAAAATCCTAGTAAACAATCTAGCTACCTCTAAGGGAAAACCCAAATGCAGTATTTCAATCCTTCTGAAGTTACAAGATAAGCAAAGATTGCAAGCCCCTTCTTGGTTAAACACCAAATGAATAAATACATAACTAAAAAGCAATTACTAAGGGTAGTTAGTTTCAACTACCACAGAATTGAACAAAAGTGTGCAGGTTGCAGATATCAAGCTCAATATAGAATCTCCCACATAACTCACAGCCTACTTAACTTACAGTCTACCTAACTATGCTAGAGCAGCCTGTCTGAAGTTAACATTTCAATGTTAAAACCCAAACACTTACACCCTATGGAAACACATTGAACTTGTTTTATATGACCTGCACAACATGGACTATATATTATTCAATATTTCACATAGGAAAATTATGCGGGTGGATTTTGCTCAATGCACAACAGTCACACTGTGCTTTTGGAAGTCATTATTCCAAAATGGAAAACTTTCATTCCTATTTTATTGTCTAAACATCTTGTCCACAGCTTGTGACTCCTTCCCCCCATAAAGTAAGTAAGTAAGTACAACTTTATTTGCATCAGGCACCCTTCCAGAGCTCAGGGCACCATAACAATCATCCATAAAACAAATTGTCTCCATTATACATTAAAACAATAAATATACATACAATATTTCAGCACTAACTCACTAGGTCCCTTCAAATGCCTGATGAAACAAATGTGTTTTCAAGGATTTTTTTTAAGATAAAGATATGATATTTGGTAGATGGCACCAGTCTGGTTTAATCCGTATATATCAATATCTGTATAAGTATGGGGTGGTTCTGTGTGAATCTCCACAGACTAAATATGAATTACCCTCATCACACATGCACAGAAAAGGATTTTACTCATATATATGCAGTGCAAGGGTATTAAAATACTTATATTTCACAGGTTCCTGTAGATAGCCCATTGTCACTCTGGAGCACTGTCACTCCAATGACGTCATCACGCATGTATGTCGTGACCATCTTAGGCTGCTATTGGAGTGGGCAATTTGAAGCACTTGTGGATTTGTTTACATTTTTAGAAATGTGATGAAACACTGTTAAATCTACAATTGGCACAAAATAAGGGGCATAATATGGCAGGTAAGGGCTTATATTGCAGCCCAATGTTTTCAAATTTTCCCCTCTTCATTTTTAATTTAAACCCCATTTGGTTGTCCTATAAAAAGATAAATTTGTAACTTGGTAGATGTCTGTACGGACTATGGTAATGTCTCCATACCAAGTTTGATACAGTTTGGAGAAATAGTTATACAGTCAGATGGAAATAACAGATATGAAAAATGTTGGCAACATTTTATGACATCCTTACAGAAATTTGAATTTCACCAGAATTTCACTTATAGAAGATAAATTATCTCCAGCCCTGCATCCATTGCAAAAAAAGTTAATGGATGACTGTAAAAGCAGCACTTAATATCCATCATAATTAAGTCAGAGGAAACCCCACCTGGACTGAGTGAAATGTCAATTGTTTTATTCACAACCCTCAGTGGTGTTTGGGTTCAGAGCATGCACAGCAGTGCTCTTCTATATGGTGTGTGTGCCAGACATAGGGACATGCATGATTGTATGTTTTTTATCTTTTACATCATCAAGCAAGAATAAAATTATGACATGTTGAAAATGCCTCATTCAGAAATGCATCATTTAGTTGGACTTTTTTTTAGAGCTAATGCACATAGTGGGTGATAGCCACCTGGACTAGTGGGTGAACCCTTTCTTGTGCTTTTTTTTATTTAGGATGAAATGTACACCTTTCTGTGTTATACTGAATTAGCATTTCATATACAAACATCAACTATACCACCTTTACCACACCTTACATTGAAGTTCACACCTCACTGAGATGCATCTAATTATTTTAGATGCACATCAACTGCACATCATGTACACCTCTCAGACAGTAGAACAGTTAAGGTACACCCCTTGAGGGGTATCAAGGTGTACACCTCATTTAAACCTTCAATACTCATCAATCACACCTCATTTGGGTCAGGGCAGTAAGACCAATGTGTGCACTCTGTGGACTTGATTCTGATTTTTGTTCTGTAGAGAAGCTACAGCAGATGTAGGTGTGGCCTTCAAGTAATTTCTGTTAGCCAGGAGTGCCTCTGTTAAAGAAGCCCTGAAGGTCTGGCATGGAACTTTAACTTCAGATTGTAGGTATATGCTCCATGCAGAGATGGAGCCAACGTAGGAATCAATGGGATTCCAAACTGCAAAAGAACACAACGATTACTGTCAAGCTGCATTTGTCTGCCAGTGATGATCCCATTCAGTGGCTAGTGAGCATTATGTGTTGAGCTTTGTGGTAGTGCCTGTCTGATATGATGGGCTCACCATTGGCTATGGTTCCACCTTAAGTCTAAACAGTCCAGTGACTGCTGTGAGCATAGTTGTTTTCAAGTGCTCAGCTCTAGCTGCATTTGCCATTAACATAAAATGCCCCGTTATATGCTACAGTGCCAATGATTCATGCTTAGTTCCTGAACGGTGCTAATCCATTGCATGGCAGCAGACTGGTATATCAGTCCAGAATTCCTATGTGTTCTAATTCTGTCAGCAGACTAAGGGTTAAGTCTGATGCCAGAATAAATCTGCCTTACTCACTGACTCTATTACTGTATAGACATTCATGCTATTGAGTTACCATGAGCTCATGGGTAAACCTCAGACTTCACACCCACTGTGCCATTCATGTCACAGTGTCACTGTGTGCTTATGGATTCTACTTAGACCTCACATCACTTGTCCCATTCATGTTACAGAGTCAGTGTTTGCTTATGGGTGTCCCTCAGCACTCATGAGTCTTGTCTTATGTTTCATTGTCACTATGTGCTTATGGATGCCCCTCAGACTTCACACCCATTGTTCCATTCATGTTATTGAGTCATGTGCTTATGGGTGTCCCTCAGCACTCATGAGTCTTGTCTTATGTTTCATTGTCACTATGTGCTTATGGATGCCCCTCAGACTTCACACCCATTGTTCCATTCATGTTATTGAGTCATGTGCTTATGGATGTCCCTCAGCCCTCATGCCCATTGTCCCAATTATTTTAAAGATTCAATATGTGATTATGTGGCCCCTTAGAGCACATGCCCATTACCCCATTCAAGTTTATGTTCAAGTTCAAGTTTATTGCAGGAAAACTCCATTGAGCAAGCTCATTCACAAGGAGGTCCTGTGAAATAAACACTTAAAGTACAAACACAGATAGGTAATAACAGTATATACATGAAATACACATTACATGATGCAGGCTGGATATACATACAAGGGTACCACACAGGGTGACCGCATTTTGTTAATTCACTATATAAATAAGAAGGCCCCTCAGATCCCACCCCTGTTGTTCCATTCATGTTATTGAGTCACAGTAAGTTTATGGGTATCCCTCAGACCTCATGCCCATTGGCTCATCCATGTTACTTTGTCACTCTTTGCTTAAGATGCCTTTGAATTTTCCACCCATTGTCCCACCATGATATCTATCTTAATGGAATACCCCCCCAGAAAAGTAGGTGTACCATACCAAAAGAACCTAGTACTAAGCCCTTTTATGAAAAACTAAACCATCACATAATTAGTGATCAGAACAAAAAATACTTTTATTTGAGTCTCTCATACAAAAATGGTTTAAAGAGATATGCTAGCAGCAGCAAAATGCATTGGTTCATACCTCACATATGCTTTTTCAAAAGTGCATTTGTAGCCAGCCCAGAGGTGCTGTAGGCTGAGGTGCTGGTCACCTTACCTTGCGCTATGCTATGCCAGTGACCCATGTTGGGGAATGAGTGTGGGCCACCAGGGGTCAGTAGGAGAGGAGAAGGATTGCATGTCCAATGGAATGCTCTCATTATCTGGGGAAGGGGGTCCTTAGCAGTCAGTGCTTGCCTGCTCCCTAGCCAAGGCTGGGGGAGAGGGTGTCATGCTGCAGAAGGGGGAGGAGTTGGGGCAGACGTTTGGAGAAAGTGGATGCAGATGCTTGTGCACTTCTCTCCACGGGCATCATTGCACACCCCAATTCCTGGGAGAAAGCCAGGAAAAAGAAGAGTCATGGCACAATCATGGAGGGCACCTTGCAGGCTCTGTTCCTGGCTAGCCACGGTGCTGGCCCACTAAATCCAGTCCCCAGTGGGAGTTGGGGAACCCCGCTAGCCCCACCGGGGGCAAGCCCTGAGAGTTTTGGTCAGCGCTGGATTATGGATGCTGGGGATGGGGCTGGGGGCTTCCTCTAGAAAGACAGCCAGCCAATGGTAAAGAAAATAGCCACCCAAAAAAAGTGTGTTTGTGAAGTGCTACTAAAACTATGTATGCCTTGTGCAGTTATTTTAAAAATGATGAGTACCTTATCATCATAAGACAGTAACATTACTGCCATGGATAGTAAGCCAATGAGCACATTATAACTATTATACTTCCTGTTTTTGAAAAAAGCATATGGTACTGTTATTTTTTTCTTTTGTTCCTATGTAAGTTTGTGGTAACTCTGGACTCTACTTCCTGCAATGCACTTGTTTACAGTTGCTGCAGACAGTGCAGACAAATTAGAATGTAAGGTAGGATAACAATGTCAATACTTTCATTTTGTTGATGATAAACTGAATGTTCTTAGCTCTCAACACTCATTTCATTGAGAATTAAACAATTTTGAGTTTGTTGTGGCATAAACTGCTTGTAATTGTGGCTAGTGACTTGAGAAAAGGATGGTCATGTGGTATAATTTGAAGAAGAGATGGGCGAAGTTGACAAAATTTGCTCCGCAAATTAATCTGTAAACTTTGGGCAATTTGCGTAGTGCAGCTTGATCTGTGAAGTGTGCATTTCTGCCCAGAAAGTGCAGAATTGTACCCACAAGGAGTGGAATTTTACCATTTGTGGGTGAAATTCCACTGTTTGAAGGTGAAATTCTGCCATGCACTGGTGAATTTCATACCTTGCTTTGAAATTTCCGGTGAAGTCAAATACAGTAGATGAATTTTCACTCTAATAGCAAAAATGTACAGATTGCTCCACAGAGGTGAAGTGGGTTACTTTGCTGGTACTTCACCAGTGAATTAAACATTTGCAACATCTCTTATCTGAAGTAACCTCATTTTATAGGAGCCAGAGGAGGGGTGAAGCAGCCCACACAAACTGACTCACTTTGAATGAGGGATTAATACAAGAAGCCATAAAACTGTAACAGTGCAGTATCAATATAGGATACCTATAATCAGGGGATATCTCAGGACTGATGACAGCTACACGTATCTCTAATACATCTTTTAAAGGAAAACTGTAGTGAACCAGTAATTGTCTCAGCTGAATGCACCAGTTAAACTGTGAGCGGTTGCTGTTACAGCAATGTGGCAGCTGACTGAGGCAGACAGAACATTTTTAATCAAAAGGGGTAATTAGATACTATTCTGGAGGTATAGAGTCTGTAAGTTAAATTAAATTTGAAGCTTATTCAGGATATATATGAAAGGCACATAATTTGAAGGAAGGCAGGTGACAATAGTCCCAGCAGTTAGCTGAGTGATAGCTCTCAACTAGTGTTTTGCACTTAAGCAACAGTAAAGCAGTTGTCTGCATTTAGACATTCTTTTCAGTTAAGTTCTGAATTCTTGCTTTCAAAGCAAGGAAGAAGCTGACTTAGACAGTTAGAACATTTTTAACTAGGAGGGGCAATGCTGTATTACTGGTTACTGATCAAATAGGGAGGAAACTGCAGGGACTGTGGGCTACTCTTCTCATGGGTTATGCTCTGAAGGAGGGAACCTGACCCATATGTAGGATGATTGTGGAGATTGTTGCACAACTTCTAGCAGCAAGGTAAGAGATATCACTGCTGCATCACCAATGGAGTTGGTATCCATGGTCACACCCTGCAAACCCACTCCCCAAAAGGCCACCTGGCTGGGGTACTGATGGGGTACTGATGAATAGCGGGGAAGGGGATGGGTGGTATGGGCAGCCACACGGAAGTCATCCAAGCTCTCCTAATCCTGACAGCAAATCACTTTGCACCACTGAAGGACGTACAGGTACCTGGCCAATTCAGGTTGTTGCTAATGAAGCCAGTCAGGATGAGTGGACAGGATGACTTGGTAACACCACATGGTGATAACAGGATGAAGACAGCAAGGAGGATTATAGTATTAGAAGACTGTGTGGTTAGAGGGGACAAGAAGTTGGTAGGGAAGGGGGACAGGGGAGGGGTTGGCCATGTGCTGTCCAGGTACATCAGACATCCAGGATATGTGCAGGATAGAGAGGATAAAAGTGGACAAGGAAGGATGCTTGGGATTCTGGCACTCTTGTGATACTGCTCCACAAATGTGATAGCAGGGAGGAGGCAGGGAACTACAGACCAGGCAGTCTTACCTCACTAGTGGGCAAGATTATGGAGGCACTCTAAGGAAAGGATAGTGCAACACCTGAATCCATAGAGCACTGGTGATCCAAGACAGCATGGGTTTACAAAGGAAGGTCCTGTCAAACTAATCTCATAGATTTATTTGACTGGGCATAATCAGAGTGGTGTACCACTAGGTGCAGTTGATGTTGCCTACCTTGACTTCAGCAAAGCTTTGGATACTGTTCCACACAGAAGATTGATTAATAAGCTGGTAGGCTTTGGGGTTGGCTGAAGCTGGTCAACTGGGTGGCAAACTGGTGGTGGTGGGCAGAAAACAGGGAGTGGTGGTAAACAGTGTACAGTCAGAAGAGATGCAAGTCACAACTGGGGTATCTCAGGATCCTATGGGCCAGTCCTTTCAATATCTCTCATCAGTGACATTGCAGATGGACTGAGGGTAGGTTTGCCTGTTTGCAGATGACACTAAGATCTGCAACAGAGTAGATAATCTAGATGGGTGGGCAGAATGAGAAGAGATCTGGATAAACTGGAAATGGTTGGATGAGTGGCAACTGGTTTTAACACAAAGAAGTGCAAGATCATGCACATAGGGAAGACAAAACCTGAAGTCACCTATAGGTTGGGAGAGGAGTTGCTGGCAATCACAATGGAAGAAAGAGACTTGGGCATCGTCATTAAAGATAACCTGAAATCATCCAAGCAGACCACTAAAGCAGTAGGTAAGGCTAGGGGATGTTGGGGTTGTATTAGTAGTGGTTTCACGAGTCATAAGAGGGAGGTAATGACCCCTTTTTACCAGCCACTGGTTAGGCCCCATCTGGAGTACTGTGTGCAGTACTGGAGGTCGCACCTTCACAAGGACATTAACAAAATGGAGGCAGTCCAGAGAAGTGCAACCAAAATGGTGTAGAGACTGCATCAGAAAACATATGAGGACATGTTAACAGAGCTCAATATGTATACCCTAGAGCAAAGGAGGGAGAGAGGTGATATGATAAAAATATTCAAACACCTTAAGGGCATTAACAAGGTGAAAGAATCTAACATGTTTGAATATAAGAAAAATATCAGGACAAGAGGACACAGCACGAGATTAGAGGGAGACCAATTAAGGGGTAATGTGAGGAAGTTCTTTTTCACAGAAAGGATGGTGAATGCATGCAACAGCCTACCTCAGGAAGTGGTGGATATGAATATAGTGCAGGGCTTCAAACAGGCATGGGATAGGCATAAGGGAGCAATACAGATGAATATGAATAGATAGGCTATTGACAGAGTGAAGTCCTATGACACATTCATAAGGTAGAAAAAGAAATGGGCAGACTGGATTGGCCTTGCGGTCCTTATCTGCCATCAACTTCTATGTTCTTTGTTTCTATATTTCTAATGAGACAATGGAATACAATATTCAAAGGCTGGGGGGCAGAACGAAATCACAGTCAGCTTGCCTGGCCTTTCCTGAGATCCTCTATGTGTGGGGTAAGGGATGGAGAAAAGTAGAGTGAGAAACTATGAGACTGAGTAGTGTAATGGGGGGTTGGAGCAAGCATGTCAGGAGCAGTGATAAAATGCTGTGGGGGACTGGAGCGCTTCAAGCACAGCTAGTGCACTTGGCCAGAAGTTTGATCACTACATTGTTGGACATTTAAACTAAATGTGAAGAGACTGAGGCTAAGCAGTACAAAAGGCAAATGTAGCTAGGATTCACCCAGGAATGGAGGCTAGAAGCAAATTAGGTAGAAGCAGCAAGGCAGGGGGCCTGAATATGTTAAGAAAAGGAGCCAAACAGAGAAGGTTCAAAAAGTCACTGAAGGACAGGACAATTAAGGAGGGAAGAGGAGTATAAAAGGAGAGGAGCTGACAAAATGGGAGGGATATAAATGTAGCAACTGGAAGGCAGGAAGCTTATCTTAATGCCAAACACCTAGGAAACAAAATCAGTGAGCTCCAGGCAAAGATGGTGGATGCAGAATTAGACATTGTAGTGATAACAGAAACATGGGCCACTGGGGGGTCACGTGATGGCAGCCTGAGCGTTGACAGCGCACTCCTGGAGCTCCGCCACTCATCATCTAAATTTTACTGTTTACAGTAATCGTTTTCCGATCGAAACCCCTTAAAATAGCACAGTGAGTGTTTACACCGACTGGAAGCTGTTACCCGATCTGTATTATGGAGGCTTACATCAAAAAATCGCAGCCGAAACACTCGCCTCCCCAAACTCCAGAGAAGCAGCAGGCCGCTAGCCTCTCACAACTACCCATCGCAGATGCACCACTCTCAGAGGCGAGATTCTTGGAAATAATACAGCCTCTTCAAACGTCTATGGCATCTATTGCCGAGGATGTGCAGGAAATTAAAAAATCGGTGGATTCCCTAACGCAAAGGATGGGTGATGCAGAAGTTAAGATGGCTTCTCTTGAAAGCAAGCAAACCGGGATTGACACAGAGCTAGTGCTGGTGAAGAGAAGAATTAAAAAGTTAGAGGAAAAGCTCGAAGATCTGGAGGCGCGTAGAAGAAACAACTTGGTAGTCATTGGGATACCTGTGAAAAGGAGGAGGGAACACCCGATCACCTTCCTTCAAAAACTCTGTTATAAAGTTGCAGGTTCTCCCAGGGGTGAGTACATAATAGAGAGCTCATCGAGCCTTACGTCCTCCCTGCACAAGGGCAGTCTCCCAGACCTCTAATTATGAGGTTCCTAAACTATTTGGATAAACAGCATGTTTTAAATAAGATCAGAGAGATGAAGGAGCTTTTGATGGAGGGCAAGCAGATACGGATCATTCAGGACCTGCCCCACTCGGTGAGGGTCAGAAGACAAGAATTACATCCGATTGTCACTAAACTCATTGCAGCATCTAAGCCATATAAAGTCAGGTATCCTGCTACATTAATGGTCTCCCATGAAGGTAGATGGCTATCCTTACTCCTATCAACAGGCACTACAGGAGTTGCAGCGTCTTTTCCCAGGACCTTTTCAAGTGAGTGAGCTCACCCGTCTGCCCTGGCTGGCTTAATGTCTCGGATTTTCTGGTGTTTTTTCTTTTTGTATAATTTTCGGACTGCTTTGGGTAACTGCTTGCTATTTACTCGATGGGGATGTTATGACGTTTTCTTCTTCCTTTTATCTTCCCCCATTCTGCCATGACAGCTCATCATCCTATTTTGGTGGCTTACATAATTATGGTCAGCTTTCACGGCATACCCGGGTGTTTTTTATCCTGAGTGAAAGTTGTCTCGATTTCAATCATCCACCTTGACTTTAGAAGACAGTTATTTTGAATGGTGTCAACGTAGAATATTGTATCTATATTGTGGCACAGACATATTGATCCTCATTTGGACCTGACTAATGCAGACTATTGATTATTCTATTATTTGTTGATCCAGGAGGACTGAATTTTCCATCAGATTATTTTTCCCTCCCCTTATTTTTTTTTTTTACTATCCAGAGGATAAACAGCTGGGAATCAGGTGGCTTCTTAAATCTACTGAAATTAATGTTTTTTTTTTCTTCTTCTTAACTGGGTTGGGGGCTCCTAATGTAATGTGGTTTCTGTTTGGAGCTGCCTGGAGGTATATCATGTGGCATGTTTATTGTAGGAGTGCAGTTCTTTGGGAACTGGGGTTTTTGTAATATAGGGGAGGAATACTTTGAAAGTCTATTTTATTGGGCTGGGGTGGGGACTTTTAGTCTTGTTGGGCAGGTGGGATGTTGGGGGATATTCAAGGTTATGAGATAACAGGAAAATGTGTTATCATTCGCTCAGAGAGTCTGTAATTTCTCTGTGATTTTTTACATCAAAGTACCCCAAGTTATAATAAACATAGGTTCTCCCAACAACTCTCATTATTATGACCTGTTCTTATAAATTTGTTAGCTGGAACATTAAAGGAGCCAAGGATAGGGTTAAGAGACAGGTGATACTAAAACACCTTTCTCACCTGGGGGCACAAATCGTTTTCCTTCAGGAGACCCATTTAAAAAAGAAGTGATCTTCATTATTTTAGAAGGGCATGGGTGGCCCAGGTTTTTGGGACTGGATCCTCGACCAAAGAGCAGGAGTTGCATACTTTGTTGCTAAGGGTGTTCCCTTTGGTTAGTACATGAGTGCTGGGACTCGGAAGGGGTCGCTATGTATTTGTACATCCACCTTCAGCATCACAGCCAGTTTTATTAGGTTCAGTCTATGGCCCTAATAGTGACCCCTCTTTCTTTTTTGAATCTTCACGCCTGGTGGAGTCTGATGTCCACAAAATCAAAATTGTTGGAGGAGATTGGAACTTGGTGCTCCAAAATGATTTAGATAGGTCATATAACAGGCATCGGGGCCTATCTCCAGCACAAAGGGCCCTGAAGATTTCATTGATAAAGCAGCCTTAGTGGATATTTGGCTTATATTTAATCCTGAGACTCGACAGTATTCCTTTTTTTCACCTGTACATAATTTTCATTCAAGAATTGATTATATTCTAGTTAGTTCATTAGCGGTGCCTAATATGATTCAGGCAGATATTTCTGCCAGAGTAATATCGGATCATGCCCTGGTTAGCATAACCTATAGGCCATCCCCAGAGATTAGGCGCTCATTACAATGGAGATTAAATTCTCAAATTCTAAAAGAGGAATCTCTAGGAGTCCTAAGGGACTTTATTGTGCACTTTGTCGCGGACAATCAAGATTCCATAAGCCAAAGAGACATAGTCTGGGCCACCTTAAAGTGTTCCTTAAGGGAGAGCTAATTAAGATTGCCTCCAGGAGGAACAGGCTCAGAGATAAATTAACTTCTATTTTATCCTCGATTAAACAAATTGAGTTTAACTTATCTTGGAATTCATCTGATTCTGAGTGGGTTAGGTTACATCAGTTGCAGGCTTAATATTCGGGACTTGTCTTTCAACAAGCGGAGCTAGCTCTTCTCGAGCGAGACTCCAATATTTGGATATAGGAAAAGGCCGGAAACTCTTAGCCATCGGTGTTAGACAGCTTGAGTCTGCTCATTACATAGTGAGTGTATGTACTGGTCAGGGTGATCAAACTTGCCCGAATCCGGGAGAAATATCTAAGGCCTTTGGAGCATACTTTCAGAAATTATATACGGAGGATTCTGAATTTAAACCCTGGCTCAGAGATTACTTCATACCTGAATACAATTATTTTACCAAAATTAACAGAAGCTGATGCTGAGGACTTAAGTGCACCAATTTGATTGCTGAAATATATCAAGCTATCCAACAGCTGCCCCTGACAAGTCTCCTGGACCCGACGGTTTCCGAGTAATTTCTATATACGTTGCTTCCAAATATATTCCAAATCTTATTAGACACATTTAGATATTGGTTTAATTTATTCTCTGACCCAAGTTTCCTTGAGGCAACAATATCCCTGATATTAAAACCCGGAAAGGACCCCTCTAGTATGGACAGTTATCGACCAATATCCCTTCTAAACACAGATATTAAAATTCTGGTGAAAATCCTTGCTAATAGATTGTCTAAAGTTATGGATAGCCTGGTGTGCAGGGAACAAGTGGGTTTTATGAAAGGGAGACTACCCCATGATCATCTTAGGAAACTGTTACACCTTATTGCAGAGGCAAAAGAATCTAAATTCCCAGCAGTACTCCTCTCGCTTGATGCTGAAAAGCCTTTGACCGGTGTCCTGGGATTTCTATTTGCCACTCTTCGGCTTTTGGTTTACCCCAGAATTTCCTAAGATGGGTTGGAATTTGTATTCTTTTCCTCTCATGAGTCAAATGCAATGGGGTATTTTCACGGTCATCAAGTTAGAGTGAGGGTACTGAGCAGGGCTGCCCCTCTGTCCCTGTTGTTATTTAACCTTACTTAGAACCTTTTTGAGAAGATTAATGAAGAACACACTCATTAAAGGCATACAAGTAGGGAGTCCAGATATATATGCTCAGCCTATGCTGATGATGTTCTATTACATATTGAGAACCCAGAGACTTCCATACCACCTTATATTAGAGAAATAAATATTTTCTCAGATTATCCTTTTATAAATTGAATTGTTCTAAAACTAAAATTTTCCTTTAAATCAGCATGTTAGAAAGCGGATCTACAAGATTTGGGCCTGGCTTGGGAAACCAAATCCTTAACATATTTAGGCATTGCCATTAGTACAGTCTTACCTCAATGATTAAAGATAATTTAGGTGCTCTAGTCCATAATATCTCGGGAAGATTTAAATAAATGGTGCTTAATCTCCTTATCTTTGTGGGGTAGGTTAAACCTCTTAAAAATGATTATTCTTCCTAGGATGTTATATCCTTTGGGTATGCTTGGGGCCTACCTCTCAAGAAATGGTTTACAAATCTACAGAGGGTATTTAACTCTTTATTATGGCAAAGGAAAGCAACCCGTCGATCCTACTTCAATTTAACTGCCCCTAAATCTCAAGGAGGCCTTGCTGCCCCTCACTATTCCTGGGTATTATTTGGGGTCTCAACACACCTGCAAATTGAGCTTGTGGAATAATAAACACAGACGCTTAGCTTATTCACCTTTGTGGCTCAAATAGAACAAGACCTGGCGTAAGAGGGTGAAAAGCTCTTTATATGCTCTGTTATTTGTCCCACTGGCTGTTACCCCCAAACTTCTTAAGAATAATCCTATAGGTGGTCACCAGAGCTTATCACCAACTGCAACGTTATTTAGGGGTTAGCTGGCTATCGGATTCCCAACCTATATTTGAAAATCTACAAATCAAAATAGATGGAACTCTGATACCCACAGCATTTTGGCCACAGATAAGCCATCTTGCTGTAGCGATTTTTGGGACCAAGGTAGCCCATTCTCATTTGACCTCTTAAAAGACTTCATGGATTCTAGACTCCTATTTTTTCAAGTGGCTGCAGCTTAGTAAAGCTTTAGCTCAAGCATTCTCATCGGTCTCCTTACTCAGTCAGGAGATGAAAATATTGACACTCTTTGAAGTCCGCCAACAATCACATGCAGTTTCCAAAGTTTATAAGCTCCTCCTAGAATGGGACCATAGGCTTCCTCAGGTATATGTTATTATTGGGTAAAGAACTAAATCTCACGGACTCCCGGAAGTTTGGAAATCACTCTGGATGACTGCGTATAGGTACATCAAACAAGATAGGCTAAGAATGGTGCATTTCAATGTTATGCATCACTCCTCTACTTGACTCCTACTCATCTATTCAGGTGGGAGCACTTAGTTCATCTCTCTGTTGGAAGTGCAAGAAGGAGGAGGTACTTGTATCACCTGTTATGGTTGTGCCCAGTGATTCGGACTCTGTGGAGAGCCATTAGCAGACTCTTAGACCCTATCCTTGGCTCAAATAATTTGGATGTTCCGAGATTTGTCTATTGTATGCTTCCAATGACCACTCCTAGGGTTTGAGGCACGTGTCTCTCTTGTCTCAGCAGTTATGAAGTTGTTAATCTTAAGACACTGGTCGTCTGACAATTCTCCAACACTATTAGAGTGGCAGAGGGAATGTACCCTAGCATTACAGCTCGAGAAACATATTGCTTATATGCGGGTAAACATGAGTATTATAAATTTCTATGGGTCCTTTAGAGTTCTTTTTGATGACTTGGAAGCCGTAAAATTAAGTAGCCTTGAATCGTTGGATTAATTTCATTTTTCTATTGTCTTATTCGTTTCGAACCTTAGGGGTTGGGGATGGGGGAGGAGTTTGTTTTGTGTTTCTCCTTGTTATTGACACAACAGAAAGTGCGGTAAATGTAATATTGAATCTAATGGTCATGGCCTTGTGCTTTCAGTGTAACACTTCATTATTTGTCGACTTGATGTTGTTGTTTGGTTAAAACTAATAAAAATGTTAATTACAAAAAAAGAAATATGGGCCACTGGAAATAATGACTGGGGCCTGGCAGTACAGAGGCTTCCCATGCACAGGTGGGACAGGAGTAAGGAAAAAAGAGATGAGGTTGTTGTCTATGTCGGGAAAGGCTAGAGGAGGTATAGGATGGTTTCTTCGGGGAGGAAACTGGGTGACAGACTCATGGTTGGTACATCTTATGATGCCATTTGGAAAGAGCGATGCACATGGGTGGTCTACACTGTTGGGATAGAGGACAAGGGCAATGGGAAACTGTGAGTTGAAACTGAGAAGGAACTGAAAGGGGATGCTCTCTCTATGATGAGAGCAGAAAGGCAGTCTCCCAGACCTCTAATTATGAGGTTCCTAAACTATTTGGATAAACAGCATGTTTTAAATAAGATCAGAGAGATGAAGGAGCTTTTTATGGAGGGCAAGCAGATACGGATCATTCAGGACCTGCCCCACTCGGTGAGGGTCAGAAGACAAAGAATTACATCCGATTGTCACTAAACTCATTGCAGCATCTAAGCCATATAAAGTCAGGTATCCTGCTACATTAATGTCTCCATGAAGGTAGATGGCTATCCTGACTCCTATCAACAGGCACTACAGGAGTTGCAGCGTCTTTTCCCAGGACCTTTTCAAGTGAGGCAACGACTCACCCGCTTTGCCCTGGCTGGCTTAATGTCTAGGATTTTCTGGTGTTTTTTCTTTTTTGTATAATTTTCGGACTGCTTGGGTAACTGCTTGCTATTTACACGATGGGGATGTGTTATGACGTTTTCTTCTTCCCCTTTTATCTTCCCCCATTCTGCCATGACAGCTCATCATCCTATTTTGGTGGCTTACATAAATTATGGTCAGCTTTCACGGCATACCCCGGAATTGTTTTATCCTGAGTGAAAAGTTGTCTCGATTTCAATCATCCACCTTGACTTTGAGAAGACAGTTATTTTGAATGGTGTCAACGGCGGAATATTGTATCTATATTGTGGCACAGACATATTGATCCTCATTTGGACCTGACTAATGCAGACTATTGATTATTCTATTATTTGTTGATCCAGGAGGACTGAATTTTCCATCAGATTATTTTTCCCCTCCCCAATTTTTTTTTTTTTTTACTATCCAGAGGATAAACAGCTGGGAATCAGGTGGCTTCGTTAAATCTACTGAAATTAATGTTTTTTTTTTCTTCTTCTTAACTGGGTGGGGGGGCTCCGAATGGTGGCACTGTGGTTTCTGTTTGGGGCTGCCCGGAGGTATATCATGTGGCATGTTTATTGTAGGAGTGCAGTTCTTGGAAACTGGGGTTTTTGTAATATAGGGGAGGAATACTTTGAAAGTCTATTTTATTGGGCTGGGGTGGTGGGACTTTTAGTCTTGTTGGGCAGGTGGGATGTTGGGGGATATTCAAGGTTATGAGATAACAGGAAAATGTGTTATCATTCGCTCAGAGAGTCTGTAATTTCTCTGTGATTTTTTACATCAAAGTACCCCAAGTTATAATAAACATAGGTTCTCCCAACAACTCTCATTATTATGACCTGTTCTTATAAATTTGTTAGCTGGAACATTAAAGGAGCCAAGGATAGGGTTAAGAGACAGGTGATACTAAAACACCTTTCTCACCTGGGGGCACAAATCGTTTTCCTTCAGGAGACCCATTTAAAAAGAAGTGATCTTCATTATTTTAGAAGGGCATGGGTGGCCCAGGTTTTTGGGACTGGATCCTCGACCAAGAGAGCAGGAGTTGCTATACTTTGTTGCTAAGGGTGTTCCCTTTGGTTAGTACATGAGTGCTGGGACCGGGGAAGGTCGCTATGTATTTGTACATGCCACCTTCAGCATCACAGCCAGTTTTATTAGGTTCAGTCTATGGCCCTAATAGTGACTCCCTTCTTTCTTTTGAATCTTCTACGCCTGGTGGAGTCTGATGTCCACAAAATCAAAATTGTTGGAGGAGATTGGAACTTGGTGCTCCAAAATGATTTAGATAGGTCATATAACAGGCATCGGGGCCTATCTCCAGCACAAAGGGCCCTGAAAGATTTCATTGATAAAGCAGCCTTAGTGGATATTTGGCGCATATTTAATCCTGAGACTCGACAGTATTCCTTTTTTTCACCTGTACATAATTTTCATTCAAGAATTGATTATATTCTAGTTAGTTCATTAGCGGTGCCTAATATGATTCAGGCAGATATTTCTGCCAGAGTAATATCGGATCATGCCCTGGTTAGCATAAACCTATAGGCCATCCCCAGAGATTAGCGCTCATTACAATGGAGATTAAATTCTCAAATTCTAAAAGAGGAATCCTCTAGGAGTCCTAAGGGACTTTATTGTGCACTTTGCCATGCGGACAATCAAGATTCCATAAGCCAAGAGACATAGATCTGGGCCACCTTAAAGTGTTCCTTAAGGGAGAGCTAATTAAGATTGCCTCCAGGAGGAAACGGGCTCAGAGAGATAAATTAACCTCTATTTTATCCTCGATTAAACAAATTGAGTTTAACCTATCTTGGAATTCATCTGATTCTGAGTGGGTTAGGTTACATCAGTTGCAGGCTTAATATTCGGGACTTGTCTTTCAACAAGCGGAGCTAGCTCTTTCTCGAGCGAGACTCCAATATTTGGATATAGGGGAAAAGGCCGGGAAACTCTTAGCCATGCGTGTTAGACAGCTTGAGTCTGCTCATTACATAGTGAGTGTATGTACTGGTCAGGGTGATCAAACTTGCACGAATCCGGGAGAAATATCTAAGGCCTTTGGAGCATACTTTCAGAAATTATATACGGAGGATTCTGAATTTAAACCCTCTCAAGAGATTACTTCATACCTGAATACAATTATTTTACCAAAATTAACAGAAGCTGATGCTGAGGACTTAAGTGCACCAATTCCGATTGCTGAAATATATCAAGCTATCCAACAGCTGCCCCTGACAAGTCTCCTGGACCCGACGGGTTCCGAGTAATTTCTATAAGACGTTGCTTCCAAATATATTCCAAATCTTATTAGACACATTTAGATATTGGTTTAATTTTTATCTCTGACCCAAGTTTCCTTGAGGCAACAATATCCCTGATATTAAACCCGGAAAGGACCCTCTAGTATGGACAGTTATCGACCAATATCCCTTCTAAACACAGATATTAAAATTCTGGTGAAAATCCTTGCTAATAGATTGTCTAAAGTTATGGATAGCCTGGTGTGCAGGGAACAAGTGGGTTTTATGAAAGGGAGACTACCCCATGATCATCTTAGGAAACTGTTACACCTTATTGCAGAGGCAAAATAATCTAAATTCCCAGCAGTACTCCTCTCGCTTGATGCTGAAAAAGCCTTTGACCGGGTGTCCTGGGATTTCCTATTTGCCACTCTTTCGGCTTTTGGTTTACCCCAGAATTTCCTAAGATGGGTTGGAATTTTGTATTCTTTTCCCTCTGCGAGAGTCAAATGCAATGGGGTATTTTCACGGTCATCAAGTTAGAGTGAGGGTATGAGCAGGGCTGCCCCTCTGTCCCGTTGTTATTTTAACCTGTACTTAGAACCTTTTTGAGAAGATTAATGAAGAACACACTCATTAAAGGCATACAAGTAGGGAGTCCAGATATATATGCTCAGCCTATGCTGATGATGTTCTATTACATATTGAGAACCCAGAGACTTCCATACCGCCTATATTAGAGAAATAAATATTTTCTCCAGATTATCCTTTTATAAATTGAATTGTTCTAAACTAAAATTTTCCTTTAAATCAGCATGTTAGAAAAGCGGATCTACAAGATTTGGGCCTGGCTTGGGAAACCAAATCCTTAACATATTTAGGCATTGCCATTAGTACAAGTCTTACCTCAATGATTAAAGATAATTTAGGTGCTCTAGTCCATAATATCTCGGAAGATTTAAATAAATGGTGCTTAATCTCCTTATCTTTTGGGGTAGGTTAAACCTCTTAAAATGATTATTCTTCCTAGGATGTTATATCCTTTGGTATGCTTGGGGCCTACCTCTCAAAGAAATGGTTTACAAATCTACAGAGGGTATTTAACTCTTTATTGTGGCAAGGAAAGCAACCCGTCGATCCTACTTCAATTTAACTGCCCCTAAATCTAAGGGCGGCCTTGCTGCCCCCTCACTATTCCTGTATTATTTGGCCCAACACACCTGCAAATTGAGCTTGTGGAATAATAAACACAGACGTTTAGCTTATTCACCTTTGTGGCTCGAAATAGAACAAGACCTGGCGAAGAGGGTGAAAAGCTCTTTATATGCTCTGTTATTTGTCCCACTGGCTGTTACCCCCAAACTTCTTAAGAATAATCCTATAGGGTGGTCACTCAGAGCTTATCACCAACTGCAACGTTATTTAGGGGTTAGCTGGTGGCTATCGGATTCCCAACCTATATTTGAAAATCTACAAATCAAAATAGATGGAACTCCTGATACCCACACAGCATTTTGGCCACAGATAAGCCATCTTGCTGTAAGCGATTTTTGGGACCAAGGTAGCCCATTCTCATTTGACCTCTTAAAAGACTTCATGGATTCACAGACTCCTATTTTTCAAGTGGCTGCAGCTTAGTAAAGCTTTAGCCAAAGCATTCTCATCGGTCTCCTTACTCAGTCAGGGACGAAAATATTGACACTCTTTTGAAGTCCGACCGAACAATCACATGCAGTTTCCAAAGTTTATAAGCTCCTCCTAGAATGGGACCATAGGCTTCCCTCAGGTATATGTTATTATTGGGTAAAGAACTAAATCTACGGGACTCCCCGGAAGTTTGGAAATCACTCTGGATGACTGCGTATAGGTACATCAAACAAGATAGGCTAAGAATGGTGCATTTCAATGTTATGCATCACCTCTACTTGACTCCTACTCATCTATTCAGGTGGGGAGCACTTAGTTCATCTCTCTGTTGGAAGTGCAAGAAGGAGGAGGTACTTGTATCACCTGTTATGGTTGTGCCCAGTGATTCGGACTCTGTGGAGAGCCATTAGCAGACTCTTAGACCCTATCCTTGGCTCAAATAATTTGGATGTTCCGAGATTTGTCTATTGTATGCTTTCCCAATGACCACTCCTAGGGTTTGGAGGCACGTGTCTCTCTTGTCTCAGCAGTTATGAGTTGTTAATCTTAAGACACTGGTCGCTGACAATTCTCCAACACTATTAGAGTGGCAGAGGGAATGTACCCTAGCATTACAGCTCGAGAAACATATTGCTTATGCGGGTAAACATGAGTATTATAAATTTCTATGGGGTCCTTTAGAGTCCTTTTTGATGACTTGAAGCCGTAAAATTAAGTAGCCTTTGAATCGGTTGGATTAATTCCTTATTTTCTATTGTCTTAATTGCTTCGTAACCTTAGGGGTTGGGGGATGGGGGAAGGGGAGTTTGTTTTGTGTTTCTCCTTTGTTATTGACACAACAGAAAGTGCGGTAAATGTAATATTGAATCTAAGGGTCATGGCCTTGTGCTTTCAGTGTAACACTTCATTATTTGTCGACTTGATGTTGTTGTTTGGTTAAAACTAATAAAAATGTTAATTACAAAAAAAAGAAATATGGGCCACTGGAAATAATGACTGGGGCCTGGCAGTACAGAGGCTTCCCATGCACAGGTGGGACAGGAGTAGAAGGAAAAGAGATGAGGTTGTTGTCTATGTCGGGAAAGGCTAGAGGAGGTATAGGATGGTTTCTTCAGGGGAGGAAACTGGGTGACAGACTCATGGTTGGTACATCTTATGATGCCATATGGAAAACGATGCACATGGGGTGGTCTACACTGTTGGGATAGAGGACAAGGGCAATGGGAAACTGGGGGTTGAAACTGAGAAGGGAACTGGAAAGGGGATGCTCTCTCTATGATGAGAGCAGAAGGGCCCTGGTGAATACACTAAAGCTAATAAGGGGCAGACTTTTTTTGGGAATGCTTAGGCAGTAGGAAATGTCAATGAATGGTGCATCTGGTGGGCATATGGTTGCTGCATGTGTGACATAAAGGCATAGGGTGATGTAGGGCATTGAAAGAAGCAAAACCAAACAAACAAACAAACAAAAAATGTTTTCTACACAGAGGTCTGTTACAATGTGAAAATGGTTTTCCGTTTGTTAGAGACAGACAAGCAAAGGGGAGATCAAGCCTCTCTACAGCCAAATACCTGGCTCTTGCTCAATGCTACATCCTTATACAATTCAGATCCAACTTAGAACCAGGCTACTGTAGCACATTTGTTGGTTTCAGCCAGAACCCAGTTGGTGCAGTAATGGACCCTGTAACTCAGAAGGGACATGCATGCACATTGTTGTCAGCCTGAACCCAGTTAAAGCAGTCATGGGATCCTATAACTAGTGAAAACATGTATACTGTAAATATTGTTGACAGCTATCCTGGGTTGCTTGTATTTTGGCTGACAGAGTCAAGGTAGACCTATAACTTCACCATAAGCTTGCTCAAGGTAAAATTGTCATGACTTGACCATCAGTACAGGTAAGGTTGTGAAAGCTGGCACATTTCATGCTTTCAAAAAAGCACTAGACAGATTGTTGAGAAAGAACAGAAATTAGAGTTACACAGCACAAATAAGAGTAACAATCCATTTCATAAGCTTGGTTGTGTGTCCATAATCAAATTTGTATATTGTCACAGCAAGGGGGTGAACAAGATCGGCTCTCAATCTTGTCTATCTCCAAAATACTACATTGCTGTGTTACTGTGGATGTGTCTTGGATGGCACTAGCTCACCATTCTGATGGTAGAAAAGCCCAGTATCACACAAAATGGCTTAAATTTATCATGATGGACAAGGCAGGGAAGCAGAAACTTTAAAAAATACTTTCTTTTTTCCAGTCATCAGATATCATCTGCTTAGGAGAAGTAGCATGTTACAGCTAGTGAAAGCTCCACCTCAAGTTAGATTCACCTTACAGGAACAAATAAAGGATCTGCAACTAGAGCATGTAACTCTGTAAGGTGTTTAGCAGATGTCATAGCCACTAGTATCAGCGTTATCCAAGAAAGGAAGTATGTCTCACTCATGTTTCTTCTTTGCGACTTTACAGCTCCCTCTGCAACTGTCCTTGACCCAATACCTTAGCTGCCCACTCCACTGATTGCTCCTGCCTTGTTTGGTCTTGATTTTTCCTCACCTTTACACTCTGATGTGATTTTCTTATGCCTATACAACCTTAATTTTGTCAACTCTTTATTTAGGTAAAATTTTACACTAAACATACACATATACAACAAATACAACAATTTTATATGTGGTATGTCCAGTTCATCTAAAGTATAAAAAGAAGAGAAAATATAACGGTAATGCAACAAAAATGATTCTACGCAGAGTTCAGATATTTTATGTAATTGAGAGTCCCAAATAAATGAATGCTCAATTAGATCCACTACTTAAGAGGTCTTAAAGAGATGCTCTCATTGAGTCTCCATACCTTCATCAGTAAGGAATTTCATAGCTAAGCAAACAGAACACAGGAGTTTTACCTATGTCTGCCGCTTTATCCTCAACCCTAACTGATGCATTAACAAAGCTTTTCTAAAATAATTTCCTTACTTTTTGAGATTGTGTAATCAGGGCCTCTACTCTCCATCTCTCCATAGATGTGTGTGTGTGTGTGTGTGTATATATATATATATATATATATATATATATATATATATATACATATATATATATATATATGGAGAGAGAGAGAGAGAGTGAGCTATATACACACACACATCTATATGGAGAGATGTGAGAGCAGAGCCCTGATTATATATATATGCTGTGGAAGGGCACTGAGCTTCCATTGATAAGACACTAGTGACCAAATTGTCAGCATAGCCATCACATTATCCCACCCCATGTACCTGGTACAGACAATTTTCAAATCCCAGCCAAAACAATATTCTGCTCAACTGAAATGCCATTGTGTGCACCAGGTGTGAAAACACATTTTGGCCAGGATTTGAAAAATGACAGCCAGTGACATACATGAGGTGGGGTAATAAGAAGGCTATGTTGAAAATTTGGGGTCAAAATATTTAACATTTCCAAAGTTATGCGTATGCATAGCAAAATTGCAACAAATGGGCATAACATTGCCATTTTTACATATTTCAACCCCACATTTTCAACATAGCCTTCTTATGACCCCACCTCATGAACAAGGGCAGGACAATGTTTCAAATCTTGTCAAAAGGTAAATTCACCAACCAACTGCAATATCATCTTTTGGATGGGAGTTGTGTAATGCCAGTCATATTGTTCATGAGGTGGGGTCCCCAAAAGGCCATGTTGAAAATTTGGTGTCAAAATGTCAGAAATGACTGAGTTATAATGAATATATTAAATCAGCCATACAAGAATATCAGTTCTATAACTATACTGGTCAGAGGAATATATTAGACCTATGGGATGCATTTAAAGCAAACATAAGAGCCCATATTATTTCTTATCAAATGAAACATATAAAAAGTAGGATATAGGAAGAAGTTGACACCAAATAAAAAGAATTGCATACTCTTGTTATTAAAGAGTTTGACAAATATAAACAAACTTTGGCCTGAGCTGCTAGGGCTACAGGAGAGGAATTTGTATTAAAAATGTAGAAAATTATTTTTCTTTTTGTATTTTTATACCTACTTTTCAACATAGCCTTGAGATGGACCTGCCTCATAAAGAAGGGCAGAGAAAATGCTCATCTCCTGGCCTAAAGGTGATGTCATGCATGAACTGCAAAATCAACTTTTGGGCTGCAAACACACATTTTGAGCAGGAGTTGAAAAATTACAACTGTCACATTAATGAGTCACTGTACCAAAATGGCTATGTTGAAATGTTGTGGTAAAAATACTGAATATGACCAAAGTTATGAGCCCACCTTTGTAAAATTCAGATAGCCTTATAACTTAAAGCAATAGAGCAACAATAGGTGAACATTTTGACCTATTCTGTTCTATGCTATTTTAGACTGCCACTTACCTCCTGACTTGTATGATACCCTTCTTTCCACAATTTGAGTCTGCTTGGGTACCTTTTTCATGTCTGAAATAATAAAAGGAGCACTACTTTTAATGTGCCTCGAACAGGCTTTCATCGGTATTTGTAGCTGTTTTTGGACAACTACTGTTCTGTAAGGACAGAGAGCACTGCCTGCTACATAACAGAAGTGATGTATAAACAACAGATGGTCAAAATTAGCTGAAAATACTGATGAAGACCTGGAGAGTTTTACCATTTAAAATAAATAAAAACAGCCTTAACATTTGTTATAGTGATTTTATTGACAGGCATAATAAACTCAGTTGTGTACATGAATGGATTTGAGCATACAGGAAAATGTACAGGAGTTCTGTCCCAGTTTTACATGAAAAATACAGAGAAAAGGAGGGAAACCTAAAGAGAAATGCTTTGTTCAGTCTGGGAACACTGCAGTTGACACCACTATCATTCTTTGTAATTGCCTAGGATGCCCCTTGCAACCTATGAAAACCCTAAAAGATTAGCTGCCTAGCATTTATTTACCCTTCCTACAAGTATAAAACCATAAAAGTTCCAACTGCCCCATAGTCAGTCATATGGCAGCACTGACATGACTACATATGTGTCAGACTCACATATGCATTGTTTAAGTCAGTACCAGTAAAAGTAAGACTCCACTGAAAATGAGATACTGCATCTTAGCCAGGCTGTGTATCGGTACATTGTAGAAGTGGGTAAAATTAAGACCCTCTGAAAATGAGATCCTGCATCTCATCAAAGTTATCCTGTGTCAGTACATTGCCAAAATGGATGAAAGTATGACCCACTGAATATGACATACTGCATCTCAGCCCGGCTATCCATTTGTGTCAATACATTGTAATAATGCTAAAATACCATCAAGAGGTTCTGGAGACATGTGAACATTGAGAGCAAAGCTTTAGAGATTCTAGCATTTGTCCATAGCCCCTGCGATATGCTGCAGGTGAGTGTTACAATTAAAAATAAATAAAAACAGCCTTAACATTTGTTATAGTGATTTTACTGACAGGCATAAGTTGACAGGCAGTCAGTTGTGTACATGTATTGATTTGAGCATACATAAAAATGTAAAGGAGTTTTGTCCCAGTTTTACATGAAAAATACAGGGGAAAAGGAGGGTGCCCTACAGTGGAACACTGCAGTTGGCATCGCTATCATTGTTTCTAATTCCCTCCCTAAAACATTAGCTGCCTAGCATTTAAAACACTTCCTACATTCAATGCCACTAATTAGGTCCGAAAGGGTTAACATAAATCAACTATTCAGAGGATATGCTCACACACACACACACACAGTGGGAGAGTTGACTAAGGCTGTAATTTGACACTACTGCAGTCGATGCTGTTATCAGTTGAATGTCATGTCACTAAATTATTAGTCTCCAAAGATAGCAAGTCACATTGCAATGAACAAAAACTGAGAAAACAGTGTTGAAACTGGTTTAATCAACAGCCCTTTTGCATTAGCTCTAAAAATGCTATTTACCAAGTTGGATTCAAAAGTAAGCATGGTTTCTTGTACTCACTCACTGAACCAGTACAAGTTTGGGGAGGAGAGGTGATTGTCCACAGCATTTGTTTCTTAATCCCTAGGCTACTGAAATAAATAAAATTAATCTATTTGATTGAGCCCTGGAAATATGTTCAGCCTGCAGCACTACAAGGGTTAAATTGAAGAAATGCAAAGAGTAGAAGGATCATTTGAAAACTCCAAAGAAAGCATTCTACAGTCTGAATCTTGTAGCTCATTTTCAGAGCTGACACAATAGGGCTGCAGTGTCCGCCTACCTGCAGCCCTAAAAACAATTGTATAGTTACAAGACAAAAAAGCTGTATTTAATTCATCAAGAAAATAAAAAAAAAACTATTTTTATTAAAAATAATATTGGTGCTACAATACAGATAAGTCAGGTAAATTACTTGATAATTTATTAAGAGCAGAAAAACAAAAGAATATTATTACATCCATGAAGGACGAGACAGGCAATACAAAATTATCTAAGCATATTATTAAAGCCATATGTGATTATTATAAAAGCATTTATCAAAAAAGCTTTTCCCTGGACCCTAAATTGGTTTTGGTATTTTGAAATAGAGACTCTTCACCACCAGAAGGCTTTTCATTTGCCCCATTACAAAAGAAGATATTATAAAAACAATAAAAACACTTCCCAAAAATACATCTCCTTGTCTAGATGGTTTGACAAATAAATTCTACCAGTCATTTGTTGTAGAACTTTCTCCTTAGTTAACTAGAATATTTGAAGAACTGTTGATTCTTGAAAATAATTTATCTGAAACTATGACAATAGCCAACGTTATTTTAATTCATAAACCAGGTAAACCAGTTGATTATACAGATAGCTATATACATACAGTATTATTAAATACAGATTACAAGTTACTAGCCAAATTCATAAATAATATTTTTCAACCTCACATTCCCTTTTAATACAAATTAATCATAATGGTTTTGTGAAAGCAGAACTATTTCAAAAGCTAACAAAATAATTTAAGCAATTATCCAACTAATCATATCAAATTAACTTTATTTATAAAAATAGTGCTATTCCCAAAGAATCATAGCACTGTTACAATAATAATAAAATCTCAGCTAAAAACTCCATAACCTTAACAGACTTTCATTACGAATATTAAATAATATCAGGGAGAGCAATATTAAAGTGGTGTGTCTTAAATGCAGTTTTAAAACTCTCCACCATCAGGGACTGTCTAATCTGACAAAGTAAAGAATTCCACAGGGAAGGGGCTACGAATTCAAATGCTAATAAATGCAAAACCTACTTATAACAATGAAACATACTATGCTGTAGCTGTGGGCACCAGTAAGGCATTTGATGTAATAAATAGATACTATCTTTCATATGTTAAAGTTTTGGAAATTTCCATTGTAAATTATAACCTTAATAACTCAACTTTATAAAGCCACAGTAGTTAAGTTTCAGATAAATAGATATATAACCAAATAATTTATCATGGAAAATGGTGTCAGACATGGCTGTCTATTATCCCCTTCCATTTTTATTTTAGGCTTAGAACCCTTACTTTAAATTATTAGAAGCAATCCTAATATTCAAGGCATAACTCTTCAGCAAGAACAGATACAACTCAATATTTTTGCCGATTATATCCTCTTAATAATCAAAAATATAAATACTTATCTCCAAACTTTTTTTTACAGGAGATTAGCCAGTATTCAGCCATTTCGGGATATAAATTAGGTGAACAAAAAGCTGTAATAATGAAGCTATCTAAACACAAACCGCAAGAAATAATTTAATTTAATCAGCGATTTTTCTGTTCAATAATCCATTAAATATTTAGGTATACAGTATATTTATCTCCAGATATGCAAAATAATATAAAAACTAATTATAATAATGCCAAAACCAAAAAAACTAACCTTCTTGATTCATGGCGTAACCTATCTCTCTCCTTATGGGGGAGAATAGGTGTATTAAAAATGATGGCTATGACACACCTGATTTATGTTTTGCAGAATACTCTGTGATCTACTACTACTAATAAATGGTTCAAGGACCTTAAAAGAATGTATTCAACATTCTTATGGGTTGGGGTAAACCATGAATTGCATGGAAACTATTAATAATTCCTAGAGAAAAAGGTAGAATTGGCTGTCCTGATCCCCAAATATATCTTGAAGCCTATATACTTCAATGTTATATAAATGGAGCTTTGGGTTGGACCAAGACTATTTAATTTACCAGGATTTGTTAAGTGCTGAAGAGAGAGGGGATAAACAATTACTATATAATGTATTTTTTGATAAAAAAAAAAAAACACTTCTAAATCAGACATTCCCTTTTTGTTCCTGGTTTTCAGTTATACAAAAAAGAATAAAAAACTTGGATAAATTAGAAAGCCCATGATTATTTTTAATGATTTTTTCTTGCAAAATATTGTGGGTCGACTAAAACCCATATATTCAAAAATTAAAAAAATAATAAAATTATTGTATGGTATGATTTATTGGTTGATAATTCCCAAAATTCCAAAAAATAAACAACAAATATTCTATAAACATTTTAATGTATTATACTATTAAAAGTAAATTCACCAAACTTAGACATTTGATACAAACTACCAGGACTGATATATTTAAAATTGCCAATAATCATGGGAAGATGATGGCAAATGGTACAAAACAATTATTGGCAACAAATTATAAGGTACTGATAACCAGGACCAACTCCAATATACATAAAGTAAATATAAAAATGGAACAAAGAGGCCTCTCTGAGTCTATCCCCTTTGCAATGGGAATTTATTAGAGTTAAAAGTAATAAAATGTATGTATCAGCTAAGAATAAAACAATACAGAGGAAAATCATTGGTAGGGCATATATGACTCCAGCTCAACTAGCAAACATAAATAAAGAATATTCAAACTTATGTTGGCATAAATGTGGGCCTAAAGGGACGCTTTTCCATTGCCTATGGTCCTGCCCTCAAATAAATAAATGGTGACAGAAGGTGAGAACCATGCTTCAAGATTTGTTTAGTATAAAGATTCCTTTACATCTGGATATTTTTCTTTTTACTAAAACATCTATTTTGGCTTTTGATGATACAAAAAACAGAGTTTTTGCATTAGTCACAATGTCCACAAAAATAATTATTCTGGAAAACTGTAAAAATCCTAATTTATCCGAGTTTGAAACTCAAAAATGGTGGTATACACTCAGAGAGACACTGTTAATGGAACAATTGATTTAAAATTTTGATGACTCATTAGATGATATATGGGGAACTAAATGACAAGATATATTGGATAATATTCCCCTTTAATGACTCTAATCCAATTTAACATTCCATAGTAGAGATAAAGACTAAGGATGTTTGATGTGTTACCAGAAAATTACTCTAAAGTGTCATAACGTTCATCTTTTTAAACTAGCTATTGCAACTATAAGGATGGGGTGGGGAGGAGGGAGGACTCTTTCTTTCTGTTGTATTCATTTACCTTTGTGCTAAAGTGACATATGAATATCATGTATCTATTTATGCTCTCATTATATGCAAATAAAAATAACTATAAAAAAAATGACTGAGTCATGCATAAAAGTTGAACCCCTCATTGAAATACATTGAATCAAGGACCCAGTGGTGCAGAGGGCTGAGGTGCTGGACACCTTGCCTCTCACCACACTGGTGACCCATGTTTGGGAATAAGCATGGGTTGCCAGAAGTCGGCCAAGATGAGAAGAACTGGGAGTGTAGATTGGGGAGGTAAGCCTCTCCGGTTCTGGTCTGCCTCTGAGTGGAGGTTGGATGGTAACATCAGGGCACTGGAGGGGCTGGTGCTAGGCCAGGTGGGCATATCGGAGCTGCACTCGATGCCGGTGTGCATGCTTGCCTCCACACACATGTGTTGCCATGAATGGCTGAGGTCCCATGGAAGTAAGGGGAAGAAAACAGGTGGAGAAAGAATCCCTGCAGGCAGGATGAAGACAAACCACACTAGGCTCCACACCAGTGGCTGGAAATGCACTACAAGTCCTGTGGCAGAGGACACCAGTGCAAGGTAAGTTCCAGAGGAGCCGGGTGATGGGGCTAGGGTTGGGGTTGGTCAGATGGGGGCAGCCAGGAAAAGGAGAATAAGAAAAAAAAAGAAATACATTGAGCTGCGTTTATCTTAATTTCTTATATTGCAGTCACCAGTTTCAGCAGCAAGACATGTCTTTGATCAGAAAGTGGATTTTGAACCTGCAACTTGTTCAGGTGAGTGAGGGTGTGTGGGGGTGTACTGGGGGTGTGAGGTGGTGGGTACTGAATGGGACGTAGGGTTGGGGGCTGATTGGCGGGAGACCATTTAATTTTTTTGTAGGAAAAAAACATTGAGGAATTTTTATCTTTATTACATGCAGCATGATGATGGCGATCAGAGAATGGTGGAGGGTAAACTGGACTACCAATGAAGCAATATGTAATACAGGACAATGATAACAGAATGGGAGAGTGACCACTTGACTGCCAGGGAAATTATTTTTTGCTATGAGGATAGCAATCAGATGTCAGTGGAGGGGAAGGAACCACTGGACTATCAATGAAATAATACATAATACAGGATGGCGATCAGAGTATGGAGGAGGGGGAGGAACCACTGGACTATCAAGGACATTATTTTTAATACATGGATGGCAATTGAAGAACGGGGGAGGGATCACTGGACTATCATGGAAATAATTTCTTTTAATAATGGGATTGCAATCGGAGAATGGGGAAGGGGGAGAGGCCACAGGACTACCAGAGAAATTATTTTTTACTACAGGGACAGCGATCTTAGAATGGGGGAGGGGGAGCGACCCCTAGACTACCAAGGACACATTATTTTATCTTCAGGGGATGGAAATCAGCAAGTAGGGGTTACCATTAGACACCAGAGAGCTATGACAGTTCAAACTGTCATGGACCTGTGCTGTTTGCAGTCTTTTCAGTTTGAACAGTAAAGTTCAAACTGTAAAAAACTGCAAAGCATCATTTTCTGATAGAATAGCCTTACCTAAGCAAGTGACGGGCAAAATTATTTTCTCCACATTAATTGATAATTGCAGTGTTAATTTTAAAATACTAATAAAATAATTCAACAAAGTATGTGAAGGTGATCTAATTACAGATCTTGCTCATTAGTACCAGGCAGTACTTGGGTGGAAAAGGTTTTTTTTAAAACAGGGGAATAAAACAAGATGGCTGACATCTCAAACAGCATTTCTCTGAGCATGAACAGTAAATGCTTAACAATAATTTGAACAGCTTTCATTTAGCTGCCTGTCTGGCAGCTATCACAAACATTGTTATAACTTAAAAATGCTAAAATATGTTTTCACCAGACCATTCAAAGGCACACCCTTGGCACAGATCGCATCATCCCTGAACATTTCTGAGAAAATTTTAATTCCGTATAAACTGTTAATCATGGTAAAAAAATCTCATGTTAACCAAAGGGAAAAAAAATTGTTTTGGTTCTGTTTTTACCACTTTATATCTCAAAAACCATACAAGATGATCTCATGAAACTTTTCACATCTAGAGAATCTTGCAGAATGACTGTGCATTCCAAATATGGGTCTATTTCATCAAAGTAAGACAAAGTTATTAAGGAGAACATTTTGTGGGATTTAACATTGAAGTGCTGTATCAACCCTACCTATAGGGGAATAACCACACCCCATAATATATATATAGGAGATCACATGGCAGAGAGGGGAACAGCACTCCAGGGCAGAATGTAAGATGGTTACCAAAGAAGGGATGCTACAGTGTCAGGGTTGGGGAGAGTAATGTTATTATAAAGTGTGTCACCTGGAGGTAGCAAAACCTATCAGATGCAGAGGGTACTGTCATTGCAACTCTAAATATGGTATAATTTGACCTTGTTGTAAACAAAAGAATCCTGCACTCACCACCCCAAAGTAAGGAGACTGCTCAGGTTCTTATAAAGTGCTTCATTTTATTCTGTGCAGTATGCAAATATCTGACACGTTTGGAATTACAATGATTCCTTTTCAAAGGATGATCCTTTGAAGAATGAATTAGCGTAATTCTGAATATGTCCAGGGCGTACACATTGCACAAAACAAGTAAACTACTATAAGAACCTGAACAATCTCCTCACTTGGGGTGGTGTGTGTGATTTTTTTTGATGTTTGCCTGGCATTTTATCCCAGCACCCTTCTGTGTGCAGCCTTTCTTTTTGTAGTTGGTTTCATAATTTGACCTTCTTTAGAAAGTGGAATATCAGGTGTAGTCTTAACCTTTCCCAAATCCTAAAGTTGTTGTCCATGTGAGCAGAGAGGAACAGGGATAAATTTGGTTCAGTGTTTCTGTAATAGCAACAAAGAAAGAGATGGGGTATATAGTGCATGTGTAACTTATAGTACTTTTTATGGCTTTACTCTGTTCCCACCCTTGAGTAGTAGGTATGTAGCTAGTAATTTGTAGGGAATAGAAGGCCCATGAACAAGGTGAGAAGAGCACCGGAGAAGGAGGACGAGGGATGGTGGTGGATAAAAAAACACTCCCTAAGCAAGGGAGGTGTGTTAGAGGAGGGCTTAAGTAAAGACTGTGGGAGGAGCTATTCCCCATATTAAACCTCAGGCAAAAACCAAAGCAATTTATTGTGATGCAGTTCTAGTCTATTGCAGCATCACATATGAGGTGGCAAACCTCCACATGAACCAAAAACCACAATAAATGTAGTACGCAAATAATGAGAAACACTGCAAAATGAATATCTCCAAAGTTTTTTTTACTACAGCAAGTGCTTAAAAATCACAACAAAAGAATTAAAAAGCAGGTAGCAACAAACCCCTAGTGCCTCGACTTCAAAAGTCTTCAAGGGGGTAGGGCTACAAAGCAAACCAGTCCTTAAATACAACTTGAGTCATGTCATCATTGCTACTTTCACTCTTAAAGGTGTATCATTATTTACATATAGAAGAGAAATACTGATATCATGTCAAAATTGTATGCATATTACACATACATACACAGAGTGCTTTTAATACAAAAATACTGTGTCACATAATATAAAAAGCGTTTAGAAGAAAAAATTTTAACAGCGTGTACTATCAAATCCACTTATGTGTTTATCCTGGGTCTGATGAGCATCAAGGCTGCAATTATCAGATCTCCTTTAGCCAAGTGCCAAATATTAAGTTGGAAGGAGCCCAGAAAGGACTGATACACTGTCTCTATAACAGATAAAGATGAAAAATCAGCAAGGTGAAGCAAATCAAATGAAAAAAACTGGACAAACTAACTGCCACTAAGTTAAAGTGGGATCCATTTTACATGCACATTTCAAAAAGCCACAAATATATAAATTCATTTCAAAAAGTGGGGGAGGTTCAAGTCCAAAAGGGTTACTTCAAAAGATTAAGGATCCACATGTTTACTTTCTGGACAACTTGTTACCACTTTATTTAAAGTGGGATCCTTTCTGCATGCAAGAGACCACAAAACTATAAATTCATTTCAAAAAAGGTTTCAGGTTACAATTATTATTTAAGCCTTAAGGTTTAACACTATTTAATTTAAAAATCTGCATGCTTTCTTTCTGTAACAACCTGTCGGCCCTGTCACCTCCTATTAAATCTGATTGTACCCAGTCAATGCCCATGAATTTCAGGCATTCTGCGAAGGAGTCATGATGAGTTGCAAAATGTGTTCCCACTGGGGTATCATTTTTGGCATTGATAATGGATCTCACATGCTCCTGGATTCGTTGTTTGAGTGGTCTTACAGTTTGCCTACATAAATCAGATTACATTTACACCAGAGAACACAAATAACAGGAGGTGTCACAAGTAATTAGGTTTCTGACTATCATAGTGCATTCTTGATTACTGAGATGTTTAAAGCTATTGTTTTCTAGGGCAAATCTACAGATATTACATCTCCTGCATCTATGAAAACCCTCTGGTCTCTGTGGGAACCAGCTGGATGTTTTTTTCACTTTGTTTTATCGCTAACCTCGAGTGTACAAGTTTATCCTTTATATTTTTGGCTCTACAAAATGTTACTCATAGTCTGGGTCCTACAGCACCACCCACCCTGTCATCACTGAGCAAAATGGGCCAGTTTTTGAAAATTATGTTTCCTATCTGTCCTGCTAGGTGATTATATTCTGCAATAAATGTACTGGGCATATTTTGTTGCTGGGTTTGTGTGCCTGGATGTAATAGAGAATTTCTTGGAATTGTTTCCACTCTGTCTTTTTGTTTCATTAGTAAATCTAGGTCATAACCTCTAGCCCTAAAGCATTCTATCAGTTCATTTACTTGTAAGTCAAAGTCTGATTGCTTGCTACAATTCCTTTTTAGTCTTAAAATATGACTATAATGAATTAATTTCTTAAGGCTCATTGGATGTGCACTATCTGAATGCAAAACTGAATTAGTGGCTGTAAGTTTCCTGAAAGTTTTAGTATTGATGGCAAAACCTGTGTCTTTCTCTTTTTCTACAAATAAGCAGTGATCCAAGAAATATGTAGTGACTGGGTCAAATTGATAGGTACGATGTGCTTACGCAACTGGATGAGATAATATGAGATGATGCTTGTGTAACTTAATTTGCTTTGTGGCTTTCCACCTCTCAGTCCATGGTATACCACCCTTTAGGAGTACGACGCAAGGAACCCTAGAGGAGGGTTCCTCCCCTACAGGTGCAGGGAATGAATACATCAGCTAACAGTAGGTTAGGAAGAAGCCCAATGGGTAAGAGAGATGAGCTGCTGGAGGAGGAGGAGGGGTGGATGGTGGGCAACAAAATAGAATCTTGGTGAGGCCCAGAATGTTGTGACCTTTTAAGCTCGATGGGGGAGTGACGTTTCTGCTCCACCCATCAAACCTTAGGCTTAAAGCCCTCGCATTCGATGTGCTTATGCAACTGGATGAGATAAGATGAGATGATGCTTGTGTAACTTGATTTGCTTTGTGGCTTTCCACCTCTCTATCCATGGGATATACCACCCTGTAGGGGTACGATGCAAGGAACCCTAGAGGAGGGTTCCCCCCTACAGGTGCTGGGAATGAATGCATCAGCTAAAGGTAGGTTAGGAAGAAGCCCAAAAAGAATACCCAAAAATGTTGAGCTCCGAAGAGGCGAGGATGATAAATGAAGTCCAAGAAGAGAAGGGCTGACTTCCCAAGGAGAGAGGGGAAAGCCGGGGCCACCATCCGCCCCATCCAACAGTGGAACCTAACTAACTAACCAAAGAAAACACCAATGAGCCTAATTAACTGAAGATAGCACTAACTCTAACTAATATTATGACCATTGGCACGGTGGAGAGGGAAAAACCCCCTTTGAGGAGTAATGCTTTTGGAGCCAAGGCCTAGGTTGTCTTCCCTCCAGGCTGATGATGTTTGACTTGAGGATGTATGTCATTAAAAAGAAGGGTTCAGTAACTAGAGGAATACGAGTAGGGAGGATAATGATGGAATAGGGAAAATCCTCAAAAGACAGCATGGATCGAAGATAGAACATGAGGCTGCGCGCAGATCGAAGAAGGAACATGAGGCAACAATGAATACTTTCTTTGTCGATGGGAGGGAGTAAATCCATGTAGAAGTCAGAGGAGCAAGGGGAATCCAGATGTGCACACAAGGAGTTTCCAGATGTGCTGATGAGAAGACCGAGGACAGTTCAGACTGGCTTGATTGAGTGATGCAAGTCAGCAGACACTGAGATTTAAGAGGCATGCTTGATTATGTGATGCGAATGATTAGACTTTGAATGATTAGACCCTGAGGTTGTAGTTGATGAGGCAGCATATGATTTAATGATAGGAGTGTTTGAGTAAGCGATGTACATCGATAAACCTTGAGGTAAGGCTGAATGAATGATGACTGGAGTTATGAACTCGATACGTGCGGCAGGATGGCCACATGTTGATAAGGTGGCATAAGAGTCATGATAGGTATTCCCCCCAAAAAATATCGATAGCAGGCCATGAGTGGAGTGAATTCTGGATGACTGGTACAGAATTGGAAGAGGAGACAGGAATGAACTTGAAAATGAACTTGTATGAAGGAAGTAAAAGGAAGTAGGCTCCTCGAAAGGAGGTAGACTCTGAGGCCAAGAAGATATATCTGGAACCAGAGGTAACTCAGGTGGAGTGATCGAGGAGCAAAACAGGACAAGGTATGATGAGGAGTGAACAAAGTTGGACGATGTATGATAAGGAATGAAGCTAACAGTGGAGTGAAGCCATGATGGCTAGTACTAGAAAAGACGCTAGGATAAGGAAGGTAAAATTAGGAAATGGATAAGGTACAATGATGGATTGAAGCCATGGAGGCTGGTACAGGAAAAGCGAGGTATGAAAGGACAAAGGACGGAGGGAGGTCAATGGGGTTGCATAGCACCCAGCCAATACAGGATGAGAACAGCAGTAGGGCGAGCTGGATGAGGCGGCACGCATGCCAGGTTCTATGGAAGGCCAGATGGAGTCAGCCATAAATGGCCCAACCATGTGAATGGCAGAGCAAGCTAATAGAAAAACCATGGCATGATGAGATACAGAAGCCATGACTAGAGTGAATCCTTGACGGCTGATGATGAATGGAATCAGGAACCCGATACATGAGGCGTGAGGGCAGCGGACTGATGAGGTGGGCATATGAGTAATGACAGTTATGCCCAAAAAGAAATATCGATTGCAGCTGGTATGGGAGGAAAACTACAGGAGAGATATGATTCATGAGAGGTTATGATAGGTATGCCAAAGAGAATTATTGATCACAGACAACCGAATACTGGAAATAATGAAGGTGAAGAAACTGACTGCAACCAAAGAACCATGAATGACAATGAACAGGTGAGAAACCAGGAGACAAGCTCGCACAGGGCTAACAGTGAGCCATGACTCATATAAGTGCACCATATCGTACTGCAATTCGTGCAGGCTCAAGTACTAGTGCCGCCTATTGTCCTGCCCCATGACTTGACAGGAGGAAAGGTGAGGTGCACAACTGGGGCCTCCTGAACTAGAAACAGACATTCTGAAAGGTCAATATCAAAACCTGATGACAAGATAAGCAGAGAATAGTCACTGGGAACAGCAGAGCTATTGGTCATCATGCATGAGTGCACAGCTGTGATGTGAAGAAATAAGCAGCCCAATGAAGCAACCAACTGCAGGGAGGCAATGAGCAACCAGATATAAAGGCAGCCTGTACAATGCACCTTGCATATGAAAATATGGTCTTCGGTGGGTCCGGAACACCCCAGCAGTTGTCAGGATCCCAGAGACCAGCAGCCATGGGATAAAAGAAGAAGTCCTGAGAATAGCTCCATTCTGGAATGGAAACTGCACAAAAAGTGACCGCACCTAGCCTTTATCGGTTGACTGCCACAGCAGGGAAACTCAGCAGGGGACCATGGTGGTGGTCCTGGGAAGCACCAAGAGGGAGCAGAGAACAATGCAGTAGGAATGCACATAGGGCACCACAGAGTGAGCTAAGGAACAGAACAAATCCTGGAGACCCCATAGAAGCAAACAAGGAGGCACACCATGGCTCAGTTTTACACTGACCCCAACTCACCCAACTGCCCGGCAACTAGAGTAAAATGCAGAAGCAGATGGCCACCTGATGGCAAAATCGGGAACCCCCGGATCCAGAAAAGTGAGACGAGTGGGGGAGAGGAGCACTGAAAGGCACTGGCTGGGAAGGGTGGTGGCCCAGACACAGGCACAGCAGACAGCATGGAAAAAGCAGAGGCAGGCACCAGAGACAAGCGGGAGCTGAGCAGCAGATCCACAGGTGAACCCACCAGAGCATTGAAGAGCCAGCCACCAAAGTGGCATACAGGAGGAAGGGCTTGCTGTCTGTAGCTCAGACAAAAGCCACCGAGGTAGTGAGTGAGAAAAGAATGCTGGAGAAAAGGCAAAACAGAGGTGCTCCCACTCACCAACTCGCTGTCACACAGTGGGAGATTGCAGCCGATGGAGAGAGCCCAGGAAATGCACCAGAAGCAAGGGAGACAAAAAAGGGACAAAGCTGACAAGCAGCGGCAGCAGGAGAGGGGAAAAGACAGTGGGAGGCAGGGGGTAAGGAGCACTCAAAAGCACCAAGGGAGGGGCTAATGGACCGAAGGAGCAGATGGCTGGTGAGGGAGAGCAGGCAAGGAGAAATGAGTGAGGCAGGTGGAGAGGAACGAAAGGGCAGCCGGAGGCAACAGAGACAAGGGATAAATGTAGCAGGAGTCCAGAGAAGTGGAGGAGAGAAGCGCCTCCAGCTACAATGAAAAAGAATCCTTGCAAGGCCCAGAATGTTGTGACCTTTTAAGCTTGATGGGGGAGTGACCTTGTTGCTCCGTCCATTGTACCTCGGGCTTAAAGCCCTCCCATAAATCTAAGATTTAGATCATGGCTGTGTAACCAATATATAAATTCTTCAGCTTCAACCTGGTCTCTGTCGCTTACACAGATAACGTCATCAATAAAGCGCAGCCAATGTTTTATTTTGTGAAAATAGGGATTAACCAGAGGATTTAACATAGTTTCATACTCCCATTTACCTAGAAAAAGATTAGCGTAATTCGGGGCCATGGCTGCCCCCATGGCAGTACCACAGAGCTGTTCATAATGTTTGCCTTCAAATTCAAAACTATTATGTTTTAGTATAAATACCAGTGCATCCATTATGAACTTCACTGGGGCATCCATATTCACAGGCAATTTAGTTAGAAAGTATTCAGTAACTGTCAGGCCATGTTCATGCAGTATTGAAGTATATAAAGACTCTACGTTGATGTCTAGCCACTTATGATTTTCTTCCCATCTTACTATTTCTAGTTTATCTAGAAAGTCCATGGTGTCCCTAATGTATGAGTTTAAGGGTTTGACCTCATTTTGAAGGAAAAAATCTAGAAACTTTCCTAAGTTCTGTGTAAGGTAACCCACGCCTGAAACTATAGGTCTTCCTGGTGGTCTTTCTCTATCTTCATGTATTTTAGGTAATACATAAAATCCTGATGTAATGGGATGATCCTGCCAGACAAAACCATATTCTTGTTCAGAGATTACTCCAGCAGACACTGCCTCTGACAACAATGTGTACAGTTCTTTTTTTGTATTGTGGGGTCGGGTTGGATAATAATACTTTATTGTTCTTCTCATTGTTAAGTAAACCATACACAATTTCTTTGTAATTTTCTACATTTAAAATAACAATGTTGCCACCTTTATCAGAGGGTTTGACCACAACAGATGCATCCTGTGATAGTTCATTTAGAGCAATAGATTCTTTTTTTGATAGGTTAAACCTAGTGACATTAGATTTCTCTTTCTTATTAAGTCCCTTACCTGCTTTATTACAATCTTTTCAAAGGCTCCTAGCACGTTATTGTAGGTGTTTGGACAAAAAGTAGATTTGGGTTTAAATAGCTGTTTCCTAACTTTTTTTTATGTCAAGATTTGCTCCCAACATACCATACCCTTTTTGAGTGTGGGAGGTCAAGGGGTCACCTTGCATATCATTTTCCAACAGCAATTCTTCTAATGTCCTAAAGTCCAGTTCCATTGTTAATGTGTTTGGATTACCTGTGTCAGGGTGTACTGTCCCAGTAAATTCCTCCAAAGTATCTGTTGGTGTCTCCTTAGGTGTAGTCTCAGGCTCTACAATTCCCAGGATTTCTTGTAACAGAAAGTCTCTGTCTTCAAAGGAAGTGTTCTCTGTTGGAAAGCCCATGTCTGTTAGATCAAAGTCTGGTAAATTCCAGTTTTCACTTTCAAAGAAATGCAGCTTCAGGTGTAATTTACAAAAATATCCACTGCTGTTTGAAATTCATTGAACTGTGGTGTTGCAATGAAGTTAAGGCCTCTTTTTAACACTTTTTCTATATTTTTAGAGAGAAATAAATGAAACAAGTTTAATACCTGTAAATCAGATCCTTCTTGTGCTCTCTCAGCAGCCTTTCTACACCTGTTTGCTTTCCTGCCCCAGGTGCCTCTCCTGGTTTTCTTTTCTTTTCCCTTTTTTTTGCGTTTGGGATCCGGGCATGTCTGAAAAGTATATTCACTCTCAGTGTTTCTGGTGCTATCCTTAGTTTTGGTGTTTGCACTTTCTTTCTGCCGAGTCTGTTTCTGGTTGTCTTGTTTTAAAAATCTTGCTCTGGGTCTGCCTCTACTCAGGGAATAGGGTTTGTTCCATTTCAGTACATCCCTCTTCTCATAGTCTGTTTTATCTCTTTGAAGCTTAGTACTTTTTCTTTGTAACAGATCTAACTCGTATTTCTGTATTTTATGTTTCAATTGTTCATTAAAGTCTAAATATTTCTCACAGGCTTTTAAGTTTATAGTAATTTCCTTAACTTTATTTAACTCTGTGATCAGGGTTTCAAATTTTGCTTAAGTCGTCTCTGATAAGAAGCTCTATGAAAGCCTTAGGGCAGTCACAAGCTGCCTTGATCCACTCCTCTTTAAAATGGAATTCTTCCAGCCCACATGAGGGTACTATAGAAATGTGTAGGCCCCTGGGTGCCTGTTCTCTATCAAGGTACTCTTCTAAGGTACTGATATTGTATGCAACTTCAAGTTCTTTAATTAATAACCTATCCAAGTTCATGAATGCTGCTCTTATTCCAGTATTTTTCTCATTAGCCCTTTCACCAATGCTGTCATTCAACTTACTTATTTATTTTATTTATTTATTGAATTTTGATGACCGGGTAGGCCCACTGGACCCCGGAGGTCCCTTTTTCAGGGGCGACCCGGGTGAGACAACAAATTACAGGTAACAGATCAGTACAGTCATGTAATTGTAAAGTATTTAACAGTAAGAATACATAGGTTTACAGGCGGCAGGTAGTGTAAGACATGCAGGCAGTAAGGACATAGAGGTTACACATAATGAGACCGTTTTCCATCCCAAGTTAGTGATTAGGTTGAGAGTGCTCTGGTAGGCAAGCAGTAGCTAAAGACCTGGGGTTAGCTTCTTTGTGGGCATATTGGAAGGGGGATAAGAGGGACAAAAGTGCACCCCATCTTTAGGGGGAGGTCCATTATGCTACCAGGATGGCTATGCAAGGTTGGGTCTTCTTAGTTTTCTTCCCTGGCATCAAAGGGCTCTGGATCCGTTTGCTCCCAACTGTACTCAACATTTGTGGAACTCGATAACGCAGTTATTGTACCATTCATTATCACAAGCATGAGTTCCAAATATTGTATGTCGTTTATTCCAGTTGACCAGGAAGTTTTGCTCAAAGTTTTCTTACAAGCTATTCATCACCTCCTGTGATGAGAATGATCTGCAGTACTAATAAGCACAAATGAGCAAAAACCAAAGCAATTTACCGCAATGCAGTTCTAGGCTGTTGCAGCACCACATATGAGGTGGCAAACCTCCACATGAACCAAAAACCACAATGAATGTAGTGCGCAAATAATGAGAAGTACTGCAAAATGTTTATATCCAAAGTATTTTTTTACTAAAGGAAGGGATCAAAAATCACAGCAAAAGAATTTACAAGCAGGTACTTCCTGGTAGTAGCAACAAACCCCTAGTACCTCAACTTCAAAAGTCTTCAAGGGGGTAGGGCTACAGAAACAAACCAGTCTTTAAATACAACTTGAGTCATGACATGATTGCTAGCAAGCTGTCCCATTCAATGTTTGTGGAATAGCAATAGGGAGAAATGGGGTATGTAATGCTTGTGTAACTTGTAGTACTTTTGTGACTTTACTTTAATCCCACCCTTGAGTAGTAGGTATGTAGGTAGTAATTTGTAGGGAATAGACGGCCCAAAAAGATACTTCTTCCAACTTATGGTGAGTATGGCACTAGAAGCACTTCTGCTCTCACAATGTATACAGTGTTCATGACGCGGCTGGAGGGGTGAAACGCTTGCATCCCATTGCAGCATTGCCCAGATAACTACTGAAGCACATAAATTGCAATACTGTAGTTGAGTTTAGAATATGGAATATGCAGTTTCATTCCAAATTAAGTTTGAGGTATCAGTTCACAGTAACACAAATATAGATTCAATGGGGAGTGTTGAAAGGAACGTGGCGTATAATGTAATGGAGTACTTACAGAGCAGGCTGGTACCTTTAAGGGACTCCTGAGAGCAATGTCGAAGAGCAGGTTGAAAGGCTAGCGAGAAAAGGGATAAAGCAGATGATAGCATGTTAGGGAATTTGCTGTTGCGTCGAGAAGCTGCCAAACTAATTCAACATAGGAACATGAGGAGTCAAGGGAAATGCGGGATGAGGAGCAATGTCAAGTGGGAGGCAGACCTGTGTAGGAGGAGCACTGGCAGATGGCCTAGTGTGCACCAGAAGGGAAGGTAAAACTATAGCTAATGTACGGGAAGGGGAAAAGCAGAGAGTGAATACAGGGTGTCTGTGATGCAGATAAGCTGAGGTTGAGTTTGTGGTGTGTGTGGGATGAAAGCTCAAGGAATAAAGGTGGTCAGATAACATGAAAAGAAGTAGACAAGGTTAACAAATGCAGGCTGGGGAACAGCGATGTCAGGAAAAACAAAAGTGGCCAAAAAGAGAACGGTGAAAGGAGAAAAAAATAAATAAAAGCCCAGAATGAAAGAAGGAAAGAGAAAGGGTGGGAGGAGACTGGAGGGAAAGAGATCAACAAAACACAGGAGCATAGAACATGAAGAAGCAGGTGGGGGGGGGGAGAAACCAGGCAATAGAGGTAACGGAGGAGAACAGCCACACAAGCCACGCAGGAGCTCAGGGAAAAAATACTCCCTAAGCAAGGGAGATGTATTATAGGAGGTCCTAAGTAGAGGTCGTGGGAGGAGCTATTCCCCACATTGAACCTTGGGCAAGCCCTCTCATAGTGAATAAAATAAATCTCAAAATCTCCTCAAGAGTGAGGAATCTAAGAAAGTCCTCAAAGGCCTGAGGGTAGTATTCGTACAGTGGTTTTGAGTTAGATCAGTTGTGGGAGGGAGGGATATGCGAGCAGGATTTTATTTAAGCTACAGAGGTCCTGCCACTCAAGATTCTTCCAGAGTGTGATAGTTACTGTTATGCCAAGGAAAAATGGTATGTAATTGGGCTGCCTTGTTTTAAAGAACCATGTCTGGGAGCACCAGGCCTCCCTAACATTTAGGAAGCTGGAGGAGAGAGAATGGAATATGTGGTCTCTGTGTCCCCTCACATACATATCAAGTGATTTTTTTATTAATGCAACCCCCGCCTGTCAGTTTCCTTGGTTGACAACCACCCACCCAATCCAAGCATACGTAGTATCCTTGTAGACCATGGTTCCCCTACAGCACAGTGCCCTGACTTGGCGCCAGCAGCCACAAGTGGCATTACAAAAGGCATCATCCCCTGGCATTTGGGGCAATAACCAAGGCTTAATGAATCTAGAGGTCAGGGAGTGGGGTACAAAATGAACATTTACATTTACTCCAGGTTTTGGGAGAGAGGTGCTATTGTAAGCTAAAACTAACATCTGAGGGGGGCCCATAATAATCAAACTGGAGGCAATGAATTTAATGTTCAAATCCAAAATTGAGATATTGCAGTAAGGCTTTATTCACAGACTGGCACAGTGAACAAGGATGAACCCCCCAAACTTTGTCATTTTCTAAGATGGTAAAGCACCATTTTCCACAGAAACGCATTTTCTCTTTTCCCATTCTTTGTGAAACTTGTCTATCCTTTTGTTTAAAGACCTTAGACATTTACTCTCCTTTTTTTCTGTCCACCCCTCAAGCATAGGGAGGGTTCCACCATGCCACCATGACACGGAGCACAGTGACCGTCAGTATAGTGATGGCACAACAAGGAGGCAGTATAGTGCAGTGGTTTAAGGCTCCGAGCTGCAAAGCTTCTGACATCTAGCAGACCAGACCTGGGTTTGAATCCCACAGCTTCCACTTGCATACTGCGTGACCCTGAGCAAGTCACTTAACTTCCCTGTGCTCCCAGGTCGTACCTGTAAAAAAGCATCAGCTTAGTGTGCTAGTCCTGGTTAAACAACTAAAAAAAAAAAAAAAAAAAACAACAATGCCAATTGGTGTTGTGCTGTCACTGGAGAAAACTGTTTTCTGTGGGGGACTTGGCCACCATACCCCCCCCCCCCAATGTGGGGTGCTCTGCCCCTGAACCCCCTAAACTTTAAAATAATCAGGTCTGAGTTGGTTTGGGAAGGGGGGAACACCCCGGAGGAAGCAATGTCGGGAACCCAGCAGACCATTCTAGTGAACTGTCAGTAATGTCGCTGTATTCCTGTTGCTGTTGTGACATGATACCAGTTTAGTGCTATAGACTTTTCTTCTTTTCAAAAACAGCCAGAGTGTCTATTACATGGAGGGCTCATACACTCATTTAAAATTATTCACCTGACAATGTCAACATTACCATTTTAGACGAAAAGCTTGTGCCCTTCCAGTGACCACTTAACCCTGCCCAGGACTAGTTTGGCATTCCTTCCATCCTAGCCTAAACATTCCCTGCCATCCTTTAGGTGTTACACAAGTACAGGATCCAGTCAATTCTTTAGGATTGACAAGGCATCATCCAATATTTAAAAGTTCCACTTTACTGTAGATATGGTGGGTCCCTGATGGGTGTAATTTAGCCCTTTTTTTGACAGATTCACCCACTTCAGACAGCACCCAAAAACATTTCAATTGTCAATTGATGTGTTCTCACTGTTTGGTTTAACTTCTCACAGACATTTGACAGGAAAAATTGAACAAACTCTCTGTTTGGCTCATTCTTGACAGGAAACATCCTCTTTGTCTCCTAATAAATAGGCAGCTGAAAACTCTTGATCCATCAGGGGATTGCCCCTTAGACACACTGAATCAGTCCCATCCTCTTTCTAACAGGAAAACTGGCCCTTCTGAGGTCCTCACAATGACAGTTTCCACCACTTCCCAGTGGCACTACTGGTCTCCACACTCACTAGGGTGAGAAAAACAGACATAGGACCTTCTCCCAGTAACAACTGGTTTCTGTGACTGGCAGGCACCTCTAGGGACACCCTTCCTGTTGGGCTCCCAACTGAAGACACTACTCTCACTCACTGCTCTCCTGTTCAAAACCCTTAACATTCTAAACTGCCCCACAGCAAGATTCTAAAGTGGCTCATGCTGAAACTGAGAATTTTAAATGACATAATCATTCTCTGCTCAGCCTCACTGTGTAAACAATGCTGTCATTAAGTAAAAAACTCATAGTAAGCTCTTTACCAGCTGCCATTTCTACCTACCTAGTGTTAATATTGATGGTATTCTAGTAACCCCAGGGGACTGGGTTGTTACATTAAGTTCTAGAAAGAATGCTTTGGGGGAGGGGGGTAACTAGTAGGGTTTGTTGAAGATACAGGAACCTGGGAAGTAAATTCATATGGACCATGTTAACGTGTTGTATTAGGGGAAGAGAAATGTTCTTCCAAGCCTCCTTATCCTTTATAAAGTGTTGAAGCAAAGGGTCATAGCTGCACAACACCAATGAGTTGGAGTCTCAAACAAGCTGCACCCCTAGATATTTGAGGAAGGGGAGGTCCTAACAAAATTATAGGCCTTTCGTTCCAATGGGGAAGGAGAACAATGTACCCTGAGAACCTTCATCTTCACCATATTAAGATTGTAGCCAGCCAATTGGCTGAAATGAGAGTGCTCCAAAATTGAGGCAAGGGTTGGTCAGGGGAGGTGAGATAAACCAATAGATCTTCATTATAAATCCCAGCTTTTGATGTCTGCCCCCTAGGATGATACTGTAGAGCGCATTATTTTGCCTTATTGCTTGAGCAAGGGGCTCCAAATATTGTATACTGCAAACAACAGGGGGGAAAGTTAACATCATGGGCCCAATTCTCAAAGGAGCCTCTGTCCAGTGCAAGCTGTGGCAAACAGCAACTTGTGCCAATGCCCTGTGCGCCAGAGACCCTGCACCCGATTCTCATAAGGGAGGGGTACTGGTGCCTAAGTCCCCACGCCTGCTGCAATCCTGCCTTTGCGGTGAACGCATAACTCATGGACAGGGGTTGCCCACAGGCCCTCAGTGAGCGTGTGACCGAGTGTGCCCCATGCCAATCTGGACATGCCCCAAACTCATGGAACCCATACTGCATGGGGGGCACACATTGCATGGGACAGAGTGCTGCACATACAGTCCAGTTGGGGCCTTGAAGGTGTGTGGAGGGCAACCCTGGTCCCTGGCTCTGCCCAACTCTGGAGGCTGACGGGGGCACTACAGGCAGGTGGTGGGGGTTGGAGGGCACTGGACCACAGATGGGGGAATGCACTGTATGCCACTGATGGCATCATCAGGGGGCTGGTGGGGGGTTCACACCACAATTGTGGTTGTGGGGCACATCAGGGAGTGGGGCATGGGTGCCTGCACCACTATGCACCCAGCAGTGCACACAGGGCAGCAGTTTCTGAGTCCCCTTACACCAGCCCAGGCTGGTCTATGGGGACTTATTTTCTGCTTCTCTGGGCGCTGTTCGTGAATCATTCCTCTGAGCTGTGGCTGCTTGCGTCTAGTGTATGGCAATCTTGCACCTTGTTGTAGCCAGTTACTGGGCGCAAGGGTGGGGCAGGATCTGTTCACAGCAAGGCGGCCTACGGTCGATGCAGGTCACCTTTGTGAATTGCATGGAGGCTGCCCTGGACGCAAGGTGCACCTTGCATCATTTCTGTTTGGTGCAAGCACCTTGCGTCAGATGCTGGGCTTTGAGAATTGGGCCCCATGTTTCTAGTGCCTTACTCAAAATGGAAGCCAGGCTCAACAGTCTGTAGTGCTCAAACAAATGTTGACTCCTCTTATTATGTCGGGACACCACTACATGTATTCTGCAGTCATATGGCACCATCCACTCATTATATGATTGATTAAAAAATTCTGTAACTGGGGCCTCAGTGACATCAGTTGGTTCTTTCAAAAGCCTTTGGGGCAGACTATCCAGACCTGCTGATTTATTTACACTTATTTTACTGAGTAGTTGATATATTTTGCCCTCAGTAATAAACAAAATATGAACATATAAACATAAGAAACCACCAGCAGATACAGGCCAAATGGTCTATCGTGTCTGCTTGATTGTGCATCAGAGAGGTTAGAATCCTGTTGCCCCCTTGCCCCCCCTTCATCTTCCCACTGACTAGTAGCTTGCCCTTCATCCTATCCAACCTCTTTTACAGCTGTCTGAGATACCACTTTTTCAGGAAGCACGTTCCAGCCCCCTGCTACCCTCTTCATGAAGTAATGCTTTCTCGTCTCCCTCCTTACTCTATACCCCACCAACTTCAGGCCGTGCCCCCTAGTAATCCCTTCTCCCTTTAATCGAAACATGCCCTCTGTACTAACCTTGTCAATGCCCTTTAAGTTCTTATAGGTTTTGATCATATCACCCTTTCCTTCTCTCCTCAGATAAGTACAATTTGAGGTCCCCCAACCTATCCTCGTAAGGCTTCCCCTCCATACCTTTGATCATTTTAGCCACCCTCCACTGTAACCCCTCCAGTAACCTGATGTTCTTCTTTAAGTACAGGTTCTGGAACTGTACACGGTACTCAAAGTGTGGCCTCACCAGTGACCTGTACAGTGGCAGAATTACTTCCTCCCTCCTAGAGGTGATTCCACTAACAATGAATCCCAGCATTCTACTGGTTTTTGCCATTGCTTTCCTACATTGAGACGAGTGGTTCATATTTGTTTGTGACCATTACCCCCAAATCCTTTTCCTCCTCAATGAAGGACAGCTGAACCCCTCCCAGATGGTAACTGTACCCAGGATTCCTCTCTCTGAAGTCCAAGACCTTGCACTTCTTAGCATTGAAACCCAGCTTCCAAGCGTCTGACTACTGCCCAAGCCTTCCCAAATTTTCTTGGAGACCTTTTCCTCCCTCTACCCCATCCACAATTTTTCCTATTTTGGTGTCATCTGTGAATAGACTGATTCTATTCTTAACTCCTACTGCTGCATTGGCTATGAAGATGTTAAACAGCCCCAGCCCCAGCCCCAGCACTGAACCCTGTGGGACCCCACTGGTGACTGCCCTGGTTCCTCAATTTATTAGTTAATCTGCCATGCAGTACAGAGTCAAAGTCTTGCTGAAATCCAGATCCAGGACATCTATGGCCTGACCGGTGTCTAGTTCTTTTGTCACCCAGTCAAAAGAGTGAACCAGGTTTGTTTGACATGATCTCCCATAGATGAACCCATGCTGTTTGTCATCCATAAGACCGCTCACCTCCAAGAAGGTCACCAACCTTTCCTTTAGGATCATTTCCATGAGCTTACCCATAATAGATGTCAGACTGACTGGTCTATAGTTACCAGGCTCATCCTAGGGACCGCTTTTGTGCAGGAGTACCACATGTGCCATCTTCCAGTCCTGAGGCATGCATCCCGTCTACAGGAAGGTATTAAACAAGTTTGCCAGTGGTGCTGCCAGGACCTTAGACAACTCCCTTAGGACTCTAGGGTGTTGCTCCTCTGGCCCTGGAGCCTTGTCCATGTTCAGTGAGTTAAGGCCCTCAAGCACTCTGTTCACAGGGATCTCTCCATCCATTATCCTATCTTGGGGTACGACTGACCCCCATGAGGTGTTTGATTTCACCTTCTCTAACCTCCTAGCTCAAGATAGGTTGCCCCTCTGTCCTTCCTACTGCCTTGACCTCAGACATTTTCTGAGTACTGTCATGGTGAGAAGACGACCTGCACATAGGTCCATGGCCAGAGGAATTCCTCCCCCCATAAGGTATCTCCTCTGGCTCTTCCTGGTAATACTGGCCCTAGCTGGTGACATAGAGCTAAACCCAGGTCCTGCCTATCAAGCCTCTTCACTCCCTGTGAGTTGTAAATCGAGCAAGGGGTTACAAATTGCTCATCTCAACATACGCAGTCTACTGCCCAACCTTGACAAACTTTCTGCCTGGGCCACGCACTATAAGCCTGATATACTTGGCATCACAGAGTCCTGGCTGAAACCATCAGTACAGGACTCAGCCTGTGCGCTTGCTGGCTTTGAGTTTATTAGGTAGGATTGACTGGGGAAAAAAGCGGGGGAGGTATTCTAATTTACTATAAGAGCCATCTAAGAGTGTCTATGTTGACTTATCAACAGCCCTCCCACCTTCATGTGAGCTGCTGCACACTGTGTTGTTAATTGGAAGTACAAAGAAGCTGCATGTTGTATGCTCATACAATCCCCCCCAAGGGTGGTATGCCTGGGCTTTCCCATCTCCTGGACACCATTGGTCCTTATGTTGGGGATAATGAACATCTGATCCTGGGAGATGTGAACTTAAACTGAAATGGAAGTAATACCAAGCAGTTTGAACCTCTGCTTGCGAATCTTGCCCTTACTTCGCTTATACAGAAGCCCACTAGATGGTCTGCAAAAGGAGACACTAGCTCCCCACTGGACTGGGTCATATCAAATCACCCTGAGAGGATCAGCTCTGCCTGAACTCTACCCGACTCCATCTCTGATCACACCCCGGTGTTTTATATGTGGAAAGTCCCCTCATCAAAAATTCCCCACAAAATCATTCTTGTTAGGGATTTTTCTAGATTTGATCTGGGGTTATTTCATGATGATCTGAGAAGCACTGACTGGTCAGGGGTGTTTAACGCCCTCGACCTCTCCACTGCTGTCACCCAATTTCTCACTGTTTTGGTGACCTGCAGGACAGGCATGCCCCCCCTTATTAGGCAGAGAGTAAGAGGGTCAGCCACAAAATGGTTGCATGGGACAATCTTAGTCTTAATGAGGGCAAGAGACAAGTGTTGGGCCCATTTCAAAAGTACGTTGGATCAGTCCATCTTCCAACAGTACAGAAAGCTCAGAAATGAGTGCAAGAAAGCCAACAGGGTGGCAAAAAGTGAATACTGTAAATCTACCCTGCTTAGCTCTGCTAGGGACCCATGAAGGTTCTGGAGGAACATAAAAAACTTAGTCAGTGGCCCCTCTAATTCTGGGGTATCTGATATGATCATTAGTGGGTCAAGTTGTAATAATCCACTTACAATAGCAAATGCTTTTAATTCCCACTTTTCGGACCTGTCTGCGCTTACCTCCCTATTCCATGCTGCAGAGAACATCAGTGACCCCACGGCCTCGGCCCCTCAGGAGGTTCACTCCTGCCACCCACTATTTTATCTTAGGGCTGTGTCTGTCATGAAGATGCAGAGACTACTCTCTGGTCTCTCCCCACACTCCAGCACAGGCCATGACAATATGGAGCCTAAGCTTCTGAAGCTGGGTGCCCCCCCCATACCCTTCCCAGTGGCACATATCTTCAATCTTTCCCTTACCACTGGTGTTATCCCCGACATTTGGAAAGTGGTGAGGATCGTCCCTGTTCTGAAGCAGGGTAACCCCAAATTCTGGACAACTACCATCCAGTTGCCATCCTATCGGCCATTAGCAAACTCCTAGAGAAAGTTGTGGCTGAACAACTCACGGAGTACATTCAAGTCTATAAATTGCTGTCCCCTGCACAGCATGGCTGTCAAAAAGGGTATAGTACATCCACAGCCCTTGTCTCTGTCTCATCTAGCATCAGGGTGGCCATGGGCCAAGGTGAACTCTCTGGGGCCATTTTCCTTGACCTATCCAAGGCCTTTGACCTAGAGGACCACGCATTGCTTTGCTCACAAATGCAGTCCCTTGGCCTGTCCCCTCCAGCCCTCAGTTGGCTTAGAAACTACCTCCAGGGCAGACTACAACAGACCAGATTTAACATGGCCTCTCTGACCCCACACGGTAACCACTGGTGTACCCCAGGGTCAGTTCTGGGCCCCTTCTCTTTCTCTGTATTTGTTAACAACCCCTGATGCAGCTTCCAACTGTAGTGCCACCCTTTATGCAGATGATCTAGTCATCCTTCCATGTTCCTGTGACATTGGGGTTCTCAACCTTCAGCTGAGTGAGGACTTAAAGAATATTCAGTCCTGAGTAACATCTCACAAGCTGGTCCTCAGTCTAAAGAAAACTCAGGCTATGCTTTTTCAGTTATTAGCCAAGATCAAGGCCTCCCCAGTCCCTCTGAGTGTCGGGGGGGGGTGGTGCTCCCCTCCTAACCACTGCTTTAATAAAATACCTTGGGGTGACACTTGACCCTCAGCTCGACCTGGGGTGTCATATCCTTAACGTTTGCAGAACTGTAAACTGTAAACTGGGTCTTGCTTACAAGACAAAGAAAAATCTGACATCTGCTGCTCGCTTGACGTTGACCAGGGGTGACTTCTCCCTTTGCTTAGCTATGGCCTTCTCCTATTTGCTAACACATCCAAGGTCCACCTCACTTGGTGGAACATGACCTACAACAACATCTGTTGCTTTGCCCTGGCAGCCCCTCACCTCATCCATCATTGTAAATTATACAACAAACATGGCTGGCTTTCCTGGGCAAATCATTTGAACTTTGGGTTGGGCTGCTTCGTGGGCAAGGTGCTCAGTACCCCTCTGGGGCTGGCGCAGCTTCCCAAGCCTGCTGTTACCTCCTCCTACTTGCTCAGGTCTCAAGGAACTGGGGTGCTCAAAGTTCCTTATACTCACACTCTAATGGGGGATAGGGACTTTGCTACATGTGCTCTGAGGCTATGGAACTCCCGTCCTGACCACGTTCATTCCTCTCCCTCCCACCTGAGCCTCTGGAATTCCCTGTGGGAGCACTTGAAACTGGCCTTTGTGTGCGGGCGTCCCAAGCCACCTTAACCAGGTCTCTAAATTGGACTCACCCAACCTTGTGATCCCTCTTGCAGACTCTAATGATGCTGCCTACTGCCCTTTAACTCTGGAAGGTATGCGATTTGCTTGTTTATCTGCTCTGGAATTACTTGTTTCTGTGGCGCGGAAAAGGGTCACTCACACACTCCTATTGCCTTAGAATGACTTAGCCTAATTCTTATGTATGTATTATAAATATTTTACATATTACTGCTTACTGTCAACTATCTATGTTATCTGACTATGTTGTGATGCTGTACCATGTCATGTACCCTGTCTGAACCTGTATTTTTCTTTGTACTCTCCCTGGATATAACTTGTCCAGTGTACCTACCTGGTCAACAAAAGCTAAATAAATAAATATCTCCTTCCATGCAAGTGTTGCCCTGCTCCTGCAGCATTGACCCATCTCTCTCTCCCTGGTAATAATTGAGCAGAAGTATTCATTGAGCACCTCTGCCCTTTTATATAGACTGCGGGTGGCTTAGTGCACCCCCCATCCTCTGCTTGATGCAGCTACAGTCCCTCATTGTCTCATACCCCTGCTGCCCTTCCCCAGTTGCCGTACTGAGTATGTAAAAACAGTTTTTCTTGTGGTCTTGTGGTTCCTCCTTCCCCCATTCTCTGATCGTAATCCTCATATGATAGAATAAATTCCCTGGTAGTCCAGTGGTCCCTCTCCTATTCTCCAATCGCCATCCCCATATAATAGAAAAAATTCCCTGGTAGTCTAGAGGTCCGTCCACCTGCCATTATTCACTGACTACCATCCCTGTATGACAGAATACATTTCCTAGTGGCCCAGTGGTCCCTCCCCTATTCCCTGGTAGCCCAGTGGTCCCTCTCTGTCTCTGATCACTGTCCCATGCAATACTAATTAATATATCCCTGGTGGTCTAGTAGACCGTCCCCCCCCCCACACTCAAGCAGGAAGTGCAACACCACCCTTCTCCCCTTACCCTGAAACTAAGTCAGTGACTGGCAGAGCCCTCCTCTCACCACCACAGCCAGCCATGACTGAGCTGTCATGGAGGACGTACTGTATATGGGGAGGCACTAGACCATCAAGGATATGTTAATTAGTATTGTGTATGATGGCAACTGGAGATGGGGAGAGACCACTGGACTAGCAAGGAAAGTGTAAGAAATGTATAATGGGATACATATCAGTGCATTGAGGGGTAAGGACCACTAGACTGCCAGGGATTTTTTTATTGTGCAGGGGTGGTGATTGGAGAATGGGGGGGGGGAACTGGTCTACCAGGGAATTTATTCTCTCATACAGTGATGGTGATTGGAGAATGGGGAAGGGGGAGGAACCACTAGACTACCAGGGAATTTGTTTATTATACAGGGATGGTAATCTGAGAATGGAGGAGGGGTAGGGACCACTAGAATACCAGAAGCATCTTTTTTCTATTATGGGACCACAGTCGGAGCATGGGGAGGTGGAGGGTTTACTGGACTATCTGGGGCAATTTTTTTCTATAACAGGATGCTGATAAGAACATGGGGGAAGGACCACTGGACCACCAGAAAACTAGTTTACAATTACCAGGTGGGTGTTCAGATGGGTGGTGTGACTGTTAGACTACCAGGGACATGCTGTTGTCAGTTGGGGGGCACCTTGCACTGCCTCTGCCAGCCACTAGGGTTGCATGGTTTAGAGGAGGTTTTCCTCTGAGACATTTTCTCCACAGAAGGGAATCAGAAAAAGGGCCAATATGCAGGCTCCCTCCCCCTCATTTGCATTGTGGCCCCTTCAGAACTTTGCACCAGAGCAAACCCAGTTTGTGGGTGCAAACTTGGATTTTGTGAATACCGCTTTTGTATAAAACCCAGTTTGCATGAAGAAAACTGGGTTTGTGCTGGGACAAGGTTTTGTGAATCTGGCCCCATGTATCTTAACCCATGGCACATGCTTTCATGGTGAACTATTTTATTTGTGTTGGAGTCTTTAGCATATGCTATTCCTTTTTTTTTTGTACATTATTTTTATTCAGAGAGACAGAAAAACAAATGAGAAGCAATGCTACATCATTTTATCTCGAGAAAATAAAAAAAGAACCTAAAAATTCTCAAGTATAATCAACTTTTTGTGCAGGTAAAAAGAATATCCATGCATCGACTGTCTCTTGCTCCAAGCTTTAAACATCCCATCAATAGAATCTAATAAAATGAAAAAGACATTTCAGGCAAAAATTATACCATTTGGATATTACAAGTAATACAGCAAAGGCTATCATTCATCATTATCCACCATCCAGGAGAATAAAGAAAAGCTCGAAGCAAAACATTAAAAATCCATAAAGTAGCCATCGGAATATATTGTGCTTTATTTGCAATTTCTTCATCTTCGTCTTCTTGATCTGAACCTAACTGTGTGGGTAAAGTGACGTTCTTTTCAAAAATGATCGTGCAGCATCCACGTTGGTAAAATAATGATCTTTACCTTGGAAAGTAACTCTAAGTTGGCAGGGGACTGTAACACTGCCATTACCCCGTGTCCATCAACTCATACCTGATTGCTAAGTATCTCTTTCTCCTTCTCTGTGTGGCCATGCAAAAATCAGGACACAGGTGCAGTTTGGTGCCCTCATACAGAAGTCCTGTCTTAATCCTAGCCAACTGCAAAATGTTGTTTCTTAAGGAGATAGAAAGGTGCAAATCACATATCTCGCTTCAGGTTCAACAGCTTGAAGTGTAAAATCTCTTTTGGCTAGAAGGTGAAACACTGAGTCCAACACCACCAGCTACTCAGGTGAGAGAACTAATGCAAAGATCTTTTCCATTTCGGGTTTCAATTCAGCATTAGGGATATCTAAAGATAGCCCTCTCAGTCTAAGATTTTTCATAAGAAGAGTACAGTATTTTCAATTTTCTCAAGTTTGGCTGTCATGTTTAGCGGTTCATGTAAGAAAGCATTAACTGTGCTCTCCACTGTCGAAATCCAGTTTGAAAGATTTTCAACTTTATCGTCCTTTGTCTTCATTCTTTCCTCGACCATGATCATTTTTTCTTCAAATGTTTGGTAACATGAAGAAATATCTGATAATGTAGTGTGCACTTTTTGTAGATGCGAGCGTGGCTCAGTTGGTAGCACATCCACCTCTGGACCAGAAAGTTGTGGGTTCTCGTCCCACACCGGGATTGGACTTGCACCTAAAAATCACTGGCATCTGAGTGCAGTATTGGGGGTGCTGTACTGCTGGGGTGTGCCGTCCTTGGATGAGATGTTAAACCGAGGTCCTTCTGCCCATCCTGGTGTTGTTCTGGTGGGTGTCCAGGTGGAAGTAAAGAACCCAGGGCACTCTTAGCAAAGAGTAGGGAACATTCCCGGTGTCCTGGCCAACATTCCCCTTCCCATAAACGGTTCATGCATTTATCCAGGCTGTGTGTGGGTGATGATGTGTGATATGGCTGCCACCACACATTCAGTCACTTCACTACCAGTCTAGCATTGCTTGTAAAGCGCTTTGGATGTATGAAAAGTGCTATATAAATGCTGATTCTTCTTCTTCTTCTTTGTGTCTACTTGAAAATTCAGTAGAAAAGTTTGAATTGAGGCTAAGGTAGGCTTTATAGGAAACTTTGCCATAATGCCCACCTCAAGGCTTATTACTGTTGGGGAAGCCATTGCCCCATCCAGCTGCTGGCAAGCACTTGTCTCCCACTGCGAGACAGGTTTCCCTGTTTTAGGGGAAAGTAACTTTTCAAACGCCTCAGATCTAACCTCTGCTGTTTCCTTATGATTTGATAAATTCTTTGCCGGCATTTGACTGCCAGCAGAAATGTCTGCAAACTGGTTTTAGCAGCTGTTGGCTTTCAATACAGTGGAGCTAGGAGGCAGAGCATGCTGCCATAGTGTTCTCATCAGTATGTGCTATTCTGAATTGAATTTTTGATACCTCTCTCCTATCTATTTGTTCAACCATTCTTTGTTATTTTTATAGCAATGCTTATTATAGTCACTGTGATGTTTCCTAAATTTCCCATATGCATTTGGCTTTTTCCTCATTTAAGTATTTTCTTGGTTAACTGTACCAATATTTTGCTTTTATTTGTATAATACATTTTTCACTGAATATTATTGTGCTTCTGGTCCAGTAACTTATTTCTGATTATGTTCCAAATCTCCTTAACAGTTGTTTACCCCTAAAATCTGTGAAAGAGTCATGTAACTCAATTTCTCATCCAATCATTCTGAAATCTGCTTTATAATAGGTCCTAACTATGATTGATTCTATTATTTTTACTGCTGTATATTGCAATGAACATTCCTCCATATTATGGTCACCTGTGCTTAAGGATATGAATATGTACTTTGAATATGTACCCTCTGGAGGAGAGAAGGGACAGGGGAGACATGATTGAGACCTTTAAGTATCTGAAGGGAATAAATAAGATGAAAACAGGGGGGATTTTCCAGGAGGAAGGGGAGGGATACCAGAGGTCATCAACTGAGACTGGAAGGAGGTAGTTTCAGGAGAGAAAGGAGGAGGCATTTCTTCACGGAAAGGGTGGTGGACAAGTGGAACGCCTTACTGGGTGAGGTAGTGGCCTGCAAAACAGTAGACAGCTTCAAGAGGGGGTGAGATAGGGGAAGGGGCAATGGAGCAGGGGGAAGGAGGGCAGCTGCAATTTAGGGCATTAGCTGCACAAATGAGCAGACTTAACAGACCATGAGGCCTGCTTCTGCTGGCATTTTCGTATGTTCATAGGTACTCCTTTTATACCTGCTCTTAAGTGTGTAATAATTATGTCAACTGTACTTGCAATTCTGGTTAGATCCTGGATGATTTGCTCTAACCTATGGATTGCCATGTCTTCTACAAGTATGCTTTCATATGGTTTAGCACCTGTCATTAATTCCCAGTTTATGGCATGGAGATTTAGGTTGGCAACTATGATAACATCATCTTTTTCTGGTGCTGTTGTTATTTCCTTTAACAGTGTCTCATTATGTTCACTATCATGCCCAGATTACCAACACTCTATCAACACTTAAGAAGACTTAGTTTTGTACCCATCTGATTACTTCTGGATCAACCCATCTGTGTTCAAGCTTCTTTACCAGCCTTCTATGTGGAACTGAGTCGAAGGCCTTACTAAAGTCTAGGTAGACCACATCTACTGCTCCATCGTCATCTACTATTTTTGCAGCATAGTCAAAAAACTCAAGCAGATTTGTCCGACATGACCTGCCAGCTGTGAAACTGTGCTGCTTAGGGTCTTGTTGGCTGCTAGTTTTGAGGAATGCTATGATCCTCTGTTTGAGTAGTGTCTCCATTAGTTTCCCTACTATAGACATGAGGCTCATAGGTCTGTAATTACTAGCCTCTTCGCAACTGCCTGATTTGTGATGTGGAACCACTATGCCTTTTTCCAGTCTTCAGGTACCACACCGCTCATCAAGGATTTCCTGAATAGAAGTGCCAAAGAGGTTGTTAATTCTGCCTCCAGTTCCTTAAGGATTCTGGGTTGCATCTCGTCTGGTCCCATGGCTTTGCCTGCTTTTAGTTTATTTAGTGCCTCCCGTACTTCAGCTTCTGTAAAGGGATGCGTGTCTACCCCTGGTCCTGGAGTGTTGTGTTTTTTTCAGGGCTGGGCCATCCCCTGGGAACTTTTTGGTAAACACTGAGCAGAAGTATTTGTTGAGGATTTCGGCTTTCTCTGGATCATGTTTGGTGCATTTCCCTTCTTCAGAAGCAATCTTTACTATCCCCCCTTTTGCCTTCCTACATTGCCTAATGTATCTAAAAAATTATTTGTCTCCTCTCTTTGCCTCTTCTACTATCTGTCTGGGTTTTTGCCTTTCTAATTTGTTTGCTAGACTCTCATTTTTTCCATGTATGACTCCCAGTCTTTCTCAGTTTTGGTTTCATGGTATATGCTGTACACCTTCTTTTTTCCTTTGGCTGTGGTAGCCACTCCCTTGGAAAAACATAGAGGATTTCTTTTTCTTTTTGCTTTGCTGACCCATCTGACACATTGATCTGTGGCAGTCTTTATAGCTTTCTTGAGTCTCCGCCACATGACCTCCACCTCCACAACATCTATTTCCATTAACTGGCTACTTATGTTGTTCCTCATTTTTTGGAAGTCAGCTATTCTGAAATCTAGCACTTTTGCCTTTGAGTGGTTGGTGTCCTGTGTTATGTTTACCTTAAAGCTTACCATGTGATAGTCACTGTTGCCCATTTGGCATCCTTTTTCGTTGTCCTTGATCCTTTCCAAGATTGTGAGGACAAGATCAAGAATAGCATCTCCCCTTGTTGGGGTTTTAACAAGTTGGCACAGTCCTGCACCTTGAAGTGATAATAAGAAGTCCCTACTTCTTCATATTGCTGCCGTTAGTGTGCTCCAATTAATATCAGGTAGGTTGAAGTCCCCCACCAGTATTACTTCACCTTTATCAGACATTTTGTGGATTTCCTCTATTAGGTATTTGTCTCCTTTATCTCCTTGGCTTGGGGGCCTGTAGATGACACCAATTTTGAAGGGTTTTCCCTTACCAGTGTCTACTGTTAGCCACAGTGACATGAAGTCCCTAGGTTGCCCTTTTAATTCTGTGACTTTTATTGCCTCACAAATGTAAATGGCTATGCCCCCCCCTTTTGTTGCCCTATCAATCTGTCCTGAACAGATTGCAACCGGGAATGGCTGTATCCCATCTGTAGCTTTCTGTGAACTACGTCTCAGTTATAGCCACCCAGTCCAACTTTTCTGCTTCCGAGATGGCTGTGAGTTCAGGAAGTTTGTTGGTTAGGCTTCTAGTATTTGTAACCATTGCCTTCCAGGAATGTACATCCTCTTTGGCGTGAGGTTGTACCCTCTTCCTGGACTGCTCCAGTTTGCTCTTTCTGACCAAGAGATTATGGAGGTTGCTGGTTCAGGCAGATGCTGGCTCTGATTTGTTTTCTGAGGATGTATACATTCATTTGGCATTTTGGGGAAGTGATGACCAGCCTACTGATGGCAGGGGGGTGAGCTGCATCATACTCCACTTTATTTAGTTTAAACTACCTGTATAGACATCAAATTTTTGTCCAAGTGCTCGCACACCTTCTCTGTTTAGGTGCAATCCATCGTACTTAAAAAAAGCTCTTTCCCAAAAGTTGAGCCAGTTCCCTATGTAGTGGTATCCCTTGTCTTGGCACCAATCATGCAGCCATGAGTTGAATTCCCCTACTTCAATCTCTCTGATTCGCTTGGTACTTTTTCCTTTTTCTCACACTGGCAGCACTTCTGAGAAGGCTAATTTGGATGGAAGGGAAGAAATCTTGTTGGCCAGGTCCTCAAAGTGTTTTTTTGGCCTCCTGAACTGTGTGATTTGCCAAGTCATTGGTACCAAGGTGTATTGTTACATGTGTAACATCCCATGATTCCTGCACAATTGTCTTTATGCAGTTAGTGTCCCTACTTGCTGATGCTCCTGGTAGTCACTTTACCATGATGTCACTTTTAACATTTTGTGTTAGGTGGTGTTCCAATCCTCAGATCATGGCATCCCCGATTATGAGGATTTTGCTTTTGTTTATATTTGTGCCATTTTTATTTTGAGTTTTAGTATTTTTATTGTTATTGCATTTGGTTTTGGTATAGTTGGTTATATGTTGAGTATTAATATTTTTGTTTTTATCATAGTTTGTATTGGTTTTAATTGATGTGTGAGCCTTTTTGGTGGTTTGATTTCTTTACCTTGTATTGCTTTGTCTGTGGTTGGTAGCAGTGGAGCGAACCTGTTTTTGGTTTGGATGGCCAGGAATTGCTCCTAGTTTCTGGCTTCCTTTCTGGACATCCTATGATGCCTCTTTTTCCTTACCATCTGCCAGTCTCTGGGCCCTGACTCAAATACTGGTCCCTGGCTGACATGCTGGTACTGGTGGTTGGAGGGTGTTGAGGAGGTGTGCTATAGAGTTCCCTATATTGGAGGCCATATATTATAGTCCAAGCATGCTGTAGTTGGGCTCCGAGATCTGCTATGGTGCAACAAACACAGCAGGGTCCTGGTTGCCATTTGTAGATCCTATTGTACAGGAGCACACAGTTTTCTAACTAATAAGGTCCACTTTGTTTTTGTTTTGCTTTCTTGTTTTAGTTGAGAGGTAGTGCTGATTTCTGTTTCTTGATAGGAAGTGTGGACAAAAACAAAAACAGAACAGTAATTTGTTTTTGGTTTTGTATCTTACTACCTCCTATCATGTGTTGTGGGTGGCACTACATGACTATAAAGCAAGAGCACACAGGGAGGGTGGGTGGGCTTATCCAACTGTTGCCTGTATGCTGTAGAAAACAATCAGCTAACTGTTAAACACTACAAGGTCTAGCTTGTATCTGCAAGGTAAGAAGGAATCTGGTTACTAGCGCAGTTGTTCTGCCCGTTGGCTCAGAACAGCTCTGTGGAGTTCCCGCTGCTTGTGGAAAAAAAAACTACCTGTGGTCTGTGCATTCTGGCTTCCTGCTGCTGTGAAGGAGAGGGGACTGATCCACTGGCTGCAGGACAATACCCACCCTTCTCAAATTCTGAAGTGCCAGGGAACTGCTTCATCTGAAGCCACCGATGAGAGTAGAAGCAGCCGATGAGATGGAACCTGGATGTGGCTATACTGCTGTGAGTTCTGCTTGTAGCAGTTCAGTCATCAGACCTGTAGGCAAGAGTGTGGGAGAATTTAAATCTCCTACTTGCACTTCCTTTAGGTGAAGATTAGTGAAGATCAGCAGAGAGTAAGGCTAGGGGCTGGACCACACTTGATGTATGCTTCCTAGGGTTGCCCTTTGTGCCAGAGCTGTTCTGCTGGAGAAAATTGACAGGGTTTTTTTTAAACTTTTTTTAATTTTTTGCCTTCTAGTCAGTTCAGGTAGGAAGTGGGTGGTGACATGCATAACCTATATGGGAAGAGGACCTGGGGTGGGTGGGGGGCAGAACCTTTGTTTCTCCTTTCTGCTGAAAAAACAATCAGTTTGTTAAGGTCTTCCACTTAGTAGCACAACTAGAGACTGGAGGAGAGGAGGTCTCTCTCCCACTCTGTGATGATCAGTGAAGCTCAGCAGACAGAAAGGCTAGGGGCTGGACCACACTTAGTATATGCCTTCTAGGGTTGCCCTTTGTATCTGAGCTGTTGCTTCTAGTTGTTTCTGGCTTACAGCTTTCTATCAGCCTACCACTATTTCAGTAGTGGATATAGCAAACAGCAAGGCTAGGGGCTGGACCGCTCTTGACGTATGCCTCCTAGGGGTGCCCTTTTTTGTCTGAGCTGTTGCTTCCAGCTGAGAGCTTTCTATTAGTTGAACACTGTTTCAGTAATGGTACAGCAATACAACTGCTGATTTACGTACAGTAGCCATGAATTCTGAGTAAGCATTCAAACTGCTCCTTATGCAGAGAGAGCAGCCACTGGCTGAGTCTGAGCAGAGTGATCATGGAGAGAAGTCACCTCTGTGGAGATAGGAGCCTGGACTGTGCACCCCAAGGGTGATTCAGCCAGGTAGAACTGATGTTAGGGAATTCCTGCTTCTGCACCTGTCAGAGTCTGCCTTCCCTCCATGATTGGTCTCTCTCCCCCAGTTAGTGAAGGTCAGTGAAACTCAGCAGAGAGTAAAGCTAGAGGCTGAACTGCACTTGGTGTATGCCTCCTAGGGTTGTCCTTCATGTCTGAGCTGCTGCTAATACGTTATAGCTTCTATTACTGATGCTGTTTCTCATTACACCTGTTGTTTTTGTCTGCCCCTTTTCCCCAAAAATATAGTGGTACCTTTCTGAGCCCCCAAGTTACTCAGTTTAAACATTTTGCTATAACCTGTTCAATTTTCCTGTCAAGCACCTTGTTCCCATAATTGTTCAAACAAAGCCCATATCACATGTAGGTATCACCTGAGGATAGCGACTGAATATGAGTGACCGTCAAAATGTCGACTCATATCACAGCACTATTCTCATGGGCTACCATGCAAGGGTAGTGAGCATATGAAAAAGTGACCGTAGGAAGGGTGACTGGAAGGGGAGACTAGCAAGGGGAGGAGGAGGGATAGGAAAGAGGGTTTCTGAGGGGGTAGTGTGCCTGCTGCAGCCAGGATAGCCGTGTGGTGTGGTGATGAGGGTGGCTAGCTCTGGCACAGAAGGTATTGAGTTTGGGGCTGGGAACCAGGGGAAACATTTTAACAAAAAAACACAGAGAAGATTATCTAAACAGTTGGCAGATTTGCGGATCGGCTGTGGTAGTGGCAATTAACCTAAAAACAGAAAAGAACAGCGATACAAGCAGCAAAATCTCAGGTTTAAAAGTTAATTTAATTTGAACATTCTAATAGCTAGCTCCCCGGTGCTTCGAGTGTATCGACCCTCTTCTTTGGGAGGTGTGGAGTCACACATTGTGAGCAGCAGTATAAATATACAACAATTAATTACACAATGTGACAAAAAATCCAATCAGATCAATTCACTAATAAACATATATTCCTATTAGTGATTAGTGCAAATGTAACCTTTTAAAAGGTGCTTCATTTTAAAATAAAAATTATTTTCAAATTTTATTTCAATGATCAGCATCCTAGAACACCACTTAGACCAAAAACACTTAAAAGGATATAGTTTTAACACCACAATAATCCAAATTTTGAAAATGTAATGTACATCATTTATATTCTATATCCTAATAAATTTCAGGCTGTCAGAGGAATTACATTTTTTTATTATTAAAATATATTATTTAATATATATAATGCTATGTATTTAGCTTGATGTTATATAATGTGATCATGTCAGCTATCCAGCGACTTCACCTCAGTAATTTCATCCAACAGCTCAAATCAACTATACTTGTGTCTATTTTGTCTGGTGTTGGAATGATGCAGCAAACAACATAAAATGTATGCAGAAGACAGTGGGAGAAAACTGTATATTAAAGCTGAAAATATGGACTACAGACAAAAACAAAAGGTCATATTTATAGGAAGAGAGAATGAGAGAAAGAGAAGGAAAAGAAAATAAAGTAACAGGGTCTCAGTTTATTTACAGAAAATACCAGACAATCAAGGTCCAGAAAGATCATTTAAGACTTTAGAAGTTCCTACAGGTAGAAACTTAAGTCCAATTCTTTGTTCAATCTAGTGAGGGACATAGAATCCATGGTAAAAATCTATCTTGATTCTTTTTGAAATAAAAGCTTTCTTCTGCCTCCATTCCACAGTGGCATTTTTACATGCTCAATGATCATGAATTTCAATACTGAAAAATTGCTATTATATGTTTCAAAAAAGTGCATTGCTATAGCTGATTCAAGATTATTATTTTTAATATCCCTTACATGTTCCAAAAGCCTCTCCTTAGCATGTCTTGCTGTTCTACCTACATAAAGTAGGGGCATGGACATTGAGCCCCATAAATTATGTATTCTGTTGAGCAATTTAAAAATTGTCTGACATCAACCTGAATGTTTTTAGTTGGATGTTGAAAAACATTTCCTTGCATGACATGCTTGCAAGCCATGCAATGTCCGCACTGAACGCAAACAACTGGTTTTGGTGGTAACCAAGTTTGGAATGCAGATTTATTTGTAATATAGTGACTGGAAGAGATCATGGGCCCAATTCCAGAATGAATGTCACAACTTGTTGGTGTATGTGAGTTGTGACATTCGCCTCTACGCCAGGGACCTTGCACCGCATTCCAAGAACAGCAGGGTCCCGGCACTTATGACATGCAGGTTGCACCATGTGGAGGCTAATGCTATGGGCATGGCGTAATAGCCCCACATGTCACAAGTCACAGCCCACTGCAGACAGCCCCCTGGCGCCCTCTCTGCTGAAGAACACCACAGCACACATCAGGAGGCATGGGGGTCAGTACAGGTGGCACAGGAGTCCAGAGGGGGGTGCAATGGAGAATGGACCCTGGGGGACCCTGACATTCAGGGGAGTGGGGGACGTGGCTGTGATTGTGGGGGTATGGGGAGCACATCGGTACCATTGTCATGGCACTGCAGAGTGGGCATCCAACTGATGCCATCGTCAGATGCCCCTTAGAGCAGCACTGAGCTGCTCTCAGTTCACTGTGCCAGTGCAGCACCTGGAATTGTGGCAGTGGGTTATGGCAGCTGCCCTCTTGGAATAGGGCACAGTTGCTGCTGTAACCCACCCTTGCGTCATGTCGTTACGGGTTACAGCATATTGGGTGGCGTAACCTATGGTTGGAGTAGCCCGGAGCTGACATGGCACAAGGCACCTCTTGGAATTGGGTCTGGCATAACATATGGCGCAAGTCACGGGTTACACCAAGGGCTTTGGTGTATCTCAGCTTGTGCCAGCATACGCCGACTTGGAATCGGGCCCCATGTCCCCAATGTTTTTTGCTGTGCTATACATTACTCTTGGTGTTTCCTTAAATGTTACTAATGTTGTACTGTGTCCTAACAATTTCTAATTGTCCAACAATATGTGCTTAATCTGTGGTGCAGTACAATTGTATTCAAGTACAAAGGTTATTTTGCCACTTTCTTTGTTTTGCTCAATTCTTGGTGTTAAAAGTGTTCCTCTCTTTTGTAATTTAGCTTTATCTCTAGCCTTAATTAACAATTCCATATTATAACCCCTGGCATGGAATCTCTCAGTCATTTCTGCTGATTGTACATCAAAACACTTATCTGAAGAACAGTTTATCCTTAACCAGAGATACTGTCCATAAGGTATAGATGAAATCAAAGCTGGCGGGTGGGTGATGCAAGCATGCAGTACCGAATTTCCTGCAGTTTCTTTCCTAAAATATGCTGTTTCAATCTTTCCACTTGTTGTTGCTGTCAGGGAAAAGTCCAAAAATGCTATTCTTTCTTTACTGATTTCATAAGTAAACTTCAGGTTCATGTCATTGTTTTCAAACAGATCAGCAAAGGCTCTCACTTCCATTTCCATTCCCTCACAAATTATTAACAAGTCATCAATGAAGCGACTCCAAAAAATTATTTTACTTTGATGTTCATTCTCTGTATTAAAGATGTATCTCTTTTCTCACCAAGCTGAAAACAAATTAACATAAGTCGGTGCTACTGTTGCACCCATGTCTGTTCCTCTTTGCTGTAAATAAAATTTGTTATTAAACAAAAAATAATTATGTGTCAGAATATACTCTATTGCCTCTTCAAAAACTTATGTGGAGGGATATTATTAAACTCTGCTTTTGTCAGAAACAACTTTACAACTTCCAAACCTTAGTTCTGTGGTATACAAGTATACAAGGAATAAACATTAATAGTGTCCCTCAAATAGTTTTCCTTACATTGCATGCCTTCACATTTTTTTAAGACATGCAATGAGTCCCTTGTATATTATGAAAGTTGGGCCACAAGTGGTTGAAGGAAAAATATCCAAAATGTTCACAAATTTTCACATAATGAACCAATTCCAGATATGAGGGGGTGACCAGGAGGGTTCTATGCATCCTTATGTATTTTGGGTAAATAAAAACATGTGGCAATTTTTGGTGTTTTAACCTTCAAAAACTCATTTTCTTTTGTTGTTATGACCCCCAACCCCCACCCACCGGTCGCCTCTTCAGTAAGTCTCCACAACTGCTTCTGGAACTGTTCTGTTGGGTCCCCCTTAAGAACTATATAGGTTTTCCTGTTAGACAGTAATCTAACAGATAAAATACTTTTTATTTTAAAATGAAGCACTTTATATATGCACATATTTAAGCACATTTTAAAAGGTTACATTTGCACTAATCACTAATATGAATGCATGTTTATTAGTTTTTTTTGTAGTAAATCTGTTTATTAAAGGGAGGGTTATACATTACATAGGTATGTGTCAGACACAGCAAGGCACAGATACAGTATTCTTAATACATACATAAATGTACAGGTACAGACATAATTAAATCTCATCTTTATAGCAGTTGCATGTACAATCAATTAATTCCACAAGAGTTTAAGTAAATCCATCCTGATCACTCAGCTTATTCAAGGGGGTTTCAACATATCTTTGGAACCCATGCGTTTTGGTGGTGAAGCAAGGGGAATAAACGTATCTAGGTATGGGGCCCAGATGTCAAGGTATGCTTGACATGTGTTTTTTGCAAAGTAGGACAGTCTGGTTTGGGATGCTAAGGAATCCATGGCATTAGAAACATAGAATCTGATAGCAGATAAGGACCACTTGGCCCACCTAGTCTGCCCATTTCCCCTACCTAATGCATAGGCTGCAGATCCTAGTTAATCAACAGCCTACTTCCTCCTACCCCCCATTAGAATTGCCTTATGTCTGTCCCATGCATTCTTAAATTCCCCCACTGTTTTTGACTCCACTACCTCCTCAGGAAGGCTGTTCCATGTAACCACAACCCTCTCCTTGAAAAAATACTTCCTCACATTACCTTTGAGCCATCCCCCTTCTATCTTCAAATTGTGCCCCCTTGTTCTTGCACATCTCTTCTTCTGAAAGGTGCTACCATCTTGGACTCTGTGGATTCCCTTGATGTACTTGAAAGTTTCTATCATGTCCCCCCTCTCCCTTCTCTCCTCGAGTGTATACATATTAAGCTTCTTTAATCTCTCTTCATATGTCTTCTGGTGCAGACCCTGCACCATTTAAGTTGCCTCCTCTGGACAGCCTCCATCCTATGTCCTTGCGGAGATGGAGTCTCCAGAACTGGACACAGAACTCCAGATGGGGTCTCACCAACTGTCTGTACAGAGGGATAACAACTTCTTGTTTTCTACTTTGTACCATTCCCCATATGAGGGGATCTCAGGGAACTGCCATCTTCTCAGGATAAGTCTGATTCGCTCTACAAATGCTTGTGTGAGCCATAATGTATGTTCCACTCTTATTTGGTTACCTTCAGGAAGGAGGCCCAGTAGCCAAAATCCAGGGTTGGCAGGGAGTGTCACACCTAGTATCCTGGAGCAGAAGAGGATCACCCTAGCCCATACTGGCTGTAGTGGTTTGCAGTGCCATAGGATGTGCAGCAAGTCTGCATTGGGAGCTTGGCACCTCCAGCATGTGTCCTGCGTTAGCTGGCCCATTCTTTTAAGTTGTAAAGGAGTATGGTACCACAAGTGCAAGACCTTGTTTCTAATTAGGAGGCTGCATTGATCCACACAGGCTGTGTGGGCAATTGACCAGCATCTCCTCCATTCTTGGTCTGTGATCCCTGTGCCCAGCATGTTTGCTCATCTGGTTTTGGCTTGTGCTGAGGGGTCAGGGGCACAATCGTTCATGTGCCATTGTATAAACCCCACCAGTCATTTGGGTTTCCAGGCCCAGACCAGAAGTGGTAATTTAACAACCAGGAGGTTGGGTGATTTGGCACAGTTTGGGAAGAGACTTGTGGTCTTCTTCCAACTGTGGTATAGGCTTCTGATTTGGAGATATTGCCAGAAACTCTCCTTAGGTAGGAGGATAGTGTCCATCAAGTATTGAAAGGAGATAAAGGTGTTACTATCCCCCCTGTGTCAAATCGTGGAAGGAGTGGATTTCGGCCTTTATCCATACATCCCATCTAATAGGCTGGTGCTCTATATAGAAGTGTGGATTATTCCATATGGGGGTGGAAAGCCCCAAGTTCAGGCATTTGTGTGTTTTCTGCCCCAGCTTGGTCCATGCCCAGTGGCTCGCCGAGATGGTGAGCCATCCTTGAGCCCACCATGGTAGTGGGAAGCTTAAGTAACCTAGTGGGGAAATCCCCCTAGGGCTGCTGTTTCTTTTTCTAACCAAATCTGGGAGGAGTGTCTCTCTGAATTTAGGGCACTACATGTTTTAGCAGCCTGGAAAGCATATGAGTAACTGAAGAAATCAGGGAGGTTCCATCCCCCCTCTCTTCCAGGAGGCTCTGAGCTTGGCTCTGCTGTATCTGGGTTTAATACCCCAACCCCATAGGAATCTGCCCATTAAGGAGTGAAATTTCTGCACCCATTTTTCTGGGATTATAATTGGCATATGGGAGATCATATAGTATACCCTAGGGGCCATTATCATTTTTATCGTGACTTTCTGCCCTACCATGGACAGGTGTAGGTTTTCCTATCATAACACTTCTTGAGATAGATGGGTCAAAACCAGGGCATAATTCCTAGTGGCCAGGGTGGAGAGATCGGGGATTATTTGATCCCTAGGTACATTGTATGTGATTTCCGAAGGGTACCAACTAAGACCCGTGGATTCTACCATAGCAGGTGTGGCCTGTGGGTTCAAGGGGAGTACCTCTGACTTTGAGGTGTTAATTCTTAAACCCAAAATGTTTCCAAGTTCCCCTAGAGTAGTCAGGATGGGTTGAATACTTGTTTCTATATTCTGCGTCAGAATCAGGCAGTCATCCACATACAGATTAGCATGGTATTGTTTGTTACCCATCTGTATACTTTGGATCCCTGGGTTGCTAAGGATGGCTGCAGATAAGGGTTCCATGGCTAACATGAAAAGTAATGGGGGATGGGGCAGCCCTGCCTCATGCCCCTGTAAAGTACAAAGGCTGGGGAAAGGGTAGCATTAATGAAGACCTTCTCATTGGGTTTGTTATACAGGGTTTGAACCCATGAGAACAAATAGGGTCCTATGTTGTAGAGGTCCAACACTGCCAGCAGTTACTCCCACTCCACCAAGTCAAAGGCTTTTTCAAAATCTATGGCTACCAGCTCAACAGGTGAGGGAAAACCTGATGCCTTCTGCATTAGGGTGATGAGGGCTCAAAGATGGTCTGAGGTGTGTCTCTCTTTTACAAAGCCCACTTGAGAGGGGTGAACAATATCCAGTAGCAGTTTCTCCAATCTGGTCGCCAAGACCTTTGTCAGGATTTTGGCATCGGCATTTATTAATGAGATGGGCCTATAATTTCTGGGAAGACTGTGGTCTTTTCACTCTTTAGGTAGTATGGTAATATTGCTTCCTGAAGTGTGGGAGGTAACTCCCCTCTCGAGTGTGCTTCTTGTAACATCTGTAACATGGGGAGTCCCAATTTCAAGGAGAATTTGGCATATGTAAGGATTCTCAACAGCAGGTGGGGGGAGTCCAGGTCTACTTCTTAGAATGCTGAGGATTCAAAAACTTGTAAAGTAGGGCTACAAATGAGCAAAACCACAAAAAGACCTTATGCTAGGGCAAGTTAATATAAACTTTTAATAAAGTTTAAAACCATGAGGACAGCAGCACCCCTACTCTCACCATGTGACCAACGTTTCGCATGACACTCATGCTTTTTCAGTGCTGGGACTTGCTCATTGTTGCAGAAAGGAATCTGTAATTCAGCAGGTGGGAGGGGCAAGTCCAGGTCTACTTCTTAGAATGCTGGGGCTTGTTGCAGAAATTAATCTGTAATTCAGCACACTGTTGGTAAACTATGATTGTGATTGCCCCTGCCTAATTAAGGGAAAGGAAAGGGAACATTGTTTAACCAGGAGTAGCACACTAAGCCAAAGCTTGTTTCCAGATGTGACCTGAGAGCTCAAGGAAGATTAATGACTTTCTCAGGATCATACAGTATGTACATAGGCTACTGGATCAGTAGTCAGTCAAAGTAATTCCATGATTAATCTGACACAAAATGTCCAAGGAGATAATGAGTTAACTCCTAGGTTGCTGAAAGAATTAGAATGAATCTATTTGATTGAGCTGAACAGATGCTCAGTCTGCAGCCCTGCAAGGGTTAAATTGAAGGGCTACAAAGACAGCAGCTTCAAAAGTTTTTTTCTTGTTTATATCCTGAGAAGTTGGGAGGCACAGTAGCATCCCTACTCTCTTCAGATGTCTTTAAGACAGAGCAACAAATAACAAAAATCAGAGCACACTGTTTTGCAGTTGTGGACGGATACTTCCAAAAGTCCAGAAAGGAAGTTCCACAGTAGCATGTTTTTAGAGCTACTGTAAGATGGTTGCAGGCTCCACCTACCAGCAGCCATAACTAGAGTAACATGTCCCTCTGTGGAGTTACAAAAGCAAAAAATATATAAAGGAAAACATAATCTTGGTTCTGTATACTCCATGAGCTACCATTTTTCAGTATTCAAGGTACATTTGCATTACTTTATTCAAGCAAATTCGTTTTCTCCACTGCTTAAGTACTTTTTCAGAAGATAAGGGAGATTCTGATCAGTTTGCCTTGCATCAGGACTATGGATGAGAAACACAAAATTTCAAAGGCCACTTTGGAATACACCCTGGTGGGACTCAATGCTGCACACAGTGTATAAACAGACATACATTAGTCCTATTTTATAAAAAGCCATTACACCCAATTAAATTTCTGCAATTGAAGAGAAAGTTAAATACCAATCACAGTTACTTATATACATGTTGACCAACATACATTTTATCAAAAAATCTTTAACATAGCAATAGAATCAAACTGACAGGTATAACTAATATCCCAAATTAAACATTTACAAAACTTCTTCTGAATATAAGACATGATGCATATGTTACCAATTAACAAATATCTCAAGGTTAATTACAATTTTGAGAGCTGGCACATATTTAACGAAAACCGTGATATCTTAAAATGCTCATTGTGACCTTGAGCATAGGCAGCTGATAGTTCAGAACATTGTTTTAAATCTGCAGTGGGAAAATTAATGATACCTAATTCCTCAAAACATTTGTTTTGAACTGAGGGTATAGGCATCTAATATCTCAGAAAAATTATTTAAACCTGCAGTGTGCAAAATAGTTATATCCAAATTGTTAACATCACAAAAGAGCACAGTTGCAAAGTTGGTTGCATGCAAGGGGCAAAACACATATTTTACAGAAAAGTTGATATGTCAAAGCACCTGTTTAGACCTGGAATGTAAAGGCTCTTAAGTTTTAGCATCCAAAATGAGTTAATGTGGAGTAGAGGATCAATCAGAACCCCACCCCATGGTCTGACCATCTCTGTTCTCTTAAATTTCCAGATTTGGGACACCCCACTACCATGAAAATTAGATGTGGTTTTCCCAGAATGATGGTAGTATCCTCTGATTGGAACTCAGTCTCTCACATGCTCTTCTAGTCTTAATTTGAATGCCTATATTGTGTGTCTGATGCAAAATTCTCAACACTCAAAAACCGCAGTATAAATATTGTAACACTAGCAGTGTTGTATGTAATTAGATTTCTGTTCTCAGGTATCCAACTAGTTGGATAGACCAAGAATTTATCTTTCATAATGTGCTTGCAAAATTTATAATAGCCACAAGAGGCACAGCTTATTGGCTTCACACCTAACTATGCTGGAGTTGATTCAAATCAACACACCAATTAGAAATTGGTGAAGTTTGTGAAATTATTTATTTTATTTGTATTTATTTATTCATTCTTGGATTACAATACCTCTGAGCACAGACAGCCCATTTAAAAAGCTTCCACATCAGTGTGGAGGAAAGACAAAACATACAAAGGGATAAATGTACAATGTTTCCAAAACAATAAAATAAAGTGATCAAATATATATGAATTAATTCATGAATTTCATGCAATTCAAGAAGCAAAATTCATGCAATTCAAGGAACGCAAATTGTGTCGAATTTCATTGTAAAACATGACATTTCATCTGCAGATTTCATGCTTTACCTGGGAATGTTGCACTTCGTGGTATAATGATTAATTGCATGATGAAATTTGCGCAATTTGTGGGAAGCCGAAGTTTGGCGGGTCAGTGGAGGCTTTGTGAAGCTCTGCAAATTATGAATTTTTGCAGCTTCGCACATCTCTAATACATCTCTAATACCAGTATGTCCCTTTGGGTTTGGGCTCATGTAAAGGAGAACTAAAGTTACACTTTACAAAAAATGAATCATGCAGGGTGCTTTGATATGTAGGTATACTCCTAGTAAGTCCTTTCCTTTATTTAGCAAAAGGATTTTTTCTAAATTTACTTGCTGATTTTCTGTTCTCTGGGGATATCCATGTTAGTATTTGTTATGGCTGTACTTGTTCCCATGATGCCTCCTGTCCCATGTAACATGCATTCAGGACCATGGATTCAGAGAGAAATAACTGCTGCAGCAGCAATCTACTATTAGGAGTCTAATATTTTGGCTTCATCTCTGTTTAATCCAAACAATCTTTTTTTAGGTATGTGTCAAGGTCTAGCCAGCAGAAGTGAATGCTTTGTTTTTAAATCTTTTAATTTCATCAAACTACACACAACTATTAAAGAGGCACACAAATCACCTAAGGTCTCAAATGATAAAATTAGTGATGACTAGCTATTTCATTACAGAGTATCCCACTCAATTATCCCTCATGCATTTGCCATCTGTACATGTAGCCTTCATAACAGCTCCATGGACAAGCAGAGTTAATTAACATCACAGCTCTACTGCTACTGTAAACTTGAGAAAAGAAAACAGCTCTTGTTAAATTAATTGTCCTGCATTCATCACTGTCACATGGGACAGAAGGCAGTGTAGGAACAGTAAGAGCCATTAAAATGCTAATATGGAGATCCATAGGGGCCATAAAACCAGCAAGCAAATTTAGAAAAAAACTCTTCACCAAATAAAGGGAAAGGTTTACTAGAAAAACACCTACAAATAAAAACAATTTGCACAACATTTTGTTTTGTAAATTTTGACTTTATTTTTCCTTTATATACTATCTAAGCTAGCTTACTTAAGATAGGGCCCAAAACTGGATCTGCCTATATCATATGCCGATTCCTCTGAATCACATCTGAAATCTGAGTAGACTAAGCACTATACCTGGTGATGAATTTCATTCTTTCCACTACAGTGACTGAGCTCGATTTCCAAAGGCTAACACATGGCTTGCATCAGGCCCTGAATCCAAGTTATTTTGTTGCACAGCTGCACCAAACTCTTTTGCAGGAACTGCACCCAATTTTCTATTGCAACAGTTTCCTCAGTTTATGGCAGTTTGCTCCAAAGATGTGACACAAGCACAATGAAATGTGTCCCCTGAATGGTACAAGTTAGACCTGGGAAAATCCAATGTAACTTGCTACCTTTGGCCTTTGGGATTGAAAATCCCGATTGTCGACTGGGAAAATGCCACAAGCCCTGTGTGCCAAACAATTGGCGCATCAGGTTCTTGGGGCATTCTTTGAAATTGGAGCTCATTGTTTCTATGACACAGGGTATTAACATAGTGGCCATTTTCTGGCTTCTAGCAGAACCTCTCTCACTCTTTTGGACATCTTTTGTTCTCTAGCATTACATAGTTCATTTTCAATGCAATTTCTGTGATTAAATAGAAATCTGCTATGGGGTATATTTCTGATGAGATATGTGGGATGGCTACTAGATGCCTGTAAAATGGAATTCTATCAGACAGAAGAGACAGAGCAGATGGAGGAGAAGAAGAGATAGAAGAATCTAGAAGCACACAGAGACCAAAAGCATGGCAAGGCAAGTTCATTTATATTATACCTAATCTTGGGGTTTCTGGGTGCCTCACATTAGCAGAAAACTTAATAAGATAGTACAGTAAATAGTAATGTTGCTGCACATCATTTGAAGAACAAAGTCAGACATATCAAGTCAGTGGTTACCAGCCATGACATCAGTCAGTAAGGCAGCAGAAAAAATTGCAGAGGAGATGGAGAACAACATAAATGTCTTCTCATACTGGGCATTATGCACTAATTGGTGGAAGGTATGCACCAAAGGCACATGCCCTACCAATGCAGCACCACACCAGAGGACAGGTGCACACCAACCGGTATTCACTACCAGCCACCAGCTGTTCATGGCTCCTCCCCTCCCAGTGCCCAGATCTCCGCAGGATGGTAAGGGGTGGAGTTATGGACCCAGGTGGGCATCCAATTAGATGCCCATCCTTGGTATAGCAGTGGATCACTTGCACCTGTAGGCATGGATCTGGGTCATGAATAGCCCCTGTGGGCACCTGGATCCACATGGCCATGCCCCACTGACAAGCCATCCCTGGAGATGGACCCCCACCCCTGGCACAGTGCAGACTTTCCCAGTAAGCAGATGGGATACCCCCAAGCCATGGCACTGACACCCCCATCCCCATACATGCTGCCTGATCAGCTGCACCTGCCCTCCCTATCTGCCTCATGGACTGGGGCAGCATGGAAGGTCATATCATGGTCCCATCATGACCAGTAGGTGCTGTCCATGGAGGCATGCAGTGGGTTACAGCAAGGTCTGCCCTGGTGTAGTCTACACCCTACTGCACCCTTGGCGTGCAGCACATTGTGGCTTCATGTATGCTGCTTAGTGTTGGCATGCCCACAGCATGCCCTCTACCAACCCCCAGTGCATTACTGTCCACATGGCTGGGGCTTCGGGTGCATAACTACTGCATACCCCATTGGTCCATGTGACCCCACTTTGCAGCATTCACATTTAGTGATGGTCTGGCAGTATAGCCTGCAGGTTAGAGTAACGAGTTGTGAATGAGCTTGGTACATCCAGCAGACCAGAGCTGGGTTTGATTCTTGCAACCTCCACTTGCATACTGTGTGACTCAGAGCAAGTCACTTAACCTCTCAGTGATCCCAGGTCACCCCTGAAAAAAGGCACTTGTGCCTAGTGGGCCTTACCCAGTTACTAAAGACTAAATTAAAAAAATAAATAAAAAGTGATGCCATTATATCCAATTTACACTGCATCGTGAATAGTTCCCATTGTTTATAAAACACTGAACTAACAGGATTACAAAGAAGTCTAGCCTTCACTTTAACTGCAGACTTTAAACCTTTTGAGACCTTTATTGACCTGTACAAATTCACAAGTAAACTTAATCTGAGACACGTTTTGACAAAAATGCTTACAGAACTGGAAATGTAAAGTCAGTTGCATCTCTGAATATAGAATTTAACGGGACATATAACCCCCTTAGGCATCAGAATGCCCTGAGTTTTAAAAACACATTTTATGATTTGTTACACTCTTTAGAAATTGCTTATGTAAATGATAGTTTTATTTTGATTAATTTTTCTTTTAAAAAGTGATGAACAGACTAGTGTCTACACCGCTGGTGTTACCACTCAACAGCATTAACTTCCACTGCATCTTTTCCGGACTTATGAATGCCCACAGCATAGTCTTGTCACTGATGATGCAGTTGGAAGAGAGGAGCTTATTGAATCATGAGTGACTGCACTGTTTGGAGGTGTTCGTATTATTCAGGAAGTAAGTAATAAGAGTAGTCAGGGATTTGAAACAAAACAAGGCGGGCATAATTACATTAGCATCCTTTTAATTTTACGATGAAAACAGATAAAACAACTAGCAACATCAATTAATTTTAGAAATCAAAAGCTATCATAACATTTTATTTATTTATCTGTTTATTGAAATATTTCACCAAAAGGGCACACTGAGCAACAAGTCACTTGTCTCCCAGTGTGACCTGGTGGGAAGGGGTACAACTGGAATAAGACATTCAAGTTACAAGATTAGCATTAATATACAGTTGTAAGGCAGGTGTTACAAACAGTGTTACAACAGTGTTGCGCATAACATGTAGAAAGGTGGACAATAATAAGTGCTGGGTTAATAAGTAAACAAGTGCTTACATGAAAGAAAAGGGGTAAGGGGAGGAGGGGTGAGTGGGGAGGGGAAGAGTCAGTATCCCTGGAGGCCCCTTCAGAATGTGAGAAATCGTGCAAGGGGACTGGGGGACCAGAGAGAAAGGGATAAGGCAGTGTCCCAGAGAGACATCTTTAAGAAGGTGGGGGGACGGGAATAGATGAGAGATACAAGCCCCTTGGTGGGTAGGAGAGGGCCCCATTGAGAGCATTTGGGGTCTTTTACATTCTGTGAGAGATCAAGGTAGGCCAGTAAGGGGGAGCCATTTGGAGGAAGGGGAGGATGGCTAGAGATTTGGGAGGTGGGTGTGCACAGGGTAAAATGAAGGTGAGGGCAGAGGGGTGGGGTTTGTCCAGGGCTTAGAGGAGGGAATTAGGAGACATGGCAGGAGCAGCCATGTGCAATGTAATTATGGAGGGTGAGTGATACAGTAGGTGGAGGATGAGTGCTAGATTTGGGGAGGAGGAGGGAATTCTACATTTTGGGAGGTGGTGAGAGTAACTGGTTTGGCTGATTTGGATGGATCTTTGGGGACAACCAGGGTACAGGAGTCAGTTGACCTAAGGGAATGGGAGTGTGGGGGGGTGTTGTAAAGGAGGAGGTGAGGTGGGAAGGGCACTCACCCAACCAGTGCTTGGAGGTGAATTTAACACAGTGGGAGAGTCACCTATTTGTAAGAGAGGGGAAGGACAGGACACAAGGACTGGGGCCAGTCATCTTCAATATCTTCATCAGTGACACTGCAGATGGACTGGAGGGTAAGGTTCATCTGTTTGCAGATGACACCAAGATCTGCAACAGAATAGAGGATCCAGATGGGGTGGGTAGAATGAGAAGAGATCTTGATAAACTGGTAAAATGGTTGGAAGAAGTGCAAGATCATGCACATAGGGAAGAGAAACCTTGAAGCCTCCTATAGGTTGGTAAGGGAGTTGCTGGCAATCACAAGGGAAGAAAGAGACTTGAGCATCATCATTACAGATGGCCTGAAATCATCCAAGCAGACCACTAAAGCAAATAGGTAAGGCTAGGGGGATGTTGGGGTGTATTAGTAGGGGTAACACAAGTCATAAGTTGGAGGTAATAATCCCTCTTTACAAGACACTGGTTAGGCTCCATCTGGAGTACTGTGTGCAGTATTGGGGGACGCACTTGCACAAGGATATTAACAAAATGGAGGCAGTCCAGAGAAGGGCAACCAAAATGGTGCAGGGACTGCATCAGAAAACATATGAGGACAGATTAACAGAGCTCAATATGTATACCCTAGAGCAAAGCAGGGAGAGTGGTGATATGATCAAAACATACAAACATCTTAATAGCATTAACAAGGTGAAAGAGTCTAACATATTTTAATATAAGAAAAATAGCAGGACAAGAGGACACAGCATGAGATTAGAGGGAGGTCAATTAAGGGGGAATGTAAAAAAGTTCTTTTTCACAGAAAGGGTGGTGGATGCATGGAACGGCCTACCTCAGGAAGTGGTGGATATGAATACAGTGCAGGGCTTCAAACAGGTATGGGACAGGCAAAAGGGAGCAATAAAGATGACGATGAATAAATAGGCCATTGACAGAGTACAGGCCTATGGCACACTCATAAGGTAGAAAAAATTAGGAGACTGGATGGGTCTTGCGGCCCTTATCTGCTGTCAACTTCTATGGTTCTATAAAGATCACAGTGATGGGTGTGAGCGGGGGCATCCGGGGCAAAGTGGCAGAAGGAACTGAAGAGGGTGTCCAGTCTGGCCAGGGAGGAGTTAGTGGCAGCACCTTAGACTATGTTACAGTATTCAAAAATGGGCAGTATCATCTTCTGAACAAGTTCAAGCCTAGCCATAAGAGGGGCGCAAGTATGGTTCCAGAACGGGGCACCAAGCTTGGGGTGCAGTTTTTTCTGGATGGCTTCAATATGTCGGGAGAAGTTTAGGTGTTGGTCCAATCAAACACTTGAGTACTGAAGGAGTACCTGTAGGGTTTTACATAGAAATAAAATGATGCATAAAAGGTTGACAGAGTCCTTTTAAGCAAAAGTCTTACTTTTGTTCAGCGGCAGCCAGCTCCATTGGTACGGTAGTTATCATTGAGCAATTATGTGAGCTGGATTTAACACAGTTAGAAACCAGCAGAAATAGAGCTCATTTAAGAATACAAGTAATAAATAACAATGGTCTCTAGATAATCTCAAACAGAACCCCATTATCACTATAAAACCGACAAATGGGGGGGGGGTAGTTATAGATATGGATACTAACAAGTACAAGCGTGAAATTTGGAGGCAACTAGGGGACTCGGAAAAAGATTCAAGGAAGAAATAGGTGCTTTTTTGAAAACAGTTTGTAGTACAGGAGTAATTAGCTGGGAGGCAAAGTGTAATTTACTGTTGATTGTCCCATTTTGGCAACTATATAAGTATTGCCCAAAATTTAGAAACCACTAATGAATCCACCTGCATGCCCAATTATATCTAGTATTGGGTGCCTCACTAAACAGCTATCAAAATATGTAAATAGCTACTTGAAGCCCCTGCTTGTCAGACTGCCTTCCTACCTTAGAGACTTGGCTGATTTTCTCAGGTATTAGACAATGGAGTTTTGGCCTTAAGGGCAGACCAGGTTGTCCTGGCACCTTCCCTTTCATCAAGATGGTGTACCTAGAAGGGAGGGGGAAGAGAGGGAAGGGCCAGGGGATAGAACAATGGCCAAGCAACAGGAAGGGTAGGGGCAAGTGGAGGTACATAATGGGCAACACAAGAGTGGTTCAGCCACTTTTGCTGGAGTTTTGATCTACAAAAAACTGCAACACATCTGATTGGCATATTGTTTGGAAGGTTTGTGCAACAGCATACAGCAGGTAAGAAACTAACAGCTACGACAGTTTAGACAAGTAAAATAAAATGCTATGACGTCACTTTAATGAAATTTGGTGGAGATGGTTTGTTGGGAGCAGTGTGTGAAGATTCTCCATGAGATTAGTTTTCTTTTTAAATGCAGATTATCTATGAAGCTGTATTAAATAGGCCTCCACTGGCCCTTAACATTATTGGCTCGAGTAAATGTGATTTTAGTTAGTTGGAGCAGAATTTTGAAGCTTTACTGTGTTTGTCTACTCTGGCTTTTAAATCATGAGGCAAATTGGTTTAAATGAGTGAGGTTTGTTGAAAAGCACTTTGGGCCAAGAGAAGGGCCATTCAGCTAAAAAGATTAGCTTATTTTATGGTGAAAGCCTGATTGTTTAAGAAGCTAGTTGACTAAGACTCCACGGGGGCCTTTTAAATTGATTGTTGAGTAGAGCTTGTGCTAGTCAATGGGAACAGGATTTTTTTTTTGAAGCCTTACAGTGTTGGCAGGCTCTTACTCTAAATTGTTTGGGGGATTTCCGCTGTCTGGGCACCCGGAATTTAATGGAAAAAGAGCCCCCTGATCTGCAGGTACAACAGAGCATCACTCGCTCCTTATAGCAGAGCCTTTTGTACTCGTTTCCCTAAAGAAGTCCTAAAGTGGCCAAGTCTGGGGAGAATTGCTCCTTTGATGCTTCCAGTTACGTGGGCTGAGCAGCTCTCCATAGAGTTTTGCACATGCCAGCCTTACCACGTGGCCTGAAAACAGACCCTTCCCCCTCCCCCCAACCTCCTTGCTACCTCCTCATGTCCCCAGGTGGAGATTACATCCCCACCTTTTCCTCTCTGGGGATTTCAAGGCTTCCTCACAGAGGAGGATACTTGGGTGCTGGCAGCAGTTTTTCCTGTCCCATAGGGCGACGCGGCAGGATCCATGCTGCCTGAAAGGGCCTACGTATATGGCTAGGCTGAATTGTACAGGGATTAGCGATTCAGAAGGGGACATTAAAACACTGCAGAGCATTTCAGAAGGGGACATTCAAATGCTGCAGAGCCAGTAGGTCAAGGACAGGCCTACGACAAGGCCTAGCAGGTGGGGTTGATGAGCGGCCATGTCACATGACATCACACGCCAAGGGCGTAGGCTGAAAGCGAGCAGCTGGCCAGTTCCTGAGGCAGGGGAAGGTTTGCGTAATGACAATGGGATGAGGGTTTGGTCGGGATACAGGACAGTGTGTCTTGTGGAAAAGAAAGAAGCACTTGGGAGCCACAAGGCAAGGACAAGCAGGAGTAGGCCAGAGGGCTGGTAATGAGGAGCCTGGCCATGTGGCATGATGTCACATGCCAGGAGGGCCTAGTGACTGAAGGAGGCCCAGAGAAAGAATTTTTTAGGGATCGTAACTTTGGGAAGGTAACAGTTTTTGGGGACAACCACCACTGGCAGGAGGGCTGAGGGCAGAGAAACCCAGGACATGAGGGGGCACAAGACAGTTAGGCCTGAAAAGACTGTGAAAGAGGGTCAGAGTCTCCAAAGGTGGGAGAGAGGTCCATGCGGCCGCAAGAGGGGGGTACAAAGAGGGTTGGTGAAGCGCTTCACAGCATCAAGTATAAGCACGGGAAGGAGAAGGCGTAATATTTAGGGAGAAGCTACCAACAGCATTAGATGGCTGAGTATGAATAATCTGATGTCCAGGAGTAATGGCAGGACTAAAAAAGGCATGTTTCATCACCATTAGTCGACTGTCTATTGGGGAAGCTGGCCTGGCCATTTGAGGCACAACCACAAGCATAGGTTTAATAATGGAATTCTTCTTTTCTTTTCTTCAGTTGTCTTCACAGTTGCAAGAAGCAAGGAGCATGGCACTAAAGAAGAGCAGGCCTTCAAAGGAAGATGCCTACATGGCTTTAATTGAGCTGGTGGAAAAAGCCAATAGAATGTGGGAACTGGTGGAAGGGTAGGAACCAGGGAGATCTGGGGAGAAAAGGAAAGCAGAGAAGGGTAAAGGGGGCAGAGGGAAACTGCCAGTTGATGGTCCAAGCAGCCTGGCCAGGATACAGCCACCAATAGTGGGACCCAACAAGGTGGCTAGTCCAGTACCCCTGCACCCTGTTGACCCGACAACTGCCAGTACCTCCCCCAGGACCAGTTGGGTTTCCCCAATGGAACTCCAGACCAGATCCATGCGCTCATAGTGGCTCCTCCGGCACACTAGTAGAGCTACCACCCCTTCAACCACAGGGGGACTTGGGCGCCAGAAGGACGGGCAGACAACAAGGAGTGGACAAGGCCACAGGTAACACAATCGGCAATCGTGGGTGAGACAGCACAAAGAGTATATAAATCAAAATTGTTTCAGTACAGAGACAGGGGTTTAGGTAGATGAGTCAGCACTAGCAGAGATTAGGTCAGAAAAGGAAGTGCCGAAAGAAAATGAAGGAGGGGTGGAGAAAGAAGGAAAAAGAACAAGAGAGAGAGATAGGAGCTCCTGGGATGAGGGTAGGTGAACACATACCGTAGGCCAATAAAGAGAAAATATGGAAGGGAGAGTATGTGGATATCTTCACCTTGGTAAGTTGGGAAGTAGCAGCAAAATATGAGGAGGCAGAGAATATAGGGAAGAGTGAAATAGCAGCAGTGGTAGTTTTGTTAGGCGAGAAGGAGGAGGACAAATTCACTAAAGGGAAGACCTGGGAAGGGTGGTTTGTGGTTTCGCCACATTCACAGCCATAGTATTGGAAAAGAGGCCTGAGTGGGGGGTCACGGATGCGCAGGAGGAGTAGTAGCGGCGATTTTGGTCTCCCTCCCCACAGAAAATCTGCAAACAAACTAAACTTTTAAAGCTACATTTAGCTAGTGCCCTTGCTGAAAGAAACCAAGACTGCAGCCGTTAGTTTATTTCGTTCCCAGCCTCGGACGCAAGATGGAAGGTCTATAAAGAGCTAGAAGCTGAGCGGCTTGCCGAGCTCATCACGACAACTAACCTAGAAGAAATAACTCTGCCAAAATCTACAACGACCTATCGACTATAAAGGAGGCATTGTTCAAAATTAATAGACGCAGGTGGCAGAAATTAAACCGGCGCTGATTTCAGTTAGTCTGTCGGCGACGGACGCTGAAGCTAGAATCTCTTCTTAGAGAGAAAGCAGGATAAAACCGGCCCTGCCATTGTCGAATGCAAAAGGATGTTAAATAAGTTTGAAGATCATCTAGATCTAATCTTTGAGGGGAGAAGCAGGCATAATAACTTGGTCCTGGTTAGTCTCCCTCGAGGAAGCAGGAGGCCCCAACACTATTCTTTTCTTACAGAAATTTTAAAGAAGTCAATGGGCCTTCGCAAATGGGCCTGAATATATTATTGAGAAGGGCCACCAGAGCTCTCAGTGCCAAACCACCTCCGTCAGAACCTCCAAGACCTGTGATCTTCTAAACTGTTAAATTACTTAGACGAGAGTTTATTTTAAAAGAGGCAAGAAAAAACTTTCAAGCATTCTGTGGAAGGAAAAAAAGCAGCTAGTCCCGATCTGACCTGGAAGATGCGGCGGCAGGCCCAAGTATTAGACCCATCACATCAAAGCTCTGGGCTGCAGGAATTCGGCATCGTATGCTTTATCCAGCCAAACTAGAGATTACCCTGAAAGATGGAATTAAACGTTTTGATTCTGCTGAAGAGACTTTAAAAGCACTTTCGATCTCTCTGCCAGATCTGTTTCCTAAAGGATGAAGACTCCTGACCCTATTTTCTTCTCGAGTCTTAAGAGTGGACTGACAAATTTATGCAGTTTGTCACATAAAGACTTATTATAGTTTCACTTATGACTTTCTAGAGTGTGTTCCCCCTTGGGAACTAATTTTTTCTTTCCCTCTTCTGTTATTGTAACAGTTATGTTTGATGGCTCGGGGGATGCAAAGGAACGATTTTTAATTTATCGTAGTTCATTTTCAGAGCCTTTAAAAGTTCTTATTACTGCGAAGTGTATCAATATTAGCCACAAGAGGGAGCTCTTTGTCCATTTTATTTCATTAAGTTCTTTGTTAATAGGTTCCAGAGTATTTATCTGAGCTATGACTTTTTGAGTCCTGTATTGTCTGAAAGGCAAGTGGTGGTAATAGTGCACAGAATTTAGCTTAACAAGATTTTCAGTGCCAGTATGATTTTGTTCACATTTCAGGTTAGGTGAAAAGGATGTATTTAGGTTATCCCAGAAACTTAATGGGCTGGGTATATTAATAAGTGATTATAGGGCAAGGTTACTTCCTGTATTCAGTCTTTGATTATCATCCCTGGACTGCTAACAGCAGAGTTTTTTTTGTTTTTTTTTAAGACCAGCCTTATTTTAATTAATTTTTTTCACGTTATCCAGCCCTCGATGTTACTAGGGACAGAAGAGGATACAATGTAGATAGGGATATGCGGTCAGCCTTTTTACGATTTGCCTCCTTGTTCCTCTTACTTATTAGTTTAGGTTTATCATGGGGCAATGTTTAATTATAGGGCTAATCCTATACTAGACATTTGGAATTTTAAGCATTAAATTAGGTGTTAGAGTTCTTCCCTTTTAGTAAAGGCTTACATAGAAATAGACATAGTGTACTATATGGTTAGAGGGTTCCCCCTAGAAGGGATTGAAAGGGCTTGCAGGTTAGCACCCACGGATTTGGTGGCATTTAGTTTTGGGGCGCCTACCTCTATGTATGCATCATGGACCATAGTAGTTGGAGTTGGCTTCGGGCCATGGGGGCCATCTTTAAGGGGGTTTTAAGAGGGGGTAAAACCTTATGGGGAAGGGGGGATTAGGGTGTTGGGTTAATTGTTTTAGTAGTTTATTGTTGGGAGGGGGGGCAGCTATCCATACCCCTTTTACAGATAGGTTAAAGATTCCATCTGGCCAATAATCTAAATATTCTCTCTTGGAACATCAAAGGGGGAAGAGACAACCGGAAAAAATATATTATATTAAACCATTTGGCTCAATTTGATCCATCTATAGGATTTCTTCAAGAAACCCATGTACTTCCAGATCGACTCCACCACTTCAGGAAAAAATGGGTGAGTCAGGTATTTGGCACTGGATTTTCTTCATGCAGTCGGGGGGTAGCCATTCTGGTGGCGTGAGGGGTTCCCTTTATTTCGTCTGAGATAATCTCCGACCCGAAGGGTAGATACATTATAGTTCTAGGTAAATTAGGAGGGGCTAGTTTAGTGTTAGGATCAGTCTATGGTCCCAACGTGGAAACTCCTTTTTTTTTACGCAATTGGCCATGATTCTAGCCCCCTTTAAAGATATTCCTGTCATTCTGGGGGGACTAGATCTGGTCCAATCCAATTGCCAGGATCGCCTGGCATAGCACATTACATCCCTCCCCAGCTCAGAGGGCCTTACTAGAGTTCATATCATCACTGGGCCTAACAGATCCTTGGAACTGCATAATCCCACCATTAGAGATTATACCTTTTTCCCCGGTCCACAAGTCCTATTCAGGATTGACTATTTTTTGTTAGCCAGCAATGTTGTCCTTTGTTGAGGAGGTCTTAATTACTGACCGGGTAATTTGGATCATTCTCCATTACACTCCGATGTTTACCTTTTTTACCCCACCTAGGTCCTATTCATGGTCTTTAAATAACGCTTTATTAAAAGACACCCAGATATAGCTTCGTTTTTCAAGGGTTTATGACCAATTCAATTACGATTAACTGGGGGTCTATCAATGCAATAGACCAAGCCTGGGCTGCCCTAAAAACTATTTGAGAGGAGAACTGATACGGATTGCATCAGTGCGTAAAGTGAAAAACAAACAATTATTAACTAATTGTTTAAAGAAAATCAGTGCTTTAGAAACTATTGGAGAGAATTCCAGATCGGAGGAACAAGAGCAAGAGCTGACCAGTTTAAGGGTATGGTATGTGAATACCTTAAGTGAAAGAGAAGAGAATTCGGCTTCCAAGCTAAAAGCTGCATATTTAGGCCAAGGTAGCAAATCTGGTAATTTATTGGCGTGGCAACTAAAACAAAACTACTTTTGACCCAAATGGGTCGCAGCCTTAAGGCATCCAGACACGACAAGTTGATTACGGATTCGAGAACATACTGTATGTTTTCTAACTTTTACAAAATTTATACCGAGTCAACCGCTTCTACAGTGTGGAAACTAAAATGCGAGAATTTTTAACTAAAATCTCCTTCCCTCAGATGTCCGAGGAATTTAAACAGATGCTAGTAGCCCCTATTTCAAATGAGGAGATAGCAAAAGCTATCGACTCACTAAGGTTGGAGAAGGCACCCGGCCCAGATGGTTTCACTCCCCTTTTCTTTAAAATGTTTAAGGAGAGCTTGATACCACTTTTGTGTCAACTTTACGCATTTTGGCATGAGCAAGGAGTAAGAGATAGGACTCTTTTTGAAGCCAGGATAATTTTGCTACCTAAACCTGGAAAATCTCCAGATCTGGTGGGCAATTACAGGCCAATTTCTTTATTAAATATAGATGTAAAGATTTATGCCAAAATCCTAGCTAACAGGCTAAAATCCTCATGGATCGGGTTGCTAAGTCCAGAACAGGCTGGATTTGTGGCAGGCCATTCTTCGCTGACCACTCCAGGAAATTATTTTATTTATTCTGCATTCGTAACTCCAGATATGGAAGCATCCCTGGTTTCGCTAGATGCAGAAAAGCATTCAATAGAGTGGAATGGGCCTTTATGTTTGCAATATTGGCTAAATTTGGAATTCGGAGAAATTCATCACTATATTCGGATCCTGTACTTGTGCCCGACCGCTAGAATTCAATGCAACAATTTAATCAACTGCTTTTCCCTTTACTCTTGGAGTTACGCATCAGGGCTGCCCCTGTTACCATATTTATTCAATTTAGTACATCGAACTTTAATGGGGCTATTAAAATGAATCACTAATTCAAGGGATCTCTATAGAAGTTGGAGTTTAAGTTATCAGCATTTGCTGATGATTTATTATTGCATGTTAGAAATTCTACAATATCTCCCTCATTTACTTAATTTAATTTAGCATTTTTAGTAAATTCTCGGGTATAAACTAAATAAGAGTAAAACAATGGTTTATTCATTATCCCCTTACCTGCAGAAAGTTGGTGTCTTTCTTTAGGTTTGCAGTGGCAGACAAAATCTTTAGCCTATTTGGGTATCCAGATCTCGAAAGATCTTGAGAGTATGGCTAACCTAAATTTTAAGCCTTTATTTAAATCTATTAAGGAAGACTTGGAGAGGTGGTCGAAGCTTCCCTTGACCTTCTCAGGTAGGGTTAACACAATTAAAATGATGGTTTTACCCAAGATCTTCTACCCTCTCTGTAATCTAAATGTGTACCTCTCCAGGTCTTTCTTTGGCCTGCTTTATAAATATTGCACAGATTTCTTGTGGAAAGGTAAACCCCCTCGTAGGGCTTATTCCAAATTAATTTTCCAGCGGAAATTAGGGGGCCTCCAGATCCCAGTATTTTATACCTATTATTTAGCTATTCATGCAGCGAGGGTCAGTTTATGGGTCTGAAATAGAAGTTCCTCCCGGACTTGCCATTGACCATGCGATTTCTCAAGGGGCAAACTTCGATTTGGAATCCTTCTTATATACTCCGTGGTCCAAGGTTCCTACCCTTGTTAGAAATACCCCATTAGGTTGGGATATTAAGGCTTTACACCAACTTTATCTAAGATTAAATATTTCCTACTTAAAAGACCCATCTCAACCTCTTCTGAGAAATCCTAACCTCCTAGTTGGCAACCAGCCCATAAAAAGGTTTGTGAGTGACTTTCCCCTCAAACCTCGTATTTCGGACTTCATCTCAGATAACACAATTTCCTCGTTCCCTGCTCTGATTAAAAAATTTGGGGTGGAACCTCGAAACCTTTTGTGACTTTTTCAAATACGATGGAGCATTCGGTTTTTCTTGCGGAAGGGTTAAGTCTCCGATGAGGCGGGGAACTTATTGAGGAAACTGAGCGAGTTCGCAATATCTGGAAATGCAGTCTCTAAAATATATAAGTATATTTTATCAAGATTGGAACTCAAGATATCCCCCTTACTGGGAAACTAATTTGTCTATGGGGTACGGAGTCAGATCTGGGAGAGGGTTTGGTGAGACATCTATTCATGTATTAAACAGGACAGACTGGGAGATATTCAGTTTAATTTATTGCATAATCTTTACTTTTCTCCTGCAAAACTCTCCCGGCTAAATAAGATGTCCTCCCCGGTTTGTAAAGACTGTGGTGACCCCTTAGTTACTACATTTCATAAAATTTGGTCCTGCGCTAAAATAGCTAAGTTATGGCGGTCAGTCAAACGCTGGCTAGACCAATATTGTGATCTATCAGCCTTTTTCAACGTAGATGTCTGTATATTTGGGATGTACGCCCAAATTGCTTCTAGAAATCAAAGATGCCAAATGGCTATGGTAGCCTCAGTTACTAAGCTATTAATTCTTCGTCATTGGAGGGATGATTGGTTTCCATCATTTAAAGAATGGTGGGATGAATTTTTGAAAGCATTAAATGCAGAGAGGTCAGTGTTAACTATCCTTAAGGCATCGGATAAATTTCAAAAATGCTGGGGTAGTTTTTTCCAGACCTTGAAGGACAGGTATGGTTATTAGTTAAGGTATTACCCCTCTTTGCATTCTTCCTTCTATCCCCCTTACTATCACCCACCTTCCTCTATCCTTTTCACTTTTCTCTTCTTCTCATATTTTTTTCTACATCCCTTTATTCTTTCATCCCGTTAACTTATTGTTTTGTATCTTTATTTCCTCTTCTTCTCTAGTTTATCTTAGCGACATAAGATCCCGATTTCTCTTCTCCATATATACCTTAAGGCGCCAGTTAATGTTATAATTATAATTGTATTTGATGTAATGTGGCTATAGCTTTGTTTTATTAGGTATTGGATAGCTGCCAGGGGTGGTGGGTGGGGGGCTTGGGATTATTTTATTTTGGTTCTTTATTATATGTTTATTGTTTTATTTTGTCTATGCTGTATCTTGCTTCTTATTACTATAATAAAATAAAGTTATTTGCAAAAAAAAAGAAAAGAGGCCTGAGTTGGGCATCCCACTCATCACATACTCCTTGATAATAAGGAGAGCTAAAGCAAAAGGGGGTGTGGGGTGGATATCCTATGATGAATTCTTTCAGCAGAGAATGGCGACATATGGGGATGTAAGATGGGACACAAATCAACTAGACTTGTGGACAGACTACATAACCGATCAGTCCACGCCAGAGGAAGAGTTTGGAAAGAAAGGTGCCATGCTGCAGAGGTGTTGCTGGGCTTACAATAGGGCCTTTTGCTCCTGGCCACAATGCTGTTTCCAGCACGCATGTTCAAAATGTGGGGGGTCACATCCAGCGAGCAGATGCAGGACGACATGGGTCCAGGGAGCCCAAGGATCTGGGGGGCAAGGGTCAGGTCAACAGATTTTTTGTGAAGGGCAGGGATATAAAGGGCAGACATGGAATAGAGGGGGAAGGGGCAGGGGACATGCAAATAGAGGAAGTCAGAATCATTGATCATCAAGGCCAGACATCAATCAGAGGGGGAGACCTTGGCAGAGAAAAAGAAAAGAAGACAAGGGAGCAATTTAAAGAAGCTAGAACCCCCATCAGGATAGAGGCATGGAAAGAATGGTTAGACAGATACCCGAATAGGAAAACAGCAGAGATGATTAAAAAAGGTTTTTGCACAGGTTTTTTGTTACAATGTGAGGGCCCAAGGCAAGCCAGAGAGGTGAACAATCTGGGTTTAGTTATAGGGAGGGAAGAAATGTTAAGACAAAAGATAGAGAAGGAAAAGATGCAGGGAGAGTAGCGGGACCATATGACATCCCCGCATTGCAGAATATGAGGTTTTCTCCATTAGGTTTGGTCCCCAAAAAACAGGAAGAGGAACACAGGGTGATTCATCACCTTTCCTTTCCAGAAGGTGATTCAGTGAATGATTTTATCAGCGAGGAATATAGTAAGGTGGCATATTCCATTTTGGAAGATGCAGTCTGGATCATCCAGGCAACTACAGATGCATGGATGGCAAAGATAAACATAGAGTCTGCTGTCAGATTACTTCCGGTTAGGAAAGAGGACTGGGACATGTTGGTATTTAAAAATTGAGGGACAGTACTATTTTGACAAAGCCATGCCCATGGGTTGTTCTATAACATGTGGCGTTTGAAGCTTTCAGCACATGTTTAGCAACGGATATTTCAGAAAGAACTGGTTATAAAACAGTGATTCACTATTTGGATGATTTCTTTTATAGGCAGTGGAAAAGAGAGACAGAAAAATGTTAGCCAGCTTCCAGGAGCTGTGTAAAGAACTAGGAGTTCCATTGGCATCTGAAAAAAACAGAAGGGCCCAGTAAGGTGTTAGAATTTCTGGGTATTGAGATAGATGCTCCAGGGGAAATATTTTGGCTGCCAGACAAAAAAGTGGAAAAACTGAAGGACCTGATTCAGATACTTACCAGTAGAAAAAGAGTACAACTAAAACAGGTACTACAAGTATTAGGACATCTGAACTTTGTGTGCAGGGCTATTGGGCCATGGAGGGCTTTTACCAAGAGGTTAGCAATGGCTACAGCCAGAGTGAGCAGACCACACCATTGGGTAGACATGACAAAAGGAGTCAAGGAGGATTTTAAAGTATGGGAGGAATTACTCAGGGAATATAATGGCTGCTCCTTCTTGCAGGAGGAATGGGTGTATAACACAGACCTCGATCTTTACACAGACGCAGCTCGGGGGCCTAGGCATGGTGGGCTATCTGAGGGGCAGATGGTTTGCAGAACCATGGCCATCAGACTGGGTGAAGGACGGTAAGGTAAAAGATATAACATTGCTAGAGATCATGCCCATCTGGGCATGCACCCTGGTTTGGGGGAAGAATTATGGAATCAGAAAGTGACATTCTGGTGTGACAATAGAACAGTGGTAGAGGTCCTAAACAACAGGGGAGCCAGGTCAGAAACGGTCATGCAAGTCTTGTGACTTTTGGTGCTAAGGTCCTTGCAGTTGAACATGTCATTCAGTGTGAAACACATAGAAGGGGTACACAATACCCTGGCAGATAGCCTTTCCCATCTGCAGCTGGATCATTTCTGGAGGCTGGCACCAACAGCGGAGGAACAAAAAATGCCCATCCCAACAAACATCTGGGATGTTGGCAAGAAGAAGCAGAACTGTTGTTTCGCAGTTCATGGGCACCACAGTCTCTGAAGGCCTATGATGGGGCCTGGCGAGTGTTTCAAACATTCAGGGCAACACACCATATGGAGGTAAGTAGACCACTCACAGAAGAACAATTGGGGAAGTTCACCATGAAGCAATGGCAAAAAGGAACAGCCCACACCACAATGGGGGTCTGTTTGGCAGGGATTAGTGTTATTTGCAGTTTAAAAGGATGAAAGGACCCGACAAAATCAATGTTCATTGAAAGAATGATGCAGGTCTGGGGAAGGTTAAAACAAGGGACGGTGGATAAGAGAAGACCAATAGGGGGACAGTAACTTGCGAAACTAAAGGATGAGTTGCCAGCAATATGCAGATCAAAGGTCGAGGCCCAGCTATTTCACATGATTTATGTTACAATGTTTGCAGGGGCCATGAGAGTGAATGAGGTGGTAGGCCATGGTAGGAAAGAGAAGGAAGGGGGATTAGAATGGGAAGATATAAGCTGGGGGATGAAGGAGATACAGATCATGATTAAGAGGTCAAAGACAGATCAAAGGGGACAGGGTTGCATGGTAACACTAAGAAAACATGTAGAGGGCACTGTGTGTCCAGTGCAGGCTTTGTGGGTTTTCATTGCAGAGCATGGGAATAGGACAGGGAGACTATTTGTGCATGGTGATGGAAAAAGGGTCAAGTTATCAAGTCACAGCATTACTCAGAAAAGGCATGCAATAGCAGGGGAGGATCAATTAATTATTCATCCACTAAGAATTCTGGATGAGGGCTGCTGCCTCACAGTGGGCAGCGGCAGGCTGTGACTGTGAATAATATTTTGAAAAGCGTGTTGACAGTCTGCCAGCTATATAAGAGATAGCATTTGAACATTGCAGTGTGGAGACCAACGTATCACCATGCTTTTTGTTACAGATCTGGAGCCACACTTGGGGGATGGGGAGAGGTGATATTATGGTAACGTAAACTAAGACCATATATAAGACATTTATTTTGTTTAAACCTTATAGGAAGAGGGAGGATCATGGAAGTCTGGATCTGTGGCCACTCTTATATTTATTGGGCAGAAAGGACAGCTGAGAAAAAGGCTTGGGGAAAGCAGCTTTACCAAGATGTGAAACAATGTAGATTGGTGTGGCATGGCATACGGGGGATGAGATGGGCACAGCTGCTCCCTACCCTGAAAGAGCTGAAGGAGCGGCGACCGACTCCAGACTTAATTATTATACATTTAGGGGGTAATGACCTTGGGGGTAAGCCATGGGTGGACACATACATGCAAGTAAAAAGGAACCTAGAGACAATACAGCAGTGGTGGCCTAGGGTATGCCTTGCCTGGTCGAATACGATACCAAGGAGGGTTTGGAGACATGAGTACAGCCATAGAGCTGTGGATAGGGAAGGAGAAAGATGAACAGAAGGGTAGGGATATTGATAAGGAAAATGGGAGGACAGGTAATACTGCAGGGTGTGGAAGAGTAGGTAGAAGAATTCTACAGGTTGGATGGCATTCATCTGTCAGAGCTAGCCATAGACATGTTCAATACAGAAATGATGGGTTTTATAGAAGCATGGAGGAGGCATGCAAAAAATGGAGTATTAAAAATTAAAAAAGGACTGGGAAGGAGGTTCCCTGAGGTATGGGGGAACAATACCCTAAGTGAGGGGAAAGCCAGTCATCCAATGCAAGCTGGAGACCGTCTAATGGGGAAAAAGGGGGAAGGAGGAGGGGGAAGAAAACGGAATAAGACAAAAAGAGAAGAAGCTGAAGGAGAAAAGTGGTCTCGGGTTTTCACCAAGTACTAACAGAAAAGGAGAAGGAGAAGGCACCCAGGTTTTCACCTGGGGGAGCAAAAGAGGAAAGAGGGATGATCAAAGATTGATATATGGATGGAAATAAATGAAATTGTGAGAGATTTAATAATAAAAGATGATGAAATGGAACATGGAATTATGATATATAAATAAATTAATTGCCAATCTGAGCACAACAACAACAATGGTCTCTGTCTTTTGTGAGGGAAAAGGGGGAATCTGGGACAATGGAGATTTCCTTAAAGGGAAGACCAGGTTGTCCTGGTGCACCCTTCCCTTTTCAGCAAGATGGTGTGCTCAGAAGGGAGGGGAAGGTAGGGAGGGCCAGGATAAACAATGGCCAGCCAACAGGAAGGAAGGCAAGTGGAGGTACATAATGGGCAACACAAGAGTGGTTCAGCCACTTTACTGGAGTTTGAACCTCCCACCCACCCTACAATATAGAGCTAGAGGGTAAGACAGTCAAAAAGGACTGTATGGTAGGTTTGTCAAGGTGGATGACAGATGTGTCCGGTAGGGACGATTATTGGACTGCCAAAGGTGGATGGCAGAAAATAATATGGTTATTGGACTGCAAAAGGTGGATGACAGAACAGAATATGGTTATTGGACAGCCAAAGGTGGATGGCAGAAAAGGGGGGAAAAAGGTGGGGAAGGAGGGGAGTGGAGAAGAAAAAGGAATAAGGCGAAAAGAGGGAGAAGCTGAAGGAGAAAAGCGGTCTCGGTTTTTACCGTTACCTAACAGAAAAGGAGAAGAAGAAGGCTCCCAGGTTTTCACCTGGGGTGGGCAAAAAGAGGAAGAAAGAGAGATGATCAGAGATTGCTATATGGATGGAAATAAATGAAATTGTGAGAGATATACTAATAAAAGATGATGAAATGGAACATGGAATTATGTTATATAAATAAATTAATTGCCAATCTGAGCACAACAGCAAACAATGGTCTCTGTCTTTTTGTGAGGGAAAAGCGGGGAATCCAGGATAACTTGGATATGGAGCCGTGTAGCCTCCAGGCTACTCTTGATGTGGAAGCAACTATGTACAAACATTCCATATGAAGGTGGTCTGGAGGCTCTATCATATTATTTGTAACAAGTGTGAGAATTGGATGAGGATGTCATAGATTTGCTTGTTTAGTTTTGTGCTGAAATGTAACAGTTTCACATTTATGGGCAGCTATTTCTCACAGTATACTGGCTACAACAAGGTTAGGTCCCAAACCAACAGGGTTTACCCCTTGCAGCCAATGTAAGTTCTGCAAGCCTGTAAGTTCGTTGTCCATTCAACCAGTGGGTGGAGATATGTGGTCAGAATCTAAGAATGTCATTACATGCAGCACTGTTAGTGTTATTTATATGGTAGTTTGTGACTGTGGAGCATTTTACATTGTGAAGGCAATATATGCATTCAGATTAAGAAGAGATGAGCATGTGAGAAAAAATCCAAGCAGAGGACATTGCCAAAATTCTGGCAGCCCTCATCAAATTCACTGGTGGGGGGGGGGCAATACCTAAAATTTAAGGGAAAGAAGATGGTCAGCTTGGAACCTCATGGAGATCTGAATAATATCCTTCTCCAGAAGGAATCAGTTTGATGCTAATGTTATGGAGTTTTTATGCTCCAGGGCTAAACAAGTGTTTAAGATATCAGCTTTTCTGTAAAATATGTGTTTTAACTATTGCCCCAAACATGTAACCAACTTTGTCAGTCTGCTCTTTTGTGATGTTAACAATTTAGCTATAATTATTTTGCACACTGCAGGTTTAAATCAGTTTTCTGAGATATCAGCTGCCTACTCCTTAGGCCAAAATGAGCATTTTGAGGTATCAGGGTTTTTGTAAAATATATTCTATCTCACAAACGTGTACAGTAATTGTATCGGTGCTGTTGGTAACATACGTATACTGTTTCATATTCAGAAGTAGTTTTGTAAATATTTACCTTGGGGTATAATATGTCATGGATTTTTTGATGAAATGTATGTTGGCCAAAATGTATATAGCTATCTCTGATTGTCATTTAACTTTCTTTTCAAATGTAGAAACACCAGGCAAAGTTGCCTAAGTTGCTGGTTACACAACACAAGAGAGGAATGTGTGTGCCTCATGAGAAGCTGAGAAGTCTTCTAATCATGAAGTCTCCTATAGTTCATGAGGTTAGAGCAATAGCAGGGAATGATTGGGGACTGCGTTAAAGTCCCAGTGGGAGGCACACTTTACCTTTCCTGTTTGCATCTTGTTTTCAAATGTAGAAAATGGATTTGGTGTCAGGGCTTCTTATAATATAGGACTAACATATGTCTGTTTATACCCTGTGTGCATCTTCGAGTCCCACCATGGTGTATTTTAAAGTGGCCTTTGACATTTTGTATTTCTCATCCAGAATCTTGATGCAAGCAAAACTGTGCAGAAGCTTCTACATCCTCAGCATAAAATACTTAAGAAGTTGAGAAAACAAAGTTTGCATGATTAAAGAAATAAAAATGAACTTTGAACACTGAAAAACAGTAGCCCATGGTATATATATATATGGAACCAAGATCATATTTTTCTTTATATAATTTTTGCATGTGTAAATCTACTGTGGGATACATTACGCTGATTTGTAATCTGTTTCAATTATTTACTGTCTATATAAGTAATCAAGTTTGACAATTAAAATTTAGTAACACTTGATAAATTGTGACCTCATAGTGATGTTATCACAAAGCAATCTATAAAATGCAAGATTTCAAAGTAATATGCAGCCTTGAGAAAGGCCTGTTCTGGCATAAAATGGGATTCAGTAATTTTTACAAATGCAGAGGGCCTTTTTCACCAAGATGCAAATAATTGTATATTTGTCATGGAATTGAAAGAAGTAACATATTTATACTGCAGTTTCCTTGTTCCTGTCTTCTGTAACTGGGTATGGGTGGGTGGGTGTGTGTGTGTGTGTGTGTGTGTGTGTGCGCGTGCGCAAGTTTTTGTTGGTTTCCTGTGTGTGTGGTAAGTGACACACTAATCGTATCTCATGCTACAGAATCCATTGTACCTTTTTGGTGCATAAAAACCAGTTGCATTCCACTTCCTGCCTAAAGTACCTCTGTTTAGTCTAATGTGGAACCATGAAACATGTCAGCTGGTGGTTTAAGGCTATGGGTGTCCTGCTGTATTCATGCATGTGAGTGTATAATAAGCACACCTGATTGTGGAAGGGGTTGCACATATTCAGTACCAAGAAAACAATCCATGGCTAAATTATGGAAGTCTATTTTAATACACAGGATGTCTGAATCCTTCCTAAAACTGTTTTGTGATGAATAGTACAGTGATGTGTTGGCAGTATGCCACGCTGTCATCTGAGACAGTAGACATTTTGCAGGGACGGGATATGGTAAAAACTAGAATCAGTCAGGAACCAGAATGTATCCAGAACAGGAATGATGGTGATTTTTCCTATTGCCACCAGCTGGACTATCCCTTGACCTGCCAGAATAGCTACATCAACTCCACGGATTACGCACCTTACAGGACAGACCACTCAGTCCTCAGAATGGCCACCCATTAATCAAAATGGCTGCATGACCATCTGGAATAGCCATCCAACTTGCCAGAATGGAATCCAAACTCCCTGGGCAGGATTCACAAACCCCGTGAAAGTCTTGCAGCTGTGGCAAAACGTCGGCGCCAAAGGGTGGCCACTTGCGGAGCCACAGGAGTCCCGCAGTGGCGGGTATTCACAAAAGTGGAGCTGGATTATGACCGGCTCCACAATTTATGGCAGCTTGCAGGTAGTGTCACCAGGGAGATCACCACAGCTGCAGAAAGTTGCTACGGCCGGTGGGAGCAGCCATAACACCCTCTGCAACTGCTGTGGCTGTGAATCACAACCATAGCCGCTGTGGGCAATTTCAATCCACTACTGGGGTTGCAGAGTGGGACTTAGGTCCCGAACAGTTTGTGAATCCTGACCCCTGTCTCCTAGAATGGACATCCCAACCTGTTGGGCCAACATCCATATTCTGCTGAAACTCCAATTATGGCAGATTATGTGGGAATTCTGATGAGGTGGGAATTCCTAATGGCCTGTTTAGTATCTCAGTGCAGTAAGCATTTTGGAGGGCTGTGTCTGCTTTTATGGCCACTTGGTTGGGCATTACATGGGTTAGGGTAGTCATTATTGCAAGGTGGCTACTCTGAGGGGTTTGAGTTTTTGTTACTGCAAGTTTGTCAGTCTGGCCTGTCAAGGTAACTTTTGGTGGGATGGGACATTCCAACTGGTGTTAAAACTAGTGGCAATAAGAAAGTCAGAATCACTTCAGTTTTGAGCACATTCCAGTTATAGATTGATTCCAGTTTTATTCATACCCTTGGCATGACCTCAGATGTATTTATTTATTTATTTTTTATTAATTGAAATGTTTCACTAGGAAGACACAGTGAACAACAAGTTGCTCATCTCCTGATCCGACTGGGGGGTTACAGTAAGATGTGGAATTAGACATTAAATCTACATAAATCAGAAGTCAGGAAAAATACATACATTAGCTTTTAAGCTGATACATACAATATACATTTGTAGAGTGGGTTACAGGATTAATATTTAACATGACTGAGAATTATACATACAGTAATATGCAATGCCCAGGCTGGGGGTAAGTGCAAGAACTGTGCAGGTTTGAGTTGACTAAAACCAATATAAGTGCCGAGAAGTAAGGAGCTGGGGGGATGAGGGAAGTGGACAGGAAGGGATGGGAATGGTTTAGGGAAATTAGGAGGTCAGGGGTTGAAGGAAGTGAACAGGGAGGGATGGGAAATGGTCTAGAGCTAACCCCTCCAGGATGAAAAGAACCCTGCAAGGGGCTGAAGCTCATGGGGGCCTGAGGTAAAAGGGGAATTGATAATGTTTGATAGGAAATGAAAGAAATTTGCCTAAATACTGGCTACGCCAGAGGACAGGTTGAAGGGGGGAACAAAACTGGATAAGGAGTAGAATGGGGATAGAGGAGTGGGAGGAGAGGAAGGAGAGGAAAATAGCTCGGTACTAGTCCCCTCCAGGATGCTGAGAACCCTGCCAGGGGATGGGACATGCACAGATGAGCATGTCATGGGAATAGAAGGCACAGGGATGGGAGCAAGGGGGAGGAGAACATAGAAGGTGGAGAACAGGGTGAGAGGCTCTGGGGAGGAGGTAGGCTATTTACAGGAGCAGGTTGAGCAAGTAGCAGAACAGACATGAATATGACTTAGATAGGAAGGGTAAAACAGGAGCAGTTGACAGCAAAAGAAGGTTATATGAGCGGCGAGGCATGAGAGGGGAAGGGAATGTATCATGGTGGGAATTTCAGATTTTAGGGAAACATTGAAAAGCCTGATTGACTAATAAAGGTGGTATGCCAGGAGGAGTCAGCAGAGTATGAGTGTCGGTGGATCTTGAGGTAGTGGGGTGGGAGAGGTGAGTGAGCATGAGAGGTAGGGAGGGAGGAAGTTCACCTAGCCAAAATTTGGAAGTGAGTTTGGCACAATGAGTGAGGTGACTGTTGGAAAGTGGGGGAAAAGACAAGGCATGGTATAGGTCACATAATGATGAGTGTGTGGTGGAACATCAAGGGCAAATCGGCAGAAGGAGTTAAAGAGAGAGTCCAATCTGGTTAAGGAGGATTTGGGAGCAGCACCATAGACTACATCACAGTTATCAAAATTGGGGAGGATCATCCTCTGGACAAGTTTGTGCTGTGCTGTAGGAGGAATGCAGCTCCATTTTCTAAATAAGGTGCCAAGCTTAAGACGCAGTTTTTTCAGAATGTTGTATATATGTCCAGAGGAGCTGATGTGTTGGTCCAGCCAGACCGCAAGGTATCTGAAAGAGGAGGTGTCCTCTAGAATTATCCCACCAAGGATATGGAAAGAGGGTAGGGGTGGAGTCTAGAGAGTCTATGCCTAGTGTTGAAGGTCATGGAGACTGTCTTTTTGGCATTTAGGAATAGCTGATGTGAGGCAAACCATAGCTGAACCTGGTGGAAGTCATGCTGAAGGGTGGTTGCTACATCAATAGGGGATTTGCCAGAGGTGACTAGGACAGTGCTATCAGCATACTTATGGATAGAAGATGAGGGGGAGCAGGCTGAGGGAAGATCATTAAGGAAAATGGAGAAAAGAATGGGCCCAAGCGCTGAGCCCTAAGGGACTCCTGTTAAGATAGGGAGGGGGAGAGAGAGAGATTGAATCCTGGATCTTGACTGATTTTGTTCTGTCCATGAGGTAGGCTCTAAAACAGTTACAAGCAGAAGCAGATAGTCCAGCAACCATATGGGAGTCAAGAAGTAAGGCTTAGGAGACTATATCGAAAGCCTTGGCTAGGTCGATAAAAATAGCAGAAGTGATGAGGCCATTGTCCATCCTGGTAAGGATGGAGTCAGTGAGCCTAAGCAGGGAGGTGGTAGTGGAGTGGTTCTTCTGAAAACCAGACTGGAACGGAGTGAAGAAGGAGAAGTTAGCAAGAAAATAGGTTAGTTGAGAGAGGACCAGGTATTCTTGAAGCTTGGTAAGGACAGGAATGAGGGAGATTGGGTGATAGTTGGGAGGGGAGGAAGGGTCCCTTCCCTTTGGAAGAGGGAGGACCACTGCATGTTTCCAGGCTGAAAGGATGGTGGAGGACGTAAAGGAGAGATTTAGAATTAAGGATCGAGGACAGGCAATAGCAGAGGCTGAGAGGATTGAGAGAGAGGAAGGCTGTTAGTGTCTCTTCAGCAGAGATAGAAGTGAGGGAGAAGGAAGGGTCAGCACAGGAGGGTTGAGTGATATCAGAGGGAGGATAAAGGGAAGAGAGTGTTGAGTGGATGGCCTTTAGCAGGGTAGAGGCACAGGAGGTGTAGTAGGAGTTAAACTCCTGAGCCACTAAGTATGGGTCGGATACTAAGATGTTGTTAATGTTGAGCGCCGGTGGTTGGGGGTGCGATGGGGGGGGATAGAGAATGAACCACTTTCCAGAATTTAGATGGGGAGTAAATGTTATTTAGGAAAGTGGATTTAAAATATTCAGACTTAGCTAACCTAGTATCTTTTGTGCAAGCATTTCTTAGCCTGTGAAAATTAATATAGTCTGATGGGAGCTGGGAGGCCTTGTGTTTTTTCCAAGCTTTATTACGCTCCCTGAGGCAGGTCATTAGCTCACGAGTGACCCAGGGATGGTGGTTACTTCCAACCTTTGTCCATCTGAGAGGGACATAGGAGTTCCAGGTGTCTAGAAATTTAATTTGAATTAATCGAGGGCTTGGTCGACAGATGAGGCAGAGACAATTTGGGACCAGTTGGAGATGGTTAAATCACTGGAGAGGGTGTTTAGGTTTAGGGAGTTGAAAGATTGAAGTTGTAGGAATTTGTATGCCAGTTTTGGTCTATCGACCTTTCTGACTATGAATATTGGATGATGATCACTGAGGGCATCTGGGAGGATGTCTGACTTAATGATTCTGTACGGGTGGGGGGTGAGGGTCCAGTCTAACAGCATGTGGTTTAGGGTTTTATGATTTAGTTGGGTGAGTTCCTGGATGAGTTGAAAGAGACTAAGGGCAGAGATGTCATTTCGTGTCTTGGAGGTAGTTGATGATGACCAGTTTAGGTTTACATCACCTAGTATGTATAGCTCACCTTTGTATGAGAGGAAGTTATAGAGGTAATGAGGTACATAGTGTCAGAGGGCTTGATGCCATGGCAATAATAGATACCAGTCAATAAAGATGGTGGAGGAAAAAGGCAATGAAATATTTACAACTAGGGCTTCATAGCTGGAGGATGAGAGGATGGTAATATAATGGCATGAGGAAAGGATATAGAATGCTACTCCAACCCCCCTACCAGTCCTGTGTTGCCTGATTAAGTAGTAGCCATAAATGTTGATAGAGGGATCTGGGATTTTAGCATTTAACCATGTTTAGGTTAGAATTAGTATATCTGGTGTGAGGTAAATTACCATAAGTTGCTGAAGATCCATTTTTGAGATGAGACTGCAAATACAGTGTTTAAATGGGACTAGTTGTGGTACCAAGTGAGACGTGGGGGTGAGGGGCTTAGCTTACAGCCAGCCAAGGAACAGAATGATCATTCAGTGAGAAGGCAGTCACCCACCCTCCGAATCCATGGAAGGGCACCACAGAGGCAACCCTGACTGATGATGTGGGGGATGGGCAGAACAAAGGGAAATATTGGAAAGGACTGTTCTGTAAGGGGTTTATGTGAACAAAATAAAGATGATAAACAAATATCAAATTCATTTCTTGTGAATAAATGGTTGACCTACTTTTTGGTCTTTCACTCTTTTATCTGTGACAGGAGCAATAAGGGGAGGTATCCAGTCATGAAATTGTCTGCGATGAGTATACTGTATTTAATATTGACTGCAAGTCTTGTTTTTAGATGCGAACATTGCTCTCAATGGAATTGCCTCACAAAGTAGCACTGATTTTCAAGGATATGCACAGAGAGCGATCGATGGAAACCTTAACAGTGTTTACTCTTCAGAGTCTTGTACTCATACTAGCAAAGAGAAAAACCCCATGTGGTGGGTTGATCTGAAGACAGCTTTCAATATTTGTGCTGTTGCTGTGACCAACAGAGGTGACTGCTGTTCAAGCCGGATAAATGGATCTGAAATCAGGATTGGAATGTCAAACAATGAAACCACCAATCAAAGGTGACGAAATTCATTTAAGAAATTCAGTGCTCGATTGGAAGACTTGTGCATTATTTAACAAGTTCTCTTTTTTCCTATTTTGTTTTATAGTTGTGGAACAATCACTTCACTTGGTGACGGAGTAACAATAATGTTTGACTGTGGTGGAATGCAGGGCCGTTTTGTTACTGTTAAGATTCCAAACAATGAACAATATCTGACGCTCTGTGAGGTCCAGGTGTTGCAGTGTCGTCCTTTTGGTAAGTAATTAATAAAGTGCTTAAAGACCATCTAAACAACCTGCATGTTTTATTTTGAATTTAACATACAGTATAGCTTCATAAGATTTTACAGTATTGCCTGCTTTTTACGTTGATAATGAGACTACACTTATTATGTGAAGATTAATACAGATTTACAGCATAAAAAAATTCTGTATTGTTGGTTGACTGGTCAGACTTCTAGGGCCCAGCACAAAACTGCAGTAGGGTGGCAATCTTTGGGGGTACATAATAATGCCACCCTAAAACAGTTATATTCAAAACCAGGACTTAACTGTCTGGGGACTCTTCCCTGGCAACTCAGTCATAATTCGAATGAGTGCATCCACACCATAAAAACTAACACTGCAGCATCAACAGACATTTGGGTATGGCAGTGTGCCAGGTGCACAGTAGTGTGTGAGTCACAATGCAGTGTGCCAGTTTCATAGCAGTGTGGCAGTTGTGTGGCAGTGTTCCAGTCACATGGCACTATGCCAGTCATATATCTATGTGCCAGTCACATGGCACGGTACACTTACATGTCAGTGTGCCAGTAATATAACAGTACATCAGTATCATAGCAGTATGTAAATAGGTCTGGCAGGGTTCTAGTCACATGGCATTGTTCCAGTCCCATAGCATTGTGCTAGTTACATAGCAGTGTGTGAATCACAAAATATGCATATCTTTTGGCAGTTTTCCAGTCACATGGCAGTGCACCAGGACATGGCAGCATGCTAGTTGTACAGAAGTATGCCAATTCCATGGCAGTATGCCAGTTATATAGCACTGTGCCAGTCACCAGGCAGTGTACCAATATCATAGTAGTGATCCATTCACATGACAGTGTGCCAGTCCCATTACAATGTATCAGACACATGGCAGTGCCCCAGTCACTTGGAAGTGTTACAGTCATATAGCACTGTGCCTGGCAGTGTGACAGCCTCATAGTAGTGTACCAGTTCCATAGCAGTGTGTCAGACACATGGCAGTGTGCCAGTCACACAGCAATACTCCAGTCACATGGAAGTGTGCCAGTTGCATAGCAGTGTGCCATTCAATATCAAATTGCCATGTTCAGATGTCTGTGGCATGGCACTACCCTCAAGGTTGTATCCCTAAATCCTGACCCTGTTTCTTTTGGTACCTTTGTTAGTATGGTCATTGATGTTCTTTTCTGCCCCTTGCCTCTCATCCTATGTGGTCCTTTGGTGCCCCCAAAGTCCCATTTGTGGTTGGCTATCAGTGGTGTTTAGTGTGTTCCCTCTATTGCCTTCATATCCATGTGCTTCAAAAATGGATTTAACCTCTCACCAGTCTCGATCACATGTTGCCACCTCTTGCTCCAGCAGCAGAGTCTGAGTGCCTGTGTGAGCACCACTGTGGAAGTGCTTTCAGCAGTTCGGTCGGTGGTACACTTTGCGATGTGTGGCAGTGGATTTAGGGGTGAGGGGGGTTGATTGTGCATAGGAACAGAGCTTCATTAATGTACAAGCACAACCCCTTTCCCTGTTCCTTATAATGTACCTTGCTTCAGTGCAGGGAAAATCTTGAAACCAGTAAGGCATGCTATTGAAGAGGGGGAGCAAGGGTATCACTGTTGAAGCTAGAAAGATTATCAGTCTTTCTAATGCCATTACTGATGCACTTGTTTTGTCTCCTGCCTCCAAAAGCAGCCATCTGTTTGTTCCAGCTTGTAGTGTTGATGAATGGAGTGAGTATGCTCTGATGGGTTGACAGGGAATACTGGATTTGAGAGACACTGGTCCACACACTGAAGTCAGTGGTCAGGAAGGGAACACCTTCTAAAGTATCATGTTTTGGGGGACTGGTGGGGATGGGCTAGGGTGGGGATCCTGCTCAGAAAATGCTTTTTGGCTCATGGCACTGTGTCAGAAGGTGGCATATGGTATTACATCTTCATTCTTTTATTGTTTAGCTTAAAAGCTTTCAACAAGAGACAGATACAAATATAGAATAAAATACAATGACATAAATACAGAGATGTAAATATGGGGGGATACAAAAGTCAATCTCAGGATGAAATACAAGTGTGTTAGACAATCATCACACAGTGGCTCATAGCTCATTTTATCAATATGTTCCCTAAAATAATACATGTACCACCAGACATACATTACTTCAATTGATATTTGTGTTAATAACAATTTCTTTTTAATTTTATATGTTGCAGTAAAATATCTTGCCAGTCTAATTATCGTCCATTGATCAGATGTATTCATTAAAATAAGAGTTAACATTTCTTCAGCAATAGGGTATCTTGTATTTAAACAAATTCTGGTCAGATCCACCATGGCTGCATAATGAAGTTAGTGAAGTTATATGGAATTGTTAAGGAGGTATGGAGAAACAGCACACTGATTTGTAAGTAGTAAGATTTGTTTTAGTTTCTGTTCTAAGGAAGGCATTCACATTATTAGGAAAATATATGGAGGTATACATTTTAATGGAAGGAATAGGAAGCAATATAGGTTTACAAAAGAACTCCAGAACAAATGCCACTGAGGCATGTGTTATCCTGGAGGATATTGGCTGGACAGCCACATTTTAAAGAAAACACAATTGCAAATGCCCAAATAATGCAAAGCATCGTGGGAAACATATGCAACCTCCATGATGGTACAGAAGGTGGCAGCATGAAAAAGTAATGGCTGGCATATGTTCAGCCTTGGGATTATTTACACAGTTGTTTTTTTTTTAGAGAAACAGGGTTTTTTGTCCATGAGATGATGTAAGTAATATTTAAGCAATGTGTTGATGTCAGGCAGTCAGGTGTAATGATGGACTGTTAGCAAAGAAAATGTGTTAGTAACTTTTGGAGGGGGTTGTTGTTGATAAGGTTAAGGTTGTTATGCTTGTGATAATGGGAATATTAGAAAAGTATGAGGTCTATGCAGGAGCGGAGTACAAACATGCAGAGTTTTATAAGTATGTTCTCAGAGTGCAGGCAAATGTGATATGCAGGTTTGTTTTACAAATAGGTAAAAATAGCGATACGTGCAATTGATAGAAAGATAATTACATAGACAGATAGAGAAAGATAATTACATAGACAGACAGATAGAGAGTCAGACAGGCAGGCATGCAGAATAGGAATGGCAATGAAGTACTGAAGTAGCGCCAACCCAGTGGTCAGTGGACCGATCGCATGTCGTGGGCATCTGTAATACATAACAGACCCTACTACCCTGGTGGTCTAGTGCACCCCCCTCCCACCCGCCCACTGAGCCCCAACACCCGCTCCCCGTCAGCGGTGGATGGCAGCACCACCTACCTACCACCCACGCCTGCCGACTGACAGCTAAGTAGGGCTGCACACCCATTGGTTCACAGCATGAGCCAATGGGCGTGCAACCATACCACTACTCAGTCCAGATATGTGAATGAATCATTCCATATCTGGACTGAATAAGACGGTATGGGCTGCATGCCCATTGTCTCATGCTGTGAACCAATGGGTGTGCAGCCCTACTGAGCTGTCAGTCGGTGGGCGGTGGGGTGGAAGGCAGGTGGGGTGCTGCCACCTGCTGGCTGACGGGGTGAACAGGGCGATGGGGCTCAGTGGGTGAGTGGGGAGGGGGGTACACTAGACCACCAGGGTAGTAGGGGTCTGTTATGTATTACAGATGCCCACGATTGGGCGTCGATCGGTCCACTGGACCACCAGGGATATTGGACGTGGGGGGGACTATACCAATGCCCGTGATCGGGCACACAGAGGTCCACTGGACCACCAGCGATATTGGACGAGGGGATTTTGCTCCACAGATGCCCGCGATGGGGCATGGGGGGTGCCGCCAGGTGCAGCAGGAACTCGGGTGGTCACCCACAAGTGGCAGCTGCCGTGTTGCGCCCTGCAATGTGGCAGCTCACCTGTGGGTGGCCATCACTTATTCCTTTTTTTTTGGCTTAACTTTGTACAGGTGCAGGTAGGGGTTGCACATGCATGACTCTGCACATCCCAGGCTGAATATCGGGCTGTGCAGGTTATACATGGGCATGCCCCCCCATCTGTGCCTGCATACATTAATGATGCACTGTGGTGCATCGGGATTTGTGCGGTGCACTTTTCCCTTTTGAATATCGCACCGGAGCACATCAGTGAGTTGTGCATGGTGCAACACTGTTGCGCCATGTGCAACCCTTTTGAATATCTGGGCCCAGATGTTCAAAACCACATTTTGGGCAGGATGTGAGAAATGACAGCTGTACTGTTCATAAAAAAGTGTGCAAACATGGCAATGTTAAAAATCTGGAGTAAAAATATAAAAAATTCCTGAAGTTATAAGTGTGCATGGAAACTGCGTAATGCACTCTCATGACATAGTCATTTTGTGGAATTTTGACACAAAATTTTTAACATAGGCATTTTGGGACCTCTGCTCATGAACAGTCACTGTGATTTTCTTAATCTGTCACAAACATTGATTTTCCACAATGACCATGCCATTGTGTGCCAGATGTGTGAAAACACATTTTGGGCAGGTTGTGGAAAGTGACAGCTGTACTTTTCATAAGGAGGTGCGAAAAAATGGCAATGCTGAAAATCTGCAAAGAAAATATTAAACATTCTTGAAGTTATGAGCAAGGGTGGAAAGTGCACAATGCAAGCTAGTAACACAGTCATTTCTTTTTTATTTTTTCACCAGATTTGCAACATAAGCTTTTTGGAAGCCCTCCTCATGAACAGTGACACTGTTGTTTTGTTAATTGGTCCAGAGAGGTGATTTCATGCAGTAACAGCAAAATCACCTTTTGGGACTGAATAATTACATGACAGTGACTGAATTCATGAGGTGGGGTCCAAAAAACCCTATGCTGAAAATGTGGAGCCGAAAGTCACAAAACTGGCTGAAATATCCACCTAAGTTGAAAAAAAAAAACATTTACTGTATGCCATTATATAGCTGACTGGCATTTCTTCAGTTTGTGGTCAGCTTTGAATAGTGCAGACATGTTCTCGCTCCACTGAAAAACATTGCGCCAGGCTCTGGAGGTAAGTATGGGGTGAGGGTGGGTAGGGAGGTGGGGTGCACAGAGGGTGGGTGCAGGTTGGGGAGGGGGCACCACAGACAATGAGGGAACATTTTCTTGTTCACAGGTTAAACAAAATAAAAAAAACTGTTGTGGAAAGGTTTTCTTTGTTACAGGGACATCTGGCACACTGGGGGTGGGCTCCCAGCATGCCACCTACAGTAGGTGTTTTGATGGGGGTGACTGGAGCCAACAGAGATTGGGCACCCCAGTGGCAAAGAAGAAAGGATCTTAGTTTGGGGGGTGCATGATGCTGAAGGGGATTGGACTCCCCTCGGCAAATTATTGGACAGGGGGACCATTATGCTGATGGGGATTGGGCTCCCCTGTTAGCAAATAAACTGGGGAGGGGGGCATGCCTACAGGGGGATTGGGCACCCTGACATCAGCTTTTTGAGGACTTGAGGCAGACGTCAACAGTGACAGCTGCCACCATGTTTATTGAAATGTTACACCAGGCAAGGCATGCCCTGCAATGAGGGGGTGCTCCCTTGTTGCAGTGGCACAATTCTTTCAAGTTGGTGGCATGCTTTCACACTTTTGTCATAAACAACATGCTCATTTATTGTTGCCACAGAGACAAGACCCACAAAGCAGTGGGGGCATTGGCCACAAATCCACATCCGCAAAGGGGTATGATTCTCGCTTAGAGTGCAAGATGACCTGGGTTCAAATCGTGGGTGAGCTCCAGAATCATGTGGTTTAATGGGTGGTGGACAAGAGGAACACCCTGCCAGAGGAAGTGGCGGGGTCTGAAACAATCATGGGATTTAAGAATGCATAGGATAGACATAAAGGAATTCTGGAGGTCAGGGGTAAGGGGCAACAGACTTCTAGGAAAACATAAACTGAACTGACAAGCTCAACTGGGCAGACTAAGTGGGCCATAGGCCCTTATCTGCTGACACTGCCTATGTATCTATGTATCTATGGTACTCCTGCAAGCTGTCACATGTTTCTTGCACATGTGCGCAGCAAACATAAAAGCATGCATAAAATGCAACATGGCATGATCAGTCTCTGTAGTCCTGTAATTGCCAGAGGTTGGTAGCTCTACTGAAAACTTTTCTTTGGACTGCTGCCAAGTGTGTGTAAAATTAATAACACTACATGAACGTGCGTGTGTGTGTGTGTGTGTGTGTGTGTGTGTGTGTGTGTGTGTGAAAGAAGGAAGAACTCTGCAGGCAGCTGAGCCTTTCCAGTGCACAAACTTTTGACTGTGATGGTTAATTTCACTGTTGCAGCATGTGCTAGCCTAACAGCAAACACAAGGGAAAAAAAACAGCAGTACAATAAGGAACCCAAAACTATATCCCGAAAATTATAATAATTTCCCCATGACCATGTTTTATGCTTATATTGTCTGTTGCCTGCTTTTAATGCTTAGCAGTAACTGTGGCCATTGACACAGGGAGGTCACTGATCTGTGCAAAATGTTATACACCTTAGGTTGTACCTTAACTTTAAACCTCCAGGTACTGTTTTTTTTGTTATGGGGTAACCCCCCCGCCGCTGATTGCAGATCTGTTTACTCATTAACATTTAGATATGCTTCACTCACGCTGAAGTTTAATACTAATGTTCATAGTTTGTTTGTAGATTTCATTTCTGTGACCTACACCATGTTCAGATGTGCTCCAGTCACACAGCAGAGTAATATTTAATTTGGGTCATACTGCCAATTGCATTCTAAATTTCCTTTCTGTGGCATAACCATTGTTCAGATATGTGGAGGCTTAAAGTCACAGATCAGCTCTAGCTCAGGTTACTTAATAAGTAAAGATCCTCAATAATGGTTAATATTTTCTCCATTCAATGGTCAAAACAAACACTTCATGCCCCACAAGGACAGGGAAAGATCTTTGTGGAGAGAATTTCCTGTAATATTTGCTGTGACCATTACATGGAGAAAATATCTGGTATACATTAGTGAGGACCTTCATTTATTAAGTACCCTTTGCTACAGTTGTACCTTTACTTTAAACCTCCAGGTACTGTTTTCTTGTTACAGGGTCCCCCCCCCCCCACTGAGTGCAAGTCTGTTTACTCATTAGTGTTCAGATATGCTTCACTCACACTGAAGTTTAATAATAATGTTCATACTGTGTTTGTAGATTTAATTTCTGTGACCTACACTGTGTTCAGATATGCTTCACTCACACAAAAGAATAATTAATTATTTTGTATAAAGCTTCTTTTCTAACAGACTTCATCCTCTTCCTCTGCCCATGACATTATCACACTCTACAGTATATATATAACTTCAAAGCACAAACCTGTTCATACGCTAAAATCTCCAAACCTTCAGTCACTTCACACAATAATGGTAAATGTCAGCTGCCAGGATCTATAGGAAAACTGCTAGACTTTCTGTCTGAGATGCAAATGACTTTAAATTCCTTTTCCAGTAATTTAGATAAGGTGACTCTTACATGCCAGTGTCAAATCCACTTTCTATGCAAAGGATATCAACTTAAGCAAGGCCTTTGTTTTTAGTGCCTATACAGTGTTACTTATCACATCACATCACATCCAATATTTGCTTCTGAGGTTGCTGGAGGTAAGCAATCTTAAATTACTGCTAAGAAACCAAACCCCTGTAGTCTAGATCTATGGACTGAAACCGACTGGCTAACAGTTAACTGGCTACTGCATTACTGCTACTGATATATCATAACCAACATATTTCCTTGTTACATGGATCAACTCAAAATTAGTGACTCTTCTATGTATTTCCTACCGACTTCTTCACAAATCGGATTATGATGATGACAATGATGACAATGATGTTCTTTACAGGACTAAACTTTCCATTTCTTTACCAACTTCAGTAAGTTTTGTTTTTTTCATTTCATACCATGCACCCACTGTTATATTTACTACCTTTTATGTACTGTCATTTTTTAATGTACTACTATAACCTGCATTGATTACTGATCCATGATACCAAACTTACAGGGCAGCAAAATTAAATCCAATCTCATGTAATTATTACACATTGGTGATGATTACATTTTTATTCATGTACTACTCAGACACATTATTTTAATTATCTAGGTACTTGCAAATATATTTATAATATTTAAAAACTTTTGCAGGGCACCTTTACAACCTTGAGGGCTATATTCATACTTTAGTAGTTATTTTCATGTAACAGGCACCACACCATGATTATTCGCGTTTCTGTGTGTGGGGGTGTATGTGTGTGTGTGTGTGTGTATATGTGAAGGAAGGGAGGACTCTGCAGGCAGCTGAGCATTTCCAGTGCACAGACTTTTGACTGTGATGGTTAATTTCAGTGTTGCAGTCTATGCTAGCATAACAGCAAACTCAAGGGAAAAAACAGCAGTACAGTAAGCAATCCAATAATCTATCCTGAAAATTACAGTAATTTCTCCATGTCCATGTTTTATGCTTATATTGTCTGTTGCCTGCTTTTAATGCCATGCAGTAATGTGGCCATTGACACAGGGAGGTCAGTTATCTGTGCAAAAGGTTATACTGTACATCTTAGGTTGCACCTTGACTTTAAACCTCCAGGTACTGTTTATTTTGTCACAGTGTAACACCCCCCCCCCACCACCACTGAGTGCAGGTCTGTTTACTCATTAGCATTCATATATGCTTCACTCACACTGAAGTTTAATAATAATGTTCGTAGTTTATAGATTTAATTTCTGTGACCTACACAGTGCTCAGATATGCTCCACTGACACAACAGAGTAATATTTAATTTGGATTATGCTGCCACTTGCTTTCAAAATGTTCTTGCTGTGACATAACCAGTGTTCAGATATGGGGGAGGCTTAAAGTCACAGATCAACCCTAGCTCAGAGTACTCAAAAGTAAAGATACACAATAATGTTTAATATTTTCTCCATTTAATGGTCAAAACAAACACTACTGTACATGTCCCACTGGGCTAGGGAAAGATCATTGTGGAGAGCATTTCCCTGGCACAGTTGGGCACATAATGTTTGCTGTGACCATTATATGTAGAAAATACCTGGGTAAACATTAGTGTGGACCTTCATTTATTAAGTACCCTTTGCTACGGATGTACCTTGACTTTAAACCTCCTGGTACTGTTTTTGTGTTACAGGGTACCCCCACTCCCCACTGAGTGCAGGTCTCTTTACTCATTAATGGCCATATATACTTCACTCACACTGAAGTTTAATAATAATGATTGTAGTTTGTTTGTAGATTTAATTTCTGTAACCTACACAGTGTTCAGATATGCTTTACTCACACAACAGAGTAATAATAACGTGTGAATTTTTTTAGACAAATCTAATTATTTTGCAGCTATGTTCTGCTGTGTGTGTGTGTGTGTGTGTGTGTGTGTATATGTGTGTGTGTGTGTGGAGAAGGCAGTGCTTGACTGCTTGTAAACAAATCTAATCATTTTGCAGCTGTGGTCATCCACTGGCTAAGTAGGCTTTGTAATTGTTTGTTTTTATGTGATCCAGTCCTTACTTAATGTATGGTTATTGATGTCTCCTATGGAGGGACTCAAAATTTGCAAGATAGTTTTTTTTTTAGCAAATTTAGAGAAATCACAGACACAATGTACTTGGACATTGGGTGGAGTTTTCCTTTAACTTCTCTCAAGCCAGAGGCAAGACAAATAGAACACTATGGAGGAGGTTTCAGTTTGCCAAACATAGGCTATTTAAAGAGATTCTTGCGAATGGCATAATATTACCATTAGTGTTAGTGATAGACGTGCAGGCCCGGATATTCAAAGGTGTTGTGCATGGCACAACAGAGTTGCGCCAGTGCAACCCCACACTGCGCCTTGGTGGGATATTCAAAATGCTGCCAGGTGCCGCGTAAATCCCGGCGCGCTGAGGCACAATGGTAATGTATGCAATGCAGGGGCGTGTCTTACGTATGCGCAGCACATCCCGATATTCAGCCTGGATGTGCAGTGCACATATGCTGGCAAAACTTAGCATTGTGCCACATGGGGGGCTCAAAATTGAGCCCGTGAAAAGGAGGAACAACTCCTGGCCACCAACAGGTGGGCTGCTGTATTGCAAGGGTGCAACACAGCAGCAGCCAGCCGTGGGTGGCCACCTGCCCACCCAGAACATGATCCACAAGTACTCTTATCTTGCCTGGTGGTCTAATGGTAGCCCCCTCCCTCCCATTGCCACAATCGCTGTTACATAGTAATCCATACAGTCATTCACATATTTGTGACTGTCTAGTACAGTATGCCCTGCAAGCCCATATTGTAAGCTGTCATTCAGCGGGCAGCCAGGCAGTATGCAGGTGGGTTGCAGCCACCTGCCAATGATGGAGGGGAGCCTGGTGGGCAAGAGGTCCTGTGGGTGGGAGGGAGGGTGGGGTGCTACTAGATTACCAGGAATGTATTTACATCATGTAACTGGTGATCATGACTAGGGCAGGGGGTACCACTAGATCACCAGAGACTGTAGGGATTACTATGTAATGGTGATCACGGCAACGGGAGGGAGGTGCATACCACTAGACTACCAGGGACTGCAGGAATTACAGTTTACCAGTGATCGCAGCAACGGAAGGGAGCAGGGTACCACTAGGCTACAAGGGATTGTGTTTTGAAACCGAATACTTGCGATCGCGGTTACGGGGTGGGGGATGCCCTGGGGCCCCCTCAGTCCACACATCATGCTGTGTAGGGCACCAGGTGCAAATTGCCAGGCTGCCCTTCACAAGGCATGCAAATGAGGCCATAATGACATGCTAATGGCCCCGGCTGTGCCATGCATATATCATGGCCTCATTTGCATGCCGTCTTCTAAATATCATGGGTGCTGCACCCAGCACAACTGCATTTGTGTTGGCACATCCCCATGCTCCCGGTCTGTGACTTGCACCGTCACAGTGCCACTGCACCATGTGCAAAGCCACTGTGCCATGTGCAGTCCGTGCCATATTCAATGGTGCTGCATCATGGCGCATCACCATTGAATATCACTTGGCCCTGGCCCTGGCACATCCCAGATGCAATGTGCCCATGCTTGTGCCATGGCTAGGTGAAGTCTGAATATCTGGGCCACTGCAGTTAGCTTGGCTTGAAGAAGGGTGAACATGGTCAGGACCTCTTAGCAATTGAGATGCACATGTAAGCTCTTTTCCAGTGCCTCTTTTTTGCAAGCACTACTTGGGCTAGCCTAGGTTTGGGGAGAAAACATTTGCTCAGCATCGTGGCTAGGTTTGTACTTCTGGTCAGGGGCACCCAAGTAACTCCACTCACAGGAAGCAATAACTGAGAATGTCTAGAGTGTGGCTTTTATTCACTTCAACACAAGAATAACAAAGCAACATGGACCCCCACAGGGCTTCACTCACTGGAAATGCAGATTTACAAAGGTCAGAGCACATCTTCTTTACTACACAATACCCTAAGGTTCTGAACACAACTGGGCTCACACGGCTCGAACTGGTACTTCTTCTACTTGGATTCCTTGACATGGCACCCCAGACAATCCTTGGACACTTTTCCAAAAATCATGGAGTTTGATGGTGGCTCCCTCAACCATCCATGAGCACTTTCTAGCTCTAAAGGGAAAACATCCTTAGCCCCACATCTGGGTACTTTCTGCAGACACTGGCCAAGTGCCTTGGAGAAAGCTATAGGTGCCCAAAGTGAATCCGTGGAGGTAAACCTGGTTATTCCAGATGGGGATCTCCCACCTCTTGCTCCCAAATCCATACCCGGCCATTCATTTGGAGCAACACCTTTCTTCAAAACTACTGGTTGTAGATGCTTTCTCGAAATGTATGACACATTTAACATTCTACTCTGCATGTAGGTGGTGTCCTGACTCAAACAGTTCTGTTAGTGACTATGTCCATTCCTTAGACCCCCACTGCCTCAGATACTTCCAAGCTATACACAAAGTTAAAAGCACTGTACTTGGATAGTCATCTCCTGACCCCACAGTAGGCAGTTACTTTTACATCACTCTGTCTTGGTGAAACACATGGGCTCTGTCTCAGAGCAGACTCAGCATGGTATGCAGGTGTCCCAGGGCTCCTTCCTATGAAACACAGATTCTCTGGTACCTCAATACAATTTCTTCTGTCAAGCAGCTTTTTCCCTTTTCCAAGCAGGGCCAGGGGATTGCCCCAGAAATGCTGGATTCCTCCCAATTCCTCCAGGGATGGGGTACTGGAACAACACAGGGAGTGATCTCTACCACTTCTTTCAGTCTCTTCTGTGTTCTTCTCTAGGGTAAGAACACACTACCCTCTTTCTGGTATAGCTCTAAAACAGAGCTGGGCTCTGAGGGGCTGCCAACTGCAGCACACCTCCTCCTTCTCTTGAGTCTCCCTCTAGACTGACTTTGAAATTCCCAACGTTCTAACCTAACCCCTGCAGCCAACATTCCACTGTGGCTTATGCTGCTGTGAGAATTCTATAGTTATGTCACCCCTCCAGCTCAGCTGAGACTGAGGACAGAGTGACACAGTGTGAAACCCATTTAACTGGTGTCTCACAAGCGGCCTTTCCCTGCCAGCCACTAGTTCTAAGTGGGATTCTAGTAACCCTGGGTGACAATGGGGTTACACCTATGCAGCAACTTAGTCCAGATAGATTAACTTACTCTTAAACTGCTAAGTGTCACAGTCTGTATAACACACAAGTCTTACAGTGATTAATCTTCTTATGGTTTGGTTGGTTTGGATTCTACTGTTTATAATTCAGGGATGAATAGCTAGTGAAACATTTTTCAATGACTGTCAAATGTGGTACAGTGAAAATCTGGTGCACGAATTATAAACATATCAAACAAGATAGATTGCACCTTGTGCAATTTCAAATTATGTATGATATGTAATTTACACCACTAAAATTGTATAACGCAGGTCTCATGGTCTCCCCTGCCTGTTTCAGATGTAAGCGAACTCAGGGATCTCTCTATCATATGTTATGGGAATGCCCTAGTATGCAGGCTTTCTGGAGATCTATCCAACAAAAGTTGGATCCCGTACTAGGGTTGGATACCTTATTCACTCCCAAAGCCTGTATTTTAGCGATATTTCAACCGGGAACCACGGTGATAAGGCAGGCTCATATCACACTAATTGTGGCCATAGCTAAATTAGCAATGCTGAGGCACTGGAAGAAGGATACTCTTCCTGTAATTTTAGAGTGGTATCGGGAGATCCTGCTTGCCATTCAAGTAGAAAAGCATATTGCCACTGTAAGACAGAGAGCACAATATTACCAGACTACCTGGCAGCCCCTTATGACTTTACTTTCACTATGAAATTTAGGATAGCTTGCTATAATTATCCCACTACACTGCTGTGGCGTATGGGAGTCAAGTAGTCTTCACCTTTATGTGATCTGGTACTAAATTTCTTTAGTGGCTTACCCCGTCCCTTTTTTCCCTCCCTACGGTTTGCTTTTCATATGCAGGTTTTCCTTAGTTGTGCAGAGTGGAGCCTGGGGGGGGGGTGAGGGGAGTATAGAAGGGATGTTGGGGGAGGGGTTTTGTTAGAGAGAAGAATGGTTTTATGTTGAATCACTTAATGAGGGATACAGTTGGAACACCGGATAGGTTATGTCTGACTATTCTTTATTGTATTCCTCTACTGTTGTTATTATGATGTTATATGATGGAAACTAATAAAGTATACTAAATTAAAAAAAAAAAGTGGTACAGTGGCAGATGTTTTGCAAAGGTATAATAGAAATGATATCTATCAGGTATTGTTGCCCAGGAATTGGATCATATTTTCATAGAGACACATCACATTTAGGGCACCTGATTATCCCTTTGTAAATCACTGCTGCTCTCTGCACTGAAATCAGTGTGAGACAGTAATAATGCCTTTCTACTCATACAGACGTGTCAGTTGTTGCCTCCCTATATTTCCTAACTGAAGCGATACAGGTGTACTTTTTTCTTTTTTACTTTTATGCTGGCATTTGCAATGGCCCCTGCAAATTAATGAAACTGCTTGCGTCAGTAATTGTACTTTTACTGCTATTTGAGAAAACCATCACCCTTGATAGACTTTTTTCATTTATTTCAGCATTATTGTCCCCCCCCATTCATGTGGCATGAAGCACAGTGCTAATTCTAAACACCAACTGTCCTTTACTACATCTTGTCGTCAGTAATTGACCACACTACAATATTTGGCAAGATGCTAAAAATATTCGTTTTGACATTGGATGCCTAACTGAAGTGAACAAAAAATTATCTATTTTTATAGTTACAGTTTTGGCCAACTGCATTTAAAATGCAGAGCAGCTTAGTTCTTTCTCTTTTTATACTTTGAATACAGCATTTTTCTGTATTGTAAATGCACTGTTTTAGGATGAGAAGTTCAGACAATACATACAGTATATTCATAAGTGACAAAGTAAGGTGACAATTTAGTACATCATTATTGAAAAGGGAACATTAAGCTGGTTACTGTGAACACCAGACTTGGTTTTACATCACATTATGATGCAGGCAGGTGTAGTACAGGATGAATCCTTCATCCTGTTAAGCCAGCTAATGTTGAAAAGCAAAAACAGTATTACCAAAATGTTTAAGGTATCTTCTTTGTCAAAAACCTTGATGTTCCCTCTGAGGTTGTTCTTCCAACCTAGCAAAGGTGGAAATGATGAGGTATCTCCTCCCTATTCTTGAATGCAAGTTCCCTCTGCCCTGGGAACACCTGCCTGCCCCTAGTGAGTGGCACCTGCTTGCCCTCCTCACCCAAACCAGTCCATCAAGGTGTCCTAGTCATGCCACTAGGCAAAGTCTTGCCTCCTTCAATGCCTTGCAGGGAGGGAACATGAGCCAGAGGAAAAATAGTGCTATCTAAATCCCATACACACACAAGCAGCATAGTAATGAGGCTTCAGTGGAGGATACTATTTTTAACACTCTACCATGTTGTTTGGAAGGTAATTATGCAGGTAGTCCTTTTCTTAAAGCAATGCATCTGCAGGCTATGCCCACTACAGCCATAATAAGGTCCCAACCAGTATAATCTTTCTTTTATATACCACAAACACCTTCATAATACATGCCTAAGGTCTTCTGTTTTGCCTACAGTACAGGTACGGGCTTCTAAATGCTTTGTTAGTTTTTGGTGCCTAACAAGCAACACATTGCTAATAAATCATTAAAATGTACATAAAATAAATACACTTCATAAGTTTGGTACAGCCAATATACTCAGATAAGGTTTGAAACCAAAAAAAAAATTGTTGTTTTGGCTTCCCATCTAGAGTATGCAGAATTATTAATATTTCCAAGATCAACCTGGTTCCAGAGTTGACAATTCTTTTTGTTATAATTTTTTTGGTATTTTGTACTTATTATAATACCTTTGTCAATATAGATCTTTACATCCGTAAGACTGTGTACCTGTTTAACAATGAAAGGATTAGCATATACCAGAAGCCACCATTATAACCAAGAACAAACCAAAACTTTTTTCCCTGAGGCATAAGTAAGCAAGAGTATTCTTTGGTAATTTAGTAAGCCTCACCCAAAAGAGAATCTTCTTTGTGTCAGCTAGTGCATTTAGATCTAAGATACCTAGTTCTGCCCTTAAGTAAGCTGCAGGACAGTAGTATCCTAAGCACAAAGTTTTCCTTAATAATTTATGAATGGGAATTGCTAACTTATCTACATTTTTGCATACCCAAACTTCAGCACCATACAATGCCTGGGTTTTATATTTTGCTCTAATAGTTTGCACCAAGGGCTCAACGGACCTCCCGCCATAGTTGTAGTTGAATTTTTCAATCCCTCTTGCAGTTTTATTTAATTTGTCCTTTGTTATCTCAAGGTGGGAATTCCATAGGGTTCTACCATGCTGAATCGACAACAGTATAGTCAAAGTTCAGCATGGTGAGATCCGCAATGTCAACATGTGAAATTTTGTCTGTCAGTCATTGTGTTTTTCTGTTGGGGCTCAGGGCTGCTCCCACACACCCCCTTCTATAGATTACTAAATCCAAGTCAGAGTTAGTTTGAAGGGGGCAAAGACAACAAAAGGGTGAAATTTCACCTTCAGGTCCCTCACAGTGACAATCTTGAAACCTGTTGAGATTGTCACTGTGAGAGATTTCACCATTGTAGTTTTGTTGTTCAGTCAGCATATCATTCCATAGGCTATTGACACTAAATCCAACCCCTATGTATACATAATTGGCTGCTCTTTCCAATTTCTGCATACCTATATACCACTGTCCACATACTTTTTGGTTTTTGCAAAAAATTACAACTCTGGTCTTACTAATATTTATGTTCAGATGTAGTTTTTGCAAAGTTTCAAAAAGACAGTCCAATTCCTTTTGCAAACCCTTTTTGGATAGGGAAATGACTGACTACTATATCATCTGCATATGCAAGCCCCACGCATGCATGCTCACTTATTTTGGGTGAGTCTGCTGGAAGTAAGTTTTTTTAATTTCTATTTTTTCCCCTCCTATGTCCCACAGAGCCACACCATTTGGAGATGCCAATTAAGCCTGCCCCTGCCTAGTGCCATACCTGACAGCCCCAGGTCCCTCCATCCTGCCTTGGAACCTCCCTGGGCAGTGTCGTGGTAGGGGCTAATCCCCGAATCTTGTTGTCCTTGTCAGAGTCCGGGAGTACAGGGAGGCACTTGTATATCAGGACCAGACTTGGTGCTCTGTCTTCCTGGCTCTGCTTTTTTCCCCCTGTTCTGTGGGATGTTGCATGTCCATACATCAAGGCATGCATGCTGACATCTGCAATGTCCCTCCCCCTCCTTCCACAAAGGAGCTGCCTCTGGAGCCAACTAGTCCCAGACCTACACCTTTGACCAATCATGCCCCAGTGACTCCTGCTCACTGCCACACTCCCAGTCTCTGCCTGGTGCCACTACTTGCTGGACTGGAAGGCCTTCCCTCCCCCAGAGAAGGCATGCTGTCATCGGATGCTTCAGCCTTTCTCCCCCCCAGCCAACCCCCAGTAGCCCGAGCTTGCTCCCAAACCCAGGTCACTGGGGTGGAGCGAGGTGTGGTTTCCAGTGCCTCAACTCTCAGTGCCACTCGGCTGACCTGCTGGAAGTAAGTTTAATTGATTTAATAGGCCATCAAGATATAGTAAGACAAGAATGGGAGTGAGTACGCACGCCTGACACACTCCTGTGTTAATTAAAAGAGGGGCTAAAGCACACTGTTAGTACCCATTTTTACTGATGCCCAAGTCTCCAAATACAGGATAGATATTACATGCACCAAATAAACATTTCTGCCTCTTTCAAGTAGAATATCCCATAAAGTAATTCTTGAAACAGAATCAAATGCACCTGAATAATCTATGAAAGTCCTATATAGATTCTGTTTTCTAAGTAGGATGTATTTTTCAATTAAGTGTCTCAGCACAAAAATATTATCTAAAATGTAATCATTTTTCTTAAAGCCCACTTGAAGCACAGAGAGGCCACCAGTTAGATTGATCTCTATCATGAGCTTGTTAAAGAGCACTCTTGAGAATATTTTTAAGTTAATATCCAGGAGACTTATTGGATGGTACATCCTGGGGTCTGCTCTATTCCCTTTTTTGTCTATTGGAACAATATGTGCCCCTTTCTAAGATTCAGGGTATTCTGATTTTTCTATACACTTATTATAAAAGATATCTGGCCCACAGAACTGGCTGACAAATGTACTGTATGCCTCCACTGGCATTCTGTCTTGTGGCTTTTTTTTAGTAAATTAATTGCTAGTAGAACTTCCTTGTGGGTTACAACCACCAATGGCAAACTACTTCTTACATATTACATATATTACCAATATGAGCATTCCAGAAAATGTTGGAAAAAAATTCAGTCCAGTCATTTTCTGAAATGTGGGAGTCAATTTTAAATGTACTATTATTGGTCACTCTACCAACCAGAGACCAACATGTTTTGCTATCTTTATTGATAACAGCTTCTTCCATTAGTGCCCATTGTTTCTTATGATAGAGCTGTCTCTTATCTTTTAAGTGTAGATTTATATTGTCTCTTAAGCAGGTTTAATTCTTTCATCTTGCTCTTACTTGGGTACATCTTCTACAGTTTATATATTTTGCTGGGTTGCTTTTTTATTGCCTTGCATTCGTTATCAAACCATCCAAGGTTCTGCTTGCTTTCCTTTCTTGCCTTTATTATAATTTCAAGTTTTTTTTATTTCACTAGATATGGAACTTAATATATTAGTTAGTTTATCTAAAGATAGGGTCATAAGGAACACAACTTTTATAATAAGGCGGTAATTATTAATCAAAGTCCTTACCTTACCTTACTGTCTGAGTCCTGATGCCACATAACCTGCTTGTGTGGCCTTATTTCAGAAAATACTAGGTGATCAGGAGGATTTTGTGTGATTCCCTCATTTGGAATACTAGAAATGACTAGAGGGAAATGATCACTTTCTGAAGGTTTGACTACTTGTAGTTTTTCCCATAGTGAAGTGAGTCCTGTCAACAGGGCCAGATCTACCATATACATACCTCTGGATGAGAAGTATGACCAATCACCATCTGCATCTCAATTAAGTCTCCCATTTAATGGGTAAAGATTAAATTCACCCATTAAGTCATTCAGTTTGTCCCCTGAGGCATTTGTTTATTTGTATAATAGGAATTATCAGTATATCCATCATAACTACCAATTCTGGCATTAAACCCACTTTCACAAGTTTATAAAATTCTCTTGGACTTTTTGGGCCTGAATACTCCTACATGAATCCCTTACTGGGACAAGGTGATGGCCCCCATAAATCTTAGGTGGGAAAGTATTTGGAAGAGCACTAAATACAATGATACCCAAGTATAGAAATATGCAAATCTTTGTGGTTTTCAACATATACTATACCCTGTAAGCTATATGGCAGAGGGTTGAGACAGACGGACCTGTGTTTCAGGTGCGAGAAGGACGTGGGTGACCTGTTGCATGTAATGTGGGGATGTAGCAAAATCTCACCCTTATGGAGGGAGATTAAACGGGGCATGGATCCAATGCTGGACTATACAGATTTTATAATGCCAGAAATATGTGTTCTGGGTGACTTCTCTCAAATTACAGGGATCACACCCAAATACCACCTTTCTTTAATGGTGTCGGTAGTGAAGGCGTTCTTAGTAAAGCATTGGAAGGACGATCAGCCCTACGCCTATGAACAATGGGTGAGAGAGGTTTTGGGGGTACTGGCTAAGATAAAGAGACATCTATTCTCTGAGGGGAGACAAGAGCTAATATTAGATGCGATCTACTCCCAGCAAGTTACGAATACTGGAACACAGGTCTGTCTGTCAGACAGTGATTAGCAAAGGAAAACATGCTGGAGTGTTTAATGCCTATATTCCTTTTGTGCCTACTTGTACTTTGCTTTTCCCTTCACTATCCCCAATATTCTTGGTAATATTTGGACTTTAATAATTTCTTGGATGGTCAATTTTGGGTCATATTGGGTCCATTACTAAGACAAAAGGGGATTGGCTATGGTCTGCAGGGGCTTAAGGGGTTGGGGACTCTCTCTCTCTCTCTCTCCAGGGGACACATTAGGAAACCATCCTGCAAGAGTCAGGCTCCTTTGGGGGTCGCAGGATAAAATATCCTTGTAAGTGGATATACAATGGAAGATTGGGTCAATGAAGGGAAGGGTGTATTCTAACATCGGTCAGCGTACTATATCAAGGCACTATTGACTTTGGAACTTGACCATAATGTGGGGCGGTTCTCTAGTGTGCTTGTACATAAGGGGATGTACATAGTTTGCACAGCCAGTTTTGGGTTGTGTTCCCTGGCTTGGCCAGGTATGTGTATGTTTGTCTGTCTGTTCTACTGAAAATGAATAAAGGTGTATTAAAAAAAAAATAGTGACATTATCTGCTTATCAGGAAATATGAAAGCACATTTTTACTTTAAAATTACAAATGCTGATTTCACTGTTCAGCCACAGACAGTCCCTATGGTTGAATGTAAGCACCTAAAAAATTGTTACTTTATGCAAAAATCATAAGAGATACTGAGGTCCTTGACTATTAGCATGGTGACAAATAAGTGTTCGTATTTTAAACTGTGGGACAATTGGGAAGGGAGCGGTGGGCAGGGAAAGACCAGGAAAGGAGGGATGCCAGAGAAATTAGGCCTGTCCACATGTGGAGGGTTATTATTCAGTACTAAATAATGACCACTATTTGTGGTATTTAGCAATTAGTATTCATTATTCTTCCCAGCCCAAGTTACTATTTTGTTAATTTAATTTCCACATGTTTGTGGATTTACAGTACCTGGAGCCCAGAAAATGCATTTAATCAATCAATCAATCTATCTATCTATCTATCTATCTATCTATCTATCTATCTATCTATCTATCTATCTATCCCATCTACATTTTTTAAATACATTTTATTCTTCATTACAGTTAGGATATATTAATCATTTATAAATAGATATCCTCCTCCATTGTTGTAAAGTACAATGCACTATTACACACAATATTATGAACATGAGCACACCCTCCTTGCCAGCTTCCTCCCTCATAATGCTGACTGTAACTGCCTTGCTTTCTATTGCTGATTCTGTAATACCCTGTCACTCTAGCCAGTCTACCCCCATGGGTATAAACTGGTCGTCCCCCTCTTGGAACCAGCATCCTCTCCATTCACAATAGTGATTCTGCACTCCTCACCTACCACTGTAACTGCCCAAGTAGATCCTGTCCCATACTGCAACATCTCTGACTTCTGACTGGGAACCCAGGGTACTAGAATAAGTACAAAAAGGGTGCACCCTCAAAATAAATATATATATATATATATATATATCTTTCTAAATACATCTAGTGGCACAGCAGATCATGCTGCTCATCTTAATCCTTGGAGGTAATATTCATCTTAATCCTGACCATGTCCCCCTGAAGAACCTTACAGGGGATACCTAGAAATAAATCATGTTAACATTGAGGGGTCTTATACCCAAGCTTGATGTGTTTAGGCTGTGTGTATACAGTATCAATTTTGACATTGTGGCAGTTACAGAATCCTGTCTCACCCCCAAAATCGCTGACAATAAAGTCAACCTGGACTCCTATACCATGTTTAGGAGACATAGGAACCACAAAAAAAGGTTGCCTACTGTTTACCAAGTCTCAACTGAAAGCTACTGGACTCACTACAGTTCCATTGACTACAGACCTGGAATTCATAGCCATTAACTTCATCCTTGGTGCTAGGAGCAGAAAAACATAAATCTTGTTGTAGCCTATATTCCCCCAATAGTGTTGGCAAGGCCTCGGCAGCTTCATCAATACCATCACTGGATTAAACCCCCACCAGGAAAAAAATAATACCCTGGGACTGTAATTGGCTCGCAGGTAACAATAAATGTTACTGGGACAAAATAGTCAGCCTCTATCTAACACAGATTATTTCTTTCCCCACCAAGGTCAATTACAAAACTAGATCTGCCATGCTACTAGACTGGGTACTGGTCAGCCACCCTGACAAGATCCTCTCCTCTGAAATACTTCCTCACTTCCTGAGAGACCACGCTACCATCATGTGTAGATTGTTGGCAAAACATCCCCTGCTGAACATTCCTGCACCAGGGCTACGGTGTTTCAAATATACAGGCTCCTGCAACTTTACACAGTGCTGCAGCAGATGGACTGGTTCTTCCTGCTGCAGACTCAGGATATGGATGCTACCCTGGTTACTTCATCAGGCAATTTAACAAACTTTGTGACCTTATTGCACCATATAAGATTAAAAGGCACATCCCTGCCTTGGTTCACCCCAAATCTTTTGACACTAACCAGAGAGCAAGACAGAATCTGGGCACAGTACCATGCACTTGGTTACACCTCCCTCCACTAAAAATATCAAGAGTTCAGAATTAATAGGCCCAGTGGTGCTGAGGATTTAGGTGCTGGACGCCACACCTCACTCCATGCTGGTGACTCAGGTTCAGGAATGAGCCCAGGTAATTGGGGGTCAGCAGGGGAGGACTGGGATCGAGCGTCCAATGACAGCTCTCCTAGTCCTGGGATAAAGGATGGGATCCACATTGCTCTCTGGTTGTCCCTGGGGATGCCCAGTGGTACTGCAGATGTGCAGGTGTCTAAGGGGGAGGGAGCATGGTGGATGTCTGCACGTTGGTGCATGGACGTCATTGCATGTCCATGCTCCCACTGGGCAGAAAAAGGGAAAAAGGCTGGGCGTGACCATGCAGTTTGATGGCTGTGCTTTGTCATGCAGGGAGGACTGTTGTGGAATTGCGCTTTGGGGGGGTTCGGCGCTGGTCTGGCTGGCAGGGATGGGGGAGCTCTCCAACAGATTGGCCACAGCCATGCCAGACCCCTTATCATGTGAGTGAGCCTGCTGCCTCCCATGGGCAGGGTTGGCAGTTGGATGCCACTGCTAGTAGGCACCACAGTGGGTGCAAAAATAGGGGATGTGATAAAAAAAAGAGTTCAGAATTAACTTAAAAACTCAAGTCAAAGCAGCCAAGACTAATTATCATAAAACACAAGTAATGTACCCTTCATAACCAGCCAAAACTTCTAGGAGAGGATTTAATGACATTCTTGACAGTACTAGAAAACCTTTTCCTCATTTCATCAAAATGGATGGGTCTATGACTGACAGAGATGCGAACATCGCCAGTACAATTGACTAAACATTTAATGGCCTATACACCTACATTCCCCCACCCACCACCCACCCTGCTCAAGACTATAGCACTCCAACCCATGCTTCACACTCAAAATTCTGTCTTAAGAGACTAACCAGGTCTGACACCCTAAAAATATGTAACTCTAACAAAAAATTTCAACAGAAATTGGTCCTGACAACCTAGACATGAAGCTTTTCAAATCTGCCTTAAAGGACATCATGCACTCTCTCAAACTCATTTTTAACCTGCCTTCGCCACTGGGCAAGTGCCCAAGATCTGGAAAATAGCTCATTTTACTCCTGTCTTCAAAGGGTTTGCCCAAGACCTCCCTACTAATTACTGTCCCATTTCAATCTTGCCAACCCTCTCTAAAATGTTGTAAAAAAATGATAACTACTGTAGCTTACTCAATACTTGAAACAAAAGAACTTGGCGACATGGAATGAAGTTGGAGGTAGGAAGAGTCAGGAGAAAGGTAAGGAAGAATTTATTTACAGAGAGGGTGGTGGATGCTTGAAACAGCCTCCCGCATGGGTGGTAGGGTTAAAAACAGTGGAGGAATTCAAAAATGCATGGGACACACACACACAAGGGAACCGTAAAAAAAGGGAAGAGTAGGAAAACTGCAACTATGCAGCATAAGTTAAAGGTAAAAAAACGGTCAGACACAATGGTTCAGGCAGTCATTATCTGCCAACAAATTTTATGTATCTATGGATATGACTTGCAGTCTCTTGAGTAACATGGTTTCCATTAGAACCACTGTACCTTAACCACGGTGTTGGAATACACTGACTACCTTTACTGTGCCTTGGACAGAAGGGAGCTTGCAAGCTCCATCTTCATTGACCTCACCAAGGCATTCACTTTGTCAATCATGTTTTCTCTGCTAAACATTAATCAAGCTAGGTCTCTCTGATTAGGCCATCCAATGGCTTATGAGCTACCTGATAGGCAGAATGCAGTTGGTAGAATTCTGTGCATCCCTTTTGGAATAATGATTGGTAACAGTGGGTGTCCCCCGAGGATAAATCCTTGTTCCCTTCTTTTCAGTCTCTTCATCCATGACATTCATGAAGTCTGCAAATACAGCAGGGTTCATCTGAAAACCAAACCTGAACTGAACTCAAACTATTTGATTTTTGCCCTACCTGAACAGAATTTGAACTCTAAAACATAAAAAAAGATTAAACTGAACTGAACTGGGACCTTGACCATGTGAGATGAGGAGAACCCACGTGGAGGCAGTAGGGTGAATTCATTAGAATTCAAATTTGAACCGATAAATTACACAAAAAAAACCTTGAACCAAGCTCGAACTGACACTTCTATCAATCAAATCTAACTGAACCAAACTCAAGCTATACCCTGCCGAACCCAAACCAAACTAGAAACCTAAAAACATGTCAAACCCCAGCTGTACTTGCAGTGCAGCTAAACTCCTCTTATATCTAGATGATGCTGTTATCACTTCAGCAAACAGCAACCAAGCCAAACTCCAGCTTAACCTCTAAACTGATTTCTCTGCAATCCAAGATTGGTTCAGGGTTCACTGCCAATTCACTTGTCCTAAATACAAAAAGGAAAATCTATGCTCTTCTCCACTCGAAGTAAATCCCTTACCTCTGCTTCCCTAAACAGTACTTCCACCTTGAGAGCCCATATTGAGCAGGTGTGCTCCTTTAAATATCTTTTGCTGACTCTAGATTCTGGACTAACCTACAGTATGCAGGGTATGTGGATGCTCTGACTAAGGCAGTTAGTTCCAGACCCAGCCTACTTTACAGGCACAGAAATGTGTTCCTCATCAAAGTAAAACATCTACTAGTTAGACACTATATCATCAGTTTCATTGATTATGGCCTTGTAGTCTATGGTGCTGCTTATAATAGAGTGCTGGCCAGGTTCAGAGGTTTGCTGAACAGAGCCTACCACTATGTACTTATCATGAGGAAGGATTCTCATACATGTACACTATATAAAAATCTAGGCTGGCTGAATCTAGACTGCCGGTGACAATATAGCACCCTAGTCAAAGGCAAAAAAGCCTTGCTGGGACTGTTAGCCACTAAGGTCCTGACTGTGTTGTGCCCAGTGGACACCAGTTACTCTAAAAGAGGTGTAGAACACAACTCCTTGGTGCTCCCTTGCAGGAAAGTCTCACTGGCACAGGCTTGTTTCTTCTTCAGATTCCCGAAGTTATGGAAATTCCTCACCTTATCCCATAAAGTCACTGACTCCCTTACTAACTCTAAATCCCATCTCCAATCTTCATTCACTTCCCCAGACCATATGTCTACTTTTGTTGATTACTTAACCCCCTCCCCACTTCTTCCTAGGCCCTCTGGTCTCTGAACCTTTTACCACTATGCTCTGTTTCCACCCATCATTATGTGAATTTATAATATATTGCACTATTTATTTATGCATGACTTTCTCTTCCGGAGCTCTGGCTGCAAGCCTGCTATCTGTTGTCACCCCAGCACCAGCCCCCAAAGATCAGTCCCCCTCCCTTATGCACCCTGTGACTTACCCTTCATGGCAGGGTGGTGGGGAGTGACTCAACCCACCCCAACGGATCCATGCCAGGGAGGTGCCTTCTCTGGAACAGCGCTGCAGGGCACAACTTCATTCTGCTGGGGTCTTTTTCCACTTTTCTCCCTGCAGGCCATGGCATGCAATAATGCCAGGACTGGGTCCACACACACGCACTCCCAGCGCACCCCAAACAAGAGTCTGCCACCTCTCACCCCATGGCTTGCGGCTACGTGCCACTGACTCCCAGCCTTCGCTAGGGGTCAGGCAAGCACCGGCCACCAGAACCCCCCCTCCCCAGAGATGTAGAGCAGTCCATTGGATGCTTAATCCATCTCCTCCCTGCCGACCCATGGCAACCCGTGCCCGTTCCGGAACACGGGTCGCTGGCGTGGCATGAGGTGTGGCGTCCAGTGCCTCAACCCTCAGCACCACCAGGCTGGACCTTAAGTAACTTATTCATTGTATTTACCCAATTCCATTTTGTATTGTAAACATTGCACCTTGTACTTGCAAAAATGTTGAATTTCCTTTGTACTGCCTTCACTGTCTTTATGACCCTAGACCCTTTGAAAATAGATTAAGCCAAAAAGGGTCCTATGTGCAACAAATAAATAAAAGTAAAGAAATAAAAAGGAAATAAAAGGAAAAAGTAAGGGGTGCCAAATTTATGTTTCAATATGCTATGTATTTCTAGTTTAAGTTTTAAGACTGTACATTTTTGCTGTCCTATAGATACTCTCAATAAAGTCTCATTAAAGGGGAAAGGTTTAATTTCACTTCTTTCAGTTATTCTCATAAGTATCATCTTCTTTTTCAGAGGTATTCCACCATAGCATTTTATATGAAAGGGTTTCCTTAAACATGTTCTGCTATTTAGTTTTTGGTTTTTTTTTTTCAAATAAATGTATAGTGTATGAGTTCCATTTATGGAGAATTAGGCATTTGGTAGCAACTGTACCCAATCGCCAGATATTCAGAAATGTGACAAAGGCTGCGCAAGTCTGGTGCAGCGCAAATCTGATGCACCGTGGTGCAACAGGAGCCATATTCAGAGGCTGCGCTGGCTGCACTGCATCAATGCAGCCAAGCAGACACACCCACCACACAACCCTGACAGCCACCCCAGGGGCACAGCCATCAACCGAGGGGAGGGACACTACTACCGTGCGGCACACTGTAGCACACAGCAGTGATCCACAGAAGCACAACACACACCCCAACACATGCACACCACCCGGACAGACACTGGGCCACTGCAGCATGGCTCCTCACTCCACCTGCAAAGCAGACACAAGCAGGTAAGTCAAAAGTAATGTAATGTGCAACACAACTATATACAAGAGAAGGGTGTGGGGGAGGGTAGGAAAGCAAGGGGATGGTGTAAGGATCAGGGACTGTACAGTGGATAAGGGACTGTTGGGGGAGATATAGCTGGGGAAATAGGGGAACTCAGGACCCAACTAGTGGTGGCCACAGCCTACCGCACCCTGCTGACATCCGCCGACGCCGGACACCAAGGACAAGGGACAGGACAGGTGATCAGTGCAATGTCCCAAGGAACCATGCCCAACCACAGCACGTACTGGGCAGCAGGAATACACACCCCTGGAGGGCAAATACAGGCCACCCACAGGAGTGTGGGCCAACACCTGCCAGCAACATGGCACACCACATCAGTGCACAGTGGTGGTCCCCGCCGCACAGTGGCCATCCAACTGTGCTATGGAAGTCACATGGCACTGTGCTCTGGCAGCACCACAGCAACATCAGTGGTGGCCGGGCGCACACTCACCCCACCAGCAGCTGGCATACATGTCCAATGGATGTGCCACAGTGGTGGGCACCACGCACAGTGTGACACACACAGCTGTCATGGCACATGACCATGCCCACACCCATGCCCTCACCACCCCCAATGATGATGCACAAGACAATATCAGTGCCTACCTGCCCTCTGTGGTCCCACTGGTGCCAGAGCTGCTCCTCCACCCTGGGCTGCTGTGGCCTGGCATCCCACCAGTGCCACCAGCCCTAGGTCTTCAGGTCCTGGGAATGGAACAGAAACAGTTACGCATCAGTAACCAACCACAGCAGCTGCCCACCACCCCACCCCTGTGCACAGGGTGAGTCCCTGCCTGACACATCCCACAGAGTGGCAGCATAATGCAAGTGGTGGAGGGTGATGCCACCCTGCAATGTGCACAATGGTAGTACAATGCCCTGCAGGACATGCCAGGCAGCCTGGCCAACAGCACAGCACAGCACCAGGGCACACATGCATGATGGGTCTACTCACCTGGCTGTGGCACAGCCCCTGATGCATGCCACCAGCCTCCTAAGGTGCTCTGGGTCTCTCTGCACCAGGTCCCCATATCAGTGGTGACACTGCTCACCCATCCTAGCCACCCCTGTGCACTGCCTCACTGAGGCAGCAATTGCCTGCCATACAGCTACCTGGGGCTGCTGCAGTGGCACCTGCCCAAACAGCTGGGGTGTATGGGGCTGGACACAGGCCATGAGGTTGGCAAGCTTGACCTGTGTCCAGTTGGCTACTTGTCCAGTTTGCTGCTGTGCCCTGTCTCAGGTGCGAGCCGTGGAGCAAAATGGTGGTGGCAGGTGTACATGGCCACTGCATGCTCCACATGCATGGGCTGAGGGACATCTTGCTGTCTGCCTATTGCACAAACAAGGAGATGCGCGATATGTGTGTGGCTAAGTGGGGTCACGTGTGCAGGGGTCAGCCAGGAACAGAGGTTACAGCAGGGGTCAGAGGTTGGCCACTGCACAGTGCGCACATGCTCAATATCTGGCAAGATACACTGTGCTCCATGGCCCCTATTGCGCAGTATGCATATAGAGTGCAATAGGTGACAGAACAACATCCTGCACACTGTGCATGCATGCGCATTACACCGTGACTTGCTCTGGAGCAAACTCATTGCACATGGAGCAAATACACAATATTCAGCTGCCACATGCAAATGAGCTCATCAGCCAATGCATGGCGCACTGGGGGAATTAGCATGTCATTACCATTGCACCAAAGCTCATTTGCATGTGATGCACTATAAAAGCATTACGGTTCAGCACAAGCCATGGACCGGTATTGCATTCTTTTGAGGTAAGTTGCACATGCTGCTGGAGCACACTGAGCACAGCCAGCACAGCAGGGGGACAGAATAGGGTGCTGCTGCCATGCACCACAGCACCATGGAGGGTGTGCCTGGTGGTGGATTCCAGACAGGTGGCAGCCCATCACTGCATGGTACATATTTCGGCCATGCACAGCATGCAGTGGCTGTGTTTTGGGGGAGGCAATTGTGGGCATTGCATCACTGATACAACTGTTTTCTCTTTCAGCACCAGCACGCCTGCAAGCAGAGGATGGGACACTGGAAGTGGCCATGGAGGCAGGAACAGCCCCGGAGGACCAGCCATCCACCTCCACGAGCATTCAGGGGTCTGATAGGCTGCAGCACACCACCACTGTCCAGCTGGCTGTCCTGGGCATGGGGTCGGTGAGCAACCTGTGGCTGCCGATCAACCCCGGCGTGGCTGCGATGGCCATGGTTCCACATGGCAGCCCTGATGTGCACACTGCTCTGACCGCAGTTGACCTGTGAGTGCATGGGCAGCATGTGTGTGTGTGTCTGTGTGTGTGTGTGTGTGTATACCACTGGTGTGGCGCCTGTGTGTCGTGCCACATGCTGCCTGTGTACATGCCTGCCCAACTGCGGGACTGTGTGATGTAGGCATGATGGTGCCAGTTCAGCACCAGTTTCAACTGTGCAAAAGTGCAATGCTTCTGATCCCTGCCACATGCCAGTGTCTGGGTGTGTGGGTGCGTGGGTGTGTGTGTGTGTGTGTGTTGATGTGTGATGTTGTGTGCAGTTGTGTGTGGTTGTGTGCCACTAAGTTCGCCATCCCTGCACCACACCTCTGTTTGTGCATGCCCATTGCCATGCACACCCCTACCTGTGTGCTGTACCTGTGTGTGTGGCCTTTGCATTGGTTATGTGCCACCTAACTGCATGCACCATAGTGCTCCTGTGTGATGGTGTAATGATGCTGCTGCACCATCCATTGCAGCCGGCAATCCCTCCACCCAGGGGGGGATGTCCACCACCCTCTGGCCCATTGCCTCCATTGTCCCCACTACTGTCGCACTCATCAGCCTCAACAGCTATCCCACGGTCAATGGCCATGTTGTGCAATATGCAGCAGGCCATTAATAGGCCACAGTCATTTGATGGGCTGTACTGTACAGCACTGCCAGACCTGTCTAGGCAATGGAAACATGTCTTCAGCATGTCAAATACACACTCAATGATGTTGTGCATACTGGCACGTGCCTCATTGTAGCATTCCTCTGCTGGGGATGACTGGCACCAATAGGTGCTGAGCAGCCAGGGCCTCAGTGGATAGGCACAGTCTCCTGTGTGGATAATGACATGGTTAGCCCTCTGACATCCTTTGCTGTGCCCCTTTGCCTGTCCGTGGTGCCCGACAGCATGCCCACCCTGCCCTCCCTCCCATGTCCTGTTCTGCCCATCACCCCTTGCCCATCCCATACTCCACCCAAACCTGTGGCACAGTGCAGAGCTGTGCCAGATGAATGCATCATGTGCACTCCCAGGGTGTGTGGCACAGACATTGGGAATGCACCTCTCGGCATCGCACACCACCTGGCAGTTGACGCTTGAGAACCCTTTCCTATTGATATACGCCACACCCTCAGGGCCAGGTGGCATGTGGATGCCCATGTAGGTGTGGTCAATGGCCCCAAGCATGTCAGGTATACGTACTACCCTGTGGAAGTCCTGCATGGTTGCTGTATGCTCCACCTGTGTGCTGGGGAAATGGATGTATTCCAAACCATGTGGCACCAGATTGTTGAGGAACTGTGTGAGGAGGCATGATATGGCCCACTGGGTTATGCCTATGGTGTCCCCTGTTGGTCTCTGGAAGGTGCCCATGTGAGCAGGCACATGGCAGCTGTCACTTTGGTCTCCACAGACATTGTGTGACTCCGTCTTTTGGGTGCCTGCATCTCCTCACTCACAGAGCTGCCTCAGAATGGCCATGTTCAGCTGGTACCATCCCACAATCTCTGTGTCAGAGTAGTTCTCAAAGGTGGTGCAGGCATGGTACCACCTGTTCCGGGCATACCACCAACGGGCCCTTCTTTGGTCATGTCACAGTTCCTCCTGCCCTCTCACACACCTCATTACAGCCTTCATCAGGAAGGGTGCACTATCCATGGCCCCTGATGTCCTGTCTGCCCCTGGGTGGTCAGCTGCTGTGGGCTGTGTGCCACCCTGGTGCACTGTCTGGCACTGTGCTTGCCTGTCCCTCTCACTGTCTCTGTCCCTGACTCCATCTCCACTGCCACCTCTGTTCCTTTCCCTCTGTGGCTGCCTGTGTCTGTCTGTCTCTCACTGGCTCTGTCACTCTCGGTCTGTCTGTTTGTCCTTCCTTCTTTCCTTGTTCTGGCACTCTCTCTCTCTCTCTCCCTCTTGACTGGCACAATCTCTGCATCCTATCTTTCAACTAGTTTGTTACCCAGCTTACCACCTTCTCCCCGATCCCCAGGTTGCTAAGTGTCTTAATCAGCCCCCTGTGTAGTACAGTGTCAAAGGCTTTGCTCAAGTCCAAATAGACTACATCCACTGCCCTGCCATGATACACCTCCCTTGTAACCCAGTCAAACCTATGAGATTTGTTTGACATGAACTCCCAATGAGAAACCGTGCTGCCAATGGTCTTGCAGACCATTTGCCTCCAAGTACTCCATCAGTCTCTCCTTCAGCAGGATTTCCATCTATTTCTCCACCACTGATGTGAGCCTGACTGGTCTGTAATTTTAGGCCTCCTCTCTGCTGCTGCTGCTCTTGTGCAGAGGGACCACATCATCCCTCCTTCAGTCCTTCAGAACCACCTGTGTCTCCAACGAGGTGCTGAATAGTGTTGCCAGAGGAGTGGCTAGCACTGTGCTTAGCTCTTTTAGCACCCTTGGGTAGATCTCATCCAGCCATATTGCCATCACCTTCATGGCTTCCAACCTCCAGTGGACTTCATCCTCCAAAAATGGACTTGTGTTCACGTCCCCCTCTCACCTGTGCCTGTTGATGTATGCTGGTTTGTACCCTCCTCGTCCTCCACAGTGAAAACCAAGCAGAAGTACTAATTTATTATTTCTGCTTTTTCTTGCTCTTCTGCACAGTTCACCCCAATCTTGTGATTCTCATTATCCTTTCCCATGCCTTCCTCTTTTCGATTACATACCTGAAGAAGTTTTATCCCCTTTTTTGACCTTTTGGGTGATCTCTCTTCTGTTTGGACCTTTACTGACCTCAGTTTCTTCCCTGCCTCCTATTGTCTATATAGCTGTCCTCCCTCACATGTCTCCCCTCCATTTGACTCTCCTTGTATTTCCTAAAAGCTTTTTTGATCCCTTACCACATTAGCCACCTCCTTAAAGAACCATAAGTGGCCTCTTCCTGCCTTGCGTTTCTCCTTCAAACAGCTTGCTAATGCCTTGGTTAGCTCCTCTTTTATCCTATCCCATTGTGCCTCCACTCCATCCTGGCCACCTCCCCTTCTTCCTTTTCTCCATCCTTTGTTTCCTACTCCTAGACCATGGCAGGGCAGGGTCCCGTCTGCTGGCATCACCACTACACTTGCACTATCCACAATCCCCCAGCTTACCTGTCAGCTCATTTGTCCCATGAATCTCTCTTCATGGAGGGGTCAGGAGGGGGAGGGCTGTCCTCCCTTCCACCAAGGTCCACAGCCAGTCATTGCTGCAGTCTCCGATGATGTGGTGAGTGAGTGGAGGTGTGGTGTGGGGCTTCACTCACCTCGATCATGCCTTCCTTTATCTGCTGCATTTTTCTCCTCAGCCCATAGTCATGGCATGTGACAAGTGCATGCGCATGGAGGTGCAAATGCGCTCCTGGCCCACTTCCCCATTCACCCACCTGACATTACATCAGCCTTCTTATGCTCTTACTGTAATACCTGGCCTCCACTATGTGTCAGCAAAGACAAATACAGCTTACCACCTTAACACGAGATAGGGAGCTGCCTCGTATTGCCCAGTCCTGATCCTGTCCTCCCCCGCTGAGCTGTGGCAACCCAAACTCACTATCAAACTCGAGTCACCAGTGTGACTCAAGGTAAGCTGCTTGTCAATGCCTCAGTCCTCAGTGTGCTGGCTACAGCCATCGCCCTTCAGGTATTTCCTAAGGCCATCTTCCATTTAAAAATAAATTTGCTCTCCTGAAGTCCAGGACTCTTGTTATAGTGTTGTTCTTCCCTGTACAATCCATATGCCAAACTACATCATACAAGGGCTGCTTATACCCAAGTGGCTACCCACTGTGACATCTGCAATGCTCTCCCAGTTTGGGAGCAAACAGAGTGTTCCCATTCTCCGAGCTTAGAAGGTCCCTTTGTGGCAAAAGAAGTTCTCATAAAGTACTAGACTAGCTAGTTCTGTTATTAGTGTGAGTTACGTTTAGCCTATTCAGAGCTATTTCTCTGGTGTGTAAACCATCTTCATGGGGATGCAAGTACAGATGTTTTACATTCCTTGTTTCTAATGTTACATCCCCCATTTCGCCCATTTGGTTCTCCAACTTCAAGCAAGTTTTTGCATTTTTCAGTATTTAATCAGGTGTTAAATGCACAAGCACAGAGTCATGGCTTCAGTTTTCAAACCATGAATTAACATGGTTAGTGCACTCATTTTTCAAAGAGTTACATTGCTTGCATATGTAAGGTAAATGTTAACAGACAGTATATTTATCTTATATGCTTCAAAATATACCAAACGCCTACATGAATGAGCTTACCTGTGGCTCTGCACTGGGAATATGTGTGAATACTAGCCAGGTGCCTATAAAGGTGGGTTGCTTGCAATATATATTTATCTGGAAAATAATTAATAAATTAAAATTTTAATTAAATCCAGTGGCATTTCCCTGTTTATGCATTTTTGAAGGTATTGCAATGTAAATAGGTTGTGATTTAGAAGTAAAAAAAATAACTGTCTCCCTTTAAGGGGGTAGGGCAATTATATGGTGACTCAGACAGTGGTGGTTTCATTTCTTCAATCTCATATTTTTTCAATAAGTACAACAAGATTAACTCTTCCCTTAGCTTTCTCTACAGGACAGATGACAATGTACTCCCAAAGTGATGAAACATTAACTCCTCATACAGACCTGATGACAAGCAGGCTAGCCACATCGACAGGCAAGTGCGTTCACTCATTGTAGGAGATGGATTTAGAGAGGAGAAAGGAGAGGATGTTGGAGTAATACAGTGACATGGTGTTAGGCAGTAAAATGTGACTTTGGGGCTGGAGACAGATATTAATACAGCATGAGGCATGGGAGCAATACGGGGGGGGGGCCATGTCAATTTGCTCTCATCATTTCGCTCCATGACAGCTGGCTCCCGACAACTTGCTCTGGCATCAATTTGCTCCCATGACAACCCACCCCAAAAAATTGCTATCTGGTGGAGTTAATTAAATTACCGGCTTGCAGGAAACATTTATTTACTGACAGCCAGTTGAAATTAACCCAGAGATATTTGAAAAAGCTAACAAAAATTGTGATCCGGACAATGTACTGTACATAGACTACCAAAGCACCGGGGACTGTGTGAGAGCCCAGGTTTCAAATAAAAGTACTTTTGCTGGTAAAATTATTTTGTGACTTTCAGTTTTTGCTTGAGTGCTGCATGTTTGGAATTTATGTGCTGCACATGGCTGACTGAGTACAACTTGGTACTGAATGATAAAAAGTCTAAAGATATGGTTAAACTTTGCAGGGCCATGGACTAATATATCTGTCCAGAACTCCAGTACATTTCAATTCTGTTAGCAGCTTAAGGGCTAAAAAAGTACGTTAAAGTAACCAAGTTGAAATTAAAAAAAACAACAACAAACTTCTTGCATTGGTAACAATACAAGAACATGGGTGTTTGGATGGACCAAAATTTAACATTTAAAATGTGATTATTCATATTGAGGAAATGATTAAAAGAATAAATAATAGAACTCTCACTTTCAGATGAACTGGCCATTGTATAAACAAGCAAATGAGAATTACAATACTGAATTACCTACTTGTTCCTCTTTTAGACTAATGCAGCAACGTCTACAGTTTTGCTAATATATCTCTGCTGCAAAAGGGAGATGTTCTTTATATTACATTGGCAAGATTCATCCTCAGATGTAATTACAAGACACATGATTGTAATCTAGACAAAGATCTTAGATGGTTAACTTTAGAAAAAAAAGAAGAGTAATTTGGGCAAATCTATATTGCAAAGTTATAAAAGTAACACAACAATTATACCTGCTTGAAAAATTAGAGACAGTTGAACACAAACATTGTCTACTGAATAAGAGCCTGAGAGAATATAAATTACCAAAGACATTAACTAAATTTGGAGAAATGACTTTTCTCTAATCCCTATGTGACTATATCCGTATGGAACTCAATAACTGATGCTCTGAAAAGTGTAACTAGAAATCCTAAGATATTTATTGCTGCCTTGAAGCAAGGACTGCCTGTATATTGCATTTATAATGGATAAAGTATAACCCAGAAATGTCTAGTATGATTATTGCATAAATGTAAAACTGATGTCTGTTTATATTTATTACGTAAATGTGGTTATTTGTTTAATTAACCTTTAATCAAAATGTTAATACGTATCAACAGGACCACCTTGTAAATAGGATCCCAGGTTCCTAATGGTGTGATTGTACCATTCTATTCCTTTACAAAAGTAAAGATTTGTACTACTACTATATTCTATCTCAGATGGCTATGACTTCAGTATTCTAATTTCTTGAAATTTTTACACAGAAGGAACAGCAAGTAGCTCTGCTTCTCTCTCAGCTTTCTCTACAAGGCAGACAACAAACACCTCCCAAAATAACTCAACACTGGCTGCATGCACAGACCTGGCAACAAACAACTTCTCCAACTTAACTGGTAAGTTATATTAATCAAATCTTTCCAATCCTTAATGAGTACAGAAATGCAGAAATGAGGGAAGTTGAGTAGAGAAGACAAGTAGGGAGAGCCTGCAATCAAGAAAGGAAAATTGGATGAGGCCACACAGGTCATTTGTGAAGCTGGGGGATATGGGATGAATAGGGAGGAAATAGGGTATAGGAAATGAGAAGGAGAAGCTGTAGTGTTTGCCTATAAGACTGACTGCAGAAAATGTAAAGTGAGTCATCCACATTGTTGCTCAGCAAAGCAGTCTTTCAACAACTAACTTTATTCTGTCACAGTCCACTCAAAGAATACATCATATGTGCACTGCAATGTGTAATATTCTGTTTGGCCACAAGATGGCAAAAAATATAAGGTTATCACATTACAGTACATACCTAAAACGCTAGGGCAGAATACTATATCCCTCCCATTGTCCCAAATTTAAAGATAATAGTAAATCCATTAACAACATGAACATGTCACTTTTTTGAGCAATCTAAACATGATGCTGTACTACGTTAAATGTGCATCATACTCATCACAAACAAGAGTACATACCTCTCAACCTTTTATCACCGAAATGTGTGACAAGATATTTGAAAACTGCACAAAATGTGTGACACATCATCAAACATGACATTGCAAGCTCAGAATACTGTGGAAATAAGTGCACTTCTGTTTCTAATGTTCATTGATAACCTAGCATCTTATATTATTATACATTTCTGCTTAAAGGAAAACTACACCCAAAACTTGAAAAAATATATGTTGTGCAGAGTGTTTTAATTTGTATGTGAAGTTCTAGTGTTTCCTTGCCTCTGACTGGTATTGGGAGTTTTTCCCAAATTAGCCTGCTAGCTTTATACTAGTTTTACGACCCCTGGGGATCTTCATACCTGATAGCATAATTGTATTTCTTGTTCCCACAGTGCATCTTGTCTCATGTGACTGTGATGTAACAGAGACCCAACATTCAGCACACACATGCCAAACAAACTAAATATCTTGGAAGCTTTACAAGCTGCACAAAAATTACCAGCAGCAAAGTTTTTCAGGACAGTAAAACCTTTAGGATAAGGGTGGTCACCAAGCTGAATTCTACAGATTTTTAAAATATAGCCATCTCTATTGTTGTGAACTGATTGTAATTCAATGCTTTCTGATGGATTTATGGGCTCTGCTACATCACCATCACATGAAACAAGGTGCATTGTAGGACAAAGAAATGCAATAAAGCTATTTGATATGGAGATCTCCAGGGGTCATAAACCACACTAAAGCTAGCAGGCTAATTTAGGAAAAACTCCTAATACCAGTCAGAGGGAAGGAAACACTAGAACTTCACATACAAATTAAAACACTCTGCACAGCATATATTTTTTCATGTTTTGGGTGTAGTTTTCCTTTAACAGTCTCAGTGGTCAGTGTGGAATGTCATCCTCTCAATGTGGGAAAGAGGGTTTCTGAGGGATAAAATGAGGGACGTACCTCATAATGTGTGACAGTTGAGAGGTATGCAAGAGTATTATATGGTTGCTGCACCAAGCCTGTCTGACATACACATTCAGATATTTCATTTTTGTTTCATACAGTGGAGGCAGCCATGATGTAATGCAATAACTTGCAGTAAATGACATGTCACAAAATACTGCTGTAAAAAAGGGCTCAATTGCCATTGAATAACACTGTTCCCTGCAGCATACTGCAGCATTTTGTGATATACTGCTGCATTACTGCGTTGCATCCTGACTGACTAACTCCACTGTAGGTGTGTCTTCATTTTAATAGAATTAGGGCATCACCAAGGATCAGACTGTGCAATTCTTTTTAGGCCATATTACATTACTTAACATGATGTATAATGCTTCATGTATGAAGTTAGACATCAGCCCACCCTCCGTGAATAGTCAGGAGCAATATTCCCAGTATTCTCTGAACCTTCACCCACTGTAGCTGCACTGGGATCCTTATGCCCATAGATAAGGCCTTCTTCATCATCATCTGAGTCCCTCTTGCATTGTAGCCTCTGCAACTGCTTAAAGTGTGATGTATTTTGAATCATCATGTGTCTCATTCTGTACTATTAAAATTATCCCCTTTATTTCTGTAACTTGCCAAACATTTGGTAGCAGGCAGTATAACCTAGTGGGTTAAGGCTCTAAACTGCAAACCTAGAGACCTGGGTTTGAATCCCACAGCCCACATTTACATACGGTGTGACCCTGAGCAAGTCACTTAACTTCTTCGTGCTCCCAGGTTGCACCTGTAAACAAGCTTTTAGCTTAGTGTGTCTCGCCGGGTAAAAAAAAAAGATTTTGAGATTTTGACCAGCACAATGGCACCCATTTCCAGCACTCTGTGTTTCTCATTTTTCCTTTCTTCAGCAAAGCTTTAAAACCACTCCAAAAATGTACCTGTTTGACCTTGCCTTTCCTGATTACTGTTTTTTGCTGAAGGACTGTTTGAGTAGTTTTTTATGTTTTTAAGTAAACTATTTATTGTGTTTCATTGTACAAATGCTATGATCAGTGTGAATAGCACTTTTTATAAATGAAGACAAATTAAATTGAATTGAAGGCATACAGATCCAATTTTTGTTTTGACTGTTTTTGTTTCTCATGCATTATAGTGTTATTTGTACCCTTGTTAATCTCTGGTAATGTTGGCAGTTTGATTCTCAAAGACCTATTGAATAAGGCAATTGCAGGAGGAATCGTGGTTGTGTTATGTAGAGTAGCTTGATATTTTCATAGAAATTTCTACAGCTCCCGCTTCACCCATTTCCTTTTTACAAAGGTTGTTTGACACACTTTTTTAAGAGTTGTCATGAATCGTTCAGCTTTCCCATTAGCCTGTGACCAATGTGGGGTCACTTTTCTGTGTTGAAAACCAATATATTCAGCAAATAACATGGAGTCTCTACTGCTGAATGGAGGGCCATTATCTGTCTTGACAATAGCTGGTATCCCAAAAGTAGAAAACACCTCATAGAGCTTCAGAATTACTACTTTTGTAGAAGTTGAAGTTTTAATCTCTGCTTCAGAAGAGTGAGAAAAATCGAGTACAAGAAGAAGATACTCAGCATTTGGTAGATTTCAAAAATCAATAATGATATGTCTCCAAGGATCACTTAGTAACTCAATCATTTAAAGGGATGTTTTAATGCTGCCAGGTATTGCAACTTGCTATGATATGCAGTTTTTGGCATGTTGTTCTACCTTACTATCAGTTGTAAGAAACACATCTTTTCTCAAATTAGTTTATTTTTTTAGATGACACCTTGGTGTCCCTCATGTTTTAGATCAGTCAAGCCATCCCACAGTCTACTAACAATTACAGTCTATGGTCATGAAGCAGTATAGTGGCACAGTCTGAAATGGTTACTTTATCTCTAACATTGTAGAATTTCTGCAGAAGCAGTGTGCAACTTTCAATCCATGGTGGTGCTTTTGCCGGAATGTCATTTAGTTTTCCTTCCCAAATTGCCTTCATTACAGCTTGCAAAGGATTGTCAGTCTTGTTTCTCATTTGCTTTCATCTAATGTCATAGCTTTAGGGACTGTTTAAGAAATAAAGTTATTATAGGTGTCATCCATTTCGGCCTCTTTACCACTTTCAAGGCTAGACAAGCTGTTTGCCCAGTATTAGCTTGGATTGTACAATGCTCGATGTAAGAGGGTGTTTTTCCAATGGCCTTATAAGAGGCCTTGGTGAGACCCCCTTGAAGAAACCATCTCACGACCTGGACGTCCTGGAAAATTACTGTCCCATCTCCAACCTGCCATTTTTGGACAAGGTCTTCAAGAAGCTTGTGACACAACAGCTTGAGGATCACCTTGTGTTCTTTGACATCTATGAGCCATTCCAGTTAGGTTTCAGAGCCAGACATAGCATGGAAACTGTGTTAGTGAGGGTGCATAATGACCTCCTTAGGGCTAGAGACAGAGGAGAACAGTATGTGCTGGTGCTTATGGATCTCTCATCTGTGTTCAGTACTGTAGATCACATTGTGCTTCTCAATCATCTCCCTGAGTGCTGTGGACCAGCTGGTATTGTCATCAGCTGGTTTGAGTCCTACCTCTCTGGTAGGGTGTAGCAGGTGGTGATGGGGAATTTCTCCTCCTCCCCAAAGCCCCCGTCATGAGGAGCACCTCAGGCATCAATACTGTTGCCAATGTTGGTCACAGTGTACATGCAGCCCCTGGGTGAGATCATTCAGCAATACAGTGTGGACTTTCACTGCTATGCAAATGACACCCAACTGTATTTGTCCTTTGCCTCTGGAACTCCAAATGCTACAGCATGATTAACAGCTGCCTGGCTAAAATCAATGACTGGATGTACTGCAGCTGGTTGTGACAAAACCCAGACAAGACAGAGCTGTTGGTGATTGAGCCAGGCCATGGGTGTGATGGGAGTGCTTCTGAAGAGGACAAAGGATTATGTCTGGGGTCTTCTTGGTTGGTAGTCCCCCCCCAAGGGTGCAAGAACTTGGCATGATCCTGAACAGCAGATTGAGGCTTAGGTGTCTTCTGTTGTCAAGATTGTTTTTTTGCCACTTGAGGAACATTGCCAGGATTAAGCACCTTGTTCCACCTGATGAACTGCCAACACTTGTGAACACCTTTGTCACCTCAAGACTCGATTATTGTAACACTATTTAGTTCGGGGTCACTGGAGGGAACCTCCGATGGTTGTGGCTAGTGCAGAACCTAGTGGCCTGGTTGCTGACAGGCCTGCCCATATCTAGTCATGTGACCCCAGTCCTGCGAGCTCTGCCCTGGTTGCCTATCAAGTGAAGGGTCATCTTCAAGGAGGGCTTGCTCACCTATAAGACCCTAATGGACTGGGACTTGGCTATTAGGCTGAGCTCCTGACACTGGCCACCTCAGTCTGCTCTCTTCACTCTTTGACCAAGGGCCTCATGGACATTCCTAGGGTCCAGCTCAAGACTTCGGGTGACTGAGAGTTCAGCATCGCTGGGCCCACCATATGGAATATTGTGCCAGCTGCTGTCTCAGAGGCTCCAATGGTCAAAAGCTTTAAGCGAGGTCTTAAGGCTCACCTGTTCTGCCTGGCCTTTCCAAATGAGACCATATGATCCACTGTGTAACCTGCAGTTGTATTTTATTCTGATTTTAAATTCTGTTTTAAAACTGCTTTTTGAAAATGTATTTTCTTTATTTGCATTGTTTGAATTTGTTCTTTTACTGTATGGTGCCCAGAGCCTCTAGGATTGGATGCCTTAAAAATAAATTTGCTGTTCCTTGCCTTGCATTCTGCAGGATGCCTGGACATGAGATCTGCAGTTTTCTTTCCCTTGTCTAAAAATCACTTTGTTGTCATTGGTTTGCAGTTTCAAAAAAACATTTAATTCTGGCAGGAGGTTTGGAGATTGGATTTTTAAATATATTTTCTAAGGGTTTGTCAGTTGTAAACACAAAAAGCTGACCATATAAAGAAAGATGGAACTGTAGACAACCCCAAATAATTGCTGAAGCTTCTCCTCCTGTTTGAGAGTATCTTTGCTCCATGGGAGTCAGAGATTTGCTGGTGAATGCAGCAACAGATACCTTATCCATGTTTTGTGGATCTCTTTGTGTTAATATGGTTCCAGCTCCTAATGGACTAGCATCCAAAATGAGCGCAGTCTACTGCTAAGGATCAAAATAGGCCATGACTGTATTGTTAGTGTACTTTTTAATGTGTTGAGTGCACACTAGCGTTTCTCAGTCCATTCCTACCGGTGGTCTCTTTTAGTTTGTGTAACTGCTGTGCAAGTATACCAAGGTCATGAATAAAATGGCCACAATAATTGACAAATCTAAGAAATGCTTTACCACTGCAACATTCAGTAGCTCTGGAATGTTCTTGTATGTTTATTATCTACTGTGGAGCTGCTGAAATACTTTGTGTTGAGAAAACATAACCATAAAAGCCATATGTCCTAATGTTATAGTAACATTTTGCTTCACTGAAAGTCAGATGTTTCTCTCTCAGACTTTGAAGTCCTGTATTCAGACTCTTATCATGCTCCTCTTAACTTGTTCTAAGTACTAGAAAATAATCAGTGACATTCAGAGCACCAGTTACACAGCACAAAAGGCCAGCACCAAGGAAAATGGGGCTGCTTCAGTAAAAACTAGCAAGCTTTTAGGGACACACTGTGCAACTCCCCTACTGTGTGTTTTCCACCGCTACTCATAAATCTGGGCACTCTTTGGACTTAGTCTTTCTCCTTGGGATTGATGTTTTCGATTTAGGGATGGAACCAGTCATTTAGTCAGACCACTACAGAGTGAGGTTCAATTTTAGTACCCCCTGAGAAGGCCTACCCCTGTGGAGATGGTGAGATACAGCCCTTTATGGGATATTACACCCCAGGGCCTTGCGGCGGTTCTTGACCTCTCGTCCCCCCGCATCCCCTGCACTCCCCATCCCCAAGCGATGAAACATCAACTGCTAATGTACACCCGATGACAAGCTGGTTATCCACATTGACAGGTGAGTGTGTTCACTCTTTGAAGGAGATGGGTTTAGAGAGAAGAAAGGGGAGGATGTTGGAGTAAGAAAGTGATATGGTGTTGGACAGTAAAATGTGACTTTGGGGATGGAGGAAGATAATGCAGCACAGGAGCAATACAGGGGCAAGCCATGGAAAATAGTTTTGAACACTTGGAAGTGACTCAGGTTATTTCAACAGCAACCAGGAAAAGTACACTTGTTAGCTCTGGAAATATCATTAATTTGTTATTTGTCTCACCAAATGTACATGTCTAATATTTATCAGTTCACCAACCAATACTGGTTAATCATAATTCACTGATCTGTAGCTTAGAGTTGATGAATAAGGATTAGAAGCAAACAAAAATTAATGAGCTTAAAGTTAAGTGACAATCTCTTAAATACTACAGTAAGGAGGTTTTTCAGTCTAAAATGATGAAGGTGAAGTGGGACAGATTGTTTCTAATTCAATCACTTGATTCATGAATTCAACAAATGGTTTAAAATAGAATGTGATGATGTGGCATCATTTATTAATATTCAGCAAAAGGAAAATTGTGGTTACAGAAAGACTTAAGAAATACGTATGAAAAACAGATAATGGAAAATTGCTATTAAGACTTTAGATCCTGAGGACTGAGAAAAATGCAAGGCTACTAGAAATTCATTAAACAAAATATTAGGAAAGTCAAATGGGGATATTACAAAAAAAAAACCTAATGAAGCAACAGACACAAGGCAATACTAGTCATTGATTACATCATTTGAAAAAACAGTAAAAAACTCAATCAATCAAACTGTATTTAACCAGGCAGTTACATCATTGAGCAAGCTCATTTTCAAGATGGTCCTGGACACAAAGGACACTTTTACTGACAGTAGACAACACTTTGTACAAAAGTAGACATTGGTACAGGCAGTCACAATATACAAAATCAGTACTTGGATGAATCAGACATGTAAAGCAAATACAAATATAGGCATTTAAAGTGCAACGTATACAGGTTGTAGCTGATAGAGTACAAGTGAGGAGAGGAAGGAGGGACATGGAGAAGGGCAGTGGGAGAAAAAAGAGTATCAGACACATAGTAGAGAGGAAAATAGGGAAGCCTAATAGAATGAGGTCCCCTGTGAAGCTAATTAATGAGAGGGGGGGAGGTGGAGGGGGGGAGATTGTTGCCCTAAAGGGATGCTGGCTGACACGGGAAATAGGTGGCCCAGGATTACAGAGGTTAAGGGACTCAGTTGAGTGGGGTAAGGCTTTACCTGAAACAATCACATGCCATTTTCAGGCCTCTTTGGAGCAGCCCTCTAAATATAAAATGGCTGGACAGCAGGGAGATTTTAAGTAATTTTTGCATGTTATTCCAAAGCACTGGTAAAAAGGAGCTAATGGCAGTTGAGCCAAGACATGTCCTTGTTTCATGGTAGCTGAAGAAGGACAAAGAAGGAGTTCCTTACTCTGTAGGCACCCTTTGAACATTCAAACAGGTCACAGATATAGGGTGGTAGTTTGTTGGACAAAGCCCAGAATAGCCACATGAGGGCGTTTATTTGCCTCCTCGTGAAGAGGGACGGACAATCTAATGCTTGGTACAGTGAGCAGTGATGAGTCTGCAAGGGCAAGTCAAGAACAGATCTCAATGAGTGATGATAGAGTGCATCCAGGTTTTGGAGTGCATACTGGGGGCAATGGCTGTATAGAAAGTCAGTGTAGTCAATCAGGGGAAGAAAGGTTGTTTGAACCAGCCACTTGCTAGCTTCCAGGGTGAGTAGCCATCTTATGCAGTAGAAAATACAGAGGCACTGCCTTAGCTTTTTTGTTAACTCACTTAGATGTACACTGAAGGTGAATTTGTTATCCAACCAGACTCCCAGATATTTAAATTTATCCACTAGCTCTTGTGGTTCATTAAGGAGGGTAATAATCTGTGGGGTCCCAGGTATCCCCGTATTGTGGGATGGAGAGATAATCATAGTTTTTTTTTTTTTTGCATTTAACAAAAGCTTTAGATTCATCAGGTTTTGCTGGAGGATGATAAAATCCTGCTGCAGCTCCTTGTACGCAATGTCCAAGGAGAGGTTGATTGTGTAGAGGACTGTGTCATCTGCAAAGAGATGAACGTTTCCATCAACCAGGCCAGAGTCGATGCGGTTGATGTAAAGGGCGAAGAGGATAGATCCCAAAATGTAACCTTGTGGAATGCCTTGGGGCAGTAATTTTAGTGGGGAGAATTCCCCTTGGGCTTTAATTTGCTGTTTACAATTTGTGAGGTAGCAGCGGAACCACTTTACTGCAGCAGAGGTTAGACCGATACTACTCAGGGAATCAAGAAGTATGGAATGATCAACCATATCAAATGCTTTACTGAGGTCAAGAAAGCGCACATAGATGTGCTATTTACTGTCCAGGGCTTTTAGCCAGTCATTTGACACTTTGGCAAGAGCAGACACGGTACTGTGCTTGGGTCTGAAACCTGATTGGACTGGATTGAGGATTTTCTCAAAATCCAAGTACTCCCTTAATTTAGAGTTTACAATTTTTTCAAGTAGCTTGGGTAAAACAGGAAGCAATGAAATAGGCCTATAGTTGTTTAAGTCAGTGGGGTCTCCTGACTTGAACAGGGGGATAATGTGCACGATTTTCCAACTAGGCGGCAATTCCCCTTGGGATAATGAACTGTTAAAGAGATGGGCAATTGGAGCTGCCAGATAATAAGAACCTGCTGTCCTCTAATTCAAGTAAAAAAGGATGGATTGATACAAAACTGTAAATCATTAGCTGATACAGTGAAAGAGTATTTTGATACTTTACCTGACAGTAATATTCCTTTGGTAAGCACACATGTACAACTGACAGGTTTCCAAGAAAGATAAGGATGAAGAATAGCACAAAGCACCTACATTTAGTTGCAAATGTATTACATGTGAAGAAGGGAAGAAAGTTATTAGGAAATTAAATGTAAAACTATGTCCATGGAATGGATGGAATTGACTTAAGGTTTAAAAAAGGTTCAGGTGGGATTATTTCTCCACTACTAACAAAATGTTTTAACTGGAGTTTAAGAGAAAGAACATTTCCTATGCCTTTGAAAGAAGTACCAATAATACCTAGACACAAGGGGGGGTCATCAACTGAACCTTCTAATTATCACCCCATAGCACTTTTGTCAGTAGTCTCAAAGAATTTTGAGAGATCGGAGCATGGATAGGTAAGCAAATACCTGGAAAAGCACTCATTGTTGTCCAGATACTAATCTGGTTTTAGAAGGGGACACTCCACAGACACCGCACTCACCAAATTAATTGATATGATTGCCTCCTCCTTGGAGAGGGGACTGGCAGTGTGTGTGATGTTTGTAAATCTGTCCAAGGACAACTGTGAATCATGCACTCATGACTGGTATATTTTTAGATATTGGCATCTCAGCAAAGCCTGCCACTGGTTTGGATCCTACCTAATGGGCCAAATACAAAGAGTGGCAGTTGGGGGGGATATCAAAAAAGGTTGTTGTACAAAGAGGTGTCCCACAGGGATTACTATTGGCTGAATGTTATTCCTGATATATATAAATCATATAACAGACTTGGCTGAAAATTTAAAGATTAGATTATATGCAGATGATACAGTTATAATGGCAACTGGTTGAAATAATTAACTTATGGGGGAAAAACTACAAAAAGGATTTTCCAGACTATGTACGTGGCAGACTGAGTCCAAATTGGTACTGAATGATACAAAGTCTAACATTATGGTTAAACCTTGAAGGGCAGAGGACTGATGTATCTGTCCAGAACTCCAGTACGTTCTAATTCTGTTAGATGCTTACATGTTAAAAAAAGGAAGTAAAAATAATCAAGCTGAAATTAAAAGAAACAACCAAAAAGTTCTTGCATTGGTAACAGTACATGAACTTGGGTTTGATAGACCAAAATGTAACATTTAAAATGTGATTATTCATATTGAGAAAATGATTAGAAGCATAAAAAATAGAACTGGCACTTTTCAATGAACTGGCCACTGTATAAAGAAACAAATGAGAATTACAATACTGAATTAACTGCTGGTTCCTCTTTTGGACTAATGCAGCCATGTCTATGGTTTTGCTAATAAATCTCTGCTGCAAAAGGGAAATGTTCTTTATTTTAGATTGGCAAGATTCATCCTCAGATGTGACTACAAGACACATTATAATCTATAGAAGCATCTTAGGTGGTTATCTTTAGAAAACAAAAGAAAATTAATTTGGGCAAATCTAATTTTCAAAGTTATAAAGGTAACAAAATCATTATACCAGCTTAAGACATTAGAGAGATTGATCACAAATATTGTCTACTGAATAAGAACCAGTAGAATACAAATTACCAAAGACATTAACTACATTTGGAGAAATGACCTTTCCCTAATCCCTATGTGACTATATCAGCAAGGAACTCATTAAATGATGCTCTGAAAAGTGTAACTATAAATCCTAAGATGTTTATTGCTACATTGAATAACCCACAAAGGACTAGTATGATTATTGCTATTGCATAAATGTAAAACTAATGTCTGTTTATATGTATTATGTAAATGTGGTTGTTTGTTTAATTAACCTTTAATCAAAATGTTAATACTTATCAACAGGACCACCTTGTAAATAGGACCCCAGGATCCTAATTAGAGATATGCAAAATCAGCGAATTTCATTACACTAAATATTTCATGAAATTCACTAGTTTTGTTAAACATTTTGTGGAAGAGAAGTTCTGAATTTTGTCCATGAAACTGCAGAATTCACCTTTCAGTGGTGAAATTTTGCTGTTTTCTGGTGAAATTTCACATTTCACGGGCGTAGTTCCACATTTGTCACCCTGCAAAATATTTCTCGTAACAAGCAAATTTCACAAATTATTTTGTGCACTGAAATTTACAATTTCATGGGAATTTCACAGCCAAAATATACATTTGCAACATTTCTAGTCCTAATGGTGTGATTGTACCATTCTATTCCTGTGTAAAAGTAAAGATGTTTACTACTGCTACTACTACTATATTTTATTCCAGATGGCTGTGATTTCAGTACTCTAATTTCATGACATTTTTCTCAGAAAGAACAAGTAGCTCTGATCCTCTTTCCACTTTCTCTACAAGGCTGACAACAAAGACAACCCCAGACAACTCAATACTGGCTTCACACACAGATCTGGCAACAACCAAGTTCTCCAACTTAAGTGGCAAATGATATTAATCATATTTTCCCAATACTTTTAATAAGTACAGAAATACAGAAGTGAGGGAAGTTGAGTAGAGGAGACAGGTTGGGAGAGCCTGCAATCAAGAAAGAAAAATCAGATGAGGTCAAACAGGTTATTTGTCCAGCTGGGGGATGTGGGATGGAAAAGCAGAGGAAATAGGGAATAGGAAATGGGAAGGAGAAGCTATGGTGTTTGCCTGTGAGACTGACTGCAGAAAATATAAACAGAGTCATCCGCACTGTTGCTCAGCAAAGACGTCTTTGAACAACTAACTTTATTATATCACAGTCCACTAAAGGACCACATCATATGCACTGTAAAGTGCAATATTCTGTTTGGCCACAAGACAGCAAAGTATATAATGTTTTCCCAGTACAATGCATACCTAAAATGCTAGTATAGGCTACTATAGCCCTGCCATTGTCACAAATGTAAACAAATAATAAATCCAATAACAACATGTACACGTCGCTTTTTGAAGAATTTAAACATGATGTTGTACTAAGTTAAATGTGCCTCATACTCACTCATCACAAACAAGAGTATTATATGGTTGATTCACAAAGCCTGTCTGAGATATACATTCAGATATTTCATTTTTGCTTCATGCAGTGGAGCCAGTCATGATGCAATATAATAACTTGCAGTAAATGACATGTTATAAAATACTGCTATAAAAAAGGGCTTGAAAGCCATTGTATAACACTGTTCCCTGCAGCATACTGCAGCATTTTGTGATATACTGCAGCATTACTGCATTACACCCTGACTGGCTCCACTGTAGGTTTGTCTTCACTGTGGTAGAATTAGGGCATCACCAAGCATCAGACTGTACAATTCTTTTGAGGCCATATTACATTACTTAACATGGCATATAATCCCTCAAGTATGAAGTCAGATATCAGCCCACCCTCTGTTGATAGCAAGGAGCAATATTCCCAGTATTCTCCGAACCTTCATCCACTGTAGCTGCATTGGAATCCTTACGGCAATAGATAAGGCCATCTTTATCATCATCTTAGTCTCTCTTGCTTTGTGGCCTCTGCAACTGCTTGAATTGTGAAATGATTTAAATCATCACATCTGTCTAATTCTGTGCTACTAACATTATCCCCTTTGTTTCTGTAATGTGCCAAAAATTTGGTTCCAGATTTTTAGTTCTTGAGCAGCACAGCATTACCCATCTCCAGCACTGAGTGTTTCTCAGATTTCCTTTGTTCAGCATACAGTTACAATTTTTGTTTTGACTGTTTTTGTTTCTCATGCATTATAATGTTAATTGTACCCTTGTTAATCTCTGGTAATGGTTGCAGTTTCATTCTCAAAGACCTATGGAATACAGCAGTTACAGGAGGAATGATGGTTGTGCTATGTGGAGTAGCTTGATGGTTTCTTAACAATTTGTACAGCTCCTGCTTCACCCATTTCCTTTTTATCAAGGCTGTTTGACACAATGTTAAGAGCTGTTATGAAATGTTCAGCTTCCCCATTAGCCTACAGCCAATATAAGGTCACTTTTCTGCATTGAAAACCAAGATATTCAGCAAATAACATAAAGTCTCTACCATTGAATGGAGCGCAATTATTTGTTTTGTCAATGGCTGGTATCCCAAAAGTAGAAAACACCTTATAAAGCTTCAGAATCACTGCATTTCTAGAAGTTGGAGTTTTAATCTCTGCTTCAGAAGAGTGAGAAAAAACATCCAATACAAGAAGAAGATACTCAGTATTTAGCAAATTTCAAAAACCAATAATGATCTCTCTTCATGGGTCACTTGATAACTTAGTCATTTAAAGATACCTTGTAATGCTGCCAGGTATTGTGACTTGCTATGATATGCAGTTTTTGTCATGTTGTAATGAGTTTCTTTTTTTAGAAGACACCTTGGTGTCCCTCATGTTTTAGTTCGGTCTTGCCTTCCCAGAGCCTCTTGACAATTATAGTCTATGGTCATGAAGCAGTATAGTGTCACAGTCTGAAATGGTTAGTTCATCTCTAACACTGTAGAAATTCTGCAGAAGCATTGTGCAACTTTCAATCCATGGTTGTGCTTTTGCTGGAATGTCATTCAGTTTTCCTTCCTAAATTGCCTTCATTACAACTTGCAAAAGATTGTAGACTTTGTTTCTTGTTTGGTTTCATCTAATGTCATAGCTATAGGGACTGCTTAAGAAATAAAGCTATTATAGGCTTCATCCATTTTGGCCTCTTTACCACTTTTAAGGCTAGACAGTTCTGCACGGTGCCTGGATGTGAAATCTGCAAAGTTTTCTTCCCCTAGTCTGTAGATCACTTTGTAGTCATAGGTTCGCAGTTTTAAAAAAACATCATTCAATCCTGGCAGGAGGTTTGAACATTGGATTGTTAAATATCTTCTGTAAGGGTTTGTCAGTTGCAGTCACAAAACTCTGACCATATAAATAAAGATGTAATTGTAGACAACCCCAAATAAGTGTCAAAGCTTCTGTTTGAGAGTATCTTTGCTCCATGGGAGACAGAGATTTGCTGGTGTATGCAGCAAACATATACCATATCCATGTTTTGAGGATCTGTTTGTATTAATATGGCTGCAAGTCTTACTGGACTAGCATCCAAAATGAGCGCAGTCTACTGCTGAGTATCAAAATAGGCCATGACTGTATTGCTAGTTAGTGTACTTTTTAATCTCTTGAGAGCACACTGGTGTTGCCCAATCCATTCTTACTGATCTGTTTATGTTAGCTCATATAATGGCTGTGCAAGTATACAAAAGTAAGGAATGAAATGGCCACAATAACTGAGTAATCCCAAGAAACAATTTATCACTGCAACATTCAGTGACTCCATAATGTTTTTGTATATCTACCACCTTCTGTGGATTTGCTATAATCCTTGCTCTGAGAAAACATAACCATACAAGCCAAGTGTCTGTTTGTTATAGTCACATTTTGGTCCATTAAAAGCTAGATATTTCTCTCTCAGACTTTGTGGTCCTGCCTTCAAACTCTTATCATGTTCCTCTTGTTTTAAGTACTGGAAAATCATCAGTGACATTCAGAGCACCAGTTACACAGCACAAAAGGCCAGAACTAGGGAAAACATGACTGTACCAGTAAAACCTAGTAAGCTTGTAGAGCTAAACTGTGCAACTCCCCTATGCCATGTTTTCCGCCATGACGAAGGCACTGGACTATTTTCGTATTTTGTGAAAATGTCTTCAGGTAGACAGACAAGACAGGAGCAATACCTGGTAGCCATGCACCAACATTTCACGGGGCACACCATATGCTTTTTCAAGACTGTGAAAAAGCATGCAGTGTGTCACGTGGAATGTTAACAGTATTCTTGGGTATCCTATCTATCTGATGCTATCTTATATTATGTACAATAAATCACAACATTTTAAAAAATATGAATATAGCCTCTGTCTTCATTGTGGTGGAAACAAAGTGGTAGGAGAGTTGCACAACTTTTGTCTGTGCCAAAACACCAGTTATACCTGACAGTGTTTCTCTAATTACATTTTGAGAGATCTCAGCAGCTGATGTGATAACAAAATTCAAATGCCTATACCAACACAATCTCACATATGTAGAAAATGTTGTAATGTAACAGGAGTCAGTGTGCAATTCAAGCTAATTACACCCAGCAATCAAGTTCAGTTCCAAAAAAAATTGGTACACAGCAATCATGTCATCAGTGGGGGTGCATGGATTCCCTCACATTGGACCTAGCAGAACAAAGTTGGAATTTTGGTTATTCCCATTCTGATACTAATCCGATTCTGTTTAGGGGAGCAGAATGGAATCAGGAATGGAAGGGGATTTCTAATTCCTCTTCTGAACAAGGAGGCAACAATGCAAAAAAGTACACAGTGAGTGTATAACTACACATTCCTCCTCCCACAGCTTCCCCATACCCACACAAACATATACCCTCTCTGAACCCCGGTACATTACCTGCAGTTGGTGATAGGTGGCCCAGTCATGCAGCAGCAGCAGCTCCCTAATTTATTTTTGTGTGCATACATATATGTATGTATGTGTGTGTGTGTGTGTGTGTGTGTGTTTGTGTTAGTCCTTAACTGGGGACCAGAGTCATCTCACTATCTGATGGGCTGACATCACCCCCTCAACTATTCAGATAGAAAGTCTGGCACTTGACCGGACAGCCCCTCATTGGTGACTTAGTCAGTAAACTGGTGTAATGTCATGTTTGCACATAATACAATTACTACACCCACCCACCCTTGCATACAACTCATCTTTGCAAATGCGGTGATGTCCACATTCTCCATCTCTTTCTCACCATCCCTCTGACCCACTAAACCCAGCCCTGAAGTGCTCTGTCTGGGACAGTTGGTAGAGTGGCCAACCTGCCTGTAACCTAGGGTTTCTGCAGTCACTCGGTGTCTCAACGACTGCGACTGACATCAGGGATCCCAAGGGGAAATATGCTGTGGGCCTCATGAATCCTCCATCAGTCCACTATTGTGTGTCAGGCAGCAGGTTGAGGTGGGTGGCTGTCAGTACGATTGTCCACGAGTGGAGGGACAACACCTGACTTCTCTACAAACAATCAAGTCAGTTCAACAATGCTTTTATTAAGGCAGTTAGGATGCTGGGAATGTGTCCATAGATTTTGTTTCTTTATTTACTTATTTTTTGTTTGTTTGATTTTACAGTTTGTGTCTTTTCTCCTGGCAGTGAGAAAGATCAATATAATTTCTCCACAGTTGTGAGAGAATCTGAGGGGAGTCCATAACTCTTTTTATTGTTTAAAATGTATGTTTTCATGATGGTTTGGCAGTGAGAGTGCCATTTTACCCTCTTTCCCCGGTGGTGAGAGGACTGGAGGGGTGGATTATACAGGAGAAGATTTGTTACTTATTTATTTGTTTAAAGTTTATATTTTTTATTTATTTTTATTTTATTTTTTAGTGGATCTTTAGTCTAGTCCAGTTTCGAATATTCTTGTGAGGTTGAGTTTTGTTTTGTTTTTTTGTTTAATTATATTGGATACGTTTAGGGATTATTTGATAATTTCTATATTATAAAGACTGAGTTTTTTGTGTTTTGGTGTTTATTATTTTATTTAAGTAGCGACATGTGGCCTCTGATCCCCACGGGTGGTACACTATTCATCCTCCTCTCTTGTACATGCTCCCCTCCCTACAGTTCCCAGAGTACCTACCAGCTGTAGAGTGCTGGGGATTGTTCATGGAGAGTGAAGGGGCAGGGGTATGCGAACAGGAGCGATGAATGAGCGTGGCCATTGTATCAGGGTTATTAAGTCCAGAAGGCACCCTGGGGTGAAATGGAATCCAGACCGGGGTTTACCATGTCTGGTATCCATACCCAAGGGCACTACTGATTCCAGTAGGCAGATAAGCCAGACAACCTCTGAGGTTTGTCCAACTCGGGCTGTGTTATGCAATGCCAGGTCTGTTAGGAATAAGACTGCTATTATTGCCGATCTTGTTGGTTGACTAACCTGGCTTGCATTACCGAGACCTGGCTGATGAAAATTCAGGCCCTATAGTGGAGGCCATGACTCCGGCCGAATTCTCGATACACACCATCGAGATTGGAAGCGAGGGGGGGTTGCAGTCTGCTTTAAGACTGAATTGGGCCTCAGAATATAGTAGTAGGTGAGGCTGGAGTCCTTGAGTGTACAGTCATAGAGTGTAGGTGTTCGAATCGCTCATCTACCGCCCAACGGAGATGGAAACGTTTCTTACAGGAAGTAGCAGACTTCCCCATCGACATGTCATTTGAGTTGCCCAGATGATGGTTCTAGGTAACTCAACGCCTAGGTCGACGATGAACTCTCACAGGTTAGGATACTTCCTCCACTAATGTCTTCTTTGGGCCTTACACAGGTAGTTTCCCTGCTACGCATAAATCTGGACACTCTTGGACTTAGTCTTCCTTCTGGGAATTGATGCATCTGACGGGGGTGAACCAGTCACCTGGTCTGACCATTGCACTGTGAGTTCAATTTTTACCCCCCTTGAGCCTTCCTGTGGAGATGGTCAGTTACCACCCATTACGGAATGTTACCAAGGCCTAGTGGTGCAGTCCCTTGACCTATCATCCTGTGTTGAGGAGGAGAATCCAGAGGCATCAGTGTCGTGGCCTTCAATGAGGCTCATTGGTTGCTCTGAGATCTTATTGCTCCTGTTCATGAGCCCCTTATCCCTTCATCCCAGGTCCCTTGGTTTGATGGGGACTCTCGAGGGAGATCAGGAGACAGAGGCGAAGGTTAGAGATTGTTGGCACAAGTCCGCCCTTGAAGTTGACTCATTAGATTGGATAGAATATTCTATCTATCAATCTGCAATCCCCATAAGAAGGCAGAATTCTGTCCAGGGAGATTGCAGTTGCTCAGAATCGACGGCTCAGCTGTTTTGAACTGTAGATAGACTGTGCAACCCAGCCTGTCTGCAAGTTCGAAAAGCCTTTTCACAAGTAAGAGTGTGAGGAGCTCACTCGTTACTTTGCAACTAAAGTGGCTGACATCAGGGTGGACTTGTGTCCAGCAACCTCTAAGGGTGATGTTGTAGGACAGTGAGAGATCACAGTACCTCAGTTCTCTTGGAGTTCCTTTTGTCGACCTGAGTTCATGGATATTATGATGATCATCCATAGTGTGCGTCCCACAAGCTGAGATTTGGACCCTGGACCGACTTCCCTAATTTTGGGTTGCTCTGATATCATTGATCCAGTCCTGGTGCAAATAGTCTGGTGCTCCTTGAGTCAGGAGGTTCCTAGCTCCTGAAAACAGGCGGTGGTGACACCCTCTTGAAGAAAGCCTTGACCCAGACTGTTTCTCAAACCATAGACTTATCTCTAACCTTCCCTTTATTGGGAAGGTTATCGAGAAGGTTGTGGCTGCTCAATTAGACGACCATTTAACCATCCATAGTATCTTAATCCTCCAATCTGGTTTCCCAGAAAGACCTAGCTACGAGACTGTGCTGGTTCCGGGTGTAATGATCTTCTGAGGGCAAGGGATCAGAAGAGGCGTTCCATTCTGGATTCTCCTTGATCTCTCGTCAGCTTTTGACACTGTGGATCACACATGGTGTTGTTAGCATGCCTGAGACAAACTGTGGAATATCGGGACCGTTCTTCAATGGTTCACTTCATTCCTCACTGGAGATCACAAAGAGTTGTGTCGGGGATTTTTCCTCTGGCCCAATCTCTTTGTTGTAAAGTGCCTCAGGGTTCTGTGCTGTCACCCATGTTATTTGCAGTGTATATGCTGCCCTCTGAGACATTATAAGATGGTATGGGCTGAGTTTCACTGCTATGCAGATGATACCTGGCTATACCTGTCTTTTGCACCCGACAAGGATGGAACTCTCTGGTATTTAACAACTGTCTGAAATCCAAGATGGATGGATTCTAGTTAAGCAAAGTTGAACTCGGAGAAGACAGAGAGTTCTGTGGTGGACCTGGGTGGTCAGATTGAGGAGGTCACTGTAGTGGTAGCGCCTTCTGGAATTTTTCTTGGTGGCGTGTCACTTCCAGCACTCGAATAGGTGCGTGGCCTTGGGGATTTGTGTCTAGGCGACAGGCTGACTCTCAATCTCAAGTGTCGACCATCGTCATGACTTCCTTTACCATCTTAGGAATAATGCAAGGGTTAGGCACCTTGTCTGACTCTTTACCAACATTGGTCCCACGCCTTTGTGTCCTCAGCAGACTACTGCTGGCCTGCCCTTTACTTTGGGCTTTCTGGGTGAGAAATCATGCGCTGAAAAGCTGGTGCAGAATGCTGCAGCCGGGTTTGTGGGACAGAAGGTCTGTCATATTACCCCGGTGCCTGCGAAAACTGCACTGGCTTTTCCTATACGTGGCGTGATCACCTTTTAAAGTCATTTTATTGACTCTTCAAAGCCCTTCACGACTTCAGGTCCACTCCTATCTGAGACCGTCTGGTGCCTTGTACCCTGGTGATCGCCTCCGCCTCGGCTGACATGGGGTTGTTAGAGATTCCAAGTGAGTTAAAATCTTCTCAGGCAGCAGAGCATTCTCTCACGCTGCACCACTCTTTGGAATTCTCTACCATGCGATTTGTAAGTGCACCTCCGTGGAGATATTTAAGAAAGATTTGAAATCACATTTATGGAAAATGGCCTTCTTGGATAACTAAGCTAATTTTAGTATGATTGGAATTTTAGTATAATTTATGTTATAATGGTATATTTTTATACATGTTTTGAAGATTTGTATCTGGAATGTGAATTTATGATTTTAAAATGTTCAGCACCTTGACACACTGAAAGGCGCTATATAAATAAAATTATTATTATTATTATTTGTAAAGAGGGGTATGGATACCAACAGAAAAAAGATTATACTTCCTCTTTATAGATCCTTGGTGAGGCCACACCTGGTGTACTGTGTCCAGTTCTGGATTCCATGCCTTAGGAAACATAAGAACAGGTTGGAGAAGGTGCACAAAGGATAACAAACATCATTCAGGACCAAAAGGGCACTTCTTATGAGGATCTACTCAAAGCCCTGAACATGCACTAGCTGGAGAACAGACGGCAGAGGGGGAGATATGATAGTGATTTTCAAGTTCCTGAAGGGAAATAACAAGGTTAACTCAGGGGAATTATTCAGCACAAGTAACATTGCAAGGGTTTCACCTCCCCAGACATGACTTTGCACTTTTTGGCATTAAAACCCAATTGCCACATGCTAGGCCACTCTTCTAGTTTCCACAGATTCCTTTGTGTTCTCTCCACTCACTCCTGGGTGTCCACCCCCATTGCAGATTTTTGTGTCATCTGCAAAGAGACACACCTTCCCCTCCAGTTCCTCAGCAATGACACTTATGAAGATATTGAAGAAGACAGGACACAGTACTGATCCATGTGGTTCTCCACTGGTCACTCTCCCATTCCCTGAATGACTGCTGTTTACCACCACTCTCTGCCTCCTATCTTTCAACTAGTTTGCTACCCGACTTATCACCTTCTCCCCGATCCCCAGGTTGCCAAGTTTCTTAATCTTCCTCCTGTGTAATACAGTGTTAAATGCCTTGCTGAAGTTCAGATAGGACACATCCACTGCCCTGCCCTGATCTACCACCCTTGTAACCCAGTCAAATCTATGAGATTTATTTGACATGACCTCCCAATGTGACACCGTACTGCCAGTGGTCTTGCAGCCCATTTGCATCCAGGTACTCCATCGGTCTCTCCTTCAGTAGGGTTTCCATCTATTTCTCCACCTCTGGTGCGAGACTAACTGGTCTGTAATTGCTAGCCTCATCTCTGCTGCCACACTTGTGCAGAGGGACCACATCAACCCTCCTTCAGTCCTCCAGAATGATTTTTGTCTCCAATGAGGTGCAGAATAGTGCTGCTAGAGGGGTGGCTAGCACTGTGCTTAGCTCTTTTAGCACCACTGGATGGATTCCATTCAGCCCTATTGCCATCACTTTCATGGCTTCCAATCTCAAGTGGACTTTATCTTCTAAAAATGGACTTGTGTTCAGTTCCCCCCTTCCACTGGTGCTAATTGATGTATGTTGGTCTGTACCCTCCTCCTCCACAGTGAAGACCAAGCAGAAGTACTCATTTAATATTTCTGCTTTTTCTTGATCTTCTTCTTCACAGTTTCCCCCCTGTTTTTCTGATTCTCACTATCCTTCCCCCTGCCTTCCACTTTTCACTTATATACCTGAAGAAAGTCTTATCCACTTCTTTGACCTCCTGGGAAATCCTCTCTTTTGTTTGAACCTTCATTGCCCTTAGTTTCCTACCTGCCTCCATTTGTTTACCTCATTGTACCTACCTGTCTCCCTCCATTTGGATCACCTTGTACTTCCTAAAAGCTGTTTTTTAATCCCTTACCACATTAGTCACCTCTTTGGAACACCATAGTGGCCTCTTCCTGCTCGTATCATTGCTTGACTCCTTCAAACAGCTTGCTATTGCCTTGGTTATTTCTTCTTTTATTCTTTCCTATTGTGCCTCTTCTCCATCCTTTACCCCTCCCCTTATTTTTTTCCCATCCTTTGTTTCTGCTCCTAGACCACTGTGGGGAAGGTTTCCTTCTGTCGGCATCACCACTCTGATTCCAACATCCACAATCCCCCCAGTTAACCTTGCAGTTCAACATCCCCATGAATCCCTCCAGTGGAAAGGTCAGGAGGGGGAGGGCTGTCCTCCCCCCAAGATCCACAGCCAGTCATTTCTGCAAGCTCCAGTGATATGGTGAGTGGAGGAGTTGTGTATGGCTTCACTCATCCCTGCCATGCCTTCCTTTATCTGACACATTTTTCTCCTCAGCCAACAGTCATGGCATGTGACAAGTGCATGTGCATGGAGGTGCACATGGTCTCCTGGCCCACTTCTCCATTCACCCCCATTACATATACCCAAGGGGCTATCCACTGTGACATCTGCAATGCTGTCCAGTTTGTGAGCAAACAGGGTTTTCCCATTCTCTGAGCATAGAATGCCCCTTCAAAGCAAATAAGTTCTTTTTTTTTTTTTTGTTAACCAATTATTTTACCAGGTGAGACACACTAAGCTGAAAGCTTGTTTGCAGGTGCAACCTGGGAGCATGAGGAAGTTAAGTGACTTGCTCAGGGTCACACAGTATGCAAGTGGGGGCTGTGGGATTCAAACCCAGGTCTCCAGATTTGCAGCTCAGAGCCTTAAACCACTGCGCCATGTTCTCATAAAGTACTGGCCTATCTATTTCTTTCATTAGTGTGAGTTACATTTAATTCTATCCAGCCTCTTCATAGCCATTCCTGTGCTGTGTAAACCATCTTCATGGGGATGCAAGTACAGATCTTTTACATTCATTGTTTCTTAAGTAAGAATCCCCATGTGGCCCTCTTGGTTCTCCACATGCAAGCAAGTTTCTTGCATTTTTGAGTATTTTATCAGTTATCAAATGTGCATGCCTGGAGTCATGGATTCAGTTTTCAAACCATGAAGTAACATGGTTAGAACACTTGTGTTTCAAAAAGAGTTACATTGCTTGCATATGTAAATTAAACACTAACAGACAGAATATTTATCTTATATGCTCTAAAATATATCAAATTCCCACATCAATGAGCTTACCTGTGGCTTGGCACTGTGAATGTGAGAGAACACTACCCAGAGGCCTTCCAAGGTGGGTCGCTTGCAATATATCTTTATCTGGAAATAAATTAATAAATTCAAATTTTAATTAAATCCTGGGGCATTTATTTGTTTACACATTTTTAAAGGCATTTCAATGTAAACAGGTTGTGATTTAGAAGTAAAAAAAAGGAAGTTTCCCCTTTAAGGGGCAGGACAATAATATGGTGACTCAGACAGCAGTGGTTTCATTTCTTCAATCTCATATTTTTTCAGTAAGTACAATGAGATTAACTCTTCCCTTAGTTTCCTCTACAGGACAGATGACATCACACTCCCCAACTGATAAAACATCAACTCCTCATACAGACCCAATAACAAGCAGGTTATCCACATCAACAAGGGAGTGCTTTCACTCATTGAAGGAGATGGACTTAGACAGGAGAAAGAGGAGTATGATGGAGTAATAAAGTGACATGATGTTAGGTAGTAAAATGTGAATTTGGGGGCTGGAGGATGATATTAATGCAGCATGGGGGAATATAGGGGCAAGACCCTGGAAAATAGTTTTAAACATTTGGAAGTGACTCAGGTTATTTCCACAGCAACCAGGAAAAGTACTCTCATTAGCTCTGGAAATATCATTGATTTCTTATTTGTCTCACCAAATGTACAGTACATGTTCAATATTTATCAGTTCACCAACCAATACTGGTGAATCATAATTCATAGACCTGCAGCTTAGAGTTGATGAATAAGGATTGGAAGCAAACAAAAAATAATGAACCTAAAGTTAGGTGATGATCTTTTTTTTTGTGGTTAATAAGTTTTATTGATTTGACTTATTAAGATGATACAAACATTAAAACAGTCGGATACACTGCAAAGATCTTACAGACTTTTACATATGTCAGTAGAAGCAGAGAACGGAACATGCTGGCCAAATAGTAACAAACTGAATATACTAGCCAGGTAAGCATTAGGATAATACTCTGTGCCTGGATGTACAACACCTATCCAGCTGGAGATTAACATTGAAAGTATTAAGCAGTTGGTGCATTGCATTATGGTTAACTCATACAAACATATTTTACCTGGCTCCATCATGCTAGTTTCTGCAGTATTTGACAAAGTATCAGAAATTATGAGAGGTCCAGGGCTGCTGTCCTCTACTTTAAACCTACAGAATACAAGAGATCATACACACAAAGCAAACAGGTCTTCATTGTCAGTGAAGATACTATCCTTTACTGATATTATACCATGTCATCTGTAGAGCAGGGTTCCCTATAACTCAGTAACAATCTCTCCAGCACTTGCCCCTAAATGCATCATGAGAGGAGGCCATTATAGTAGCGTAGTTGTACCTATTCAGCTGATTCCTTCCCTAGGTTTTGACAACAGAAGGAAGGGAGTCCAGAGGGCAGTATATTTAAAGAGGGTATTGGTCACAGTATGTGATATTCTGGCCCAGTTCGCAACTTGAGCCATGGAGGTAAGTACCTCCCCCAGGGAGGGGATTATCTGGGACCACCACTTACACAGTGGGAGTCCTTTAACCTGCATACTGAGTGTCAGAAGTAGTTTTAACTCGGAGAGATGAAGGTGAAGGGCCGGGATCCGGAGTCCTAATAACAGCAACTCTGGGGACTGAGGCACAGTCTTCCTAAGTATTTTGGACCCCATCTCAAAGGTAGCATGCCATAGGGGCTGAATCAGCCTGCAGGACCAAAGTATATGGAACAGGTCACCTGGGAGTTCCTGACACCTCCAACAGAGGTCAGACTGAGCCAGCTTTGCCTTGGTGAGGACTACAGGAGTCCTGTACCAGGAGTGAATTATCTTATTCTGTATTAATTGACTACTGGTGTCAGGATATGCCCAGTGAGCTAGTTTTAGACAAGACTTCCACTCCAAGGTCACAATATGGGCAGGCAGTGCTTTCTCTAATTTATGCTTGGATTCCTCTACTTGGGACGGGATGGTGCTCCGAATGGCTACATACAGTATACCTGGCTTGACTGTCCTCTTTATAGGGCCAGCCATGACTCTACCTGGGAGATTTGTTGCTCTTGGTGCTGATTATGCCTTTACATAAGGATGGCGCTTCATATTTGAAGGAATCGCCAGAAGTCTTTGAGAGAGATCCCATAAGAGCTCCGCAGGCCCTCAAAGGAATTAAGGGTATCTGTACCAGGAATAAGCATATCTCAAAGCAATGAGATACCACCACATTCCCATGAGGGCCATGCAATTGGTTGCTTATTGATGGTAATCTGATTATTTCCCCATAGTGGGGTAAGTCTTAGGGGAGATGGGGAGATGCCCAACTTCTTATGCACCTTGGCCCAATATTCCAGAGAGGGACCTAAAGTAGGATGAGAACGAGTGCCCTTAGGGGGATGGTTAAATAACAAGAGTACCAAGTGAGTATGCTGACACACCTCTCTCTCCATATCCAGCCACTGGGGAGCATTGTGTTCAGGGAAAAGGAACCATTTTGACATCTGAGCCAGCTGAAAGGCCCATTTATACCCCTCTAACCACGGAAGACCCCAGCCCCCTTCTGACCAATGAGCTCTGAGCTTATTTCTACTGTACCTAGGTTTTTACCTCCACAAAAGGATCCCAGCAGAGTCTAACTTAGTAAACCAATAATGAGGTATTTTCAAAGGAATGTGGGAGAAGATACATAATTTTGGTGTTGTGACCATTTTAATTACGGATATTTTACTTACAGTGACAGTCAAAGAGATTTCCATCTGTCCGGTTCTGTACGAATGGATGCAAAAAGTGGTTTCATATTCAGGTCCCAGATTTTATGCAGATTAGGAGGGATAGTAATGCCGAAGTAGGTAATCCCCTTCGGGACCCATTGGATCCCATGCTGAGTAACCATTTGAGAGATACACTTAGAGTTTAAAGGTAGGACCGCCGTCTTGGCCTGGTTAATCTCGAGCCCTGAAAATGTAGAGAAATCTGACAAGGTGGACAGTAGGGGAGGGAGGGAGGTGACGTTATTGGCTATAGGTAGCAACAGGTCATCTGCATATATAAAAGAGTAGGGTATGCCCTTGTTCCCACCTGGACCCAGAAATTAGAGGATTTTGCCTAATAGCAGCCACCAGGGTTCTACTGTCAATACAAAAAGTAGTGGGGAAAGTGGGCAGCCCTGACGGGTACCCCTAACCAGTATGAATGGAGGAGACAGCATCATATTGGTGAGTATCCGTGCAGCTGGGGATAAATATATTGCCCCAATCCAGGCCTGAAACCCCTTCCCAAAGCCCATAGTGCAAAGTACTTGTTGGACATAGTCCCACTCCAGGGAATCAAAGGCCTTTTCAAAATCTATTGCAATGGCAGCTGTGAGGGAAGATAATGTTTGGGCCTTATGGATTAAATTTACCAATGATCTAATATGGTCTGCAACTAAAGTGGCCCCTTAACAAAACCTACTCGGGATGGATGGATCAAACTGGGAAGGAGGATTAAGTCTATTAGCTTAGTATCTTAGCTAGCACCTTGCTATCACATTCAATAGTGAAATAGGTGGTAGCTGGATGCTTTAAGGGGCTCTTTACCTTTTTTGGTAGGATAGTAATAGTCGTCCCTAAGAGATGAAGGGAGAGACCCTGTTTGCAATGACTCAGTAAATATTTGTTGCAATACTGGAGAGATTATGGTATGCAATAGCTGCCACACTTCAATAGAGACACTGTCCCCTCCTGGGGCCTTTCACTTTTTAAGGGAGAGGATGGTGTCTGCCACCTCCTGGATTGAGATTGGGGCATCTAGGGCATTAGTCTGGGCTTCCGAGATTTTGGGGAGATGTAGAGACTCCAAAAATGGGCGGACCTCCTGGGGGTCTGGGGCTCTGGAGGATTTATATAATGAGGAGTAAAAATCCATCATTATTTGATTAATACCTTGCACCGAGGTCTGGGTCCTACTCCCTGCATCCTCTAAAGCTGCTATATGCCTTCCGGCTTGCTGCTTTTTGAGATGGTATGCCAGCAGCTAACCCCCCTTTTCTCCCCCTTCCCAATATTTCTGCTTGAGTCTAATGATTGAAATCTCTTCCTTTCTAGAGACAAGTTCCTTCGCTTGCATCTTCAGAGAGATGACCTTGTGACCTGCCTCTGACCTAAGGGAAGGGACACAAAGGGCCTTAAAAGCAAGCTCCGCTTCTCAGAGTTGTCGTTCAAGCCCCCTCAAATGTTGTTCCCTCCTCTTTCGGTACCGTCTCGCATACCCCATTATCGCCCCTCTTAGAGTAGCTTTGAATGCTTCCCATGCAGTACCCGCAGAGGTATCTGCTATGAGGTTATGGTGAAAAAATTCCGTTGCTTCCTTTTGAAGCAAAGGGGGAAAGTCTGGGTCACAAAGTAACAATAGGTCCAGCCTCCATGCCGGAGACTTAGGGAGAGGGGGCCCCATGTGAAGGCAAGATGCACAGTGGCATGATCTGAGATAACTAAGGGATGTATAAGGGTATTAACAGTGTTACTAGTAATAGTAGGAGAGGTGAGCCAGAAGTCTATTCTACTAAGAGAACTATGTACTGGGGTATGAAAGGTGTAGTCCCTCTGGGAGGGGTGAAATATTCTCCAGATGTCTGTAAGGGCTAAATCTTGTTGTAATTGAGCCACTGCCATTACAGCCCTGGAGTGGGGCTCAGTATTGGAAGTGAGATCTATCCAGGAAAGGGTCCAGAGTAAGATTAAAATTGCCCCCTATTAAAATGGGGGCATCTTCCAGAGCTATGGATCCCAGCACCTGGGCCAACTTGTGAAAGAAGGAGGGAGAGTCCTGATTCGGCGCGTATACATTACCCAGGATCAAAGGGCCTTCCCCAGTAACCATGAGTACCACCACCCATCTACCCTCAGGGTCTCTCACTTGTCTCTGCAATTTCCATTGTAGTTGCTTGTGAAGCAGAATCGCCACCCCTCTCTTTCTAGAGGAGGCTGAGGCACATGATAGGACCTGACCTACCCACTCCCTCTTCAGTCTCTCAGATCCCCAGTAAAGTTTGGTCTCCTGCAGAAAGGCGACCCTCACTCCCAGTCTCTTACAGGGGCCAAAACTTGCTTCCTCTTGTTTGGGGTGTTAAGCCCTCTGATGTTCCATGTCAGAAAAGTGATATCACCTGTCAGTAATAGGGAGCAAATATTTAGTTAAGAGATATATCAAGAACAACCAGCAGATAGGGGGTGAGGGCAGTCCAACCGGAAGAGGCAAAGTTCTATAGAGCACCACCAGATATGGAGAGAGTGGGTAAAGCCCATATACCCTGCCCTTACCAGATGATCTTATACTACCAAATAATGAAACATCTGTGTGTGTCTCTTGTGAAAAAAACATACATAAAAACACTAGCAAACTATATACATAGTGCACATGTACCATGCAATTTGGGGATAGAGGCGTCTCTTCGTGCGAGAGCCCTGCTGACAGGCCAGCCCTTCATTCCCAGGGTGTTATCATGGTATCCAACCTTCCTCAGCACTACGGTGAGTGCAGGGGGGAGGTTCCCCCAAGAGAATTGAGCAACCCAATAAGAAGGTTAGACCACGTGGCTCATTGCAACCCAAGAGGGTTGAGAGAGCTGCTCCAGCGGTGTAGCTCAGAAGCTGGGGTAGTTAAAATGGGACTACACAACACTTCTAATGAGGTGGGGGTTTGCAGGAAAGAAAGTGGGAGAGAACTGCCCACTGTTTTGGTGAGCTTAGGGTTATTGCTGATGGGTGCCAACATGTTCTCACAACAAACATCTTGGTGAGGTCAGGCTTGTCACACCTATGAAGAGTGTACTGTAAGCCACCCAATGTGGGGCTGGGAGACCTCCCCTTGATAGAAAAAAATAATAAAAAAAAATACCAGAGGGGTACAGGTCTGTACCATTCACCACTTAGGCCTCACGTAAAACACATCCTGGCTACCCATTCAGCGCAACAGTTTATGCATGCTTACAAATACTTTCATATTATATGACACAGCTTCCCAGCTGACCTCCCCCCTCCCCCCCCACACAAGTAAGTGAGGTAGAACCCACAAAAGTTCTGCTGTTTATCAGATGGTACAAAAAGGCTTTCTTTGCCATCTAGATGTGCCTGGACCTTTGATCAAGACATCCACTGAGAGCTTGTTGGTAGGCCTCATTGAATCCCTCCCGGTATAGGAGTAAGGCATCTTCTCTGCCATATGGCAGTGCAAGTCGGGGGTCAAGGTTGGAGTGAAAAGGGGCTCGAAAGTTCCCTTACACGGGTAACATGGAGAAAGGTTAGCAGATGGGTCAGCCAAAGAGATTGTCCACTGACGATCAATTTAGACACCCCAAACTTGCCCCATACCTACAACTCCCCGGGGGATTAAAAGAACAGGAAGAGAAAGAAAATAGAAGGATGACTACTTAACTGACCATGCCGGTGGGTTTTCTCCAATCGATTGCCCTGGAGATGTAGAGTGCTCAGGACGGTCCACACTGAAGATGAGATCTCTGCTGGTAGAGGAGGCCTCCCTCGTAGCCTTTGGTGGACACTGCTCTCCACTATCTGTAGCTCCATTCTGCAGCTGGTGAGGAGTTGCTGATGGGGACAGGTAGCTGGGCTGCAACATAGGAGTAGGCCTGCCTTCCACGGTCGAATCCACACTGTCTGGGTGTTGATATGGAGAGCTGGGGCATATAGCTTCATATCTATTAGTGGTGTGGTAGGCCTGTAACTGATCTGGAGCTACAGTGTCCATGCTTGTGGCCTCCTCTGTGTCATCTTGCCCTCTCTCCGAAGGATGCTCCTGGTGGCTGTGTTTCTTTGAGGATTGCCTCTTCTGGTGTGCTTTTGGGGGAGTTCCCAGTGTTGCTCAATGAGGTCTTGCCAAACTGCAGGCCTGCTTACTGATGGAGACGAGAAGCAAGCCAACCAGTCGGTAGCAGTTTTTGCTGAAGGGGCTCCCGGGGTAGTGGTGGTGAATTCTTGTGGCGGTTGCACCATAAAAAATTCATGAGTGCATCAGGAGATTCAAAACTGTTCAGGACCCAATTATGCATAACCCACATCGTGGCTGGGTAACGCAAGGAAAAGGACAGTCCAATACTGTGCATTGTATGCCTTGCCTCAGAGTGTGCTCGATGTTTGTCTGACAGATCCTTAGAGAAGTCCTGAATGATGTGGAACCTATTCGATCTCCACACTACATGCTGTAACTCACGAGCTCTAGCTAGGACCTTCTCTTTGTCCCTAAAATCAATAAATCAGGCTATGATGGGTCGTGGTTTGTCCTGGGCCTGAGACATGGGGGCTAACGTACGGTGTGCATGTTCCACCTGGAGCGGTATCAATGGGTCCAACTGCAGCATTTCAGCGATGGCTAATTGTAGAAATCCCTCAGTATCTTTGCCTTCTACACGCTTGGGGAAGCCCAGGAAGTGAAGATTATTATGGCAACCTCGATTCTTGAGGTCATCCATCTTACTGCTCAGCATCTGTATGGTCCATTGTTGATCTCTTAATTTGGCCTTTAAGTCCTGAACATGCCCCTCCGTCACCGAGACCCACTGTTCAGTATGCAGCATCCTGGCTTCCAAATTTTGAACCACTTGGGTGTTTAGATTAGCTGCCACAGTGACTTGTGCCATCTAGGCCATACATTGGCCAAACATCGCCTCAACTGACTGTTGCTCCCATGTTTGTGGCAAGTGGCCTTCAGCCATATTTTCAGGCCAACATTGTCCAGGAGGCTCTTCAGTAAAATAGTGATTTCCACACAGCAAATGAAGGCTTTTTGTATCAATGAAGTTAAATTAGTGTAGCTTGAGTATTACCTCACAAGTTACAGTAGAGTGAGGATAAAATACCAGCTGGTAGAAAAAGGATTTTAAAGGATATTTCCCTCCGGGTTGTGGAGCTGATCTTTAAGCTGCCATCCTATTTAGCTCCCCTAGTGGCGAATCCAGGCAATGATCTTTTGAATACTATAGTAAAGAGGTTTTTCAGTCTAAAGTAATGAAGGTGAAGTGGGACAGATTGTTTCTAATTCAATCACTTGATTTGGCTGTACATGAATTCAATAAATGGTTTGAAGCAGAATGTGATCATGTGGCACCATTTATTAATATTCAGCAAAGGAAAAATTATATTCCAAGGGTTACAGAAAGACTTAAAGAAATACATTTAAAAAACAGATTATGGAAAATTGCTTGTAAGACTGTAGATCCTGAGGACTAACATAGAAACATAGAAACATAGAAGTTGACGGCAGATAAGGACCACAAGGCCCATCCAGTCTGCCCATTTCTTTTTCTACCTTATAAATGTGCCATCGGCCTTTGCTCTGTCAGTGACCTATCTATTCATAGTCATTTGTATTGCTCCCTTATGCCTATCCATGCCTGTTTGAAGCCCTGCACTGTATTCATAGCCACCACTTCTTGTGGTAAGCTATTCCATGCATCTACCACCCTTTCTGTGAAAAAGAATTTCCTCACATTCCCCTTAATCGGCCTCCTCTAATCTCATGCTGTGTCCTCTTGTCCTGCAATTTTTCTTATATTTAAACATGTTAGACTCTTTCACCTTGTTTATGCCCTAAGGTGTTTAAATGTCTCGATCATATCACCTCTCTCCTCCTTTGCTCAAGGGTATACATATTGAGCTCCGCTAATCTGTCCTCATATGTCTTCTGATGCAGTCCCTGCACCATTTTGGTTGCCCTCTCTGGACTGCCCTCAATTTGGTTAATGTCCTTGTGAAGGTGTGGCTCCAATACTGCACGCAGTACTCCAGATGGGGCTTAACCAATGTCTTGTACAGAGGGATTATTACCTCTCTTACTACTTGTGATACCCTACTACTACACCCTAACACCCCCTAGCCTTACCTACTGCTTTAGAGGTCTGCTTGGATGATTTTAGGTCATCAGTGATGATGATGCCCAAGTCTCTTTCTTCCTTTGTGACTGCTAGCAACTCCTCCCAGCCTATAAGTGGCTTCAGGTTTCTCTTCCCTATGTGCATGATTTTGCTTCTTTGCATTAAATCCCAGTTGCCACTCTTCTGACCATTTTGCTAGTTTATCCAGATCTCTTCTCATTCTGCCCAACCCATCTGGATCATCTACTCTGTTGCAGATCTTGGTGTCATCTGCAAACAGACAAGCTTACCCTCTAGTCCATCTGCGAGGTCACTAATGAAGATGTTGAATAGGACTGGCCCCAGGACTGATCCCTAGGTACCCCACTTGTGACTTGCATCTCTTCTGACTGTATACCATTTACCACCACTCTCTTGTTTTCGCCAGTCAACCAGTTTGCCACCAGTTGACCAACTCGACCCACCCGAGCCTACCTAGCTTATTTATCAATCTTCTATGTGGAACAGTGTCAAAAGCTTTGCTGAAGTCAAGGTAGGCGACATCAACTGCTCCCCTTGGTCCACCACTCTGGTTACCCAGTCAAAGAAATCTATGAGATTAGTTTGACAGGACCTTCCTTTTGTAAACCCATGCTGTCTTGGATCCTGTGCCCCTATGGATTCCAGGTGTTGCACTATCCTTTCCTTAAGGAGTGCCTCCATAATCTTGCCCACTACTGAGGTAAGACTGACTGGTCTGTAGTTCCCCGCCTCCTCCCTGAGGAAAATACGAGGCTGCTAGAAATTCATTAAAACAAAATGTTAGGACTGCCAAAAAGGATTATTACTGAAGAAAATCTAAAGAAGCAACAAATACAAGGCAATACAGGTCATTGATTAAATCATTTGAAAAAACAGTAAGATAACTGTCCACTAGTTAAAGTAAAGAAGGACGGATTGTTACAAAATGGTAAATCATTAACTGATATATTAAAAGAGTATTATGTTAGTTTACCTGACAGTAATATCCCTTTGGTAAGCATACATGTACAACTGACAGGTTCCCAACAAAGGTAAGGATGGAAATCAGTACAAAATACCTACATTTAGTTTTAAATGTATTACTCACAAAGAAGTGAAGCAGTGATTAGGAAATTAAATGCAAAAATAAAACACCCATGGAATGGATGGAATTGACGTAGATTTAAAAAAAGATTCACTTGGGCTTATTTCCCCAGTTTTAACAAAACTTTTTAATTGGAATTTAAGAGAAGAAACATTTCCTATGCCTTCAAATTAAGTAAAAATAATACCTAGACACAAGGGAGGGTCACCAACTGAACCTTCTAATTATCATCCCATAGCACTTTTGTCTGTAATCTCAAAGATTTTTGAGAGATTGGTGCATGGACAGGTGAGCGAATACTAGGAAAACTACTCATTGTTGTCCAGATACTAATTTGGTTTTAGGAGGGGACACTCCACAGACACCTCACTCACTGACTTAGTTGATATGATTGCCTCCTACTTGAAGAGGGGACTGGCGGTGGGTGTGATGTTCATAGATTTGTCCAAGGATTTCTATACTGTGGATCATGAACTCATGATTGATAGATTTTTAGATACTGGTATCTCGAGAGAAGCTTGTCACTGGTTTGGATCCTATCTAATGGGCTGAATACAAACAGTAATGACTGGGGGGGTATCTGGTTCCTTTATTGGACTAAGGCAGTCACATCTATGGTTTTGCTAATAAATCTATGCTGCAGAAGGGACATGTTCTTTATATTAGATTGGCAAGTTTCATCCTAAAATGTGACTGCAAGTCACATCAATGTAATCTATACAAGGATCTTAGATTGTTAACTTTAGAAAACAAGAGAAAAGTCATTTGGGCAAATCTAATTTTCAAAGTTATAAAAGTAACAGAACCACTATACCAGCTTGAGAAATTAGAGATAATTGAACACAAACATTGTCTACTGAATAAAAGCCTGAGAGAATATAAATTACTAAAGACATTAACTAAATTTGGAGAAATGACCTTTCTCTAATCCCTATGTGACTGTATCCATATGGATCTCAATAAGTGATGCTCTGAGAAGTGTATCTAGAAATCCTAAAATGTTTATTACTGCCGTGATGCTAGAACTGGCTGTACGTTGCATGTGTAATGGATAAAGTGTAACACAGAAAGGTCTAGTATGATTATTGTATAAATGTAAAATTGCTGTCTGTTTATATTTATTACATAAATGCAGTTACTTGTTTATTTAACCTTTAGTCAAAATTTTAATGCTTATCAACAGGATCACCTTGTAAATAGGACCCCATGTGAGAGATCTGCTGGTGTATGCAGCAACAGATACCTTATCCATGTTTTGTGGATCTTTTTATGTTAATATTTCTCAAGTCTTATTGGACAAGCATCTGCAATGAGCTCAGTCAATTGCCAGGGATCAAAATAGGCCATGGGCCCGATTCTAAAAGAGATATGCATGGTGTAACAGCACTTGCACAAGTAGAATGGCACAAGTAGCAACTTACCAGCAGTCGCGACTATGTGAATTCTATAATGTGGCCCGACATGTCGACGCTTGCGCCCAAAGAGCAGTTATGCCAGCAGTTGTGCCATAACCCCTGCAACATGGCGCTAGGGGTTTACAGCAGAAGTTGCACCCTATTTTAGTACGGCAACAAAGTCCACAATGTGAGGATTCTACAAGAGCCCCAGGAGAACTGCAAACATAAGTTACACCAGCATTTAACTGGTGTAACTGTACATATGTCCTCCAGGGGTTCCATAGACCCACTGCACCCACTCCAGGATGTGCTCCCCATGCCAAGAACACCCCCTTCAGCACCCCACAGGGCAGCCCACACACCCAGCCCCAGGTCCACCATAGCAGCCGTGCCCATCTGGACATCTCACACCCCAGTCCCCAGTGCCCAGACCCTAAATACCTGCAGGGCAACCCACACACACATCTTGGCCCTGAACCCCCACACTGCTAACTTGGCCCACAGAACATGTGCCCCTCCCATCCATTCCCTGACCCAATTGTTTACCGCAATGTGTATGAATTAATACCCTGGATCCCTGGTAGTCTAGTGGCCCCCACCCACCCCACCCAGCAGTGCCAGTTCACACACATCCCCTCACAATCCTCAACCGGAGCGATTGGCACAGCCACCTCTCACCTCCTCGACCAGCTGCTGACTGAGCATCGATGACAGCTACTGTATAGACACGCTCAGAAATTAATGAATACTCATTAATTTCTCAGCACGTCTATACAGTAAGAATCCTCATGGAGCTCAGATCGGTGGCTGGCAGTGGAGGTGAGAGTGGCTGTGCCAGTCACCGAGGGATGGGTGAGGGAGGACTATCACTGCTGGGGGAGTGGTGGGTGGCCACTAGACTACCTAGGGATCTTGGGGTATTATTCATAAACATTTGCAGTACACAATTGGGTCGGGGAATGGATGGGGAACAGCTGCCCTGTGGGGCTTTGGGTGAATGTACACTTGCTGGGAGGCTAAACTTGTGACATGCCCCTCAGGTATGCCTTAGGTTGGTGTACCTGTCCACATGTCACAAGTCACGGACTTAGTTGACAGATACCCTGCCCTTCTAGAATAGGGACAGGGTCCAAGTCGCATGATGCTTGGCGCAAGTCACCTTTTGGCAGCGACTTGCACCAAGCTTCCAGATTTGGGTCCCATGACTGTACTGCTAGTTAGTCTACATTTTAACATCTTGAGGGCAAACTGGTGTTGCTCAGTCCATTCCTACTGGTGATCTTTTTTAGTTCATATAATGGCTGTGCAATTATACCAAGGTCATGAATGAAATGGCCACAATTATTGACTAATCCTAAGAAGCACTTTACCACTGCAACATTCATTAGCTCTGGAGTGTTTTTGTACATCTACCATGTGTAGAAAATATAATGTAATGGGAGTCAGGGTGCAGTTCAAGCTGATTACTCTCAGCAACCAAGTTCAGATTCAAAGAAACTTTGGCATACAGCAATCATGTAATCAATGGGCATGTTTAGATTCCTCCAGATTTGTCCCAGCAGAACAAAGTTAGAATTTCAGTTATATCAGTTCTTATACCCTTCTGATTCTGTTTAGGGGATCATAATGGAATAAGGAACAGAATGGGGATTTCTGACCCAATTCTGACACAGGAGACTATAAGACAAAGAAGTACACAGTGAGTGCAGAACTATGCATACCTCCTCCCACAGTGTCCTCCCTTGCACACATTTCCCATCTCTAAACCCAGTTACTTTACCTGGAAGCAGTGGCAGGTGGCCCAGTCCATCCAGCAGCAGCTCCTTCATTATTTTTTTTTGTGTGTGTTTAGGTCCCTGACCAGGGACCAAGGTCATCTCACTATCTGACAGTCAAACTTCATCTTCTCAACTACCGAGACAGAGTCCAGCTACCAGGAATGAGTGAGAGACCTGAACAGACCCTCCCCAAGGTGACTTGTAAGTACTGTGATGTCATGCTTGCACATAGTACAATAACTACACCCACCCATGGCCACAACTTATCCTTGCAAATGCGATGATGTTCACATTGTCCATCTCTTTCTCAGCATTCCTTTGACCCATCAAACCCAGCCCTGAAGTGCACTTTCTGGGACAACTGGTATGGTGGCCAACCTGCCTGTAACCTAGGATTTCTGCAGAGTCACTCAGTGTTTCAACAACTGTGACTGAGATCAGGGAACCTACTGTAAGAAGAAAGATACTGTTGGCCTCATGAATCCTCCATCTGTCCATTATTGTGGGTTAGGCAGCAGGTTGAGGTGAGCGGTTGTCAGTGCGATCATCCCTGAGTGGAGGAACAACACCAGGGCTGGGACCAGGTAGGGGTGTTTGTTTCTGGTTGCCAAGCTCCATTGTCTGCGCATGTGCACTTTGATTGCAATGAGTCTGTTGGGAATGGAGAATACTGCTGGGGTGGAGGAACTGACAGGCAGCATGAAGTGGGTCTTGGGTGAACACACACAGAGGGCAGCAATACTGATTAAAAAAATGGGCTTAGAAATTCCTGAGCTCTGACTGGCTGATATCCCTGGTAAGGTGGGCAAGTATCAGACAACAGAACCTGGCTTAGGGAAAGTGCCAGTCCCGCCTGACCCAATCACTAAAATCACGGGGTCGATTGGAATTTTCAAATTCCATCCACTGCCATTTTTTCCCCTTGTTTAATGGAACAAGACAGCGGCTGGCAACCCTACCCCAGCTCCTAGTCTGTGTCAGCCTCCCTCTCTGACTCTGTGTGATAGTTCAAGTTAAACCAATGAAATAAAATAAAAAGTAGTCGCACACTAAAAGGAAGTAATGAAACATAAAGAAGCCATCAGTGTGATCACTTGCCACCATTAATTGCTAACATTACGATTTTCAGAGAGAGCCCATGCCTCCCCTGTCCTCTTGGCAAGATATAAATGCAAAATGCAAACTTCATCACAGTTGTGGGGTAAAGGAACCTCAAATTCAATATCAGAAAGTCAGTTGAGTGACAGCGAGAGTCCTAGCTCAGGTAGTGCTAGTGTGTGTGTGAGAAGAACGCTACTTTCTTCATTTCCCATACCACAGATGAATGTCCATCTGTGGTATGGAAAAGGAAGAACATACTGATCCTCTGATGCACACTGGCACTACCGTAACAATCACTTTCACTATCGCTCAACTTGGTTTTGATTTTGCAGCCAAGCTAACACGGCATGGCACTCTCCATTATGGTAAAACAAAATGGCTTTTCCCAAAACTGCTACTCCAAGCTGCTTTACCCACTTTAAATCTGACTGCATACTGGCAGTCCATGCACCTGTGGTAGTGGCTGTGGCTGATCTGCGACTTCAAAATTGCAGCTAAAGTAATTACAGTATGCACCACTTGTAAAGGACTGATTTGATGATAAACAATCTGTCCATTACAAGCAGCATCTGGTTCATCAAGTAGGCTTAAAAAAAAGAATTCACCACGAGTGGTACTTGGAACGGTAGTGGTAGTGATTTGAGTTCTTTAAGACTGTTTTGCAGTAAACAAAAAAAACCTCTGTAACCTTATGTTTAAAATAATACTGTAGCAACAACAACAAAAAAAATCAGAAATTCAATATAAGAGAAGTAGACAAAAAATGTAAGTGATGATCGACTTCATGCTGTACTTATCTATTGCCCATTTGTGTTCTGATCTACTACTCCATGCCGTGTGCAATGTAATCCTCCATAGTTGTCTCACTCTTCTTTCCAATTGTGTAGCAATGCCAGACGGACTCAACTTTCGTGACCTGATCCCACTGGGGGACAATATCGTCCCTCTGTTTGACTGCCTTACGAAGAGTCAGGAGTGTCTTCCTCATGTCCGCCAGTGTTACAGGTGCCTCATCTTCCCTGTTCTCTTCTTGTGACATCTCCTTCTCCTCATCATCATCTCTTGTTCCTATGATCCCAAGACAGCTTCCGCAACATCATCCTTTTCAGTGGGTGGGGGGGGTCATTTCCCAGCAAACAGAGCCACTAATTAATGCCTCCTTTTCCCTTGCATTCGTAAACCACTGCAAGAGAGGTTCTTCCATATCATTATCTTTCCAGTCCCACTTTCTTTTTTGGTCAGGATTCTGATTAGCATGCCAGTCTGTAGAAGTGCCTCTTTCTGTTTAATCAAGTCAGATAAAGTTGAGTTGGGGATTGGGAAATGCGTGCTCAGGTCCACGCATACTTACCTTTGGCGTTTTCTCAATCTCCCTAATGATCTCTTTTTACAAGAGTAAGACGTGCGCTTACCAGCATTCCTCTTGGGGGCACCCATCCTTTGCAGAATGGCAAAACTGGAGAACTAGAGCAGAACTCGAGCACAACAGCATGACAATCAGAACTGCGCTTACAACCAACACCACCAAAGAGAGGTAGGGAAAACAATCAGTGTAATGTGAAACAGTCAACCAGATAAAGGCACAAGGACAGCTAAACATTATTGTGAGCATTGGTTTGGAGGTAATTAAGTGTTAATTAGGTGTTGTCAAAGCTAGAGTTAAGGCACTGGCGGGTGTTACTCCCTACCATTACTCCGGAATTGAAGGTCCGCTTTAACTGATATTTTTAACATTAAAGGTATAGTGATTGGCATTTGGAATATGCAAAACGTCCATTAGAAGCAGATGTCCAGTCAAAATGGAGCCAATATAAGTGGTGCATATTGTAATATCTCTATCAAGACAGCATCTCCTTATCTGGTGTGCATATAAAATTAAACACCACAGTACCTCTCTCCCACTGTTCCCTACCATAACCCCAAACACCACATGGCACTCTCGGGCCTCTGCCATTCACCTTTATGATGACACTTGGGGAGATAAAAATGTATAGATAAAAATGGCTTGAATGAATGAATACAGAATGACAATTTTAACAATTTAAAGTCACGTGTGTGTGTGTGTGTGTGTGTGTGTGTGTGTGTGTGTGTGTGTCTGTAAAAAACACACAGGCGGAGGTACTATTTTAGTACAAAATGTATGAAACTGCTATGAGTTTTGACTTTTTACATTAATTTCTTTTTCAAACATATAATGCAGTGGCACTTTTCTAAACACAATAATGCCCTCCAGGGTGGGTGGTATTGTGCTATACTGAACCTCCTGGGGCTATATTGTCTCCTCCTGTGGCATTGGGCCTCATATGTTCCCCAGGGCGGTCCAGAATAGCACAATACCGCCCACCCTGTTGGGTATTATTACTTACATGAAGGAGAAGTGGCCAGCCACCTGTGGACTGAGTCAGAGGACAGGAGGAGGATGAAAGACAAGTCAGAGTAGTGATAAACAAAAGGAGGGAAGGGCCAGAGCAGGGTGAAGGGTTGTGGGGTGCAGACACAGAGACTGGGGGGGGATTAGACTGGGTTTTATGTTTATTTTTGTAGTGAAGTCAGGTGCAGATTCAGAATTGGATTCTGATACTGATTCCATTTCTGACTATTTTTTTTTTAGAATTTGAATTTTTAGCCATTAATACAGAAAATCCGAATTCTGAAATAAATCCCAGATTGTAATGTGTCCTATTCCTTCAGATGGATTCTGAGCAGCCCTAGTCATCAAAGTTGGCCTGATATGCCTCTCACATTTAATAGCTGTGTTTGGCAAGTGTACAGTATGTACAGTGTATGTACAACCTGAATTTACCTGGTTGTTTCAGCTTTTGTGGTACCACTATGGGTGAGACACATGGTGTTGGACCATTCACTGTTTTGATAATGTCCAGGGACTCTGGGCACTGAAGTTCTTCTTCAACCTGTTTTCATACAGAAAATCGAATGCGCCTATGAGGTTACACAGAAGAGTGTACAGTTCATCTATACACAGTTTAATCTGGTAGCCTTTAAGCTAAATTATGCCCTGAACAGTGTTCTTCTTTGACTGCACCACCTGAGGAACCTTGTCAGTTTGCATAGAATTAATCACTATTTTTTTTTATTATTATTATTAGATTAATGTCAGTTGCTGTTTTGTAGCTCAGTAGTGGCTCACTGCCTTCTGTGACCACAAGAAATGTACTAGTCACATATTTATTTTTTGTTTCACTCATTGATTGGAAAATCCCACATACTTTGAATGCTTTTGTGGAGCCAGATGGGTATATTTTAACAATAGGTTTTTCAAGTACTGACTGCATAGGTAATGCTGTGTAGGCCTTTATGTCAATGTCATCTAGAGAGACTTCGATATCCATAAACACCATTAACTGGATGACCCTGTAACAATACCTTGTGTTTTGTATTTTGTTTTGTTTAATGCCCAGTAGTGTTGCTCAGATAGTGCTTTTATGGATCCTATCACTATCTGTCAAATAGTGCTGGTATCCTACCTTAGATCCTACCAGAAATCCTTCCAAAGATAGATGTAGGATCTAGGGTCAGATACTGGTAGTGGTGGGTCCTATTTAGGATCCAGGGATCCTAGGTCAGATAGTTAGGATCCAGGGTCAGACAGGAATGTATCCTAGGTCAGATCCAGGGATCCTAGGTCAGATAGTTAGGATCCAGGGTCAGACAGCAATGTATCCTAGGTCAGATCCAGGGATCCTAGGTCAGATAGTTAGGATCTGAGTTAGATCTGTTGCTAGTATCCATGCACTGGATCCTAGAGGGTAGGATCCATGGTTACATAGCACTGCTATCCTACCACAGTAACTATCAGGCCAAATGGGAGTTATCTGTTGATATCCCAGTTTCTAGGATACTATCTGAGCAACACTAATGACCAACACTAAGCTCTGAAGAGAGTTGATAGTAATGAGGGACTCAGAGAAGGTGCTGAAAAGGATAACAAAGATTATTCAGGGTCAGCAGGGCACTTCTTAACGAGGATTGACTCAAAGCCCTGAACATGTACTCGCTGAAGATCAGATGGGAGAGGGGGAGATATGATAGAGGTTTTCAAGTTACTGAAGGTAATAAACAAGGTTAACTCAGGGAAATTATTCAGCATAAGTAACATTTCAAGGGTACAAGTGGAAACTGGTAGGAGGGAGGTTCAAGAGGGATATGAGAAAGTTTTATTTTACAGAAAGGGTGGTGGAACCATGGAACTGTCTACCAGCTGAGGTGGTGGGCATCAAAACTGTTAATGGTGTCAAGCAAAGTGGGGACACTGTGTAGGGTACAGTGGGTACTAAGGTAACAGCAACAGGGAGGAGTGGATAGTGAAGGCTAGAACCCTGTATGGGCAATAGTTCTTCATGTTAGATAAGGATCCATGGGCAGACTGGATGGATGATCAGTCTTTTCCTGTCATCATTCTCTGTGTTTCTGTGTTTTGACTGGCCTGAGCTCTGCTACTGCCCTGGCTTGCAGACAAGACCACAAAAACATACACATCATAACGAGAAGAAATCATCTCCTGAGCTTTATTTCAGGTTACTGAATAATATGTTTCACAAACTTACGAATCTAGTAATGGATTAGTACATGTCTGGGGCTGCATACAGTATGTTGGCAAAATGGTTAGGTTTGTTACAAATACTGTAGACTTTACCTTTTGCTGGACAAACAGTGAAATGAGGATATTCTCCACAGTGAAAACAAGTTTTCTTAGGAGTCCCTCCTGATAAGCAGTTTTCCTTGATATTTGAATTGGTACAGTGAAGTCTTTACTGTCCATGCTGTTTTAGCAAACTGATCAGTGGATCCCTTTTCAATTTCCTGTGTGTTCAGTTCAGACTATCATATGCTCGGGCCATAACTAAAAGATCTTTAGAGATATCTCCCTCCAGTGAGTAACACCAGTGGAACACAGACACCATTGGTGTCAGATCTATAAGAAACTTTTGCAAAGCTGAGTGCCCACGATAAATACATGATCGGTATCTATATAGAGTGGGCAGCCCCAAGCCTCCTCAGTTCTTTCCTTTTCTGCTGTCGACCTGCATGTCGGACCACAGAACTTCCTCCTCAGTTTTTTATTTTGTATCTTGTACTATTTTTTGTTTTTTATTTTAGTCTTTGGTAACTGGATAAGGCCCACTAAGCACAAGCGCCTGTTTTCAGGGGTGACCTGGGAGCCCTGGGTGGTAAGGTGCTTTGCTCAGAGTCACACAGTATGCAAGTGGAGGTTGTGAGAATCAAACTCAGGTCTGGTCTGCTGAATATACCAAGCTTGTTCACACCTCGTTCCTCTAACTTGAGGCTATACTGCCAGCTATTGGAAATGCATACTGCATCCTCAGTGTTGGCTGTTGACTGTTTGAGGGTTGCCTGGATCTCTATGGGTGTTCTGCACTGTTGGTTGGATTTACCACCGCTGACTGCTTTACTATGTTGTGCTGATGTGTATTGGTCTCCTACTGTTCTGATTGTCTTTGGATTCCTAGAACTGTTTCTGATTCTTCCCTAGTTCCCCATTGCAGTGTGTTTGTAGCTTCACTCAGTATGCCATTGAGCACAGGTGTGTACTTGTTTGATGCCTGCTTTGGTGGCATCCACTACAGCCCCCAAGGCTGTGGTTTGGCTTAGGCGCTGCTGTACCTACTATGGATGGTATGCTGCCATTGCTTTAAGGCTGTGGCCCTTTGACACCAGTGTTTGTGGACCCTTTTCAGGGTGCCATAGATGTATGTTTTTCTCAATTGGTGCCCACTTCAGTGGCATCACCTATAGCACCTCCGATAATTATTATGACACCAAGGTTGGGGCTTAGTTCAAGCACTGCGGTACCTACTGTGGATGGTATGCTGCCATTGTTGTAAGGCTCTGGCCTTTTGACACCATACTCAAGGACTCTTTCAGAGTGCTGTAGACACATTTTTCTCATTTGGTGCCCACTTCAGTGGTACTATCTACAGGCTTCCCAACCATCACTGAGATATCAAGGTCGGGGCTAAATTTCTTTTATTTTACATTCCCTAGTATGGTCTATCCCATTGTATATTACTGTATAATCTGTAATATTGTAGTATAATTATTACATATTTATGTATTTAATATTCCCTGTTACTGCACAGTGGTTTATGGTTCAATTACTATCCATTTATATTGGGCAATCTGGTGTCTGCTATCAAAGAGCATGATTTCCATGTATAAAAGTAACCTATGTCTAATACAGAGTAGGGTAAGTGGTTCCTGGTAGTGACTGAAGGTTCTGTTGCCTAAAGAAAGGCCTTGCATTGGGTGAGCTGTGGTCAGTGGTGGGACATGAACCAGATAAAGATACCTTAATAGTCAGCCAGGTGGTGTCAGCAGTGAACTACAAGTAGCCATCTGGAAGTCCAGTTACTCTTGTGTGTGAGTTTACAACAAACAGGTGACAGGTGTGTAGATCATTTGTCACAATGTTTAAGGGACACTGTAGACCCCATTAAGTGTCCACTAGAAAAAATGTCTTGGAATATTTACTGGAACTTTCAGACTCTTGTTCACAGTACTTGTCTATTAAAGTTTGTCTGTCAGATGTCTCATCTTATTAAAAGACAAGCCTGTGGTTTGATGGGCAGGAGCAACCAGCCACACTCCCCTTCATGGGCTATATAAACCATTTTTCTTCCGCATCATTTGGAAGCTCCCTTTCTTTGCCACAGTCAGTGGCTCTGTCTCTCCCCCACCCCCCCACACACACAGTTACTGCTTTCCTCTCTGTTGTTTTGGGCCTTCATGTTTGGGTTTTGTCGTCTGCAAATTCTGGGTTAATATTTTGTTTGCTTCTCTGGCTACACATCTTTTGCTTTCTGCCTTTTTAGGGCAGTTACTCCTGCTGCTGCTGCTTGTCCTTCTGCTGCTCTTTGTCCTCATGCAAATTTGTACTTACTTGCAATGTGTTTTCAGTGTGCCTGCTCAATTCTATATCCTGCCTCTGTTATGCTGCTGTGCTTCAGGTCTGTTTCAAAGACTGTTTTACCTGTTTTTTGTAGCCAAACACTTGCTACCTATTCAATGATTTGCTTGCTGTTCACAACCATCACTTGTGAACAATTCCCTGCCATTTCCTCTGCATGCTTTGCATTCAGTTATTCCACCTCATTCTGCCAACAGCTGCAACCATTTAATTCATTCTTTCCAGTCAGACTCCTCAATCAGTGTGTTCCTGCATTTTTACACAGACCTGATTCCTCTACTGCTGCTGCACTTCTGATCATGGCTTAGTGTTTTCTGAGATATTGACCTTTGACATATGTTCACATTTTTGGTACCTTGTCTTTTTGTTTAGTATGTATCATACCACCACTCTTTCTTCAGCCAAAAAATTGCCTGTTGGCCACATCATACTGCTAACAAGCAATCAACCTGCCAGCCATCTTGCTGCTCAAAAGCATTCAGCCTGTTATTCTCATCATACTGCTCACCAGTCATTCCATTTTTGCATCACCCCATCAAGCTCCATGAATGCATTCCTACTGGCCTTTATCAGTCAAGCTTACACTCTTCCAGTCCCCTCAAAGTTGGTAGCTTGACAGAGAGCTCCACATCATGGGTGGTGGTCCTTCCTGGCAGTTCAACGAGGTGGTGAGAAGGTCCATCACTTTAGGGGAAGCTTCAGTCTTGCAGATGCATGGTTGGCAGCACCTCATGGTATAGTACTTAAACATTCAGCTGCAGGAGGGTGGGGCCCTGCACACAGATGGGTTCCTTTCTGCATGCAGATCATGTTGGCAGCACCTCTGAAATTGATTCTCCCTGTATATGCCTATGGTCCACCAAGTCTTATTGCATATCCCCTTCCTTTAGTGTCCAATCAAGGTTAGGCCTCCTCATGATCTGCCTTGACTGGAAACCATAGGAAGGGGATATGGAACAGAACTAGGTAGATCTTAGTCAGACACAGGAAGAATTGCTATTGAGTTTCCCAAGGTCCCTATATATTCTTTTAACATCCCCCCTTGAGTGTCCACCTTATTACAGATTTTGATGTAATATGCAATGTATGAAGACATTGAAGAGGTCTGTTCCTAGTACTGAGCCCTGTGGCACCCTACTGGTCACTCTACCTCATTAAAGTGAGTGCTGATAACCACCCCCACCGGTCACCTATCCATTAGCCAGTTCCTTAACCAGTTAACCACTTTTCATCCCAACCCTAGCCTGCTTAATTTTATTATCAGTCTCTTGTGCAGTACAGTGTTGAAGGCCTTGCTAATGTTCAGATAGGCCACATCCACTGCCCTCTCTGATCTATTTCCCTGGTCACCCAGTCAAATAAATCAGATTCATCTGGTTTGGCCTCCATCGTTGAATCCATGCTGCTTTTTGTCTTGCAACCCATTGGATTCGAGATACTCTACCAATCTTTCCTTTAACAGGGTTTCCATTAATTTCCCCACCACTAATGTGAAACTGATGGGCCTATAGTTACTAGTCTCCTCCCTGCTGCTGCTTTTATGAAGATGGGCCATGTCTTCTCTGTTGCAATCCTCTGGAGCCATACTTGTTTCCATTGAGCTGTTGAATAAAACCATCAGTGGGGTAGCTTACATCTCACTGAGTTCCTTTAGTTTTTATTTATTTAGTTTTTGTTGACCGGGTAAGTGCACTAGACAAATTCCGCCTATTTCCAGGCACGACCCGGGGTAGAGGCATACAGATGAATGCCAACTGACTTTGAACCAGATTAAGCTGTCAGTACCTATGGTTGTCTCACAGCCTTGTCCACCTTCAGACTTTCAGAAATGCAAGTCCCTTCTGGACTCTTTACTATGAAAATGGACTTGTGACCACCTCCCGCCCATTGTTTCTGCTGCTTCCTGGTGGTCTGGCCCTACCTCCATTGTAATTAGCTTCTTTCCTTTAACAGGGTTTCCATTAATTTCCCCACCACTAATGTGAAACTGATGGGCCTGTAGTTACTAGTCTCTTCTCTGCTGCTGCTTTTATGCAGATGGGCCATGGGTTCATTTACATGTTTTTCTGCTGGGAATACCTGTGTGGGTGGCTGTTTGTGCTTGTCTGTGTCTGTAGGTTAGTTTTTGTTCATTTACATGTTTTTCTGCTGGGAATACCTGTGTGATTCTTGCACACAACATTGGTGAAAGTCTCCTGGACTGAATTTCTGCAAATCGCCATCACCAGGTATCAGCTTTTCAATTTTAAATCAACTTTCTTGAAGCCTCCCCAAGGAAGCATATACTCATAACTAGTCTTACAAACATGGTGATGCTGGGGCCTGCAACTGAATCAACATTTTCAATATTCTCATCTGACCGCTCTTAAAGCAACTGAACTTGTGGAATTTAAAGAACAAAGGAATTTTAACACATTTTGTGACTGAATCAACATTTTGTCTGACCTTTTCCAAAAGGTATTGTACTTGTCTCTGAGGACTTTGAAGATCAAAGGATACATACAGACAAAAGGATTTCACACATTGCATATGCTCACTGTCTGATCTACTCCCAAGGTACTGTACTTATCTCTGAGGACTTTGAAGAACAAAGGAAACATATAGACAAAAGTTTTACATATGCATATGCCCAGGCCACAGTTTATCACCTTTCAGGAACTTTAACATATTAACTGATCCTGGATCTCAACAGTACTATACTTCTCTTAAACCCTCTGGCACCAAACCCTCCCAGTCTTTTTTTTTTTTTTCATTTTCTGTACTTTCGCCATGGTGCTTAGCTATCCACCTTAGCCCACTAAAATGCACCCCACCACCCTCCCATTGCTCACCACCTCCGACTGCCCAGGCCCAGCACTACTCGGCCTCCTCCTGCCTCACTAAAATGCTTTTCTGGCTTAGTCCCCACCACCTGTTCCTGCTCACCCTCACCCTCCTTTTCCTTTATGCCAACTCCCCTCCGCCTACCCTACCCCTCCACCTACTCTCACCTTTCTATACTACTACCGAACATTGTACCATGGATTTTACTCTGAAGTCTTAAACAAACATCACCAATTAATACCTGGGTGCAAAGAGCCATATTTCCTAATTGAAACTGCCACATCATTATAACTCCACTAACGATCACACTCTACTGGGACTCCAGAAGACAATCCAAGCATCTTAAAAGTACAAGCAGAAACCCACTCCAACCTATTATGAACTACTTAATGGCATCGCTGAAAACCCTGCCCTCCTACTTTAATATCTGGTGGATACACCCAAACCCTGGTCCTGTTGCACTGAAGCTTCACAAAACAGGAAAGTTGGTAGTGGTCTCTCCATTATCACTCTAAATATCTGCAGCCTCCTTCCAAAATTGGCATCTCTTCAAACTCTGCTGGACAAAACCCTGATATACTAGCCATTGTGGAAACCTGGCTATCTCCCAGCATCCAGATCATGCGGTCTCGCTTAGGCTACAATCTTTTCAGACTCGACCAGGCAAGCAAGAAAGGTGGGGGCTACTCTACATAAAGGACAACCTCTCCTTCAACGCGAAGCTTCAACTCCACAAATACGCAGATGCAACCTCCCTATCAAACTGCTTCTTGGTGCACAAAACAAAGTTCTCACAGTGGCCGCAGTCTATATCCCTCCCAAAAGACCACCGTGTCAGAATTAAGTCTGTACTTGATTTTGTTGGTCTGCAGCCCTCTGAAATGAGCCTCCTCCTCGGGGATTTCAACATAAAACTGGCTCGCCTCTGAAGCAACTGCTCTTACATAAAGATGACATCCTAGCAAAACCTGACTCAGATGGTAACCTCCACCAATTCAAAATTACAAACTGGTACAAGCACCCTTGTCTGACTGGTTCTCAAGAAATCACCCTGACCAGATAAAAACATTAAAGTCCTCCCTGACTCCTCAGTGACCACTCCCCAGTGTCCTGTAAATTTGTCTAATAAATTTCAAGCCACCCCCAAAGTTATAACAAGCAGAGTATTGCCTTATGGGAATCTTATCAAGTTGAAAACCCATCTCCTACAACAGGACGGATGCCAATCCTTGAATCAACTAATATTAATACCGCACCAGAATACTTCATTAAATCTTTCAACTCGCATGCGACTTATACACCCCAGTAAAAAAACGAAAATCAAAGCGTTATCAAATCCATGGATTACTGCCAAACTACTTGCGAACTCAAGGTTGGGACCACCTCTGGGCAGTTGCCAGAGAGACAGGCTCACCTCATGATACCCTAAACAAGCAAGCAGGCATGAAATAGATGTACCTCTCACAAATTAGGCAAAATGAAGGCGCCTGACTTCAAAAATGCCCTTGAATCCACCGATGGTAATGTAGCTTTTGGGACAACATCCCAAACATAATGGGTGAAACAATCAAAATCATCACCTACCATTATGAAAGTTGATGGATCCACCACTTAATTAAAAGTCTCATTGCAGATGCGCTTTAATAAGACATTCACAGACCTTAGTGGGTCCTCCCCAGATTTCTTCTCGGACTTACCTGTGCCTAGCCTAGTATCACAAAACCCCTCGTGACAAACCACAATTTTACTTAAGAAAATCAAAGTGCACGAAGCACACAAGTTACAAGAAAGGCCTGCTCCAAATCCAGAACAAGTAGTGACACGCTAGATCTAAAATCCTGTCTCTCACCCTGGATGGAAATGAAATTCACCACATAGAAAATTCTTAATCTGTCAACTGCCAGTTAATTTCCGATGAATGGAAATCTGCTAGTTACGCCTAGTGCACAAAGGTGACAAACCTCAACAGGAAACTATAGACCAATATCAATACTCCCTCCTCTCTCCAAAGCACTTGAACGAATAGTGATTACCTGACAAATTAATCTACTTGTAAATCAACAGGCACGGCTTTAGGAAAGGACATAGCACAACAACAGCCTTACTTGATTTCTCTGGAGAAGTCCACTAGCCCTGGACAAAGGGTGCCAAACAGGTGCAGTCTTTATCGATCTTACAAAAGCTTTTGACACAGTCCATCATGGCCTACTTACCTCCCTACTTTCTAGCCTAAGCCTGGCCGAAGGTCCTTGTGCTTAGGTAAGTTACCTGTCCAATCGGTCACAGGCTGTAAAAATCTCTAATGAACCTCCGACTTCAAAACCAGTTCTCTGGTGTACCACAGGGATCAATTCTTGGACCACTCCTCTTAGCCTGTTCCTTAACTCCCTCCAGATATCTGCCAGGAGAAAATAATCTTATACGCTGATGATGCTGTAATTCTCTTCCCACAAGGATCCAAACTCCCTACAAAAAGCCTGCAACTTGCTTTCTAGTGTTGATTGGTGGTTCCTGATAGTAAACTTGATAAACCACAATAAAACAAAAGCTATGTTCTTCTCCAATCACCAAAACAAAAATAGGCATACTCCACTCACCATACAAACCTCTAGGGAATTACACTGGACCAAGTAAATACTTTCAATTACCTTGGCATCACTTTTGACCAAGGGCTCACCTTTGCAACCCACATTGACAACACTACGAAAACAGTGAACCAACGCCTTGAATACTATTCCGTAACGTCAATTTCTAAATCAAGTGGCATTGAGAATAGCTCACAGAGTTCCATAATCTCAATCATTGACTATGGCCTTATTATTTATGGCTCAGCTACCTCCATTGCTCTAAAGTATCTCAATCACTCTAAATAAGGCCTGCCGGCTCCTCCATGACGGGCTCAAAGACTGACTCATTAATGGTGATCTGTACTATGAATCAGGCTGGTTGAACCTATCAAATCGCTCTTATTTATCTCACCTGCACAATGACAAAAAAATCATCTTTGGGACTGACCCATTATGTATTCAAAACCTACTCCGACTGAATCCTGGCTCACGACCCTCCACCAGATCTGAACGCCAACCTTTCCTGGTTCCGAGATACCGACTGCACAGGGACAAAGATCTTGTCGACAGGCTCTCGACATGGTTCAATGCACTTAGTCCACCTACTATCCTCAACCTCGCTTGAAGCTTAAATCCATGTCGGTGCCCACCTCACCACCACACTAGCAACTGTGATTGCGCTCAGATAAAGACTACTACTCCTCATGTCCATCCCTCATATCTGAGGCCTCTTCCTCCCTGACTAATGAACCTCTGGTACCTCTACTACTTCCCTGTCTCCCACCCAAACCCACTCCCCCTTTTTCCTGTCCCTTCTCACTTACTCTCCCACTCACCACCTTTCCTCTCTCTAGCCTCCTTGGCGCCTAATGATCACCCTCCTGGAAGTTTTAACTCTAAATTGTCTACCGCTGAACCTTGATAGCTTGTTTTTCTATGAAACTTAAAAACGTTACTGCCTTAAACTGTTAATAGCAAATTTATGATGTAACTTTCCTGTCTGGTTTTACCTGTAATGTGTACCATGCTTTGTTAAATGTTCTTTGTGACGTGGAACCTTTGTAAAAGAGCCCTGACTCAAAGGTATTAATTCCTAGACTAATAAACTAAACTAAACTAAGCAGAAGTATCTTTTCAGGATGCCTGTATTTCCTCATCTTCTTCTGCACAGTCTCTCCCTGACACATTCCTTATCCTCACTATCCTTCCCCTTGCTTTCATCTTCTCACTTTTGTACCTGAAGAAAGTCGTATCCCCTTTCGCTACCCCTTTGGCTATCCTTTCCTCTGTCTGCACATTTGTTCCCCTTACAACCTTTTCCTACTTCCTCTGCTTTACTTATTATACCTTCTTATCTTCTCCTCTGCATTCCTCATACTTCTTCAATGCCACCCATTTTCCTCACGACTTTCGCTACTTGGCTAGGGAACCATGCTGCTTTATTTTCCCTTCTACTTTTACTCACTTCCTTCATGCAGAGGTTGCGTGCTTTCATTATAGCCTCAATTAATTTCCCCATGCTGCCTTTACCCTTCCCTGGCAACTCCCCCCACCATATGAGGCAGTTTCTGAAGCAGTATCACATTTCTTTAAAATCCACCCTCCTAAGGTCCAGGAACTTTATGCTTGTGTGTTGCCTCTGTTCCCATCTTAATGTTAACCCACACTGCATGGTGAAAACTTGTACCTGGGGGACTGCCCATTGTGATGTCTACAATGCTGTCCCTGTTTGTAAGCACCAGTTCCACCACTGTCTAATCTCTAGTGGTTTCCTTGATGAGCTGCCTGAGAAACCCCCTTTTTGGAAAGTCAAGGATGTCCCTGCTCTCTTCTGTAGCTGCAGTTGGAAAGCTCAATCCACATCTGGGAAACTGAAGTGCCCCAGTAGCTGCCCTTCCCTTTACTTACCATTCTAATGATGGCTTTTCCTCATGCTTGTCCAATGCTTCCCTGTGTGGGAGGTCTGTATACCACCTCTGTACATATAGCAACCTCAGTACCTATCTCCAGGGTGATCCACAGCACTTCTAGCCATCCTTTTTCCTCCAGGTACCCCTGCACTTCTGTGGCCTTCATTCTCTCACTCACTTATAGTACAACCTTACTTCCCTCTTCCCTTCCCTGTTTCTCCTGAACAGAGAACAGTCCAGTATGACCATGTTCTGGCTGTGACTGTTAGTGCACTGCAACTCCATTATGCCCACCAAATCCAAGCTAGCCTCTACCAGGATGGTCTCCATGTCTGGAATTTCATTTTCCAGACTCCTTGCATTGGCGCACATGGCTCTCCATACCTTACTCCCTCCTTGCCTGCTTCTTTGCTTTCCCCTCCACATCTTCCCTGTGCTGTTTCCTCAAATTTGGAATTCCAAATTAGTACAGTGAGCCTAACAATAGTACCCATGCCAGGAGGGATGGTGGCCAACACTTCAGATTCCCAGAGATTTATTCCACTGTTTTTCTCCTTCTCCTAAGTGGCTAAGGTCACAAAGTAGTTGTCCAGTGATATTTTACCAGTATTAGAAATTGTTGCTGCCAGCTGGTGTCAGATGGTGGCCTGCCTTCTACTACAATCCTGCCTTGGTCTGTTATCACTTGCCTCTGTCATCACTTTGCTCTTCTGTGTTTATAGCTCCTCCTACACAGTTCTTCTGGGCTCCTTCCAAAGTACCTTTAGCCAAAGGAATCATGTTCCTGTTGCATCCCTAGGGGCGGAACCCTCCTCAAGAGGGTTACTTTTTCTTCCTGGTACCTTGAAAGGGTGGTAATCCCAGTACACCATCAAGATCATGACAGAATACACGTGGGGTCAAAAACTGCACAGTCAAAACAAAGTGTATGGTTCGGAGTTGGTTTATTTAATCTAATGTGGCTTTCAACCATGCGTTTTGGGTGTGTCTGCACAGCACTGTTTTTGACCACGTGGGTTTTGACCATTTGGTTAGTCTACAGACAGTTGACATCCAACCATACAAGTAGTCTTCAGCTACCAACACGTTGCACAAGAATTACTCCACATTGTAGTTGTGTGCACCCATTAAATTAAAATGTATGCCTGTGTTTTTATAGGTGGAAGCAGCCAGCCACATCCCCTTCCTGGGATATATAAACCAGCTTCCTTTAGCCTCATTCAGAAGTTTCCTTTCTTTGCTGTCACCATCCACCCCTTCTGCTCCATGACTCACTTCTCTCTTTGGGCTCTTTGCTAAAGTACATTTAGCCAAAGGAATCACATTCCTGGCACCCCTAAGTTGGACACCTTCTCAAGAGGGTACCTTTGCCTTCCTGGTAACCTGACAAGGTTGTAATCCTCAGGAAACAGAGAATGCAAATGGCCAAAGTAACTACAAATGGCATTCAAAATCAAACCATACAATTAGCTTTTGGCTACCAATTAACAAATTGCACAATCAGCACTCCACATCGGGGTTGTGTACATTCATTAAACCATGGGTTAGTGGGAACCACTAGCTTAGCTCTACATCTCAAAAACTCCTGAGAGGACCCACAGTAAAAAAGCTTATTTCTCTTGGATCTCAATCTAGTACTTGACAAACTCACTTGCAAGCCCTTTAGCCTGCATTTAAGTATGACATGAAGTATCTAACAAGGAAAACAGTTTTTCTAGTGGACATCATACAATCTCTGCACACAGAGTCCTTAAAATATTAACTCTTGTAATGGATCCTTCATACACAATTTTCCACAAGGACAAGGTGGTCCTCCACACACATACTAACCTGTTAAAGACTGTGTCAGAGTTTCACTTTACCCAGTCATTGGTTCTTCCTCCATTCTTTCCCAAACCTGACAACCCAAGGAAAGTGAACCTTCATTCCTTAGATGTCAAGAGAATATTTAGTTTTACCTGAAAGAATTAAGGAGTATGGACAGGCATCCCAGCTTTTTTCAATCCCAGTTGAAAAATATTACCTGCGTCTGTTCAATGTCTCTTCAATTGGATTGAAAACTACAACCAGCATCTGTTATGCTGTGGCAGGGTTGCAGTTGAATGACTCTGTCAGGCACACTCTACCAGAGACATGGTTGCATCAGTGAATCTCTTTGCTCAGTGTCCATTTCAGAAATCTGTAAAGTTGCCAAATGGAGCACTGTCCATAATTGTACAAGATATTCTGCCCTGGCCATTCATTCCAGGCAGCATGCAGACTTTGGGTTGGCTGTGCAGCAAGTCCTTCTCTCCTCTTGAGTTCTAAGTTTTCAAGCACCCTGGTCTAGAAAACTTGTTTGTTGTTGTTGTTGTTGGAGGAGAGTGTCAGGAAGGATAGCTGATGCATCACAGGCTGCTGACTTTGAGCTGAGGAGGGCCATGGAGGAGCTGGTCCATAGAGGTTTCTACAGGCACAAAAAATTTAATGGAAGATATGCCATCATTGCCATTCCTGCTCAGAAATCTAGAAAACTGAATGCATGATGTATAAGAGCTTCTAGTTCCTCTCCTCTCTCTGTCTCTCTTTTGTTTTTGCAGCTACTTTTATTTATCCCCTGGCTCTGTTGCTGTTCTCTTGTGATCCCCAGTCCCATCCTCTGCTCACAGCATCTCTCTAGCTTACCACAGCTGTTCCCCTGGTAGGGTGGCAGGAACCCCAACCCACTGTTACACATGCAATCCGGTGCTGAGGGTTACTGCCCATCACAGAGGCAGTGCCTACAGGGATCCAATCATTCTGCCACCACTGCCTGCTTTTCTTGTCCAATTTTCTTTTACCCCCAAGATGCAGTGGCCATGCAAGGAATGAGCATGCACTCTCCTCATGCACTCCTCCAAGCGCCTGCCACATCTTCCCATTCCTTGAGCCTCAGTGCCAGCCCCAGCCTCCACTAGGGCCCATCATGCACCAAAAGTTAGTGTCCCTCATCCCTGGAGAAGAGAGTAGTCCTCGGATGTCAATCCTTCTCCTCCTGCCAACCCCCAGCAGCACATGCTCATTCCCGAACATGGGTCACTGGCATAGTGCAAGGTAAAGTTGTCCAGTGCCTCAGCCCTCAGTGCCACCTCTGAGTCTGCTCTCTCTCTCTTTAATTTTTTTTACCCTATAGCACATTTTTGTTAGCAGAGAGTTCATGCCACCCAACCCTGATCTCTGGGGAATGCATTCCATGGACCACACTGGAAGGTCAGGACACTGCTTGAAATTTATTAAGGCTGCTTATCCGGTACCACAGAGAAAGAGTAAAGAGTGTAGAGCCTGGTGGAATTTGGTGTTTGGTCCAAGGCCAGAGAAAAACAACCCCTGCCACCACCTCAGTTGGGTGTCAGAACGCTTTCAGCATATCTACAAATGGTGACTGACAACTGCAGTCGAGGACCCAGGCAGTAAGCCATAAGTGCAACTATCTAAGGGATTTCCTTCAGCCTGGTATTGAATAAAATGGACTCCAGCTTATTTGTTTAATCTAGGCTATCCAGTACGTGGCTGATGAGCAACATGTTGCTTGCCATGTCATTCTGTGTTGCTCGTGAACGATGTGTCTGAAATCAAGTTTTTTTTCTTTCATTGTGGTAATGATTTCTGTTTAAAATGGCATTCCCAAACTAAAGACTTCAGACTGAGTGTTCAGTGTCATTGTGTGAGACTTGCATAAGTTTCTACCACTGTAGACTTGCATAAGTTTGCCAGAAATAGAAGTCACAAATTCAATTTCCTTTTTCGATTCACAGTTCCTGCTCCCCTTCCAATGGCAGTCCCTTTCCACTTTGACTATCACTTCCTGTACTCACAGCCTGTTGCTCTGACCTTGAGGAGCTAGTTTGATGCTTTGTACAAGACATTCTCTCAGGCACAGTTCCTAGTTTTTAGTATCAAAATGTGTCTCTTCTCTCACTCGGCTGATACCCCACTGCAAGGATACCAGAGAATTAAATCTCAAACTAAAGACCACTGAATAAGAGTTCTGTTTTGTTGTGCAAAAAATAGCTATATAGGGCAATTATAACATCTGAAGGGTGACTTTATTAGATGTTTTTTGTGGTGGTGGGGGTCACATAGTGCTTGATACCCATGTGTGAGGTGAGGAAGTAATTGCATACCCCCTTTGCATGACTTCTACAGAGTACCTTTTATGATTCACAGATACTAGTTAACCACCCAAAGGAAAAAAAAACACTACATACCAAACTGCATGAAGCTGGCTGCAAATATGCAGTGCCAGGGCTCACATTAGAATTGATAGAATTACAATGTAGATTTATTCATAAATTTATTTATAAAATCACAGTTTTTAAAAAAATATTTAATAAAAGTTGATTACAAAAGTATTATCGACTAATGATGTCGTTATGTATTTTAAAACTATACAATATACATGTATAAGTTTAAAAATGGCATTAATATGTTATGCACATGTTGAAAGTCATGTGCCGCATGGTGATGTTGCTCTCCACATGTTCTTAAATTTCAAATGTTGCTCCCACACAAAAAAAGGTTGGACAGCCCTGGTCTAATCAAATACCTGTAACTGATACTGTGTTCTGCTTCCCATCTTCGATGCAAAATGTCACTGCAATTTTAATTTCATTGCCATCTTTCAGCTTCAGTAAACCACTTGGCTGTCCCAGTGTGCGCTGAATTTGAAACATCCTTTGAGTTCTGCATGTTGGACTTTGCATCTTATTATATTTTAATTTTACTGTTTTACTGCTCCTTTGAACGTTCTAAATACTGCCACACGCTCATTTAAACCTTTTTCAGAACTTTTGTGGATGGCAAACCTTAAAGGCCTATACACCACTCTTTACTTTTAAAACACATTTAAAACCCACGCTATAATCTGAAGTTTAGGGTCTGAAAGTTTAAAGTTTGCTGCTCAGTTTCTGGGGCCAATGTGCTTTTATTTACCCGCGCTTGGTGCCAAGTGTGGTTTATTTAGTTTATTTTGCTGCTATCTAGGTTTTTACATTTTGTTCACAGTCAATATTGCTAAACAGCTGGTGTTTATAAAATACTAGTGCTTAGAAGCACAACATTACTGTTATAATAATCCAAGTACTGGGCATTTTGCAGCACTTGTTATATTTGTTTTAACTGTTGAGTGTTCTGTTGAATGAACTGCTCTAGGATTACTGTACTTGATCAAAGCCCTAAAATTATTTTTAATATGTTAGTTATACAGTGGTTGTTGAAGAAAGTTGCTTGGTACCTCAGTGCCATGGTACCTGCAGCATGCTAGGCGGTGTACCGAGTGGCATACCGAGCTGAGCGGTACACCTAGTGGTACCTTTCAAAGCGTCAATGATGTGTTAAGTATGTGTTGAGAGTTCAGAATTAATTAACCCCATAATCAGCTGTTTAAATGCACCAGGTGATGCTCTTAGCAGTAAGACAACTTTGTGAATGGAAGCTTACAGTACATACTGCAAGTCCATTGGTCAACAGTGCTGACCAATGGTATTGTAGTGCATACTGTAAGTTGTCATTCTGTGACAGCTCAGTAAGCGGACAGCTGTGGAGGTGTGCAGGTGGGTTTTTATGCCTGCTGACCATAAGCCACTGCTGGTATGGGGGAGCGGGGTGGGCTGTGGGGTGCCACTGGACTACCAGGGAGGGGGTTTGTGATTTATTCCAGTTTTGCAGTGAATGGTGCTCAGGACTGGGAGGGGAACCACTAGACTACAGGGACTTTCACTGTACAGTACTGTACACTACAATTGGGGTATGGGGAAGGAAGGGGGGCCACTGGACTACCAGGGAAACACAGTTTGTTTAATTTATTCTACATTCAGGGATTGGGCTAGCCACCAAGGGACTGGTGGCTGTGTTGTGCTGTAGTACAGCAGCCCACCTGTGGGTGGCTACCAGTTAGATGTATTTTTTCACCTAACTTTGTGTGGCACATCTTTCGCACATTTCAGCAGAATATTGCAATGTGCCTGATATGCATGGGAATGTCCCCTCCAGATGTGCCACATACATTATCTTTGCCCTGCAGTGCATCTGGAACTGTGCAGCTCATCCCTTCCTTTTGAATGTGGCCCAGGGGCACATTTCTGGGAATGCACCAGCGCAACTCAGTTGTGCCGGGCACATCTCCTTTGAATAGCTGGGCCATTCAATTTGTCATGGTAGAATTGGTAAGGATATCTGATTGATGTTTTATGTCTGAGACTGAAATTTCATTTGGTTTTGATATTTATTTTAGAATATTAGTAGAAACTCTAATATGCATTTTAAAGCAATACATATTAACATCCTGAAGAAGTGGTGACTTGAGACATTACACCATGAAACAGTTATGATTTTGGAGATATTGTAGAATGCTGCATCAGTTATTATGTTAGCAGGCTGATGTGTTTCCCTTCCTTTCACCAGACTGAAAATTGGTGCTACATGTTTGTGTTACAGTGCAGTTATATACAAACTTCTTAAAAAGGGTAAGACAGTCTGTATTTCTACAAGCACACAAAAGACTGAGTTCAGTCTTGTGATTTCATCAGATTCCTTATGTTATTATTTATTTATTTCAATCGAGGATTACAATACCTTTGAGCCGAGGCTCTTTTACAAAGGTTCCATGTCAGCGTATGTAACAGTCATCATTTCAGTTACAAACATATAGTCTGATTTACAGACATAACCAGTACAAAGATGAGCTAGAGCAAGACAAGGGAAGGGGTGGTGGTGGGGAAGTGATGGTAGGAGATCAAGGGGAAGGAGTTGCAGGGTGGGGAGTACAGGAGGTGGTTGGGGTGAGGCAGAGTGGAGATAAGGGGAGGTGGGCAATGGTGGGAGACAGTGCAGCCAGGGGGCCTTCTTGAGGGAATATGACAGGTAAGGTGCTAGGGGTGCAAAGACTGATTGTAAGTGCTGGGTGCTGGGGCATCTGCAGCTGGAACGGTGGAAATGTTAAGATGGACAATCACAGGATACAAGCAGTGAGAGGCGCAGCTTGGACTTGAAGAGGCCAACTGTTGGAGCAGTCGCTATGTCACTGCCAAGAGAGTTGAGCCAGTTGGATGCCCGATAGGTGAATGATCTTTGTCCTTGGATCGTGTGACATCATGGAATATGTAGTAGATGGGAATTAGATCTCCTTGTAGTGACATTCCTATGTCTAAGCTTAAGGAAGGCACAGAAACCAGGTGGGGCCAGATCCATTATAATTTTCTTGGCCGTGATACAGGTTTGGTATTTTATGCGTTGTCCAGTTGAAGCCATCCAGATTGGGAATAAAGGTCACAAGTGTGGGTACAGCGATGTGAGCCAGTGATGAGATGACAGGCCTTGTTCAGGGAAGTTACAATATGTCTGAGAGCAGAGGTAGTTGTAGACCCATATATGATAAGACCATAGGCTATGATGCTGATGATGGAGCTTTGGACGGCCACTGCCAGTGTTTCTGGGGTTAGGTGTTTCCTGTGCTGGAATAATATGCCTAACCTCACATTGGCAGACTTTGCAACATTGCTGATATGGACAGCGATGAGAGGTGGGGGATCAAGATGCTGAGGTACTTGAACGATTGTGTTTGGCGCTTAGAATGGCTCCTTGTTTGGTTGCAATGGAGAGGTGGAGTTGTTTGTTTTGTTATGGGCTGCAGAAGACCATAAACTTGTTTTTTTTCTGATTGAGAAGCAGTTTATGATTTAGAAACCAGGATTTGATGGAGGAGAAGGCCTGCGAAGTTTATTTTGTAATTGGATTGGATCAGGGTCCGAGGTGAGGATCACAACATCGTCGCGAGACAATTATTTGTTCTGGGCAGCTGTCCGGTAGTGAGTCTAAGAACAGGCTGAAGAGGAGGGGTCCCAGAATGTAGCCTTGGGGACTCCTGAGTGGACCGGTCTAGGGTCTGAGGGTGTATCAGCGATTCTTACTGTTTGGGACCGCTCTTCAAGGTAGCTCTAAACCAGTGAGTGGAGTTGGTTGACAGCCCAGTGTTCTGAAGCTGGACAAGCAGGAGGCAATGATTGATGGTGTCAAAGGCTTTAGTTAAGTCAATGTAAATTGAGCCTAGTAGTTCACTGGAGTCAAGTGCATTGTGGATTGTGCTGGTGAATTCAAGTAGGGCTGTGGAGGTGCTGTGACCTTTGCAGAACCCATGTTGTTGCTTGCACAGGATGTTGTACATATCCAGGTATTCTGTGAGCTGATCCGAGACAATGCATTCTAGTGCCTTGGAGAGTGGGGGTAGTAGGGAGCTAGGTCTGTAGTTATCATGTGGCGTTCTGTCACCACTTTATGGATTGGGTGACAGTGGCAGATTTCATCTGTCCGGGAACTGGCTAAGGCTGAGGGAGAGGTTGAAAATCAGTCAGAGGACTAAGCACTTCATCAAATGTGAGAGACAGGATTTTGAGGATCGAATGAGTCATTACTGAATCTTTGATTTACCAAGGGCTTTAGTTACATATTTGAGTACTTGTGAGCCTTGGATGCTTTGAAGTAGAAGCCGGGAGCTGGTGGAGTAGTGTTCATTGCTGACAGAGGGCTTCACCATCTTTAGTAGTCCTGGGGTAGGACAGTGCTAGAGGTCAGTAAAAGCTTTGTTAAAGGTATCCGCATAATGGTTTTTGGGTTGAGGGTTGTTGTTCCGTTGATTTTGAGTATTGATGGTGGGGTTTGGGTGGATTCCCAGTGAGTTCCTTTATGTTCTTCCAGAATTCCTGACCATTGCCCCAGGAGTTTGTGAGGGCATGCTTATAGTAGGCAGACTTCATTTGCCGAATGGTTTTGGTGCAGTCATTGCGGGCATGTTTGTAGTTTTGGGATGTCGTTTTGCCTTCCAGAGTTTCTGGTCAGCTCCCATAGGTGGTCTTTTGTTTTTAGCAGCCTAAGGAGGTCACCTGTGAGCCAAGGGTTACTGAGTGATTTGACTTTGCATTTCTTAATAAGAGCATACATGTCATAGGCCACAGTGAAGATGTTTATGAAGTGGTCAAGGGCAGTATTTACGTTGATTGCATTGAAGATAGAGGACCAGTCTTGATGGAGAAGGTGGGATTTGAGTCGAGGAAGGTGACCACTGGGTAGAACCCTGCTGGTGATAGTTTTTGGCGGTTGTTTGATGAATTTATTTTACCAGGTGCAGCTAACAGGGGGAGTGGTCGCTGAGAGAGTCAGGGAGGACATTAGTGTTAGATATCCACGATGGGTGACTGTTAAGGATCCAGTCCAAGAGTGTGCTGGTGCCGGTCCTGTAATTTTTCCTGGTTGGTGAGTCAACCATTTGTGTGAGGTTCGCCGCAGCAATGGTATCCCTGTGTGCACCAGCATCGGCCGCAGGCCAGTCGGTGTTGAAGTCACCCAGAGGATGGATTCTGTGTCCAGTGGAGTGACTTTACAAAGTCAAGAATAGCTGTTAGACCAGCTCCCTGTTCTTTGGGAGGGATGTAGATGGTGGTAACAGTGAGGGTTTTGTTTTGGGCTCCGAGGAGGATTCTCACTGGCAGTATCTGAGCAGTTGTGGGTTGGAGTGAGGTAATGATGTGGTGCCCCTGTATGGAGTCTTTTAGGTAGAGAGTGCAGCCCCCACCATACCTCTCAACCTCCTGCCTCATAAATCAGGGACAAGGCTTAAAAAATCAGGGACAAAGAATCAAAATCAGGTACACATCTTCAAAATTTGAGATATCTACCCAGAAAGCTGGTAGAATATGGGGCTTAGTGCAAAATGCATTTTCTAAAGAAAACAAGTCTGTAACTTTAATGTTTGACATTGTTTTGTGTTTACAGTCCCACTGTTTAGCCAAAACACAAATTTAGGAGGGACAGAGTAAAATTTTGAGGCAAAATCAGGGACATCCCTCAAAATCAGGGACACTTGAGAGGTATGGCCCCACCTCTTTTGGAGAGGCAATCCAGCCTAAAGATGTTGTAGCCAAGAAGGCTGATTTCATGGTCCAGTACTGATGGCATGAGCCAGGTTTCGACAACCGTCAGGATGTCAGGGCTGTGCTGGCTGGTGAAGGCCTGTAGGGCATCCATTTTAGGAAGGAGGCTGCAGATGATGATTGATATAAATGAGAGGGCACCCGAAGGCTTGCTCAGATTAATGGTTTTAGAGCAGAATGGGCCAGGGTTTGGGTGCATGTTGCCTGACAGCATTAGGAGGAGGAGGACTAGCCTCAAGGAGCTGCGGTGTATTTCTTTAAGAATGCTCACCTGCCAACATCTTGGGATATTGCCAAGCATCAATGATAGAGAGGTAAGCAGAGAACTGAGAACCTGTTTTTCTTACTTTGGCTCTGGCAGGCCACCTGGGGGTGGGGTTGAATCTTGTTTCCTGTAATCCTTTTCAGACAGGCTGATCTAATGAAAGTATTCATTGAGTTGGGGATGGGTGGTGTCTGTATCCCTAATCCCTTCAAACACTGTTGGACAGAACACTGCCTCTGGCCTAAATGAAATTATGAAGAAAAAAACAATGGCCCAGATATTCAAACAGTGCCAGGTGTGGCAAAGCTTGGGCGCAGCTCAACTTGTCTGCGCAGGGTGTGGACTGGGCCATATTCAACGGAGCTGTGCCATGAGCTCAGCAGTGTTGAATATCGCACCCTGGCCACCTGCAGTGTGCATGGTGCAGTGGCACTGCGCCAGCTCAAGTGGCCAGAGTGGAGCATGGAGATGTGCTAGTGCAAGTTCCATTGCCATGCACAGCAACCGCGATATTCAAAAGTTAACATGCAAATGGGGCCATAATGTATGCAAGGTGCACATTTGCATGTCATTATGGCCCCATTTGCATGCAGATGCACTGATCCCCGATGACTTGCACCTGCTGTCCTGCCAGGCAGCAGCCATCAGGGACCGACGCCCCCTGCAGCCGGCAATGTGCTCCACAGTCCAATCGTGGGCATTTTTATAAATAGAAGAATATGTCCAATATCCCTGGTGGTCCAGTGGACCACTGTCTGCCCAATTGCGGGCATCTGTATAAATAAAAGTAAATAAGTCCAATATCCTGGTGGTCCAGTGGACCACCACACTGCCTCTTAATCATGGGCATTTGTAAAATAAAGACATAAATGTCTAATATCCATACAACAGCTGTATAATACCACTCAAAATCTTGTACCCAGAGTCATTTATTGGTTAAACTATTTTTGCTAACATAAACAGTAACACAACACATACAGAAGCATTCCTTATATGAATACTGTATATACATGTTAAATTAGTGCTGCATCGCACTCACAGTACAAGTCTTATTAGAACTGCACTTCAAGATGTACACAACACTTAAAGGGTTCCTCCATTACTCAAGTGGGGAACCAAACATTGTTGGTTTGGTTTACTGGTGGAACTGCATTTAGTGCTGCACCATTATCTGTTGCTCTGTTGACATCATCCTCCAGATAGTAAAATGGAGGACAAACACATCGATAACTTCTGGGGCTGTATATTTTTATTTACAACCTAGATTTGGACAGCAATAGGACTGCTGGCAACTGAGGGAGGTGCAAAACAGTTACACATAAGAAGTTGGGGAAATATTGGTGTGAAGCTATGGGAGACTTCCCCTTTAAGCAGCAGCACCTTGCTTCAGTGATTCCCACATACAGTACAAGGAACACTTAGTGTTTCACCAATAAACAGTCTCTCTACGTGGCAGTGCAGTTCTCAGTACTGTAAAGAACAAAGCATGCTACTGAGCTGAACAGCATGGCCAAGGCACCTTGGGGTTCTTGTCTATTTCCCTGAGTCCCATATATTTTTACTGTCACAGTCGGGTGCTAGGGAGACAGAAAGAGAGAGAGATAGAGATGGAGAGAGAGAAAGAGTTGCATTTCAAGGCTTCCTATGTGGCTGTTTCACCTTTCTCACCACTTGAAATAAAAACAGTATGCATTTGCACTCCTGGCTGGGGTCCCTTTGTGGCTGGCTAGTCTGCATATAGGGCAGAAATTATGTCACAGACAGCCAGATCATCCATGCACAACACAAATCCACTCCAGTGATCAAATGTCTTCAGCATTAATTGTTGACTTTAAGGTACCTTCCAGCAACATAAACCAATTCCATCCCCCTACAAGCCTGTTGAGAATTTCACACCTAGGTTTCCAGGGATGGGTGTTTTTCACACTGCTAGTAACTCCTGTCTGCTTCATCCTTTAAAGGAATTGTATTATACTTCTCAAAAAAGTAGTTTTGTATTATTATAATTGTTGTACTTTTTGGAAAGTCTAATTTCATTATTGCATATTAGGTACTTACGTGTTTAAGGAATTTGTCTTTATTGTCTCTGTCCTAAGGGTCAGTAAAACTCTGTTTTGGTAAAAGTTGCTCTAAGCTTTTACCTATATTGTGGAAATGGGTTTATAAAGGAACTTGAAGCTGGAGCTGCCCTGTTAGCTCTGAATATCTTCAAGGCACTCTCGATCACTACATGAAAGCACTTGCAAATGTTTTTCTCACCGCTAGCCACTAATTCCATAACTCCCCTTTCCATCCTGACGCTCTCATGTTTCTACCCCTGTCTTCCCTCTTTCCTATTAACTCTTCCTGCTGCACCCACCCTTCCCTGTCCACTCCAGCCTGGCTAAAGTCCACCCAATCCATAGTAGTGTCCCAGTTATCTACCCTCCTCCGTCATTATCATAATAAACAAGTACTTGACAGTCATAGTCACTTTCTGTGGTTTTAGCTCAATTTTTCCCCAGTCGTTGTATATCCTCCTCTTCTTTACCTCTCTAACCTGCCACCCCATACATGGCCTCTTTCCCTATATGTGTAGTTGCTGCCATTCTACTCAAAGATCTCTGCTTATAACCCCTGTATGCCTATGGTTGATTGTACATCTGTTGACTTCTTCAATTGTAAAATAATGCTGTTTTTTATTTATTTCAACTTTGTACTCATACTGTATACACTGTATATACTTTTCTTCCTTGTATATTATTTCTTTTGGTATACCTGCTTCTGTACTGTACTTTGATGTATTCATGACCTAGGTCTACTTTGCAAATGGAGCTTTGCTAATGGTGCCGCCTTGGATAAATAAAGATTTTGATTGATTGATTGATTGATTGCATAGTCACAACTGTAAATCCTTCCTCATCTTCATTCATGATGAACTTGAGCATGAAGTAATATATACTTATCTGTAGCTACTAAAAACAACCAGTTTGAAGAACTGCTCAAATGGAGATACTTTTTGTGCTGCTGTATAGAAACATGTATTGACTCCCAACCCTTGATACTGTAGTCTCTGCACTGCTCCCAAATCTCACTGCTTGTAATAAAACTTTATTCCAGCAGAATTGCTGTGTTAGTCTGAACCATAGAACTGTGTTTATTTATACTGCTAAGCTATGATGGAGGAAACTATTATTAACATTGATGCTCAACAGTTGAAATCTTTATAATGTCATAGGCACAGGAACTGGGGGGGCGGAGGGGCGGAGTACTACCAGTTTTTGTGCACCAGGAATTGACCCTATATGCTGCAGAATAAATTATTAAATGTCAGTATGATATTCGTCATTGCATCACTTGCATGACAGTTCTGCAGTGCCTGCTTCATCTAGCTTCCTTGCCTCTTTGAATCTGCTCTTCCACTCCACCCCCACTCCCACCACTAAAACAAAAGAAACTGACACTTGCTGTGTTATATGCTCAGTTAAGTTAGAGTTGTAAAGTAGAGTCTTTATTTTAACAACTCTACTTACAACTCCTTATTCCAGAACTTAACACTTCTATTCATTCGCAGCTCGGCAGCAGCTTTAACACCTCATTTCCTCTTTGCTTTTGGTATTCAGCATCAGGTGGACATCGCTTAGCACCTAGTTAGCCAGTAAGCCATTAGCCAGCTGCCAGATAACTGCATACCATTTAACTTTAGTCACTGGCTCCTCTAGGTCTATACTAACTAAATACATTTAAAAGTCATTTTTCTTTAATGTCCTGTGGAAGACTTCAGGAAGTTCCAAGAGCCGAACCCCTGCCCTCCCGAGCCCTGAGAATGAGAAGTGAGATTGAACAAAAGCCAGCCTAGGGCTAGCCAAGGGAGTATAAAGGTAGTCACACACACATCCCCAAATCCCTTTTCTCCCTAACTTGTATTTATTGCCCGCAGGCCCCGCAGTGAGCGACTGTGTGTAGAGTTGGTTTAAGAAGACTTATAAAAGTTGTGCACACTTTGTCTCCAGCCTCTGACCATGACCCAGGGTTTGAGGGATTGACAGGACTGTGTAGGCCATTCATGTTTGGTCTGGAGTGGTGGTGTGATCTCAGTCTCTCTAACAACTGCGAGAATGAGAAGCCTTAGCTTTAGCCATCATCTAGCTCCCCCGACACCTCCAGACAACAGGACCTTGAAATTGCTTCATTTAATTTTGCTAGATAACTAATCTAGCCTGCTAAGCCTCCTGACACTTCTGGACCTTAGTTTAATTGTAATTTTGCCAGATCACAGTTGGTGTGAGGTGCCGGCTGTCAGTGAGTCGACTACGACTGCAACAGTCGACCGGCCGAGAGGGAGTGGTACAGTCTGTTACAAAAATTAAAATGCATCAAAGTAGTGTATATCACTGGGGGGTTTGATACAGTAGTAGGGAAGGTAGGGTTTCAAATAAGTGGGAATTGGGAAACATGTTTTACTAATACCAAATGTACAATGTTGTGGACTGGGATGAGTAATTCTGTGGGAGAGTTGATGGACATGGACCATGTTTTAAATTCACTTCAGTTCAGAGTTCAGGCTCAGGCATTATGCAATTCTGAGTTTGTTTGTATGTTTGTTTTTTTTTTTTTATATATTTTTATTGACTGTATAGCTGAAGTATGGCCTAGTCAGCCAGTACATACAGAACAACCATAGTGTTTAAGGCAAAGCTTGGTATAATAATAACAGTGAAGTTGAACAGTTTCGAAAGTCTTTTTTTTATAAACATTCAAATAACAAAACCTATCTATCCCTAAAACTTAATATCTCCCTTTACCCACCCATCTACCGGTCGGAGAGCCACATGAATCCTTGGTAGGGGCTCAAAATATATCATATCCAGTTAAGGATGGGACAACATCGCCTGATAGAGCCTAATATTTCCAAGCAGTCAGTATTGCGTCCATGATCCCCATCTAGATATTATATGATTGCAGCCTCTTATTCATTCTTGCTATATGTCGCTCTATCTGTAATGCTATCATCATCTCTCTATGCTACTTTAGTACTAATGGTGTATTTGGTTTTTTCCATGCTTTATGATAATCGCTTTTGCTACTTGCAGATATATACGCTATGAATGCTTCCCTCTGTTTACCTCATCTCTAGGGAAGACATTGAGTAAACAGATTTCTGTGTAAAAAGTCTCTAATCCTAATGTAGATTGCAGTGAAGTCACGGATTGAGTTCAGAAAGGGAGAATCTTGTGGTATGTCCATAAAACATGGTACAGGTCAACCTCCTTGCTAGTCTCACACCTACTATATTTGGATTATATAAATTTGCCCATTTTGTGTAATTTTGTAGGTGTAATATAGTTATGTATAATATTGAATTGCTGTAGTTTGTACCTATCTTGTTTAATGTATTTACTGTTATTCTCCTACATCTGCTCCCAAACTCTCTCTTTGAGTCCTAATTCTGTCTCCAGTACATGCCAATCTTGGAGGAGATCTCTTGTCTCTGATCTGGAGCTCATGATATAGTTTAGCTACTGGATGTTTCTGTTCAGCTATCTTTAATACAGAAGTCAATCCACACTCTTCACCAGGTGTATCCATATCCTTCAGATGGGCTTTAACTGAATCCCAATCTGGAAATATTTAAAAATTCTCCTTTAATCCTGGAATCAAAACACAAGCATGTTCACACATCAATACTTTCCCTTGAGGAGCTAAGTCTCCTAATTTCAGACCAGCTAATGAAGCTAGGAAGTTGGATGGAATTGGGACACCCTGTATTAAGAAATTCTTATTGTATAAAATGGGTTGGTCAGGTGAATTCTGCCACTTTGTATTTAATAACTTCTGAACCTGGTGTAAAGCTTTTATTGACCATCCGATAGGCGTGTTTTTAAGTGATGTAGGTAAAAGTCTAAAGGGCACAAAAGGAATTGAATTTAATGCAAGTGCACAGCTATTGACCAAATCTCTCTCAATATGAATCCATGGTGGGACGTATTGACTGGAGTCTACCTTACAGGACAGCCAAGTCCAGTGGGTTAGTTTGCTAATATGTGATGCCATATAGTATTTTAAAAAGGAGGGGAGTGCCAGTCCCCCTACCTTCTTTAATGCAGTGAGTTTCTTGTATGATTGTCTTACTGCTTTCCCTTTCCAGATGAACTCATTAAGGATCTTCTATAGCAACCCAAACCAAGCTTTGGACAAATAGGGACACAGCATGTTCAGGGGATAAAAGATCCTTGGTAGCATATTCATTTTTACTTCTTCAGCTCTAGCCCAAAGTGATAAAGGTAGTGAGTTCCATCTAGCTAAGTCTTGCTTAACTATTTTGAGTTGATTATTAAGGTTTTCGTTTATCATTGTGGCTATATCACGTGTAATCTTAATACCTAAATACAACAAAACTTTAGGCTTCCAGCTAAACCTCTAATCCTTAGCTGTATTTGGGAGACATCTAGAATTAAGTGGAAAAGCTTTGACTTGGAAATATTGAGCTTTATAATTCGACACTTTTGAAAATTGTGCTATTTTCTGCAGGATTATTGGGATACTAGTATCTGGATCTTCCATGTGAAGAACAGGTCATCTGCATGATGCAGATATCGAGATACCTACTATTCACTATTTGTATCCCCTTAATCCCTGTACTGTGAGTAATCTTTGAATCAATGGCTCAAATATAAATTAAATAATAGTGGGAAAGAGGGCAGCCCTGCCTTGTGCCACATGACAGAGGGAAGGGATCCGACAAAGTTCCGTTGTACCATACACGTGCTTTGGGAGATCTATAGCAACCTAATCCAGTTTATAAAGCTATCAGGTAGTCCCAGTTTTGACAGGACAGCAAATAAGAAATCCCAGTAAACTCTGTCAAATGCCTTTTCTGCATCTAGCACAACAGGCTGCAGGGATTTGTATTTCTCTTGCTTGTATAATTACAATGTAGTTTATTTATATGATCGCTTGACGCCTATTGCTCATGAATCCAACCTGCACATCGCTGACCATTCTGGCCATAAAAGGATTTATTCAACAAGCTAACACTTTTGCCAATATTTTAAGATCTACATTTAACAAGGATATCGGTCTATAGTTCCCCGGGAAAATGGGGTCGTGATCTGGTTTCAGAATATGAATTATGAGGGCTTCTAGGAAACTGTCCTCAGAGTATCCCTCGCAGTACCAATAATTATAAACCTTGGTCAAAACCGGGGAGATTTTATAAAGGCTTTGTACACATTAGTAGTGAGGCCATCCGTCCCGTGATTTATCCGAGGCGTAGCTGTGAGTACTGCTTGCTTCACTTCCCTACTTGAATGGGTGATCCTAACACTTTCTACATCTTTAGGATCCAATCTCATTAATACGGAATTTAGGAAGTTACTAATTTCATCTACCCTCACCCTACGATCTGTGGGAATAGAGTAGATTCCACAGAAATAATCTTTAAACACCGACGCAATCTTCTTTGGGTCTTTAACGGTAATGTCTCCTTCATTAGGTTGCAAAGCTGTGTATGTTTGTTTTCATGACTCATGCATGGCTTGTAGCCTGAAGTAGCTAAAAATATTGCATGGTGGATTCAGTTAAAATAAGGCAGGTGATGTTAGCTGTAGTTTGATGTTAGCCATAGTTTGATTTGACATGTTGACTTTGAGGGAACCTTCCTGGTGTGTAACAGTAACGGGCTGTAACAAATAGGGGTCAGATGAGGTCCTAGTAGGAGGGTTTGGAGATGCGCAATAACTTGATTTCGATAAGCTGATCTGACCTCGTCTCTCATCTGTCATGTCGAACCAGGGATCTGAGGTGAAGAAGATCTGAATCGATCCAAATAGGCTGAATTGCCTGGACAGGACCTGTACTGTCTGCTGCTGTGCTAGTATTACGGGTAAAACACACATAACATGAGTTACAGTTTTTTACTTATTAACTGCATATTCTGCAAGGCAAGGGAATTGCTCAATCCTATGCTGTTGTTTTTATAGTTTACTTTTATACATCTATTTTTAGCTAAAAATACACTCCATTACACATTAACAGCCAGGAGATAGATATATTTGTATGTGTATTAAAAATCTATAGTTTTCATTACTGTAATGTTTTTTTCATTATTGGATGGACAGCAAGTTTACAACAGGGTATGCAGAAAAGCACTTTCATATGGTTGTATTATTAACAGCAGCAATGTGTAGAGTGTAGACATGATTACAAGGGAATTCATTTATGACATGAAAGTGTGTGTACCTACTCAGATTGGTTACTCACAAGTTGTAGTATTCCATTCCTGTGACTCCTGTCTTATGTATTGTTCTTATGTCCTGGCCTGAGCTCTGCGATGTTATTTGATTAGGAGCATACACTTATTATGTTATTTTCAGGTTTTACCCTATAGTGTTAAACGCTCTTTCACAGTTGTAGCATATTTTAGTTGTTAGGGCCTATATTAACCTCTTGCTCCTTAAGTTGTTTATGCTGTATAGTGTATCTGGTTATATGCTATTATGTAAAACCAACATTTAACTATTAATTGTACCCATCAGAACTTTACTTTTAGTCTTGCTCCCAATGTTCCTTATTCTATGTTATGCATTAGTAAAATACCCTTTGTCTTTGCCCTTTTGGATTATTGGGGAGGTAGTATTCATTTTGTTATCTGTGTTATGGGTTTTGCTGATGCAATGTGCTGGCTACTGTTTTAGATTTACTTTTTTATTGTTATTTGTAATTGTACCTTGGTTTTATTATAGTAAAATTACTGGAGGGAATGTGTTGACAGCTGATCTCTTAATACAACTGCACGCTTGAGCAGACTTAGACTGGTAGCCTATTTCTGCTGGCACATTACGCATGTTCTGTAATGTACTGTATAACTATTCCTATAGGGTATAACTGCATTCTTAATGTAATGATCTTCATCATAAGTGTACAATTATTGTATTTTTGTATGGCAAAAACTAGTATAGAAAAAGTGCCCTTTTAACTCTCATAAGTGCCCTTCCGAGCTTCTGCCCCCTCAGCTTTTACTATCTTCCGACACCTATGCATATTGTGACTGGAAAAGTGTCAGTGTGACCATGGGGAGGGATTTAGACAATTTACTTTTACAGAGAAAAGGTTTTAGACATGCACACTGGGTGATATAAAAGACTGAGTCTAAATGCTAGTTTTAATATCCACTCCTTTCTACATGAGAAATGAAATCTGCCTTCATTATCTGGCAACTACAGAGGAAAACAAAACATAATAATTGAAATGGATTGAGTTTTTGGTCATATAGCCTAAACTATCACAATAGCATTCTAAGATTTTGGGAACAGATTGTCACAATATTGGGGCTACAAAGGAAAGTTAAAATGGATTTACAAAGAAACAGACGTATGCAGTGTTAGGGTCCTTTAAAAAATAGGATCAAGAACATACAATAAGCATGCATATTAACTGCTGTTTAGATTGAAAGCAAATTTGGTGTGCATATTAGTTTTTGACTTTTTGACCTCCTGTTGCAAAACGCTGCATGGCAGCATGTCAAAGTTGCATAAATGTTCATATTGACTGCACCCATAGTAAAGTGTAAGATGGTAACAGAAACCTCCAAAATAGCACATTGTATGATAAGGGAGCGCACAATGAACTGATTGTACATTTGAGTAATTAAAGAGCTACGGTGACCTTCCCATTACTAATCATAATATGGGGGTCATCAGTGTCTCAGTTGTGAATACAATCAATCAAAATGTTACAAAACAGTATTATTGAACGAATATTCATGAACATTAAGAGGGATTTACTACTTCTGTTTTTTTGACCTCCTTAACCTCCTGTTTCAGTAATTGTTGTACTAAAAGAACAGTGAGCACACTGTTCTAGTTATTTGCAGTACTACTTTTAAATGAAAAATCTATTAATTATTCTATGCGTATATACTATGGAATTCAAATAAAGAAAAAGTTATCTCAAGTACAAACTGTGAATTGGGAATAAAGTGGAATGAGTTGGGTTTAGTGATTTTATATCACAATGTTTAGAGTAAACAAAAAATAAAAAATTACAGACTGTGCTTAGTAGTTCTTCACCTTTTCACCTCCCAGTGCAAAAAGCTACACATGGCAGCATCACTGAATGGTTCAAACATACATATTGAGTGCACCCTCAAGTTATGAGTTAATGGTGACAAAAAATTCTATAATAGCGCATTGTATGATAAGGCAACCGGACAATGATCAGACCGTAAGTCTGAAATCTTAAACTGCTATGGGAATCTTTCCATTAGTAATCATAAACATGATATGGGGTTAATCAGTGGTTCAGATATGACTATGTTCCTTCAAATGGGTATATAACATTTGGTATCTTCTCCTTTGATATATGGTTGAAGCCCTAAAGGATTTAAACTGAACAATACTGTTTAATTCTGTGTTTCTCTCCCTTCAATATGGTATTGATGTTAGAACACAAAAAGATAAAGTAGCCTGTATTGTAAGCAAATATTTAAGTGGCTTCTATCATGCTATTGACAGAGTGGAAAGAATGAGGCTTAAAGTTTGCAAGCACACAGAATGGGGTAGAAAAAAACCTAGTACATGGTGTCTCTAGGGAAATTTCCTGAGCTTGACTTCCTCATGTCCTTGTGTGATGTTAAGTGAATAACCCCTGATAAAAACTTGGATAAGGGAGAGACACCCTTTGGGTTATCCTCACTTCTGCTGGAGGGAGCACTAAGTGACCAACCATCATGGATTATAAAGGCGTAGCTGCACCTGGTCCAATGGGATGGAGACAGGTGTGCATTTGAGCAACATGGGTACCGAGCAACTTCCAGTTAACCAGTTGGGTACCACTGGCTATCTGTTGTCATTTAAAGGCTTCTCAACTTGAAATCCGGTGCACTGTAAAATTGACCAAATGGGTTTTATGACAGTCGCTGCTTTCCTGTGCCTTTAACTGGCTGGAAACCAAAAGACTGGAAAAGTTATACATTTTTAAAGTTTGGAAATGGTAAATGATAAATGTTGAAGAGCAGCCTCAAGACTTCTCATGCAGGGGGGGCGATGATGGCAAACAGAAACTGAGCATATAACTGTAAAGATTTTATAATTTATTATTATTTTGAAAAGCAAATTTAATGGTGCAAGAAGAATATTGACTATTTTTAGTGCAGTGTGTGATGCTTGCAGCACCTGGTCCAGAACCAAAGAGCATCAAAGAAGGATGTAATTACAAGCAAAGGAAAATGTGTCCACCCTTTGGATGATAGAAACAAAGGAATGTGCCAGTGTTCAACATAGCACTGTTGTGTACTACCTGGAAAGTGCATGAATGCCTGATAAACCAAGAAGCAGCAAGTTATAGCTTCTCATGACTGGATTGCTGTTAGGTAGATGGCATGATAGAAGACTGTGAAGTTCTATATGACAAACTTATGACTAATCCAGTCCACATTATAGATTATTAATTATTATTCTACTAACTAATGACAGCTGTCTGGTCCTTTGGTACCCCTGCTAAGTACCCAGTACCCCCCTCAATATTGTTGTACACTATTCCTGCTGAAAACTGTTAAATGGATGGAAGTAGCTCTCTACCAAAGAACCTGTCCATCAGTGCTTATGACAAAGGTGTTTTTTCTGAGCCTCTCCCCAAACAACACGTTTAACTCTTCTTTTACTACCTGTTTACTCGTGTTATTTTATTTTCTGTATTGCTGTTTCCCTATTTTGTGTTAGCTGGAACATTTTATCTAAAACTCCCTATTTTAACACCTGTGTTGTCCTGTACCCCTTTCATATTTCTCTGCTCTCACTATTGCATTTTGTCCATATTAACCTAGTTTTCCTTTTAACAGGTATGCCAGGCTGCTGACTTCTTCCCCATTAGATAAGTATTATTCTATGCCTAACTTGTCCTGTCCTTCCAATTTGCTCCCTAAGAACTACTGATCCTTTGTGACCCCTTACCTATATTTTATTTTACAGATCCTACAGATGTCTTCCTTTAAGTTCCCTATTACCCAGTAAGAGACCCTTTACATATTTTGACACTTGCTTGGTTTACTGTAATGGTTCATCTGCACCTAATCGTGTGTGTGTGTGTTTAATGAAGGCTTCATGTTAAGGTCCCCGATTTCCCTGCACTAAAAAAGAAGCCCTGGTTTGGGGGGACATGCTCTCTCCATGTTATTCGTAGCTCCCCAAGTAGTACTGTTAATGGTTTCACTATCACGGTTTTGTGACATAACCGAGGGAACACTGTACCAAAACATAAAGTCCTTTTCTAAATACAGCACTATCACAGTTGGAAAAGTCAGAAGAATACTGTATACTAACACCGTATAAAAGTACATCCCACCATTCCCAATTATAGATATCCTCCCCACCCTACCCTCCCTCTGTACCCTCCCCACCACACCCACACTCCAACACACGCAGCCTTTCAGCTCTGGCCAGATTTTGTTTATGTTTGCCTGCGATGCATGTACAAGAAGCATTATGTTACAGCTTAGGAGAAAATGGGGTTTTGAGGTGTGGTACTGAGGCAGCCCCCACTGCATTTAGAGGCTTGGCCCTCCTTCTCCAATGTGGTGGCACACTGCTGCCAACACTAGTTCAGCAAGCGTGTCACCAACTTGAAATGATTTAGCTGCTGCAATGAGGGAGTGCCCCCTCACTGCAGGGCGTGCCTTGCCTGGTGTCTCCTTTCAATAAACATGGTGACAGCTGTCGCTGTCCACCTCTTACAGTCCCCAGAAAAGCCAACATTGGGGGTGCCCAATCCCCCTGTCAGCATGCCCAATCCCCAGTTCATTTGACGACGGGGTTGGCCCAATCCCTGTCGGCATGATGCACCCCTCCCCCATTTGTTGCAGGCCAAGAGGGTGCCCAATCCCCCTCAGCTGATGCACTCTCCCTCCAAGCACACTGTATGGCTGATGGGGATGCCCAGTTCCTGTCGACTCCAGCCCTCCCCCCAACAAACACCCAGGTAGCATGCTAGGAGATCACCCCAGCATGCTCATGCACTCCCTCCCCCACACAATGTATGGCTGACAGGGATGCCCAATCCCCATCAGCTCCATGACCCCCTCAACAAACTTTCAGGTGTCGTGCTGGGTGCCCACCCTGGTGTGACAAAAGTCCCACATTGTCTTTTTTTTTTTAGACATGTAAAAAAAGAAAATGGCCCTTTGTTGAGTCTCTTGCCCCTAAACCAACCCGCAACCACCCTCTGCACACCTCAAATCCCCCCCTCACCCCATACTTATCTCTGGAGCTTGGTACCACAATCTTCGGTGGACCGGGAGCACATCTGCATTCTTCAAAGCTGACCGCAAACTGAAGAAATGCCGGTAAGCTGTATAATGGCATAAATGTTTTTTTTTCAACTTTGGTGCATATCTCAGCCATTTTTGTGAATTTTGGCACTAAAATTTCAACATGGCGTTCTTGGGACCCCATCTTATGAATTCAGTCACTGTCATCTCATTATTCGGTCCCAAAAGGTGACTTTATTTTGTTTAACCTGTGAACAAGAAAATGGTCCCTCATTGTCTGTGGTGCCCTTCCTCCAAACTACACCCACCCTCTGCACACCCTACCTCCCCACCCACCTCACCCCATACTTACCTCCAGAGCTTGGGCAATGATCTTTGGTAGAGCAAGAACGTGTCTGCACTATTTAAAGCTGACCACAAACTGAAGAAATGCTAGTAAGCTATATAATGGCATACAGTAAATGGTTTCTTTATAACTTAGGTGGATATCTCAGCCAGTTTTGTGACTTTTGGCACCACATTTTTAGCATGAGGTTTTTGGGACCCCACCTCATGAATTCAGTCACTGTCATGTCATCATCTGGTCCCAAAAGGTGATTTTTGTGCTTATTTCATGGAATCACCTTTTGGAACTGATTAACAAAACAACAGTGTCACTGTTCATGCGACGGGCTCCCAAAAAGCCTATGTTGCAAATTTGGTGAAAACATTTTTTAAAATTACTGTTAGGAGCCTGCATTGCCCACTTTCCACCCTCGATCATAACTTCAAGAATTTGTAATATTTTCTCTCCAGATTTTCAACATTGCCATTTTTTCACACCTCCTTATGAACAGTACAGTTGTCATTTTTCACATCCTGCCCCAAAATGTGTTTTCACACATCTGGCACACAATGGCACAGTCATTGTGGGAAATCAATGTTTGTGACAGAGTAAGAAGATCACAGTGACACTGTTCATGAGCGGAGGTCCCAAAATGCCTATGTTGAAAATTTGGTGACAAAATGACAATGTTATAAGCATGCATTGCACAGTTTCCATGCTTAATTATAACTTTGAGAATTTTTAATATTTTTACTCCAGATTTTCAACATTGCCATTTTTGCATACCTCGTTATGAACAGCACAGCTGTCACTTTTCACATCCTGCCCAAAATGTGGTTTTGCGCATCTGGCACACAATGGGCACAGTCATTGTGTGAAATCAACATTCGGGTCAGATTAAGAAAATCACAGTGCCACTGTTCATGAGCAGAGGTCCCAAAATGTCTATGTTAAAAATCTGGTGTAATAAATCCCCCAAATAATTGCATTACGGGTGTGTGTTGTGCAGTTTCTATGCAAGCTCATGACTTCATCAATTGTTTTACACTTTCACTCCAGATTTTCTGCATTATCATTTTTTAACACCTCCTCATGAACAGTACAGCCGTCATTTTTTACATCCTGTTCAAAATATGTTTTTGCACCTGTGGCATCAAATGGCACAGTTGCTGTTCAAAATCACCTTTTAGCTAATGAACTGATAGTGTCACTGTTTAAGCGGCTGAGTCACAAAAACGTGAAGTGAAAACTCTAAGAAATATCCAGGGTGTTAAGGTTTCTGGCCATAACACCCTGCCCTGTAGGGACTGACAAGTATCAGGGGTGTTATTTGGGACTGTCAGCAGTAATGCTCATGTCATTCCACCCCCCCATCCCTACTCTGCAATCAATGACAGTTATTGAGGTGTGTCTTTGACTCTCCAGCCCCAAAGTTCACTTCATTCTCCTATACTGCACCCCTTTCAGCGTATTTCCTTATGGAATGGCATGAGTGTAAAACTCAAACACCCCAAGGCACACCTCGTCACTTGTCTACAGGGTAGGGTGAGGTGAAATGGTGTGAGCATTATGGATGATGACCCAAAGGCACACCCCAATGTCTGTCCATCTCTGCAGGTGGAGGAAGGGTTGGCATCACTTTAGTACTTCAATGCCATTCATATTCTGCCTGCCTGTCTGTCTGACACTCTCTATCTATCTATCTGTCTATCTGTCCATGTAATTATCTATCTTTCTATCAATTGCATGTATCGCTATTTTACCTATTTGCAAAACAAACTTGCATATCACATTTGCCTGCACTCTGAGAACACACTTATGAAACTCTGCATATTTGTACTCCACTCCTGCATAGACCTCATACTTTCCTAACATTCCCATTATCACACGCATAACGCCGTAACCTTATCAACAGTGACCCCATCTGAAAGTTACCATCACATTTTCTTTGCTAACAGTCCATCATTACAACTGACTGCCTGACATCAACACATAGCTTAACTATTATTTGCATCACCTCATGGACAAAAATCTTGTTTTAAAAAAAACCTGTAAATAATCCCAAGGCTGAACATATGCAAGACATTACTTTTTCATGTACTGCCACCTTCTGTACCATCATGGGGACTTGCATATGTTTCCCACAAGGCTTTGCATTATTGGGGTATGTGCAATTGTGTTTTCTTTAAAATTTGTCTGTCTGGCCAATATCCTCCCGGATAACACCTCAGTGGCATTTGCCCTGGGGTTCTTTTGTAAACCTATATTGCTTACTATTCCTTCCATTAAAATGTACACCTCTGTATATTGTCCTAATAATGTGTATGCCTTCCTTAGAACAGCAACTAAAATTAATCTTACTACTTACAAATCATTGTGTTGTTTCTCCATGCCTTTAACAATTCCACACAACTTCACTGACTTCATTATGCAGCCGTGGTGTGTCTGACCAGATTTTGTTTGTCATGAGGGGTTCCTGTCTAATTAGACGTAGAATTAGCATGGTGACTCCTCCAGAAAAAGATTCTATCAGGTCAGATGAAATTGCAGTATAATCCTTCAACCCTTACCCCACCCATTGTCACACACTGAAAAAAATATTTCCTGACATCTTTTTTGAACCAGCTCCCCCTTTCCATCTTGAGATTATGCCACCAGTGGATGATTTTCAACTTATACAGTACCATGGAATGCACTGAGTTATAGCCATGCAAGTATTTGCATGTTTTTCCCTTTGACTGCTCTCCATTCTGTTTTTGGAAAAGCTGGAGGTGGATTTCTGGCACTCACAGTAGCAGGGAAAGGCAACCGCTGAAAGGGGCAGCATGGGGGCTTGCAGCAACTCTTCAGGTAAGGGCATTTTAATCTTTCTGGCTGCCTGGAGCTCTACTCCATTCTGGAGCTGAAAGGGGGTTTTGTTGAGGAGGTCCCTGTGGAGGTCGCTGTTGAACGAGGTAAACTGTGACTGCCAGGGCATTCAGTGTGCCTTAGGTGAGCTGCTGTCTGCAGCACTGGCTGCTTCCCTTGTCGACTAAATAAGATAACTGACAAGGGGGGCTCTGATGCTGTGCTGCGGTTGAAGAAGTTTAGAGCTTCCCATCCCTCCTCGGCTGAACAAGGTAAACCGAGAGTGGAGGACTGAGAAGATTAGGGCACTGCAAATGATGTTATGTGCTTCCTTCAGTATTCTTATAAGTTCCATCTCTATGCTAGACCCTGCACCACGGAGACTATCCTGGATCTAACATTGTTCTCATAAACATCAACTGAACTGGCAGCTGCATTCTATACCTTCTTTTCTTTGTACCTTTTTAAAAAGGGAACACACAAAGTTTACTGCCTATCTTTGTATGCACTGTAACTACTGTCTGGGAATTTAATATAGCATTTAAATTTGGAATATAATTAGCTTACCTTAAAGCTTGGTACAGAGCCAGACAAAATGTGACCAGCCTGGGAAGATGCACAAAAGAACTGGGAATTCTGGGAGCAACAAGGAAAGGAGAGGGATCAGATTTCAAATTTGGGATTCCTTTGTGCATCAGCCTATGAGCAGAGCACTATTACCTATGTGTTGAGACTCAGAGTGCTGTAAGATGGTGCGATAGATAACAGATATTAGGGCTTTCCAGTCTCTCCTTCTGAGACCCTCCATGACGCCCCTGGATTCTTTTTGTCACCCTTTATTGCATAGGCTGTAGCTTTTATTCATGTATTTTTTAAACTGAGGTCTTCAGAACTATATATCATACTCCAGCTGAGGTCTAACCAGTGACCTATGTGTAACCCCCCTCATTGTGGAAACTTATTTCCAGCTCCATCAGGCACTGACTGTCACCACCTGCTCTCTCTCTCTCTCTTTGGCCCAGAGAACATGAACTCTGTGCTGTGCGACAGGCGAAAAGCTGCAACAGAGCATGAGAGCTGCAATAGAGGAGGGGAGCTACAGGAGAAGGGGGAGAGCCAACTGTAAACAATCCATGTATCCCAGTGCTGGTCTGTGGTGCTGCTGTGGGAATGAGCTATCCCCCTTGAAACCACAAACAGTAAAACAAGAACAGCACACCTGCTGGGAGTCCTCTACCTGAAAAATTACAAGTCCTGAGCTGGACCCATTCCAAAAGCTTTATTAGCCAGAATCAACTGCACTAGCACAAGGTCCTGGTAAGTGCCCCAGGGTTTAAGTCTCAGACCTTCGTCGGGGGCAGGAAACTCCCAGTGTGTGTGTGCTGTTCTTGTTGTCCTGTCCATGATAAAAGGAGAGTTGCAGGACAGGAGGAGAGCTGTAGGAGAGGAGTAGAGCTGTAGGATATGCCACTCACTCATTTGTGGAGCTCTGCCAGAATAAAAAATATCACTTGGAGTTCAGTTTCTCAGTTTGAGTTTTTCTTCAGTGAAGTGCAGCTTTTTTTTGTATTCCTTGATGTGTTAAGTGGTGTGCTTATGGTTAGTTGGCACCCTCACAAGTGGGGTTTGAGTCACGGTATTTGTGTTGTTTGTAGTTATGTAGCTGCTGTTTTTCCATGCAGCCCGCCAAACTCTAAACAGGGTTTTGTGATTGAAGAAACTCATTTCCTAAAACTCTATAATAAAAATTTTCTGGCGCTGTCGGGCATCTCCCGGTCCACTGGTTGCTACTTAAATAGATTTGGAACTTTCCCTTTTACACCTGCAGTTTGTTCATATTAAGAACATTTGTCAGCTGACACAAGTGATCTGATTATATTTCATATCAGATGGGAGCATCATATTTCAGAACATTTGTCAGCCAATAAGGAGATCTGATGGTATTTCACATCAGACAGGAGCACCAGTAACGCAGATATGAGTACAGGGAACATAACTGAATCAGACGCAGTGGATTTTATTTGAGACAGTGGCAGTGTCAGCTTGATGCAGATCAGTTATTAGGGACTTATTCACTGCACACACTCAACAAATGGAGGAAGTACTAAATCAGAAGTTTCCGTTTGCTAAATTTGAAAAGTGAAAAAACAAGAAGATAAATATTTTTTACGATAAGGAAACCTTTAAGTTTTATAAGGAGAAAGTCTGGGCCCCATGGTGGTTGCGTATTGAAAAACTACCAACAGGTAGTTTTATTAAAAATATCTATCATGACCGATGGTACAAAGCTTTGAATACTTGTGCTGTGAAACTGTTTAATACACTAATTGACCAGGATGAAAATCAATATGAAGAACTACCTGATGAAATTGAGGAGTTAAAAGAAAAAAACTATTACTGTTAAAGAACAACCTGATTTTGCTAACTATCAAACTAATCTGTAGCATAAATTAGCAGCACAAGAAAATCTAGTCTCAAAAGGCAAATATAACAAATTTGAATGAGATTCTAAAGATTATGAAACTGGTCAAAGTTTCCCATGGGACAGACAAGAAACAAACAACAATTTTTAGAGCGGTCATTCTAGATCACGGCTGAGACATTCTGTCTCCAGAACAAGATCTGAAGGCAGGCAGAATACTAGGTGTAACCACCCTACAAATGGGGGTTCCTGAAAAGTCTTCCTCGAGCTTGCCTAAATGCTCACTGCCAGGCTGGTGTCCTGTGTTTTAGCAGTTTAAATGTGATTGCCAGAGAGTGCCTGTATAGCCTCTGTGTACTGTCTCTTTAAGAGCTGCCTGGATTGCAGTCAGAAGTAATTTGAGAAGGAACTCCGTTGAAAGATGTAACTATTTGTTGAAAATCATTTAGAGTGATAATGGTAATGAAATTTTTCTAACCTGCCTTCTTTGCAGCAAGGACTGTTTTGTTTATCTCCACTATCTTGGTTGCGGACTGCAAATTGGACCAATCAGTTCTGGTGGGACCTAAAATGGAGCCAGACTACAGGAGCTGTCTGGAGTCAAAATCTGTAGGAATTGCAGTTTTGGGCTTTTGTCACCTTTTTACACCTGAAGGGGGAGCCTTTGTTGTGAGTGACAGACAGATCAGTCAACCAAACCTTTTGGATTCTGGGGAAAGTCCCAGGCTTGCTAGCAGTTGAGTCAGATCTCGGTTGGGAGCTGAAGAAGCAAAAAGCTTGAGAGAGTCAAGCAGCTGTCCAAGTAGTTTCACGCAAGAGAACTGTGAATAGGCCTGAATTGTGGCCTGCATGTCTGCCTGCTGCCCCTGAGAGGGAGAAAAGAGAATTATTTTGGACTAAATCCAAGTCTGTGAGAACGAAGTAAGCCACTGATTTTTTACCAGGCTCATACCTGAAGAAGGCCAAAGATTTTGCTGAATGCGATTGGCCTGTCAGGATTTCCAGCTGCTTTTGAATCCCCGGTTTGTGCAGAAACTTTGTGATCGTGACCGGAGAGTGGTTTGCCTGGTACAGTAGAATTTCCTTACAGGTTCCCCACTGTGTGAACTGTGTTCTGCTTGCTGTTACCATAGAATCCTTTACATGTAAATGTGCTGTGTGTTGAAAGTGGGTCATGATTTGGTTCTCCACTGTGTGAACTGTGTTCTGCTTGCTGGAAGCTTTATCCAGCCTAATCAGACTGAATCCACATTATCTCCATTTGGCCTGGGCAATGCCACACTGGCCCTGCCAGACTACCCCACTGCACAGAGAAAGCCATCGATGAGAGACCTGCCTGGGGATCAGCCCCCTGCTCCACGCTTGAACAGAAATGATGCCTCAGTGAATCATGTGGGCCCTGCTCCCCCTGGCACTCCAGATTAACCACCTGCTGTCTCGATTTTCATTCAGCCTGTGTCCAGTCTTGGGTATCGTGAGTAATCATCAAAGCAGCTCCCTGCAACAACAGCCTAATCTAAAAGTGTGTCATCTGTTTGTCTTGTTATTTTCTTTTCACGAACTGAGCCCTCAGACTCCGGATTACAAATAGTGTGTGTTGTGCATGTTGTTTTCTTCCATCACAGGGCCCCAACCAGCTGCAATGTTCCTGGCTAGCCCACCATTCTCCATCTGGGTACCCAGAGTGTGCGACTGTTTATGGACCCTGAAATGCATGCATAACTGTTTGATTGATAGAGCCTTTAAGCAAATTAACCTGATTATGCCCCTCCCTTGTTCAAATCCCTTAAATAAATCAGATCTAACTCTTTTTTGCATTTACCCTGACTGTGGTTCCAGTTTGTGCAAGAGTACTGTACTGCTGTTATTTGCTGTGTATAACCTTGTTTTACAGGGGGTCCCTAGGGCTGAGCCAGAGGAAAGCCCTGGTGGTAAGTGCAAACAGTGTGGGTACTTGTGTGGTGTATCGGGGTATTGTGAAAGTGATTATTGTGTATTGTTCTGGCCACTGGTAAGGAAAGAGGGGGTTACAGTGTCCCAGAGGGCTGTGCCCAGGTTAGCTTGACCACCACCAACCCTGACCTCTGGGTGGAAGCACCTGTTTCAGAACTCAGGCCCCTTAACCTGCTACTAGCCAAGCAGGCAGGGGTAGTAGCCTTGGATAGCGCCACATAGGGGTTACATTTTGAGGCTCACCGCTGGATTTTATGCCTTTAGTGGCCACAAAATGACTAATTATTGTTAAAGATTAATGGCTACCCCAGTAGAAATGGCTGTACACCAGTTGGTGGGGTGGTGTACTGGGCAGGAGATTGACCCCCAAAATGCTCTGCTTATGCTGGATATTCCCCTGCATACCAGTAAAGGCACTGTAGAGGGAGCACTCTCCAAAGTTGAATGTTTAAAAAACCTGTGGTGGTGGTGGGTCGACAGGCTGATTTGATCACCTAAACTTTTGTAGCCTTGGTAGAGTGCAGTGACCTCATGGACAGCTCTAAAGTGCCACAGACTATTACCCCAGAAGGGGTTCCAGCTGCCTGGAGAGTGATAACTAATGACAGTAAAGACTCTGGGGAGGATGAGCTCCCACCATTATCTGAGACATTTGAGGAGAAATTTGCTAAGTTGTTGCTGGAGGAAGGGGAAAACCATAGAGGACATTTAGAAACTATTCTTGCCACCTGGGAGTGTTACTTCCCCAACACCCTCTCCCACTCCAGCACCTGTTACTGCCCCGCCTTCTGTGCCCATGCCAATGCTGGCCCCATATCTGTACCTGTCATTAGTCACAACCCATACCGAAGGCTGAGAATCTTCTCCGGCACCCTCCCCATCCCCCAGGGGGGAGGATGACTGGGAGACCTGGATAGACTATGCTACCCCTCTAGTACTTGAATAGCAATGCTTAGAAGCAGATAAACAAAAGAGGTTGAGTGAGATCCTGTGAGATCCTGCCCTGGCTACCATCCATGCCAAGCGGGCCAATAACCCCTAAGCAACTGCACAGGACTATCTTGATGCATTGGAAAATGTGTATGAGAGCCCAGATTCATACGAGGATCTGTGGTGGAGAGTAAGAAACACTCAGCAGTACCCAGGGGAGCCATTGTCTGTGTATGTACCTTGGCTTGAAAAGCTGCTACAAGAATGCCTCAGAAAGGGTAGTTTGCCATCAAATGAATTAGATCAAACTAGGCTGGAACGGATCCTTAAGTCTGCTCTGTTTTCAGAATTGTTACTGCTTCAGTTGTGCCTTACCACCCGACTGGAATCATGCCCCCTCCTATGACGAGCTAATGAAAGAAATTCGGGGGGTTGAGCAAAGTCGGACCCATGGGAAATTGCACCCATATCTGCTGCTGCAGTGCAAGTGACTGAGAGTGATCAGCCAAGTGAGGCTCAGGGGCAAATGTCAGTACTTAACGAGCACTCTGAGAATGCAAAGGACTTCCTGCCCTGGGCCCAGCATTGGAAAGACGAGGTACTACAGGAAGTCAGAGAGTTGAAGATGGGTTCATCTGCAAGGGCTTCCTGCATGGAACAAGATTCTAGTCCCTTTCAGGATGTGACTGCCATGGGGTGGGGGTGCACCCTCAGGCATCTGCTACTGAGGGTGGCTCCAAGGCTGAGATCACCGATTGACTACCACTCTAAAGGAACTGTTAAGACATGTTGCACCACTCTCACTGCTGCAAGCAGATATTAGACCCCAATCTCTTATTACTGCTTCAGTTGCTCATATGATGTTCTCTCCCAGGATGACCCAGGAGTCTATCATTTATCACAACTGTGGAAAGGATGGCCATATGAAAAGAGAATGCCAGTCTCAGAAGGACTTAGAAAGAGTAGTAAACAGACTCCAAGGGAAGCTCCAAAAAGCAAATCAGCCAAGGGGTGCCTGAAATGACCACAGTGAGGGTCTGAGAAACCCTAACTCAAATTTCTTTGTGGCTAAATTGTCTGTCCAGGCCTCTGCTACTGCCTCTCCAAACTGGTCCAAAATAGTGGGCCCTTCAATGGAGACTACGGTGACTGTGAATGGTATTCATACTTGGGCTGTGCTTGACAGTGGATTGCAAGTGACCACTGTATTCCAGGACTGGTATGACAAACACTTATGTGATGTGCCTTGCAATCCCTGGAAGGCCTACATGTGTGGGGCCTGAGCGAAAAGTCTTATCCCTACCTAGGGTATGTCCGCCTCTGGTTTTCTTTTCCTGCAACTGTAATGGGTGTAGAGGAGCGAGTAGAGACATTGGCCCTAGTGTGTCCCCCCCACCAGACTGTATGATGGGGTTCCCCTGTTAATTGGGACAAATGCCCATGTGTTTGGGAGACTGGCGCAACTCTGTCATGAGAAACAAGGGCGACAGACTCGGAGGGTCCTGAGAATTCCAGCTCTGATCAAGAGGGCCTGTGATTTGCAACAGAAACCCAAGGAAGTAGACCAGGATGAACTAGTGGGGATCGTGTGGCAAGAAGGATCCCGATTCAATGGTACTGGCCCCTAACGCCCAGTGTACCATTCAAGGGGAGGTCCATCTCCAGAAAGATGTCAAGAACAAAATACTGATGTTGGATGCACCAGGCGATGGAAAATTGCCAGAAGGATTACTGGTCAAGCCCAACATCCTGCCTGCTCATGCCCATGCCTATGCACGATGAGTGATGATCCAGATTCACAATGTGTCAGGTCAGGAGATCCGGGTTTACAGAGGGTGCACCCTAGCTATGGTACACTGCACAGACACTGCAATATTGCCCAGCAACAAGCACCCTGGTGAGAAGGAGAGAGTGACCCCAGACTTGTTTGACTTTGGTGACTCCCTGTTGCCAGCTGAATGGAAGGCTAGAATTAGCAAGAGACTTTCCTAGACAGACCAAATTTTCATTTTTTCATTGTAGGAATGGGATGTGAGATGTGTCCAGGTTGTGGAGCATCACATATGTCTGCACAATAAACGGCCATTTTGAGAGAGGTCCTGATGCCTAGCCCCAGCAGACATAGATGATGTGAGAAGATACCTGCAGGAAATGCTCACTGCTGGCCTGATACAAGAATCCAGGAGCCCATTTGCCTCTCCCATTGTGGTTGTGCATAAGAAGAATGGGTTTGTAAGGAAGTGTGTTGATCATCAAACCCTGAACCAGTGGACCATCCCAGATCAATACACTATGCCTTGTATAAAAGATGCCCTGGACTGCTTGAATGGGAGAAAATGGTTCTCGGTGCTGGATCTTCGCAGTGGATACTACCAGATCCCGATGGCCCCAGAAGACCATGAGAAAACAGCCTTCATCTGTCCATTGGGGTTCTACGAGTTTCTGAGGATGCCACAGGGGATATCGGTTGCCCCAGCCACCTTTCAGCGACTGATGGAACGTGCATGGGAGATATGAATTTGCTGGAATGTCTGGTGTACTTGGATGATGTCATTGTTTTGGGAGCACCTTAGAGGAGCATGAGAACTGACTGCTTAAAGTCCTAGACCGAATGGAAAACTTTGGCCTCAAGCTGTCCATTGACAAGTGCCAGTTTTTCCAAACCTCCGTGAAGTATATGGGGCACGTAGTATCTACAAAAGGGATAGAGACTGATCCCAGTAAGGTTGGAGCACTGACTACTTGACCCCAGCCCCATAATCTGAAAGAACTACAACATTTCCTGGGGTTCTGTGGCTACTACCACAGGTTCATAAAAGACTATTCCAATGTGATTCGTCCACTCTTGAACCTTACCCAAGGTTACCCTCCTACCAATCGTAAATACAGAAAAGGGGCCATTAAAGAACAAGAAAAAGTATACTTCCACCAGGTGAACTCTTCTGGTCCCGCTGAATGCCCAGCTGTGAAACAGCCTTCCATGACTTCCAGCCTTCCAGGTGTCAGCGTGGCTCAGTTGGTAGCACATCCGCCTCTGGACCAGAAGGTTGTGGGTTCTCGTCCCACACCAGGATTGGACTTACACCTAAAAATCACTGGCATCTGAGTGCAGTATTGGGGGGTGCTGTACTGCTGGGGTGTGCCGTCCTTTGGATGAGACGTTAAACCGAGGTCCCTTCTGCCCATCCTGGCGTTGTCCTGGTGGGTGTCCAGGTGGAAGTAAAAGAACCCAGGGCACTCTTCGTAAAGACTAGGGAACATTCTCAGTATCCTGGTCAACATTCCCCTTCCCACAAACTGGTTCATGCAATTATCCAGGCTGTGTGTGGGTGATTATGTGCGATATGGCCGCCACCACACATTCAGTCACTTCACTACCAGTCTAGCATTGCTTGTAAAGTGCTTTGAATGTATGAAAAGCGCTATATAAATGCTGATTCTTCTTCTTCTTCTTCATGAGATCATATACCAGCTCACCCATGCCCCCATCCTCGCCTATGCTGACCCCACCAAACCTTATGTGCTGCATACAGACGCTATTCTGCAGGGTCTCAGAGTGGTGCTGTATCAAGACCATGAGGATGGCCTGAGACCAGTAGCTTTTGCAAGTAGGAGCTTGACCCCGTCTGAACGAAACTACCCTGTGCATAAGTTGGAGTTTCTTGTGCTAAAATGGGCCATCGTTGACCAGTTTCATGAATACCTCTATGGGCAAAGATATTGGTGAAGACTGACAAGAACCAGTTGACTTTTGTACAGACTTCAGCTAAGTTAGATGCCACTGGGCACTGATGGCTTTCTGCATTATCAACCTATGATTATGCTGTCGAATACAGACCAGGGCTGAACCATATTGATGCTGATGCCCTATCACGAAGGCCCACTTCCAAGAGTGATTGGATCAGGCTGTCTGAACCTAACATGCAAACATTGCGCCAAAAGTTTGATAGAGATGAACAGATTCTGTGGGCACAGTAGACTGTTTAGTAGATTGCTTGGGCCCTTCTGACACCTGCATACCAGCTGTTTATTGCCACTTCTCTGCTCTAGATATTAGTGCACTACGTCAATTTGACAATATCAGCATTCAGTGGTTTCAATCCCAAGATCCTATGATTCAGCCAGCACTTGATGCCCTGCGTGTGGGGAAAGATGTGTATAAGTTACATTCCACTGACTTGCAGACTGCTTTATTGTTTAAAGAAGGTCCCAGATTGAAGTTGCTCAATCAGTTGTTGTATTGAAAGACATTAGATCATAGTGACAAAGTAGACAAGCAACAATTGGTCCTGCACACGGCCTTTAAAGATTTGGTACTGAGGTCCCTCCACAATCACATGGGGCACCTCGGTATTGACAGAATCCTTGACCTGGTACGATCTCGCTTCTACTGGCCCAAAATGGGGGCCGATGTTGAGCACCATGTAAAGATTTGTAGTCGCTGCCTGCAAAGAAAAGCCCTGCATCAGAGGGCTGCCCCCTTGTTATTATTACTACCAGCACCCCTGTGGAACTAGTCTGCATAGACTTCTTGTGTTTAGAACCTGATCAGTGGAACATTGGTAATGTGTTAGTGGTTACAGATCATTTCACATGGTATGCACAAGCTTTTCCCACCAAAGATCAAAAGGCATCTATCGTGGCCAAGGTGCTAGTGGAAAATTTCTTCGTCCACTATGGTGCCCCCCCAGAGGATTCATTCTGATCAAGGCAGAAACTTTGAGAGTCGGCTAATCAAAGAAATGCTCTCTTTATGGGGGGTTCGAAAATCAAGAACCACCCCCTATCACCCGCAGGGAGACCCTCAACCAGAACATTTTAAGCATACCCTTCTAGACATGCTGGGCACCCTCCACCTAAAAGACAATCATAAATGGAGCCAGCAGATTAGCACATTGGTACATGCATACAATTGCATGAAAAATTATGCTACTGGGTTCTCCTCCTACTGCCTCATGTTCGGGAGAGAGGCACAGCTGCCTGTTGATGTCTGTTTTGGGGTCTCTCCAGATGGGGTCCAAACTGAAAACTACTTGCAATATGTACAAAAACTGAAAGCTCAATTGAACCATGCCTATCAACTGGCCCAGACAATGGCCACCAAGAGAAATCTAGCCAACAAAGAGAGGCATGATAAAAAAAGTAAAGGTTCAAGAGCTTCAACCTGGGGACCGTGTGTTGTTACGTAATTTGGGACTACATGGGAAACACAAAATTGCTGATCGGTGGCACCATCTTCCTCATGTAGTAGTTGGAAAGTTGAATGATTTACCTGTGTACAAGGTGCAGCCAGAGAACTCCAAAGCTGTCAAGACCATGAACCGTAACCACTTTCTACCTACCGGCCAAGTCATGATTGAGGCTGAACCCCCATAAATAGAGCCCCCGGGCCGGTGACTCATGCTGCTGCAAGGAAGAGACAGAGTCAACCTACCCCAGTGGTCACAGATATAAGGTTTCCACTGCAGCAGGCCCAGAATGATAGTGACTGTCAGTCCACTTCTGACAAAAGTGAATACGACCATGCCTATTACCCCTTTTATGAACTGAGTCAGCTGTTTCAAGGTAACCACCTGATAAATTGTGGGGATGAAGCTGGGCCTTCTAGACTGCCTTACCCCCAGCTTCATCCTTGGAGACAATGCTCCCAGAAAGTGAAGTACAAAGCATCACGTCTGAAGATGTTAAGTCTCTGTGTATTGTGGAACTGTATGATTTGCCTGAAGAAGGAGCTAAGGGTTTGAGTCTTTCTGGTGACATACCAGAACTTGAAGAACACTATGAAAGTGCTGTCCACCCCTCTTCAGTGCCTCAAAGCTTGATTGTGTCTGAGCCTACTCAAAATGAGTCAAGTATTGTAGAAACAGAGCCTCCAGAGCAAGGAGCTGACAGTGCCCCAAGTCTGGACATTCCCACCCAGGCAGAGGCACCCCTCACAAGTGATGAGAGTCCCCAGACCAGTGCTGAGAGAACAGACACTGTAGTTGTCCCCCTCAGAAAGACTGGCCAAGCTGTCAAGCCAGTAGTATGCCTCAGTTATGATTCTCCCAGGAGGCCAGTGGATTTGCCTCTCAGTGTGGTGCACAAAGGTATTTGTCTCACCAAGTTCACTGCTCAAATTGAGCTTGACAGCCAATTCCAGGTTACTTGTCTTTCCCTTGCACCATGGTGCCCCTGCCCCCTCTAGCCCCAAGTTAGCTGATAGAGAAGGGCCCCCCTTGCATTATTTAAGGTACAAGAAGTTATTACATGATTCAGTATAGTAATGTTCAATTTACCTGTATGAAATATGCACAATGTGTTGTCAGAATGGATATAGAATCATGAAGTGTAGTGAATATTTGTAGTAAAGTAATAAGTTTATGTTAACTGATGCATGATGGTAAAGACTTGATGTGGACACTAAGTTTTCTCCAGGCAGGGAAGGGTGTAACCCCCCCTACAAATAGGGGTTCCCAAAAAGTCTTCCTCGAGCTTGCCCAAATGCTTACTGCCAGGCTAGTGTCCTGCATTTTAGCAGTTTAAATGTGATTGCCAGAGAGTGCCTGTATAGCCTCTGTGTACTATCTCTTTAAGAGCTGCCTGGATTGCAGGCATAAGTAACTTGAGAGGGAGTTCTGTTGAAAGATGTAACTATTTGCTGAAAATCATTTAGGGTGATAATGATAATGTAGTTTGTCTAACCTGCCTTTTTTGCAGCAAGGACTGTTTTGTTTATCTCCACTATCTTGGTCATGGACTGTGAATTGGACCAATCAGTTCTGGTAGGACCTAAAATGGAGCCAGACTACAGGAGCTGTCTGGAGCCAAATCTGTAGGAACTGTGGTTTGGGGCTTTTGGCGCCTTTTTGCATCTGAAGGGGGGGCCTTTGTTGTGACTGACAGACAAATCAGCCAACCAAACTTTTTGGATTCTAGAGAAAGCCCCTGGCTTGCTGTCAGTTGAGTCAAATCTCGGTTGGGAGCTGAAGAAGCAAAAATCTTGAGACAGTCAAGCAGCTGTCTGAGTAGTTTTGCATGGGAGAGCTGTGGAAAGGCCTGAGTTGTGACCTGTAAGTCTTACTGCTGCCTCTGAGAGTGAGAGAAGAGAATTATTTTGGACTAAATCTAAGTTTGTGAGAACGAAGTAAGCCGCTGATTTTTTACCCATCTCATACCTGAAGAAGACCGAAGATTTTGCTGAATGCGATTGGCCTGTCAGGATTTCCAACTGCTTTTAAATCCCTGGGTTGTGCAGAGACTTTGCGATCGTGACCGAAGAGTGGTTTGCCTGGTACAGTAGAATTTCCTTACATATAAATGTGATGTGTATTGAAAGTGGGTCGTGATTGGGTTCCCCACTGTGTGAACTGTGTTATGCTTGCTGGTTCCATAGAATCCTTTGCATGTAAATGTACTGTGTATTGAAAGTGGGTCGTGATTTGGTTCTCCACTGTGTGAAGTGTGTTCTGCTTGCTGCAAGCTTTATCCAGCCTAATCAGACTGAATCTGCATTCATCTCCATTTGGCCTGGACCATGCCACATTGGCCCTGCCAGACTACCCCACTGCACAGAGAACACCATTGATGAGAGACCTGCCTGGGGATCAGCCCCCTGCTCCACGCTTGAACAGGAACGACGCCTCGGTGAATCGTGTGTGCCCTGATTCTTCTGGCACTCCAGATTAACCACCTGCTGTCTCAATTTTCATCCAGCCTGTTCCCAGTCTTGGATATAGTGAGTAATCATCAGGGTAACTCCCTGCAACAACAGCCTAATCTAAAAGTGTGTCATCTGTTTGTCTTGTTGTATTATTTTCACGAACTGAGCCCTGGGGCTCCGGATTACAAATAGTGTGCGTTATGCATGTTGTTTTCTTCCATCACAGGGCCCCAGCCAGCTGCAACGTTCCTGGCTAGCCCACCATTTTCCATCTGGGTATCCAGAGTGTATGGCTGTTTATGGACCCTGAAGTGCATGCATAACTGTTTGATTGATAGAGCCTTTAAGCAAATTAACCTGATTATGCCCCTCCCTTGTTCAAATCCCTTAAATAAATCAGATCTAACTATTTTTTGCATTTACTCTGACTGTGGTTCCAGTTTGTACAAGAGTACTATACTGCTGTTATTTGCTGTGTATAACCTTGTTTTACAGGGGGGCCCCAGGGCTGAGCCAGAGGAAAGCCCTGGTGGTAAGTGCAAACAGTGTGGGTACTTGTGTGATGTATCAGGAGTATTGTGAAAGTGATTATTGTGTATTGTTCCGACCACTAGTAAGGAAAGAGGGGGGTTACAGTGTTCCAGAGGGCTGTGCCCAGGTTAACTTGACCACTACCAACCCTGACCTCTGGGTGGAGGCACCCATTTCAGAACTCAGGCCCCTTAACCTGCTACTAGCCAAGCAGGCAGGGGCAGTAGCTCTTTGGATAGTGCCACCTTGGGGTTACCTAAGGAACAAACTAATGCACTAATAATGCTAACAAAAATATGTGACTTTCTCCATTTTCACTACTGAAAAAAACAACAGCCAAGAGCCCCAAACGGTCAAGGTGCAGAAAAACCAGGTATGGTAGAAGGGGGGAAGAGGTGGTCAGAACAAGCAAGCAGAAGTTGGATTTGAGAACAAGAGCATCCAGATATTGTAGATTTCCACATATGATCTTAAAGAAGCAGAGATACAAGTCTTAAGTAAAGGACTGAACTTTGTCCAGTCCCCTAATATTAATGAATTCAAGTTATACAGTATATTGACATCCAATGCTTTTTTTAGAAAACTAATTTTAAATAAATTTTATTCAGGAAAGAATGTTGGGGTTATTGGGACAAATGAATACTTTTTGGAGGGCAACAGTACATTAATTAACCTAGTCTCGCTAGATACATTTAGTGGACTTTATGAGATTGATTTACAAACACTATTAAGTTTGGTGGAGGTATACGAAGCAAATTATTCGCCACAAACAGACATGGACCTTAGAATAACCAGTGATTCAAGATTCACAATCCCATCTTCATATGGATGTTACAGGTGGAGGTCAAAGGTCACAGCAATATGCTCATGTTAGAAAAAGCAACTTTAAGCAAAAATCTACTTTTTGTCCATCTGCCTTTGGATCTCCAGCACTACAAACATATCAGTCACTTGTTTTACAGGACTTCAACAAACCAATGAACTCCAGATAGCCTAAACAAAAATCAACCATTTTGCTGGCCTGGTGGCGCAGAGGGCTGAGGCGCTGGCACCTTACCTCGCACCACTCCAGTGACCTGGGCTCAGGAATGGACTTGGGCACTATGGGTTGGTAGGGAAGCAGAGGATTGAGCATCCATAGGTCTGTTCTCCTCTCCTGGGTTGGGTAGCAGGGCCGCATCACTCTGCAGCGGCCCCCGGTGGAGACCAGGAGCACTGCCTGAGGGTTGCAATAGGGGAAGCACCAGAAAAGGTGGGAACTGCTCTGGTATTGGCCAGATGATGGCTGCTGGTCTGCCAACACCTCCAAAACTCCCAATGGAGCCAAGTTCACCTCAGCAGCTCCTTGGTGCCTAGAGAAAGAGTGTGCTGGAGGTGCTACCGGTGCCTTCCCTCTTGGAGGAGATGGACTCACCCGGCAAAGGGTTATGCCAGGTTAGCCCAAAGAAGGCTCATGGGGGTAGTAAGGGGTTGTCGGAGACCATGGTGGCCTGAAAGAGAGGCAGGTCTAGGAGCACATAGGGGGATAAAGAAATAATGCAAAAAAAAAAAATCAGCAGAGGAAGCACAAGCACTTCATGATTTTGCACATGACCAATCTATTGAAATGAAACCCACTGATAAAGGTGATCTCATAGTCATTATGGACAAAACAAAATATTTATTTATTTCTCAGAATTATAAAACCTTTGCATCAGTGATTCATTTATAAAGGTTCCACATCCGACCACACAATAGGTTAGAATGCAGACAAAGCTCAATAAAATAGTACTGACAATGGGATATTGAATCACAAGGCAGAATTATGTGGTAAACAAATGTAAACACATTTGGGTAACAGCACTGTGTACATTTGGGGGTACAGTGGGTGCAGATGATAATAGAGGGCAGAGACAATGAGAACATTAGGTGACGCTTGAGACATCAGTGAGGAGACATTGTCACAACAGTGTGGGGTTCCAGTCCCAGTGAAAACTGATAAATAATGAGGAAAGATAATAGCATGAACATATAGAGGGCAACAGGTAAGGGGGGGGTTACAGGTAGAAAATACAAGATTACAGTACAAATTGGTGCACCAGTAGTGTGATGTAACAGTGTTTGAGCAGTCAGACTATTGATTTTGTCAAGTAACAGAGTGGAGAGAAGGAGAAGGGAAAAAAGTAGAGCAGTCAGCAAGGAGACTTTGTTGGGCCGAGGGTTGAAGGAGAGGAGTAGAGGGTATGGGGGTAGAGTGGGAGGGAGGGAGGGAGGAGGAGCACAGAGGACATGGAGTGACAGTGAGAAGGATCAGGGAGATGTAGAAAATCTGGGAGCTGTCAGGAAGTGAGTATGGAGGAGTGGATGACCGTGATGGGAAGGTAAGCTGATAGATGGAAGGAGTACAAGGGTGATAGCACAAAATAGGGCATGGGGTGGTAATGTTCTGCTAGGGTTAAAAGCTAGTTGGGACAGTCAAAGTTGTTAAGTGCAGTAAGGTGCTGTCGGGCTTGGGTTCATCAAGGATATCCTGGGGGAGGTTGTTTACATGCTAAGAGCTCAGAACATGAAAGAATGCTGAGCCTGGGTGGTTCAACAAAAAGGTACAAGGAAGGTGTGCTTAGATGCAGTCCTGGTGCTATGCAAGTTAGGCGTGTTTATAAGAAGATGCTGGGTGGGTGATGGGGTGAGCCCTAGACTGATTTTTTTTGCAAGCAGGCAGGGTACAACCAGTTGGTCAGGGTATATAAGTCACACATATGAGTACGACTGTGAGCACCGGAGACCAGATGACATGATTTGATGAGTGCCGCCGTATTTATTCTTTTAAGTGTAGTGGCAGAGCCACAAACGACTAATCCATAGTACACTATAGAGAGTATTGAACTGGTGACAGCTAACTGTAATGCCTCAGGAGTCATGCTGTGCTTGTGCTGTAGAGAATTCCAATTCTGCAGTTGATCACATTCAAAATAAGGCAGACATGTTCAGCAAAAGACACTGTCAAGTATAATACCTAGGTATTTAAAGATAGAGACTTGCTCGATGGGGACATTCTGATTATAAAAGATGGTAAGAGGGGCTGATTTTTGCTTGTCATGGAGACTAGCAAACAGCATAGACTTCGATTTTTTTGTACTTCATAATCAGTTTATGCTGGATGAACCAGGACTCAACCGCTGAGAAGTTATGCTGGAGACTTCTAACAAGGGGGAGTGAGTCAGGCTGACTAGTAAATAAAACTACATCATCTGCCATCAGGAGAAGGTTATTGCTACAGACTTGGGGAAGGGTATTAAGAAAGAGGCTAAAAAGTAGGGGCCCAGTATGGAGCCTTAGGGGACACCCGAGCATACAGGAAGGCTAATGGAAAGGGTGTCACGGATCTTTATCCACTGGGATCTGCTATTCAAGTAGCTTTTGAACCAGGTCATGGCACCACTGGAGACCCCAAGGGCTGTGAGTGACTCGAGAAGGAGAGTGTGGTTGACCATTTCAAAAGCTTTAGTGTGATCAATGTTTATTGATCCCACTAAATGACTCCAGTCAAGTGCTTTGTGAATGTAGTCAGTGTATTCTAGAAGAGCAGAAGAGGTATTATAACCCTTTCTAAAGCCATGTTGCTCAGGACATTGGAGGCTGTACTTGGCCAGGTAATCAGAGAGCTGGTCTGAAAGGAGTTGCCCAGGACTTTGGAGAGTGGTGGGAGAATGGAGATCGGGCAATAATTTGTGTGTAAGGCTCTGTCCCAGCTCTTGTGAATGGGAGTCAGCACTGCAGCTTTCCACCATTGGGGAAACTGTTTAAGGGAAAGTAACAGGTTGAGGATCTTGGTGAGTGGCAGCAGAACCATGTCTAGGGTAAGATATAGCAACTTCGGGTCAAGGGATCACTGCTGAAGTGAGATTTGCCAACTACTTTCAGGAGATATTATTTTGATTCCTTTAGGGAGACTTTCTTAAAATAGAAAGGGGGCTATTCAGGGCCAAGTCTGGCATGAGTGGAGTTAAATGAGCTAGAGGGTTTAACAAAAAGTCAGAAGTCGCCACACTAAGGTCAGTAAGAAAACCGAGTTGAATGTCATCATTACTTACTTACTTACTATGTGCCAACAGATACAGGCCACACGGTCTATCAAGTCTGCTCGAGATGCAGATAGCACCACACTTTGCTGCTGCCCCTCTGCCACACACAAATGAAAGCCAAGTGAGATCGAACCAGATTAAACTGTTTGTGGTATTTCCAGTGAATGGGGAGAAATTTGGACAGGACACTGGGGAAATTCCCCTACTGCATTGCTGTCAGTAGGGGGAACCTTAGCCGTCAGCGTTGCTGTGGCCAGTCTGCCTGGGATGTTGGAGGAGATGGATGCAGCAAGTGCAGGAGAGTGGGCCTCCTCTCCTGTATTTTCAGAGCCAGAGGCTGTTGATGAAGCTTGTTCTGTGGCTGCTGTTGTTGATCTAAGTATTCTTGTGCAGTCTGATTCTCCTGTTCTGCCGCGTCCTGTGTGTGACTTTGTGCTACCTTCGGATAGGAATAGAGCCTGCCTACTTGCTGCACGATCCCAATTGCTAAGACAAATGGGCTTACTTGATTGGGAACTCGCTGCTTTTCCTGTGGTTGCTGGGCTCCCTGCTTCAGCTTCTTCTGCTTCCAGTCGACCGACTATTGTGGCTGGACCGGATGCTTGTGTTGCATCTCTGAATGCGGTCATTATGCTGCTCACTAAGGAGCTTCCACCTGCTTTCGGGGCTGGCAGTTTGTCAGGTTCAGTTCCCGAGTGCCTACAGCTCCTCTTGCCTTGTCTCCCTTCTAGTCCTTTGCCTTCAGACAGCACCCATGCAGCTCCTTTACTGGCCCCAGGAGCGGCTGCGGGCGGTCCAGTGTTTTCCTTTGCCTCTCGAGTTCAGTGACCTGGCTGGAGTAAATTGCCAGGAGTTCCTACTGATATTTTCTTGGAAGAGACTTGTGTTCCACAGCCTGCGGTCTTGCCAGATGGGTCATCCTGGTCCCCTGAATGTGCTTTGCAGGGTGCTGGTTGGGAACAGTCGGAAGGCAGGTCATGGTTGCCAGATTCGCAGGACCCTTCTTATATTGCCATGCTGAAAAAAGCTGCAGCACCGGTGGCCACCACAACTTCTGATCATATGAGCTCCATTTTTCCCTGGGGTAATGCCTCTTCTCCTTGTGTTCTGGACTCTAAACTTGTTGTTGGTACTATTAATGGGGGTGTTTCTGAACCTAGTGTTTCTGTTGAACGTGTTTCTGTTGGTTCCTCTGGATCAAAGTGTCCCGCTTCTAGCTCGGTCCTGCCAGCTTCAGTAGCGGTAGTAGACACTGACACAGAGATACCAGCCTGTTTGGGTCCAGACCCTGCACCAGTGCATAGTACTGGTCTCAAATCTGGTACTTCGGTGGGCTGTAAGATCACTGATTTATTCCAAAACAATAAAGATGAGCCTGCCCTTAGACGCAATGCTGTCTGGTTTTTATATAAAGGGGGGTTGGAAACTCCCCCAGACAGGCTTTATGTTGTGAAAACTTTGCTTAAAGGGTCTATGCATTTTTTTTCATCGGAAATTTTTGCCCTGATTGGTTTAGGGAATGCTAACTATGATGTTAGCTTTAAAAATGTCTCTCATTTGGATCGTTTCTGGGCCCAGTATGCTAATTGTAAAAGTTCTCCTCTTTGGTCTCCCTTTCATGTTCTTCCTTTGACAAAACTTACAGCTAAGAATATCACTATCATGTTTAAAAATGAAGGGGTCAATGTTGAAGACATCTTGTTTTGGCTCCGACAGCGTTGTGAGGTTTTGAATAAACCCACTCCAACTTTAGATAGTGAACAGATTTGGGATGGTGGGTGAAGGGTTCAGGTTAAGTTATTTTCTTCTGACTCTGGTCCCACTCACTTGCCTAATTTTTTTTTTCTTGGGAAAGATAAGGGGTTAATTTTTTTATGCAGGGCAACCCAGGTCTTGCTTTAAGTGTGGCTCTAGGGCCCACTTCAGCTCAGCTTGTGACACACTTAAATGTAGCCATTGTTTAGATTTTGGCCATACTTCCAGTGCATGTTTGAACCTTTTCAAGTGTAATCTTTGTGAACACACTGGTCATGCCTATGGTCGTTGTCCTTGGGCCTCACATAATCAGGATGATTGTCCCTCTCATGTGGGCCTTATTAATCTTGCTCAGCAGCAGCAGGCGAAAAAAACTGCTGAGCATCATTCTCGTGTTGGTCTTGTGGCCTCACCCCCCCCTCCCCAACTTAACATTGCCAAGGGGACTGAGGATGGGGAGGCCTCTGCTTTTGACCATCAGAATATGGTTCAGCTGCAAGAGCCTGCTACTGTCGTGGCACCGGAAGGCCCTATTTTGGCTGCTTCTGTCGCTACTGAACTTGAGGTTATGCCTCCCCCTCCCCCACCTTTACTTCAGACTCTGCCTGTTTCCGAGCCATCTACCCCTTTTACTATTCTGAAAAAAAGGACTAGGAAGGGGCTGACTGTTTCTGGTAGGGGTAAGGTTCCTGGATCTCGGTCCTGGGCATCTGGTAATAAATTTGCTGTTTTAGCTCCCGATATTACTGATAGAGATTCTGTTGATGATGACACTGATACTTCCTCCCTTGTTTCTAATACGGATACGGACGGGGGGTTGGGAAGTTGGTCCCATTGCTAAACGGACAAGACAGTGTCGTCGTAGTAAGTCACCTTAATTCTTCTCTATGGATTCCTTATCAGTCCTCTCTTTAATGTTATTAGTATTAAGGGAGATAGGAAGCTTGGTGGTGTTATGCTATCTTTACAGGATATGCGTTGTGATATTACCTATTTGGTTGATACTAGGTTGAAAACTAATAAGGAACTTCAGCAAGCCTCACGGGTATGGTCCCATGGCCCTTCCTTTTGGTCCTCCGGGGTAGATAAATGTGATGGTGTGGGTATTTTGTTTTCTAATTCTGCCCTTCAGGTGTCTAGACTTGTGGATATTTGTCCTGGTTGCTCATTACTGCTTGACCTCTCCTTCCATAATGAAAGATTTCGGTTAATTGCTTTGTATGCCCCCCAGACCAAAGCATTGCGGTCTGCTCTCTTTCGGACAGTTCAACCCTTTTTGCATACTTCCAGACTGGTTATTTGGGCTGGGAACTTTAATTGTGGTCTTCATCAGACTGATAGAGGTCTTCAGACATCTAAATTATTTAGTGATACCATGACCCTGAAGAATGTTCTTTCTACTGCCAAACTTCAGGACGCCTATAGGATTGTGCACCCTAGGGGGCAGGTATACTTTTTTTTCGGGGTGCTTGTTGCACTAGGATTGATTTTTTATTTCTTTCTCATATACTTACAGTTCTTGACTGTCGGACCATTGGGAGTGAGTTTTCAGATCATGCGGCCCTGAGGGTTTTACTGTCATGGTCTAAAGTCCCCCGGTGTAAGAAAAATAGGTGGAGACTTAATGATTCCATACTTCAAGATCCCACAATCCAAAATGTGTGGAGACGGGAATGGGCAGCATGGCTATCTGTTGCTGACATTTATGAGAATATTCTAGAATGGTGGGAGGACACTAAGGTTAGTTGGAGAAAGGTTTTCCAAAAGAAAGCTGCTGACGCCCATACCAGCCATTATAAAAAGTACTTGGCTTTACGTCAACAATTACAAACTTTCATTTCCCTGTCTGATGGTAGTTTTTATGATTATAGTTCACAAATTTCTGTTTTGAGTAGTCAGATGAAGGATCTGCAGTACGACAGGGCCAAATCTTTGGGATATGAAGCATGATTTGGGACTACAATAGCCAAAGGTGGTTTTGACCCCCTTCAAAGAATGTCAGGACAGGGTGGACTCTAGGGTTATTTATAACTTGGTATTCCCCACGGGGGATCTGGTTAGTTCCCTGGAGTCCCTGGTTCAGGTTGTCGAACATTTTGTTTTAGGCATGTTTGGGACTGAATCTCCCAGTGTAGATGCTGAGGATTTTTTAGCATCATTATCTTTGCCTACCCTCACTTCGGAAGAATGTGTGATGCTAACTGCAGACATCACTGAAGAGGAGGTGTTGCATGCCATTGTTGGTTTAAAAAGAGGGATTCTGCCCCTGGCTCTGACGGATTCACGGCAGGTTTCTATTTTACTTTTCAAACAGATTTGGTTCCGGCTTTAACTATTTTGTTTAACAAAATGTTGTCCAAAGCAACAATTTCCAAATCTATGAAAGAGGCAATCTTGGTCTTTATTCATAAGAAGGGTTCGGTTTCAGATATTAATAATTGGCGACCTTTGAGTCTCCTTAATGCAGATAGCAAACTTGTTGCAAAAATTTTGCTAGCTAGACTTGTTCAGGTAGCTAGATTTATTAGTCCTGCCCAGACGTGTGGCATCCCAGGTAGATGCCAAACTGATAATTTAATTTTATTACGTGAATTGTTCACCTTGGGGGACCAGACTCGCATTAAGGGATGGGTGCTTGGGATTGACCAGGAAAAAGCCTTTGATAGGGTTTCCCACAAATTTTTGTTTTCTGTTTTGGCAGCATTCGGATTCCCCCCGAATTTATAGGTTGGATTAGAGCTCTTTATCTTAATGCAGTTCTTCTCCCTAATGTTAATGGTTGGTTGGGACATCAGGTTTTGGTTAACTGGGGGGTGCATCAGGGTTGCCCTTTGAGTCCCCTTTTATACACTTTCAGAATTGATATTTTGATTAGGGCTGTTCTTAATTGCCCTGGGATCCTTGGTTTACAAGGAACGTCTAATCTCCCCCCTGTTAAAATATTGGCTTATGCGGATGATTTGGTCTTAACTGTGGCATCCAACTCAGATGAGCAGGCTTTGCTCTCAGTTTTTCACCAGTATTCTTTAGGGGCAGGTTCCCAGATTAATTTTTTGAAAAGTGTTGGGCTCCCCTTTGGAACTCCAACTATACCTGAGTCGGGTTCATTTGCTGGCATCTGGCTCTCTTTGGTGCCCATTAAGATACTTGGACTTTGGTTTGGGTCAGGTGATCTACAGTTGCTGAACTGGAACAGTGCATTGGGGAGGGCTGATAGGCTCTTAGCTGGATGGCAGCAGAAGCAGATAGGTAAAAAGAAATGGGTTTATTTCCTCAAAACTTTGATGGTCCCTATTTTTTTGTACCTTTGTTATGCTCCCCCCCACCATGAAATTATTCTCGAAATTGTATAGTGTTTTTTTTCAGGGCCTTTGGGGTTCCCGGCTGAATCCTATTAAAAGAGGTTTTACCTATAGGCCTCCTGGTGAGGGAGGGGTGGGGATGTTGAATCCTGTGGCTTTCTTTTATAGTATTTTTTATGTTATAATTTTGGTTGGGCTTTGAAACCTGGTGACAAGGTTTGGAAGCCTTTCTTCTGCTCATGGTTTCTGCCTTGCCTCATCCCCTGGGAACAAGGCAGAAAAGGGGGTCTTTAGCTAAACTTTCAGGCCTCCTGCCCTATGGTTTGAAGGCCATGAAACTGGCTATGACTTGGGGTTTTACACCTTAGGATTTCTGCACGCAAGGCAGAAAGGCCTTATATGATCGATTCTGAGACGGGATGCTCAGGATCCTGTCGCATTTCCATCTTGTCCTCCTGATCACCAGACATGGATTCTGAAGCAACTTTTGAATCCTAGGATCCCTCCTTATGTGTGGGACATGGTTTGTCTCAGTAATTACGGCAGACTTAGTGTCAAAGGTAATCAGAAACATAAAATGTTGCATGACAGATATTGTCCTAGGGATTCCTGTCTTTCTATTATAGAAACTCAGGCACATTTATTTTTGAATGCAACTTTGCTTTTGATTTTTGGACCACTATTGCTGCTGTCTGGGATGAGCCTCTTTTTGATAAATTGTCATATGCAGATCTTATGTTTGGGACTCATTCTGCTTTAAATACTAAATATCATACAGAAACTATATATATTGTACTAAGTTTCAAGTGCTAATTTTTATGGCAAGCTAGGTGTTTGCTAGTTTTGCATCAGAAATGGATCCCTATCTTAGAAATTATATGGAATGTTGGGAATACAGTATTTGCAATGCAAAAGTATGACTTTCTAGATTCTAGATTGCAATTTCATCATTTTTGGTCTAATTGTGATTCTTGGAAATTGAACTGATTTATTGTCCTAATTTTTTGTTCTTTTCTGCTTTGTACCTTTGTATTGTATTTATGACAATTTTTTTGTATGTATATTGTAATGTAGCCGTAATGTAGCCCACTTCTTCTCAATAAAATCTCCCAACTCTGCAGTAGGGGGAGACTGTGTCCAGTCTTGGATGGCTGCCAAGATGGCTGATCTGGAGGTTGAAGGAGAGGTGAAGGAAATGGAGCTGGAAGGAAACATTGCTCATGTTGTGCTTAATGAAAATGTTGTGGTGGAAGAAATTTTGAAGACAAGAGAAGTGCACTCCAGGGAAGGTAAAGAAAAAGATTCTATAAATGAAGAACCTATAAAAGACTGTTATTTAATAGAAGAGCTTGAGGAAAGCTTATCAGAGTGATGTGATACAGAAACTGAACAAACAGCAGTTATAGGGAAAAAACAGGACATAAATGCAGAAGAATCAGACTTGTAGGCACAAACAGAAAAAGAAGAATGGAGCTTTCACTTTAAAAAATTGCAACTGGAGAAACAATTAAGGGCGATACGGTCTGATGGACAGGAGAGGCCTGTCAAGCCTGTATAGCTGAGCTGTGATGATGCAGCAGCACCATCAAAGGCTTCCATAAGAAACTGGGTGGCGGTAAAATGAGCAGAAAGAGCAGCCAGAAAGAAATTGACCGAGAGAAAAAGCTAGAGCAAAGGACACCAGATGTCATGTCAGGAATGGCAGATACAGGAATGGAAAGACCTGGCCTAAGATGCTCTGGGAATCAGCAGGAATCATTGGATCAGACCTGGTCAGCGGACAGTGCACTGCAAGCGGCAGGGTTGGAGAGGAATGCAAAAACATGTCAGTGGGTTTCTGGGACTTCACCCATATTGATAAAAAGTCCTACAAAAATGAATATGTTGCATAAAGATAGTGAGATACAGTTAAGATGCTTGGAACTGCCTCCAGATCTAAAACTAACTCAGAACCCACAGCTTCAGTTTAAACAGACAGTAGAGCCAAGCCAAGAATTGACAGTACCTCCAGTTATACAGCAAGCAGGGGGACACCCTGAAGTAATTCTTGACTCTGTACAAAGGCCTTTGAATGTAATTAACAAAGAGGCACCTAGAACATATTCTTCTTTTTTCAAAACACCGAGTTTCCCAGTGAAGAGACACAATGCGGTCAGGTTATCTTACAGTTGGGGAATGTCGTAACCTCCAGAGTGCTTGTTTGTTGCATGGCCCTTGTTAAAAGATTCCATGTAGTTCTTCTCAAATGACATATATGCGCTAATACATATCTCAGGGGAGACCACATTTGACATTAGTTTTAAAGTTGTAAGTGGTCTGGAAAGATTCTGGATAAAGTATAATTCATTAAAGAAAACACCTTTATGGTCACCATTTGTGGCCATCCTCCTGAAGAAACCAGCACAAAAGAAAAAAAACATTCTTTTTAGAAACAAAGGTGTCAGTGTATTGTATCTAATACACTGGCTAAAACAAAAATGTGCAATCACTGAGGACCCTGAAGCTATCATGGATTCAGAAAATATTTGGACTGGGGGGGGTGGAAAAGTGAAGGTGATGTTAAAAACTACTGATCTTGGTTTTGCACGTTTGCCAAATTCTTTTTTTGGGGGAAGGGATAGGAGTATTTTATTCTACCCAGGTCAGCCAAAGATGTGCTACAAATGTGGTTCGTTTGAACACTTGAGCAGTATATGTGATAAACAAAGGTGTTTGGTATGTGGGGAATTGGGGCATATAGGAACTCAATGTTTAAATGAGTGCAGGTGTAATTTATGTAATGAGATGGGACACACTTTTCAAAATTGTAATTGGGCTACACATAACACCCCCGACCAAGGAGATGGTGAAGAGCAAAGGCTTCTGATTACGTTGACCCAAAAGAATAGGCTGGGGAACTAAGGTCAAAACCACAGATGGGGTCTAATGTGGGGTTTGTACCACAGGATCCAGATTTTTCTGTAGTACAGAATAAAGATTTATTGGTACACAGACATACTGGCCCACAAGGAGTTGTGAAGAAAGCAGAGGAGAACTCCAAGGAGACAGTAGATGGTGGGAATATTGCAGTTAAAGCCTCTGGGTCAGGGGTTAATTCTTCATCAGTAATAAGTGTAGATGCAAATGTTATGCCACCCCCCTCCTCCCTCACCATTATCAGTCTCCCTACCTTCCCTCCCAATCTGAATCTCCTTAAAGGGAACCAAATTGAGAAAGTTCAAACTAAGGTGTTCTCTACCAGATCTTCTGTAAAGCAAAGTGCTACACATACTCGGAACAGATTTGAGATACTTCAATCTGACCACACGGATGAAGAATCACATTATTCTTCAGTGGCATCCTCATTATCGGAGGTCACAACTGATACTGAAAAACAAGAAAGGCCTAAAGGGCCTCAAAAAAGAAAATCAAAAATTAAAACAAAACAAAGAACAAAATGCGAGGAGAGGAAAAAATACAAATAAAGTAAAATAAAATGTTTTTTGAATCTTTCTCCTTTTATACTAGTAATGTAAATAGTATTAAGAGGCTGGGAAAAAGGAAATTTTTTTTTCCTTTTTAAATTGTTTGCATCTAGGAATTTTCTTTTTGCAGGATGTACTTCTGCATACTTTAAAGGAATGCAAGGAGGCTACAAGGAACTGGTTGATTGGTCCTTCCTTTTGGTCCCTTGGACAGGACCCTTGCTCAGGCTTAGGAATTTTATTTAAAATGCCTGAAATTAAGGTACTAAAGTTATATGATTTAATGCCTGAGAGGATTTTGATGTTGGATGTGATTATACAAAATACAAGGTATAGATTAATAAATCATTATGCCCCACAATCCAAAGCGACTAGATGTGAACTATTCAATTTAATACAGCCATATTTATATACTGCACAATATGTAGTTTTAGCAGGAGACTTTAATTGCCTGTTAGGAGCAAAAACAGCCAAGCAAGATTGCAACTCTAATCTTCTGTTACAAATGACCCGTAAGGCAAAATTGAGGGATGCATATTTTTTTCATGCGCATATAGCAGCACCCACATTTCATAAAGGTAATTTAACCTCCAGAATTGATTATATCTTTACATCTGAAAACATACAGATTGCTTCAGCTAAAGTCTTTCTGGCAGAATTCTCTGATCACAACATTGTCACAGTTAAAATTAAAACTTCTGAGGTGCTAGGAAAAGGGCCAGGGTTTTGGAAGTGGAAAGTCTCATTGTTAGCCAACATATATATTTTGCAAACCATAAAAGCTTTTATATTGGCTAGGAAATCAGTTTTTATTATGTTTGACAATGCTGTTACTTGGTGGGAAGATACTAAATGGGATATGCAGAAATTGTGCAAGCGCTTAAACAGAATCCAGAGTGAAAGAAAGTATCTGGCTTACTTATAGAATAGGAAAACACTGCAATAACTGATGTCCATGTCATATGAGACTGGGCAGAACCTTATGATACAAATAAACAATTTAAAGCAGCAAATGATGACTTTTCATAATTATAGAGTCAAGGTATTATACCACCAGCAGAAGTTTGAAGTCAGGGGGAGAACTGAGATTATTTGCCCTCTTGAACACTCTGTAAAATCAGCAAAAGCCCCAAAATGTTAATACTAAGGGATCGCATATGAAAGAAGTTAGTATTAATAGTCAGAACTTGCAAAAATTGTTGCAAATTATACTAGTAATATGTATGGAAATATTGGAAATAGTATAGGATGGTTTGAGGGATTTTTTGGGGAATATAGAAATACCGGATATAGAACACTCTAAGCTGAAAGAATTGATTAGGCCAATACAGGACAAGGAAGTCAAAGAGGTGATATCCATGCTGGCAGGTGCTAAAATGCTGGGGCCTAATGGTCTGCCCGATGAACTTTTAAAAATCATAGGAGCTGAGCTCCTTATCGAATTGAAAGAAGTATTTAATCAAATCTTATTCACCAAACATATGCCTTTATACATGAATATGGGTATTTTAACATATATTTATAAAAAGGGGGGACAAAATGGATTTGAACAATTGGAGACCAATCAGTCTTCTTAATTCAAATGTTAAGTTATTAACCAAAATACTGGCAAGAAGACTAACATCAATAGCAAATATTGTGATCTCTCCCGCACAATCATATGCTATTCCTGGTAGGCAAGTTCAGAACCATCTACTTCTAGTTAGGGAATTAGTTGAATTGGGAAAAGTGGGAGAGTCACATGGGTTTTTGATTTCGCTAGATCAAAAGAAAGCTTTTGACCAGGTGAGTCACACATTTTTATGGGAAGTGTTAAGACATTATCATATCCCAGAAGTTATGATAGACTGGTTTAAATGTATTTGTCAAACAGCTACAGTTGTACCTATTGTAAAGGGATGGAAGGGTTCTATAATTAAGTTACATAGGGGGGTCAGACAGGGATGCCCGTTGAGTCCCATTCTTTATGATTTCTTCACTGACCCATTATTAAGGAAAATAAATGTAAATAATGAAATAACACCAGTTTTATTTAAAGGACAAAATCTTCCATACAAAGTCATTGCATATGCTGATGATATGAACATAATGGTAAGAAACAGATCTTCGATATCTGGGGTACTAAATGTCTGCAGAAATATTGGTGACTTATCTTGAGCATCTTTAAATATTAATAAATGTGTGGGACAGAGAATTAATTATTCATTAAAATTTAATGGTATGGTTGAGCAGATTTCAATAAAGCCACATCCTTTAAACATCTTAGGTATCAGTTTTGGTCCAGGAAACTTAGATGAGTTAAACTGGGGAAAGAAGCTAGAAATGGGTAAGCTAAAAGTAACACAGTGGAATAAGTGGAAATTCAATAAAAGAATGAGTATATATCTTATTAAAAGTTTCCTTATTCCTATTTTTTCTCTATATTAGTTATATCCCCCCCTCCAAAAATAATAGAAACTACTCTTTTAAGTATTTTTTTTCAGGCATGCTGGGGAAGTTGAGTGAATCCCTTAAAAAGGAATATATTATATTTGCCAATAAAAAAAAGAGGGGTGAACATGATCAATCCTGTCATTTTTTATAGTAATTTAAAACCATTGCTAATAAATCAAGGTTTTGTTTGGGAGTTGTTATTTAGGGAAAAATGTCAACACTGATTATTGCAATGGGAAACTTGGACCTTTAAAACTTTTAAAAGATCAGTGATGATTCCGGAATGTGTAAGGTGCAGTTTTCTAAGGTTAAAGTAATGGAAGTTAATGACACAACAAATTTTGACAATATAGAGAAAGCAATTACATTTTGTTTTGTTAGAGTCATTATGTATGGAGGATGAAGTTTTTGGTAAATGTCCTGATACATATAAAGAGAATTTAAAGATGATGTTAAGCAACAAAAGAATTCCAGAACGCATGTGGAATTTATACTGGCTGGCATGCCATGAAAAAATAAATGTGAAAGCGAATGAAAAACACAAGAAGATGCAGGAAAGAATATGTAGTAGAATTAACTGTGTACGGCAGGAAGAAACTATTGCACATCTCTTCTTTGCATGCTCCTTTTTCAGGTATTTTGGCAATTTGTAGCAAATGGGTGGATAGAACCAGTATTTAGCACATTGACTTATAAAAACATAATATATATGGGGTATTTGATGGGAATTGGGTGAAGTGGAATGTAAATACTTTACAAGTAATCCTAACGATTTTTTAAATGGAATATATGGATGATTAGATGTGGTTTTACATTACAACAAAAAGAAGGAAATCATTTGGAGTTATATAACAAAACCATGCTGGATTTACAAACCATATATAAGGGGAAAAAAAATAAATTGGCTAGGAATGTGTTGTTGGAGCTATGGAAAGGATTGCCTTGGATTATGGATAATGATGCTCCAGTTACATGATATGTTAATCACAAACAATTTTTGATGTTTTGATGATTTGAAGTGATTGGACTCTGTAATTAATTATTGAATTTCCAATGTAAATAGTGAGACTGAAGTAGGACTTTCTGTATATTAAATATGTAAGACATTTGCTTTATTTTGTGTACAATAAAAAATTCCCTACTCTTTTCAATAAGTGTCATGGGGTCTTTAACATCCACCTGAACTGCCACCAATCCAGGCAGATGGGACCTCAGTTTAATGTCTCATCTGCAGGATGGCACTTGTGAAGTGCAGCAAACCTCTCATTTCCTGGTTGTAGGTCCTGATTTTTTACCCCTATTAATATTAAGCATCGTGAGAGAGGATCTGTTGGGCTTGCTGGTGAGAACTCTGAAGTTATCCCAAAATTTCTGACTGTCTCCCCTAGAGTGAGAAAGCACATCTTTGTAGTATGCAGATTTAGCCAGTCTGATCTCCCAAGTATAAGCATTTCTGGTGGCTTCATACCAATCTCAGTTGACTTGATTGCCTGTGGCATGAGCTTTGTGCCAGAGGTGATTTCTTGTAGCCATCAGGTTTAGGAGATTGGTGGTACTCCAGGGGTTACTAGCAGCCTTGACCTTCCTTTTTTTGTAGGGGGTGAAGGTATTGCAGACACTGTTAAAAGCAATTATAAAAAAATCCCGGGCATAATCGATATTTGTTGCAGAGTCCAGGGGTGACTAGTCACAATTTAGGAGATAGGCTTGGAGATGTTGAAGCTGATCTTTCTTAATGACATGTTGGTGAGACACTTTTCCCTGTTGTTTAGGGGTTTGGTGGACTAAAAGCAGACAACAGGAGAGTGGTCACTGAGAGTCAGGGAGGATCACAGAGCCAGTGATCCTCTCTGGGCAGTTTGTGAAAATTAGGTCCAGCAGAGTAAAATTGCCAGTCCTGTGATTGACACTGGTAGGGTTGTAACTACTTGGGTGAAGCCAATAGCGGCTACTGTATCCATGTAAAGGTTGGCTTCAGGGCAAGCCAGTTAACACTGAAGTCCCCGAGAACTACTACCTCAGAGCGTTAGGGCACATTGGAGAGGTAGTCCAATACAGAGGAGAAACCATTGGTCAGGTCATGAAGGAAGATATAGATAGAAAGAATTGTGAGTGCTTTATCCTGTTGCCCTAAGGTTAGTTTTATTACAAGGGCTTGGGTACTGCTGTTAGAGATTATTTTTGCAAGTACATAACCCTGGAGTGTGTCCTTCAGGTATATTTCACAGCCACCTCCTCTTTTCCCTTCCTTATCTTCTCTGAATAAGGTACAGTCATCTAGGGAGGTGGCAGTGTCAGGCACCTTTGGGGAGAGCCAGGTTTCAACCACAGCTGGCACATCAGGTTTATGCTGAACCACCCATGCTTGAAGGAGGTCAATCCTGGGTAGAAGGCTACGAATATTAACTGAGGCCACTTTAATAACTCCCAGTCTGCTGCTGCCAGAGTGAAACTGATGAGCAGGACCTGGGTTAGGATGTACATTCCCCGACATCACCAGGAGTAACAGGGAATTCCAGATGAGAAAGTGTTTGAGCAGCTTAAGATGTGCAGATATTTTATGTCTATATGGTTTATGGCTTAGCTCCTCCTCCTGGGGCTGACTGGATGGCTGTTTGTGCTTGTCCGTGTCTGTAGGTTAGTTTTTGTTCATTTACATGTTTTTCTGCTTGGACTACGCTGTGTCATTCTTGCACACACCATTGGTGAAAGTCTCCAGGACTGAATTTCTGCAAAGCATCATCATCAGGTATCAGCTTTTTAATTTTAAATCAACTTTCTTGAAGCCTCCCCAAGGAAGCATATGTCTTGCAACTAGTCTTACAAACATGGTGATGCTGGGTCCTGCAACTGAATCAACATTTTCATCTGACCACTCCTAAAGCAGCTGCACTTGTGGACTTTAAAGAACAAAGGAATTTTAACACATTTTGTGACTGAATCAACATTTTTGTCTGACCTGCTCCCAAGGTACTGTACTTGTCTCTGAGACTTTGAAGATCAAAGGAAACATACAGACAAAAGGATTTCACACCTTGCCTATGCCCAGGCTGCAGTTTATCGCCTTTCAGGAATTTTTACATATTATGTGACCCTGGATCTCAACAGTTTATCATTTCCTCTGGATGTAATTAACCATCAGCATTTTTCATTTGCCATCTCCTCCTGGTGTGCTTGTTAGACCACCCAAGTGCCGTCACCTCTGCTCTACCATGGATTACTCCATCCTCCTAATTCTTCTATTCACTTTGGGTACTACAGGCCCAAGATGCCAAGCTGGACCACTACCACCCATGTGAGAACCTGCTCTTGACAAAATGGACTCTATGGCATCCCAATGCCAACTGTGTTGAGGAGCTCCAGTCACCACCACCTGCATCCTGCCTGCTAACCTGGGGCCCCTGACACCTGCCACGGTTATCAACAACATTACCATTTTCATGCCCGTAAAGATCACCCTGCTGAACACTCCCCTTCCCCATTGCAAGAGCAGGAGGCGCAAGATATGCTCCACCATTAACATAAACCTCTCAGCCATACCTCTCAACCTCCCCTCATAAATCAGGGACAAGGCTTAAAAAAATCAACTAAGAAAGAACAAGTCTGTAACTTTTATGTTTGATATTATTTTGTACTTATAACCCCACTGTTTAGTCACAGAAACACAATTGTAGGAGGGCAGAGTAAAATTTTTAGACAAATCACATCCCTGAAAATCAGGGACAGTTGAGAGGTATGCTCTCAGCCAGGATAATAATATTCATGCTTCTTCTTCTATCAGGTAATGTCCATGCCAATCTGGGCCCACCACCAGTCTCAAACGCAGGGGGACACATGAGTAAAGGCCTGAAAGTAGCTGCACTGAACATCTGCAGCCTCACAACAAAGCTTGACCTACTCCAAGCGTGGATGCCCCAACATGTACTTGACATTCTCTGTCTGACAGAGACCTGGCTGTCAAGCAAGATAAAAGACAATGAAGTGATGCTCCCGGGATAGCAAACATTCAGGAAAGACAGGTGTGGCAAGAGAGGCAGAGAAGTCCTTATCTATGCCAGGGATTACCTATGCTGCTCGGTTCTCCCTGTTACCAGGGTTGAGGATGATCATGAACTACTAGCAATAAAAGCACAGGTCAGATGGCACAGCAAATCTCTAATCTTAGCCTCGGTTTATATTCCACCCACTAAAGCCAGGGATGGCCTCCCAAAAATACTGGATAAAATTGCTACCCTTCCTAAGGGCACAGAGCTTCTCATAACAGGTGACTTTAACATCAGCTGGGAGGACATGGAATCCATGCCTTTCAAGGACATGGTCGCTACTTCCAATCTGACCCAACTCATAAACAGCCAAATAAGGCGGAACCACAAAACAGGAAAAGACACCCTCCTCAACTGGCTCCTCTCGAGTTCCCCTTCTCGGATCTCTGAGCTTAAGGTCCTGCCTGAAACCTTAAGTAATCTCTCCCAGTCACTTTCACATGGTCAAACAAACTGAGCAAGCCCCGCCTATTAATAGTGTAGGATATTGGGAAGGAGCAAGCTTAGGAGCCCTCTCCTCTGCCCCCTCTCCCAGCACGACTGGTCCCCATCGATCATGGTTTCAATATTGACCAGGCCCCAAGTTTTATAGAGGGCTTCAACAACATTTGTGATATCTTTGCACCACTGAGGAAAATAACATTTTGGGGTCAAGTTAATGGCTGGATCACAGGGGATATCCTTGCCCAGATGAAGGAAAGGGACCCCTCTGGGAAAAAGCCAGGTCCTCTCGCAGCAAACACAACTTCCAATGCTATAGAGCTGCAAGAAACCACTGCACCAACCTCATCCACCAAGCAAAGGCCAACTTCCACAAGGAGCAGCTTAATAAAACTTGGGGCAATGGGAAGAGTTTTTGGGAGAACATCAAAAACCTTCTTGGGAAGGATGAGAAGAAGATCCCCTGCTCGCTCAGCATCAACAACGCCACGATTACTGACCCACAGCACATCGTGGATTCTCTCAACACAGCATTTACTGACCTGACTGGAGTGCTACCCCCAGAATACCTGCACCCTGCTGGGGAACAAACCAACTGCATGCTTCAAGAGGGCTCAACCCCTGTCTTCTATTTCAAAAAAGTGTCAGTGAAGGAGGCTTACAAACACATAAAAAAATACTAGGCAAGACCAGAATTGGGATTGATGGAGTCGATATGAAACTCCTATCCCTAACACTGGATGTCATCATCATGCCAGTTACAAAACTATTTAACAAATCGCTGGCTCTTGCACAGTTCCCCAGGATCTGGAAACAGGCTGTCATGACGCCGGTGCACAAGAACGGTGATATGACATGCACCGCCAATTATAGGCCAATATCCATCCTCTCTCCCTTATCTAAAGCCCTGGAAAAGATTGTGGTCACCCAACTCATAGATTACCTCAACAAATACAACCTATTATGTCCCAACCAATGTGGCTTCAGGCAGAATCATAGTACCTCCACTACCTTGCTGGACTACATTGACTACTTGCACAAGGCACTAGACCTAAGGAAAACTGGTGGGATCAGTCTTCATAGACCTCACCAAAGCCTTCAACACTGTCAGTCACTCTCTCCTCCTGGCTCAACTACAGAACCTGGGGAGTTGCAACCATTGCTGTCTGCTGGTTCAAGGACTACCTAACACACAGAAGCCAACGTGTAAAAATTGGGCATACAGTATCTAGCTCCAATGAGGTATCTTTAGGGGTCCCACAGGGGTCAATACTGGGGCCTTTACTATTCAGCCTCTTCCTAAATCCTCCTGAAGCCTGTGACACTGAACTGATATGTTACACAGACGACGCTGTACTTCTCACCAGCAGTTCATCAATAGTTGCCCTCCACTCTGAGCTGCAGGCATCCTTCTACAAGCTGGAAGACTGGTTCTGTAGCCATAAACTTCTATTAAACTACAAAAAGACCAAGGTGATGCTCACAGCCAGCCCACAGCATAAAAAGAAGCTCCATCCTCTCACCATCTCCAATAAAGTCAGTGAGCAGCTAGAACAAGTTCACTCCTTCAAGTACCTGGGGGTCACCATTGATGACTCCCTCACCTTCACCCAACACATTGACACAGTGGTAAAGGCAGTGAACACCAAGCTGGGTTTACTCTATAGGCATAAAAAGTATCTCACTCCAGAGGCCCTCTGTCTCTCAGTCTCCAGCTCCATCCTTTCTACCATTGACTATGGATAGGTGGTCTACGGTGCAGCAACAGACACTGTACTAAAAAGGATTCACATTGCCCTCAACAAGGCATGTAGGCTCACAATGGCTGCAGATCAAAATACCCACACCTGCTCCTTATACGAGCAGACCAATTGGCTGCCACTAAAGAACAGGATTATATTCCAAACATGTCTCCTTGGAAAAAAGGTGCTAATGGGTAACCCCTCCATGCATTTCTAGCACCCTAACACCAAGTACTACCAGCTATACCACCAGAGGCAGGATGAGGGGGGCCCTAGCAACACCTTTCTGTCGATCTGTGCAGGGACAGCATGCTTTCAGCTATAGGGCTGCCCAATGGCTCAATGAAATCCCAGTGCACATTCTAAACTCCCAATGCATTTCACAATTGAAAAATGTTCTAAGGCAACACCTTCTTACTAGGACAGCTTGCTTTTGTATTTCTTTGAAACTTGGCTTCCCGGCCAATGCCCTTTCGGGTAACCATTGCCTTAGTGCTTGCACGCTGAGTTTCTTTGTCTTTTAACTTGTTTTTTGTTTTAATTAGGTTCACCACAACATAACCCAGATAGACCATGTTAGGGTAGCTGGTTCATTCCACTGGAGTGTCAAACAGACGAGGCACACTGATGAGTCCTGGTAGGATGAAACACGTGTCTGTGTCTTCTGTTAGCACCCTTTTCAAACTGTGTGAGAGGCCTTTCGGCAGCATGCATTTCTGCTTAAAGTTGAACCAGCATAATATTCTGTGGTGATTTGCATATGCAGCCCATGATGCTTTGCATTATGAGGGCATGTGTGATTTTGTATTTCTTTGAAACTTGGCTTCCTGGCCAATGCCCTTTGGGGTAACCATTGTCTCAGTGCTTGCATGTTGAGGTTCTTTGTCTTTTCAGTTTGTGACTGCCACTAGGACTCTAACACCCATAATGCCCACTCATACACACTCTCCTTCCCCTTCCGTTTACCTCCACTATTCCCCCTTGCCCTATCCTTCTGTCTTCCTCTCCCCCGTGCCTTTTCCCCCACTGGATCAACCTTATAACCAACCTACTACCACTACCTCCCAACCTCCTAGACAAAGCCATTTCTTTTGGCTGCCCATACTCCCCTCCAGTCTCCCCTCCCTCTCACCTTGACTCCTCCTCGAACTCTCACACTAAGTGTCACACCTCTTTATCTCCTTCGCTACATACAAACACTGTCCTTTACCCTAGTTGAATGCTCTTGACACTGTACTATCACCATTGGTACTATGAATGACATTGTAACCTTATTGTATACCAGCTACCTACTATTCGAGTATTGTATATAGACTGGTTTGTTATTGTTGTCATTGTCACTGTTTGAAATTGAACCTTTGTAAAAGAGCTCTGAGCTCAAAGGTATGATCCGAATCCCTAAATAAATAAAAAAATACTGTTCATAGTGAACAGAGTAGGTGTGTTGAGGTGGGGTATAAGTGAGAGGGTGAGAGGGCTGAGATGTTGGGTTAAGGTAGAGTCTGAGTTAGGTAGAGTGGAGCAGTGGGTTGGAATGTCACTGGAGGTTATTACCGGGAGATTATGAGACAGTTGTCTATATTAAGTACTTCTGAAAAGTTGTCATCTGATCCAGCTATGCCTTTTTTTAAAAAAAAGATCCATACTTTATTATATCATGTATGTAGTTTAGGCTGGATCACAGAGACAGACAGATTATATGATAACTAATTGTTCTAGAATTCCCACTGTACCAGCTTTTGGATGAGCTGTTAAACTGAGATCCCATCTGCCTGTTCTGGTAATAGTTCAGGTGGATGTTAAATATCCCATGGCACTTCTCAAAAAGAGTAGCGGAACTTTTATTAAGAACTTAAATACAGACACGATAATAGTACTCCATACAAATTCATAAGCAAAGACCAGTAAAACCCTAAACAAGTAATTCATCATACAATGATGCTAAACTACATTAGAAATACTGAAGACACCCCTCCCCACTAAAAGAGTAGGGAGATTATACCAGTGAAATCATATAGAAAAACATAATATTGAGTATGCAAACAGAATAACCAGAAAACCGAGAACAAAAACCAAAATCTTTCAAACATACCCTTTCTAGAAATGGAAAGGAAGAAAAAAAACATAATAATTCATACCAGAACCCTCTCCCCCTGCTATAGGAAGGCTGAGAATGTAAGAATTAGGTCTTACACTCAGTAGATTCCAAGAATCCTGAATAACCTCTTTCTTGTCGGCATTTCACTTGGAAATAATTCCTACAAAAAATTATTCCAATATCTCTCCCAAATGTCCTTTTTCAAAGCCAGAAATTCTGAGTCCTGCACGCTAACAATGTTATTATGAATCAAAAAATACAATTCCAAAGCAGTTATTTGCTGTTGCTGGAAAAGAAGACATCTAACTTGTTGTATCCAGTATAGTAAAACTGCTGAAATCACATGTAGGGCACTATTGTTATAACAAGACCATGTCCTAGGGAATATGCCATAATAAAGTTGTAAAGCAGTCATTTGTTTAAAAGGGTGCACTTTCCATCAATATTTCCAAATATCCCAAAACCCCAAAATAAACGGACAGTCAAAATATAAATGATCAAGGGTTTCAACTTGTGTAACACAAGTATGTCTCAGACAATATCTATCGTCCAGTACCTTGTGCTAATGATATCCTCGTGTGTTGATCCTTCCATGAACTCCAAGCCATACCAGGTCCCACATATGCTTTGGGATTCTTTTCTTCAGTAGTCGGAGCTGTATCTGTTTCTATTCTTTACCTTGATATTCCAAAAATGGTTGTTCACGAAAGTTTTTTTTCCCCGAATGTCCAAATATAATGCCTTCCTAGATAATTTCAATACCTCTCGAAATGACAAATCCAATTTCTTTACAGCATCAAAAATTACTACCAAATCTAATCAAAGTTTATACTTCCTCTTATTTTTGTGCAGAAAAACGGTATCTTCCCATTCCTTCAAAATATCCTGTAAATTGTCAGCTACCCAGACCCTCCAAGGTTTTTGTATGCCTTGTGCAATAGGTCTTAAATTTGTGCTTATAAATATAAAAAAAAAAGAAAAACATCGGATTCACCGTCCCCACTCCCCTTTCTTTAACATCCTTGTATAGTACATTCCATTTTATGGGGTTCAATCTACTTCCCCAAAACCCAATAACAAATCATGCTATTAAAGCAGTCTCAAATCTTGTTGCTAATGGAAAAAATATGGTTAACAAGAAGAAAAATGGGAATAAGAGCCAGCCTGGTGGCACTGAGGGCTGAGGCGCTGGATGCCTTACCTCACGCTATGCCGGCGACCCATGTTCGGGAACAAGCATGGGCTGCCGGGGGTTGGCAGGGGATGAGAAGGATTGAGTGTCAAATGGACTGCTCTCCTCCAGGGAGGAGGGTCTTCAGTAGTTGGCGTCCATTTGCCCCCTGGTGGAGGCTGGGGGACAGGACACTGAGCAGCAGTTTCAAGGAGGAGTTGGGGCAGACACCTGGAGGGAGCGCATGTGGATGCGTGTGCATTCCCCTCTGCCAGCATCATTGCATGCCCCCAGCTCCAGGGAAAAGAGCACCAGGAAAAAGGAGTTGCCGCAGCACAATGGTAGAGGGCACCTCACAGGCTTCGCTTCCAGCTAGCCACAGTGCTGGACCACTGGATCCAGACCTCAGTGGGGGTTGGGGAACCCCACCGACCCCGCCAGAGGGCAAGCCCTGAGAGTTAAGGTCAGCACTGGATGATGGATGTCGGGGATGGGGGTGTCCTCGGAGAAATAGCTGCCAAAAAGAGGAGCAAAAAAGTAATAGCCAAAATAAAAAAAATGGAAATAAGAAAAGTTTTAATTAAAAAAAATCCTTTTTAGCTTCCCCATCCTCCAACGATGCCATCTGCTAATTTTTTCCCTCCCTTTGTTTAAGCATAATTCCCAGTTATAGATGGCCATATCTCCATGTCCCTAATAAGTACCAAGAATTTTCTGCTGGAAAGTTGAAACATGTATTCCCCCAATAGATATTTCTAAAGCCTGCATTGCAGAAAGACTTAGACACTCTTTTCTGTATTAATCATGGAACCAATTATGCGTAACAAAGATGTTAATACTCTACAGGCCAGGTCCCCAGTACATACATTTGGGGATATGACACACAAATCATCTGTGTACCCTATAGTTTTCAGGTCTTCTAGTCCTGGACACCTGATACCATACAGGAAAGGAGAGCTATTTAACACTCTAACTATAGGGTCAAGTGAGATAACATATAAAATAGAGCTCAGGGGGCATCCTTGCCTCACCTCACACCATACTGTACAAGCCTTCCCTACCCACCCATTCACATAGGACCTTACAAAAGCCAGGGCATAACAAATTCGTAACCAATTTGAAAATACCTCAGGAATACCATAAGCAGTCAGAGTAAGCCATATGAATTCTTATGAAATATGGCCTAAAGCTTTCGCTTGATCAAAACTCAATATATACCCTACTGTGGACTGAGCAGCTCCCTGATTCATCAGTTCTCTAATCAGTATAAGGGTATCTTGTATGGATCATCCTGGTATGGAACAAAATTGTGATGGATGAACTAAGTAATCTACAACTAACATTAGCCTGTCATATAATAATGTAGAGGCAGCCCGGTGGCGCTGAGGGCTAAGGCGCTGCACGCCACACCTCGCACCACGCCGATGACCCGGGTTCGGGAATGGACTCGGGTCGCCAGAGGGTGGAGGGGCGGAGGAGGATTGAGCATCCCAATGGATGCTCTCCTCCTCCAGGGTGGGTTCCTGGGGTGCGATGAGCACCCGGGGCACTGGTGCCTGTGGAAGCACAGGCGCCCGGGGCACTGATGGTTCTTCAGAACCGGGAGGGGGGCGTTGTGGGCACTTGGCAATGACATACGTCAGCATGCCATCTGCCTGGACGTTAGTCCTGCATGCTGACATCCTCGGGGTAGTGGGAAGAGAGGGAGTAAATGTGAAAACACCCCTCTCGCTGCCAAGATGATGACTAACCTAATCTCCCAGATCACCTACCACAGGCAGACCCCAATGTGCAGGCATTCCAGAAGGAAGGTAAGGGGGGGATACGGGAGTATGCATGACACTCTAGGGGCAGACTCCGTGGGTGGGTCACCGGGAATGATCAAGTCTGAAGGAATGGGGGCAAGTGGGTAGTAACGTGGGATAAAAATAAAGTGTAAAAAAAACAATAATGTAGAGAATATTTTGAAATCTGTATTTAATAATGTGATGGGTCTCCAATTACTAACTGAAGTTCAACCACCCTACTTATATAAAAAGATCATCAGCCCTTCATTTATTTATTTATTTGCTTTTGTTGACCAGGTAAGCAGACTAGGCAGCCAAGTGCCTATTTTCAAGTGCGACCCAGGAGATTACAAGGTACAGACAAGAACATCAGGCATAAACATTGCTACAGGAGGTAGAAACAGCATAGTAAAGGCTTGGACAACATCATATGCATTACAACATGAGGGCAGAAACAGCAGTCATATGCAGGATATACAAATAGGATCAGCCATACCCTCAGGTGGGTATGGGTAATAGGCAGCACGAGTAATACCTTTCCTGGAAGAGAGACCAATAGAAACATAGAATAGGTAGGACAATAACACTTTACATGAACAGTGAAGCAAAGAATGGACCCAATACAGATAATACAAGTGACATCAACGAGCTAGCCTATGGATATAGCGCATTCAATAGTAGGAGACTCATCTCCTCATCAGTCACAGCCATGTTTGAATGACTCAGCCAGTCAGTTAGGTCTGGGCCAAAGGCACAGGGGTGGTTTCTTAAGTGCAGAGACAGGTGGAGGCCGATTTAAGATATCCCCATAGGGAGGTTTTGAAGCAGGAATGGGAGGGAGAGGAGTGAGTGTTTGCAGGAAGGGAGTTCCACAGTCTAGGAGCATTTACAGTGAATGCCCGATCACCATTTGGGTACGTGTTTTAGGAACCATGAGGACCTGAGAGTCATAGAATCTTAAGTGGTGGTGGGGGGTTGCAGGTTTGAGAGATACTGTGAGTGCAGGAGGAGTGGCAGTTCTGATGATATTGTCAATGAAGTTGCCTAGTACAAAGGTGCAGTGTTTTTCTGGGGGGAGCCACTCGAGCCTGGGGTATAGCTCACAGTAGTGCGTGAGGTGAGGGGCAGAGAGCGAAAAGTGACATACATTGTTGTATGCAGTGTCCCATTTTGAGAGACCATTTTTTGGGATGTGGGCAAAGAAGACAAGCCCATAACAGAGTTTGGGGAGGAGGACCCCCTTGGCTAGGGAGAGTAGTGCAGCCGAGGTAAGATAGCTTTTTGCTCTGTATGCCAGGCCCAGCTTGCAGTTTGTAGCCTTACATATGTTGCGAATATGCAGAGAGAGGTCACGTTGCGGGTCAAGGGTTACCCCCAGGTACTTGACGGAGTCCGCAACATGCAAGAGGGAACCATCAGCTCAAGAGATTTTTAGTGGAGCAGGGCAGGCTTTTGATTTGGCTAGACAGCCAAAGAGCATGGCCTGAGTCTTTTGCAGGTTTATAGTTAGCTTGTGGTCCTTTATCCAGGTTTGAATTAGATTGAACTTGGAGTTAAGCCTGGAGTTGATGACACAGATGTCCTGGGAGCTGGTTAGGATGACAAGGTCATCCGTGTACAGGGTGGAGTGCTCATAGGCTGATGCCGAGGGCAGCTCATTGTTGAAAAGGTAAAACAGAAGGGGCCAAAAAATGGATCCTGGGGACCCCACAGTTCACAGGAGAGGGATTAGAGAAGGCCTTGTTGAATCTAATGTATTGCTGTCTGCCAGAGAGGTAGTTTATGAACCAGGCAAGGGCTGGGGGGGAGAGGCCAAGGGACCTGAGATTGGAGCACAGGAGCGACTGGTCAACCAGGTCAAAGGCTTTCAAGTGATCCATGAAGATGACTCTGGTCAGTTTGCCTTGATCAGTAGTGGACCTGATCTTGGAGGTGACCTCAGCTAGGGCAGTAGAGGTGCTGTGCCCTTTTCAGAAGCCATGTTGAGCTGGGGTGAGTAAGTGATAGCTTTGTAGGTAGTGGGTGAGCTGTGAGGCAAAACATGAAAAAGTTTCCCAGAGTTCCTTATGAAAATTTGTAAAGTAACAGGGGAAAAAGGTGAATAGGACAAATGTGCCAATTGAGCTGTGAGGCAACCACCTTTTCAAGTAGCTTACTAATTGCAGACAGGATAACTATAGGGTGGTAGTTCTTGAGAGTTTTAGGGTCACCTTGTTTGAAAACAGGGATGACTCTAGCCATGTTCCATACATCAGGGATGGTTCCCGAGATTAGGAAAGTATTAAAGATATGGGTGATGGGCTGGGCTAGGAGAGATGCCCACAGACAGAGCAGTTTGGGCTCTAGGTTGTCATGCCTGGCTCCAGTGTGAGGGGAGAGACTAGCAAGGACCTTCTGAGTCTCGATGATGGAGACGGTCTTTAAGTAGAAGGGAGGTCGGGGGTTCCCTCTAAGAGAGGGGCCTTGCACCTCGGGGTCAGGAGACTGGGAGGGGTGAGTGGGCAGATCAGAGAACTGGGAGTTAAAAGCATTGGCAATTGTAAGCGGGTTGTTGCAGCTAACCCCACCAATCTGCATGTCAGTGACCTGGACTCTGGCAGAACCTCCAACAGTGTTTTTGATGTTTTGCCAGAAGCTCCTCAGGTTCCTGGCTGAGGATAGCAAGGCAGATTTACAGAATTTGCTCTTGGCAGAGTGGATAGCTCTTTTACATGTGTTTCTTAGCTGCCTATATTCCAGGAAGTCAGTCTTTGTGAGGGAGAACTTGTATTTCACACAGCATTTGTCCCTTTGCTTCATAAGAGAAAATCAGCTGCCATGGAGCCATTTTGTGACAGTGCCTCTCACCCTCCTTTTTGTAAGGGGAGCATGTCTGTTTTGCAGGGGAGTTAAAACAGCGAGGAAGTTGCCAAGGGCTTCTGAGAGGTCACTTGTGTAGTGACCCGGGACTAGTCTGTCAGTTGTAGATCAGCATGGTAGTCATTAATGTTAAATTTGGAGAAGTTCCTCATCTGGATCACTTTACAGGGGATTTTGGGAGGGGAGATTCTCCAGGTACAATAGGTGGGTGAGTGATCCGAGATGACATCAGGAAAGACTCCTGAGGAGGCTATTCTATCGGTTCTGTTGCTCATCACCCAGTCGATGAGGGATCCTTTATCCCCATGGGAGGAGAGCCTTGTGGATTCAGTAATGAGTTGGCAGAGGGTGAGACTGGACAGAAGGGGCTCATATTGCTTGGCATCGTGGCCCACCCAGTTTAGATTAAAGTCATCAAAGACTAGTACCTCATTAGTGCAAACCTTAGTGCTGGGGCTGTCAAGGAGGTAGGAGAGCCCTAGCATACCTCCTTTAGGAAGATTGTAGGCACAGACCAGGTATATCTTTTTTGAGTTACCTAGCAGGAGAAGGGCATGCAGGAACTCACACACTTCATACATGGATTCAGATAATCTTTCCTCACTCAAAAAAGCATTAAAGTCCTATTCCTCACTAGAAAAATGACAAATTAATTTGTCCACCTGTTCTGGTAGTAAATGAGGAAGGTCAGCTGCTGCAATTAAAAATTCCATATGTTCCATGTCAACTCTATCAGTATTGTTACAATTTGATAGTTATCAAAAATTAAAGTATCTGTATTGTCATGTAATGCTGTCATTTGTCTAGCTTGTAATTGTTTCTTACAGTCCTCATATGGATTAATTTGCTCTTTCCTACCTTGTGAACCAAACCACTGTTCTAATTCTAGTGTTTTCTATACATCATATTGATACTGCACTAAGTCCCTTTTAATTACTGCAAGATCCTCTGTGCAAGCTCCCACCCCATCATTTAGCAAAGAAATCAGTTTATAAAACATATTCCTCAAATTGAAATATTCGTGATTTCTGTGTTGTGCCGAAAACCTTGATTGTTTTTTAAAAAAAATCAATTAGGCATAATTTTGTGTTTACCCACCATTTTATAAGGGAGTTGTATAAAAACAACATGGATTGCCTATCATGCAAGATTTATTTTATGTGCTGTAGGATTTCAGGTCAACTTAATAAATTTGAATTTAACCTCCAAAAACCTTTACCGGCAATCTTGCAGGGTGTGATGAAACCTTAATGCCCACTAAACAATGATCAGAGGTTTATGTGGGAATTACACCCATTGCAATTATAGGCAGAGAATTCAAAAGAAACCAAAAATCAATTCTAGAATTTAGTTTACCTTTAAAATAAGTTTGTCAGAGTTGCAACCTCAGGCAGGCTTCAGACTGGAGTTTAGTACAGTAGATAACTGCTTTGTAATCAAGCATCTCTATGAGAAATATATTCATATCAGAAAACAAACACTTTATACAGTTTTTATAGATTTTAGCTCAGCATTCGATACAATAGATAGATTTCAACTATGGCTAAGTCTGAAAGGAAAAGGGTTCTCTCATGAACTAATTGCTATAATCAGGGAATTATATAGTCAGACATGGGCGTAAGTGAGGTTAGGTAGAAGTGGTCAACTTTCCTCTAATTTTGTAATGAATACTGGGATTAGACAAGGCTATGTACTAGTGCCAGTTTTGTTCCGTCTACATATAGACAGTTTAATAAAACAGTTACAGTCTTCAAGAACTGACTCCCCGAAAATATTCAATAAGAAAATTAGAAACATAGAAACATAGAAGTTGAAGATTTCACTTGCATATGCTGACGATCTAGTTTAACTTTGTCTTACCCAGTCTGAATTGCTCCAAAAGCTTGATACTTGGCTAATTTTGCCAACAATCACAAACTAAAGATAAATGAGGGTAAAAGCCAGGTTTGGGTGTTTAGCTCAAATCGTATACACAAAACATGTAAAGTTGTCTCAACGTGCCTTAACCCTGTTAATCACTACACCTATTTAGGTTTAGTACTTTCTTGGAATGGCAAATGGACTAAACATATTAACAACTTGAAGATCAGGCTTAATCAAACTGCTACTTCACTTAACTCTTTTAACAGAAAAGTGAGGGGTAACTCTATAAGACCATTGATACAGCTGTTAAAGCTAAATATTATGCTCAGGCATCATTTAATAGTGAAATCTGGTCTGCAAAATATGGCAACTCATTAGAAACCCCTTTAAGCAAACTACTGAGGTCCAGTATGGGTCTTAGTAATTCTGTCTCCATAGCTATTATTAGAGTAGAACTAGGTTTAACACATATTTGAGCTACCTTGGCTGCCAGGAAAATAAACTTTTGTATTAAGTTGTTCCAATATAATCGGTGTTGAATTTCTTATTCTCCACCAATGGAATAATACTCCTAGCTTAACATAAGCCATTTACAATCAAATTGGCTTTTGCATATTGCTCAGATCCTTGATGATACTGATTTAGGAAATTGAAAAACCTATTAAGTCAGGGGAATAATAATTAGTCTTAAATATCAAAAATATGTATCTAATAGAATTGCTGCTGAATACTGCTAAATACAAAAATCAAGACATTTACTTCATGTTTCACCATGGTTAAGAGTCAATGATAGGTTACAGTATTATCGCCCTTACCTTGATATAATTACAGATAATAAACTGAGAGTTCTGTATACCAAATACAGACTAGAAGTTTTTTCAAATGTTGTACTCTCTGCAAGATATCAAAAGTGGACTGATATTCATGATAGCTTTTGCCAATACTCTTCCCAGCATTTGGAGAACCTGTTTAAGGATTTTTTTTCTGCATTTGGTATAAAAAGCATAGGGATAAGTGGTTAAAACCTATCTTTGATTCAATATTAACCGAGAATCAAGCCTTACTGCTGAAAACATTTTTTACAACAAGCAATGTAGTAGTTGTATATGCGGTTGCTAAGTATATTGAGGCAATCCATACATTACGGGTTAAGCTCTATAAGCCTGATTGAGGCTCTTTGGCCTTTCTTATGATAAAATACTTATATCATTCCCATAAGACTTGACTGGTATTAGCAGCATTGATCTGTATATTTCTATAGGAGACAAATTAATTTCTATTTTTATATACCTTAAGACTCCATAAGTGTTTTGTGATTATATGTATAATTTATGCTGTTATATCAATGTCTTGCTTTTAATTTATTGCTTGCTCCAATTTTTAATACTGTCTTGTATTTATTATGTCTATATTTCAAGAGTGATGCATTGTGTAAATTTGTAATGGTCTTTTGACCAATCAATAAAGAAGATTACTACCACTAAAAATAAGTAGGTTTTGGATTCAAAGCAATGCATCTTTTAAAGTAGCTTACTTAATTAGTTTTCCCAGTTCGATACTATTGCAATAAGTCTTACAACTCACTCTACCTTCTTGTAAACTAATATTAAAGTCCCCACCCCCAAAAAAACAGTCGACTGGTATACAAATAGGGCTGCATTTTCTGCAATAAAGTAACTTAAATAGCTTTCATTTGAGGAGCATATATGTTAATCAATCTGCAAAAAACTCCTTGAAATAAAATATCTAAAAGCAAAGCTCTACCTGGCTCTATTTCAAGCATTTTTTGAATTACGAAGTCATGTGAGGTAAAAGAGATTCCCAATCCAGAGCATTGATCCGCCCCTATGGACCATACAGACTTCCCTTTATACCACTTATTTATGGCCATTTGTACCTCCTGTTCTGTATATAATCTGGTATCCTATAAAAGGAAAATATCATAATGTAAGGAATGTAACACCGAAAAGGTGGCTTCCCTTTTAAATTGAGACCTTATATTATTAACATTAACACTAGCTAAATGTAAGATAGCTGCAGTCAGTACAATAGTGCAGTCAAGAGACCTTTTTCTTATTTGCCCTAGTATTTCTTTTTTTTTTTTTACTTTTCACAGTCCTTCTATTTTTCCTGACTCCACCTGTTGATGGGGGGTTCACTTTGTGATGATTGGTGAGAAACATCTGAGTCTTCGTCCTCCATTATATCCCCCCAACTTTGCAAATGCTCATACATATTTGATATAACAGTAATGTTACGACTTTGAGTTTTCAAAGTCCTCTTTGGTAAGATTCTTTTTTTTTTGATATGGGCTGAAAGCCAGACTCTTCTCCTAGGGGAAGTGGGGCAATAGTTTGATTCTCCTGACTAATGACCTCCGGGGGGGGTGTTTTTCCCTACAGGCTGGGAAGGCTGAATAGGGACTGCAGTGTGCGTTATGACCTCCTGAAGGTTCTTTGAGGGTAGTTTTCTGATCTCTGAAATATTTACAGCAGGTGTAGACCATTTCTGTGGAGTAGGAGTACTGTTCACTGAACCCTTGTTAAGGTCATTTGAATGAGATCTAGCAGCTTTATAATATAGAAATCATGTTCTGCATAATCTGAGGTGTTGTGTGCTGCCCAATGACAAGAAGAAGAAAATGCATGGTCTTCAGACCCACACAAATTGCAGGATGGTGGGAGAGTGTAAGTTGTAGCTGTGTGGCCCAAAGCCCCACACTGTTCATGAAGCTGGTCACAGTCAGAATTAAGGTGTGATGTGGCACCACATCTATAGCATGAACAAGGTTGACCAGGATAAAATAAAATACCCCTGTCCCTCCCCAGGTAGAAGCAGTTTGGTAAATGTTGTATGCCATCTTCAGTAAGTTTAAGTCATAAAGAGAATTTCCATCCCCCTGTCCAAAAGCCATTGTCATCAATGATAGCATCTGATAACCCATTCACAGTGCACCCCTTTTCTAACCAGTACAAAATGTAAAGCACATTAACTCCCTCATTCCTAAATAATACTGTAATTATTTTTGCTGTTGGTCTGGTGATAGGAATAGCGACAAAAGGTTTCCAAAGGGGAGTATGTTTGACAACATAATATGCAGCCCAAAATCCATCTAGTAAACCAGCAGACCTGAAATTGATATCAAAATTGTGGTCACCGGAGGCATGAATAAAAGCATAGACTTCTGCAGGTGTAAAGTGCAGGGATTTTATAATCAGATTTCTACCAACATAGTTACAGTCAGGCAGGAGATCTAACCCACATCTGTAATATAGATGGACCACAAACCATTATTGAGCGGCCTCCTCAGGCTTCTTAAATAAATTTGCAGGCTATCTTTGTGCCCCAGGCCCTCCTGTCTCCCTAGAGTCATTGCTTGGCAGTTCAATCCCATTAATATTGAAAGCAGTATCTGATACTGGAGGTGTAGTCGATTCTTTCCGTGGCTCCTGTAAATCCTCAGGCTCCCAAAGAGTAGGTGGGACCTGCTTGTTTGACACTGACTGCCTTGCTTGCTCATAGCATCTGATGCAGTAGCATCAAAGTCTTTCTCCACACCCTTTGCTCTTTCTGTCAGTGATTCAACCACAATATGCTGACCATCCATCTCGGAACTATCCGCAACCTTCACTGCAGGTGGAGATATGGTCCCACTCGCAGTTATAGATGTCCCAGGTAAAAGAATTTGGGGTCTGGGATGCAGGTCCCATCTTGAAAGACCCATCCAGCTTTCTGCAATGCATTTTCTGGCTGGTCTGCTCTGCTGTAAAAGGAAAAAGAACCAATTCTGAAGACAATGGAGGAGAGACTGAGTGTAAAAGTTCCATCTGTACAACTGCAGTATTTCCATGAGTGTCATTTCTTAGTCACCGGCACCATAGGGCTCTACACAGAATGTTTCCTTTTTTTTCCTTCTTCTAATCAAAGCTTTTTCAATTCAAATTCCTTCTCAGCATCAGATAACATAATAAATGTGATTTAGTCAGTTCCAATTCTTGCTGTAGCTGCTCTTTGTCTTCCACAACCACCTCAATAACATTAGCATCATTGGAAACATTCTGAGAAATCTGTACAGTTCCTAATTACATCTCAAGGTCTGCTGGCTGCTGAGAGACACCACTGTCCCCCTGCACACTCTCCTGCTGACTGATAGGATCCATGGCTTCAATGGACAAGGAGTCCCCTTGCTGTCGAGTAGGGGAATTTCCCTGGTGCCCTGGCCAAATTTCCCCCATTCACTAAAAATACCACCAACACAGCTTAATCTGGTTTAAGGTCAGTTGGCATTCATCTGTATCCCCTTCCCCCCGGGCTGTGCCTGAAAATAGGCAAGAATTTGTCTAGTGCACTTACCCAGTCAACAAAAACTAAATAAAAAAATAAACAATATACATCTTACCCAAAATCCACAAAGTTTTAGATAATCTCCATGGCCATCCTATTATTTCTGGACAGGGGTTCTTCACAGACCATCTCTCTATCTCTGTGGACTAATTTCTACAACAACCAGAAACCAACAATTCTATCATCCTGAGAGATGCGATGGATCTACTATTCAAATTGGAAAATATACATTGGAAGCAGGGTTATCTTTGGGTGACCATAGATGTTTGTTCTTTATATACATCTATAAAACACAATGTAGGTATCGAAGCACTAGAATACCACATTGGTCATAATAGTATTACCATGAATTTTTCCCATGAATTTTTGTTGTAAGCTGTGGAAATGATCCTGACTATGAACTATTTCATTTTTGACAAAGAATATTATGTACAGATTTGTGGCACTGCCATGGAAACCACCATGGCACCCTTCAATTCCAACCTGTTTTTGGGTTGGTGGTAGGATGCCGTAGTGTTTGCCCATGGCAGGAACCACTACCTGCTCCAGATTATGTTTGGGGGGAGATATACAGATGATATTATTGTTATATGGGATGGAGATAGAAATTCAGCTCTGGAGTTTATTGGAGAGTTAAACAACAACAACTTTACCTTACATTTTATAGCAGATGTAAATCAGACAGAGACACCCTTCTTAGACATCAGAACTAAAGTTGATGAAGCAGCAGTAATGTCTGGAGTGCCATGGATGGTCAAACAATCACAATTTTGAGATTCAAGCTGATGAACTATTTAAGAAGTTTCCTATGTGATTTTACACAATATCATAGAAACATAGAATTTGACGGCAGATAAGGACCGCTTGGCCCACCTAGTCTGCCCATTTTCCTACCTAACAGATAAGCTTCAGATCCTAGTTAACCAACAGCTTACTTCCTCCTACACCCCACTAGGACTGCCTTATGCCTGTCCCATGCATTCTTGAATTCCCCCACTGTTCTTGACTCCATGACCTCCTCAGGGAGGCTGTTCCATGCATCCATAGCCCTCTTTGTGAAAAAATACTTCCTCACATTACCTCTGAGCCATCCCCCTCTATCTTCAAATTGTGCCCCCTTGTTCTTGCACATCTCTTTTTCTGGAAGATGCTACCCTCTTGGACTTTGTTGATTCCCTTGAGGTACTTGAAAGTTTCTATCATGTCCCCTCTCTCCCTTCTTTCCTCAAGGGTGTACATATTAAGCTCCTTTAGTCTTTCTTCATATGTCTTCTGGTGCAGACCCTGCACCATTTTGGTTGCCCTCCTCTGGACTGCCTCCACTCTGTCTATGTCTTTGCGGAGATGAGATCTCCAGAACTGCACACAGTACTCCAGATGGGGTCTCATCAACTGTCTGTACAGAGGGATAACAACTTCCTGTTTTCTACTATTGATACCTCTTCCTATGCATCCCAGTATCCCCCCAGCCTTCCTTGCTGCCTTCTCCATTGCTTGCCCACCTCTAGGTCCATAGAAACATAGAAACATAGAAACATAGAAGTTGATTTGCAGATAAGGACCGCAAGGCCCATCCAGTCTGCCCATTTTTTTCTACCTTATAAATGTGCCATCGGCCTTTGCTCTGTCAGTGACCTATCTATTCATAGTCATTTGTATTGCTCCCTTATGCCTATCCCATGCCTGTTTGAAGCCCTGCACTGTATTCATAGCCACCACTTCTTGTGGTAAGCCATTCCATGCATCTACCACCTTTTCTGTGAAAAAGAATTTCCTCATATTCCCCTTAATCGGCCTCCCTCTAATCTCATGCTGTATCCTCTTGTCCTGCTATTTTCTTATATTTAAACATGTTAGACTCTTTCACCTTGTTTATGCCCTTAAGGTGTTTAAATGTCTCGATCATATCACTCTCTCCCTCCTTTGCTCAAGGGTATACATATTGAGCTCCGTTAATCTGTCCTCATATGTCTTCTGATGCAGTCCCTGCACCATTTTGTTGCCCTTCTCTGGACTGCCTCAATTTAGTTAATGTCCTTGTGAAGGTGTGGCCTCCAATACTGCACGCAGTACTCAGATGGGGCCTAACCAATGTCTTGTACAGAGGATTATTACCTCCCTCTTACGACTTGTGATACCCCTACTAATATACCCTAACACCCCCTAGCCTTACCTACTGCTTTAGAGGTCTGCTTGATGATTTTAGGTCATCAGTGATGATGATGATGCCCAAGTCTCTTTCTTCCTTTGTGACTGCTAGCAACTCCTCCCAGCCTATAAGTGGCTTCAGGGTTTCTCTTCCCTATGTGCATGATTTTGCACTTCTTTGCATTAAATCCCAGTTGCCACTCTTCTGACCATTTTGCTAGTTTATCCAGATCTCTTCTCATTCTGCCCACCCCATCTGGATCATCTACTCTGTTGCAGATCTTGGTGTCATCTGCAAACAGACAAGCCTTACCCTCTAGTCCATCTGCGAGGTCACTAATGAAGATGTTGAATAGGACTGGCCCCAGGACTGATCCCTGAGGTACCCCACTTGTGACTTGCATCTCTTCTGACTGTATACCATTTACCACCACTCTCTGTTTTCTGCCAGTCAACCAGTTTGCCACCCAGTTGACCAACTTCTGACCCACCCCGAGCCTACCTAGCTTATTTATCAATCTTCTATGTGAACAGTGTCAAAAGCTTTGCTGAAGTCAAGGTAGGTGACATCAACTGCTCCCCCTTGGTCCACCACTCTGGTTACCCAGTCAAAGAAATCTATGAGATTAGTTTGACAGGACCTTCCTTTTGTAAACCCATGCTGTCTTGGATCCTGTGCCCCTATGGATTCCAGGTGTTGCATTATCCTTTCCTTAAGGAGTGCCTCCATAATCTTGCCCACTACTGAGGGGCACTACTCATCTGATATAATTACCCCCAGGTCCCTTTCTATTTTTACTGTTGTCAGTATCTCACCCCCATTGTGTATGCTTCCCCTGGGGTTTTGTTTCCCATGTGCATTACTTTGCACTTCTTTGCATTGAATCTGAGCTGCCATACATTTGACCATTCCTCCAACATTGCCAAGTCCCTTCTCATCCTTTCCACTCCATCTTGTGTATCAACCCTGTTGCAGATCTTTGTGTCATCTACAAAGAGATATACTTTTCCTTCCAGTTCCGCTGCAATGTCACTTATAAAGACATTAAAAAGGACCGGTCCCAGTACTGAACCCTGCAGTACCCGCTAGTAACCCTCCTTTCTTCACTGTGTACTCCATTTACTACTACCCTTTGCGTCCTGTTGTCTAGCCAATTTTCTATCCAGGCTACCACCTTAGGACCCACTCCAAGGCTGGCTTTCTTGTGTATTAATCTTTTGTGTGGGACTGTATCAAATGCCTTGCTAAAATCTAGATAGGCCATGTCCACAGCCCCTCCCTGGTCTACTACTTTGGTCAACAGTCCTAGATAAAGCACGTGAAGGAGCATGACATATTAGTAGGGTAATTTTCTTACAACCATCCAAGACATAGGACGCAGGATATGAATAAAATAACTTCTTTTCACATAATTCAATAGTATAACCAAGGGTTCAGATAACTTCATTTTTGTAATATGTAATTCCAAAAATAAGGCAAAAACTTCCAAAATAAAAGGGGAGGTAGTCAGTGACTTCCAGGTGTAAAACAAAAAATATTAGATGGCTTCCAAAATTGTAGGGATGAACGTCAGAAATAACGGATTTTTCTAACAGAAATTGTATCTTACCACTAATATATTATATTAACATTCATAATTTAAACTGGTCCTTCCTAGAATATTGACTTCCACAAGTAGGATCGGGGAAGTAGTGTGACTTCCAAAAAACTGCTGTGACTTCCAAATTTTGACTCATGAAAGTTTTAGACTTCCACTACTCACAAATTAACTGAACCCCTGAGTATAACACTGGACATTTCTAAAATTATTGCTAAGCACTGGCACTTTCTTAGAGGTGATACTGAGTTGTTTCAGGCAATCATCCAAGCAGACCTCTAAAGCAGTAGGTAAGGCTAGGGAGATGTTAGGGTGTATTAGTAGGGGTATCACAAGTCGTAAGAGGGAGGTAATAATCCCCCTTTACAAGACACTGGTTAGGTTCCCACCTGAGTACTGCATGCAGTACTGGAGGCCACACCTTCACAAGGACATTAACCAAATTGAGGCAGTCGAGGAAGGCACTAAAATGGTGGCAGGGACTGCATCAGAAGACATATGAGGACAGATTAATGGAGTTCAATATGTATACCCTAGAGCAAAGGAGGGAGAGAGGTGATATGATCGAAACATTCAAACACCTTAAGGGCATTAAAAAGGTGAAAGAGTCTAACATGTTTCTATATAAGAAAAATAGTAGGACAAAAAGACACAGCATGAGATTAGAGGGAGGCCGATTAAGGGGTAATGTGAGGAAGTTCTTTTTCACAGAAAGGGTGGTGGATGCATGGAGCTGCCTACCTCAGGAAGTGGTGGCTATGAATACAGTGCAGGGCTTCAAACAGGCATGGGATAGGCATAAGGGAGCAATACAGATGAGTATGAATAGATAGGACACTGACAGAGCAAAGGCCGATGGCACATTTATAGGGTAGAAAAAGAAATGGGCAGACTGGATGGCCCTTGCAGTCCTTATCTGACATCAACTTCTATGTTTCTATAATAGGGGATAAACCTAAGATTGCCTATAGTCATTGGTCAACAATAGGGGAAAAAGTAACACATTGGAGCCCCCATATTCAAAAGTTCCCTCAAAAAGGGTGCAAGTGCCTACACTGTTCATCTGAGATGCGCTGGCACAAAACATTGGTATATTCAGAAGATGTGCCATAGGATGCAATCGCACAAGTCCAGCTGAATATCCCAAGGATGCAAAATCTTGCATCATTCAGATGTGCTGGTGCATCTCTGGTGGGAGGGGGGACACATCTCAGGCAGGCACATAGGTAAATGTGCTGGAACAAGTGAGATAGGCATGGCATAGCTGTGCAATATTCAGCCAGGATATGCAAATGGCCTCGTTGCACATTCTGAGCTCAAACTCCACTTGCTGGAAGTCATTACTGGAATGTATGCAGGCCATTTGCATACCCTGGGCATGCTCAGTTCCAGCTTTGCAGGGCTGTCTCACCACCCCACAGAGGTGAACAGGAGGAACAGCAGCCTAGTGGTATCACATCACAACAGCAATGGGAATACAGTGAAGACCATCACAACGACATTTTCAGCAGTTCGCTGTGATGGTCTGCTGGGTTCCCAACACTATTGCCTTTGGGGTGTTTGCCCCCCCCGAACCAACTCCAACTGGAGCTGGAAATCCTAAGTGTGGGGGGTTCAGGGGGCAGAGCTGAAAACACCAGTTCCCCCAGCGATGGCACAACACCAATTGGCAGTGTTGTGTCATTGCTGTGCCAACGGTCAAAAAATGTCATGTTGCTACGGCATGGTGGAACCCAGCCTAGGAAGCAGAAGTGCCTGATGTTTGTGTGTGGGTGGGCTGCAATGTCCTGGGTACAATGCAACACCCCATAGCCATGTACAGGATTGGAAAGGAGTACAGGGAACCCACCAGGACAGTGGCTATAGGACCACCTGGACATACAATGGGGGGCACAGAGTGACATGGGCTGTTTGGGATACCACATTCATATGATACAGCAGCTCCATCTGCTGCAGTGAAAAAAAAGTGAAAAAAGAAGGACAAAGGGAAGGATAGTTAGACTGAAGGGGGAGGATGGGAGCCTCGTGGAGGATGACAACAGTAAAGCTGACATATTGAACAGGTATTTCTGCTCAGTCTTTACTAAGGAAGAGGGGGGTAATGGGTCTGAAGGGAGTACAAGGGGTGAGAATGGTGCAGAAATGGACACAAGTCCCTTTACACGAGAAAGGGTCCTGAAGGAACTGGAAGTAATAAGAGTTGACAAAGCAATGGGGCCAGATGGGGTGCACCCAGGGTCCTAAAGAACTAAGATAGGTGGTGGCTGAACCTCTGGCTATCCTGTTCAGCCAATCACTGGAAACAGGGAGGTACCCAAAGACTGGAGGACAGCAGATGTAGTCCCCTTATACAAAAGTGGGAACAAAGAGGAAGCAGGAACTACAGACCAGTCAGCCTCACCTCGGTAGTGGGAAAGATCATGGAAGCACTACTGAAGGAGAGATTGGTGGAACATCTGGTTGTCAATGGACTACAGGACCCAAGGCAGCATGGTTTCACCAGGGGAGGTCATGTCAGACCAACCTCATTGAATTTTTGACTGGGTGACTAGGGAGGTGGATCAGGAGGGCAGTGGACATGGCCTATCTGGACTTCAGCAAGGCCTTTGACACTGTGCCACATAGAAGACTATTACACAAACTGGGAATATGGGTGTGGGCAGGACAGTAGTGTGGTGGGTAGGTAACTGGCTGGGTGGCAGGACACAGAGGGTGGTGGTAAATGGCTGTCCTCCACAGAGGAAGAGTGACCAGTGGGGTGCCACAGGGATCAGTGCTGGACGGTCCTATTCAACATCTTCATCAGTGACATTGCACAGGATATAGAAGGCAGAATTTCACTGTTCGCTGATGACACAAAGCTCTGTAACAGAGTAGACACACCAGAGGGTGTAGACAAGAATGAGAAGGGACCTGCAGAAACTTGAAGAATGGTCAAGGGTTTGGCAGTTGAAATTCAATGCAAAGAAGTGCAAGATAATGCATATGGGCACAAAAACCCTGGCACAATATATCAGTTGGGGTGAGGATATAGCATGCACCAAGCAGGAAAGGATCTTGGGTTGTCATCTCTGATGACCTCAAGGTAGGGAAACAGTGTGACAAGGCATCAGGTAAAGCAAATAGGATGCTGGGATGTATAGGCAGGGGCATCACCAGCAGGAAAAGGGAGGTCATAATTCCGCTATACAAGACACTAGTGAGGCCTCACCTGGAGTACAGTGTACAGTTCTGGAGACCATACCTACGTAGGACATAGACAGGGTAGAGAAGGTTCAGAGGAGGGCAACAAAGATGGTGCATGGGTTGCATCACAAATCCTATGAAGACAGGTTGAAGGAACTGAACATGTACTCCCTGGAGGAGAGGAGGGAGAGGGATATGATAGAGACATACAAGTATCTTACAGGGAGGAACAGGATGCAGGAAAACACTATTTTAAGTGAAAAGATGTTTCAGGACTAGAGGCATGGGATGAAGTTGGAGGGAGGACGATTCAGAGGAAACATGAGAAAGAATTTCTTCAAGAACGGGTGGTGGACAAGTGGAACACCCTGCCAGAGGAAGTGGTGGGGGCTGAAACAATCACGGGATTTAAGAATGCATGGGATAGACATAAAAGGAATTCTAGAGGTCAGGGTAAGGAAATAGATTTCTAGGAAAACAAACTGAACTTACAAGCTCAAATGGGCAGACTAGGTGGGCCATAGGCCCTTATCTGCCGACACTGTCTATGTATCTATGTATGTATCTATGTATATGTATCTATGTATCTATGCAGTACACCCACCTGCAGTGCCTCTCCACCCCCCATATGGGGGGTGGCTGTTGGAACTTACAAGGGTTGGCACTGTGCAGTCCTTGTCATGGTACCTGGGTGGGTTGGAGCTACCTGTGTCCAACCATGTTGTACTACCATGGGTGATTGCCATGGGTCAGTTCCTGGTCCATGCCATGTGGGTACCAGTACCACCAGACTACCCAGGCACAGTTGCAGTGTATGCCACTCTGGGGCATGCCACCACCGAGTGGCACCCTGCAGGCTGCATGGGTGCTGGTCATGACCCCTGGTGAATGTGATGTGGTGTGGCTGTCCTCCCCACTGGTGTTCCCTGGGGGACACCTGACAGCACTGGACTGTGGCTGCTATGTCCAGGGTGCAGTAATGGGGATTTTCCCTATTTGGTGGCAGTAGTGGCATGGCACCTGTGGCTCATGATTTATCCATCCTGTATTACAGCTGTGTGTGGGTGCCTGGAGCATGTCCTGGTGAACCTCCTAGAGCTGTCTTTAGAGGCCTGCCTGTAGTTCTGTGGCCTACCTAAGGGTGGCTAGCCATTTAGTCATGCTTTCTCCATGCCTAACTTTGAGCGGTTCATCTCTGAGATGCACAGGAAGATGAGCCACCCATCTTGGCTGAATATAGGGATGCACAGCACATTCATGGGAAAGACCCTTCAGGATGCACCATATACATTATAGATACAATTGGGTGCATCTGAGGATGCGTGACACATCTCTGTTCTTTGAATATCATGCTTTGGTGCATTTGTTGAGATGCACCAGCACATCTCCAGATGTGCCGTGCATCTCCTTTGAAAATGCGAGCCTCTGTGTACAAACATCCCAAAATACACTCATATTGGTTGCCACCATTTCCAGTGGGAGTTTACAAATGTGGCAGGTGTAACATTTGCAGACACAGTAAAACTTAATTTATTCATTCATCTGGCAGGTGTCAGAAATGTACAGATTAAACAATTAATTAGATGAGATTCTGATTTTGTAGTTTACAATATATCCTGCTCTTATAATAAGATATATGCTGGACATATGGTAAGATGTCTTAAAACGTGGATTCAAGAACATAAAAGGTCAATAACATCGGACACACCCATTACTCCTATTGGACTGTATTTTGCACAATTTCATAACAAAGATGTGTCTTCCTTTTGATTTATGGACATTGACAGCACGTCCATGAGGTGGTGTCCAAACATTGATGTTACTACGGAAAGAAACAAGATGGATTTATTCTTTAAAATCACTGGCACTGTATGGATTGAATGACATTTTGGACATTTCTCCTTACTTGCCTAGATGAATAGATTTATTTAGGTGTGACATCCAGAGCTGCTCACTTTAAACTCCAATTCATGTAGGGCCCTATGCATGAATGGATAGGGAATTATGCGCCGGGTGACAGTATCTTGCCCACGTAGTTCCATAGCCCGGACATGTGCAGGGTGCATGGTATGCACTACCACATGCACCTGGGGGTCCCTGTTCATGGTCTTGCCCCTGGCACATGGGACTGTGCAGGGAAGCCTGGGGTGGAGTAGTGGACCCAGGTGTACATCTAAATCAGAAGCTCATCCCAGGTCCAGAAGTGGATCCCTTGTGTGTGTAGGCATGTGCCAGGTGTGTGTATACCTAAAATAAGCACCCGGACCTTCATGGCCCTCCCACCTTGTCCAGTGGTCCCCCCAGCATCAGACCTGACCCTGCTGTATGATGTCCCCCTTCAGCAGCAACCCCGGCCCCCCGGCCCAGCACTGGTAGGCAACCCCCAACACACACACACACCACCAATGTACCCCATCCCAGGTCCAGGTAGTGAGCCCACAACCCCACCACACAAAACCATGCCCTGGCTCCCAACCCCATGCCAGTGTTCCACCTGCCAACCCCTGATCCTGGCACCCCTGCTGGCACTGGTGTTCAGTGGTCCCCCCATCCCCACAGCACCATCAGCTCCACCCCCCCATTCCTGTACCATTCTGTCAGTGCTGTGGCTCTGGATGGCCAGTGGCACATCCCTCCTCATCTCCTCTGCCACCGGTCATCCAAGTGATGCTGGGAATGCACGGTCTGTATATTGGCAGGGTGCCACTGGTCATACAGAGCCACGGCACCAAAGGGATAGTATAGAGGATGGGGGGTGGTGTTGTCAGTGCTGCGGGGGGAACCACTGAGCACCAGTGTGCCATCAGGGGTGCCTAGACCAGTGATTGGGGGTGGGACACTGGCAGTATTGTGCAGTGGGGGGCTCACAGTCGAGACTGGGGATGGGGTCCATTGGTGGTGTGTGTGTGTGTGTTTGCGTGTGTGGAGGTTGCCTACTGGTGCCAGGATGGGGGTGTCACTGTCATGTTTACTGGGGTTGAGTCTCAGCTGGTGGGGGGCCATGATGCTGGGACCAGCATGGACCTAATGCATACGCAAGCCATTCCACGTATCATGGGTACAGCAGGGTCCACCCTGGCATAGCCAGTGCCCTCCTACATCCCTGGTGCACAGCACTGTACCCCTTCATGAATGGTGAGTAGTGCAGGCATGCCCCTGGTACGGCACTCGGTTTGAACAGTGCTGTCAATAACAGTGCTGTATTAACAGCGCTGTCCAAAACAGCACCAGGAAGCAATGCCATCTGCAAACACTGTGCCAGTGGTAGTCATTGGACACAATGGCAATGATTGTTACCAATGTAAAATAAATATTACCACATTAGTATTTTTATATGGGGGGGCTCCACCCCCCACACCACCCAACATGGGGGCTCTACTTCTGCATCCTCCTGTAACTAAAATATCCTACTCTGAGGGTCAGTGGATCATGGGGAAAATGTGTAATTTGTGGAGCTATGGAATTACTGTTTCCACTGCCCTTTGACAAAAAATGTACCTTCCCCAAATGTAAAAATAAGATTGCCAATGGAAGACCAGGATTACGGTCTGTGCTGATCGAGCTGCTGCATTAACCCACTCCGCCACGGGGGCAGCTCGGCCAGCACCCACACTTTTTTCTTTCTTCCCCATGTCCTGTATTCTGGCTGAATAGTGACAGGGGTAGCAGTAGTAGCTGTACGCTATTCTAACCCTGTCGCTATTCCTTCCTGATGCAGTCCTGACCGAGTGGCTTTGACTGCATGGTTCAGGCCACACTGTTCTAACTGGGTACCCCTTGGCATACCCACCACCTGCCCCTGGGCATTGCTGTCCATGTGGCCCTGGGATCAGGTGCATAACTGACATCTGCACATGTAGTGAATGATGCTGGAGGTCTGCAGGACCCCGCTGTGTGACATTCACACATATGTATGTATGCCAGTGCACCTGGTTTCCTTGGCACATTGGCATCATGCATAGGGCCCATTGCTGGTAATATACAAATTACTTACTGTATTATATTTTTATCTATATAGGCATAGAAGGCTTTTCACTCAAGAAGCTTACTAGAAATAATAATTTTGGATTTGAACTGAGTCAGCCTTTGCACATGCACTCTGTCCTGTTTCTAGTCCTCCTTCCCCCCTCCTTTTCTCCCCCTCCTTTTTCTTTCTCTGCCTCCCCTCCTCCCCACTTTCTGACTGCCAGAGTTAAAAACTATGTATTTTACATTTGTGTGACAGTTTTTGGAATTTTGTAACTGTAAATGTTGATTGAATTTAAAAAATGGTGTTGCATGGAACATATGGCCTCTTTAAAGAGCAACTATCCAGGCCCCACTGAAGCATGACGAACCCTTACCTAGCCCAAAGCCATATGTTGCAAATATATATTTTTTCATAGATGCCCTTATTTAGGAAGGGAAGGGATCATATTTTGGCTCCGTGGACCTTGTCAGTTAAGTGGTGGCCATGATTTTTTCTGAATGACCATCTAAACTATATGTAACCCCCCCCATCAGCCCCCTTATTTAACTAGTAGGGCACACCTCTCCACCAAACACTACAGTCTAGGGGTACAAGAAGAAGGGTGGGGTTTACATAGAAAGAACATTTTGCAAGAAACACCTATGTGCCACCATTAGGTAAGGTGGATACAGACTGTTTATATACAAAAACAGTCAACCAAGTGAAGCAACTACCTAGCACACACCTAGAGGGATCATTTACAAAACCATTGAACACACTGGTTCCAAACTAGAGATTGACACACTTGGCCAGAACTAGTACAAAACCCATTTCCTATAGAATCAGAAGTAGTGCCCATGACCACACAGAGCACACATCTAGGCTCAAATCTTCCAGAGCCCATGATACTGGGGTAAACTGAAGAAATGAAATCCCACCTACTGGGGTAAGTTACTTTCATCAGGAATTGCCCAGTTGCACTGAATGAAAAGGAAATTGTCCCCTTCTGAAACCGTAGAGGTAAACTGGTTACTCCAGATTGGGGGGGTCTCCTACCTTTTGCTGCCAAGCTTATACTCGGGCCATTCATCCGGTTAATAACACCACACAACTGAAGACATTATAGTTGTTATCTTAAATGTTTCCCACACTTAAACTACGGACACACCTCTGGGTGCCAGAGCTAAAAGTTCTGTATTTGGACAGTCACATCTTGGACTCCAACGTAGGCAGAAAACTTTTTACACAAAAATGGGTGACACAGTGTCCCATTGTCAGAGAAATTCACCCTAGAATTGCTGGTACTCCTGGGTTTACACAAATAAATTGTACTCACATACAGATGATGTACAAGGCAACTTCAAGTCCAGCATGCCCTAATAGATCAGAACTGTGGCCCCGTATGGCCGATCAGGACCACAGCCTGTCTATCCCCCTAGCCCTCTAGGGAAAAGCTATCTAACCAAAAACCTAACCAAAAGAAGGAACCTCCCCCCAATCCAGGACACCTGCGAACCAAAACACAGAGCTAACACTATACCAAAGCACTACACACCTATTATCCCCCACACACTAACACCTGTGGAAGAAAAAACCTGTTAACACCTGTTAACCATGCAATTCTACAAAAACACTCTACTAAAGCAGGAGAACTCAGCTGAGTTCCCACATCCTCTTCTGGTCTTCTCTTCTTTCTTCAACAGGAACCACCTGAAAGAGAAAAAGAGACAAAACACACACCCCAAATCTGCAAAACACACAGTATTACAACAATAACCCCTCCATCAAAACGCTGGACAATCCCAAAAAAGTATTTTTTAGAAAAGGTATAAAACAGTAGAAAAACATCTAACTTTATGTACAATACACCTTTTGGGGGATGGAAAGCCCTAAAAGTGCCAACTAGTGTCAGCAGTGGTGCCCGAAGGCAAGGTCCATAAAAGAGTCTCTCCTGGGCTGGAGCCCACTGAAGCACAGTTCTTGGAGCCTATAGTCCATAGGAAGAGTCTTTGTGGACAAGTCAATAGTCTGTAGGCTGCCAAATGTTGTACGTGAAGTGCAAAGTCAGCTAGATAATATAAAGCAATTAATCCTTAATTGCTTTACATTATTCTGTTTCAACTCCTGGGGTATAAAGTGCACTCCTCTGTTTTGAGACTCCATTGGTCCTTAGGTTCTACATGGACCTCTGTGTTTTTCTATTCAGCTAGATAATAGTAAAAAGGTTTTAGAACTCACCAGTCCCTTGAAGAACGAAAATTGACATCACCTACTTCTCCAGCTGAAGACTCTCCCTGGCAGCATTTTATGGATACAGCTGGGTGGATATCTTCCGGAAAACAAATGGTGAAATGGAAACTGCTGAGTTGATGTCATCTCGTAAATTGAACCTTGGAACAGGAAAGAAACAGCTGGGTTAATGTCATCTGAAATCCCAGGCGATGAATCAGGAAAACAGTTGGCTTGATGTCATCTCGGCTATCTGGAAGACCAGGAGATGAAATTGGAAAGGCACACTGCAGGGCTGACTCTGGATGCACCTTGGATCCCTTAACACCAGACTGGTGGAACAACATGGGTACAGCAATGGCTGGATGGCAGACACTTCACTACCACTTCTCTACTTCCCTCTGGGTAGGCATGGGCATATTCACAGGAGAATGGCACCATTAAGGGTAGTACCACTCTGGGTCAGGTGCATGAACTATGACCCCATCTGGGCGTACATGGTTGATGAAATGGAAAGTCTCTTTTCCGTTCTTGTCCACATTTTGTACAGTGTCCATGAACAATATCCTGCCCAACTTCCAAAACTTTATTCTGTCATTTATGGCTCTCTTTCTGACACAAGGGGTTGCACCTGGATGCAGATTCTTGCATGCTTCATCCAATAACCAGGCTTCCCTGTTTTGCTCAATCTCCTCCCAGACTCTCCGAGGAAAGGTAGGAAAGGACCTTCCATACATGGCGTTGGCCCTCCTACAAACCAGTCTCTCCTCTTTACTACTCTTCATCAGTATATGACCCTCAGCACGGCTGGGGTGGCCAGTCCTGATTCAGCCAGTGATGCATACTCAAAGCACAGTAGAACTTGTCCCTGACTACTTCTGAGGGCAGGGCTGTGGAGTCACCAACTTCTTCTGGCTCCTCCGAGGAAAGAGCTTGAGGCCACTCACTGAGACTCTCAACAGGAAAATACATACTTTCCTCCTCCTCTTCCTCACTTAGAATTTAGGCCCAGGAGTGAGCAGTCATGCTCACTCCTGAGACAGTCCACTCCTCACTGGGTGCAGAGGTAGACACCTCCCATTCTAGAGACTCTTGAACCTCGTCTTCTCTAATGAGGCTAGGTCTAGGACCTTCTCTCCATGGGTCCACTGACTCTCCCTCTGCACTGTCCATCTGCAACACTATCATGGAGACGTCAAGAGGAATCTTCCCTGGCAGTAAATCTACACCCTCTTCCTGTGTGCCATACTCTGCTGGGCCCCTCCCCCCGACAGGTTCAACCTGGTGCTATGTGCTGCTACAAGCAGGGTTTGTTATTTTTGTCCAAGTGGGAGTCAAATGAATTTGTGATGCTCCAGACAGACCATACTTCTCTAGACACCCTGAACAGTGAGGAATTAAGAATACGTCCCTTCCAGCCTAGAGGCACATTATGCATACTCTCACAGGGTAGTTGGGAAGTGCACCATGAGAAGGCAGATTTCCACCGTAGAAACATTGCTCAATTTCCTTAAGCTTGGCAACCTTTATTTATTTATTTAGTTTTTGTTGACCAGGTAAGTGCTCTAGACAAATCCTGCCTATTTTCAGGCACGACCCGGGGGAGGGGGATACAGATGAATGCCAACTGACTTTGAACCAGATTAAGCTGTTGGTGGTATTTTTAGTGAATGAGGGAAATTTGGCCAGGACACCGGGGAAATTCCCCTACTGCATTAGTGTCAGTAGGGGGAAACCTATGGCCACTGCAATGGCCAGTCCAGACTTGCAGTCGGAGAGGATGAAGGCGCAAGCTTTACAGGAGCCTGAAATCCCTCAGACAGTTCATGGTATGGAATTTGAGCATTTGGTGGAGAATCTTTTAAATTTGGATGAAGAAGGAAATACCCCAATTGAATTTTTTTCCACGGAGGGTCTTACTGCTAATTTGAAAACTGAGGAAAAGGTCACAAGCACTAAGGATTCAGCAGAAGACGCTGAGCAAGCATTACGTTTAATTTTGCAAAAAGAAGAACAGTGGCATGCCCAGGAAAAAAGCAAATTACAAGCTAAGCTCAAGGAGTTGCAACATCTAGCTTTAAGTGTCAATTCAGCGGAGACGCCTGTCAGTGAAACCTCTGATGCAGCAAGATCAAAGGCCCAGCTGGGTCACGGTGAGTCAGTCACTGTTTACAATGTTTCTTCTGCTTCCGTGAAAGTGAAAGGGGAGAGTCAGCTGGCTGGCAGTTCAAATGTTGAGGATTTAAGCGTGTGCCTACAGCCGAGTCCCTCAGCTAAAAGAGATGAAATATCTGGGACCAATGTTCAAAGTATGAATGTCCCAATGCCTATTAAAATAAATGAGAATAAAAGTACTGACACTCACCTAAACCCAAGGCATACAACACTGTCTAAAACTTTGGGCTTTGTGGCTTTTCCTGACGTCCAGGTGGCTGTCAGGTTTCAAACAAATAATTCGGACTCTCAAGCCACAGCTACACAGTTTTCTTTTTCAAATCTGTCAAAATCAGGTCAAAAGGATTTACAAAAAGATGAAAGGCTTGCACAAACCTTAGCCAAAAGACATTTAAACATGGAATCTTTAAAAACTGATTCGGTACCGTTTCACAAAACAGTAGAGTTGCTAGACTCTACATGGACTCTGGGTGAAGCATTGTCCCGGTCAGGTTGGAAGCAAAACCCTGCTGGGATTTGTGTCCCGGATCCGGAGTGGGATGATAAACTACCATTTACTCCCTCTTCCTCTACTTGGGTTCCAGGGCAGGTTTTGGATCAAATATCAACTATTCCTAAAGTTCATGAAGTACCTGGTCTAACATCTGCAGATGCAGCAATCCCTCAAAATAACACAACTGAAAAACCTCCTCAGGTAGAGGAAGCTGAACCCATAAAACCTGCTGGTGTAAAAGAAAAGGACTTTAATAGTGATATGGTACCTGAAAATGACCAAAATCATGATCAATCCACAAATAAACAACCTTATTGTCTGAACTATTTGCAAACATAAAGAAAGAAGCTGCTCCCAGGAGGAATGCGGTACAAATCCATTATAAAGGTGGTATGGAGAACAGGCCTGACAGACATTTTGTTGGTATAATCTTACTGAAGGACTCTTTAAGGTTTTCTCCCCAAGAGTGTTTGCTTTTGTAAACATTTCGGGAGAAGACAATTTTGTCATAAGTTTTCGCTCTGCCCATTTTTTGGATCTTTTTTGGGAGCGTTATACCCAGGTGAAATATTCCCCCATTTGGTCTCCCTTTGTTGTCATTCCACTTTCTAAACCTTTGGTTAAATTCATTACGGTGATGTTCCAAAATGAGGGCGTGCTTGTAGCTGATATTACATATTGGTTGTCACAAAGATGTGAACTTTTGGAAGACCCTGAGGCTATTCTGGATACTGAGCTCTTTTGGACTGAGGGGGTGGAGATACAAGGTAAAACTACAAAGTACAGATTCTGGCATTGTACATATTCTTAACTCTTTTGTGTTAGGCAGGGACAGGGGTGTGTGTTTTTACGCCGGGCAGCCCAGAGCCTGTTATAAATGCGGTTCACGTAGCCACATTTTTAGAACATGTGATAAACCCAGATGTGGGAATTGTGGCAGATAGGACACATTTCTTTCCAATGTGCATCTCCACAAAATGTGATCTTTGTGAAGATGTAGGGCATGCCTTAAGGACTGCCCATGGGCAATGAAAAATACAGCTTTATAATGTTAGCCCAGATCTTCCTCATTCAACTATAGGCACAAGATATAGCAGAAAGTACCTGGAAAACCCCAACAGGATGAATCGGATAAAGATTCTTTTCCCTCTATTGAAATTATAAATCTATGTGATCATAAGGAAGGTACAGATAGAAAAGTTTTGCAGGGTGAAGTTAAGGATCCATTCTCCCCTATTCCCTCCCCTCCCCCCTCAAGTGTTGGATCTGAAGGCCTCACAGCAGGAGATTCTTACCCAGTTTGTTATAGTGACCCGGCACAGGACAGTGACCCTTTAGCTTTATCCCACCTCAGAGGCGTAGATCATCTAGGAATTTAAGGTTAGCCAGCATTCCCCCTCCCCCTACTTCCCCTTCTGACAATGTTAATTCAAATAGCCCTTTTGCAGTTCTGGCACCAGAATGGGGGGATTCAGACAAGGATCAAGAGGAAGGAGATAGTAATCCTAGAGATCAAGACATGGAAACACAAAAAATGGGTTTTGCAGGGTATAAAGGGAAAAAGAAAAAAAGAAGAAAAAAAAGTTGAACACCGAGCAGGCTCAAGAATTTCAATTCATGGCAAATTTAAAAATTGGATCAATAAATGTACACAGTCTTTTAAATTCAGGTAAAAGACAGATGGTGTTTGAGTATTTACATAGGTTACATTTTGAAATCTGATTTTTTACAGCAAACTTGGGACTTTTCCATGTATAATATCAGAAGCTTTCATGGAGAATGGATTTGGGGACCTTCTTATTGGTCTTTTGGACAAGATACTGCAGATGGGGTGGGGATTTTATTTAACTCATTTTCTTTCCGTTTAATAAAATTGGTAGATATTTTTCCCGGAAGAGCCTTGTTATTGGATGGGTTGTGGAAGAATAAAACATATAGGCTGATTAACATTTATGGCCCACAGCTGAAAGCAGGAAGGATGTCACTGTTTAATGCTGTAAAACCATACTTAATGACCACTCACAATATAATTTTCTGCGGTGATTTTAACTGTGAGATACTCTCATATACTAAAACTAAGAAACCAAAGGCTAAAATTTATTGTGATTCCAATGCCCTTGTGGATTTGATATTATCAGCCAATATGATAGATTGTAATAATTTTAGGAAACTGGGACCTAATTTTACTTTTAGAAAGGGTAATATTAAGTCTACCATTGATTATGTTCTTGTTTCTAAAAATGTACCTATAATGGAAATGGAAACTTGTCCTGTGGAATTTACTGATCATGTTTTATTAATTGTTAATTTTTATGACATTCCTGCAATTAAAACCTTTTCTAGCAGATGGAAATTGAATGTAAAAGCTCTGGATGAACCTAGGGTCCAACAAAGTATAAGACCCTTATTAGTGAGAGATGTTCTGTCTGTTTTTTATATGCAGATATTGGACAATGGTGGCTGGATTCCAAACAAGATTTTAAAAATTGGTTAAAAAATTATGGGAAACATACAGAAAATAGTACATTTTTAAAATACCTCTCTTTGCACCAACAGTTATACAAGCTGTATACCTGGTCTAACACTTCTAGATTTAATTACTCAGACCAAATAAAAAAGATAAAACTGGGAATGTTATCCTATCAAAATGATAGAGCAAACACTTTGAAAGTATTGTTTCAAAATGGGATAAAAAAAATCCCCAGTGGGAGATCCCTTTCAAGCATGTAAAGCCATGAGGGATAATACTGAAATGGCAGCTCTTTATGACTCTCAGGGTGTGTTGCAGAGTTCTGAAAAAGATTTATTTTTTATCATTAAAAATCATTGGGCAACGCTGTCACCCGATAGATGTCCTACAATTCAGGAAATTGAGGCTATGTAAGTCACATTCAAGTTCCTCCTATACCTTCTGAACTACTACAAAATGGAACTAATATTACTCCTCAAAAAATTAAATTGGCCATTCAGAAAATGATACCAGGAAAATCTCCAGGGTTGGATGGGTTGCCCATTGAATTTTATAAAGAGTTTAAGGACAAACTCTCTGAATGTTTAACGGTTGTTTTGGTTATTTTTCAAGAATAAACAAAATTCCCCTCTTCTTTTTTAGATGGGCTATTAATGTATCTATATAAATCAGGTGATAGACAGAGTATTTCTAATTGGAGACCTATCACTATACTGAATTCAGATTACAAAATTCTAACACATATTTTAAACAATAGGTTAAAACTTTTTGTGGAACATGTAATTTCCCCAGCTCAATATTGTAGTTTATCTTCTCGTAAAATACAATCAGCTCTAATGGTTGTGAGGGATGTAATTGAACATCTCTCTCTTTCAGGTCAAAATGGTACACTTATCACAGTAGAGCAAGAAAAAACATTTGATAGGGTTTCTCATACTTATTTGTTTTCAGTTTTATAGTACTATGGGGTTCCGGATTATTTAATTAGGTTTATCAAATTAATTTATAAATCAACAACTGTTTATTCAATCATACGAAGACAAGTGAATTTCAACTTTAGGACCCAGCTTGGGGTACGTCAGGGTTGTCCCCTGAGTCCACTTCTTTATGTGTTTTCCCTAGATCCATTTTTAAGATTTATAACTGATAATCCTAAATGGAAAGGTATTCAAGGCATGGTCATACAGTCAGCTATCAATGCTCAAGCCTTTGGAGATGATTTATGTCTTTTTTTTTCCAGAAATCTCACAATTTCAGCAGTTTTTAAAAATCATGTCTGATTTTACTGTAGTGTCTAATTCTAAAATGAATATTGCTAAAAGTCACGGTCTGTATATAGGAGTAGGATACCCAGAGAATCAGAGTTTAGAGGGTCTTCGTGTATCCCCTGAACTGTTAAAAATTTTGGGTATAACTTTTGGACCCCAAAATATGGCTTTGTTTAATTGGGAACAATCTTTAAAAAAGTGGAATTTAAAGTATTTAAATGGAAATCATGGAGTATGTCAAAATTAAAACATATTCAGCTGATAAAAAAATTCCTGGTTCCAATTTTACTTTATGTAGCAATATTGTATCCCCCACCAAAAATGTTAGAAGCTAGACTAAATAGTTTTTTTTTTCAGATGCTATGGGGTAATCGATTAAATCTAATCTGAAGGTGTTTTACATGTCTCCCAATTAAAAAAGGGGGGGTTAGGAATATTAGACCCTAGTTTTTCATACTCTGTTTATATCACAGACAGTTAAATGTGGACTCGGGTCATCATCATCGACACAAAGGACATGGTGTAGGTTAATTTTGGAAAAATATTTTAAGGCATGGGGGGCAGTGGCCCCAAGATTAGGGACTTTTTTGCATGTTCCAGATTTTTTTAAATCAGCAGCTTCAAAATTATATATATGGAATCTTACTAAAATGGATATTCTGTCCCAATCTGGCCAAAAATTGTATCAAATAGTATTCGATAAAATTTATCCAAATGAACCTAGTTTTAAATGTTGTGCTCAAGAGTGCAACAATTATGTTTTAGCTCAATTAGTGAACCCTATAATCCCACACCTCAGATGTGAGGAACATTTATCAGCTTTCCGTTTATGGTACAGAACACAGGTGAGGGGAATGCTATACATAAAGTTTCAAGGAAAGGAACTGTCCTTACCACATAAGTATTAATGTGAGGAAACCATGGAGCATTGTTATTTTCTGTTCTTCATTCTAAACCTCCATGGGGTTATTTAGCTAATGTATGGAATATCCCTGGCTCAAGCTATGTCTTATGAAGTATGTGTAAGTGGCCATTATGCCTTTTGGGCTCCAGGTTTCATTCAGATACTCTTGCAATATTTTTGTGCTGTTTAAAACTGTATTTATGGCAGGCAAGATGTAGTTGGGTACCACATCAGAATAAAATGTCCTTTGAGAGTGTCAGGACTTTAATAAGTGAAGGTATGTGGCACGTATATGAAAAAGATGTAACATATTCAACGTTTAGGCAAGTTCAAAGATGGTGGAAAGGTTTTTCATTTTTTATTAAATATAAGTAAGGAGTTTAAAACATTTATGTTAAACATTTTGTTTAATGGGGAATAGGTTATAGGATCAATAAGAAGTGAGGGGAGAGGGGGAAAAAAGGAATTTTGTTTTCTCTTTTTTATGAAGGTTTAAATATAATTTACACTTTGTTTTTCTCTTTTCCTTTTTTATGGAATGTAGTTTATGAATTGTTTTTCTTATGTTTTCTTTGTATTTCAAGTTGTCAAATGGATGTTTTTGTAATGTTCTTTCAAATAAAACTACCCCTACACTTTTTGATAAGTGCCATGGGATCTTTAACATCCACCTGAACTACCATCAATCCAGGCAGATGGGACCTCGGTTTAACGTCTCATCCGAAGATGGCACCTCAGAGTTAGCACCCCTCTCATGCTGCACTACAGTGTCAGTACTAGGATATTAACCCAAGTGCCAGATGTGAGAACTGAACCCACAGCCCTCTGATCTCCCAGCCTCAGAGGCGAGTGTGCTACCTACTGAGCCACTGACACTGTCCTCAGCTATCATAGCTCAGGCATGATCCGGTTAGCAGGATGGTCCCGAAGCCATGTCTGTAAATAAGCACACAAAAGTTCATTGTTACTACTGTGTTCACTATACTTGGAACAGTCTCTCAAAATAGCTCCCTGTTGCTGTATTTATATTACTGCCCCACCATGTAATGGCGGTGGCAGCACTCCTGATGCATCAACTTTGTCTCAGGCTCAAACTACTACGTATCCGGCCTTACTGCTACTGATTTTAGTTCAAACTGAATCGATTGCACTGCATCTCTCTTTCCTCAGCACACATATGATTTCTGACTTTATGATTAGCAATGAATCACTATTTACACTTTGCCTAAAGTCACCAAAAGACACAGCATTTCTTCACAGGATTGCCTGTCTTGTTGCAGTCTCTTAACAACTTACAGTCTCTCACTTGCTCAGAAAAATCTCACTTTTGCTGAATCTATAATACATGTTAACCGTCTCTGCCAAGAATTTTTGTTTGTTGTGTTTCAGGCTCCAACTCACAGTCCTTTGCAAAACAATCACACTGTTTACACATAAATTCAGCTGGATTTTGCAAACTCACACACACAGTTTGAGCTCAGTTTTGCTGAATGATACTCACTGAATCAGTAGCTGACTTGCTCCATTGGAAATTGTTCGGTCTACAGCTGATCCTGGAAGGCCTCTGGGTTGAAACAGGCTGGTGACCCTGCCAATTGTCACTACTGACACCTCGCTTGCTTCCCAGTCGGACGGATAACAGGTTGAGCCAGAACTAGTACAAAAGACTGTTTTCACAGAAATAGAATGTTTACTGTCCCCACGGCGATTCTCTGGCTGCCACTCTCTCTCTTTCTCTCTCCCTCTCGAACACTGGGCTGCACTCTGAAGCTGGCTAGGGGGCAGGACTGATTGCAGTCTTGCCAATCACTCAACACCATGCAAATGAGCCTCTTTCTGCCTTCTCATGCTCATCCTCCATGGCGATCATCGAGCAGGCAAAATTTAAACTGCAAAACAACTTTTTCTCTCGGCTGAACTTTTTCATGGCGGGAGTGCCGTTTTTGACCATTTGGCATTTGTTACAGCCAGAGACTAAATTATCTCATTGTCAGGGCGAGAAGAAGTCAGTTCCCTGATGAGCAGGTAAAGATAGAAGGGGGATTTTTCACTGTCGGCAAAGAAACAGTTGTAGTGAAAACTATAAACAATGCTTATTGTTTCTAATTTGTTTATGTACATAAGAAGAGTGTGATAATCAAGGAAACTACAGTTAATTTGTTTTATTTTTTATTTAATGTAGTTTTATTTTTAGGGCCCAGATGAAGTTTTTTTTACAGTGTAAAGGTAGCAGCCATGTTTGTGGTGGAAGATCAGTTCTGGCTGTAGGGGGCTAACTGAAATGCCTGTGTTCCAAATGCCCATTGATCTGGGTTCCAGACTCTTCACAGTCCTTTTTTTAGCCATGTGTAAACCACATTTTACAAATAAATAACAGCCAATCAGATTCCATGATTTTACCCTGCCATTTTATAATGACTGTTGTTCTTCTTCTAGGGTGAGAAACAAATTTCCACAAAAAGAAAAAGGTAGCTTTCTGTCAGAGCTAAACTGAGGAGCTGCCCAGCTAGCTGCAGCCTCCTGACACACAGAACTCCACTCTACTACTCACTGAACATTCCACTACACTACCAACAGCTGACCAACTGTGGCTTATGCTGCTGCGAGAGTTCTATGATTACATCATAACTCCAGCTCAGCTGAGACTGAGAACAAAGTGAGACAGTGTGAAACCCATTTAACTGGCATTTCAAAAGCTGCCTTCCCTGCCTAACACTGATTCTAACTGGGATTCTAGTAACCCCTGGGAACAAGGGTGTTGCATACAAAAATGTAACTTAAAAAATAAATGGTCCCATTCAAGTCTATGGAGCATACCCCCATGCTCTCCATATAGTAACTTCACAAAATGTGCTAGCATGAGGGCCAGTTGGGGTGGATTGCAGTCTGAAGAGGTACCAGGAAGTGCAAGAGATTTGTGTGCCTTGACTCCACAGAGCCAAAATACGAACCCTCCCCTTTCTAAATAGGGGCATCTATAAAAAAGAAATATTTACAGCATACAACTTTGGGCTATGTAAGGGTTTGTCATGCTTCTTGGGAGGAATTTTGAAAAAGACTGAGTTAGTTGCTGTTTAATTTTATTGTTGGGGATTTTCATTACTATGTAATTCACCACGTTGGGCTTTTGAGGATTAGTTATGCTGTTTTATTTATACCTGTACCTTTAATTATGTGCTTTAAAAGTAGCTGCTGCACCTGACCCCACACGCCCTGATGAAGGATCATATGGAGACCTGAAGCGCTGGGATTTAGTTCCACTCACTCGTTTGTGGAGCTCTGCCAGAATAAAAAATATCACTTGGAATTTAATTTCTCAGTTTGAGTTTTTCTTCTGCGGAGTGCAGCTTTTTTTGTGTTCCATGGGGATTTCACCGGCACCCCCTTGGTCAACAAAAAAAAGGCTCCCTGTGCATCTAAAGCATTTACCTCCACTGATGGAGTGAGTGATTATGCTTCAAGCAGAATGGGGATTCCAAAGATTGTCAGCCTGATCGATGAGATACTAAGAACAACCATGTGGAAAAAAAGGGGCACATACTGAGTGTTTTGAGGGCATGAGTCCTGTTAAAAAAACATTTAGGGAAAGTGTCACTTCAGCAATGCTGTTGCCACACAGGGCATCTAAGGAACAGTATTCATTAATTCTGGAAAACAAAAACTGCATTTATACTATCTAAATTTCAAACATCTCTCAACCATGAGATGGTCCCAATATATAACTGTGTATAATGTTTAGCCAAAGACAAAGCACCATTCCATAATGTAAACATGGCTACTGCAGAGAACATAGAGGCACTGAAAAAAATGAAGCCTTATGTGCTGCCTGTCTGGATTTTTTTAAGAAACTGCCATGTCCTGGTGGAGGGCTGTGTGTAACTTACTGGCCTGTATTCTGTGGTTCTATGTCATAATGGTGACCACTGTTAGGGCAACTGTACATCACCAGAAATAAATTGTGATGATGTATCCCCCGGCACACAGCAAAAGGGTGCCAGGAACTTCGATTTTAATGCTTTGCACAGTTCTTTGGCCTGCCTGTGTGTGGGTGGGTGTGCCCCCTTCACCCCCCTACTAAATGATTATCAACTCTAGGGGGTGCATGTCGGAGGGGGCGCAAAACCAAAACAAAGAAAAAATTTGGTCCGGGCACAACAAAACATGCCTGTGCCCGAACCTGAACCCAGCACCTTTGGAACCCCAGCCATGGGGCCAGCTTGGCAGCTCACCATGGCACCACCCCTCACAAACCCTCCTTCCCCTCCCGCCCCTCACTGAGCATGCCCCCCCATGAGCGTGTACTGTAGTGACATCCTGTTGTTATATATGCAACACCCCCCAATCCGGTCGCCCTCTCTGGTTGGTAGCCCCGATCACATGCACCATGATTCAGTCACCGTTTTTGTAGGTGCCCAATCGCGATTGCCTATGTCACAGTATACCATGTTCTGTAAATCTCTTGTTGGAGCAATAAATGGTATCAAATCACCCACTTTGCTCATCTTCTTGGATTTTTTTCTGTGAACTGCGGGCACAATTTCTGCAGAGACTGTATCACTGAGTTCTGGGATCAAAGTCAGATGTGGATATCTTGTGTTCTAAATACAGAAAAAGTTTGTACATAATAACTTGGGGCCAAAAAGAAAAGCTGGCTAATATCATTGAAGATATTAAAAATGTGTATACAATAAAAAAACATTCCAGGAAAATCTTTGTAAGGAACATGAGGAGAAACTGATATTGTTCTGTGAGGATGATCAGACTCCAATCTACGTGGTCTGTGATAGAGCTCGTGGACACAGAAGTCACAATGTTGTCCCTATTACAGGTGTTACAGAGTACAAGGTATGGTGAAGCTGTTCTGTGAGGATGATCAGGCCCTGACCTGCGTGGTGTATGATAAATCTCATGACCACAAATGTTGGAATGTTGTCCCTATTAAGCTGTCTAAGAGTACAATGTACGGTGAAGACAGCTTTGTTCATACCCTTCATATACTTGAAAGTCTCTATCGTATCCCCTCTTTCTCTCCTATCCTCCAGGGAATACATTTAGCTCCCTCAACCTCTTCTCATAGGTATTGTCCTCCATCCTGAAGATCATTTTGGTTGCTCTAAGCTGGACCTCCTCCAACAATCTGTCATCCCTCTTTAAATTGGGGCACAAATACTGCACACAGTACTCCAGGTGTAGTCTCAACTGTGAACTGTACAGTGGCATGATGACCTCTTCCCTCCTGGAGGTGATCCCTCTGGCCATACACTCCAGCATCTTATTAACTGTAGCTGCTGCCATTCTACACTGTGCGGAGTGATTCATTTGACCAGTGATCAGCACTCCAATATCCTTCTCCTCCCCAGTAGTGGATAACTGCATCACCCCCACCTCCAGCTGATAACAGTATCTAGTGTTCCTGGACTTAATGCAGGGAAGTGCTTGTGCAGAAGAACTTGAGACCAGAAAGCTGGCAAGTGTTGTAGAAGGGATGAAAGATAACCACACCTGATTAAACATCAAGGAAATATTCTCTGTGGGAACATGAGGCCAAACTGAAACTGTTCTGTGAGAATGATCAGATTCCGATCTGTGAGGTTTGTGGAATGTCTCGTGACCACAAAAGTCACAATGATGTCTTTATTAAAGAAGCTGTCATGGAATACAATGTACAATGAAACTGTATTGCTTGCAAAACTCCCTGTTATGTGCCTTTACTGTTTGATTAAAATCCCATTTAAAGCAGCAGTGCAACAAAATGGGAAAAATATGATCCCACCTTTTTCTTCCTAATCAATGGCAGATGTGTTCTAATTTATTGTGGTTGTAAAATTTTAGTTTCTATTATCATTTAAGAATTTCATTAAAGTTTTAAAGTCGTTATTTCTCAAGAAAAAAAGCTGGCCAACTCATTTCTGCATAGAAATAATACTGAGGACCTGAGGAGGTCAAAATCCAGACAGAAATACATGTGTACAATACACAGCATTGGTAGCTTCCAGAAAAACCAGATCAACAGTTCTGCCAATTATTTTTTCATAACCATAGCACAAAGTTAGCTTTTTCGAAAAACTTTTTTCATTGCACTGCTGCTTTAAAGGGATATAAAACAAAATTTTGTTTAAAGAACATGGGGTCAATTCTAGAAGGTGGGTGCAGTGCTTGCACCAAGCCCTACATCCACTGCAGTTTGTCGCAGCTGCACCAAAGCCCTCAGACACAACTTGGTCTAACTCCAGAAGGGCTGGTGCAGTGGCAGCAGTTTTCCAACTTTATAGCAGCTTGCGCCAAAGGTTTGTCTCAAGCCCCATACAAAGGGTACCCCCACAAACACAAAGTTAGACCAGGGGAGAGCTGGTCTAACTTTGCTGCACTGGGGACTTGCAGCAGACAGCTTCCACAATAGTAGTAGGTCTGTCAAGAACAAAAGAGTCCTCTCTCCACATATAGAGAGGCCTTTGTGGAATTCTTCAACCACTGCTCCATGCAGATGCCAAGGGTCCTGATCACTAGCTGGTCAGGCTGGGAGGGAGGCAGGCAGAGCAGGACCTGGCTTCCCAGCAGCTGCAGCATCATGCTGAAAGCTAGTTACATACTTCAGGCACTGGGAGAGTGTGAACAGTATGTTGTGGTGGTGCTAGGGGACCCCTAATGGTTCTATGTGATAATGGCGATCACTGAACGGCAATCGCTGTTAGGGTGCATGTACATCACTGAAAATAAAAATGGCAATGTACACTCACAATGAAAACAACACAGCAACAGGATCTTCATGTATGCAGGTGGAGCAGCTCCCCCCCACACCCCCCTAAATAAAGATTCTCAACTCCAGGGGAGTGCATGTTGGAGGGGGGGACTTGTAAAATAAATAAACAGCGCAAGCACAAAAAATTGTGGTGCTGCCCCAGACCCGAACCCTGCACCCTCACCACAATGCCACATAGCCAGCTCAGAAGCCTTCCACATATCTTCCCTTCTGGCCTTCATGATATGGTGCCAGTCATCTTCCTTCTCACCCATCGCTACCCTTTCATGGTAGCCCACAACACAGGTGCTGAGACTGAGTTGCCGTTATTGCAGTAGCTCAATCTCAGTTGCCCTGTTCACTGGATACCACCCCTGACATAACAAGTTAGTTCACACTGCCACATCCTCCTTTGGCCTTTGGGGACAAATTCCCCCCCCCCCACACACACACACATATATGACCCTTCATCCCTACTGTGATGCATGGAGAGCTGGAAAGCATCAGGGCATAACAATTTTATGTAAAGAATATTTTTTATGTGGATACAGCAGTCACGAGTATGAATGCACATCCAATAATCCCATTTACATGGATCTGGGTATCAACTAGAGGGCTAAACAGGGTTCTGTTTGGAAGCCTGCGGTCTGGCAAACTCTAGCTTCAGGGCTCCCACTGTCACCATAAGAGTTCTGTGAGTATGGATGGTTGTGATCATGGTATTTGAATTTTAAATTTGCACTCAAGAGTTGATGGAATTGTTGCCCTCCCCCCACGTAAATGCAAACCAAAAATGTGCTGCCCACCACACAGACGTCCACTCCCCATTTCAGTCAATGATATATAGTGAGCCAATGATCCTCATAGATTCACGGCATTTTATTTAATCTAGCATACACACTACTAATCAGACTGAAGTTGGCTGGATTTCAGTTGAATTGTTTAAGATGCATTGTGATAAGCCTCTGTACTGTACCACATCAAGGTAGCCAGCCTTACAGATGTCCAAAGGAAAAAACTGCATGTGGTCCAACTCATGTCGTGTAGCTCCCGCCCCATCTCAACTCACTGTGATTACTCGCAAGTTCACTTGAGTACTTGCTGGCTATTGCGCAATCCCCAAGGCGCAAGAGTGGAAAGGGCAGGGTTACTGTATTAATGTCCTCTGACTCCGTTTGTATTTATTGCCATTGCCTGAGGCTCATGTTGCACCTGGATTTTCCAGATTTTACTATATTCAGCAAAGTACACTGAGAATGCTTGCTGATGCCTATGTCTCAGAGGGATGCAGCAGTCCTGGTATGAATACCACATGCAATTATCCCTGCCTATGAGGAGCCAGGTATCAACTAGAGAGCTGAACCGGGGTTCCATTTGGAACCTGTAGTCTGGCAGAACTCTGACTCCAGGGATCCCACTGTCACCTTATGGAGTTCCACAACTGTTGATGGAGGTGACCAGGGTATGTAACTACTACCTGTGAACTAGACTCATGAGGTGGCAAAGGGTTGCAGAGCTGCAGAGGCTGGCTACTGCCTGTATATCAGCCTGGCATGTGGATCAGGGTCTAAGTGATTAAAGGGAAAAACTCACCAGGTTTTATTCTATGCACAAAAGGAGAAACTGCAAATTCTTTTTTTTGGTTTCTTCCTCTTCACTTTGGTGGAGGGGGGGCTAAAGTTCACGCTGCAGTTTTTCATATATCTACTCATTTCTAGGGAATACTATACTGAGGGAGACCCCAACCTCCTCTCTCTGCCTCTTTATCTATACCCACATCCCCACAGTGGTATCCAGCCTAACCTGTATAACCACTGGACAGATCTGATGAGAGGGGGCTGCCTTGTGACCTGGGAAAGCAAAATGTCCTCTGCCTGAGTTCCACCCTAGCCTCCATCAGACTGCTAGCCCTCTTCTACAAGGGCATGCAGTGGTTGTAGAATCGTTGACCCAGTGCAGCATCCGTGCCCACACTCTGCAATCTTGAAGCTGCACTCCAGCCTCCAGCTGTAGCCCCTGCAGGTGGTGGTGTTGCAGCAAAAGTCACCCACCTCCATCTTCAGAGGAGGCTCACTCCTCCTTCAGCTGCTGATCACTGCAAATGTCCCAGACTGAGGCATGATCTCTGTACACTGGACTGGCAAGCTGCACCCACCGCCATGGTACAGCCTGGCTAGGCATGAAAAAATGTTAGACATACAGTATTAAAAGTTTCTTCTATGCAGAGAATACTTGAAAAATCAGTGAAGATCAGTACTGGAATCATACTTTATCACAGAATCACAGAATTACAGAACTTGATGGCAGAAAAGGACCCCATGTCCATCCAGTCTACCCCTCCCCTCCTGGAGAACCCACCCCACTCCCATGTGACCCGTTATGCCTGTCCATGCTTTTGAAACCAACACAGTCTCGGCCCCCACCACCTCCTCCTCCTCCTCATTTCAGGCCTCCACCACCACCCTCTCAGTAAAGAATCACCCTCTCACGTTGCCTCTGAAGTGTCCCCACTGCAGTCTCAAGCCATGCCCCCTTGTAATGGTGACCTCCTTCATGTGGAATAATTGCCCCGGGTCCACTTTGTTTATCCCTTTGACATATTTAAAGGTCTCTATCATGTCCCCTCTCTACCTCCTGGTCTCCAATGTGTACAGCCCCAACTTCTTACATCTCTGCTCATATGTTTTGCCCCTCATCCCCTGCACCATCCTGGTCACTCTTCTCTGAACCCTTTCAAGCAAATCTGTCTTTGCGCAAGTAGGGCCTCTAAAACTGGACTTCGTACTCAAGGTGAGGTCTCATCATGGCTTGGTACAAGGGTACCAGGACTTCCCTTTGCCTGTTAGTGATTACCCTGCCTGTACTTTCCAGCATCCTATACGCATTCCCCACTGCCCTTGTACACTGCTTTCCCACCTTGAGGTCACTGGAGACTATTATTCCTAGATCCCTCTCCTGTTCCATAATCCTGACTACCCCCCTCCCCAAGTGTGTACCCCACACTCAGGTTTCTGTGGCCCAGGTGCATAACTGCACACTTCTTGATGTTCAATTTGAGTTGCCAGGTCTCCACACCCCTCCAGCATCCTCAGGTCCTGTCTCATGTCTTCAACCCCCCCCCCCAAGTGTTAACCTGTTGCAGATTTTCATGTCATCTGCAAAGAAGGCAACACGTCCCTTCAGTCTGTCTGCTATATCACATAGGTAGATACTGAAGAGGAGTGGTTCCAGCATCAACCCCTGGGGTACCTGACTCACCACCCACCCTGTCCTGTAGTGCACCCCATTTACTACCACCCTCTGGCTTCTATCTGCTAACCAGTTTTCTACCCATCTAGAAATTTTGTTCCCCAACCCCATGCTTTCCAGCTTGTTGATCAGCCTTCTGTGAGGTACGGTGTCAAAGGCCTTGCTGAAGTCCAAATAGGCCACATCCACCACACCTCTGTGGTCGATTACCTGCATCACCCAGTCAATGAATTTAGTTAAACTGGACTGGAATGAGTTTCCTATTGTGAACCCGTGCTGGTTGTCATCCAGCAGACCGTTCACCTCTTCACCTCCAGGTATTCCGCTACCCTTTCCCTGATGAGTGCCTCCATGACTTTCCCCACCACTGTGATGAGGCTGACCAGACGGTAGTTCTCCCTCAACTCTCTGCCTCCCCCTTGTGAATTGGCACTACAATCACCCTCCTTCAGTTCTCCGGCATCCTCCTCTTTCCAAAGACAGACTGAATAGCCCCTTCAGTGGAGCAGCCAACTCCTCTCTCAGTTCCCTAATCACTCTCGGGTGCCGTCCCATCTGGCCCCATGGTCTTGTCCACCTTCACTCTACCTAGTTCCTCTCTGACTCTCTCCATGCTGAAGGGTCTTATTTCCACCCCTGTGCCCCCCTCCTTCTCAACATCGGTTCCTTTCCCTGTTCTTCCTTCATAAACACTGAGCAGAAGTACCTATTTAGCTCTATGCTTTCTCACAATCCTTCTCTAATGCCACCCTCCTTCTCCCCAAAGTCTTGCAATCCTTTGGCCAGTCTTCCTCCTATTTCTCATATATCTAAAACATGTCTTATTACCGCTCTTGGCCTGTGTCACTGTTCTTTCCTCTGTGTCAGCCTTTGCCCTCCTAATTACTTTCCCTGCTAGTCTCCTCATTTCCCCTATATGCCTCCCTGTCCTCTTCCTCTGCATTCTCTTGTATTTCTTAAACACCCTCCACCTGCCCCAACCATCTTCACTACTTCCCTATTGAACCAGAGTGGCCTCTTGCTTCTTGCACCCTTCCTTACCCTCCTTATACACACTTGTGTGGCCTCCATAACCTGGTCTCTAATAGCTCCCCATAACTCTTCCACTTTGTTTATTTCTCCCATACCTACAATTGCCTCCCTCACTAACATCTCATCTTATCGAAGTCTGCTCACCTGAAGTTCAGCACCATTGTGTTGGTTCAGCTCACCCCACCCACCCTAAACCTGATGGTCCTATGGTCACTATTTCCCAACTTCTCCCCCACCATCACCTCCTCCACATTCTTCCCATTTGTCAGGACCATGTCCAGCAGGTTGTTCCCCCTAGCTGGCTCTCTAACCAACTGTTGAAGGAACACTCCTTGCAGTGCCTCCAGAATCTCTCTGCTTCTGGTAAAAGCTGCATCTGGGATGGTCCAGTCAATGTCTGGGAGGTTTAGGTCTCCCACCAGTAGCATTTCCCCCTTGAGAGCCAACCTCATGATGGCCTGCGACATCGTCCTGTCCTGTTCTTCCCCTTGCGTGGGTGGTCCATGAACAACTTCATGTCTCAAGGATTCCCCTGTCCTTCTGCCTAGTATCACCCAAAGGAGTTCAGTTTTCCCGTCGTCCTCCTGCCCGTCCATCACCTTTATGTCTTCCCTTATGTATAGGGCCACCCCTCCTCCCTTTTTGGCCCTCCTGTCCTTCCTAAACAGTCTGAATCCAGGAATAACTGTCTCCCACATGTGAAATTCCACCCACCACATCTCTGTGATTGCAATAATGTCCAGTCTGTCATGCGCAATAATAGCTATCAAGTCCTCAATCTTGTTTGCCAGGCTCCTAGCATTAACCATCAAGCCCTTCCACCATCTTTCCCACCAGCTCCTCCAAAGGGCTGCCAGAACCTAACTCTTCATCCTTCCCCACAAGGGGCCTAAGACCCCCCAACTCAGCCGTGATACTGGTGGCTTTGTTCCCGCTCCCCTTTTCAGTTTAAATTATATTCTCTCTCAAAGAACTCACCCAGTCTGCACTTCAGTCGGCTGCCCCTCCTTGCTGAGATGCACAGCCTGTCTGGGGGCAAAGAGGCTCTCATCATCCCATGTTGCCCCCCCAGTCCCCTATCATCCCATACCCCATCTCCTCACCAATCTGCTAACCAGCCATTGAACTCTTATCTTTTGCTTCCACTGTGTACTAGACCTGGGTACTGGCAACACCTCCGAGAAAGTTAGAGATTTGAGGCTTAGCCCCCACAGAAGCTAGCCAGGGCCTTAAATCTCACCTGTACCCCCATGAGACTGTTTCCACCAGGTCGTTAGCTCCCAAGTGGAACACCATATATGAATTCCTATCCTGATCCTTACCCCATGAAAGAATATGACGGATTACCTCCAGTGCAGTCATTCCTGGCATGCACTCTACCCACACTGCATTACCTCTGTCAACCCCACTTTAATCCCTTTGCGATAGAATCTCCAATCAGTACCACCTTGCCCCCATTTTCCTCTGATTCACCTGTGACCCACTTCCCCTCCCCCAAGGTGCCAGCGCCTGTTCAACCTTTCTGGTCCTTATTGCCCCCCTTCTGACCCCTTGCCCTGATCCTTGGCCCATTCAGCCACGGTATCCTCTTCCTCTCCTCCTGTGAATCCTACCACTATTTCTATCTACCCCCTGCCCCCCAGCACTCCCTATCTCCTGCTGCTCCATATTCAACCCCTTCCAGTGAATTGCTAGGTCGCCTCGAGGAGTAGGTAGCATCTTCTAGCTCCTTCATGCTGTGATCATGTAGTCCAGTGCCACCCTGTACCCCCTCCTGACTTACAGGGGCCCTGGATTTTACCCTCCCATCATCCTGTTTTTTGCTGTCCCCCACACACACTCCCTGCTGGTCCCATGTCTCCTGGTTTCTATTCCCCCTTCCTCACTGTTCCCTCATTCTCCCTTCCCTGGTACTCCCACCTCACAGCTTCCCCACCCTGTTTCCTGGCACCTGTTTATCTGGTGCCCCTCACCCCACCACCCACCCTCACCTTCATACTCCTTCTCCTTCGCCTGCCCTGCTCCCCTGCTTTCTCTGAGACCCTCCACTATAGTGTCCACCAGTGGGGAGCACCTATTGAGACTGGGATCCCCCAGTTGGCTGCTCACTCCCCTGCCATAGATTTTTGAGTTCCTTTTCCCTACTACCAATAGCTCCCACTCTCTGCAAGCCTTCACCCTCCTCCCAGTCCAGTCTCCTTGATCCCTTCCCCATTTTCCACCCCCAGAGCTGGCCTAACCTTTCATGGTTCCAGCTGACCACCCACCCCCCTGCACCCACATTTGCAGACACCTTCCCCATCTGTCTTTAGATGTGTGCCTCCCATCCCCTGCACTCATGCCCTTCATCCATCTGTCCAGCTCATACCCAAGCCTGTGCACCTCAGCCTCCAAGCCCATTAACCTGGCACATGTAGGACAGCATCCTAGTCTCCACAGTGTATTCATGGCCATTGCAGCTCTACAGCCACTGCATTCCATTAGCCTGCTTCCCCCCATCCTGTAGTTGAATTTCCTCCCCTCATCCATTAGTGACCCTGCTCGGGCCAGGTGCCCCCGTTTGCCTCTCCGAACAGTGCCACCCCCCTCCCCCATTCCAGTTCCTTCTTGCATGCCCCCAACTTGTTACAGCCATTTGACCTTGGTCTCCACCGGGGTCACTAGACACAGAAGATCACATAAGGGTAGTGACTACTGACCAGAGATTCCCTTGTTGCAGGAAGCAAATCAAACCAAATCAGTATAAATCCATCCAAAAGCAGAGCAATAATTAACTAGCTTTAAGTCTGTAGTCTAAAAATTCCAACCAAAGTAATGCAAATCAACCCAGAGCAGTACAATATCCAACTAGCTTCAAATTAGTCACCTAACTTTTCAAGACAAGCTTGCCAGCAGTTGGTCCTTAATCAGCACAGATTCACTCCCAACCCAGAGCAGTGCAAACCAAACCAAAGCTCTTATTTTCTGCATTCTCTTTTGTCTTTATTTTTGACCCTGGAAAAAGATTGCATTATTCATTCAGTCACTGATGAGCTGTGATGCTCCAAAAGACTCTAGATTGACCCCTCAGCCCTGTTCACGCCCTACTCAGTTGTGGGCAGTACTCCTCCTGCTCCTCCTCTTATTGGTGCTTATCAAAGAATGGGTGGGTTAAGTAACCCATGTAATATAGGTGGTGGAGCAGGGTGGGGGGAGGAGTCTCTGTCTCTGTTTTCTGTGCCATCGATTGTGACCTCTGCTCCCTCTTTTCAGCCACTGATGCGGTCCCCAGTCAGGCTCCTGCCACCGATGCGGCCCACTCTGCCAAAAGCCGCTGGCTCGGCTTAAGTGAAATCAGCCCCTCTGGATAAGTCCATGGTGTGGCTGGCCGTTGCCAATAGCTCCTGGACTGGCTACAGAGGGAATCATGTTGGAAGACCCTTTCTCCTCAGCCGCTGATGCAGACTGGTCTTAGCATCGCCGATTGTGGCCACCACAGGTTTCTCTGTCTCTGCTTTCCATGTCACTGATCTCCTTCCTTGCAGCCACCAAGGCAGTCCCCAGTCAGGCTTCTGCCACCGATGCGACCTGATCTCTGCCAAAAGCCTCTGGCTGTGGCTTAAGTGAAATCAGCCCCTCTCTAAAGTGAAATCAGACCCTCTTTATGAGCTTTGGGAGCTGGTGGGAGGTCCGTAAAGGCCTTTTTTTTTTAAATTGAGCCCACCTTCCCATTATAAATCAATGACTGTGATGTGTAAGATACCAGGGCTCACTTAAGAGCTGAGGGGAGGTGAGCCCTGGCAAGCCCCCCTGTAATTTCAGCACATCTGAAAACACACAGCAGCAGATGAAGAATGTTCAGATATCTAAAATGAAGAGGAGAGCAAACTTGGAGAAACTACAGCAAGTTTTGTTTAAAAGTGCATGTAGTTTATACTACCGATGGGACTGCTGAACTCAGACCTATTTGGGAATGTGATGTATAGCAAGGGCTCAATTCTTGGTCCCTTCCTGTTCATTCTTTTCACCAATGACCTCAACCTCCACTGCAGGGACAGCTCAGTCGTTCAATATGCCGATGACACTGTCATCTTCCGCTCCATGGAAAATCTGCCTGAACTAAGTCCTCTCCTCCAAGTTGACCTAATGACAGATGAGGCCTGGCTAACATCTAATAAAATGGTCCTCAATGCAGGCAAAACAAAAGCCATGCTGTTTGGTCCCAGATCCCTTGGACAGGATAGGGCCAAAATCCTACAGTTTAACTCACTTGCTGGAAAAAGTATAGACGTGGTGGACACTATAAAATACCTAGGGCTAAAAATTGACCTAGGTCTCACGTTCAAGTCCCATGTAGACCAAGTAACCAGGACTATCCATGGTAAACTTGGCACCTTGTACTGGTTAAAAGACCAGGCAATTGCCTCCAGTGTCCTGCTTCCAACACTTACTTACGCTGCCCCAGTATTACAGGGAATGCCGAAGCATGAGCTCAACTGGCTACAGGTACTGTATAACAAGGTTGCACGGTTCACGATCCAAAGTCACTCAAGAAGTCACCTGTGACACACTTGCCCAGCTGCAGTGGCCTTCTTTTGCTTCTTGACTTCAGTACCCCCCTGCTCTGCCTTGCGATAAATTACTGAGCCCGGCCACTCCACCCTGCCTAATAGGGACTATCACTCTCAAGCACAACTCTCGGATGCTCAGGATCTCAGGTCGGACTTTTCTTGAAATCCCCAGGGTCAGGACAAATGCCGGTGGCAAATCCTTCTCCTATACAGCCCCCTATCTGTGGAACAGTCTTTCACCCTTAGTACAGGAAACCCCCTCTCTTCTAAACTTTCACACTAGGCTCAAGGCCCACATGATTGAGACCTGCACTTGTCACTGTCACGGTATAGGATAGTCTCCCCCTGTTCAACAAACAATATCTACCATCTCCCTTTGTCACCAAGATAGACTACAAGGCTTTGCCTTACCTCACACAATTACTGCTCATATGTCTAATTGATTCAGAATTACTGCTTTTTACTGTAACCTGATTATCATCTGTACTCTCTCTGTAACCTTATGTACCCGTTTAGCAGTTACCGTAATGGATCCCTGGTCGATCCTGAAAAAGGGACCTTTGGGTCTCAGTGGGCCTGCCCGGTCATTAAAATGTAATAAATAAATAAACCACCAATGAAGATAAAAAATGCAAGCTAACAAGTGATATCTTTAATGTCAGGACATCAAATCATTGCTGTTGGTAGGTCACAACTGATATCTTGTAGATCAGATTTACAACAAGGAAATATTGAACTGATTGGATAGAAGCTTACACAATGCTGATAACATCACAGCAGCGCAGTGCAGCACTGAAGCCAGCAAATGAAATCTAAAAGAAACAGTTAAATAATCACACAAAAACTGACTGAAAAGTAATAAAGAGCAAACTATGTTGAATAAATTGAATGTACAATGGCCCATCTCACAATACAAAGTTTATCATCGTCACTAATAAATGGACAGGGTTTTCACAACATCTTCATGGCTCCACTACTCATAAGTTACTGTCTTGCCCCCTCATACATGTAACCCTTACCCCGGCTAAGAGCAGCATCTTGCAACCAGGACCCCCCTACTTGTTACACAGACAAGGCATCAAACCACAAGTTGGCAGAAAATAGGTATCACTCACAGCATTAGGGTAAAAACCTGGCTTGGGTATTCAAGAGGTTGAGGCGGGGGGGGGGGGGGTTACAGCACAAAATAACATTTCAATTTACTCTGAGTCTGGGAGAGGAGTGCCATATGGCAAGCTGTTAGGGACATAATTCATAATCTCTGGCTGTATAGTAAAACACATACACTATATGGTGAAATACATACATCATATAGTGAAATATATACATTATATAGTGAAATACATACACAATGTAGTGAACCACACACAGTATCTACTGAAATATATACATTGTATAGTGAAATACATATACTGTATACTGAAATACATATATTATATAGTGAAACCCATATGCTATATAGTGAAATGCTTAACGTTGTATAGTGAAATACATACACTATCTACTGAAATCCACATACTGAGTACTGAAAATCCACATACACTATGTACTGAAACAAATGTATTATGTATTGAAACATATACACTATCTATTGAGATACATACATTACAGACTGAAACATTCACATACACTATCTACTGAAACAAATACTCTATAGATTGTAACACATACACTATATATTGAAAAAATCTTCATACGTTATATACACTGAAACAAATACATTATATATTGAAATGCATATACTATCTATCAAAATGCATATACTACACACCAAAAAAAGCACATACACTATATACTGAAACAAATACACTATATATTGAAACAAATACACTTTATATTGAAATACATACACTATCTATTGAAATAAATACACTATGCACTGGAAAATCTGCATACACTATACACTGAAACAAATACACTTCATGGTGAAACACATACGCTATCTTTTGAAACACATACACTGTAGTCTGAAAAATTCACGTACACTATATACTGAAACAAATGAACTATATACTGAAATGTTCTGAAACTAACCATCCCCCTGCCCCTCCCCCTTGAATGGCCTGGAGCTGAACTGCTTGTCTGCTGCATTCAATTAACTGCTGGCTTGAGAGGATGTTTAAAACTGCAGAGCAGGTAAACAAAACAGGGCCATCTCTTATTCTACTTCTTTATGGGATTTTATATCTTGTTTTGCTTGCACACCTTTAATCAAGTTTCAGAACATTGGGATGTGACAAGAAACTTTTAGAACTAATTTAAAATGCTCTATTTTATTCTTTTAAATAAGTGCTGCCTTCATTTACTATTAGACAACACATTTGTATAGGAAGCTAATACAGGATATTCCTAACATACCTGTATACACAGGGGCCTGCATACATTTTTTCAAGTTTAATTATTGATTGGTTTTATGTGTAATTAATTACTGTGTAAGTCCAGCAACTTATCTGAGCTGAATGCTTGGGAAGTGTACTGCAAGAGCTGTGAAAGTGTAATTCAAGTGCTTTTGTAGTTTGTACTCTACTGAGTTAGTTTTGATTTAGTTTTTGTTTTTATTTGAATGTTTTATTTAATAAACGTTCTTGGTTAAGAAAAATATATATATTGCAGGAATCGCAGGGCCCAATTCTCATCAGAGCTCAGCTAGCATATGCATAATTTGCACTTTCTGTTCTGAATAACTTCACTGACGTGCCTCACTGGTGGCTCTCACAGCTCCTAACCTCCCATTACATATCTGCAGAGCATTGCAAGGTGAGCAGAGCTTTGCCAGGCACTTGGTCTCCACTAATAAACCTGCCCTGGTCTAGCCCCATAGTGCATAATTACGCTGTTTATATGGTATGGCTGTGTTATTGAGTCTGAGATTCCCAAATTGTGTTTTATTTCTTTTTCAAATGAGATGTTTGTCTTCTAGGTCACCCACTGACCCCCTTGTGCACTGGCCTGTCCATCCACATCACTCAAAATCACCAGGACTTACCTGCTCTGAGAGCTCTCATGGCCTCCCCCCCCCGGTTTGGGACCAGGAAGGAGAGGGCCATTCACAAGGAGCCACATATTCAGGAGCAGAGCCTGGTTAGTAGTGTAAAGCATGTGGCAGTTTGGTGGACTATTTTGCCATTGGAGGTTGTCTACCTTTGGCTTATCCCCTGGCGTCAAGCATGCAATGATGCCAATCCAATTAAAGGCAAGTACTGCTTTGTGCCTGCTTGCCTGAGCCCTGCAGCGTTCCTCACCCTAGGTGAGCTGTTATAAGAGCGGGGTGGTCAGACTTCCCTCCCTGAGCGGAGGAGCAGTCCCAGAGATGCTCAGTCATCTCTCCTATCAGTTAATGTCTGCTTGACCCAGGTCCTCCCCTGAAACGGGCCACTGGCATGGAGGCAGGTACAGTTACCACTAACCTAAATCCAACCACTAAGTTCAGACCATGATTTTTACAAGTTAAAAAAAACAGCACTCGGATGAAAGAAGAAATTGTATTTTAACTACAGTTGTTATAAATATTTAAGACACATCACAATGTTTTGAAACTGATTAAAGGTTTTCCAAGGAAAATAACATAAAATAATACATAAAGATGTAGAATAAGCTAATCCATTTTTGTCTACTTTCTGCATCTTAAGAGGCATTGGCAGGGGATTTTTAGTCAATTAGGGTCCCATTTTCAGAAGGTTAGCGGAATGATAAACATCTAAGCACTGTGCCATGTGGAGAACAGCATGGTTGAACAGGTACCATATATTTAGCAGCCCCAGATACTAACCTGATCATGCATATGTACTACTAAAGCCTTGCAAATGAGGGATCACCTCTCATGACAGAGCACAGTGCTATATAAAGGTTTTGAAAGTGCTTAACAACTGAAATTGCAATACTGTTTACTGCTTCCAAAATCCTGCCCTCTCATTTGAGCACACAGTGGTGAATATTGTCATTCCCACCCTGGTCAACATATGATGCTCCAAATAGTACACCAAAATGATCCTTGGCATGTAAAGGTTCTACACCCTGATCACTAGTTTAAATGGCTCCAGTTATTAGTAAAATGATCCTGTTGAAGTGCCCCCACCCAGGCATACTAAGCTTGAGCTAATTTCTAGATGCATCCTGGGGATGGGGAACTTGTACAGTTGGGCCTTAGGTAGCACAAAATTTCAAAATACATAACATACATGGAGCAGAGTGGTACACAACCACAAATTACATTGGGAATAATACATGCAAGACATGAGAACTTGAGTGATAAGCAAACAATCAACAATGGATATACAGTGCAGTCAGGAGCCACAAACATATGCTGGTGATCAAATACAGAACAGTTTAAATCAACGCTGGCTATAAACATTTGTGCATAATGCCTAGAGGGAAGCATACAAGGCCAAATTATAGCTGTACCTAAACTGGAAACAAGTCATAGGAGAGCAAGAGGAAAACTAGAGCAAGTGCAGGAGAGAGGTGAGATCTCTGAAGTGGTTTGAAAGAACCCATGAGAGGAGACTGATAAATGGCTGGAGCGGGGAGTTCCAGATTTTCGGAAGTGGCTGAACGTGGCTTTGTTGATGGTTGTGGAAACTGAAGGACTACTAGGGTTTGAATATTTCAGCTTCTGTTGGTATGGCTGTGGGGGCATCAGAGATAGGAGGATGGGAAACAAACCAGATTTGCCCACAAAGCTGGCACAGTGGGCATGGTGTCTGTCCGCAAAGAAGAAAGGGAGAGAGATTTATAAATAGAACAGTGGTGAGTCCAAGAAGGATAGTCGAGAGTGTAATGGCAGAATTGTTGAAGAGAGTGTCCAGACTGGCAAGGGTAGTGACTGGGGCTATGCTGTAGACCACATCACCATAGTCAGAGATTTGGAGGATCATTCTCTGGATAATAGCACAGTATGCTGGAGGTGGGATACAGTCACAGTTCCTGTAAAGTGCATCAAATTGGGGTGCAGCTTTTTGACTATAGCATCCACTTGTTCAGAAAAGTTTAGGTGTTGGTTTAGCTAGATACCAAGATAACTAAAGATGGTAACATCTTCCACAGGGGAGCCATCCAGGGTATGGAAAGTAGGAAGGGGAGGGATCCTAGAGAGTCTGTGCCTTGTGCCAAAGGACATGGAGACAGTCTTCTTGGCATTAAGGAAAAGCTGATTTGTGTGTGGTCAGGGCTGAACTTGATCAAAGTCCAGCTGGAGTCTGTGGGCCTGCTGTGAAGAGGACCATGTCATCCGTGTACATGTGAATGGATGCAGACTAGCATATGGAGGGGAGATCATTAAGGAAAATGGAGAAAAGTAGTGGGCCTAACATAGATCTTTGTGGGACCCAAGTGGACACATGCAGGCAGGGAGGAGAGAGGGGGTCACCAATTTTGACTGCTTGGACCTACCCCTGTGGTAGGAGTGGAATAATTGATGACTAAGTCAGAGAGGCCTGCAGCCTGGAGGTTGGCTAATAATTGGGGTGGTAGACAGGGTTGAATGATTTGGCTAGATCGACGAAGATAGCAGAGGCTGTGATCCATACCATTATGGATGGACTTGGTGAGCCTAAGAGGGAGATGGTGGTGGTGGAGTGATTTTGCAGAAGCCAGACTTGTATTGAGTAAAGAAGGAAGAGGAGTCCAGAAAGGAGAGTTCTGACTAATTGTTCCTGTACTTTGGAGGAGGAGAGAAATGAGTTGGTAGCTGTTAGTACCAGATGGGTCACTACCTTTTGGAGGAGGAGTAACATTGGCAGTCTTCCAGTCAGCAGGGATGGAGGAACACCAGAAAGAGAAGTTAGGGAGGTCAGCCAATGGGGAGGAGATTGCAGAAGCAGAGAGATGGAGGAGCTTGCTATCCAGGCCATCTGGGCTCATACCCTTGGAAGGATTAAGGGCGGGAAATGTGTCAGTGATAAAGGATGGAGTTACTGGACAGAAAAAAACAATAGGGGAAGGAAGGAGATGACAATCATGCAGGCTGGCAGGGGTGAGAGGGAGGTTTTGAAGGGGAGAGGGAGGAGAGGAGAGAGGAGGTGCAGGTGATGAAAAGGAATTACATCTATATGGTGATGAAGGAGAGGTTAGAGATAGGGGAGTCACTGACCTCGAGGACAGGCAAAGGAGTGGGGGGGAGAAGAGATTGTGACAGCCTTCCAAAATTTAGACAGGTAACCAATGTTGGTACTGAAGTTAGATGTAAAATACTCACCTTTGGCAAGCTTATTGCCGTGGTACAGGTGCTGAGGAGGTGATCATACCTCTGGAAGTCATGGGGGGGATGGGTTACATTTATTTTCTGACCAGGCCAAATCATGCACTTGCAAGTAAGCTATGAGCTCAGCCATGATCTAGGGAAGGTGGGGGACCTTTTCTCATGTCCTGTTCTGAGGGGACATGGCAGTCCCATATTTTGAGGAATTTTGTTTTTAAATATGTTAGCATGGAGTCAGTGGAGCAGACCAATGAGATATGGGACCAATCAGAGTGGCTTAGGTCATGGCGCAAGGGGGGTGAGGTCCAGGGATTTGAAGGAAAATATAAGCAGTGTTTTGGTGGGAGTAAGGGGGCTTTAGTTGAATGACAGGCTACAGAAGGTTGTGATTATGGTGTCAAATCAGAAGAGAGGGAAGTCAAGAGAGTGGAATGCCACAGGGATCCATCCTGACTTGTATGCTCATTAACAATGTTTGAGAATAAATCTGGGTTTGTTTCTCTTTGAAGATGACACCAAGCTCATGGGAGAGTAGTGACGGGGGAAGTAGGAAACTGCAGAGTGACATGTAAAGATTAGAGAGGTGGACTAAGGTTTGGCAGTTGAAAGTCAATGCCAAAAAGTGCAAGGTGATTCACTTAGGGGACAAGAACCCCAGGACAGAGTACCGGTTGGAGGGGTAGAGCTGATCACTACAGCTGAGGAAAGGGACCTAGTATTCATCATTAGTGACTCCCTTAAACAATCAAGCTAGTACAGTGAGGCATCTAGTAAGGCAAATAGGATACTAGGATGTGCAAGAAGAGGTTCTGATAGTAGAAGAAAAGAGGTTTACTGCCTCTTTATTGAACATTGGTGAGGCTGCACCCAGTATACTGTACTGTTCAGAGTTCTGAACTTCTGAAGACCTTACCTCAGAAAAGATAAGGACAAAGGGTGATCAGGATGATTCAGAGTTGACAGAAGAGATCGTATGAGGATCTGCTCAAGGCACTGAACATGTCTTCACTGGAGACCAGACAAGAGAGGAATGATATGATAGAGACCTTCAAGTTCCTGTAAGGAATAAACAAGGTGAATGGAGAAGAACTACATAGCATGAGTAACAGTTCAAGGGCATGGGGGCACAAGTAGAAACTGATGGGAGGGAGGTTCAAGAGGGATGTTGGAAAGTTTTATTTTCCAGAGATGGTGGTGGAAATGTGGAATAGTCTGCCAACTGAGATGGCAGGCACCAAAACCGTAAATGGTTTCAAGCATGGCTGTGAAAATGTGAAGGGTATAATGGTTACTCAGGCTGATAGTAGTAGGGAGGGGAACAAGGGAGTTGATAGTGAAGGCTAGTACCCTGTATGGACAGTAGGTTCTGAGGTTTAATAGGGGAAATAGGGGCAGACAGGATGTACCATTTGTTTATGCCATCGTCTATGTTTCTGTATTTCCCATTTTCCATGATCCCTGACATCTAGTAGCCCCACCTGCCAGTTGCAAATCTGAGCCCTCTCCCAAAGCCATCCAGCCAGGTCCCTCCACCCCTTGCCCATTGGCCCCCATTTACCCAAGATTGCAGCCACTTCCCTGTGACTGTGACTGGTACAGCATCTTAGCTCATTACCTTGACTGATCACTGTCTGAGTGAAAGGGAGTGAGTGCGCCTACTGTAGAACATCTGTTTCTATAGTAGGTGTGTGCTCATTTCATGTCACTCAGAAAGTGGCCAGCTGAGGTGGTGAGCAGAGGGGCTAGACCTGTCAATGTTGCAGTGGGAGGGACTGGCAGCTGGGGTAATTTATGAGCCACCATGGGGAGAGGGGTGGAAGGACCTTAATGGGTGGAACTGAGAGGGGGCTCACACTTGCAATCAGGGTAATCTATATGCCAGGGATCCTCTTAATATACTAATCAGGCGCATCTGAATGGTGATTGGGGTGGGGAAATTCTAGATGCCAGGGATAATTTTATTATATCAGGGGCATCTGAATTGCGATGAGGAGGTGGGGGCTGGCACTGCTCTGTATAATTCTTCCATACAGTCATGCACAGAGCCATTGTGTGGAAATGTTAGTTAGCTCATATGGGCCAGCAAATGTCCCACTAGCACCTTTCCTGCCCTATGGACTTAGCATGCTGAGAGTTGAAAATGACTCATGGGGTAAAGGTGCTATCCTATTTAGGACATGCTTTCTCCATTTGTTCCTCAGAATCCATGACTTACTGGAGGCTGTGATAGTGCCTAGTCATGCCATAGTGGGCTATCCAATAGGAACCAGTGATGACTGTACAGTGTGGTTCTTTTTTTTTAAACTTTGTTTAATTGGCAGTTAAAGTTTATTCAACTTCTATACATTAATTACAGTTCCTTATGCCAACTTCTTCATCTTACATGCAGACATTATAAATTATTACAGTTTGTAAAAAATTGCTCTTTTCAGTAAGTGTAGTATTTTATAAATGCTGCCAAGTTAAAAAAAAGTAATCTAAAAATACTTAAACAAGTATACTTTTAAAAAAAAAACTGTACAGTGTGGTTCAATATTACGATGGGTGCAGAGTCAAGCCAAAAAAGACGATGGTCCTGGACTTTAGTAGGTTGGATTTTAAAGAAATCGGAGACTTATTCAGAAGCAGCCTAGCAGGGGAGGATTGTCAGAGAGGGGTAGAGGAACAGTGGAGAAATTAAGTAAAGGCATAGGGAAGGCAACCAGCATCTGCATGAAGGAGTGAGCAAAAGCAGGAGAAAACAAGCATTTGTCAATGCTGAATGTTGTACTGCTGGCGTTGGCATTGGTAGTGCAGGAGTTAGAGAAATGCATAATAGGAATGGCAGTGAAGTGTGGAAGTGACGTCATTCCACACCATCCTTGCAGAGACTGACAGGCATTGAGGTGTGCCTTTGGATCGCCGGATCATAACGCCATGCCATTTTACTATCCTACCCTGCAGACTCTGACAGTGTCACATTGTGCCTTGAGGCCATCGGGCCTTATGCTTACCCCATTCCATAACAAAATACATTGAGATGGGTACAGTATAGGAGAATGGGGTGAACTTTGCGGCCGAAAAGTCCAAGGCACACCTTGATGCCTGTCACTGGCTGCAGGGTGGGAGTGGGGTGGAATGGTGTGACCACTATAGCCGACAGTCCAAAGTCATCCCCTTGATACCAGTCAGTCTATACAGGGTGGGATATTATGGTTAGAAACCTTAATGCCCCAGGCATTTGTTGGTATTTGCACTCCAAATTTTCAACATGGGTTTTTGTGACCCCACCTCATGAAGGCATTTGGGACCTCTGCTCATGAACAGTGGCACTGTGATTTTGTTAATATGTTCTGAACGTTGGTTTCCCATAGCAACTGTGGCATTCTGCACCAGATGTGAGGAAACACACTTTGGATAGGATGTGAAAAATGACAGCTCTACTGTTCATAAGGATGTGTGAAGAAATGGTAATACTGGAAAAGTCTGGAGTGAACATTTTAAAAGTTCTCAAAGTTACAAGTGTGTATGGAATCTGCACAATACACGCTCATAACACAATCATTTTGTGAACTTTGTTCTCCAAATTTTCAACATAGGCATTTTGGGAACCCATCTTATGAACAGTGACACTGTCATTTCATTACTCGGTCCCAAAGGGTGATTCTGCACAGTGAGCGTGAAATCACCTTTCGGGATCGAATAATGAAATGACAGTGACTGAGTTCATGAGGTGGGGTCCCAAGAACTCCACGTTGAAAATTTGGAGCCAAAAGTCACAAGAGTGAATGAGATATACACTTAAGTTGACTCCCACACCATTGATGCCATTATACAGCTTACCAGCATTTCTTCAGTTCATGGTCAGTTTTGAAGAATGCAGACGTGTTCCTGCTCCACTGAAGATCACAGCGCTGGACTCTGGAGGTAAGTATGGGGTGGGGGGTTGGGGTGTGGGGTGTGCAGAAGGGTGAGTGCAGGTTGGGGGAGGGGACCCAATGGCAAAGGACCATTTTCTTTGTTTCAGATTGTAATAAAAATAGAAGAAAGAACACCGAGGACCATTTTCTTCTTTTTTACAGGTGCAAGGAAAATGTTGGGCAACTAGGGTGGGTTCCCAGTGTGTCCCATGAGTGTGTGGTGTGATGTTAGCCACACGGCGGTGGGCAGGGGCAAATGCTGACGCAATCAGCTTTTGAACACAGAGACCCACTGGCGTGGGCTCCCAGTGTGCCACACAATCTTGAGGGTTAACTATGCCAACAGGGGGATTGGGCACCCCAAAATTGTCTTGCTGGGGATTATGAGAGGCAGATGGCAACAGCCTCAACCATGTTCACTGAAATGTTACACCAGACAAGGCATGCCCTGCAATGATGGGGAGCACCCTCATTGCAGCGGCAAAATTGTTTCAAGTTGGTGGCACACTTTTGCAGTGCTGTCATAGACAGCATGCTGTTTCATTTGTGCCACAGAGCCCAGCCCGAAAAAGCAGTGGTGCCTTTGGCCACAACCGCACCTCCAAAACCTGCTACCACTATACATTGTCTGTGCTGTGTACACAAGACAACATAAGAAGTACCATTATGGTACTGTAGGAAAGTTGCCATGAAGGTGTCTGAAGGACATCCTCCAACCAGTCTGGTTAAGCAATTCCCTCACTGTTTTAGAGGAGTGGGCTAGCCCCACAGTGGCACCCACAGCTGAGACTAAGGTGGAGGGGCAGATCCTCAGTGATGCAGCACCAGGAAAGGGGGAAAGAAAATCCCAGAGGAGGAAGCTTCTCTTGGTGAGGGACTCAGTTGCCCAAGGAGTGAAGATAAGGGAACCCAGCAGGAAGAACAGGGAAGTAACATGCATTTCAGAAGGCACTGCATGGTGGGATGAGAAGGTGGATCAATAGGATCACAAGGATAATGGCAAGGAGGGAGGAACTGGATGTTATTGTCCACCTGGGGATGAATGACTTGACAAAGTGGAAGTAGTTAGAATCCAAAAGGATTTTAAGAAGTTGGGGGAGTCTGAAGCAAGTAGAACACTTCAAAGAGGCAGTGTAGCACAGTGGTTTAAGACTTTGAGCTGCAAACCTGGAGACCTGGGTTTGTATCCCACAGCCCCCATTTGTATACTGTGTGACCCTGAGCAAGTCACTTAACTTCCTTGTGCTCCCAGGTCACACCTGTAAACAAGCTTCAGCTTAGCGTGTCTCTCCTGGTAAAAAAAACAAAACACTCCATCTCCTTCTCGGAGGTGCCACCTGTCTATGGCAGGGGAAAGGCTAGGGCACTCCACATCCAGTAATTCAACTCCTGGTTGAAGGAATGGCATGGAATGGAGGGTTATGGCTTCATGGGGGACTGGGGCCCCACCTGGATGAACATAAGCCTGTATAAAGATAATGGCCTGCATAAATCAGGGAACGTGACCTGAGTAAGAAGTGTGAATGCTTCAGTGACAAGCATTTAAAATGGCCGGGGGAGTCAGGAAGGTCAGGTGACTTAGTATCACCCCCCTGGGCACATGCAGGAAAATTAGTTGAAGTCTGGGACACTGAGAGCAGAAGCAGAGTGGGAAGCAGTGAGTTCTAGGCCACATAAGAAAGACAACTGGGGAGGGGGGATGTAGCAGAGATGGGGAGGAAGAAGGAAACAAAAGAGCACCAGCAAAGAGAAGGGGGGGGATAGGATGCAAAACATGGAAGGTATGGTAACAAATGACCGCAGCCTGAGAAATAAAATCTCAAACCTGGAGGCATTGATAGTAGAGGAAGACCTGGATATTGTAGTAATATCTGAGACATGGTATACTGTTAATCATGGGACATTAATGTACCAGATTATGCTCTGTTCAGGGGGGATGGAGGGTAAAAAAGGAGGGAGCGTGGCCCTGTACAACAGAGAGGATATAAAGGAGACAGAGGTACAGAGTAGACAGGGGGAGGCTGAGGCACTGTGGGTCATCCTTGAACCTGGCAAAAGCTCAGCAATATGAATGGGTGATCTTCAGGCCATCGGCACTGGGGGAAGAAGTGGACAGGGAGCTTGCAGATGGAATACACAATATGGCAACGAAAGGTAAAGTCCTTCTGCTGGGGGATTTCAGTATGCCAGATGTGGATAGGTCCATCCAGGCAGCTGCTTCAGCCAGAGAAGAGGAAGAAGAAGAAGAATCAGCATTTATATAGCACTTTTCATACATTCAAAGTGCTTTACAAGCAATGCTAGACTGGTAGTGAAGTGACTGAATGTGTGGTGGCAGCCATATCACACATCATCACCCACACACAGCCTGGATAATTGCATGAACTGGTTTATGGGAAGGGGAATGTTGACCAGGACACCGTGAATGTTCCCTACTCTTTGCAAAGAGTGCCCTGGGTTCTTTTACTTCCACCTGGACACCCACCAGGATGGGCAGAAGGGACCTCGGTTTAACATCTCATCCGAAGGACAGCACACCCCAGCAGTACAGCACCCCCCAATTCTGCACTCGGATGCTAGCAATTTTTAGGTGCAAGTCCAATCCCGGTGTGGGACGAGAACCCACGACCTTCTGGTCCAGAGGCAGATGTGCTACCAACTGAGCCACGTCGACACAGAGGCGGAAGCATCCTGGATTCCCTACAGGGGCAGGTCTAAGGCAGCTTGTGCTTGATCCAGATAAAAGGCCATTCTTGACCTGATACTGACCAATGGGGACAAAATTCAGATATCTATGTGGAGGGACAACTGGGATCCAGCAACCACCACATAGTGTAGTTTAGCATAGAACCCAGGACCCAGTCCAGTCACACGACAGCAAACATTTTGGATTTCAAGAAGGCAGACTTCACTGACATGGGGATATACATCTGAATAGCCTTCTTTAGAAGCTTGTAAAAGGGTGGCATTCAGGAGGTATGATAAAACACAGAAGAATGAGAATAGAGAGGTGTATCAGGTAAAACAGAGGGAAGCAGGTAAGGTAATGAAGGGACCAATGGCTCAGATAGAAGAAAGCATTGCTAAAGGGTATCAAAAGAAGACCAGACTTTCTTCAGGTACATAAGCAAGGAGAAAAAGGCAAGGGGAGGGATTCTGAGGATAAGGAGGATGGCAAAGGTAGACTGCACAGAGGGGATTAGTAAAAAGTATACATCCTGAACAGGTACTTCTACAGTTTTCACAGAGGAGAGAGACAGGGACAGTTCACCAAGCAGCAACATGAACACTGTAAGGGGAAGTGGACACAAGTCCATTTTCAAAGGAAAGAGTATTATTGAAGGGACTTCAAATTTTAGGGTGGACAAGGCCATAGGACCGTATGGATACATCCAAGGGTATAAAGGGAACTAGGCAGGGAGGTGCTTGCTGTTCTACTCATGGCCTTATTCAGCAACTCACTGGAAACAGGAGTGGTTCCGGAGGACTAGAGGAGAGCAGTCATAGTCCCATTTTGTAAGAGCATCAGCAGGGAGCAGGCTAGCAAATATAGCCTGGTCTGTCTTACCTGAGTCATGGGGAAATCTAGATTTAGTATTGCCGTATTGCTCCTTGCAAGAACAGATCCAGAAGCAAATGATTTGATACCTTTTAATGGACCAACATAGATATAACAACAAGAACAAAGTGCTCTAGCTTTTGGACCAACCAGTCCTTCTTCAGAAGCTCATGGCAGTTGTTTAGAAAATACAATACTTATAACAGCTAGATAATGCAGAGAAAAACAGAAAAAAACCCCATTTGGTTTTAAATACTCATTTAAAAAAAAAAACAGAAGATGATGTCAGAGAAGTTTAACCGGACCATACTGCCTTCAGCCAGGAGGAACTCTGGGTCAAAGGTGCTTGGTGGAACACACATACAAAGAATCCTACTGCATATAAATTTAATTGACATAAGATAACACTGCTGAAGCAGATAACTCCTAAATCAAGCTATGAGTGTCACAGTTAGTATAAGGATGTGATTACTGAAAGGCAACCCCCACCCAGATTAAAGACAAACTAAGATTGTTATAGGGCTCATGAAGTTTCAATGTCTGCATTATAGACAATAATTTACCAGTAAAGTTGTCTTAAAAACATCAGTGCACACTGTGTGATGTAAAACCTAGCTGGACCTGTCTCCCAGCTGTACTCTCAAGCTAGATATAAGGCCCAAGAAATTTCAAAAACCTCAGGACTATATAAATGATAATTTAAATATAAATTGACAATATTAGTGTCAAACAAAAAACTCTAGTTGAGGAACCTCAAGGAATTAAGACCATGTAGCCTGATATGTACTGATGTCAATATACACTGAGAATATAACAACTTGATGTACCACAAGTGTTGGAGGAAGGTTCCAATGTTTTTGAGTGCCATTTATGCATTTTGCTTTTGTTTTGTTTTTGAAAAAACTGTATTTTTTTAACAAGCTGGTTCAAGATAAAGTGAGTACTGAAGAAAGTGCCAGACATAAGACTGAGTTATATATTTATTTCAATAAAATTCCCACTTAACCAGATGGGTTGCACCTTACAGGAGTTTTTGTCCATCTTTAATTTCCCACACCGTTACACTTGTTATCTCAATTATGCCTATAATGTCAAATTATATTTGAATTATCCCACATGAGAATACTTGATGTATTGTTGTATTATGAAAACAAAAAACAAAAAGTTAAAAAAAAATCATCAGCATTCTGAGGGTCCACAGTGAGAATCGGGAGCAAGTGAAACAAACAATCACTGCTGCAAACTCTCACCAAAATGTGAAATCAAGAAAAAGCAATCCACCTCAGCTCCAGTAAGTAAAGAAGAAGAAGAAGAAGAAGAATCAGCATTTATATAGTGCTTTTCATACATCCAAAGCGCTTTACAAACAATACTAGACCGGGCCTAAACTTAATAGCACCACCCCATTCCAGACGTCACTCAAATAATTGTCAGGTAGAATATTCTAACTAGCAAAAGGGAAATGAAAAATACTTCCGTGGTAAGAAGCAAATACTCATTTAGTATTACAACAAAGAATAACCTTATATGGATGCTTTGAACACCTACTGTCCCATTTGGTCTTAGCCCTCCTCTTTAAAATATTTGAGAGTTTTGATTTTGAACCAAGGCAGAAACAAATCCACCACCACCCACCATCAGCTTCAAATGAAGGTATTAAGACATGCATAAATGATTTTTAGAACATAGTACAGTGACTCTATTTCAAGTAAAAGTGCCAAATGGAAGTACATGAGAATATTAGCCCCTTACAGAGACACCAGCGGTAACATCACAAACCTCCAATTGGTTTTGCCTAAAGTGTCATCAGACATTGATGTGTTTTGCAGTTTGGTTTTTGACCAAACTAATGAGTTCTTCTGTTAGTATGAAGCTCTTACAATGCCAAAGTTAGTGTGTGAGCTGGAGACAACAGGCTGGTGCTCGTACTATGGGCCTGCCAGACCCAACAGTAAATAGTCCAGACTGAAAGAAGAATATGGCACTCAAGAGCAGAATGCAGTAAAAATACAAATTTATTCAGGCGAACATGCCAAATAGCTGCAAACTCCACTCCAAAACACAGCAAATATACAGACAGTGATACCCCAGCACTTCGACTCTATACTCGAGTCTTCCTCAGGGAGCCCCTGAAGACTTGAGTATAGAGTCAAGGCACAGGGGTATTACCATCTGTATATTTGCTGTGTTTTGGAGTGGAGTTTGTAGTTATTTGGCATGTTCACCTGAATAAATTTGTATTTTTACTGCATCCTGCTCTTGAGTGCAGTATGAAGCTCTTAACTAGAGCACAGCATGGGTTCTGATCTCAGCGCAACACGGAGCCTGCCATAGTGAGGTTCACAAACTATAGCCATGAAACTTTCATACAGTGCATTATTTGGCCTCTGTATTTGTAGACCTTATCAAGGCATTAGACCTAGCAGATCAGAACCTTTTAAATCAGTCTTTGACTCTGTTAGATATTTCAGATGAGGGTATTGTCCTAGTATGTGAGTTATTTAAATAGAAGAGTGCAAAGGACAGTGATATCAGGAGTAAATTCTGATGGTTGCCAAATTATATGTTGGGTTCCCTAAGGGTCAGTCCTTATGTCATTGCTTTGTTAGGTATTTTTAAATTCCTTGCCCAATATTTCTTCCTCCTCTGAGCAATCCTCTATATGGACAGTGCTATAATTTTCAGTAAGGGTAGAAATCTTCTAGAATTAAACAAACTGGTCGAAAGGGATTTTAATCAGCTCCAAATGTGGTCTGCCTCTGATAGGTTAGATGTAAACACATAATAAACAACAATAGTGTTTACAGGACCAAGGAAAAACATAGACTGTGACAATAGGATCAGAGATCTTAAAAGGGAAGCTATTGAATGGGTAAAGCACTTTAGATAAGTGGGTGTGATACTTTATTTAGTTTTTGTTCATTGGGAAGGAGGACTAGGCAATTCTGCTTATTTTCAGCCTCATCCTGGGGGAGGGGGGATACAGATTGAAACCAGCTCACACTGAACCAGATTAAGCTGTTGGTATTTTTGTGAATGCTGGACAGTACCCCCTCTTCTGAGCAACATGTTAGTCAAATTATTAAGACCTTACATCACAGTAGGGTCTCTTATATAGAGTAAAACAATTTTTGGTTGCTGAGTCCAGGAAACTGTTAGCACATAGTCTCCTTTTTATAGTTTTGAATTAAGTTATAATGACCAAAGAACCAGTCATTTCCTAGAGATTATTGACTGGCTGGGGGAAGGAGTGGCCCAAGGCACAGCTGATGGCCACCCCACCCAACCAGTCATTAATCAAAAGGGAATGACCAGTTCTGAGGTCATTATTGTGATTATAAGTCTATTCGCAATAATGATTTGTTTTATTTCTGTTTTACTTTTTTTTTGTGGTGTCACAAGTGGAATTGCAATTAGGTAGGTATGCGTTTCTGTGGCAGTGCACAGTGGCTCATGAATATTCATAGCAAGCAGCCAGTTTTCCACTTCAACACTGAAAAAGATATTGAAGTTGGATGCAGGTAGTGCCATTCTTTTGTATTTTGGCAGTTGCCGGTTGCAATTTTTTTGAGTCGACAGTCAAAGTTTTCTGTGAGATTTTGTCGGTCCAGCCACTTGGTATAGTGCTAGACAGTTGCAGTAGCAGGAAGATCTGAGCGGGTGCTGCACCGGTCACTTCTAAGAGATTTAAGACCAGCGTGGCAGCCAATCAGAGGTGGCAGTACCATCATAATTAATTAATCAGACTTATAATAATGGGTTTCTGATCTATATGACAGATTCAGAGAGAGAGAGAGAGAGATTTCAGGATAGGTCATTTGTAATAGCATATGTTGGTTTGTAACCATCCTACCTTTTTGAGCACATCATAGTCAACGTTATCAAACTGCAGGCTTTCTTTCCTTGGGAAATAGACTTCACTATAATTTAACAATGTTTGTTTTGTTTTGTTTTTTTTTTGTTTGTTTTTTTACATAAAGCAGTGCTTGGAGCAATACCAGATTTTATAGCCAAACTCTTTCACAGGTCAGTGAATGGCCTGAGCTTAAGATCAGGGAGCAAGTTCATTTTCAGAATCCCATTGGACTCTATTTTGCTTGGTCAGAGATCATTTATGTTATGAACCATAAGCTTACACAATACATAAGGTTATACAATACGTTGTCGTCAGATGTCTTAACATTGCAAAAAAAAATTCCTGGTTTTAAGAATAAGGTTAAGGAATAGTTGTTTGAACATAATGTCTGTACATATTCTGGCTGATCAAGAGTTTATCTATATGATCCATATTGTAATGTTTTAATCGTTTAATCTAACTAGTTGCACATGGAAAATGATATCATTATTGCTTTTCTTGATTGCCAGCCTAACAAGCGGAAATTAAAAAATTAAACTTACTGCCAGGAAGAGCACAGTGGCAGCTCTTAACCTGCATGTAAGTAACCAGAACCTCACATCACCATAACAATAGCAAATCCTTCTAAAGGTGTTATCAAACAGTTTTGACACCTCTAGATGACCTCTGTTATTCCTTTAGTGACTGTCCAATATTCTGATATGTTTTTAGCTATTTTGTTAAACTACTAATCTAATGTTTTTGCCTTTTAACTACCCTGAATCCTTCTTTCATCAGCAGTTGCTATTCTCACTTTTCATACTGCTTGAAAATTCTATGACATCTATAACACCATTCCGAGTCATTCAGGTGGATGGCATGGAATGGTGTTAATAAGCAATAATGTACTCCAGGGTGTGTGTTGTGCTGGGATAATGTCATGCCTCGGTGGTTGAAGCATAAGGCCACAGGCTGAGTGCATTCTACACCTGACAAGTGACATTTTCCCAGCACAACACACACCCTGGAGTGCATTATTGCTATTATACAATGGCTCACTTGTAAAAACAGTAAAACATTAAATAATTTTTTTTTTACATTTTAATTTGATTTTTTTGTATGTGGGGGTATATTAATTAAAACAAAGTCCACAACTGTCCAGAAGGTGGTGTTGTTTCCATATATTGGTGTCCTGTTCAGAGGCTGTGTTTCTTGCTTAAATGTGTTGCTGTCTCCTCCCCCTCCCTCCCCTCCTCCACCATGGTCGCCATCGGAGTGTTGTCTGGCATTGGTGTGCTGTTTTGGTCTGTCTGGGCAAGTATTTATGGCCATCAAAAGGGATGTGTTAGGTGAGTCAAACTACTGCTGCTGTTTTGAAATGTGAGCGTGATTCTAACATGCACTGAAAGTAGGTTCATAGAGGACCACGGGTCTCCAGTTTTCTTTTGTTTTTCCAGTGTGCTGCCAACAAGAGTCAAGCAGAGCAGGTGTTTGTTTGGTTATACTTCTCCATTGCTAAATTGAGTGAGGGGTTTCATTGTGCTCTGTTAGTTTTTCTCAAATCTGCTGCATGTAGCTGTCTATGGCAACAGCTAAGCATGTTCAGTTGCTTCACTTTGGTACTGACAGTGAAGCGAGGGGATGGAACTTCATAAAGTGTGACAAAATAATAAAAAAACTGTGCTGGGGTTATGAGGTGTTGCAGCTATTCTGTGCTAAAAATACAGACACAGACACAGTAAAGGGGTTGCAAGCAGAGTGGGGATCCTCCAAACGGGCTACGTGGAGTGACTCCTTGAACAGCTGCTGTAGTCCTGTGTGTTCACTGGGAATAGACCCATGATGTTGTACTGGGATAACATCCCGGGTCCATTCCCACGCTGACCAATCAGAGGCCAGCATTCTTTCTTGCCATTGTATAATTGACGTCATAAAATGTCTAAGAGATATGAAAAGAAAGAGCAATAGCTGGTGAGAACAGTGGAACTCTATGTAGTTTAGATGGCACCCCAAAGCTAGATTAATTATCAAAAATTGGTCAAAGCGTATCAGAATACATAACTGTCATGGTAAGGAAGATGAAAAGGCAGTTAACTAAGTAAACAAGTATTTCTTATCTCCTTTAATACCTTTGTCACCACAGTAGGGAAAACACTTACCTCAAAATGTTCAAACACCAATGAGGAATCTACCAGTATAATTAGGCTATTCATGAATTCCCCTTCTCTTCAGTCACCCCTGAATTTATTCATCAGCAACTGAAGAAACCCTCAACAAATAAGGCCACAAGGGTTGAAACCATTGGTGCCAAACTACTAAAGAAAGCTTGTCCTAGTATCTGCTACCACCTTCTCAAACTATAATATATACTTCTAACTCTGTACTGCAACATTTTCAGAAGCCTTGCAAACAACAAGTCTCCTCAATTTTCAAAGACGGAGACTCAGATCTAGCAATTAGGCTGTACCACAGTCTAGATGGTTTAGTCCTCCAGTTACTTGACAAATGAGTTCCAACTCCTATTAAGTGTCCACTGACTCCTGAGTAGCCTGAAGTAGTATAAATGGCAACCTATAAATTCTCAGAGTTAAACCTGAGTATGGCAGTGCATCATTTCTGTAAGCATGCGTTGTGCTATAAAACTTCCAGGGCTATTGTGTTGCTAGCAGGGGTTTGTGGGGGCCAGTCGGGAAGCAGCAGAGGGAGGGGAGGAATACCAGTCACTTGACTGACAGCAGATAATTGGGGATATCCAGGTACTCCAAATCCCTGTATAAATTCAGAAATTCTAACATGTCCCACACATGTCTGTCTCCCAGCAAGTGAGTGGAACAGTGAAAGAGTGGAACAGGTGTAGATACTGGCATCTTAGGCATCCACAGGCAACAACAGGCATGCAGGGAACTCTGCTGGTCCACTAAGGTAACGTAGACTACCTGTACATTTGTTTTCACCTGTGTTAAACAGCACAGGATCTGTAATTACCTGTTAAAGAGGGCATTGATTGAACACCCTATCTAAGGTAAAGGTAAACAGGGGAGACAAATGGGAAACTTTAAAAACTCTAGCTAGGATAAAGATAAACAGGAAGAGAAAAATGGGAAACTTACAAAAAACATCTAGGATAAAGGTAAGCTGGAAGACAATGGGAAACTTGGAAAAACTCTAAGGACAGGTAACAAAAGGTTTGGCTAAACTAAAAGGGAAAACTTATAAAATGTTATTAAAAACATAAGGGAAAGCTAATTGGAATATTATCTAGGATATAGCAACTGGGGGTAAACCAAACAAAAAAGGGAAATAAAAAATTACCCTATCTGGGGTAAGGGCATAAGTTCTTATGTGGAGAGTAGTATTGGGAATGATGGGAGTGGTGTGGTGTGGAGCGGTGTGGTGCAGTGGCTATGGAGCAGCAGCCTTCAGGGAGACCTTTTGGAAACTGAGGCACTGCCCCATCTGCATGCACCTTTCTGGACTGAGGGAGGAGGTAACTAGACTCCAGGCTGAGTTGGCTAGGATTTGGGAGGCCTCTTCCTCACCCAGGAGCCACCAAATCCACCATTGTTGCCTCAGAGGGTGCCAAGAAGGAGGCCCAGCTGGACTACGGTGGGCTCCATGAGGATGAGGGTGGGAGGGTCATAAACACATTCCTCAGCTGATGCCGCTACAGTACTCTTTCGCCACTCTGGTGGGATGGGACTCCCAAGAGAAGGCACCTGTGATGGTGGCAAGGGAGTATGTGGGGGTCCTCTAGAGGGGAGGCTCCATGGTGGGAGGCAGTGAACTCCTGTGGAAGGAGAAGCAACTTCTGGTGGGGGACTCAATTGTTAGAAGAGTAGTTTTGGGAACAGGGCAGGAGGGAAAGGGGGAGATAGGGTGCCTACTTGGTGTCTCGGCACTGAGGGATGGTGAGCAGATGCTTAAGATCACTAGGGTGGCAGGGCAGGAGGAGGAGCTGCCTGTCACTGTCCAACTAGGAACTAATGAGGTGGCAAGGGATGTAGCAGGGGTGGTGCTGTATAGGTTTATGGAGCTGTGGCAGGATCTGAAGCAGGTAGCTTGCACTGTGGCCTTCACTGAGGTGCTACCTATGCATGTCTGTGGGAAGCCTAGAGAACATCACACAAGGGTTTTCAACAACTGGTTAAAGGCATGGTACAGGGAGGTAGGGTTTGGCTACATTTGGGACTAGTGTCATACCTGGTGGGATAAAGTCCTGCGCAAGGGAAATGGCCTCCATCCATCCAGGAGGGGAACATCAGTTCTGGGTGGAAGGTTTAAATGTTACTTTGACAGGCATCTAAACTAGTCAAAGGGAGAGGCAGAAATAAAGAGGGAGGCAGTGAATATCTCCCAGAAAATGGACTGTAACCCCACTGTTCCCTGGGGTTACTAGAATCCCATCAGTGTCAGTGTTAGGTAGAGAAGGCAGCTGTTGAATAACTAGTTAAATAGCTTTTCATCTGCTCCCTCTCTGTTTACTTGGTCTCAGCTGAGAGGAGAGGGGTGATGTCATTTAGAACTCTCGCAGCAGCATAAGCCATGGTAGCTAGCTGTGAATGGGGAGTTTTAGAACGTTCAGTAGTTGTTGGTTGGATATCAGTGAGTGAGCAGTGGAGGAGTAAGGAGCTGCAGTGTGGGCTCTGAGGAGAACCTATTTTTTCTCACCCTAGTTGTGAGAACCATCTCCCTGCCTTGTAGAAGTGGTGGGACTGGTCTAGCAGGAGTTCCTGATTTTCTCATCCCCTGTGAGATGAGGAGGACTGCAGAATGGATCTGAGGGGTAATCCTCTGACTTTGATCCAGGACATTTGAAGCTGCCTTTTTGTGTACAACTGTGAATACTCTGACTCTGGGTATGCCAGGAGAAATGTACCTGCCTGTTTTCTTTTTGGGGGTGTACTCTGACAAAGGGATTAATACACCAAGTTCTGTTCTGCTTGAGACTGTTCTCCTGCCTTTCTTAAAGTTGGCTGACAATTGTGGAGTCCCCAGTGAGACTTAACACATTGTACAGAACTTAAATTTACACTCAGAAGTAGTGTGTTTCAAATTCTGAATGTGAAAGTCATTCCAAGATGCATAGTTCTACTGTTTGTAAATGCTGAGGTGTAACTCTGAAAGAATGGCTGGGTACGAACTGTGGGAGCAAAAGGTGGGCAACCCCCCATCTGGAGTGACCAGTTCAAGCACTACAGGTTCTGTAAGGGCACCTGTTTATTCAGGACATGGTAGCCAATGCCTGAAGAGAAAGTTTACTCCCTGGTGTGGGTTGTTCTAGTTTTGAGCACCAGTGTGCTCCGTCATGGCCAGTTGCCACACTGCCAAACCTCTAAATCCTCTGCCATATGGGAAATGTTCTAAGTTGTGGCCAGTGCCACTAGAAGAATTTGTGTGCTTGATGGTGGCCAGTGCCACTAGGCAAGATGTGTGTTTCAGCTGAGGCTTTGCTGCTGAAAAGGGTTCGGAAGTCCTATGCAATATGGGAAGTTTAGAGTTTCTATCTGCTACAGATGATGTTGTTCTGCATTGCCTTGTGCCATGAAGTGTAAACCCCTGGGGGTCCACCTTTGCTTTTGTGTACCAACTTTGGAATAAAGCCACACTCTAAACCCCAATCTAATATGGACAATCTTGTTACTGCGTCCTGTGTGGAATTACTGGTTACCCCTCCAGAAGTTCAGATCTAGCATAGCCCCTAGCAAAAGTTCTTTCCTCAGGACCTGGGTTTAATAATGGTCATTCTGTGTTCAGTAATAGTTATGCTTTGTACCCCCACTCCTCTCTTTCCCCTAGACAGAAAAATATGGGAGGTGTGCTTACTAGTTAAACAAGTGGCTGGTGGGGGGTAGTTACAAAAATTGGGGCTCATCCAAGGATGTTGTTTAATTTGAGGAGAGAACAAGAAAGTTTTGCTGAGGGTATGATTAGTGTTTGTCTGTCTGGTAGCATGGTAGCCCAAAACAGGAAAGGAAGCCTTGCACAAAAGGATTTTGCCCAGGAGAGTCCCATCCGTATGTGCTGTTTGCATGCCAGCTAGTATAGTGCTGCTGTGTGTTTTGTCAGCTTACAATGGACAGTGAAGCCAGAAAGTATATGTCCTTGTCTCTGCAACCAGAACATTTACAGAACATTTTAACTTGCAATTTTCATGCCAAAAGTAGTATGGACTTTAGAAAACAGAGAGAGAAATGTGCCCTGAAAGTTTCATGCGCTTTGTATGCAAATTGGGGGAGTCACTAAAGAAATTGACAAAATCTGTGGAGAAAATTGAAAAACAGTGCTTCCGCCACTGAAATTGCAGCCGAGAAAAAAAAGTAACAGTTTGCAGTTTAAATTTGCCCTGCTCGACGATCGTCGTGAAGGAAGAGCGAGCAAGAGAGAGAGAGGCTCATTTGCATGGTGTCAAATGATTGCTGTGGTTGCAATCAGTCCCACCCCCTAGTCAGCTTCTGTGTGCAGACAAATGTTCAAGAAGGAGAGAGCGTGTGGCATGTGAGCTGGTCAGACCAGGATCAACCATTGAGGGACTTGTGAACATTCCAATCTGTAAAAAACAGAATTTTGCTGAATAAATTCAGGTGCAATCCATTGTCCAACCAACTGGAAAGTGAGCATGGTGTACATGGCTATGATCGGTGATACCGTCAGCCCATTTCACCCTTTCAGGATCAGCACCAGGCCAAAAATTTCCACTGGAGAAAGCCAGCTACTGATTTCAGTGAGTAAAACCCAGCTAACTGAGCATCAAACTGTTGTGATTTTCAAGCCAGCTGAATCTGTGCAAAAAAATGTTATTGTAATATAGGTGTATCAGAAGATTTATTACATGTAATGTGGGAATGCCAATGGTATAAGAAGGCAAGGCTGTTTTGGCTTTTCCCCTTATGTACAGGACTGGACAAAAATCGATAAAGAATAATTGACCAAAGTACTGTTGACAACACACGACAAATGGTCTGTTTTATGGACTGTGATCTTTTTCCTACAGATTAGCAAGATAAGGCAGAAAAAGATTAAAAAATATAAATACATACCATCTTTAACATCTAATGTATGGCTTTGATACTGAAAGCCTCATTTTGGGGTGAGGGATATCGGGAAAGAATTGTAGATAAGATATACAGAGATATAACATGGTTGTATAATTTTAGAAATTAATTTTAGGAAATGGTGTTTTGCTGTGGAATATTTATTCTGAATATGTATTTTTATGATGTGTCTTTTTTATGTTGTAATAACCTAATGTGTTGAACAATAAAATTACTACTACACTAGTGCATCTCAGTAAGTGTATATGTGCATGTGAGTCTATGCAAGGGTGTGCACATCTCTGTGAGAGAAATATAGATCTGTGTGGCCATTTTCTTTTCTTTTATATGTCTGAAAATTAGTGATGTGTGCATATGTGTATGTGCATCTGTGATAGGGTGTCAGAGAATGTAAGTGTCTGTAGGAGTGTGTGTGCTTAGTGTTGGAATTACATTTTATGAGCGTTGGGAGCTATGGGGGTCCATAAGGGTCCTATCTTTAAATTGAGCCCCCTTCCTATTATGTCAATATCAGTGATGTGTGAGCTACTGGGGTTCACATCAGAGCTACCGGGGCCAAGTCCTGGCAAGCCACCCTGTAATTCCAACAGTGTAGTGTGTCCATTTGGTAGAATGCATGTTAAATTTGTGAAACTAAAGGCTTTTCAAATGATGGTAAAATCCTTTTTTGGGAAGGCCTGACAAACCAAAGTGAACATGCATGTGTTTGCATATGTTTACATCACTGTCTGCGTAAGTGTGCAGATGCATATTGTGCAAGCGCTTTGGTTATGTAACTCTTGTTTTGTCTGTGTCCTGCCTGATGATATATACCTTTCTACTTGGCACTGGGTCAGAACATAGCCGACCACAATAGCGCGGTCAACAACCACGTGGCAAAAATGCCATCATTTTTGTTTTTGTGGGGGGCTCTTCCCCCAGCACCACCAGACATGGGGGCACTGCCCCCCCCATATATAATGATTATCACTCCGGGGGGAGCAGATCATGGGGCAAGTTGAAATTGGAGGCCATGGAATACTGTTTCCACGTCCTTTGTTAAAATAACAAACTAAGTCCCAATAGCAAAAATGTAAAGAGAACAGGATTACAACCCTGGTCTCCACACAACCCTGGTCTCCATAGCCCCCCCTAAGCTGCTCCATACCTCAGCCCTCCACGCCACAGGAGCAGCTTGGCCAGCCTCTCATTCTCTGCTGCCCTTGTCCTCTGGCAGCACCATCTACAGCGATCTGGGAAGCGCTTATTGCAAACACTGTAAATCCCCTCTTGCTGTCCGTGGTAGCGCTATCCAGAGTAGCTCTCAGTTGACTGGTGCTATTCTGGTAGCGCTATTATAGAGGGTTACTTTCTACTCATATTCTGTGATATACATTTGACTGCTATTTGTTCAGATAACATCTGCCTGTTGTTGACACCTGGATGTTGTGGACCCTGTTGGCCCACATAGGGTGTAATGGATGCCGTAGAGAGACAGCATATTTTTAGCCACACAGTACAATCTACTTAATAGGGACACTAATAATAGGGACATTTCCTTTGGAACAGTTCCACACCCTATTAGCACAGTGTTAGTTTAGGTGGTTAATGGAGACTGTAAGACTGTAATTCTGTTTATTAGGGAAAATTCACACCTGATTTGGAATACCTGTAAAGGCTATTTAGAGACTAAATAACTTACCATAGGGTCAGATGCTGAAAACAATGACTTCTACTTCTACTCCACTCAAACTAAATGAATTCTCACTTGCTGATCATGTGAACGTTACTGTAGATGAGCTATAACCAATTATTTTCCAAGATAAGTGTGTTACTAAAATCAATTGAAATATAAAAATAAACTTTTTAATCATTTTAATGAATTGCTAAGTAAAACATGAAGAAACAAGTAACAAAACCTTGACTAAAACTCTGACCAATCTATTACTAAATTATTGAGATGCTGTTAATAGGAAAGCACAGATGCAATGCACTTAATTTGAAATAAAATGTGTTACAAAGTAGAAATGCTAAATACTTTTTTTTAAGAAAGTGAGGCACCGAGAACCTCCTTACTTCAGGTCTAACCCTGATGTAGAGTTATGTTAGACCCGAAGTGCTGGAGCAGTCTGTGCCACACTTTCTCCAACAAATTAGTATTTAGCATTCCTACTATGTGCACACATTTTATTTCAAACTGAGTGCATTCCATCTGTGCTTTCCTTGGATACTGTGGCTTCAAATTTGCAATGACTGCTATCTGTGAGTGCATGTACTGTAGTTGCAGTTGTTCTCCTTCTAATAGGGACAGCTGCTTAATGGGGGTGATTTGATGTGAACCCTGCTGTACCTATGAAGAGGATTCTACTATACCAGGGAAGGCATGGAGAAAATGAAGTCATGGCGCCATTATTATACTAGACTGCTTTCTAACTATTTTTTTCCTCAGAATTTTGGGGTCTTAAACTTCTTAAGTAGATTATGGGTCTGAAGATGCAATTTCTCAGTTAAAAACTGTAAAGATGGAGTTGAAATAATTGACAGATTTAGCTCTAAGGAGCCTTTGATGTGGCAATCACTTTGCTGCAAAACATGGGTCGGATCCAAAGCATTTAAAATTAATGGGGTTGGAAATGGTAGCAGCCCCCAGGAGGGGAAGAGACAGACTTAATCTGCTACTAAGAAAGAAGTATGCATGAATTTACAAATCAGATAGTGCCAAACCAAAAGGCGTCCAGGAACAATGGGACCTTAAGCTATTTTTATAAAAGTATCCGTACACTTTTTTCTAACCCCAGGTCCTTATAACAGGTTCTTAGTACTGAGGCTGTATTATATTTAGAATGGTATTGCAATAAGTTAATGATCTTTTGCAGTATTTATCAATCTGTAATACAACACTACTAACGTTCTCTCTTTTTCTCTCTTTCTTTTAGGCTTTATCTGCTCTGCACTAGTCACAACCTGGTTCAGCCGTTCGTGTTGATCCCTTGCGGAACTCTAAAAGTGGAGCCTGGGATTTGCTGTTGGCACTAGCCATTGGAGGTGATTGCAGGACTATTTACACTTTTTCTGTCTATTTAAATCAGTGATCAACGTTTCTACTCAGCTAGTTATGTTTGCATATTAAATGTGCTTGTTAACAAAACTGTTAGCACTGTTAGAATGTACAGTTTTCTGTATTGAGATTTTAAACGGTATGCATAATTTACTTCCTGCTTTATGCAACAGTACTGACATCATGAGAGTATGACTAAATGAAATGATGCTTCTCCTTAGCCATGCCCCGTGACAAAGACTCAAGCCAGAGTTAAAGCGCTAGCGCCAGGGCTACAGCTTACTTAGAGTACAGGAATTTGCAGCAGGGCTTGTTTTGTTATTTTGTGTTTCCTGATGTATGGAACCTTTTAATTTGAACACTGCATGTATGGCTCTTCGGGTTATATCAGTGAAGTGCAGATAGCGTTACAATAAATATTAAGCATCAGCCTACTATGGAGTCCTGTGTGCTTGTGTCTGCCTGGGAGTGCAACTACCTTGGGATTTTTGACTCCTTCACCAGGCTGGTGGATTCTGGGGAAAACCATGGGGACAGGGTTCTCAGACTCAAGGGAGAGTTGCAGGGTTGGGCACCCTCACTGCAACAATACTTCTATGGTGTCTGGCTTTGTGGCATTGAAGGTATAGATGCTCACATGCAGTCAGCAGGGCTTTGCCCACAGGTTGTAGCACTGGCAGAGGCTTCCTGTCAGGACAATTGGGTAGGACTTGGGAGAGCTTAGAAATGCCAGCCTCATGCATTGGATGACAGCCACCACACCCGTTCTCCCTGCCAGCAAGCCTATGATGCTCAGAGTCCACCCTCAGAAACAATGGCAACAGATCTTGGCCAAGGGCCACAGCTATTCTGCATGGAGCTAGACCATGTCCGTTGGGAGGACACTAGACCACTAGACACTAGACCACTCCCCTATCTTATCCTGTGTCTACCTGTCCATCCACCCCCCACCTAAGCAAACTCCATATACTACACCAACCCCAGTGATCCTCAGCCTTCCACAGAGAGCTTGAACTGATGTCTCTAGAAGCTCACAGGGGCACTACTACCACAGTTAATTACAGCCACTTCACCCAGAGAATGGCATTTGATGAGTTGCTTGATCCTCCTGCTAGCCCATAACAACGTTCTGGGCTCAAAAGACAAACCTGCATTTTTTGGCAGGGCAAGTGACTCCACATCTACTGAAATATTGGGCTGTCCTAACCACTGCAAGATTTTAATGTGATGGAGCTACAGGGTCTTTCTTTTAGTGCCATTTATTCTTTTCATGACTATCAGCATAACTAATTTGAATTCTCTCACTATACAAATAGCATGGTGACCATTTGGTCACAACATTCATGTTATTACCACTGTAATGTCAATTTGTTTATATTATATAACTGTCTGCACTGCAATGTATCTGACAGTTGCTGTCTGTATCCTTCCTAGCTCACCATGCTGCAGTTATTTGCACTTCTGCTATAAGTTTCTTGTACTTTTTGTATGACCTGTATCCACTGCCATCACTTGCGTACCCTTTCCACTGGGTCACACCTGGAAATGAGCCTCGGCTCAGTGTGCCTTTTCCGGTAAACACATTTTAAATAAATAAATACAAATATGCTAAATGGATGAAAAAAATCCACACCATAGTTATGTAGTCCATGTTTTACTCTTTTCCTGCAAATCTTACTATAGGTCCTGATCCACAAAGGTTTTCTTGGCCTTCTGCATGTGCACATTGCTAGAAAAAGCCAATGAGAGCCCCAGCCATGTATGTTGTGCACATAGGAAGCACTCTATGCAGACAGCCAGCTCAGGGTGGGCTCAGGGTGGGATGTATACACTGAAAAGCATTTATGCACTGTTGAGGGAACACAGTGGCCAGTGACATTATGCAATTCAGAGGGCTACCATAATGCCTTCCCGGCCCTCACCTACATCCCCCAGCCCTCTTTAATATGAGAGCAAGATGGTCATCAAGCTCTAAAATGGAGGTTTATGAGGCTAAAAAACAATCAGAATCGGCACTGGGGACTGCAGCGGTGCTTGTAAAAGAGAACTCGCATTTGTTTTCCCAGCTACAGAATTTAGAAAATCTAGCTAGAGCAGCCAACCTTCGGATCATCAGGATGCCGGAAGGAGCGGAGGTGGGTGACCTCATTCTTTTTGTTAGAGAATGTCTTGAACAACACCTTGGTCAGCCTTTAAAGGACAGGGTCTGGACTATTCAGAAGGCCTACAGGGTAGTCTCTCGGAGTAGACCCAAAGTTACTGATGCTCCCAGGGTGATAGTTGTCATGTTGGATAATATGGGGACTAGAGACTTGATACATAACATGGGCAGACAAAAACATACACTTCTACAAGATGGGCAGTGAATCTCCCTCTTCCCTGACCTCAACTATGTGACCCAGCAGAAAAAGAAGCACTTCGACGGTATCTGGGCGATGCTCTGTGAAGCTGGTATCATGCACAACATGTTGTTTCCAGCCAGACTCCGTCTGGTGCACGAACAGAGAGTATTTATTTTTTTTGGACATTTTGGAGGTCCTGATATGGGCTCAAAAACATGTCCAGCCTTCTAGAAGGAGACAAGTATCCTCTGAATCTGCATCGGAGAGCGAGGATGGAGCAGAGACTTAGTGAGAGATTCTAACTGATATTTTGTAATAACAACATTCTCTGTTTAGTTTCATATTTGTGTGGATAAGTTTCTCTTTGTCTAGTTCTGATTTGGGAAAATGGCAGCTCTTGGGCATATATGGGGAGAGCTGGAGACCTTAAGGGATAGGAATGGGGTAATTTGTTAAAAATTTCCTAGATCTGGAGGAGTAGGTTTCTTGCAGTGCTTATTTACTTTATTGTTGACTGTAATGATAAAATCCATAATGCAGGTATGGAACAAAGTAATATATGTGGATTTTCCACACCGTTTCTAAATATGATCCCATTCATATAGTACCTGTTGGTACCTGTCTAAAGGTTTAACATGCACTTTTATAGCTTTCCTTTAATGGGAAGAGGAATTCGGGAACTATTTCAGTAGTAAACATGTTATTCACCATGCAGCTCATGGGCTTGGTTATCTGACATATCCTTATGTACTGCATCAGGAAAAAACTCTGTGTTTACTATGAAACTAATAAATACAACATATAAAAAAAGAGATGGTCATCAAGCTGGTTATGCTGTCTTTTAGAGCTCCATTTCAGCTCTAAATACTCATTTAAAATGTGGAGAACCAAAAACATATTTGCTGAGGGTGAAGAGGTATCATTATTTGACCTTCAATGCTGCTAGTTGTTTTCAGCCAAGTTTTTAAAATATGTTTCAGGTACAACACTAGGTCGAATTGGTACCAGAGCTGTATAGCTAGTATGTAGCCTTCAGTGGTAAGGAGAGTGGTGGCTTCATTTCTAAGGCTTGGGAACATGGAAGCTTATGTGAGGAGCCTGCTGCCAGAGCTTGATTTCAGCAGGATAGCCATTCCGGTGAATGGTACAGGGCTGACTTCACATGGATGGTACTTCACCTGGGCCAGCTAGTTCTGGAATGACCAAAATTACACTTGGAATTTTTTGGTGACTACTGTATGGCAGACGGTGGTCTCCTACCTGACTTGATTAATTGAACTTAAGGCATTTTGGGTCAGAATTATGATTATTCAAAAAGTGTAGACCAACAGGTTTATAGAAAGATAGAAACATAGACTTTGACAGCAGATAAGAACCGATTGGCCCACCTAGTCTGCTCATTTCCCTACCTACACAATAAGCTGCAGATCCTAGTCAACCAACAGCCTATTTCTTCCTACCCCCAACAAGAATTGCCTTATGTCTGTTCCATGCATTCTTGAATTCTCCCACAGTTTTAGGAAGGCTGTTCCATGCATCCACCACCCTCTCTGTGAAAAAATACTTCTTCACATTGCCCCTGAGCCATCCCCACCTCTATCTTCAAATTGTGTCCCCTTGTTCTTGCAGATCTCTTTTTCTGAAAGATGCTACCCTCTTGGACTTTGTTGATTCCTCTGAGGTACTTAAAAGTTTCTATCATGTCCCCCTCTCCCTCCTTTCCTCAAGGGTATACATATTAAGCTCCTTTAGTCTCTCCTCGTATGGCTTCTCTTGCAGACCCTGCACCATTTTACTTGCCATCCTCTGGACTGCCTCCACCCTGTCTATGTCCTTGTGGAGATGGGTCTCCAGAACTGGATGCAGTACTCCAGATGGGGTCTCACCAACTGCCTGTACAGAGGGATAACAAAGTCCTGTTTTCTGCTGCTGATGCCTCTCCCTATATATCCCAGTATCCCCCCAGCCCTCCCTACTGCCTTCTCACATTGCTTGCTAACATTAAGGTCATCTGATATGATTACCCCCAGGTCCCTTTCCATTTTCATTGTTGTTACTACCCCCCATTGTGTAATCTTCCCCTGGGTTTTTGTTTCCCAGGTGCATTATTTTGCAATTATTTGCATTGAATCCAAGCTACCATACTTCTGACCATTCCTCTAACGTTGCCAAGTCCCTTTTCATCCTTTCCACACCTTCTTGTGTATCAACCCTGTTGCAGATCTTTGTGTCATCTGCAAAGAGGCATGCTTTTTCTTCCAATCCTTCTGAAATGTCACTTATAAAGGCATTAAAAAGGACTGGACCCAGTACTGAACCCTGCGGTACCCCACTAGTAACCCCAAATCTGAGTGTTTATTTATGACAGCTCTGATGTGCTCCTGAATGCGAGTTTTTAAACTCCTGACAGTGCACCCTATACATATAGGGTATTACAGGAGCACCGCAACACATACATCACTATGGGGGTGTCACATGTAATAAAGTCTCTAATCTCGATCTCTGCAGTTGGATCATTTGGGTGTGCAAATTTTTTTTCTGGTCACACAGTATTTGCATAAGTTACACCTTTTGCATTTATGCATTCCCTCTGGATGACTAGAAAGACTGTTCTGTTGTGTAGTTTGTCCAGGATCTGGAGGCAGTCTACTGTGAACAAGTTTTGTCCCATAAGTTGGTTGCCCTGCTGAAATTTACTCTCAGTTTAGGTCCAAGGGCATCGGCTAGGTGGGGGTCACTCATTAAAATTCTGACCCCAAATGCCTTAAGTTCATGGGCCAACCCCAAAATTTGGAGGCGAACATACCAACATAATGCTACAAAAAGAAAGCCAACAGAATTTTAAACTCTGCAGCATAAAACCCATTGGGCTTAATGATGAGTGGGAATCTGAAACCATTTTTAACAAAAAAGTAAGTATAGTAGCAGTAATTGTGTTTTTTTTTTTTTTGTCTTTTTACTTTAGCTTGTACTATTTAGCTGAAATAATTCTGAATGAGTAAGTTTGAAATGTTGGACCCTCATTTAAGAAAGTTCATCGAGTCCCATTAAGTTTAAAAGACAATAATGAATTTTGACAATCTTACGAACATATGAAATTTGCCAGCAGATAAAGGCCTAGAGGTCTATCAAGTCTGCTCGAATGTGCAGCTAGCACCCCTTATTCTGTAGCTGCCCCTTCCCTTCCCTTCCACTCTTCCCCTCCATTGACCCTCCCCCTTGTCCTGTCCCATCTCTTTGAAGCAGTCCACTGTACTACTGGATACCACTTCTGCAGGTAACGATCCCACCCAGCTACCACACTCTCTGTAAAAAGTGTCTCCTTATCTTCCTCCTGAACCTTCCTCCTCCAGTCTCATATCATGGCCCCTGATGTCCCTCCTCCCTTACTTGAGCAGCCTCTCTGTACCTGTCTTGTTTATTCCTTTCATGGTTTTAAAGGTTTCAATCATGTCCCCCGTCCTCCTCTCCTCCAGCGTAGTACATGTTCAGCTCCCCAGCCTCCCCTCATATGATGTCCCCCCAGTCCTTTGATCACCTTCGTCACCCTGTGCTGCACCTCCTCCAGTAACTTAATGTCCCTCTTAAGATACGGGTGCCAGTACTGCACGCAGTACTTCAGGTGTGGTCTAACTAATGACCTATACAGTGGCAGAATCACCTCCTCCCTCCTCGAGGATATATCCCTTGTAATGCAACCAGCATTTTGTTGGCCTTTGCAGCTGCCTTCCTACATTGTGCCGAGTTGTTCATTGACCCTGTAATGAGCACCCCCAGATCCTTCTCCTCCTCTGTCTGGACTAGCTGCACTCCCCCCAGCTGGTAACTCTTCCTTGGGTTCTTCATCCCAAAATGTAGCACCTTGCACTTTTTGGCATTAAACCCCAGTTGCCAGGTGTCTGACCAGGTTTCAAACTTTGCCATGTCATCATGCAAACCCTGCCATCCTTCTAGGTCGTGCATCACCGCTCCTACCTTGGTATCACCAACAAACAGACTGATCTTGCTCTTGATGTCCAATGATATGTCTGCAATGAATATCCCAAACAACACTGGTCTCAACACTGAGCCCTGTGGAACACCGCTCGCCACTACCTTTGGGTGTGAGAGCTCCCCACCCACCACCACCCTCTGTTGCCTTCCCTGAAGCCATTTCCCTAACCATCTCACCAGCTTTGCACCCACCCCTGTGCCTTCTAACTTACTTCCCAGCCTTCCATGTGGCACCAAGTCAAATGTCTTACTGAAGTCCAGATACAGGACATCCACTGCATGACTCCTGTCCAGTTGCCTAGTTACTCAGTCATAGAACTCCACCAGGTTGGTTTGGCAGGATCTGCCATGTATGAAGCCATGCTGCCTGCTGTCCTGTAGTCCTTTAGCTTCTAGGAGGGCCACCAGCCTCTCCTTCAGGATAGTCTCCATTAGCTTACCCACAATGGATGTGAGGCTCACTGGTCTGTAGTTCCCCGGTTCATCCTTGAGGCCACTCTTGTGGAAGGGCACCACATGAGCCATCCTCCAGTCCTGAGGTACACACCCTGAGTGTAGTGAGGCACTAAATAGGTCTGCCAAAGGTCCCACAAGGACCTCTGCCAGCTCCTTCAGTACCCTGGGGTGGATACCATCTGGTCCTGGCGCCTTGTCCACTCTCAGTGCCTTCAAACTCTCCCAAACTCTGCCCTCCATGATTTCCCCATCTATCACCCCCTTCCCCCATTTCTGACATTCCTCCCCCCTTGGGTGTCACCCCCCTCTTCTCCTTAGTAAATACTGAGCAGAAGTAATCATTTAGTGCTTCTGTCTTATCACACCCTGCTTCCACCCAACACTCCTCCTTCCTAATACTTACTATGTGGTCCTTACAGCTCCTTTTCTCCCTGATGTACCTAAAGAAGTCCTTCTCCCCCTTCTTAATGCCTTGTGCCAGCTTGAGCTCCGTAGATGCCTTGGCTCTCCTTACTGCTCTTGTCATCTTCTTCGATTCCATCAAGTACTCCTCCCTGTCCTCTCCCCTCCCTGTTTTCTTGTACCTCCTAAAGGCAGCTCTTTTCCTCCTTACCTTTACAATGACCTCCTTGCTCAACCAGTTCAGTTTCTTAGCCCTAACCTTCTTGCTCTGGGCCTTGCAGAAGGTTTTGATTGCCTCCACAATCCCCAGCTTTATGAGCTCCCACCTCTGGTTAGTGTCCATACTAAATTGAATTCTGGCCAGGTACCCTTTTACCACTTCCCCCATCCTCCCAAAGTCGGCCCTCCTAAACTCAAGCACTCTTGTGCTAGATTCCACTCCTTTCTTGCTCATGTCCAATGTGAGCCATACTGAGTGGTGGTCACTCCCTGACAGCAGTTCCTCCACTGTAAGTTCTCTCTCAAAGTCCCCATTTGCCAGCACAAGGTCAAGGGCATTCCCTAACCTGATTGGTTCACTGACCATTTGCAGCAGGAAGCTGTCCTGGAAGGCATCCAGCAGTACCTGCTCCCTTCTGTTCCTGGTTGTTGGGGTACTCCAATCCACTCCTGGCATGTTGAAGTCCCCCACAATCACCACACTACCCTTCTCGCAGGTCCTCCTGATCTGCCCCGCTAGTTCCCTGTTTAACTCCTCCATCTGAGATGGCAGCCTGTACACCACTCCCATTCTGAGAATCCTATTCTTGGAATCCTGGATTTGCATCCAAAGTGACTCCATACTACCCTCCTCCCCTTCCTCCCTTACACACTTCAGTCCTTTCTTCACATATAGCACCACCGCCCCCCTTCCCAATCACCCTGTCCCTACAAAATAACCTGTACCCTGGTACAGACAGGTCCTAGTCATTGTATGGGGTGGCCCATGTTTCTGTGATGGCTGCAATGTCCACCTCTCCCTCTGCCATGAGCACCTGTAACTCTGCAGTTTTCCTCCCAAGGCTCCTAGCATTAAGGGTAACCACCTTCCACCCTCCCCCCTCCCATTCTGCTCTCCTTTAGTAGCATCACCAATAGTATATGCCACTTGTCCTTTGTCACTGTTACGGGGGGTAAGCTTATATGGTTTCCCAACCTGTGGTCTCTGCATGTCTCTTGCCCAATTGCCACCCCCCACTCCTAGTTTAAATTCCCAGCTTCCTCTATGTACTCCTCCATCCTCTGTTTCAACACTTTCTTTCCCTCCTCACTCAAGTGTAGTCTGTCCTTGGCATAGAGACTACTGTCCTCCCAGGTACCTCTTCACCCCCCCAACCGCCCATAACCTTTAGCATAACACCAGGTTCTTAGCCATCCGTTAAATTCCTCTATTCTCAGCTTTCTTGTTGTGCTTGCCTTGGGCACTGGAAGTATCTCTGAAAAAGTAACTGATCTTCCTGCCTCTTCACATAATTTTCCTAGTTCCTCAAACCTCCTCTGGACTATATCTACTGTCTTGTCAGCCAGGTCATTCGTCCCAAGATGTATAATTAAATGAGGCTTGTCCCTACCCCTTCTAGCATGCTTCAGAACAGATTGTCCCTCCCTTTCCGCTGTCATTCCTGGCATGGCCTCCACCCAAATGTGACTATGCCTCTCCCCCTTGCTACCCCACCTGATTCCTCTTAGTATTGAGTCCCTCAGCACTAAGATTCCACCCCTCTTACTCCCTGTTTGCTTCCATTCATCTCCATCTCTTATTTCCGGCTCCTCTTCTTCCTCCTCCTGCACATTATTTCCTCCTTTTGCCCCTGTTGCAGTTCTCCCAGCAGAACTTCCCCCTGCTCCAGTTTGGTCCGGGCATTTATCAATTACTCCTCCAATTGCATCACTTCCCTCCTCATTCTTCCCCTCTAGCAGTGCAAAACTATTTTCTGAAGACCCTTCACAAATGCCCGCTCCCTCTCTCTTCATAGTAACCTGTTGCCTCCTTTCCACTCCATGACTTTTGCCACTTCTTCTCCTCCCCTCACAAGTCCCTATCTCCTCCTTCCATTTGTCTTTTGTCTCCTGAACTTGTTTCCCCGGCAATCGTTCTTCCTGGCCTGGGCCCCATTGTCTCTGCCTCCCTTCTTATGACCCTCTCCTCACCACTGTTGGCTCAACTCACCCTCCCTCATCTGCCCTCCTTCCTCCCTCCAGTATTGGGCTAAACCCACCCCCAGTCTGCCTTGTCTGTCTTAGTTCCTCTTGCAGACCCTCGATCTCCTTTCCAAGTTTCTCTATGTGGTTGCACACTAAACATTCCCCCACACTCCAGGCAATTTTTAGAAAGATTGGTGCACCACAGTTGTTGCAGCCTACCACCCTACCCATTGCTGTCATTGCCCACCAGTGACCCCCACCTTTCCAGATGAAGGATACCAAACACTCCCCCAAGTCTCCCTTCTCCCCCCTCTATCAGTGCAAAACATTATTTTCTTAATTTCCCTTACCCCCTTTGTTGTACACATTTAGATAGATTGCGTAACTGCTTTTTACATACCTAGCCTTCCTATCTACACCCTAAAAGAGACTTTAACTATTGCACAACCTTCTTCAAACTCCTACTCCTCCTTTCCACAATGCAAATAGCAATGCAAAGAAGTAACAATAGCTCCTTGATTTGCAGATACTTCCTTCCACTGAGATAGCAGTCACCTCTTCACTTGCTGCTGTTCCTTTCCTGGATGTCTGCTTCTGCTATAGACAGGTGCATGTCCTTTTCCTGTTTGAGGAAGTGATGTCAGAACCCCGGTATAAAGGAAATCACAGACCAGGGGTGGGTGGGAGAGGGTCTGGGAGGGTGGGACCAGCCCAGGTCTTCCAGAAACAATCAGGTAGCTGAGGCTCCTGGTCAGACCATTAGCACCCTTCCCCACAATGCGCTAAACTTTGCAGCTAGTGAAGCCAGCAAAAGAATTACAATTCTCACTAAAGCCCCAAAAGTAGGTTTGCTACCAAAAGAAACAGGTCTCCAATTCAAACAGCTTCACCAACAACACATCAAAATAGGCTTGAAATTAGAAGATATAAGTCTCCAATTCAAAGAAACATCCCCAAATAAATCACACCAAATAGGTTTTAAATCAGAAGAAATAGGCCTCCACAAACACAGCCTGCTACACAGTGAAACCTCAAACAAATGAGTCCACTTATAGCCACCAAAACAGGTTTCAAAATTCCAACAGCCCCAAAACAATACCCTGCTAGCCCCTTAGAAGTAATAAGAAAGAAAAGAAATAACCTTCTACCAAGTAAATCCACAAGAAACAATGTAAAAACAGCAAGAGGAAGCTACTATACTGGAACTGATCTGATCCCTTCCCCTTCTGGTTACTTTACAATAGATTGATTAGAAAAAGTTAGAAAAAGCTTGAATTTATCTTTAATCTAAATCAACCATATCTGGTTTCATACCCAAGGGCACTATCAATTGTGATAGGTAGATAGTCTGGGCAGCAAGAGACGTTCATTGAACCTGGGTGGTGTTATGCAATTCTATGTCCATTAAAAACAAGGCTGCAATTATTGCAGATCTTGTTAAATTGGTGGACCAGGCTTGCATCACCGAGACCTGGCTGGATGAGAACTCTGGCCCCATTTTGGAGACTGCAGTTGCGGCTGGGTACTCAGTGATACACCTTCCGAGACTGGATCATGGGGGGGGGTAGCAGTCTGTTTCAAAACAGAAAGATGAGAAATGATTCCTTCAGGAAGTCGCAGACTTCGTCATTGACATGGCATTTGAGTCGCCCAGGCTGATGGTTCTGGGTGACTTCAATGTCTGGATCGATAACGAACTCTCACAATTTGGTCAGCACTTCCTCCAGCTGATGACATCTCTGGGTCTTACACAGATAGTTACCACTGCTACTCATAGTCACAGGCACTCTCTTGACTTAGTCTTCCTTCTGGGGATTGAGGCCTCCAACTTGGGGGTGGAACCAGTTGGATGGTCTGATAACTACACTGAGGGATTTAGTTTTAGTGTCCCCCTATGTAGGCCTACCCCGTGGAGATGACTAGGTACCATCATTTGCGAGATATAAGTTCTCAAGGCCTAGCGGTGGTGTTAGATCTCTCAACCCTCTTAGCGGCAAACAGTGACCCAGAGGCCCTCATAATGGCTTATAATTCGGCCATTGTGGCTGCCCTGGATATCATTGCTCCTGTCTGTGTTTGTCCTCTATCCCTTCACCCTTGATCCCCATGGTTTGATGGGACTTTAAGGGAGATGTGGTGACTAGGATGAAGGCTGGACCATTGCTGGCAGAAATCTGCCCTCGATGCCGACCACCTTAGATTGATGGACCATTATCAAGTCTATCAATCTGCAATCACTTGTAAGAAGACAGAGTTCCTGTCCGGGGAGATTGCAGCTGCTCAAAACCAACCAGCTCAGCTGTTGCAAACTGTGGACAGACTGCGCAATCCAGCCTGTCTTCAAGTCCGGAAAGCCTTTTCACAAGAAAAGTGTGATGAGCTTACTTGATTTTTTGCAACTAAGGTGGCTGACATCAGAGCTGCGCTCCGTCCAGCACACTGTATGGGTGTTGCTGTGTATCAACACGGGCCCACTGTCCCTCAGTTTTCTTGGAGTACCTCTGACCATCCAGCTTTCATGGATGTCATGCAGATTGTCCAGCGTGTACATCCTACATACTGTAGTTTGGATCAGGGACCTAGTTCCCTGATCTTGGGTTGTATTGATTCTGTCGGTCCGGTCCTAGCTCGGATAGTTTGGTGCTCCTTGGAGACAGGTGAGTTACCATGCTCACTGAAAGAGGTGGTGGTGACACCACTCTTGAAGAAAGCTTTTTTGGACCCAGACTGCCTTGCAAACTACAGACCAATCTCTAACCTCCCCTTTTCAGGGAAGGTAATTGAGAAAGTAGTGGCCACTCAGCTGGAGGACCATTTGACCATCCATGACATCTATGAACCTCTCCAGTCCGGATTTTGAAAGAAGCATAGTACTGAGACAGCGCTGGTTCGAGTGCTCAGTGATCTCCTGATGACTAGAGATCAGAGGAGCCATTCTGTTCTGGTTCTACTAGATCTCTCATCAGCGTTTGACACTGTGGACCATGGGATCCTGCTTGATCATCTGAGGTTCATCTGTGGACTGTCAGGTGCAGTCTTCAGGTGGTTTACGTCATTCGTCTCTGGAAGATCTCAGAGAGTGGTGTCCATGATTTATTCCTCGGATCCAGTTTCTCCTTTATGTGGGGTTCCTCAGGGCTCAGTGCTGTCCCCCCATGTTCTTTGCAGTCTATATGCTGCCCCTCAGAGACATTGTAAGAAGGTATGGGCTGAGGTTTCACTGCTATGTCGATGATACTCAGCTCTACCTTTCTTTCGCACCCAACCAGGATGGGGCTGTCTCAGTCTTTAATAGCTGCCTCACTGAAATCCAGGAGTGGATGGATGCCAGTTGGTTGAAGTTGAACTCTAATAAGACTGAGGTATTGGTTGTGGATCCAGGTTGCTGGATAGGTGGCTTTGGTGTGGGTTCACCCTCTGGACTCTATCTTGGGGGCGTGTCACTTCTCTGACCTCTGAATGGGTGTGAAACCTCTGGGTAATTTTTGACGAAAGGTTGACCCTGCATTTGCAGGTGACAGCCGTCATCAAATCCTCATTTTACCATCTGAAGAATAGCTCCAGGATTAAGCACCTTGTTCTGTCTGGTGACCTTCCTACTCTGATCCATGCCTTTGTAACCTCGCGTTTAGATTACTGCAACTCCCTGTACCTAGGGCTACCAGGGGTGGAAATTCGTCACTTGTAGCTAGTGCAGAATGCGGCAGCCTGGCTTTTGAAGGGATCATCTTGGTCCTGCCATATTTTGCCGGTGGTGTGTGGACTGCACTGGATGCAGTTCAGTGGTGGATCATCTTTAAATCAGTCTTCTGACTTTTAAAGCCCTACATGGACTTGGCCCGGACTACCTGAAAGAGCTTCTGGTTCCTTACTGCCCTGGGCGATTGCTACTCTCAGCCAACGAGGAGCTGCTAGAGAACCCAAGGATGTGTTTGAAATCTTCTGGGGCTAGAGCATTCATGTATGTTGCCCCTACCCTTTGAAATTCTCTACCCCGTCGGCTACGTTAGTGCATGACAGTGGAAGGATTTAAGCAGGTATTAAAAACTTTACTATGGTACCAAGCTTTTGGTGACTAATTACTGGATAATATCAGTCTGATATTTTATGTTGTTGAGATGTTTGTTTTGTTTATTTTGTGATTTTAATATTGTTAAGGCGCCTTGGTTTTTGAAAGGCACCATACAAATAAAGTTTATTATTATTATTATAATGCAGTTTTATCATTTTATTTAACCCTTTGTTGTTGTTTTCTCTCTCTTTTCGCAGGCTCCCATAGCACCTCTTTAGTCAACTGCAACATGTGGAGCCCTAAGAAAGGAAGGAAAGCCGGCAAAGCCTGGGTATCACAGATGGCAGTGTTTCTTCCTTTTTCCTTTTCCTTCATATGTACTGGCTCACTGTGTCAGGTATTTATCATGAAATATTATTTGATCATAGTAAATGTGAGCATGTAATGGAGTTGAGTGTTTGCTAGTACTCCTTACATTTGTATTAACTGACCATAGTAGAAAATGCTTGTTTCTTTTGTTTAAACATGTATTTTGTCACTTTTATATTAATTATTTTATCACAATTTATAATTAATTATTTTCACCTGTGATTCATTATACCTTGGGGGATTGTAAAAGTGACGCTGAACTGGCCACACTGCCTGATGAAGGTGGTTTACTGAGGTATCCCAACAATAGGCACAGAAGCTAGGGCATGGGAAATAGGGTGGAGGAATGATGTCAGGAGGAATCAGGGTTACTGGGATTTCAGCGCATCCCCTACTCAAAGCATGTTGGGGGGGTGCTGCCACCATTGCTGAATGTTTCTCATCCCCCTCCAGCATGTGGCAGCTGGAGTTGTTTATAATAATACTGGGGGAGTGGGGGCAAAGCCCCCTGTGATGGGGGCATGGGGGGGTGAAGCCTCCTGCATAAACTTGGGGACATATCCGCTTTGGCTCCCACAAGTATTCCACTCATCTCTGAGGGTGACACAATTGCCAGTCACTCTCATTCCTCCCAGCATAGTTCCTCTGCCCTGACTTACTGCACCCTGGAAAATCTGCTCTAATGTGGGTAATCATTTGCTGAAGAACCAGGGAGTTGGCACTTGCTTGTTTTTTGTTTTTTTTTAAGACTGATGGTGGCCACACTGAGCTGCACATCAGACCTGACACAGGGAGTCTGATTTTTTCAGAGTTTTCCTAGCTTTTTACTGTTATTTTTACTGTTTTATGTTTATGTTTAACTCTTCTGTTTTTTAGGTAGTGCTGAGACTAGGTGGGGATTGACAGTGAGGAAAAATCATTGAGGCATTGATAGATTAGCTTTTCGTTTTTAGAGAGGTTGTCTTTGGTTTCTGAGGAGCAGCGTGCTGAGTTCCACGTTCCAGGTGGCAAGGAGCCGGAGTGGATCCTTGAGCTGTCAGGAGTGCTTTTCTTGAAATTCCTGACCAGAAGCCCTGAAATTTTGGGCCAATGGAGGAGCAGCTGTAATTGGCTGTTGAGAGTGGAAAGTGGAAGAGAGCTGAAGAAATTGGCTCTGATGATGTGGCCGGTTGGTGTTTGGCTGTAGGACCGACTCAAGGAGGCTCGAGTGTGATTTGTTCCCATAGCACAGTTCTCAGGGCAGCACCCTTTAACTCCTCCTCCAGCTTACTCCTATTGGTGGATTTTGTCCACTGGCAGTGCAGCTCCCATGGCAGTACCATCGCGCTCTGCCTCCCACCTATCCCTATTGGTGGATTTCGGCCCCTGCCCCCAGGGCAGCAATCTATAGCTGTTTCTTGAAACTTGGTCTCCCAGCCAAATGCCCTTTGGGGTAACCCTTGCCTCAGTGTTTACGCACAGAGGTTCTTTGTCTTTTAATCTATAGCTGTTACTTCCCACAAGTCTGATCATTGCAAGTCTGAGGAATTGAGGGTTTTAAGTGCAGATGAGAATGTTATGGAAATGCTCACCCAGCAATGTGCACTGCTTGTCTTTGAATTTTGGTGGCTCAAGGTGTATGTCTGTCTGCATCCAAAAGAACCAGACTTCAAGGGTTGAAATCTTAACCAGGAAAATTTTTTTGTGCTTTGTGTCAAACACAGTTGTGAGCATTTAATCATGTAAGAGTCACAAATCATTACCTTTTTTCTAATATTCCTAAATTAAGACAGAAATGAGAGAATATATTTTTATGTATAAATTGTAATAAATGGGGCAGTGCCATGATGACTGGTTACTGGAATTGCCCTGGGGCAGTACCATGATGGTTGGTTTCTGTTGGCTGCCCCTGTTTAGTGTCCTCACTGCCCCTGGGGCAGTGCCTGTGTGATTAGTTCCCGTGGGCTGCCCCTGGAGCAGTGTCCTCACTGCCCCTGGTGCAATCGATCCAGAAGCAAATGATTTGATACCTTTTAATGGACCAACATAGATGTAACAAGAACAAAGTGCTCTAGCTTTCGGACCAACCAGTCCTTCTTCAGAAGCTCATGGCAGTTGTTTGGAAAATACAATACTTATAACAGCTAGATAATGCAGAGAAAAACAGAAAAAAATCCCCATTGGTTTAAAATACTCATTAAAAAAAACAGATGATGTCAGACAAGTTTAACAGTACAATACTGCCCTCAGTCCGAATGAACCTTGGGTTCAGATGTTCCTGGTGCAAGACACATATAAGGAATCCTACTGCACATAAATTTAATTGACATAAGATAACACTGCAGAAGCAGATAACTCCCAAATCAAGCCATGAGTGCCACAGTCAGTATAAGGATGTGATTACTGAAAGGCAACCCCCACCCAGCTTAAAGACAGACTGAGATAGTTATAGGGCTCATGAAATTACAATGTATGCATTAAAGACAAGAATTACCAGTAAAGTTGTCTAAAAAACATCAGTGCTCACTGTGTGATGTGTAAAACCTAGCTGGACTTGCCACCCAGCTGTATTCTCAAGCTAAATAGAAGGCCCAAGAGATTACAAAAACCTCAGGACTATATACATGATAATTAAAATATAAATAGATAATATTAGTGTTAAGCAAAAACTCTAGTCGAGGAACCTCAAGGAGTTCAGACCATGCAGCCTGATATGTACTGATGTCAATATATACTGAGAATGTAGCAACTTCATGTACCACAAGTGTCTAGGGAATCTGAAAAGAGATAAAATGTAATTTATCTCCTCCTGTTCATACAAAACATACCCAACCCACCCCACATCACAATAATGTGGGTGAGGGAGATAGATAGCTTAAATGAGATGTAGTCTCTCTCTCTATCCCCACCCTCCTTTTCTCTCTCTCTCTCTCTCCACAGACAGACCCACACATACATACACACACACACACACACACACACACACCTCAATCCTCTCCTAGTGAACCTATATTAACTTCAGTCGCTGTAATTGTTCCCAAAGGAATGCAACTTGTCATGAAATCCTGAGTAAAGTACTATAATATAAGCCTAATGTAAAAAGATATGTGCAGGACCCCAAGCAAATGAGATCACACATCCCAATATGTACAGAGTTACAAAATTATATATAACAGTATAAGATAACACTCTGTATGTACACTAGCAGGCTGGGTAATCTGAATATGGTGCAATGGAATCAATCCCCCCACAGGCAAAGATAAAAAGTAAGAAGAAATTCTTTATGTGTGAAATAAAAATAGTAACACATTATAACTCCATATAGCTAAACAGAGACTTACCTCAATGTGACAGCAAGCCCCACATCTGTTATATCACATACTTCACAGCGCATACCCACACACATGCATACATACATGCATCCACATCTCACATATGCTGAAGTCCTATAATATGTCAGTTTGAAGAAGAAAAGGTCTGTGAATGTTAGTTTCTGTAGTGTCCCATAAAGCCAATATCCAAGTTCATCCCATCTGCTACCATATTGAGATGTAAGATAAGTTTAATCTCAAAAGCTTGTCTCTGTTGTGTGTTTTGAGATTTCCTTTTAAGACCATTACTGACATATCTGAGACTGAGTGGTCAGGCTGGGAGAAGTGATGCCCACTGGTTTGTCAGTCTTCCTTGCTGTAATAGTATGTCTGTGTGAGTTCATCCTAGTGCGGAGCTGTTGGCGTGTCTCTCCTACATAACCTGTTTGTGGACATCTCTTGCACTGAATGAAATAAACAATATATCGTGACTTGCATGTATAACTCCATGCACCTGGAATTGTCTGTTTTGAGATGTAACCACACAGTCTGAGGTAGAAATGAGCCTACAGGTCTTGCAGGGGCGTTGATTGCAGGGTCGTGTGCCATTGTGTGACATGGTATTCTGTTCCGGTGAAAGTTTGCTCCTAATAATTAGGCTGGATAAATTTGGCGGTTGTTTAAAAGATAGTAGTGGGAGTTCCTGAAAAATACAATTAAGGGTGTCATCCTCACTAAATATTGGGTGGAGATCTTTAATAATCTTACGAGACGTTCAAGGTCTGATGATATGTGACTACCAAGGGTATTCTTTCTGTAGCTGTCTTTTCTTTATATTGAAGTAGTTGTTGTCTTGGTACTATGCGTCTGCCGTTCTGTTATCCTGTCAATTTCCTGGAAGAGTGTCCCTGCTCCATAAAGGTGTTTTTCAACATAGCCAAATGTGTATCTCTGTCATCCTCATTTGAACAAATACGTTGACAACGAAGGGCTTGACTGTATATGACAGATTTTTTTGTATGGTTAGGGTGATTACTTTTCCTGTGCAGGTATCTCTGTCTGTCTGTTGGCTTCCTGTAAATACATGTATGTAAGGTTCCATCCTTAATGATGACTGTGGTGTCCAGAAAGTTAACCTTGGTGGTAGAGTACTCCAAGGTAAGCTTTATAGTAGGGTGGAGATTATTAAGTTTGTGATGAAAATCTTTGAGTGCATCTGTGCCTTCCGTCCAGATGATAAACAAATCATCAATGTAACGGAAATAAGCCAGTGGTTTGTGGGGATACTGCCTTAAAAAATCCTCCTCCAAGTCAGCCATAAAGAGGTTAGCATACTGTGGAGCCATTTTGGTGCCCATTGCTGTTCCTATAGTTTGAACATAATGTTTACCAATGAAGTTGAAGTTGTTATGTGTCAAAATGAATTCCATAAGTTCCCCCACCACTCCAGGGTTGATGTTTTGGTCAGGTCCTTTCTCATGTATGTATTTAAGGCATGCTGCAATGCCATCTGTGTGTGGAATATTAGTGTAGAGGGATGTTACATCCATTGTCACTAAAATGGCATCAGGTGGTAAATCCTTATAACCAGAAAGTACACGCAACAAGTGTGTAGTGTCCTGGATATAACTGTCTCTTTCCATAACCAGCGGTTTCAAAATGGTCTCTACAAACCCTGAGATCCCCTCAGTCAGGGTACCATTACCAGAGACTATGGGTCTCCTGATTGCCAGGTTTATGTATTTTAGGCAGCATGTAGAATGTCCCTGGCTTTGGTTCAGCAGGAATGAGGTGAACTAGTTTATTTTGGACATGGTCAGGAAAAGTTTTAATTAAGTCACATAGTTCATCTTTATATCTTGTAGGGTCACTCTCAGTTCTCTGTAGTATGTAAGATCTGTTAGCTGTCTATTAGCTTCAGTAATATAATCCTCTCTGTTTAAAATCACCACTGCAGAACCTTTATCAGCTTTTTGATGACAATGTTGTGGTTTGATTTCAGTGTCCCTATAGCTCACCGCTCCAGTGGAGAGAGATTATAATGGGTTTGTTTTGCCTGGTAAGGATCTGACCACTGACTTGTTGGCGAAACAATTAATATAATTGTCTAGTTTTTGTTACGCCACTTGAGGGGTAAAATCAGATTCCTTTTCTTGTCCATTACATTATTGCTGTTTGCACTGTCTTCACTACCAGTGATTTCTTCCCTGCCATGAAAGAATTCTTTAAGTCTCAATCTACGGAAGTACTCCTCTAGTTCATCACAAAACAGTATGTTATCCAGTGGTTTTGTTGGGCAGAAAGTGAGGCCCTTTGAAAGTACATTCAGTTCTCCAGTAGTCAGTGTGTGCAAGGCATGTGTAATTAGTCCCCATGGGGTGCCCCTGGGGCAGTGTCCTCGCTGCCCCTTGGGCAGTGCCTGTGTAACTGGTTCCCATGGGCTGCACCATTGCAGTGTCCTTGCTATCCCTGGGGCAGTGCCTGTGTAACTGGTTCATGTGGGCTGCCCCTGGCACAGTGCCTGTGTAATTGATTCCTGTGGGCTACCCCTGGGGCAAGGCCTGTGTAATTAGTTCCTGTAGGATGCCCTGGGGCAGTGTCCTCGCTGACCCTGGGGCAGGGCATGTATAATGGATTCTCATGGGGTGCTCCTAGGGCAGTGCCTGTGTAATTGGTTCTCATGGGCTGCCCCGGGGGAAGTGCTTGTATAATTGGTTCCTGTGGGCTGTCCCTGGGGCAGTGCATGTGTAATTGGCTTCCATGGGGTGCCCTTGGGGCAGTGCCTGTGTAGTTGGTGCCTGCTGCCTGCTCCTGGTGCAGTGAACAGGAGCAAATACCCAAACACTGGCCCGGGGCAGCCAGTAGGAACCAACCACACAGCTGCTGTCCCGGGGCAGGCCACGGTAACCAAATTACACAGATACTGCCACAGGGGCAGCGAGGACACTGCCCCAGGGACAGCCCAGGGGTAGCACTGCCCCAAGAACCATGCTATCAGAATAAATCATACTCGAGCCTCGAGGAGAGGAATAGTTTCTGTCAGACTGTTTTGTCTGAAGATGTCTCCAGAGTAATACCAGGTGAAAGAGGAGGGCTTTGAGTCCTGAGATTGCAGTAGTATCTGTATAGAGCTGGGATTACCGAAGGAGGAGTGTAGGAGGTCAGTTTGGAGTGGTGGAGGTGGAATATCGGCTTGGGGCACTGAGGACTACATCCTAAAGGTGAGCCTGTGTCTGTGAGAGGGCCACTGGCAAAGCTTGTGCTGGGATTGCCTTGGTGGTCCTAAGCTGCCCTCATCTCACTTCTCTTTTGTGCACAGCTCAGTAAGTGGAATATCAGAGACTGATTTTGACTGGAACTTGAAGGTAGGCACAGGCCATGAGAGGGCCATTAGTATTTTCCCTGAACTGTGGAACCGCCATGGAGGCGGCAGTGGCAGCAGCAGTCTAGGGGATCTCCAATAATTGTGCCATCATCAGTTTCCCATCCATGTGCTCAATTGGAGAGTTTGTATCACTGAGACTTGGTTGGGCAACAACTCTGGGCCTGTGGGGGGGGGCAGGGTAGCCATTTATTTTAAATCCGCTTTGAGCTTCATGGCATCCCCAGTGGGTGAGACCAGGTCCTTCAAATGTGTGGCTGTTAGGAGTGAAGTAGGTGTGGGCTTTAGACTCATCCTCATATACCACCCCCAAGCTATGAGTCTGTTTTTTTGCTGGAGCTGATGGATTTCTTGGTCAGCCAGGTGTTGGAGGCCCTAGCTGCTTCCGTCTATGTAATCTCTGGGCTTCGCTGCTCACCAGCAGGGCCACACTCTGGAGCTAGTGTTTACTGTGGGGCTTGACATTAGTGCAGTCAGGGTTGATCCAGTTCTCTGTTTGGATCATTTTGTTGTGTCATTTCAATGCGGGGCTCCCTGTGTTAATACCTCTCCCCCATGGAGATGGTCCAGTATTGCCACCCGTTACAAAATTTGGATCCTTGCACACTCCAGGCAGTGTTGGACATCTCGGGCATAGAGGCGACTTGTGCTGAATGAGCTAAGGCTATGAAGGGCTATAATATGACTGTTATGACTGCCTTAGACTCCCTGGCACCCATCCACATTTGTTACAGCTCCCCATGTTATTGTGAGAAGCTGAGATAGTTGAAGACTAAGGGACAGAGATTGGAACATTCTTGGAGGTGATCTTGCTCTGCTGAGGACAAATTGTCTCTGAAGTTTGAAGTCTGACTTTCAGAGGGCAATCACCTTGAAAAAGACAGAGTTCCTGTCAAGGGGGATTGCTGCAAGTAAGAATAGGCCTGTTCAGCTTTTTCACACTGTAGACAAAAAGATTAATCCACTCTGTCTGTGGTGTGTTAAAGCTTTTTCAGCAGAAATGTGTGTAGAGTTTAGCCATTTCTTCCTTGACAAGGTGTCCTCAATATGGAGGGAGATCACCACAAGTGGCCTGTCATGAGCCAGTGTTGTCCAAGAAAGGAGGGGCAATGACAAACTCCGAACCTGGGCTGAGTTTGTCTCAGTTGTGGAAGAGGAGGTGGTCCAAATGATCTCTGGCTTGCATCCCACATGCTGTTTACTTGATTCTGGACCTACCTGGCTGCTTATTGGCAGTCTGGGTTTTCTAGGACCAGTGTTTGTGAGAATCATTGGGTGTTCATTGAAGGAAAGTTTTTTTCTGGTGACCCTTAAAAGAACTGTGGTGAAGCCCCTCCTGAAAAAAACATCTTTGGACTCCGAGGTCCTTGTAAATTACAGGCCTGTCTCAAATCTTCCTTTTTTGGGAAACATTATTGAGAAGGTTGTGACGACACAGCTAGAGACTCATCTGGAGTTATATAACATCTATGAGCCGTTCCGGTCGTGATTTAGGCCTCGTCACAGTACTCAGACTGCACTGGCCAGGGTGGTGCACGATCGCCTCATGGCAAGAAATCAGAGACTTTGTTCCATCTTGATTCTTTTGAATCTTTCAGCGGCATTTGACATGGTGGATCATGGTGTCCTGCTTGATCAACTGAGGAATTATGTGTGACTGTTTTGCACTGGTTTGAATCTTACATTACAGGGAGATCTCAGCTGGTTGCATCTCTCAACTCATTGTGGTCACCTGTGGGGTACCTCAGTGATCAGTTTTGGTATCCATGTTATTCGCTGTATACATGCTGCCTTTGGATGAAATCATAAGGTAGCATGGGAGTTGAGTGTCGCTGCTATGTGAATGATACTCAGCTCTGTCTGTCTTGCACCCTAGATCAGGTAAATGTGGTATCGGTTCTTGGACATTGTCTTTAAGAAATCGACAACTGAATGACTTCCAACTGGTTACATCTCAACCCATGGAAGATGAAGGTGATGATTGTCGAACCAGGGCAGACTGCAATGACAAGTAATAACCTTTCTTTATTATCTTTGAATGGTCACAATCACTGGCCCAGTGGCATGGAGGGCTGAGACATCCATGTCTTACTTCCTACCACGCCGGCGACCCATGTTCACAGTGCAAGCTGGCTGCCAGGGGTCAGCTGGGGAGGGAGGGAGAGGATTGAGCATCCAGAGGACAGTTCTCCTCTCCTGGGGAGGAGTGGGGATGGAGTCCGCTGCTTACTTGTCCCCTAGCAGTGGCTGGGGGATGGCACAATGGACTCAGACATAGGGGGTGGATGGGGGACAGACGCCCGGCGTGACGTGTGTGGAAGCATGCACGGCTCGGCCATTAGCATCATTGCATGCCTCCATGCCACACTTGGGAGAAACTAGGAGAAAGCAAGGAAATACATCCTGACAGATGAGATGATGCCAGTCCCTCTCATGCACCACACCTGGCTAGCTGGCACCTCACTAAGAAGATTCGGAGACGAGTCCAGAGGATGCTGGGGTGTCAGGGCTGCGGGGCTGGTGGAAGGGGGCTGGTCAGGAGAAGCAGAAATAGATAGGAAAGAAAAAAAAATGAATGGTCACAATCTTTGATCCATGGATGCAGTGAAGGATCTGGGCTTCATTCTTGACTGCAGGCTGTCATTTGAAAAACAGGTGTCAACATCAGTCAGGAATGTTTTTTACCATCTCCCTAATATCACCCAAATCAAACTGTATTTGGTTGTCCATGACTTTGTCACCTCCCATTTAGATTACTGTAACTCTCTCTACCTAGGGCTATCTAGAAGTTTGGTGCACCAACTCCAGCTGGTCCAGAATGCCACTGCCCAGCTGGTGGTGGGAACTCCCCTTAGTTCTCACATAACGCTGGTGCTTTGGGCTCTTCACTGGCTGCCAGTCTGCTGATGCATCATATTCAAGACATGCTTGATAACATTCAAGGCCCTACGTGGACTGGGCCAAAGCTACCTGAAAGATTTCTAGGTGCCTTATACTCCCCCCTCAACCACTGCAGTCCACAGATGCAGATCTGCTTACAGTACCATACTCGCATCTGAAACAACCTGGGAACAGGGCATTTGGAGTTGTGGCCCCTTTATTGTGGAATTCCCTACCGGATATGGTTCATTCTGCCCCCACTGTGGATACCTTTAAACACAGACTAAAAACATATTTATTCACACAGGCATACCCTGATTATTAATTTAATTCTAGATAGGAATGTTTTCGAGGTTTTAATAAATTGATATGTTTATTGGCTGTTTTTAAATGTATAAATTGTTTTTACAAATTATGAGGTGCTCTGAGCTGTCGGAAAGGGCACCATATAAATAAACTTGCCTTGCCTTGCCTTCTTTTGCTGACTACCACAGCAAATTTCTGTTTTGGATACATTTTGGATACCTAGTGGTTTTCGTTACCTAGGAGTGGTGTATTCTTTTGGAGAACTCTGTCCCAATGGACTGCTTCCATCTAAACATAGCAGCGTAGTGGGATCAGCAGGCCTACCCCCCCACAATCCTAAGGATGTACACTTTACCCATCCCACATTATGCTCCAATCCTGACATCCTGGGCTTGGTTGTGACTCCCCTATAAAATAGTGGCAAATTCAGATGGGCTTACAACAAACATGGGGAAGCAAGTTGATGAAACTAAAAAACTCTTGTATTGTGGCCAAACACTGTGCAAATAGTACAAGTCTTAACAAGAATGTGTCAATGCTGAATGTTTGCTTGGTGGTATTAGCATTGGAAGTGCAGGAGCTAGACAAATGCAGAATAGGAATGGCATTGAAGTATTCAACTCACGCCAACCCCACCTCCACCCTCCAGAGATGGACAGGCATTGGGGTCTGCCTTTGGGTCATCGCCCATAACGCTCATGCCATTCCACCTCACCCTATCATGCAGACACTGATAAGTGTTGAGGTGTGCCTTGGGGTGTTCGGCTTTACAGTCACCCCATTCCATAAGGACATATGCTGAAATGGGTGCAGTATAGGAGAATGGGGTGAACTCTGGGGCCAAAGAGTCCAAGGAACACCTCGACGCCTGTCACTGGCTGCAGGGTGGGGGTGGGGATGGAATGGCATGAGCATTACAGCCGGCAGTCCAAAGGCACACCCCTGATGTCTGTCAGTCTGTACAGGTTGGGACGTTATGGTTAGAAACCCTAATGTCCTGGGCATTTGTTGGCATTTGCACTACAAATGTTCAAGATGGCCTTTTTGTGACCCCCACCTCATGAAAGCATTTGGGACCTCTGCTCATGAACAGTGGCTCTATGATTTTGTTTATCTGCCCCGAACATTGATTTCCCACAGCGACCGCACCATTCTGCACGAGATGTGTGAAAACACAGTTCAGGCAGGATGTGAAAAATGATAGCTGTACCATTCATAGGGAGGTGTGAAGAGATGGCAATGTTGAAAATCTGGAGTGAAAATATTTAAAATTCTCGAACTTATGAGTGTACGTGGAAACTGCACAATGTACACTCGTAACACAGTTATTTCATGGAATTATTTCACCAAGCTTTCAACACAGGCATTTTGTGACCTCTGCTCATGAACAGTGTCACTATGATTTTCTTAATCTGTCCCAAACATTGATTTCCACATGGCGACCACGCCAATGTGTGCCAGATGTGCGAAAACACATTTCGGGCAGCATGTGAAAAATGACAGCTGTACTGTTCATAAGGAGGAGTGCAAGCATGACAAAGTTGAAAATCTTGAGTGCAAATATTACAAATTCTTGAAGTTACAAGTGTGCATGGAACCTGCGTAATGCACACTCATAACATAGTCATTTGTGGACCTTGGTCACCAAATTTTCAACATAGGCATTTTGGGACCTCCACTCATGAACAGTGCCATTGTGATTTTCTCAATCTGTCCCAAACACTGATTTCCACACAGCAACCATGCTATTGTGCACCAGATCTGCGGAAACACATTTCGGTCAGGATGTGAAAAATAACAGCTGTGCTGTTCATAAGGAGGTGTGAAAAAAATGCCAATGTTGAAAATCTGGAGTAAAAATATTACAAATTCTTGAAGTTACAAGCGTGCATGGAAACTGAGCAATGCACGCTGTTAACACAGTCATTTTTTTTAAATTTTTCACCAGATTTGCAATATAAGCTTTTTGGAAGCCCACCTCATGAACTGTGACACTGTCTTTTTGTTAAGTGGTTCCAAAAGGTGATTCCACGTAGTGACCGTGAAATCATCTTTCGGGACCAAATAACCAGGTGACAGTGACTGAATTCATGAGGTGGGGTCCCAAGAACCCCATGTTGAAAATTTGGTGCCAAAATTTACAAAAATGCCCATGCTATCCACTTAAGTTAAAAAAAAAAACATTTATGCCACTATACAGCTTACCAGCATTTCTTCAGTTTGTGGTCAGCTTTGAAGAGTGCTGACGTGTTCCCACTCCACCGAAAATTGTCTTGCCAGGCTCCAGAGGTAAGTATGGGGTGAGGTTGTGTGTGTGGGGAGGTGGGGTGTGCAAAGGGGGCAATGGACACAACGAGGGATGGTTTTCTGTTTTCACAGGTTTAAAAAAAAAAATCATGGGATGGCACTTCAACGTGCCACCTGGGTGTTTGTTGGGAGGGGGGCTGGAGCCGATGGAAACTGGGCACCCAGACAGCACATACAATGTGTTGGGGCTGCATGAGCCAAGGGGATTGGGGACCCTCCGGCACAACGAATGGGGGACATTATACCAACAGAGATTGGGCTCCTAATGGCAAATGAACTGGGAGGCGTAGATGCTGACATGGGGATTGGGCACCCCATTGGCTTTCATGGGGACTGTGAGAGGTGGGTGGTGATAGCTGCCACCATCTTTATTGAAATGTGACACCAAACAAGCAAGCTGTTGTTCGCAGCTGCAATCAGGTACTGCCCCAGCATCAGACTGTTCAGGAAAAATAGCTGATTCTCTAATAATGGGGAACTCCCTGACTGCAGTGGCGAATTTCTTTCAGGTTGGTGGCATGCTTCAAAACTGCTGTCATTGACAGCATGCACCTCCATTGGCACCACAAAGGCCAGCCCCAAAAAGCACTGCTGGCATTGACCACAACACTGCCGCACCTCCACAACCTGCTACTCCAGCAAGCTGCCACAAAATGTTTCTTGTGCATGCATGCAAGCAAACATAAAAATAAGCAATTCCCATGCTCTTTTCAAAATTCATATTTGTCTTCCATGTCATTGGACAGATTAATGGAGTATATCATTACACTACAGTGAAGTACATTAAATTGAAAATTGTACATTCGGAGCATGTTGCATGTAACCAGTTAATAATGAGAAAGTGGCACAGGCCTGTCATACTTTATGAGCAGCACCCCTCATGCAGGAAAGATTGGCGATGTAGGACTATAGGATTATTGAAAGGCAACTTTAAGATGGCTAACAGCTCAGAGGATACGTATTTATTATAAACTAATCAGGAGTATGTAAACCAATTAGTATAATTACAAATAGAAAAAATAGAATTACTTTTTTCACAAATGAATCGCATGTTCCAACAACAGGGGCGGGCATTCCAAGTCTTATTTTTCTGTAGGCATACACAGTCCTCATTTTCGTGGTGATTGCTTGGCCCTTGGTCATGAAATATTCTGAAAAAGCAGTGTAATGTTAGGACATTTCCAATATTCTGATGTGTCACATGTCTCTCAGTCATATAGCTCAGTATTTAAAAAAAGCTAAACCTTGTAAACCATCACAAATGATGTATTCATGATCACAATGTGTAAAGAGAAATAATATATGAAAATAGTTACATATTTATTTTAAAAGTTTCACCAGGAAAGACCGACTGAGCTGAGTAGCAGCTCATTTCCAGATGTGTCCTGGGGGAGGGACCATTGGAGAAATATACATATCCATAGTATTTACATACAGATCGTATTTTACAGGACACACTAGGATAAGCTATACAATGAAATAAACATAGTATTTACGTACGTATTCAGATAGATTGTACAACGAATTGACATAGAGCATTTATTGTGTGTAGTAGGCAGAGCAAAGCAGCAGCAGTATTATAGTATGCATACCTAGGTTCAGCATATACAACACACGATAGGGCCAACCAAAAGGCAAAGACAACTTAAAAGACACGCAGTGAAAGAGGGAGAGGAATATAGTAGGTAGGGATTGAGGTGGGGTTTACAGGAAACCAGGAGGTAACGGTAGCTGTAAAGGAAGAAAAGGAGGGAGAAGGAGGGAAGTAGACAGAGTAGTGAGTAGGAGTGGAGAGCTCAGGTGCAGTTGCAGGAAGGAGAGGTGAAGTCTTGGAGAAGACAAGAAAGGGCATGGAAAGAGGTAGCAGTGTGGATGGGGAGGGCGTTTCACAGTTTAAGGAGGCGGAAGGAGAATGCAGCTTGGCCAGAAGAGGATAACCTAGACAGAGGTGCTAGGGTCCTGCAGCCAGCACTGTGAAGGGAATAGGAGGAATGAGAGGGAGAAGAGAGTAGAGATGTGAGGTAGGAGGGGAGTAAGCTCAGCCAGTACTTAATTATAAGGGTGGAAGCATGTGCAAGTCATCTGGCTTCAAGCGAGGGAAGACTGAGTGAGGTGTAGAGGGAACAGTGGTGAGTCAGAGGAGAGCAGTCAAGAGCAATCCAGCAGAAGGAGTGATAGAGGGGGGGTCCAGTCTGGCTAGGGCAGACTTTGGGGCATTACCATAGATGGTGTCTCCATAGTCAAATATGGGGAGAATCATTCACTGTAAAATGGCTCTGTGCACCTATGGGGGATACACCCTCTGTTCTGGTACAAGGCACCTTGTTTTGGGTGGGGCTTTTTGCGGATAGAGTCCATGTGAACAGAAAAATCTAGGTGCTGGTCAAGCCACACCCAAGGTACTTGAAGGAAGGGACATCTTCAATGATGGACCCATCTAGGGTGTGGAATGAGGGGAGGGCTGGAAGGCTAGAGAGCTTTTGCCTGGTTCTGATGGTCATAGAGACCTTTTTTGCATTAAGGGACAGCTGATTAGAGCAGAACCATAGCTGGATGTTGTCAAAATCCAGCAGTAGGCTGGTAATCAGATCAGCAGGGGAGGAGCCAGAGGCAAATATGAAAGTATCATCTGCATACATATGTATAGATGCAGATATAAAGGCAGAGGGGAGGCTATTTAGAAAGATAGAGAAGAGGATGGGACCTAGCACTGATCCTTGGGGGGAAGTGCTTATAGGGAGAGGGGTGGACAGGGAGTTGCCAGCTTTAATTGATTGAGTCTGCCCAGAAGGTATGAATGGAACTAACCTGTAGCTTGAGGGGAAAGTCCTGCAGTGGAGAACTTTGCAAGGAGGAGCGGGTGGACTACAGTGTCAAAGGCTTTGAACAGGTCAACAAAAATTGCAGAGGTGATCAGTTCGTGATCCATGCCGGAAAAATTGGAGTATGTCAGCCTGAGCAGGGAGATGGAGTGGAATTTGTGAAATCTTGACTGAAAAGGGCGAGGTAAGAGGATGAGTCAAGAAAAGGAGAAAGTTGAGAAAGAACCACATGTTCTTGAAGCTTAGTGAGGGTAGGAAGTAGAGAGATAGGGTGATAGTTCCCAGGAACAGAGGAGTTATCACCTTTAGGAAGGAGAATGACTATGGCATGCTTCCACAAAATTGGGACAGAGGCTAAGTAGAAGTAGAGGTTAAGGAGGGATGCGAGAAGGAGGGAGATGGCAGGGGCAAAGAGATGAAAGAGTTTTGGGTCCAGCCCATCTGGACTCTTGCCTTTAAGAGGGTTTAGAGCCAGTAGGACCTTGAGAGTGGCAGTTGTTGAGACTGGGGAGAAGGAGAAAGGGGAGGATAGGGAGGAAGGGGAGGGCAGTGGGAGAGGGGGGTAAAGAGGAGAGGAGTGAAGAGGCACAGGAGATAAAATAATTATTTAATTCAGTGGCAACAGCCCATGGGTTGGAGATGGAGCCACTTTTCATCTTGAGGACTGGGACAGAGGACTGGGTGGGGAGAGAAGAGAGAGTGGATGACCTTCCAAAACTTTGAGGGATGGTTAATATTATTTTGGAAGGTGGTGGAAAAGTATTCTGCCTTAGTATGTTTTGTAGCCCTACTGCAGGTATTACATAAAGTATGATATTTATGGTAGTTGGCAGTGGAGCCAGAGGTCTTGTGGGCTTTCCATGCCAGATCTCATGCATGCAGGCAGGCTAGCAGTTTAGCAGAGACCCAGAGGAGATGAAAGCTTCGAACCCTAGTTTTCCTAAGTGTGGAGTGGCAATCTCAAATTGACAGGAAATGTGATGTGAAGAGATTTAGGGCTGAATCATTGAAGCTGACACTAGAGATATAAGACCAATCAGTAGCTGCTAGGTCCTCATGAAGAGAGGACAGGTCCAAGGACCGGAATGATCGAATTAGTGGGAATTTAGGCGGGGTTTTGGGTTGGTGAACCTTGCATACACAACAGACCATGTGTTGGCCACTGAGGGTGTCCAGTAGGGTGCCAGATGCAATAATTCTGTGAGGGTAGGAGGCAAGGGCCCAGTCCAAGCTGGTGTGATTTAGTGATTTGATATTTTATATATTTATTTGCTTTTGGTAACTGGGTAAGTGCACTAGGCAGCAGTCCTGCCTATTTTCAGGCACGACCCGGGAGAGTACAACAGAGATAATACATAGATAACATCAGGACAATTAAGTAACAATAAAAAATAGGTGCAATCACTTACAGTTTAGGAGAAAATACATAATAGACATAATAACAATACACTTTTACTAGCACCGTTGTGGTAGCCATAATTAACATGAGATAGACAACTGGAGAAGTCTGTCAAGTTAGGGGAAAGAAACACAGTAGCAAGGATACAACCAGAAAGTTATTTCTAGACATCTGCAGTTATATGGAGAAATAGAGAGGAGAGTCAAAACAATAGTTTGCAATTGCAGTTACCTAGTGCATAGAGGTGGGCAAACAATGATCGCTTGAAGGAGAGATGAGAGGGGGAGATTTTAGCAAGGGGGGAACGAGTTCCAGAATTTAGGAGCAAAATAGGAGAAGGCCTTTTTCCCCATTTTTGTGGTGGAAGGCCCTACTGATAGCATGGGGATGGATGACAACTGGAGTGTGCGGACACTGGGGACCGTGGTAAGCATATTACCCAGGAAGGCCAGAAAGGGTGGTCTAGTAAGGGAGTCAACAAAGCACCCAAGGGAGTACGAACGGAGGTCTTTGGGAGACAACCAGTTTAGGCCTGAGTAGAGCAGGCAGTGATGAGTAAGCCGAGGAGCTGATAAGGCAAACCTACAGATATTGTTATAGGAAGTGTCCCACTTGATAAGCACTCTAACATTGGCATGGTAGAGAACTGGGAGGGCATACAGGAGTTGAGGGAGAAGCACGCCTCTGGCTACAGCTATCCTGGCAGCGGAGGTGAGAGAATGCTATACTCGATATGCTGCACCAATTCTAGTATTGACAGATCTACATACCTCATTGGCATGTATGGAAAAATCAAGAGCAGGATCCAGCATAACCCCAAGATATTTGAAAGTATCAGTATTAGTAACAGCATTACCATCCTGACAGTGGACAAGGAGCTTAGGGGATTCAGAGAGCACTTTTTTAGATGATCCGAACAGCATGGCCTGAGTCTTACCTATGTTCCAAATTTGCTGGTTAGCCGAGAGCCAGGATTGAAGGGATTGAAAGTCTTGCGAGAGATTTAGGTTAATGTCAGCAATAGACCTGGCAGAGTAGTATAGCACTAGATCATCGGCGTACATGAGTAGGTTACTGTGAAGGGAGTGACTAGGAATATCATTTAGGAAGAGGGAGGAGAGAAGAGGACCGAGTATAGAACCCTGTGGAACACCACGGGTAATAGGAATAGAGGAGGGGAGAACCTTACAGTAGGAAACCACCTGGGAGTGATTGGCCAGGTAACTACCAAACCAGGATAGGGTAGAGTAAGAGACACCCAAAGCCAGTCATTTGGACAGTAGAAGTGGGTGGTGGACCATATCAAAAGCCTTAGACAGGTCAATGAACACAGAACCTGTGAGCAGGCCCTTATCCATATTGCTTTTGATATCACTCATAAGCAGAGTCAGTGCAGTGGTAGTACTATGTCCCACCCTAAAGCTATGTTGGGAGGGGGATTGAAGATTAAACTTAAGGAGGTACTCTGGGACCTGATGATGAACAAATTTCTCCAGAAGCTTGCTAAGCGTGGGGAGAAGAGAGATAGCGACTGCATGGTTAGCACTTTCTGGGACCAGCTCTATCTCAGCGCGGGTTTTGGTGACTCAGCCTCTGTACCCGAGTTAGCTTCGGGGGTGGGGGAGGGCTTCACCCTTAATGCCCTCTTGACCTGCGGTGTGGCAGAACAGATCCCTCCATCTGAGGAGAGAAGAGAAGGTAGGGTTATTTATATCCAGCCCAGCAGATGCAAACAGCAGCCACCCAATAGTGTTGTTAGGCAAGCCAGCAAGGCAGCGTTTGCAAGTTACTACAGATTATGCGTATGCCAGGCAGGTAGGATCAGAGATTAGCTGAATAAGGTTTAGGGATTTAATGTTTTAGCACATAATTTGGATAGTGAGGGGAAGAGACAGTTTTTATTAAAGTCCCTGAGGATGAGAAGTTCACTGGTAGGAGCGTGAGAGGTGATAGATGAGATAGGTTCAGTAATAGAACATATACACTTTGACAATCCCCAAACAGAGTAAAACATGCACCAGTCATTTGCAGTTTGTCCACGTCAACTTAAGGTTAAAAATTCTTAGACCTTCAATGAAAAGACTGGCTTGGAAAAAATTCAGAATTTATAATAGTTCTGATTCAGTCCTTAAGCCCAGATAGAAAGAAAAGCCTAGAAAAACTACTGTTGTAATGGCACTTGGATTCTGCAGGAATCATTTGGATCACGTGTAGGTCTATGCTTTGGCAAGCTATAATAAAGTTTCCTGCAGTTAGCAGTGCCTCAGATTTCATTAAAGATGTTTTTACCCCTAAGTAGAACTGGACCTGAAAACTATTAACGTTTTGGCCTGTGCTGTTATCCTTTGTACCATCTAGCCAGAGCTGTTTTGAACTACACTGCTGTGGCCTATGTACAGCCACTGTTTATGCCAACTTTTCTCAGCTTCTCCAATTATAAGCCTCCGTGTTTCTAGAATGGTTTTCAGTAAATTATTTGACCTACAGGATCATCAATTTTAAGCTTCTCCCCTCATATGTTAAAACAATAGCTACAACACAGTTTGTAAAGAGATGAGCTATGTAAACTATGACGTTTTAGTTGCTGTGTTAAGAAAGTTAGAAAAAAAGGTCCAGTTCTTGATCAGACAAACGGCAAAACTGATGTCCAAGAGTTACTGCAGTATAAAACCAAAACCCATCTTAAACAATATTTGACATCTTTTTCAAAGATCTTCCCTCAATGAGCTTTCAGCCCTAAACTACTTATAATAAATTTACTAAAGCTTAGATTCTTGATATTAAATTATACGAGACCAAGCTGAAAATTGACAGGTGCAATCAGAAATGTATAATGCAGGGCCCTGGGGCCATCTATATGTCATAGAAAAGATATTGTTTGCCAAATACTTGGGGTGGGATTTTCAGATAGCCATGCCCATGGAATTAGATGTATGCATAATTTGTTTTGCCATCAAAAGTGGCAAGTAACCTGTTTCAAAAGTGATTGGTTATGTTTAATTGAAAACTTCAATAAACTTCTTGGGGGGGAAGTGGCAAGTATTGCGATTGTGTTGGGATCTTTGTAGATAAACCTCAGGCATCCCATAGCATTTGCTAACTATGCTTTGCCAAAATATGGACACGGTGCTGCATCCAGACCTGTGAAAATCCTGGCTTGGTGTCTGCACTTTTATTTTATTCCCATAGTCCTCTTTTCAGCAGTTTGCACTAAATTTCTCACAAACTGCTTAAGTGCAAAATATTTAGTCTACACTGTTCCTTGCTAACATCATCCACTAATTGTCTCATGTGAGAAGTCCAATAGTTTTCTAGAATAATATAATATAATATAACATTTTTTCTTGGACACCCACGTTTAAGAACAACTGAGAAAAGCAAAGAGTCCAAGCAATTTTATGCCCTGAAAAAGTCTAAGCTCTTCTAAGAGTTGTAACTTTGGACAGGTCTGAGAAATCCTCAGGCCTTCTATGATTTCTAACCTTTTTAAGAAAAGCTGAGTGTAGTATTCTGCATGGGTTGCCTTTGCAGATTGTTTGCAACTAAGGTCTTGTATGTAACACCTCACATTCCAGATTGAAGATGAGTCAGCTTTCTTATCTCCATGCTAATTTAAACATTGTATATTGTAGTCCTTGATCATAGCTCATGAAAGTAAACTATCAACAAAAGTGCACATGATCAGTGGGGTCACCCAGAGGTCAGCTCTTGGACAGAGATCATAACATATATTTATATTTAAAATGTAATTGGGCATCACCAGATGAGTCACTAAGTTTGCAGGTAACACCAAGCTAAGAAAAATCATTACACCACAACAAGATATACTGCATGTTAAATGCAAAAGGATCTAGTTAGGTTTGGGGAGAGGGCTAATAATGCAGATGAACATTAGTTTTGAGAATTATAAGAGTATACGTCAGGGAAAGAAGAACAGAAATGCTTAATATTATCTAGATAGCATCGAGAATACCAAAACCTGGAAGGAAAAAGACCTGGGAGTTCTGAGCAGCAGCAACTTTCAATTGGAGCAGCCATGTGGGGCAACAGTGAGTAAGTCAATCTAAATCATGGCATTAGTGAAGACAACATTGCATCGGCTCTGTGGCAGATGGTGGCTGGCAGAGGTGGTGACAGCAGGAGAGTGCTGACTGCTATCAGAGTGGGGTTGCATCACAGATTAGTGGGTCTGGATCGACTACCAGTGGAGTGGTGATTGGGAAAGGCGGAAGGGGTTGTTTCTGATGCATACTGAGATTGGCAATTAGGGCTTTAGTATGGTGAGACGGGCAACTGGGGTTGGGTGGGGGACCACTAGACAGCAAGAGAATTATATGGTAGTGACAAACAAGAGATCAAGGGGGCACTGCAGGACTACCAGGGACTGAGGGTATTTAAATGGGTGGTCACTTGAGGGAACAATACGCTACCAAGGAATTAGGGTATTTACATGGATGATCACTTGGGGGGGGACAGTAGACTACTGGGGACTGAGGGTATTTAAATGGATGGGCACTTTGGAGGGGCTGCTTAACTGCCAGGGACTGAGGGTATTTACATGGATGGACACTTGGGGCACTAGAATACCAGGAACTGAAAATATTTACATAAATGGGCTATCAGTGGGTTGGACAAAAATAGACTATCAGGGACTGAGGGTATTTATACAGATGGTCACACAGAAGAATGCTAGACTACTAGGGATTGAGGGTATTTTCACAGATAGTCACTTGGTGGGATTGCTAGTCTGCCAGAGACTGAGAGTATTTAGATGGATGGGCACTTAAGGGGCAGCTAGAATATGAGGAACAGAGGGTATTTACATGGATGGGTACTTGTGTAGAACTGCTAGACTACCAAGGACTAAGGTAATCTACACACATGATCACTTGGGAGGACTACTAGACTATGCAGGCCTGGAGGGTATTTACAGCAGTGGGTACCTGAGGGGAACACTAGACTACCAGAGAATGAGGGTATTTACATGGATGGCCACTTGGGGTAGGCTGCTAGACTACCCAGACCTGAAGGTATTTACATATGTAACCCCCCTATTACCTGGGGTTACAAGAATCCCAGTTAGACCTAGTGGTAGGCAGGGAAGGCAGCTTGTGAAACTTCAGTTAAATGGATTTCACACTGTCTCACTCTGTTCTCAGTCTCAGCTGAGACTGAGGGATGATGTCATTTTAAAACTGTCACAGCTGCATAAGCCACACTGGAATGTTGCAGTTGGAGGTTAGAGTAGAACGTTGGGGAATTTGAAGTCAGTCTGTTGCAGTCTGTAGTAAAGGAAGGAGGTGCTCTGCTGTAAGCAGGCCCTCAGAGTCCTAAGCTCTGTCTTAGAGCTATTTTGTTTTGTATAGGTGTGTGTTTTCACCTGAAGAGGAACACAAGAAGAGCACAGTGAAGTGGTAGAGACCGCTTTCATTGGTTCAGGGCCCCATCCCTGAGGGGGATGGGGGGAAGGAATCAGCCTGCTTCCAGGGGCAACTCCCCTGGTCCGGCTAGGGAAAACGAAGCTGCCTGAGTTAAGTTCGTGCTGAGGCACCAGAAGTTCTAGACAAGAGTTCTTTGAAGAGAAAGCACCCATGGGGCACCTGCAACCAAGGGGTGAGTTCGCTCTACTAAAGGGCCAATGTGTTTTCACCTGAAACAAGATGAAACTAAAGTGACTGTTACTGTGGGGTCAGGAAAAGACAGCCAAGTACAGTTTGGAAAATGTGGGGATTGGACTGCTTAACTCTGTGGGGGGGTCTAGAGTAATGGACACAGCCACTTAATTAGTATGTTCAAGTTCAGTACAAATGGGATGTAAAGACAGTAGATTGAATGTGAATACATTTAAAGAGAATCTACACAGCAAACTGTTTTCAAGGATGAGGTGTTTACAGTCCAGAAAAATGGCCAGGTATGAATTATGGGAGCAAGAGGTGGGAGATCCCCCATCAGTAGTAACCAAATTCACCTCTATGGGTTTGCTTTGGGACACCTGTTACTTTCTCTCAGGTACTTGGCCAGGCCTGAGGAAAGTACCCAGACATGGGATTAATGAGGAAGATTCCCATATGGAGCCAGAAGTGCTCATAGGTGGTTTAGAGAGCCACCAGTAAATGTTTCCATGCTATATGGAAAGTGTCCAAAGGGCTGGCATGATAGCCGAGCCATGGAAGGAAGGTAGTCCAAGTGGCTGGCAAGGGAGCCGAGCCAGGGAAACCCAGAGCAGAGTACAAGTGCGGGCTGTGTGCCCAGTGTGTTTCAAAGCCTGAGGGCTAAAGTGAAAGTGAATGTGTTCTGATCTCCATAAATCTGCATTACCAGGAGTGTAGCCCCGTGGGGGTCCATCTATGCTTTGTTATTCTGTTGGATGTGAATAAAAGCCACACTATAGAATCCCACTTCTGGTATTGGACATTACAGTTATTGCTTCCTGTGTCTGGAGTTACTTGGGTGCCCCTGTTGCAGAGTAGCCAAACCTAGCCAATGTGCCAAGTGACATATTTCTTCTCGAACCCAGCCTACCAGGTAGTGCTGTCAAGATGGAAACAGCATGCCTGGGTAGGGGTTACACACAGATGGCCACTTACGGGGACTGCTAGTCTACCAGGGACTGAGGGTATTTAGATGGATGAGCACTTGAGAAGACTGCTAGGCTACCACAGACTGAGGGTTTTTACATGGATGAGCAGTTGTGGGTGCCAGACTACCAGAGCATGAAGGTATTTACACAAATGGTAAATCTGAGGGTTAAAGGAACAATAGACTACCAGGAACCGAGGGTATTTGCACGGATGGTCACTTGAGGGGAATTGCTGGACTACTAGGAAATGAGGGTATTTACGCAGATGATAACTTGCAGGGACTGCTACACTACCAGGGACCAAGGGTATTTACATAGATTGGCACTGGGGGGGCCATTAGACTACTGGGGACTGAGACTATTTAAATGGATGGCCACTTCGAGGAACCACTAGATTACCAGGGACTGAGGGTATTTACATGAATGGATACTTGGGGGGACTGCTAGACTACCAGGGACTGAGGGTTTTTACATGGAAGACCACTTAAGGGAACTGCTGGACTATCAGGGACTGAGGGCATTTTCTTAGATGACCACTTTCTGGGAACCACTAGACTACCAGGGACTAAGGGTATTGACACAGATGATCACTTGGGAGGACTGCTAGACCACCAGCGACTGAGGGTATTTACATGGATGTCCACTTTGAGGGGTAGCTACTAGACTACCAAAGGCTGAGAGTATTTACATGGATGGGCACTTTGGTGGAACTGCTAGACTACCAGGGACTGAGGGTGTATTCACTCCCACCATAAGGTGTGTCTCAGTACCTTCCCTTCCCCCTCCAGCAGTCCCACTGGGAGATCCCAATTACAATTTGTGTGTGCACACAGATACTAAGTTGCAGGCCTGTGATGCTTTGTTTTTGGTGCAGTACTGTGTAAATTTGCTTGCTGACTGCAGCTGCTGACTGGCAAATAACGCAATTGGATGAACAGTAAAACAGGTGTTCCTGGCTGTAAGCTGTAGCTGTGGGCTTTATTCTAAGGTTGCCCAGAAATGCCCAGAAAGTATCTAGCTAGCTAGGAATGATACGTTCTGTGGATAAAGCCCAGTACTCATGCCCTTTAGATGCCAGGCTGGTACTGTTTCTATAGGCATGTGTTCCCTGATTAGGCAGATAATGGTTTGCTGATCTTTTTTATAGGCTGGATACAGATGCAGCAGACCCAACATTTTCCTGTTGGCAAAGGATGCAGACCATAATGACTTTGGATGATGGGAGCTCTGTTCTGTAAGCTGGTTACAGGTGCAGCAGACCCAACATGCTTCCAGATGGTGAGGGGTGCAGGCCATGATGCTCCAGATGATGATAATCCTACTCATTTTACATGAGGACTTATCCTCACCCACCCTGACAGGCAGGCAGTTACTCAGGACCTCAGCTGGGTTGATCCCCTCTCAAGATCAAATTCTAGCAGCAGTAGAAGGCAGTGGCTCATTACCCTCCTAGATGCAGACCAGCATTTAAGGCAACCCCTACTCTAATTCAGTGCTAGAGCCCAGACTTGGCACTCTATCTGTATAAGTCCCTTTTTCAAGGTCTCAAGTCCATTTTGGACAAACATTTTAGTCAGATAGAAATAGCAAGGGACAGCTATTCACAATCACTCTCCTCTCCTCAGAGGTTTAGCTTCATACAAATCTGCTCTATTTTCACATGTCTCTCCCTTGTGTAAAAATGCAGGGATTAAATATAATTGCCTAGCATTTCATGTATTACTCATTATGCTAAACCCCTGGATCTCAGTGGTTGTCAGCTTCAGGGGAAAAGCATGCATACAAGTCCTGTGCCAGCTTGCATTTCAGAACTGTTTTGCAGAGCTGAACTCCAAATAGATGTCAGTTTCACAGGGACAGGATGCACTAATTTAGTTGTTTTGCACTTTGTGCAGCTTTGAGAGCTGCTTAAAACTGAACAACCTCCTTACTGAGGGCTGCCCAACCCTGAAGGCAGTCTAGGGGATGGTTTAGTGAAAACAGTTTGCTGCATGCCAGCCATGGTGAGAAGGGCACTGAAGCAGCCCAGAGAACAAATGACAGTGTCTAGCCCAGCCCCAGGTCCCATAGCTGCAGTGTGGACTGGGGTGAAGGAGCAGTGTATGAGATGGCAGCAGCAATGCTCTAGAGAGAGCCAAAGATAAGCCCCTTTTAGGAGGGGGTTACATCATGAAACATATACAGTATTTGCTATATACAATACATGTGTGTGGCATATATTTCACAGACATATTTATGGGGAAAATATATTTACAATATACCTATGTAATCTGAAATATATATCTCATATATGTTAAATATGCTATTACTAGATTTATAGTTAGTACATTGTTGTGCCTTCCTAACTGCAGACATCCAAAAAGAGAACCTACATATTTTAAATACTAAAAGCAGTGCATTAGTAGTAAATGTTCAATATATACAATAATGAGATGCATGTACTGTATATGTTTCTCTAACATGGAATAACATAGTTTTAAAATATAAACTATGTGTTCCATCATGAAACTGATTGATGTTTACTGCATGAGACATATATTTTCCATATTAATATGTGTAATTACTATACAGTAAGGCAAAAGAACAATATAATGAGGCTCTTTGTCTGCCCATAAACATTTTGCAAGCTGTGGATCCCATACAGAGTTGTAATGGGTAGTGGTACATCACTAACATACTCCACATTTTGCTGTCACCCATTTCTGCCATGCACAACCAGGTACAGTATCATAGTCACACCACATACATTTGCAATGCAAGTTCAGCACACCTTTCCTCTAACATGCACTTATACACAGAGAACAGGCAGTAGTCAATAAGTTTTATATGTATTAATCTTACTGAATGTACTGTAAACACCTCCCAGACTGCTTTAGTGGATCCTACTCTGCAGCTATGGTACTCAGCTATCTGTCACTTTTGCCATTTTTATCTTTGCTTGCATGGATGCACAAAACAAACATTTTGGGACCAGCTGAACAGAGTAGGGGCCAGGGAGGTGTACCCTGTACCCAGCGAATGTACCTGAGCCTGCAGTAGGTGTGTGTGTGTGTGTACACCCAGTCTCGGCAAGGCTGCTGCTGACATTGCTGAGCTAGCTGATGCATGCAAACATCACACATTTGAAAGGATGCAGCCACATCAATCACAGTGTAGATGCATCCTTTCATATGGCCTCAGCCGGTGCAGTAGCATGCTCCCATCCCAACAATACATTGTACCTGTTGCTGCTGTGCATTCTGCCCTCCTGCTGATCATATCCTTGGTGCCACAGTCCCAACAAGATGTTCCACCCATTGCTGCCCTACATCCATTGCATTTCCCAATTGTGTCCCTATGCCCCTGATTCAACCAAAAGTTCCACAAATTGCTGTTGAGCATCCCATCCTCCTACCAATTGTGTTCCCGATGCCCACAGTTCAATCAGAAGTCCCACCTGCTGCTGCAGTGCATTCTGCCCTCCTCCTGATCAGGTCCTGATGTCCCTGATTCAACCAGAAGTCTCATTCACTGCAGCCATGCATCCTCCTCCTCCTGATCATATCCCAATGCCTCCAGTTCCACCAGAAGTGCCACCTGCTGTTGCCAGGCATACAGCCCTCCTCCTGATTGTGTTGCAATGCCCCCATTCAAGCAGAAGTCCCACCTGTTGCTGCTATGCTTCCTGACCTCTTCCCAATGATGCCTCATATTTAGACAGCAAGCTCTAGTTGCAGTGAATTGTCTGCATATCACCCCCGAACCAACAATGCACTAATTGCCAGGAAGTACACATGGCTGGCAGAATATGCAGGCCTATACCACTTAGCCCGGGGAAACCCAAAGATATTGAAAAAATGGGTACTGGGGATAAGAAAGTTATGCCCATAGCCACAAGATACTGTTGTTCTAACTTGTAACAGCATGCAAGCAAACAAGTTTGTCAGTTACAAATGCTTGTTATTACAAAGGTGCACTGCAGTGCTTGAATTATGGGATGCACCAGACATTGCCCCTTAGCCTTAAAGTGAACCACTGTAGCTCACATATCACTGGCTCTAAATTATGATTGGGTAGGGGACACTCGAGAAGACATTGATCCCTTCAGCCCTGTAGCTCCTAAAACTCACATAATGTTATTCCAGCACTGGTACAGCTTTTTAACCCCAGGAAGAGAGGTTCTGAATAAAAATATGACCATCTATCCATCTTGTTTATGGAGACAGTTCTGGAAACAGAAGATAATTTTTCTAAAATTTAGAAAAAGAAGTTATATTGTACAGGTAACATTTTTAAAACTATCCTGCTGACTTGCAGAACATGTCTGTCTCATTCTGGCAACAGTGACCAACTGTTTGACCACCTAAAATGTGGTCTAACATTTGGACACAACTGTCACAATCTGCTGATCTTTGACAGTTGTGCCCAAATGTTAGATCACCTTTTAGGTGGTCAAACAGTTGGTCACTGTTGTCCAGAATGAGACAGCAACTTGTTGTTCAGTGTGTCCTCCTGGTGAAACATTTCAATAAATAGATAAAAAAAAGTCCTTTTTGTGATACAAGCTGCCACCTACAATTGGAACAATTGTTGTATATCTGTCTTGCCCAGTGAGGGAGTTTTGTTGCATCTCAGGGAATGCAGGTGCAGCTCAAAATTGGGAGTTGCACCTGCAGCCACCCCTCTGAAAATCCCACCCATAATATGTAAGAAAAAATATTTAAAGACAAAAAAAAGTGATCAGTTAAGTCATTTAACTAGAATAAGTCTTTCTCAAGATGGCCCAGTGGTGTTGAGGGTTGAGGTACTGGATGCCACACCTTGCACCATGCCGGTGACCCGTGTTCAGGAATGAGCTTGGGCTGCTGGGGGTCAGCAGGGGAGGGAGAGGACTGAGCATCCGTTGGAAAACTCTCCTCTTCCAGGAGGGATGGGATCCATGATCAGCGCTTGACTGACCTTTGGCGGAAGCTGGGGGCACGGCAAGTGTAGAGTAACAGCTAAGTGATTGGGAGTGGTGACATCGGTGGTGACGTTATGATGTCAGGGTGCATACCACTCCCTCAGAACAAGGAAAATTGGTGACCGGTCTCCCAGATGACAGAGCACCATGCAGAGACCCTGACTGCCCACACCTGCCTGGTGACCTGTCGGAGTCCAATGAAAAATTTGATTGTCTCGGGGCGTAACTGCCCTGCCCCATACCCACCTGGGAGGTATAGCCAAGGCTCCATGGGGACTCGACGGGGGACCAGGCAGGTTACAGAGTGGGAATACTACGATATGTCTCCTGAAGGAGTGGAAACTGAACACAGGGTGAGGAACATAAAGTGTAATTTAAAAAAAAAAGAATAAGTCTTTCTGTATTAAGTCATTTAAATAGAATAAGTCTTTCTATATTAAGTCATTTAAATAGAATAAGTCTTTCTGTAAGAGATTTCATTACATACAGACTAATGAATGGGGAGGTGTGAGCAACGAGGATTTTTTACACGCCCAACGTGAGGAATACCAGACAAACCACAACAGTGAAGCTTGAATGGTTTATCTAGGTATCTGACACTTAGCCTGTAACACACATCACCCCATGTAGTATTTTCTATATTAACTGGTTGAACAAGACTGTAAATGTTCTAGAAGCCTGCTTCCCACTGTTCTCTTCATCTTTGCAGTAACTGCACTTTAGGAGGGCTGACTTTGGCAAGATGGGAAGAGTGCCTCAGAAAAGCACTAGCAAACAGGCTAGAAGGAGGTGTGGAGCAACAATGAGGAATTATCAAAACTGCCATCACAGAGGCAACAAGCCTTTGTGTGAAGCAAATAAACAAATCAAAACGAAAGAAAAAGCCACTATGGTTTTAAAAAGAGGTGGCTGTGAAAGTCAGGAAGAAAAAGATAGCATTCCAGAAGTATAAGGAAACACAGAAGGAGCAGGACAGACAGCTGTACCAGTTAAGGCAGAAGGAAGCAGGGAAGGAAGTCAGAATAGCAAAGGCCCAAACTGAAGAAAAGATAGCCAACTCAGTTAAGAAGGGGGATAAAACCTTTTATAGGTACATCAGCGAGCGAGAAAGACAAAGGAGGGATAGTGAGGCTGAATAGAATGAATGGTGGGTGGGCAGAGGGGGACGGTGAAAAAGCAGGAATATTGAAAGAATATTTCTGCTCAGTATTCACAAAAGAGGAGGGGGAAGTGCTTAATCCAATTAACAGAAGCACTCTTGATAGGGGGGTCATTCCCAGTCCTTTCACAGAAGAAAGGGGTCTGCAAGAACTCCTAAAACTGAAGGTGGACAAAGCAATGGGTCCTGATGGAATTCACCCCAGAATTCTAAAAGAATTAAGGGAGAAACTAGTGAAACCACTGGCTACTCTTTTTAATAAATCATGGGAGGATGGTGTGGTACCTGAGGACTGGAGGAAGGCGGATGTGATTCCCCTTCACAAAAGTGGGTCCAAGACAGAGGCAGGAAACTACAGACCTGTCAGTCTGACCTCTGTGGTAGGGAAAGTGATGGAGTCACTTCTGAAGGAAAGAATAGTCAAGTACCTAGAGGTCAGTGGAGCACAAGACCCAAGGCAGCATGGGTTCACAGCGGGAAGGTCATGTCAGATGAATCTAATAGATTTCTTTGACTGGGTGACCAAAGTAGTAGACCAGGGAGGGGCTGTGGACATGGCCTACCTAGACTTTAGCAAGGCATTTGACACAGTCTCACACAAAGATTAATAGTCAAATTAATCAGCCTGGGAGTGGGACCCAGGGTGGTAGCCTGGATAAAACATTGGCTGGACAACAGCACACAGGAAGGTAATTGTAAATGGAGTCCACTTGAAGAAAGGGGGTTACTAGTGGGGTACTACAGGGTTCCGTAGATGGGTCCAGTCCTTTTAATGTCTTCTATCAGTGACATTGCAGAGGGACTGGAAGGAAAAGTATGCCTTTTGCAGATGACACAAAGATCTGCAACAGGGTTGATACACAAGGAGGCGTGGAAAGGATGAAAAGGGACTTGGCAAGGTTGAGGAATGGTCAGAAGTATGGCAGTAGGATTCAATGCAAAGAAGTGCAAAATAATGCACCTGGGAAACAAGAACCCAGGGAAGAATACACAATGGGTGGGGAGGTAGTAACAACAACAAAAAAGGAAAGGGACCTGGGGGTAATCATATCAGATGACCTTAAGGTTAGCAAGCAATGTGAGAAGGCAGTAGGGAGGGCTGGGGGTATACTGGGATGTGTAGGGAGAGGCATCATCAGCAGAAAACAGGAAGTTGTTATCCCTCTGTACAGACAGTTGGTGAGACCCCATCTGGAGTACTGTGTCCAGTTCTGGAGACCCCATCTCTGCAAGGACATAGACAGGATAGAGGCAGTCCAGAGGAGGGCAACTAAAATGGTGCAGGGTCTGCAAGAGAAGCTGTATGAGGAGAGACTAAAGGAGCTTAATATGTATACCCTTGAGGAAAGAAGGGAGAAGGGGGACATGATAGAAACTTTTAGTACCTCAGTGGAATCAACAAAGTCCAAGAGGGTAGCATCTTTCAGAAAAAGAGACTTGTAAGAACAAGAGGACACATTTAAAGATAGAAGGAGGGCGGTTCAGGGCAATGTGAGGAAGTATTATTTCACAGAGAGGTAGTGGATGCCTGGAACAGCCTTCCTGAGGAGGTTGTGGGGTCTAAAACTGTGGAGAATTCAAGAATGCATGGGACAGACATAAGGCAACTTTTTAGGGGATAGGAAGAAATAGGCTGTTGGTTAACTAGGATCTGCGGCTCATCCTGTAGGTAGGGAAATGGGCAGACTAGATGGGCCTAGCGGTCCTTATCTGCCGTCAAAGTCTATGTTTCTATGTTTCTATGTTTCAGGGAGCATCATTGAAAAACTAGTTTAAAAAAACTTGGCTCAAAAACTGGCTTCCTTTACAGGAATAAGGCCTGCCTTCCATAGAAACATAGACTTTGACGGCAGGTACAGTAAGGACTGCTTGGCCCACTTAGTCTGCCCATTTCCTTATCTGTTGGATAAGCTGCATATCCTAGCTAACCAACAGCCTACTTCTTCCTCCCCCCTACAAGAATTGCCTTATGTCTGTCTCATGCATTCTTGAATTCCCCCACTGTTTTTGACCCCACAACCTCCTCAGGAAGGCCATTCCATGTGTCCACCACCCTTTCTGTGAAAAAAATACTTCCTCACATTGCCCCTGAGCTGTCTTCCTCTATCTTCAAATTGTGTTCCCTTGTTCTTGCACATCTCTTTTTCTGAAAGATGCTACCTTCTTGGACTTTGTTTATTCCCTTGAGGTAATTAAAAGTTTCTATCATGTTCCCCTTCCCTCCTTTCCTCAAGGGTATACATATTATGCTCTTTTAGTCTCTCTTCATATGGCTTCTGTTGCAGACCCTGCACCATTTTAGTTGCTGTCCTCTGGACTGCCTCCATCCTGTCTATGTCCTTGTGGATATGGGGTCTCCAGAACTGCACACAGTACTCCAGATGGGGTCTCACCAACTGTCTGTACAGAGGGATAACAAGTTCCTGTTTTCTACTGGTAATGCCTATTCCTATACATCCCAGTATACCCCCAGCCATCCTTACTCCCTTCTCACATTGCTTGTTTACCTTTAGGTCATCTGATATGACTACCCCAGGTCCCTTTCCATTTTTGTTCTTGTTAATACATCCCCCCATTGTGTACTCTTCTCCTGGGTTTTTGTTTCCCAGGTAAATTACTTTGCACTTCTTTGCATTGAATCTAAGCCGCCATTTTTTTGACCAGTCCTCCAACCTTTCCAAGTCCCTTCTCATCCTTTCCACCCTCCCTTGTATATCAACCCTGTTGTAGATCTTTGTGTCATCTGCAAAGAGACATATTTTTCCTTCCATTCCCTCTGCAATGTCACTTATAAAGACATTAAAAAGGACCTCATCCAGTACTGAACCCTTCAGTACCCCGCTAGTAACCCCCCTTTCTTCAGAGTGGACTCCATTTAGTATTACCCTCTGTGTCCCGTTGTCCAGACAATTCTTTATGGCTGCAGTAGGTGAAGACTGCAGATGTTTTGCATGTACAAAAGGAGTGATGTCATGTTTTCTGTCCATGGAACTGACTGAAGGTGTAAATAGTCTCTTCCACCTTACCCCCCTCCAAGCAATATTTTCCGCTCTCAAATAAATACGCTTTCATGTTAGTCAATGGTTGAGGGTACTATTTTCTTTCTTAAATGGGTGGTACAAGAACCGGAACCTGAGTAGTGGGAGGCAGCATTAGTTTTTTTTTGGGAGTAAGATCCACCCCTGCCTCCACCCGAGAAGCTCCTAAAGATCCACCCCAAACTTTTTTCTGATTCATGTGGGAGGGGCATGAGATGGCTCTATCATGCTGTAACAAGACACACTAGTTTGAGACCTGTATCAACCAACAGAACACATCTGTGCAGTGGTTAAAGGAAAACTACACCCAAAACTTGAAAAAATATATGCTGTGCAGAGTGTTTTAATTTGTATGTGAAGTTCTAGTGTTTCCTTCCCTCTGACTGGCATTAGGAGTTTTTCCTAAATTAGTCTGCTAGCTTTAGGGTAGTTTTACGACCCCTGGATATCTCCATATCAAATAGCTTTACTGTATTTCTTTGTCCTACAATGCACCTTGTTTCATGTAATGGTGATGTAGCAGAGCCCATAAATCCATCAGAAAGCATTACATTACAATCAGTTCACAACAATAGAGATGGCTATATTTTAAAATCTTTAAAATTCAGCTTGGTGACCACCCTCATCCTAAAGGTTTTACTGTCCTGAAAAATTTTGCTGCTTGTAATTTTTGTGCAGCTTGTAAAGCTTCCAAGATATTTAGTTTATTTGGCATGTGTGGGCTGAATTGTGGGTCTCTCTTACATCACAGTCACGTGAGACAAGATGCACTGTGGGAACAAGAAATACAATTACACTATCAGGTATGAAGATCCCCAGGGGTCGTAAAACTAGTATAAAGCTAGCAGGCTAATTTGGGAAAAACTCCTAATACCAGCCAGAGGGAAGGAAACACTAGAAAGTCACATACAAATTAAAACACTCAGCACAACATATATTTTTTCAAGTTTTGGGTGTAGTTTTCCTTTAACAGAAGGTACTTAATGCCTTTATTAAGGATTAAGTAAACAGAAGATATTTATTACCTTCAAACTGACTTAAAAATCCATTGGAACAAATGATTATCAGAGCCACCTGGGGCCTCAGAAGGAGACCTAGACACACATACTAATTTACAGTAAGATCCACATGTTTTTCTTAAACATTTTATATATGTATAGTTTATATATAATTTGTCTTTAGTAGTTTCAAAACTTTGAAAGCATTTGTGTTAGTAACACTTTGAGAAATACATTTTTTTATTGTCTCTACAGTTAAACATGCAGTTTCATGTCAGGGCACATTTTTGGGGGTAGGGGTTCAAATTATTTTAATCATGGCCTCAGTACTTGGTGAATGCAGACTTTAATGACAAAGTGTGTTTTTTTCTTTTAAATTTGAAATGTATTAGAAAACATTGAACAAGAAAACAATTGGTGATTTTAAAAGCTATTCTGATCAAAGCTGACATTAAAAAATCTTAACTGTATTTTTTATTTTATTTTATCATGGACACTAGAAACAGGATGTCAATATTTACTCCATGAAACCTGTTATTTGGGTTTTTGTTTTTATTGCATCTTGCCCCAGGCAATCTTCCCAGAATGCAGTTTGTCAGGGCACATTTTTGGTGGGAAGGGGTTGAAATTGTTTTAATCATGAAGCATTGGTGTCAGTAATGCATTTAGAAATAACATTTTAATTGTCTTTATAGTTAAACATGCAGTTTCATGTCAGGGCACATTTTTGGGGAGGAGCTCAAACTATTTTAATCATGGGCACAGTACATGGTAAACATAGACTTTGATGATGAAGTGTATTTTTTATTTCAAGTTTGAGAAGTATGTATTGTATATAAGTGTAGCTGTGTTGTAAATGGGACTGGGGATTGAATAATGGTTAAGTAGGCAGGTAGATTAAGGAGGGAGTATAACACAGTGGGTTAAGGCTCTGAGCTACAAACCTGGAGACCTGGGTTTGAATCCCACAGCCTCCACATGCATACTGTGTGACCCTGAGCAAATCACTTAACTTCCTTGTGCTGCCAGGTTGCACCTGTAAACAAGCTTTCAGCTTAGTGTGTCTCTCCTGGTAAAAAAAAAAGGTGCATAGAATTATTTTTTTAATATAGTCGAGTTTGTAGTGGCAAGTAGGTAGGGGATGGTGTTTTGAATGTGGCAGTAGGATTTAGCATGTACACTGCTTTAAAATCATTTCACAACAGCAGAGCTGTGTAACTGTTCTTATCCAATGAGCATAAATGGCAACAGTCACACAGTTATTTCAGCAATACATTTGATTCCATATTACAATGGTTCACTGCACTACACATTTAGTGTATCACATTTTTTCACATAATGAAACAAATATTCTCCAAACTAATTAACTCACACATACATATTTTATACTTTATTAAAAAGATACTCCACAGTTGTAACAAAAAACAAACAATACATAAATAAATGAAAAGCATGTCACAGAGCAAAATCAGCCCTAACTCCCAGTTCCTTCTAGTAGAATGATGGCACCTACATTTACAGTTTAGTAAATACTTGAAAGCTGAGTAGGTGTTCTATAAGAAAACGGCCACAGTCTATACTATTTACAGCATTGATGATCTGGGACAATCTCTGTGTTTTTTATTGTTGTGTGTAGTTTAATAAAATAACATTTTAAAATCAAAATACTACTGCTAGCTAGACATGACACACACTGGAAACACAAATAATGAATTAAAGCTATTTAGCAGCTGTTTTCTTACAGAAATCCAGTCCTGATAAATTTTTTTTAGCAGTTTTATAAGACGTATGTCTGTCTGAATCAGAGTGCATAGCATAGAAATGAAAGGGTTTCTGTTAACTTTGTTTGCATGAGAAGTGGGTGTGACAGTGACAAGCAAGAGAGAAGTCTAAATTGTTTCTTGGCCATCCTAGGATCTAAAGTTTAACAGTAATGTGTGAAGAGAATAAAGTCATGTGTTTTTTGCATTTGAATAGATTTAGTTCTTTGAAGTTAAAGATATAAATATATATACCTAGTGTCATGGGCACCTGAAAAGAAAGAAGATACTACTAAAATAAATGTTGTTCTGATATTTTATTTATTTATTTGTGAGATTTTAAGTGTAGTTTCACATCAACAGTTAGGTTTAGCAGATACCTGAAAGCTAGCTAACTGGGGTTTCTGTAAGACAACAGCTACTAAATAGCTCTAATTCACTATTTTTTTTTTATGTGCATCAGGTCTAGCTAGGTGGAGTGTTTTAATTTTAAAACTTTTAATTTTTTAAAACCATACACAACCATAAAAGCACAGAAACTGCCCAGATCATCAATGCTATAATTAATAAAGACTCTAGCATTTTTCTTATAAGCCCACTCAGTTAGATTTCAAGTGTTTGCTAAACTGTAAATGTAGGTATAAGCATTCTATTAGCAGTTAGTGCTGATTTTCCTGTGTGACAAGATTTTCATTTTTATATTAGGGCTGTGGGATTCAAACTTAGATCTCCAGATTTGCAGTGAAGAGCCTTAAACCACTGTGTTATACTGTCTCCCTAGTTATGGCAGTCATCTGCTTTATGGTTCATGATGTTGGTGTAGTAAGCATACCAATATACTAACATATAAAAATGGCAGCAGAATAGGCCTAGTGGGCTTTCACGTCTGCTCGTTTGGTCAGTCACCACCCTAGAAGCTGACCTTGCTGCACCCCCTGCCCTCTTAGGCTTCTTCCTTCCAAGTCCAGGGGAGAGCTAGCTAACTGGGGTTTCTGTAAGACAACAGCTACTAAATAGCTATAATTCACTATTTTTGTTTTCTATGTGTGTCAGGTCTAGCTAGCAGGAGTGTTTCAATTTTAAAACTTTTAATTTTATCAAACTATACACAACCATAAAAGCACAGAAACTGCCCAGATCATTAATGCTATAATTAATAAAATTGTAGGTATCAGCATTCTATGAGCAGTTTGTGCTGATTTGCTCTGTAAGAAAATGTTCTTTTTTTTTTGTGGGGGCTGTGGGATTCAAACCCAGACCTCCAGATTTGCAATTAAGAGCCTTAAACTACTGTACTATACTGCCTCCCCAGTTATGGCAGTCATCTGTTTTATGGTTCATGATGTTGATGTACTAAGCGTACTGACATACTAACATACAAAAATGCCAGCAGAATAGGACTAGAGGGCTTTCATGTCTGCTCATTTGGTCAGTCCCCACCCTTGGAGCTGACCTTGCTGTCCCCCCTGCCTTCTTGGGTTTCTCCCTTCCCAGTCCAGGGTATTCCCACGTCATTGGACTTTGCTTCCACAACTCTTCCCCTGTACCTGTCCCACCCCCTCTTGAACCCCTCCACAGTCTCTGCCTCCACCAGTCCCCTGGGCAACACATGCTATGGTTCTACCACCCTCTCACTGAAGTAGCATCTCTTCCTTTCTCTCCTGAGTATCCCCCCTCCAGCTTCCACCAATGCACTCTAGTTGCCCCCTCTTCATTTGGAGCATTGTGACTTCACCATCTCTGTTTACCCCCTTCATGTACTTGAAGACCTCTATCATGTCCCACCTCTCATCCAACATGTATATATTCAGCTCTTCGAGCCTCTCATACTAACATACTATTTGCCAGCAGATTAGGCCTTACGGTCTATCGAGTCTGCTCGAACCTTAGATCCTTAGGTGGGTGCCGAGGCCCTCCCATCCCTTGTGCTCCAGAAACCCCTATCATCCATCCCCACCCCCCTGGGACAGGCCATGATCTGATACATCCACTTTCTGTGTCTGTCCCACCATCTCTTGAAGCCCTCCACTGTGGATCTCTGAACCAGCTCACCAGGCAGTACATTCCAAGGTCCACCACCCTCTCAGTGAAAACCTCTTCCTCTTTTCCCTCACCTTCCACCTTCCAACTTCAAACCATGCACTCTGGTGATACCTCCCTGCTTTAGTCTAAAGATCCCCTCCATGTTTACCCTATTTATTCCCTTGAGGCACTTGAAGACCTCAATCATGTCCCCCCTGTCTCTCCTCTCCTCCAATGAAAACAGGCAGAGCTCCTCAAGTCTGTCCTCATACATCAAATCCCATAGCCCTCGTATCATCTTAGTTGCCCTCCTCTGTACCTTCTCCAGGAGCTGTATGTCCCTCTTCAAATGTGGTCTCCAGTACTGTACACAGTACTCAAGGTGTGGTCTAACCAGTCCATTGTACTGCGGCAGAGTCACTTCCTTGCTCCTAGAGGTGATCCCCCTTATGATGCATCCCAACATCTTGTTTGCCTTGCTAGCTGCTCTCCTGCACTGCTCAGAGTTATTCATACATGCATCCACCATGACCACTAGGTCTTTTTTCCTCTATTGAGGCCTCCAGTGCCTACCCTCCCAGGGTGTACCTGTGTTTAGGGTTTCCCCAACCAAGATGCAACACCTTGCACTTGGTGATATTGAAATTTAATTTCCATGTGTGAGCCCAGCTTTCCAGGCTGTCCAGGTCCCCTTAGGTAATTTCCCCCAAGCCCCAGATAATTTTGGTTGCCTTTCTCTGGACCCTCTACAGGAGTTCAGTGTCCCTCTTTAAGTGTGGCCTCCAAAACTGCATGCAGTACTCAAGGTGTGGCCTCACCAAGCAGTTATACAAAGGGAGTATCACTTCCCTCCTTCTGGAGTGATCCCCCTAGCGATGCATCCCAGCATCGTGGCCTTGGCTGCTGCCCTCCTACAAGTCTCTGAGTTGTTCATCTTGACATTCACCACTACCCCCAGGTCCCTCTCAGCCATTCAGCTATAGCAGCAGTACATTGCATAGCAGATATAAAATGCCAATAAGCAGGTCATGCAACAGATGTGCTGAGCAGTTACTGAAGCAAGAAATGTGTAGTTGTCATTTTTTACATCCTATTCAAAATGAGTTTTTACACCTTTGATGCCTAATGGCACAGTCACTGTGCAAAATCTCCTTTCAGCTAGTGAACTGATAGCATCACTGTTCATGTAGTGGGGTCATAAAAAGCTCATGCTGAAAACTTGGAGTGAAAGTACCAAGAAACACCCAGGGCATTAGGGTTTCTGACCATAACACCCTGAACTGTTGGGGCTGACAGGCATCGGGAGAAGGGCAGGGGTAAATGGAGAAAAACACAAAGGCAGTAGGGACAGGTATGGGGCAAAAAGAAATAAAGCCATAAAAAAATGGAGGGTAATGAGTACCAATGCCTGTAGTCTAGATAAAAAGCTCCCTGAAATGGTGGCCTTGATGGAAGAGGGATGCCTGGATATTGTGGCAGTCACAGAAACATGGTACACAGAGAACCATGACTGGGATGTCAACATACCAGGGTACACAATCTACAGGAGGGTCAGGGAGGGAAGAAGAGAAGGAGGAGGAGTAGCTCTCTATGTAAGGGAAGGGATAAAAGCAACAGAACTAAAGGGTAAACAGGGAGGAGAGGAGGCACTGTGGGTCACTCTGGAGACTGGAAATGGCTCCACAATCTGCATAGGGGTTGTATACAGATCACCATTTTAGGGGGAGGAAATGGACAGGGAAATGATAGAAGGCATCCTTGGGATGGCAGAGAAAGGGGAGATATTGCTGATGGGGGACCTGAATATGTCAGATGTTGACTGGAGCACCTTTGGTGCAGTCACATCCAAGAGTAGGGCCATTCTCGATGCCCTACAGGGGTCATGCCTCAGACAGCTAGTTTTGGAACCCACTCGGGAGAAAGCAGTCTTAGACCTGGTACCCTCAAATGGGGATAGAGAGAGGATCTCTTATCTTGAAGTGGGTAGCCATCTGGGAACAAGTGACCACCAAACAGTGTGGTTCACGATAAACTTAGCTGTAGAGTCAAGCCACACAAAAGTGAAGGTACTGGACTTCAGGAGGGCTGATTTTGTCAAAATGGGAGAGTGCCTCAGAAAAGCACTAGCAAACAGGCAAGAAGGTGAGGTGGAGCAACAATAGGGAAACATCAAAACCACCATCACAGAGGCAACAAGTCTTTGTGTGAAGCAAATAAACAAATCAAAATGAAAGAAAAAAACACTATGGTTCTCAAAAGAAGTAGCGGGGAAGGTAAGGGAAAAAGATAGCATTCAGGAAGTATAAGGAAACACAGAAGGAGCAGGACAGAGAACTATACCAGTTAAAGCAGAAGGAAGTGGGTAAGACAGTCACAATAGCAAAGGCCCAAACCAAGGAAAAGATAGCCAACTCCGTTAAGAAGGGGGATAAAACCTTTTATAGGTACATTAGGGAGCAAAGAAAGACTAAGGCAGGGATACTGAGGCCGAACAAAGAGGAAGGTGGTTGGGCAGAGAGCGACAGTGAAAAAGCGGGGATACTGAACGAATACTTCTGCTCAGTATTCACAATGGAAAAACGGGGAAATACCTAATCCAGTCAATAGAAGCACTCTGGATAAGGGGGTTGATATTAGTCCTTTCACAGAAGAAAGGGTTCTGAAAGAACTCAAACCTGAAGGTGGATAGAGCAATAGGGCCTGATGGGATTCACCCCAGAATTTTAAAAGAACTAAGGGAAGAACTAGTAACACCACTGACTACCCTTTTTAATAAATCATGGGAGGATGGGGATGTACCTGAGGACTGGAGGAGGACAGATGTGATTCCCCTTCACAAAAGTGGGAGCAAGACAGAGGCAGGAAACTACAGACTTGTCAGTTTGACCTCAGTGGTAGGGAAAATGATGGAATCACTTCTGAAGGAAAGAATTGTTGAGTACCTAGAGGCCAGTGGGGCACAGGACCCAAGGCAACATGGATTCACAGTGGTAAGGTCATGTCAGACAAATCTAATTGATTTCTTTGACTGGGTGACCAAAGCAGTAGACCAGGGAGGGGCTGTGGACATGGCCTACCTAGACTTTAGCAAGGCATTTGACAACTGTCCTGCACAATTGATTAATAAACAAATTAGCCAGCCTGGGAGTGGGTCCTAGGGTGGTAGCCTGGGTAAAACACTGGTTGGACAACAGGACACAGCGGGTAATAGTAAATGGAATCCACAGTGTAGAAAGGAGGGTTACTAGTGGGGTACCGCAGGGTTCAGTACTGGGGCTGGTCCTTTTTAATGTCTTTATAAGTGACATTGCAAAGGGACTGGAAGGGAAAGTATGTCTCTTTGCAGATGACACAAAGATCTGCAACAGGGTTGATACACAAGGTGGGGTGGAAAGGATGAAAAGGGTCTTGGCAAGGTTAGAGGAAAGGTCAAATATATGGCAGCTTAGATTCAATGCAAGAAGTGCAAAGTAATGCACCTGGGAAACAAAAACCCACAGAAAGAGTACACAAAGGGAGGTGAGATACTGACAACAACAAAAATGAAAAGGGACCTGGGGGTAGTCATATCAGATGACCTAAAGGTGGGCAAGCAATGTGAGAAGGCAGTAAGGAGGGCTGGGGGGATACTGGGATGCATAGGGAGAGGCATCACCAGTAGAAAACAAGAAGTTGTTGGCCCTCTGTACAGACAGTTGATAAGACCACATCTGGAGTACTGCGTACAGTTCTGGAGACCCCATCTCCGCAAAGACATAGACAGGGTGGAGGCTGTCCAGAGGAGGGCAACCAAAATGATGCAGGGTCTGCATCAGAAGACATATGAAGAAAGACTAAAGGAACTAAAGATGTATAGCCTCTAAGGAAAGGAGGGAGAAGGGGGACATGATAGAAACTTTCAAATACCTCAAGGGAATCAACAAAGTCCAAGAGGGTAGCATCTTTCAGAAAAAGAGATGGGCAAAAACAAGGGGACACAATTTGAAGATAGAGGGGGGACGGCTCAGAGGTATTGTGAGGAAGTATTTTTTCACAGAGAGGGTTGTGGATACATGCAACAGCCTTCCTGAGGAGGTTGTAGAGTGAAAAACAGTGTGAGAATTCAAGAATGCATGGGACAGATGTAGTAGGGAGTATTCCTGGAACATCCTATCTGTTAGTTAAAAAGTCTGTAGCAACAGCATGTCCCTATCCTTTACTATCCCTTTTCTTCTTTCTGTGTTTCCCCCCATCTTACAGGCAGACCACCTGCCAGATAGCTCTCTTGCTCTTTACTGCCTCTGCTTTCCTAGGCTCTTCCAGGAATCCCCCATTGCAATCCTTCCCCAAAGTAATTTGCATTCCTGCATGAACGTGCGAATGTGCGAATTACAGCGAGCAAGTCACACTTGCTAAAATAATAAAGGAGCTAGAAACAGGGTAGAAGCCAGGGATTTAGCTTCTAGACTGCCTCTTTAAGGTTTTCTGCTGTGTGTTAGTGACACAGGTTAGGCAGGTTTGTAAAATATAGGACGTCCCTTGTGGTAACTTGCAATAAGCAAACAGGCTGCTGTTTAACACAACTGAGGAAAGTGTTACTATCTGCCAGACTAGGAAAGACTTTTCTGTGTTTTGGGCAGCACAGATTAGGCAGGGCTTTTAGTAAAGAAAAGTTCAGCATTGCAGCTAATGCATTCAGACAAGAAATACTAAATAAATTACTACTGATTGCAGTCCAGTGGAGGAATAATGTTCTGGTTACTAAGACATGAATCCAGCAAAGAAAGCAATTCAGAACATAAATGTTTTATCAGGAAAGGTTTGCCTTGGGCTGGTGTTTAGGTTATAGGTAATTTTAAACATTGTTGTACAACCCTGCTGTATATCTGACTTGGAAACAAACAATATGTCTGAATTTAAAATGCTTAGAGAGAAAATGTAGTAAGGTATTAATGTTTAGAAAGAAAGAAATGTTAAAATAAAGTACCTGTGGTGATTTTAATATTTTTTACTTAGGCATTTCCTAGTAGTTGCAGTTTGGGGAGTGGCCCTGTTGCTGCCTGATCCTCCCCTGTCACAGCCTTCTATACAGCCGGCCAGCCTCTGTGTTTCCATCTATATTGGATTGAAGACATGTGGAAGGAATCAAGACAGCAGGGAGCCACCCTCAACATACATATTATGCCATAGAATGATTTAAATATGGTTCTAGCACTGAAAAATGAAAGATGTTTAAATTCAACTGCATATAAGATACTTGGTAGTAAATAATAAAGTGTATTTAACAAAATAAAGTTTAACTTTTCAAAAGGGGGTGGAGCTTCATAACACCACCTGACCCATCCATATATATAGAGGACTCATTTGAGCTTTGGTAGTGAAGGAGTAGGGAGCAGATCTTATAGCTCAGCAGATGGTCTTACTCCTCCTCAGACCCTAGCTCATCCTAGTGGTCAAATGCTATAATTTTGTCTGTTACTGCATATTTCAGTTATCTCTCTTTATTTTATTTGGTCGCTGTGCAGTTCGATTCTTTATTTTCATCAAGTTCTTTTTTCTGAATAAAAGCTATTTTGAGTTCATTTTATGGGTGTCTGTCTCCATCTATCCCCACATCTACACACAGCATATGCAATTCGAGAACCTATGTCCTGATATCTATATGATTGCATTGTTTTACATGTTAGGTCCACAATTTGTATATAAAAACATATCTGTCTGACAATACCTCCCATTCCATATAGTGCGCTTACCAAAATTCAGAAACCTGCCATATCAATCAATTTATATAAGCAGCTATCTTAATTGTATTGTTCCTACTTCTAAAACAAATGTTAAACTCCAAATTCAGAGTATAATACTATGACTGGAACTCAATTCAATTTAACTTACTGCTGTGGTCAACTGACTGGGCTCGCCCATAACATACTCAGCCTGCATTCAGTATTGACGCTATTTACTTGTTAAAATCAGTCACATGCAAATCTTATCCAATTCATTTTTAGCTCATACTTAAGGCTTCCCATTTATATTTATCAAACTTGCCAGCAAAAGAAAAAAAAACTAAGAACAAGGGCAGCCAGAAGCAATACAGGATAAAAATAAAGCATTTTGATCCAATGTTCAGTGTTTGTTGAATTTTAAATGTTATGCTTCAGTTATAAATTACATCATATGTGATTGCTTGAAAAGAAAAAAGAAAACTGTAAAGTATTTATTTGTATATTTGCCAATTTAATTAATTGTCCTGCAATGTTACCATGATTGAACACTGTGCCTTAAATACTAAAAGTCACGCCGCACCCTAGCATTGTGATGACAGATCGATAAATATAAATTTGAAGGCTTACTTATCGGCTACAAAGGAATTGGATAAGATTCGCATGTGATTCATTTTAGCCAGTAAATAGCCAGTAAATGGCATCAATAATGACTGTACTCTCACTCTGTTGTGGGTGAGCCCATTCACTGGCGAACATTAGTACATTGAATTGACTTGCACTTATATGATTATACTCTGAATTTGGAGCTTACTATTTCTTTTACAATTAAAAACACTAGAATTAACATAGCTACTTATTTACATCGATTGATATGGCATGGTACTGCATTTTTCTAAGAACCTATATTAAATGGGATGCTTGTTACACATATATATTGTTATATACACATTGTCAACCTAAACTGTATAGCAATGTAATCATACATATAGCAAGGCATAGGTTCTTGAATTGCATAAGCCCTGAATACATTTAATGTGAATAGTCTAGTCTTTTAGAACTTGCAGGAATGTTTACATTTATTTGCAACATAAATGTTTAACATGTACATGGAACACAAGCTATAATGGCCACTTTGTTGATACATTTACTTGCATTTATGTCTTTAAGGCAGTTATTGAATTTCAGGATGTTTTAATTATGTTCCACATGCCCTGTAAGTATTAAAGGATGAAGGGCATATGGCATCACATGGCCTCAGAAAGCTACACCAGCAAACCACAGGACTTAGTATTAATTAGGTGCACTGGGCTCGGGTGGGTCATATGTATGGAAAGAGACAGTACTTTTCTATTACATTGGATGGTTATCAGCAGTTTATTGCAATTTGTACTTCAGTTGTGAAAAATACATTCTTTTTTGCATTATTTAAAGTGCTATGGACAGTTTTCTTCTGGTTTTCTACCCTACCATTTGCCCACCCCTGAAATTGCTCACCAGCAACACACTTGCCAGTAGCACCTTTGCATAGTTGAGAGGGACAGCAACAGGTAGGGGAAGAGATAGTAAGGACAAAAGGGTAGAAGGGTTCTAGTAAGGAAGGGGGGTGGTGACTGAAGGAGAGAAGGCTACAGGAAGGATGGGAGGGGCATCATTATCGGGGTAGAAGGGAATGAGGCTGTAAATTGACAACAGTGGGGATAGAAGAGGGGTTGGAAATCAGCAGGGGTGGAGGGGAGGTTGACATGGGAAGCCCAGTAGAAAGTGGTCAGTCTGGGAAGGGGTTCAAGGGGGTGTGAGGAATAAGACAGAGAAAAGGGGTGAAGCGAAAGTAGGAGGTACAGATACAGAAGTCACAGAGTGTGCAGTTGGTGTGGGTAAGAGACAGGGAAGAATGAATACTGGGGTGGTGAAAGGGGCATTAGAAGGGAAAGGGGTAAGGGGTGGGGGGTACTCATCCTGGGGGTTTCTATACTGAAATTGGTGAGATGGGGTGGAAAGGGGGAAAGGCACAGCCATATTTGGGTTGAAGCCATCCCCAGGTTGCCTGCAGGAGGGGCAGGGCAGGCACTGCTCAAGCATGCAGCAAGGGGTAGGAAGAAATCTCATTTACTGTTGCATGTAGGTACAAACAATTTGGTGGGAGACACTGTGGAAGTAGTGAGGGGGAGGTCTGAGAACTTGGGCAGGCAGTGTGAGAGGGTGGGGAAGTCGGTCGCATTCTTGGAGGTACTGCCGGTACCATGTGCAAGCATGGGGAGGAAGGGTAGGCTTCAGGAGTTTGAGTGACTGAGGGATTGGTGCCACACAAAATATTATGGGTTAGTGAATAACTGGGGTAGGGTCTTGGGGGAAAAGTGACTTGTATGCAGGGGACAGGGTACACTGGATCAGGAAGGGGAGGGGAATAATAAAGGCAGCATTGCTGCCAGGCCACAGGCACTGAGGGTTGAGGTGCTGGACACCACACCTCTCGCCACACTGGTGACCCGGGTTCAGATGCAAGCTCCAGTGGGTCGACCTGGGAAGCTCCTCAACACCCCACCACGGGGGTAATCTGCAGAGGTGAGCAGGTTGGTCTGATGTCGGGGCAGGCTGGGGGGTCAGCTGGGATGACAAAGCGGACCATAGCCCAGTGAGAAAATCTGTAAAAAAAAAAAAAGGCAGGGAACAGAGGTAGAAGATTGTTCAGGAAAGAGGTTTGGTTCATCTTCTGTTTTAAGTGAAATATTTGAATAGTTTTGTACTTGAACTTGAAATTAGTTCTGTGTGTTAGAAATTACTGTTTTGAGTTAGAACTGTTACTTGGGCTGTGATATTGTAACTATTGGGGCTTGTGTGCTGGTTGTGGGAACACTTGTTTGGCAGTGATAATTAGAGTGAAATTTAAACGTGATGCTTGCCTGGTGTTAGAGGAGGGGTAATTACAAGAATCATCTTGTCTTTCATTGTCCACCCGGGAACAGAAGTAGGAGGTTGTTCAGGAAAGAGGTTTGTTTTATCTTCTGTTTTAACTGAAATATTTGAATAGTTTTGTACTTGAAATTAGTTCTGTGTGTTAAAAATTATTACTTTGAGTTAGAACTGTTACTTGGGCTGTGATATTGTAACTATTGGGGCTTGTGTGCTGGCTGTGGGAACACTTGTTTGGCAGTGATAATTAGAGTGAAATTTAAATGTTATGTTTGCCTGGAGGTGGTAGAGCCATCCCATCCACCCTGTTTTGTAGGCTTTCTTAAAGGGGCACTGTCAGCTTTGCCTCACGTTTTTGCCCAGATCTCAGCAGTGTGCCTCCACGCACAGATTTGTCACATGTCATCTCTATTAGACCCCTGTGTGTGCCAAACATAATAAGTCTTACCCTTTAGTCTTATTTTACTATTTTTGTCCTTTCCAGCGGTCCGAATGAAAGTGTGCTGACCTCCGGAAGTGTATCCCTTCTGAGAACATGCATCTCAAATGGAGCGCAGGCATGAAGTGCAACTTTTCACTTGTCTATATGAAAATGCTGCCTGTATGGTCTGTTTATGAATGCAGAATTAAATATGCTGCCTTGGAATCAAAACTGAGTGCTAAGAGCATTAGGAAACACATTAAAAAAATGGAAAACAGCAGGATGCTTCTGAGCATGTGCAGGATTTGTGCTCTGGCTACTGTTGTGCATGTGCAGGATTTGGTTGCCAGTTTTTAAATGTATTTGCTAATGCTCTCAGTGCTCAGTTTTGATTCCAAGGTGGCACATTTAATTCTGTATTCATAAACAGACCATACAGGCAGTGTTTTCATGTAGACAAGTGAAAAGTTGCACTTCATGCCTGCGCTCCATTTGCGAAGTGTGTTCTCAAAATGGATACACTTCCGGAGGTCGGCATACTTTCATTCAGACTGCTGGAAAGGACAAAAATAGTAAAATAAGACTAAGGGGTAAGACTTATTATGTTTGGCACACACAGGGGTCTAATAGAGATGATATGTGACAAATCTGTGCATGAAGGCACACTGCTGAGATTTGGACAAAACGAGGGGCAAAGCTGACAGTGTCCCTTTAAATACTGAAAAGCCACTGGAGGTTAGGATTGAAGGGCTGTGCATTTCTGTTCTGACTGAAATTTGAAGCAACAGGAACTGGTGGGCCTATGACATCATATGGTACCTGTTGTCTGCATACACACACTGTTAGCAGGACTGGACTGTATGTGTTTGTGAGACTTGGGAACATTATTAGTAGGGTTGAAATTGGGTTCATAAACAACCGCAGTCAGTATAAAGTGAGACTGCATTCCAGGGGGAAGGGACTGAGAAAAGGGGTGCGTGCCATTATGAACAGAGAGGGACAAACAGGGTGACCACATTCCACCATGGCAGGCATCTTCGGAAGAGTTGTAGGTTGCACAGGCTGTGGGGTGGCACACTTCCAATTGAGCCTGGAGAAAGGAGGCTGCCCACTCTGTAGACAGCTATCTCACATCAGGAGTGAAGTATATTAAGGAGTAAGCTGGGGAGTTGGGGGGTGTCCAAGGACAAGGGGTGTGTGATATGGACAGCAGAAGGGGGGCTGAGGGGAGGCTGGGGCAATGCTCAGAAATTGCAGAACATTATGTTACAGCAAGCAGGAGGGGGGATATTAGGGACAGAGGACCCTTAGATAGGGATGTTGATGCTAAGGGGAAAACTTATGGGGTAAACATTCCGGATAAAAAGAGAGTGGAGGGGGAAGAGTCAGAAGGGGCTGTTGTGGGGAAGTCTAGAAGAGCAGAGACAGTGAGAAGGGAGGGGCTGTTGTTGGGAAGCCTAAAAGAGCAGACTCGTGAGAAGGGAGCTCCTAAGGAGAACAGGGCAAGAGGGGAGGAAAAGGGGCAGTTTAGAGTGGCAGTCGGGGGAAACTCAGGTTACTTGATGGAGGCTGGCATAGAGTGTTACAATAAATTTGGGTTACTGAGCAACCTAGAGGGGGAGTAAGGGGTTGGTGGAAATGAGGAAACTGATACAGAGGCTGGGGAGGGAGTTTGGATACCATAGGTCATCACAGACCAGCAATGGAAAGGATAGAAATAGTCCCAGAGGAGAAGGGGAACGAAATGTTAAAGCAGATGGGGAGATGCAATATATGCAGACATGAGGAGGAGAGCATGACTGGAGAAAACTGGGAGACAAGGAGGCAGGGGAGGGCCCTCCTCCAGGACGGGGTCTGTACCAAGGATGGGGCTCTAGGTAAAGAGGGACCCACAGAGGGACTCTGAGGTAATGCTGTCACAAGGGGGAGGATGGTGGTGGTGGAGGGAAACCATTAGGGCCAGGAGAAAATAGTTCAAATAAGAGAGGGTTACAGACAATTATTCAGGAGGGTCTGAGTTATGGGCAAAATAGCAAGGAGGCAGAAAGGGAGGGTGACAGGGGTCTCTAATAAGGAGGAAGACTCCATGGAATTGAGATCATGAATAAAGGAGAGGATGAGGGTTGATAGCGATAGTGGAGGTAACAAAGGATGATGGCGTGTTAAGGTTTTATTATTGGGAGACTCACAGATTAGGGTATCCATTGGAGGACAGGGGTAGATGCCATAGCCAGGTGAAGGTAGTGAGTATCTCTGGGCTGACGGTGTACAGATCAAAGTTCATGGTGTACAAACTGGTTAGGATTGTGGAGGGAAACCCGGATTTCCTTGTGCATTTAGGAACTAATGATCTAGAGGGAAATAGCGTTTTGGAAATCCAAGCAAGGTTCCAAGAACTTGCCAGAGTCTGTCAGGATAATGGATGCAACATTTCCTTTTCGAAGATGTTGTCGATACCAAAGGCCTCAGTGGAAAAAAAAAATTAAGATCACAGAGGTTAATGACTGGCTCAGGAAGTGGGGTGAAGAAAGTGGGTCAGGGGTGTTAGGAAACTGGAAAGGAGTTTGGGAGGATAAGGACTGTATGCCAAAGACAGGTTTCATCTGCCTCGTTAGGGAAGGAAGTCCTAAACAAGGGGTGGCTGACTACATTCAAGAAAGGTGGGGTTTAAACTGTGTGGGAGGGATAAGGAGGGGCTGACCAGAAGCCCTTTCCTCCAGATGAGGGAAGTAACCTTCAAACCCAAGGGGGGAGGGGGAAACAGACTAGGGGAGGAGGTTTCAGGAGGAGCAGAGGGAGGATGGAAGTATAAGGAACCTGGGTGGGTGACAAAGAAGATCAGGGATAAGGGTGGGGTGGTGCTAGTAAATGCCGGGAGCTTGGGAAACAAGTTGCCAGAGTTTGAGCCATGCTGTTATGGGGAGGGTGGATGTGGCGGGCGAACATGTGACGCCAACAAAACCATGACTGGGACCTAAACATGTGAGGGTACACTATGCTTGGGAAGGATAGGAAGGAGGGCAGAGGGGATGGAGTGGCTATGTTCATTACAGATGGCATAGAAATTGCTATGGTAGAAGAGGTAGAGGGAAACATGGAGGCCTTAGGGGTCACCTTATGATCCCCGGCAGGAGGTAAGGTCAAGCTGGGTGTAGTATATAGGCCCCCGGGATGGGTGATGTTCTGGAGGATGGTTTTCTGGATAACATCATTGCCCAGTGTGGACCAAAAGTGGAGAGAGTGGTGTTGATAGGGGACCTTAATATGCCAGGTACAAACTGGGGAACCATGTCCTCTAAGGTGGCCAAGGAGCAGAGGCTGCTGGATGGCTTCCAGAATGTGTTCCTAACACAGCACATGATGGACCCCACAAGGGAGGGGCATGTCCTGGATGTGGTTCTGGTGGATGGGTATCTGGTAAGGGACCTGGTTGTAGAGGATCCCCTGATTGGGAACGACCACAATACTGTCTGTTTTCACATAAGCATGGCAGGAGAGGGGAGATCTAGGACACTGGCAGTGACTTCAGGGACAGACTTTGTGGGCATGGGAATATTCACGATCACTTGAAGGATTACAACAATGACAAATGTGGAAAATGAAGGAGGTCATAAATGGGACTTCAAGGCAGTCAGGACCATGCGCTAAGGAAGCATAAGGAGCAAGGTCATATAAACCATGCTGGTGGTCCAGTGAGGTTCAGGTAGCGGTCAGAGAAAGAAAGTTACCTACAAAAATATAAAATAACAAGAGGGATAGGGAAAAGGAAATGTACCATCTTGCATCTAGAAAAGCCACCCGGATGGTGAGAAGGCAAAGTCCAGTAAAGAGGCTGGCCCAGGGGATACGGAGAGGGGAAAAGGGGTTCTTCCAGTGCACTGGGAAGTGGAGAAAAATTAAAGGCCATCTCGGCAGATTGAGATCAGGAGGAGGGTGGGTGGAAGAGGCGAGGGACCAGGCAGAGGTATTAAATGAGTACTTCGCCTCTGTGTTCACTATAGAGGGGGAATGGATATCTACAAAGCAAGACATGATGGAGATAGAAGCAGTAGTGAGTGGGATCAGGGGAGCAACAGAAATGGAGCAAGAGGGAGGGAGAGGTACCCCAGAGTGTCACATCAGGATAAGGATAAAAAGGCCAGTAAGGTGAAGGGGATGGATGATGCTATCCCCACCGAAAGGGTGTGGTTAGCCCTTAAGGCCCTAAAGAAAGATAAATCTCCTGGGCGGTATGGCATTCATCCGAGAGTATTATGGGAACTGGTGGACATACTGGCTGCACCCCTGGCGGAGCTCTTCAACAGGTCGCTTGAGACAAGGAGGGTACCTATGGATCTGGTGAGAGTACATGTTGTGCCAACTACAAAGAGGCGCTGAGGAAGTACCAGGTAACTATATACCCATCAGTCTGACCCGGTGGTGGGAAAATTAATGGAGAGTATACAAAAGGAATCGATTGGGGTGAAATGCTGGAGGAGGGAGGTCTGGATAGTGACAACATGGGTTTTTGCCAGGTGTATCATGTCAAACCAATCTTGTGGAGTTCTTCACCATGAGTAACATCAGAACTGACAGGGGAAAGCCTGTTGATGTATTATTCTTGGACTTCAGCAAGGCATTGACCTGTCCCCCACAATGGTCTGGTGGAGAAACTGACGGGTTGGGAGAGTCCTTTGATGGTCAGATGGATTGAAACTGGATAGCTGGATGCACCAGAGAGATAGTGGTCTGTGGGGAGCTCTTGAACCCTAAAGAGGTTGGTAGTGGGTACCGCAGGGCTCGGTCCTGGGTCTGATCCTGTTTAATGCATATATATTGGACATCAGGGAGGGTAGAGTGTTAATGAGTCTCTTTTGTTGACGACTCCAAGATTGGAGCAGTAGTTGAGGGGAAGGGAGGTTGGCTCCTGCAAGGAGACCTGACACCTGAAAAGGTGGGCTCACACATGGAAATTAAATTTCAAGATCACCAACTGTAAGGTGTTACATCGGGCGGGAACTCAAACACAGGTACACCCTGGGAGGGGAGATGCTGAGGCCTCAACAGGGAAAAAGACCTAGGGGTCATGGTGGATGCATGTATGAATAATCTAGCAGTGCAGGAGAGCAGCTTGAAAGCAAACAGGATGTTGGGATGCATCAAGGGGATCACCTAGGAGCAGGGAAGTGATTCTGCTGCGTACAATGGACTGGTTAGACTACACCTTGAGTACTGGTGTACAGTACTGGAGACCACACCTTGAAGATGGACATACAGCTCCTGGAGAGGGTACAGAGGAGAGCAACTAAGAGATACAAGGACTAGGGATTTGACGGATGAGGACCGATTTGAGGTGCTCTGCCTGTTTTCATTGGAGAAGAGGAGGCAGGGGGACAATGATTGAGGTCTTCAAGCACCTCAAGGGAATAAATAGGGTAAACATGGAGGGATCTTTATAAATAGCAGGAGGTATCACCAGAGTGCATGGTTTGAAGTTGGAAGGTGGAAGGGTGAGGGTGGAAAAGAGGAGGAGGTTTTTCACTGAGAGGGTGGTGGATCCTTGGAAGGTGCTGCCTGGCAATCTGGTTCAGAGATCCACAGTGGAGGGCTTCAAAAGATGGTGGGACAGACACAGAAAGCAGATGTATCAGATGATAGCCTGGCCAGGGGGGAGAGGATGAATGATAGAGGTTCTGGAACACAAGGGGGGGAAGGCCTCTGTACCCAACTAGAGATCTGAGGTTCGAGCAGACCTGATAGATCCAAGGCCTAATCTGCTGGCAATTAGTATTAGAGGGTATACTCTCTTCTCAGGTGGATTTAAACAAAATGGGGCAAAAGACTGAGGTTTGTAGAAAGGTCTGACAGGTGAGCCTGATGAGTTCCCTACTTTGATATATAGGTAAAGGTGGATTCTTAGTACCTTAGAAGGGGGTGATAGAGGGTCTGAGTGTAATACAGAATGCACCTCCACCTAGTAAGAATTATGAGGAGAAAAGGTGACTACTGAGGGACACAGGCTGGAGAAGAGGAGAGAAGGAGGGGTACGGGTAGAAGTGTCTTTATTTCATGGCTATAGAACTATGGGGTGCAGAAGTTGGTAGGTGGTTCTCGGCACCTATAGTAGTGATGTGGGGTGCCGTGGGTGCTTGTTCACGTTTTCTGGCTTTTATCTCTGATATAGCACATGGAGTGAGGAGCAGGGTTGATCTGTTTGCATTATACCAAATCAAAAGGAAATAGTTATAGCATTGAGACCCCCCCACACACACATACACACCCCTAAAAGCTGCTTAAAAGCCTGTAATTCATTCAAATCAATTCCATTTTCTTACTTACTTAGGGTTCAATGCCAACAAGTATAAAAGCATGTACCTAGGGCATAGGAATCCCAATGCTGGGTATAGAATGAGGAGAGGTACTGATACTCACTAGACATAAAAGGGTCCTTGAGGTTATTATATCAGAGGTCCTCAAGATGGCAGTACAGTGTGACAAAGCTATGGGTAGGGCAAATTGGATTCTGGGGTGCATAAGGAGTGGCATCTCCAGTAAGAGGAGGAGGGATGTTGTGCTGCCATTGTATCACTCCCTGGTGTACCCCCAGCTGGAGTACTTTATCCAGTTTTAGAGTCCACACTTCAGAAAGGACATGAGGTGGAAGTTTTCCAGAGGAGGGCAACTAAAATGGTTCAGAATTGAAATGAAAGGCTGAAGAATCTCAACATGTGCACTCTGGAAGAGAGAAAGGTGAGATGTGACATGATAAAGACCTACAAAGTACCTCACAAGGGTAAAGAGGGTACAGTTGGGGAGTTTTCTTCAAATGAGGATGAGCACCCAAACCAAGGGACATACAATGAAGCTGGGGGGACATTCAGGATAGATGTGAAGAAACATTTCTTTACTGAAAGGGTGGTAGACACCTTGAACAGACTGCCAGTAGAAGTGGTGGAAGTTAAATGGTAGGGGACATGAAGCATGCATAGGACAAACATAGGGGTATATTAGAAAAAGGGGAAGGAGGGGGTCAACAGAGATCAAGAAGGCTATGGAAGTGGAGTAGGTTCAAGTTCATTGCAGGAAAAATCCATTAAGCAAGGTCATTCACAAGGAGCCCCGATGGATGCAGGCAGAATAAGACATGCAGTAACATATACAGGCAGGAGTTACAAGTAGGTAGAGAACACTTGGGTAGACTAGATGGGCTGAGCAGTCCTTTTCTGCTGACAAAATTGTATGTTTCTATGGCATCATGTGTTAATTCAGGTGCAGTGTTTATTTAAAGTTAGGCCTGTGACGCTTGGCCAGCTGGTTCTGATTGCTCTATGATTTTGTAATATAAAAATGCGTTATTGAGTGTGTCTCATGAGACAGCCTGTTGGATGACCCCCCCTCAGGTTTCAGTTCAAATAACAGGATATGTTAAACAGCAGATCTCTGTAATGTGATTAACTTCCAAGTCACATTTTATAGCCGTGCTTATGAGCTGTGTTGCTTTGAAGCAGGAACTAAAATATCCATTTTATGACATCTTCAGAGGAAGGATAGTTAATTTCAACTGGTGCTAAAAGAAGCTATATGACATCTAGGTGAGAAAACTGCAGAGCTGTAATTGTTCTGTGATGTCTTTGAAAAGCAGGAAACCGCACTAGATCAAAGGAAAGATTCAAGATTAAAGAGTCATATTGGGAAATGAGTTTTTGCCGATGTCACCTTATTTAATGTACCTCCTGAGTGATAAGACATTCTGGTTGTATAATTTTTAATATACAAGGAGAAGCTTTGTGACATCATGGAAGAGGCAGGTTCAAAGACAGTTTTAAACTATTCTGTATCTGATCTTTAGTCAGATTCCTGTTGGACTCTGAAACAACAACATCTAACTATAAGCACTGGAAGAAGGTAATAATTCATTAGATAGACAAGTCTGATTGTATTGTGGTAGGAGTTTGCATTTTTTTACCTTGTTTCTTTTAAGTGATTGTATGCTTTGTGATATGTTCTGTGTTTACATTTTACCTATTTTTATCCATTTTCTAAGTAAACCTCTTATTTTAAAGAGACTGCCTGGTGTGCCTTTGAAATTATTTCTTTTGCATCTGAAGGCCAGATGGTTAAAGTTGACACTGTTCATAAGCTTAGTGGTAATACCAAACTGGGAAAAGGTAAGAATTTTCATAAGGTCTTTCATAGAGTTTTTAGGGTTCATTTTGGATACCTGGTTAGGTGCCCTTAGGCGAAAGATATCTGGCATTCCCTGAAGAGCAGAATTATCTGAACCTGTACATTGGGTACACTAGCATAAGGCTTACAGTTTGAATCCCCCCAGAACTTGAGACCAAAGGTGATTTGAACCCACAAACAGACAGGAGGGTTACCCTGTTCTGTTAACTGTTCACAATACTGCGCTCAGAGCAGGGGCCGGTTTAGGACTTTGGGGGCCTCCAGCAAACTCAATGATGAGCCCCACAGACGGGCCCCTGGAATCTTTCTCACATAGCCCATATTTTACAAGATTAAATACTAATGCACGCTTAGGTGCTAAAATTACATATTTAACTTGGACACTGTCCATCGTCCATAGTCCACTTTGAGGCAAATGTCCCATATTACCAGATCTTACTTGTTCCCTTTATTGCAGAAAAGAGTTTACGGATGTTCCATGGTATTTCAGTAACCCCATGCCCAATTCATAATGTTTGCCCAGTACATGTTAGTCAGCTAAACATGTAAAATCCACAACAAAAACATGGGTTGTTTTTAAGCTGGATCTAGAAGTGATCAGACTCTTGTGTTATAAGGATTGTTTAACCAGGATGGGGGAAATTGTTTAATCAGGAAAGGCACACTAAGCCGAAACTTTATTTTTCAGGTGTGACCTGGGAGGCACAAAAGAAGTTAAGTAACTTGCTCAGGGTCACAGTATGCAGGTTGGGGTATGGATATGAACCAAGGTCTCAAGGTTTGCAGGTCAGAGCTTTAAACCACTGCACTATACAACACTTTGTCATTGCTTTGCTTCATTTTTCCACAAATGCAAAAAAGTAAATTACCAGTACTGTGACGCCCTCTGACACTGTTACATGCTCTGGAACCGATATTACTTAACAATAGGGGTGGGGGGGATATCTGTATATTTTTATACATGCAACAATTTCAACCCCATGTCATTTCCACACACCTTTGATAGACGTAGAACAGGGTTATGCATATAGAAACAAAGAAATAGGGGATGCTATGCTTTTGTTATATCTACTTGCAAAGTTGCAGTTTCAGAGGTGGTCTGCTCAGAACAAAAACATTTAAAAATTCCAATAAAACTGCAACTTGCAGGGTTGCATCCAGAGTGTGTGAGCGCATTTTGGATCCCATTGTGGCAGACACAGGGCTAGTGTCAAGCCCTGCATCGCCCTTCTTCTGAATCAGGTCCTATGTTGCTGTACAGTCCATAAAACTTCCAGCACTCTAAATAAGAAGTTAACAGGCATTAACCTTTTGTGAGACACATCAGAATGGAGTCACATTGAATTCAAGGCAACTATTATATTGAAGGAGTTGAAGAAAAAATAAATATAAAAACATATGCACTACCTACTGGCAGGCTAAAAGATAAACCCCAATTCAACAAGGGCAAGAGAAACAGAACAAATTGAAGCCCCAGTTGTTGAATTAAAGTGTCACACAAGAGGGAGCCCAGGATTACAAATGAATTCTTACAGGGGAACATATGTTGCAAAATAAGATTTAACATAAACAGTACCCTATGCATGATAAACAAATACACATGCTGGCGGAAACCTTGTTAAATGTTAACACAGTACAGCACATAGCAGCTAAAAAAGGATGTTGGACTAACTTACTCAGGAGGTTACTTCTAAAATATATGCCAAAACAGGAGCATCTCAAAACCTTGCCAAATTTATATAATTTGAAGGTTGACCATAAATTAGCTTTAGAGGACTAATAAATTTTACATAATGCCAATGGTACATACCTAAATTAAAGAAGAAGGAAGTGAGGCAAAGGCACTGGTCTCACTCTTACAACCCATGGTGGTGGTCGGCTGATCTGGTCTCGTCTCCGAGCACGGACTGTCTGCACAGTGCTGCTCTTGTCCACTGAATAGCCACTGCTGCTTAGAACTGCTTTAAAAGTGAATTAAAGCTGTAGGCAGCTTCTGGTCGTCTATCAAGCGGCAGCTTGCCGGCTTGTGATGGTGAGGTCACAACTGAAAGGTTTGCTGGCTGGCTCCGTGTCTCGCTCTCTCTCTCCTTGCTTGTCTGTCTCCGGCGGCTGCCTGTGACGGTATTTCTACCCTTTCCAGCTCTCTGAGCTCGTCCCTATTATGCACTGTAAATAGTGTCAGGGGACCAGTTTATACGTATTATACACATGGCATGCATGGACTTGAGGCTGAAGGGGACTGAAACATCAGGGCTGTGTGGGTTGAGGTGCAAAAATGAACGGACAAAGTAGAGCCCCTGCCATTGGTTCCCCAGCCAGCCAGTGCACCTATACCTTTCCTTTGTGTAACACAATAGGGGAACGTGGGGAAACAGAGACCAGAAGTAAAGGAGATGGCGTCACACCATTGGGCGTGGACCCAAGGCGGTTCAAGCGGGAATCGACCTGATTCGGGGCAGCCACCCAGCAAGGGAAGCATTTCGTGACAGCAGACTGGAAAAAAAGAATTGTAAGATATGTTACCATGGTGAGGGGCTCCGCTGGCCCACATAACATGATAGAATCCCTGCGACGCGGGTCTCGCGGGTTGCCTAACGCCGCCCCGGCTCAGAGGTTGGCACTGTGGGAGCAGAGGCCATACCTGCTGATTGGGTTTGTGACAGTTTACCATACATCCAGATGTAAGGTACAGTAAATTACCGAATTAGATGTGGCCCACTTACTGTACAATAAACAGAATCCAGCTTGAGAAGCCTTTACTCTTCATAAGACTGCTTAAAGAGCTGGGGTTCTATTTGCAGTGTCCACACCAGTATGCTGATCTTAAAATCGACACCACATCTGAATGAGTACTTGAGTCTTGCTTACTCCATTTCTTCCTCACTTTGAAACCTGCTTGTCCTAAGTTAGTTTTGGGCTGGCAGAGCCTCGCCTGTGTTGGAAGATGACCAATAAGTGGCACTGAAAGATGTCAGACTTCACAGACTGTGAAGGCAGCTGCTCACGGACAGACATAAGGCAATTCAACTGGGGGGTAAGAGGAAGTAAGCTGTTGATTAACTAGAATCTGAAGCTTATCCATCAGGTAGGGAAATGGGCAGACTAGGTGGGCCAAGCAGTCCTTATCTACCATCAAATTCCATGTTTCTATGTTTCTCACCCACCATCTTGGCAAGAAAAAGGCTGCAGCTGTGGCCACTGATGACCGTTCGGGTGTGGGGATGGGGGGACCAAAGGGGACAGACATAAGGAAATAAAATCATAATAAAAATTGTGAGACCTTTACCAGCTTTCCAAAATACTTACCAGTAAAAGAACACTGTATGAAGTTGTTCAAATGGCAACACAATCTGGTGAGCCCTCTGTCTGCCATCTGACACCAGGCATCAACCAGCATAAAATTGCCTACAGAAGGCAATGGTCATGTGGTTACTGAAATACTGGAGATTACAGATTTATAAGAACAAAAGAATATCACACAGAAGCTGGCACATATGCCTATAGCAGCTTTCTCCTGCTTCTCAGTAGTTATATTTATACCCTTGAGGCACTTGAATGTTTCTATCATATCCCCGCTTTTCCTCCTCTCTTCCAGTGAGTACATATTGAGGTCCCTTAATTTTTCCTCATAAATCTTGTGTTGCAAGTTCTGTACCATCTCATTCACCCTTCTCCTGACCATCTCCAGCCCGTTAATATCCTTGCGAAGGTGCAACCTCCAGAACTGCACACAGTACTCCATGTGAAGCCTGACCATGGCTTTATATAATGGCATCACTACCTCCCTCCCTCCTTATGCTGGTTACATCCCTGCCTATGCACCCCAGCATGTCACTGGCCCTCCCTACTGCCTTACCACTTTGACATTTTCAGGTCATCTGAAAGAAGAACCCCCAGGTCACTTTCCTTCTTTGCGACTGTCAGCAACTCCCCCCCCCATCCTGTACCTTTCCCCAGGGTTTCTGTGTCCCAAGTGCATAATTTTGTACTTTTTTGAATTAAACTTCAGTTGCCAGTCCTCAGACCATTTCTCAATCTTCCCTCGGTCCATCCCCATTTTCTCCACCCCCTCTGGGGTATCCACTGAGCTACAGATCTTGGTGTCATCTGCAAACATACAGTTCTTTCCTTTCAGCCTTTCTGCAATGACACTAATGAAGACATTGAACAGGACTGGCCCCAGGACCAATCCCTGCAGCACCCCACTGGTCACCCCCTCTCCCCATACTGCGCCCCATTTACCACCACTCTCTGCCTTCTGTCTCTTACCCAGTTTCTAACCCAGTTTACTACCCTTTCCCCATGCCCAGCCTACTCAGCTACTTTATCATCCTCCTGTGTGGGATGGTGTCAAAGGCTTTGCTTACATCAAGATAAGCGTTGTCCACTGCCCCACCCTGATTTACTTCCTTTGCCACCCAGTCAAAGAGATCAACCAGATTTGTCTGACATGACCTCACCACTGTGAATCCATGTTGCCTATGGTCCTGGGCTGAGATGGCTTCTAGATACCCCACTATCTGTCTTCAACCAATGTCTCCATGATCTTCCCCACTACTGAAGTGAGGCTGACCAGCCTATACAGTGGCAGCCACAGACATTGCCAGCTATTTCCTGAAATTTCTGGATAAATCTACTGCTTTCTGCATTTCCACAGTAGGGGCAGCAGAGAGAAACTCTTTAGAAATGTTGTGAAATATCTGGAAATAGCTGCCAATGTCTGTGGCTACTACTGTAGTTCCCTGCCTCCTCCCTATTGCTGGATTTGTAGAGATGGACCACATGTGCCCTCCTCCAATTCTCTGGTACCACCCCTGTGTTGAATGACTCAGTGAACATGGCTGCTACAGGTACTGCAATTTCCCTTCACAGTTCTTTTATTATACTTGGGTGTATGCCATCTGGTCCCATCACTTTGCCCACCTTCAATTTACTCACCTTCTGCAGGATTCTTCTGCCTGTCAATGGACTATTGTCCACCTCTTCATGCCTTTGCAACTGCTGTACTGCTGTGGCCCTTGCCTCTCCCCCTCTTCTGTGAATACTGAACAGAAAGACACAGTGGATGTCTTGGGGTGGCACATGACAGTTCTTAGGCATGGTACTTTCACTTCCAAATACCTAAACAGCACAGATAAGTAATCAACATTTGGCATTGACAAATGCTTGTCTTAATCTGTCCCGAACACTGATTTCCCACAGTAACAGCGTTATTCTGTGCCGGAGTGTGAAAACACATTTCAGCCAGGATGGGAAAAATGATAGCTGTGCTGTTCATAAGGAGGTGTAAAATAACGTCAATGTTGAAAATCTGGCTTGAAAATATTGCAAATTCGCAAAGTTACAAGCATGCGTAGCAACTGCGCAGTGCACACTCCTAAAACAGTCATTTTTTAGATTTTTTCCACCAAATTTACAACATAGGCTTTTCTAGAGCCCACCTCATGAACACTGGCACTGTTGATTGGTTAATCGGTCCCGAAAGGTGATTCCATACAGTGACCACAAAATCATCTTTTGGAACTCAATAACGCCATGCCAGTGGCTGAATTAATGAGGAGGGGTCCCAATAACCCCATGTTGAAAATATGGTGCCACAATTCCCAAAAATGCCTGAGATATGCAGCAAAGTTGAAAAAACCTTATTTATGCCATTATACAGATAACTGGCATTTCTTCAGTTCACAGTCGGCTTTGAAGAGTGCAGACATGTTCCCGGTCCACCGAAGATCATCATGCCAGGCTCTGGAGGTAAGTATGAGGTGAGGGAGGGTGTGGGGAGGTGGGTACGCAGTGGGTGGGTCAGGTTGGGAGGGGCACAGACAGCGAGGGACCATTTTCTTCTTTAGGGTTTAAAAAAGACATTGTGTGACAGTTTCCCTTTTGCTTGGTACTTTTGGCATGCTGGGTGGGCTCCCAGCATGCCGCACTGCTATGTTTTGGGATGGGGACTGGAGCCGATGGGGATTGGGGCACCCTTGTCACACATACTAGGGGGGTCTCATGAGCTGAGGGGGATTACACCCCACAGCACACAAGAATGGGAATATGCCGACGGGATTGGGCACCCTCATCAGCAAAGAAACAGGGGAGAGGACATGTTGCCAAGAGAGATTGGGCACCCTCGGCAGACAACAGAAGCTGATGGGGACTGGGCTCCCTGTCGGCAAACTTGGATGGGGGAATGCAAGGGACTGCCCTGCAATGATGGGTCACTCCTTCATTGCAGCAGAATGGCTGACGCTGCAGTGACGAGGCGACGCCTGATTGCAGCGGCTAAAACTTTTCAGGGTGGTGGCATGCTGGCTGAACTAGTGTCAGCAGCAGCGTGTCACTCCATTGGGGAAAGTGGGCCAAGCCTCAAAAGGCAGTGGGGGTATTGGCCATAACAGTGCCGCACCTCCACAATCTGCTTCTGCATCAAGCTGCTGCAGCATGTTTCTTGCTGATGCACGCAATCAACATAATAAAGGAATATTTTTGCTTTAGTTATCTGTAGATGCTGTCTTCTAATTTTTTAGCTTTCAAAGTCTAGGTGAGAACTTTTGGTTTTTGGTGACAAATGTCCTAGATGGTGAGTTTGGCTTTTGTCTGCTGTCTTTTTTCTTTCAACCTGGAACTCTACAGTCTTCTGACGTCAATGAAGCAATGCATTCTTCTTGCTTGACATCATAAATCATCAAAAGTCACATCAGGATTTAGTAGAAAATCAGGCAACAGGATTTTAGCAGCTTAGCACAGTCTCTAGAAAGATCTCTCCCTGTGGACAGCAGTGTTGTTTTGGTAACTGGACTCTGTCACTCTTTCCTGCTTTACTTGATTTCTGACCCATAACCTGCAGCTCTGGACTCGCTCCTATTTAACAGCACTGCACGCTTGCTGGCTGGTACATTCCAAAGTCAATCTCTTGTTCAGCCTTTTACCAGAAATTCCAAAATCTTGCTTTACTCAACATTCTCAGTATGCAAAACATTGGTCTTGCTTAATCCAATATTAGCAACACAGACCTTTCTGTCCCAGTCACTTTCAGCAGCCAGTTTAGCACCCCCTGTGGTGGCAATGTCAAAGCACAAATAATGTTACAAATAGGTGTGGCTTCAGGCATTTGGCCTACTAGAAGTCCAAGTTCATTGAAAATTGTCAGGACATCCAACACACATCTTCACACACCAAATAATCAAGCAGTTCTGGCCCGGCTTTGCCAGCATCCTATTTATTTTTTATTTTTTTAGTTTTTGTTGACCAGGTAAGTGCACTAGACAAATCCTGCCTATTTTCAGGCACAACCTGGGGAAGGGGGATACAGATGAATGCCAACTGACCTTGAACCAGACTAAGCTGTTGGTGGTATTTTTAGTGAATGAGGGAAATTTGGCCAGGACACTGGGGAAATTCCCCTACTCTTTTTTCGATAAGTGCCATGGGATCTTTAACATCCACCTGAACTACCACCAGTCGAGGCAGATGGGACCTCAGTTTAACGTCTCATCCAAAAGACGGCACCTCAGATGTGCAGCACCCCTCTCATGCTACACCACAGTGTCAGTACTGGGATATTAACCCAAGTGCCAGATGTGGGAACTGAACCCACAGCCCTCTGATTTCCCAGCCTCAGAGGTGAGTGTGCTACCTACTGAGCCACTGACACTGAGCCGAGGGGGATTGCGCACCCCCACGGCACACAACAAATGCTTACCGGGTGACATCACCTTCAAGTTATGATTGGTCTGAGTACTGTCTGAGGGTGTTACTGTTAGCCCCTCCTAACCAATTTTTTATCAATATGACCTCATCTTTAAAACCTATTTTTGATATGACACAACTTTCCTTTCTTGCATCTATGTGCACATTATTACACATATGAAATTCAAATTTTTAGATGCAGCTTAAAAAGAAGATTAATTTGAGACCAAACACGATGGCATCAATCCTAATATAAAATCTATGACTTATAAAACCATTCTAAAACTTTTCCCTCTATAGATATCTAAAACATTTTTACAGATTTCAGAAGTACATTTTTCTCTGTTTACAATGATCTTAGCTTGGCACACCTGCTATCATTAGAACTGTACAAATGTAATAAAACTTCTTTAAGACAGAGATCTTCTTTGTTTGATTAAAATGAACTGTGACAATGTTGTTTCTGTGGAGTTCATCCAGAAGGCTTACAATCCACCCGATTGCATGTTTTTGTTAAATAACCACTTTAGTCTCATTCCATTAAAAAGCTGCCAAGGTCAGCTTAGTATAGACACCAAATTTTTCAATATATTTTAAGCACTTTTTGGGCTATAGAGTTTTCTAAATAGCTTACTCTATACTATGCTGATAGGTTTAAAATGTAACCATTGTGCAGGTTCATGCACTGCCAATAACCTGTATAATTTTGAAATATTTCAGAGTTTTTGTATATTTTCTAAAAATAAAAGTCTTAAGTTCTAAAAGCATATTGTATTACAACCTGTGTTAGATATCTTTGCATGCCAGGAGATGGGTAGCACAGAAAAACACCTCCATATATTATGCCAACCTTCCCTAGTAACACCACCCCTTCCGAAAATTATTCCATATATGAGATGTTCCATATATGGAATAACTGTAGTGTTCCATTTTCTCAGCCAGATAAAGCACACTACACATTTAACCAAAACTACAGAAGCATTTTCCCCTTACCCCTGAACCAATGTTTCTCACGTAGCCAGTAATTTTAACCAGAAGTTATTACCTGTTCTTTTAATGCCTTCCTTATAGTTGGCCCCTTATAAAGCACAAGCTGTAACTCTTAATAATTATTAAGAATATAAAAATAAAATTATACTAATACAATATTTTATTCGCATTACTTCTCTTCCTACAGGCCCACACACCCTCATGCTGTTTCAGGACAATGAATCTGCATTGGCATATATACATTATGTAATCAAACCCATTATCAGACCACTTGCCTTCCTTTACAACACCATTTCTGTACTTTTTAAAGCAGCTGATACAAACTTAGTGAAGTTGTTCAGCTGATTTATACTCCTGCTATTACACACACACAGCACTGCAACAGAATACCGCTTGTTGACTTTCTGGAACCAGGCAATGCCAACAATGTGCTGTTTGACTGTTGCCCGGGTGACCCCCCACAAGTTTTTTGATCAGCACATATTCACACAGCTGTGCAACTGGGATCAGCCATGTCATTGCCCACCCTTGAGTGTGTTGGACGTCCAAAAAATAGTTGACTCCCCTCTGGTACGCTATATGCATCCTGGGTGCAAGGGCCTTCTCAATCAACTCCCAGGCCTCTGGGTTATCAACTCCCATAGGAATGACGGGACTTCCCTGGGCTGTTAGTCTGCTGCTGCTGCCAATTCTCGGAACCTCTGCCACTGTAAATGAGAAAGAGTGTCAGCAATGCCATTTTCAATACTTGGTACATGCACTGCCCTAAAGGTAATATTCAACATCAGACACTTGAGGACAAACACCCGCATGAGGTTGCCCATCGGACCCTTGCCCCCCAATTGTTTGTTGATGGCATACACCACTCCAGTGTTGTCCAACCTGAATGTGATGTGCTTGTCCCACAGCGCATCCCCCAAGACCACCAATGTCACGACAATGGGGAAAAATTCCATCACTATTATCTGTTTTGTGATGCCTCATCTGATCCACTCTGGAGGCCATTGCCCTGCACACCACTTTTATTTATTTATTTTATTTAGTTTTTGTTGACTGGGTAAGTGCACTAGACAAATCCTGCCTATTTTCAGGCACAACCCAGGGGAGGGGGATACAGATAAATGCCAACTGACCTTGAACCAGATTAAGCTGTCGGTGGTATTTTTAGTGAATGAGGGAAATTTGGCCAGGACACTGGGGGAATTCCCCTACTCTTGTCAGTAGGGGGACCCATGGCCATCAGCATTGAGATGGATAGTCTGCCTGGGATGTTGGAGGAGATGGATGCAGCAGGTACAGGAAAGTGGGCCTCCTGTCCTGTGCTGTTGGTGCCAGAGGCTGTTGAGAAAGCTTGTTCGGTGGCTGAAGTTGTTGAACTTAGTATTCTTGATGTCTCGACTTCTACTGTAATGTATCATCCTGTGTGTGACTTTGTACTCCCTTCTGGTGGTGACAGAGCGAGCTTATTGCTGCAAGATCCCAATTGTTAAAACAAATGGACTTACTTGATCAGGAACTTGCTACTTTCCCTGAGGTTCCTGGGCTCCCTGTTTTGGCTTCTCCTGTTTCCAGTTGGATGACTACTGCTGCTGGACCAGTTTGTTGTGATGCATCTCTGAATGCAGTCATTCCACTGCCTACAACGGCACTCCTGTCTGCCTCTAGGGCTGACAGTTTGTTGGGTTCAGATCCCGAGTGCCTACAGTCCCTCTCGTCTTGTTGGCCTTCTGGACCTCTGCCTCCTGATAGCACCCATGTAGCTCCCTCACCAGCACCTGGAGCTGCTACGGGCGGTACAGTGTTTTCCTTCACCTCTCGAATACAGCGTCTGCTGGAATAAATTGCCAGGAGTTCCTCTACTGCTTTACTAGATGGGACTTGTGTTTTGCAGCTCGCGGTCTTGTCGGATGGGTCAGTATGGTCTCCTGAACTCGCTTTAAAGAGTGCCAGTTGGGAACAGTTGGAAGGTGGTTCCTGGTCGCCTGATTCACAGGATCCCCATACATCACCCTGCTGAAGAATGCTGTAGCACCGTGGCCACCACACTTTCCACTCCTATGAGCTCCATCTTGCCCCGGGTAATACTTCTTCCTTATGTTATGGACTTAAAAATGTTGTTTGTACTGGCTGATGGGTATTTCTGAGCCTGTTGTTACTGTGATCTACTGTGGGTGCCCTCTCATCTCCTCTGGTTCGAGGTGTCCTGGTTTCTAGCTCGGCTTTGTCAGCTCAGGCAGTTGTGGTAGACACGGATTCAGAGGTACTGGTTCGCTTGGGTCCAGACCCTGCGTTGTGCACGATACTGGTATTAAAACTGGTACATCAGTGGGCTTTAAGCTCATTGATTTTTTCCAAAATAAGGGTCAGCCTGCCCCTAAATGCAATGCTGTGCGCTTCTTATATAAAGGGGGGCTGGAAACCCCCCCCCGGACAGAATCTATGTTGCGAAAACCTTGCTTAAAGGTTCTATGTGTTTTTTTTCCTCAGAAATTTTTGCTCTGATTGGTTTGGGGAATGCTAACTATGATGTTAGCTTTAAAAATGTATCTAGTTTGGATCATTTTTGGGCTCAGTATGCTACTTGTAAAAATTCACCTATTTGGTCTCCCTTTCATGTTCTTCCTTTGACCAAACCTACAGTTAAGAATATCATTATCATGTTTAAAAATGAAGGGGTAAATATTGAAGACATCTTGTTTTGGCTAAAACAACTTAGTGAGGTTTTGAATAAACCCATTCTTACTGTAGATACTGAGCAGATTTGGGATGGTGGGTGGAGGGTTCGGGTTAAGTTATATTCTTCCAACTCTGGCCCCAATCACTTGCCTAGTTTTTTTTACCTTGGGAAGGATAAGGGGATATTTTTTTATGCAGGTCAGCCTAGATCTTGCTTTAAGTGTGGCTCTAGGGCACACTTAAGCTAAGCTTGTGATACGGTTAAATGTAGCCACTGTCTGGACTTTGGCCATAATTCTAGTGCTTGTTTGAACCTTTTCAAGTGTAACTTATGTGAACATACTGGTCATGCTTACGGTCGCTGTCCTTGGGCCTCGCATAATCGAGATGATTGTCCCTCTCATGGAGGCCTCATTAATCTTGCACAGCAGCAGCAGCAGGCTAAAAGGACTGCTGAGCATCATTTACGGGTTGGTCTTGAGGCCTCACCCCCTTCCCAACAAAACATTACCCGGGGACAGGGGATGTGGGGGCCTCTGATTTTGCCCATCAGGATGTGGTTCAGATGCAAGAGCCAATTAATACCGAGGAGTCAGAGGGCCCTATTTTGGCTGCTTCTGTCTCTACTGACCTTGAGGTTATGCCTCCCCCTCCCCCGCCTTTGCCTCAGACTCAGTCTGATACGGAGCCATCTGCCTTTATTACTGTTCAGAAAAGGAGGACTAGGAAGGGGCTGACTGTTTCTGGTAGGGTCAAGGTCCCTTGATCTCGGCCCTAGAAATCTGGCAATAAATTTGCTATTTTGGCTTCTGATGTTATTGATAGGGATTCCGCTGATGATGACACTGATACTTCCTCACTTGTTTCTAATACAGATATGGAGGGGGGTGGGGACATAGATCCCATTGCCAAAAGAGCTAGACAGTGTCATCGGAGTAAGTCATCTTAACTTTTCCCTATGGATTCCTTATCAGTCCTCTCTTTCAATGTTAATAGTAGCAAGGGAGACAGAAAGCTTGGTGGTGTCCTGTTATCTTTACAGGAAATGAACTGTGACATTACCTGTTTGGTTGATACTAGGTTAAAAACCAATAAGAACTTCAGCAGGCCTCTTTACGGGCGTGGTCCTGTCATTCTTCCTTTGGCTCCTCTGGGTGATAAATGTGATGGTGTGGTATTTTTTTTCTAATTCTGCCCTTCATGTGTTCAGACTTGTGGATATTTGTCCTGGTGAGCATTAATGTTGAATATCCTTTCATTCTGAAGATTTTGGTTAATTGCCTTATATGTCTCCTCAGACTAAAGCACAGCAGTCTGCCCTTTTTCGGTTAGTTCAACCCTTCTTGCATACTTCCAGACTGGTTATTTGGGCTGGGGATTTTAATTGTGGACTTCACCAGACAGATAGAGGGCTTCAGATCTCTAAACTTTTCAGTGATACCATGGCCCTTAATGTAATCTCTACTGCCAAACTTCAGGATGTCTATAGGGCTCTGCATCCTAGGGGTGGGTATACTTATTTCCGGGGTGACTGTAGATCTAGGATTGATTTTATATTTCTTTCTCATACTCTTACAGTTCTTGACTGTCAGACTATTGGGAGTGAGTTTTCAGATCATGCAGCTCTAAGGGTTACACTCTCATAGTCTAAGGTTCCCCGGTGTAGAAAGAATAGGTGGAGACTTAATGATTCCATACTTCAAGATCCCAAAGTCCAAAAATTGTGGAGACGGGAATGGGCAGCATGGCTTTCTGTTGCTGATCTTTATGAGGATATTATGAAATGATGGGAAGACACTAAAGTTAGATGGAGACAGGTTCTACAAAAGAAAGCTGCTGACGCCCATACCAGTCGCTATAAGAAGTACTTGGCCTTATGTCAGCAATTACAGACTTTAATTTCCTTTCTGATGAGTTATTCTCAGATTATAGCTCATAGATTTCTGTCCTGAGTCATCAGATGCAGGATTTGCAGTATGATAGAGCCAAATCCTTGGGGTATGAAGCACGATTTGGGACTAAGCTGCCCAAGGGTGGCTTAGATCCTTTTAAAGAATGTCAAGACAGGGTTGACTCTAGGGATATTTATCATTTGTTATCCCCCACAGGAGATCGAGTCAGTTCCCCGGAGTTGCTGGTTCAGGTTGTTGAGCATTTTGTTTTAGGCATGTTTGGGACTGAATCTCCCTGTGTAGATGCTGAGGAATTTTTAGCATCATTGTCTTTGTCCCACCTCACTTCTGAGGAATGTCATATGCTGACTGCGGACATCACTGAAGAGGAGGTGTTGCACACCATTGTTGGCTTGAAAATGGATTCTGCTCCTGGCTCTGATGGGCTCACAGCGGTGTTTGATCTACTTTTTAAAAAGATTTGGTACCGCTTAACTATTTTATTTAATGAAATGTTGTCCAAAGCTACATTTCGAAATCCATGAAGGAGGCAATCTTAGTCCTTATTCATAAAAAGGGTTTGGTTCAGATATTAATAATTGGAGACCTTTAGTTCTCTTTACGGGACAGCAAACTTGTTACTAAAATTTTGTTAGCCAGACTTGTTCAGGTAGCTAGACTTATTAGCTCGCTCTGAGATGTGTGGCATCCCAGGTAGATGCCAAACTGATAATCTGATTTTTTAAGGAATTATTCACCTTGGGGGACCGTGAATCACATTATGATGTGCTTGGATCGACCAGGAGAAAGCCTTTGATAGGGTTTCCCACAAATTCTTGTTTTGTTTTAGCAGCATTTGGATTCCCTCTGAATTTATAGGATGGATTAAAGCCTTTATCTTGATGCTATTCTTCTTCCCAATGTCAATGGTTGGTTGGGGCATCAGGTTTGTTAAACGGGAGTGCGTCAGGGCTGCCTTTTGAGTCCCTTTTATACACTTTGGAATAGACATTTTGATCAGGGCTGTCCTTAATTGCCCTGGGGTCCTTCGCTTACAAGTGGACATCTAATCTGTCCCTGTTAAAATATTAGCATATGCAGATGATTTGGTCCTGACTGTGGCATCCAACTCAGATGACAGTGCTTTGGTTGCTGTTCTTCACTGTATTCTTTAGTGGCAGGTTCCCAGATTAATTTTTGTGAAAAGTAGTGGACTTCCCTTTGGAAACCCTACTATACCTGAGCAGGGTCCTTTGCTGAATCCGTGCCTCTTTGGAACCCATTAAGATACTTGGACTTTGTTTTAGGTCAGGTGATTTACAGTTGTTAAACTGAACACTGCATTGGGAGAGCTGATATGCTTTTAGCTAGATGGAGGCAGCAGCAGATCGGTAAGAGGAAATGGGTTTATTTACTCAAAACTTTGATGGTCCCTATTTTTTTGTACCTCTGTTATGTTTTTCCCCCACCCATGAAATTATTCACTAAATTGTATAGTGTTTTTTTTCAGGGCCTTTAGGGTTCCCAGCTGAATCCTATTAAATGAGATTTCACCTATAGACCTCTTAGTGAGGGAGGGGAAGGGATGCTAAATCAATTGCTAAAATTAAACAGTCACAAACGATTGAATGTCCTAAATCAGTTGAGGTTTTATAACCTAAATCTACCCCGCTTAGTAAATCAGTGGGTTTTGTGTTTCTGCAACCAGCTACTGGGAAAATTAATGTATCCCTTGCAAAGGAGGCTACTTGTTCCTCTGCTATCACATATCAATCTACTCCAGAGTCCCAAGCAGGGTTAAGGACTTCACATTTCCTGCTAGACTCCCTCATAAGCAACTTATAAAGGGGGTTGAGTCTTATATGGCTAAAACTCCCTTTCAAAACTCTGACACTGTGACAGTTTCTTCCAATTCAATAATGGGGTCTTGGACACCGGGGAAAACCTTAACTGGAGCAGGATGGAAACAGGCCTCCTCAGATACTTGGATACCTGACCCAACATGGGATGCAGAATTTGCTTTTTCACAGAATTCACCAGTATGGAAACCTGGTGTTTAGGTGACTGCCTCTGTTGAAAGTGCAGGACATGGGGTAAAGCCCAGAGCTCCTGGGCCTCACTGCACTAATAGGCCTCTAGACCAGCAAGCTCCTCGGCCTGGGACTCTTGAACGAACTGACCCTGTTTCTATAGTTATTCCACTGCAAGTAGAGAGCTCTCCACCACCATCTGAAAAACCTCCAATGTCAGAACATTTTTCTACAGCCAAGAGGGAGGCTGCTCCAAGAAGGAATGCAGTCTGTATTCACTATAAAGGGGGTTTGGAAAGTAGGCCTGATAGGTATTATGTGGGAAAAACAATGTTAAAGGATTCTTTTCACTTCTTCCCGAAGGATGTTTTTGCTTTTATAACCATATCAGGGGAAGATACTTTTGATGTTAGTTTTAGGTCTGCACATGCTTTAGACCTCTTTTGGGAACGATATGGGAAAGTAAAGTTTTCACCCATATGAGCCCCCTTTCTGGTGATTCCGTTAACGAAGTCGTTAATAAAATTTGTTACAGTAATGTTCCAAAAATGAGGGGGTCCATGTGGAAGGCATTACTTTTTGGCTTTCACAGAAATGTGAAGTCTTGAGTGCTCCAGATCCTATTTTGGATTCAGAAAAATTTTGGACGGGGGGGTGGATGTATAAACTTAAACTTAGGCAATCTGATTCAGGCATCGAGCACATCCCTAATTCTTTCTTCTTGGGTAGAGATAGAGGGGTCTGTTTTATGGGGAGCAGCCCAGAGCATGCTATAAGTGTGGCTTTAGGACTAATCTCTCCAGTGTGTGTGAACAACCCCGAAGTGACAACTGTGGGGAAGTAGGGCATGTCACAATGCAATGTGCAAACCATAATCGAATGTGACTTATGGAAGAATATGGACATGTTTTTTGTGAATGCCCCTGGGCTGCCAAAACAAGGCTACCTGTATCAGCCCAGATCTTCTAATTCAAAAGCCCAGGATGATGCATGTTACCCCACCCCCTCCCCACCACCATCTCCTTCATCTCCTCCCTCCCATCCCTCACGGAGGAAATGGAGAGCCTCAGGCTACTTCCTTGGTGCAGCCTTGTGATCCCTGAGCCGCCGATGCTTGACCAGGTGGCAGTTGTGGCCCTCTGGAGAATCGTTAAATCCAGTATGGGACTCCCAGAAGTTTTACAGTAGGCACCAGTCTGTTATACTGATCCTGTGGTTTCTAAATGGGAACAGAGACATTTGCTGCCCTTTTCTCCCCTACCCAGATGGAGGTCTTCCCGGAACCTGCCACCTAAATCTCCTCCCCCAGCTGTTTCCATTGAAACAAGTAATTCATATGCAGCATTATTTACCCCATGAGGGAGACAGAAATGGATTTGGGAGATTCTGATTCTCAAAAGTCCTCAGTATCTGCCATGCCTCAACTGATAGATAATTATAAAGAGAAAAAAAAAAAAGGAAAAACAAAATAAATAAAAGATGGTATTTTTCTTTTTGCTAAGTTTTCAATATGCAGTTAGTCTGAGGATCTTTAAACACTCACAGTCTGTTAAATGCTAACAAAAGGCAAGCTCTGTTTCAACTGATGCATGATTTAAAAATTTCAGTCTGTTTCTTACAGAAGCCTGGATGCAGTCTATAGAACAGTTGCTGGCTTTTATGGGAATGGCCCTGGGGACCCTCTTATTGGTCTTTTGGGACTGATTGTGCGAATGGTATTGGGATTTTATTTAATTCCTTTCTAATGTTCAACTTCATAATTTAATTGATTTATCTCAGGTGGGTGATGATCCTGATGGTAAATGGCAGAATTCTTGTTACAGGTTTATCAACATTTATAACCCTCAATTCAAAGCAGATAGAGTGGCATGTATATGAGTAGTCCAACCTTTTTGAGTTACCTTTGTAAAGTGTGTTATGGGGAGGTGATTTTAACTGCTGTTGAATAAAACACCTCAGCAGAAAAAAAAATCTATTGCAATTCTCACGTACTTGCTTCCATCATAAGGTTGGCAGGTCTGGTTAATTGTTTTTCTTATTGCACATAGGGACCTAGGCTATCTTTTATGAAGGAAAAACTGCATACACTTATTGACCATATGTTAGTATCTCCATCTGTGTAGGTGAAGACCTTCTGTATAAAACCATGTGAATTTTCTGATCACCTATTATTATTTTGTTCCCTGTCTTCAGATAGCTCATCAGATAGTCATAAAGTGCAATGGAAATTAAATACATCTATTTTAGATTCTCCTCACATAAAAATAGGAATGCAGTCTTTATTGAAGGCCCATCTATCTGTAGCCTTTTTGTATACAGATATAGGAGCCTGGTGGACAGATACCAAATCAGACCTTAGTAAATGGTTTAAAAAACAAGGGGTTTTACCTAAAGACCAAACATTTTTAAAGTATTTGTCCCTTAGACAATAGCTACAGAGGTTGATTTATTTTTCCTATAATACTAAATTTGATTATATGGAGCAGATTAATCATCTTAAAAACAATATGAAATTATACCAATATGATAGGGATAAGACCTTACAAGTGATTCTGACAAATGCTACAAGTAAGACTCCTATTGGGGATCCCTTTGAGGCATGTAAGAACTTAAGGGATTCATCCACTATAGACTATTTACAAAATGCAGATGGTTCACATGCCACCACAATCAAACAGTTAAGAGATTTGATAGAACAGCATTATCATTCTTTAGAACCTGAGTCCTTCATTATGGAGGATTCTATAGTTAATTATTTCAGCTCGGTTAACATTTCTTTGGCTTCAGCCTTAGTTTCTCAGTTATCTGGGCCTATTACTAGACAGGAAATTCTAGAGGTCATCCAAAGACTGAAGCCTCATATTTCTCCAGGGATTGATGGGCTCCCTAATCAGCTTTACAAAAGTTTTCCGGTACAGTTCAGTGACTGCCTGCTACTTTTATTTAATTTTTTTTTAGAGACTGCTTCTATTTTTTCTTTATTTACTGAGGGTCTTGATACACCTGTTTAAATCTGGAGATAAAGCTAATATAAAGAACTTTATTAAACTCCGATTATAAAATGTTTTCAAGTATCCTAAATAACAGGTTGAAGAATTATGCTAAAGGTGTAATCTCTCCTTAACAATTCTGCAGTATTCCTGATAGATGGAGCCAATCAGCTTTGATGATTTTAAGGGGTGTTATCGAGCATTTATCATTGGTTGAGAGATCTGGGTGTATTTTGATCGCAGACTTTGAGAAAGCTTTTGACAGAGTACATTTACCCTATCTTTTTTTAGTTCTTCAAACATATGGGGTTCCTACACAGATGGTTGATATAATTAAATTATTATTTCAGAATAATACAGTTTTTCCATTCCTAAAAGGATGTACTGCCAAGAGTTTTGGGTTAAAAACAGGGGTACATCAGGGTTGCCCCGAGTCCACTTTTATATGTATTTTCATTAGATCCTCTATTACAGTCCTTAGTTAAAACTCCAAAATGGACAGGGATAATAGGGGATTCCATTACAGACCAACTTTATTTGCAAGCTTATGTGGATGACTTAAATTTATATTTTTCAGATATATCCCAAATTCCTAATTTTTTAGAGGAATTGAATTCTTTTTTTGCAGTTTCAAATGCAAAGATAAATTTGCAGAAGACTAAAGGCTTATTTATTGGGGCAATTGGTCCTGCTGAGATAATGCTAGATGATATTTGCATCTCTCAGAATCCACAACAAATTTTGGGAATACTAACTGGCCCTCAAAACTTACCTCAAGAGAATTGGACTTTAACACTTGAGAGAGTGGAAAAAAAAAGTTACCGGGTGGAAACAGTGGAAATTTGCTAAATTAAAATGTATACATATTTTGAAACAGTTTATTTTACCCTGCTTGCAATACGTGGCAATGAATTTTCCCCTTCCACCTCAGCTAGAGACGAAGACCTATAGTATTTTCTTTCAAATGCTATGAGGGAATTGTTTAAATCCAGTAAAAAGACATTGTACCCATCTAGGGAAAGCACTTGGGGGCTTTGGGATGATTGACTCAATTATATTTTTGCATTCTTTATTTTTCATGACTTCTGTTAAGAGGGGACTTACTCCAGTAGTGAGTTTAGAAAAGGGGTGAATGGTTAGGGTCCTTGGAAGATATTTTCAAGCCTGGCTGGACTTAGTCCCAAAATTAAACCCCCACATTTGTATTCCTAGCTATTTTAAACCTGCAGCGCAAAAATTATATAAATGGCAAATCACTAAAGATATGATTAAGGTTCATAATACCCAGTCTATGCATTTCTTAGTGATGGAAGCAATACATCCGCAAGTTCCTTGTTTTAAAAATTGTCCCTCATCATTTAATGCTATGGTACTGGCGCAACTTAATAATCCTAGATTACCTCCAGGTCAATGGGAAACACAATGTTTGATTTTGTATGGCAGACTTAATGTTCGAGGGAATGCAAAATATGAGGCTAAAGAAGAAAGAAATTGCCCTTATATGGAATGCATAAATATAGAAGAAACTATGGAGCATTTTCTTTTGCAGTATTCGTATTCTAAAAGCTTGTGGACATTTCTAGCTAAACTATGGAAGTTTACTTGGTTTCCATTCATTACGTATGATATACTGGTTTTAGGAATTTAGCCATCAAATTTAGCAGGCTTTCATATGGACACTTTATCTTTATTTTTTTATTGTGTATGATATTTTTTATGGCAGGCAAGATGTCAATGGGTGATTTTCCAGCAGAAAATGTCATATGAATGTTACAGCATTTTGGTAGCAAATGAACTTTCAAAGATTTATTTACAGGATTTGTGGTCGTTTTCTTCACGTAAGGTTCCTAAGTGGTGTAAGGGTTTTACTCACTTTAATAAATATAAGTAATTTACTGTCAGTATTAAGTTATTAGGTCTAGGTATAATGAGTTTTTTTTCCCCATGTGTTAATGTGTAATACTGTTATGTCTGATTATTTTGTGTTGTATTATATGTGTATTATTTCAATAAAAACTCCCCTACTCTTTTCGATAAGTGCCATGGGATCTTTAACATGCACCTGAACTACCACCAATCCAGGCAGATGGGACCTCGGTTTAATGTCTCATCTGAACGATGGCACCTCAGAAGTGCAGCACCCCTCTCATGCTACACTATAGTGTCAGTACTGGGATATTAACCCAAGTGCCAGATGTTGAAATTGAACCCACAGCCCTCTGATCTGCTGGCCTCAGAGGTAAGTGTGTTACCTACTGAGCCACTGACACTTTCCTTGCAGGTAAGCCCCAAAGCCCAACCCCTCCGAGGCATCTATGAAGAGTTCTAATTCTTCACTGGACACCAGCACCAGCCATATCAACACCCCATTGAAGCATTGCACAAATGTCTGTCAAATGCCTAGGTCTGCCAGTATTGCCACCAGAATGCATAGAAGTAGGCTTTATCAGGCAGTTATAAATGTGTATTTAATTTAAAAGGTGAAAGCTTCTGTGACTGTAAAGAGACTTGCATATTTTCAATGTCGGATATTTGTCAAAGTGCCAATCAAACTTCTATTCTCAGTGTGTTAACTGTAGTCCCAAAATTACAGTCCGTTTGTTTTGGAGATTATTAGCAGTTACAAACTGTGCCGAATAATTTGATGCAAGAGAAAGGAAACAAAACAAACATTGAATTAGTGCAGAATCAGTAGTAGCTCTTACAGAGTAGCTCTCAAGCTGGTGAACTTCCACATACTTTTTCTGAAACAATACAGACTGCTCGGTTAAGCAGAGTATCAAAATGTCTTTTAAACATATTTATGAGTGTCAAGTGTAAATAACAAATTTGTCTGGACCCAGTAGCAGCAACAGAGCCTCCCAAAAACCATCCAGTGAACACTCAGAATCAATGAAATATTCCAGGTTACTTTTATAAATATTTTTCTTTATATTTTCAAATGTTGAGGGGGCACAAATTTAACCCTACCAACCCCTAAGCAGGCTCCAACAAGCAAAGCAAAAAAAAATTAATGAATGAACTCAATTTACACAGCTACCCCTCAAGTTGGATGTTCCCCAGCCTTAAAAGTAAATGCTCCTTAAATTCCAATGTACCTTTTTTGAGTTTAGCCAAAAACTGAATATCCTATTTCAGCCATTGTCATTGTCATTGCCAACTCCCAAAGCCTTTGGATCATCCAGCCCTCTTACTGGGTTACAGTAGAAACAACCTGAGCTGATTTTGCGTTTGCAAGTTAATTTGCCAGGCTAGGACAGCGGTCACTGAATTAAGGGCAAGTGTGAGTAGAATGAAGACGAGTTGACAAATGATCAGACATTTCTGAAAATACATTTATTAAAGAGTGGCAGAAGATGTAAAGATCAGAGTGCAGAGAAACTGATTAACATTAGTGAAATCTGTTCTCCAGACTCTGAACCACACTGAACCTGTGAGCAGGGTTATTGTTAGCTAAACTGATGGTGTTGTCTAGTCTCCATACAGTGAACATCACTGAACTGGGGCGGTAGGAATGGGGAGCAGCATGATGAAAGGAGCTAAAAGGAGTTGGACTTCTGCCTCTGCTATGAGATGGGGAGCAGTCACTGCTATGTTCCAGTGATGTATTTATTTTTTTATGCAGAAACACTTCTTTGCAATCTTTAGCTTATGCAGTTACTAAATCAAGAGAGAGGCACTAGTATCAGTTCTGTCTCAGAGACCTGACAGTCCTACTGCAAGTCTTGCTCTCTCAATGAGGCAGGGTTTCTGCTGTTGTAAATCTTTATGTACCTTTGTCAAAGCATTTATGCAAAGAAAATGGAAATTGGACCAAATGCTGACAGGCAAAGATGTAAATTGACTAATGGAAACAATTCCGACTAAACCACACTATGATGGTGCTACTATAAGTGATGTTTCATATCAAAATTAAAAGACTTAGTCATTATTTGCTCCCTGCTATGCTCTACCTGCTTCTTTTTGGCTAGCCTTCAAAAAAGGCTCTGGTAAATTTTTATGAATGAAACTGCAGTTATCTTTTTAGCATATTGCATTTGGATAAGCGCTTTTGTATAGATTTACAGGATTACAAAACACTTTTTTTTCTCCCCCTGAAAGTGGAATTTCTCCTAATGATTTTACTATTCGGCATTTTGAGCCATTTTGTTGGGTGTCCTTTTACAAAATTTTGAATACGCTGGCAACATGCTGCTTAAGCAACAGATTCACCACCCACTAAATGATCTATGATACAGTGGTGAGGCCAGTTCTTTAAATTCTGGCTCCGTGAACATCCTCGAGTGGAAAGGAAAAAGTTGAAGAGCCTTTTAAAATGGGACTCCTTTAAAAAGGACTATTGATGGAGGCAGGGTCAAATTTGTTCTCTGTACAGGCTGGCAGGCAGGGAGCCAAGATGCTTGCACTCATGGTAGCTCCCGACTGTCCTTTTAATGACTTTTTTAAACAACAACTTTGAAGAATTAAGTAAGTCAGGAGCTGCCACAAGGCAAGGCTACAGCTGGCTGAGTGTGATGCTCAGAATAAAGGGACAGGAACAGGGGTGGGGGTGGTACAGTGCACAGTGGGCAGTAGTGGAGGGTTTTCAGAGAGTTTGATAGGAAGGAGCTACTTGCAGCACTAAAAGAGCATGCAGGCACCAGAGAGGGGTGGGGTTGTGATGGTGGAGAGAATCCCTTTTTTAATGAAGGAAAAATGTAGAGTCCTCACTTTGATTGTTAAATGACTGCAGGCGCCACCCATACAGCTCTAAAACAGCAGTACAGTAAGCAACCCAATACTCTATCCTGAAAAATACAATAATTTCTCCATGTCCATGTTTTATGCTTATCTTGTCTCTTGCCTGCTTTCAGTGCTTATCAGTAATTTTGCCCATTGACACAGGGAGGTCACTGATCTGTGAAAAATGTTATACACCTTAGGTTGTACCTTGACTTTAAACATCCAGGTACTGTTTTTTTGTCACAGGGTTACCCCCCCCCCGAGTGCTGGTCTGTTTACTTTAGTGTTCAGATATGCTTCACTCACACTGAAGTTTAATAATAAGGTTCAGACTGTGTTTGTAGATTTAATTTCTGTGACCTACACAGTATTCAGATATGCTCCACTCACACAACAGAGCTTCCTTGCTACTATAGCATCCCCTTTATGCTAATCACTTAGCCTGTCTACCCCTCCCCCTTTCCTGACCCCTTTCCTATTTCCGTATACTTAATGCATCATTTTACCTTTACATCAGTTCGTTAATGTTCTCCTCCAATTTGTAATAATGCTGTACATTTGTGCTAATGGCTCTGTATTGTATGTATTAGTCTCTGTACTTAATTGTATGTTACTTTGTCCAGGACCATCTTGCAAATGAGCTTGCTTGAGGAATTTTCTTGTCTGGTTAAATAAAGTTTTTTAATTGATTGATATTTAATTTGGGTCATACTGCCAATTGCATTCAAGATTTCCTTTCTGTGGCATAACCATTGTTCAGATATGTGGAGGCTTAAACTCACAGATCAACCCTAGCTCAGGTTACTTAATAAATAAAGATCCATAACAATGTTTAATATTTTCTCCATTTAATGGTCAAAACAAACACTACATGCCCCACTTGGCCAGGGGAAGATCAATGTGGACAGCATTAATATCTAGCAAACATTTGTGTGGATTACTTTAAACCTCCAGATGCTGTTTTCTTGTTACAGGGTACCCCCCTCCCCCACTGAGTGCAGGTCTGTTTACTCATTAGTGTTCAGATATACTTCATTTACACTGAAGCTTAATAATTAATGTTCATACTGTGTTTGTAGATTTAATTTCTGTGACCTACACAGTATTCAGATATGCTTCACTCACACAACAGAGCAATAAATTATTTTGTATAAAGCTTATTTTCCTACAGACTCCATCCTCTTTGAGAGAGCTTTAAGTCGGAGTTCAAAACCTTTTTGTTTTTAAAAGCTAATGGAGAATGATTGTATTACTGTTTTATGTTTGTTGTTTTAAATGTTGCTTTATTTGTACAGTGCTTTGGTTTTCGAAAATCGCTTGAAAAATAAAACTTTACTTACTTACTTACTCTTCCTCTGCCCATGACATTATTACACTCTATATGTTAAACTTCAAAGCACAAAACCTATTCATATGCTAACATCCTCAAGCCTTCAGTCACTTCACACAATAATGGTAAACATCAGACACCAAGATCTGCAGGAAAACTGCCAGACTTTCTGTCTGAGATGCAAATGCCTTTAAATTCCTTTCCCAGTAATTCACATTGGGTGAATCTTGCATGCCAGTGTCAAATCCATTTTCCATGCAAAGGATATCAACTTAAGCAAGGCCTTTGTTTTTAGTGCATATACAGTGTTACAGTGTTGGATGTATCACATCCAACATTTGCTTCTGTGGTTGCTGGAGATCAGCAATCTTACATTACTGCTAAGAAACCAAACCCCTGTAGTCTGGATCTATGGACTGAAAGTGACTGGTTAATAGATAGCTAGCTCACTGCATTATTGCTACTGATATATCATAACCAAAATATTTCCATGTTACATGGATCAACTCAAAATAAGTGACGCTTTTGTGTATTTCCTACCAACGTCTTCACAGATCGGATTATTTCAACTATGTCCTTTATAGGACTAACATTTCCATTTCTGTACCAACTTCAGTAAGTTTTTTTTTCCTTTTAGGAAAGGTAGAAATGATGAGGTATCTCTCATGTTCTGGTGTGTGTGTGTGTGTGTGTGTGTGTGTGTGTGTGTGTGTGTATGTGTATGTGTGTCTATCCAGTATTTGGTTACTTTATTGATGTCTCCTATGGAGGGACTCAAAATGTGCAGGATAGTTTTAGCAAATTCAGAGAACTCACAGACACACCAGACTTGGACATTGGGTGGAGTTTTCCTTTAACTTCTCTTAAGCTAGAGGCAAGCCAAATGAAACACTATGGAGGAGATTTCAATTTGCCAAAAAAAAAAGATTTTTAAAGAGATTCTTGCTAATGGCATAATCTTCCCATCAGTGTTAGTGCTAGGCATACTGTAGCTAGCTTGGTTTGAGGAAGGGTGAACATAGTCAGGACTGCTTAGCAATTGAGATGAATATGCAGCAAATAGGTCAAGATGGACTAACTTGCTCTAAAACTGTTGAGTCTCCCATATTTCTTAACTGAAGTCATACAGGCATACTTTTTCCTTTTGCAATGGGATACAACTCCATGACCCAAAGTGGCTATTTACAGTCTCCCTAATCCAGAAAGAGAATGTGGATAGGGAGCTAGGGGAGCAGCTAAGGAGACCTGTCGCAAAGGGAGCACTGTGATAGTGGGAGACTTCAATTTACCAGGGGTGGATTGGAGCATCCCAGCCACCACATGTGCCAGGGAGCAGATCCTCCTGCAAGCAATCCAGGATGGCTTCCTGACCCAAAGGGTGACAGTGCAAACAAGGGAGGAAAATATTCTAGATCAAATTACAAAGTACTGAGTGGGAAATAGAGAAAGTTTAAACAAAATCTTCGCACTCTGTGCTTCTGGCTTCACAGGGTACTTAACAACTGCTTTGTTAAAAGAAACCATCTGGATCCAGTAAATTCACTTGATCAGCTTTCAGAATCCACTTTAAAAGGTCTTTTTATTATTCCCCTGTTTTTCACTCCAAAAGAGCTTGTTCATGAGGTATTCTTTCTATTACAAAGTAGCAAAGATATGTCAATATTTTTACACTTCAAGTTCATTATAATAATTAATTTTTAAATATTAAGAAGTGTTGTGCCATTGTTGAATATTGTTACCACATTAAGCACATTTTAAATATTTATAATACTTTTCATAGTCCATATATATATATATATATATATATATATATTGCTTTCCAAGTTAGACCTATAAGTAACAGACAACACACATTACTGTCTCTCTTCCCATTAACTGTTCACATTTTTTTAAAATATCACATAATTCTGTTATTCATATTTTAATGCACCAAAGAGTACATAGAACAGTTAACTTCTGCTACCAAGTAGCCTGAACCCATATACCTGCTGGGCCCTGTGTTCAAACAAGGTTACTGGTGGATCTGTTCAACACCTTGCTCAGTACAGGATGTGTGACCAGAGATTGGAGAGAGGCATACGTGGTACCTGTCCACAAAAGTGGGCCCAAGGATGAACCAGGGAACTACTGACCAGTAAGTCTCACCACAATTGTGGGGAATCTATCCTCAAAGAAAGGCTAGTTCAGTTTCTTGTGGATAATGATCTGCAAGACAACAGACAGCACAGGTTTGTCACTGGCAGATCCCGTCAGACTAACTTGTTTGATTTTTTGGACTGGGCCACAAGGGTACTGGACAGGGTCCATGCAGTAGATGTAGTCTACCTGGATTTCAGCAAGGCCTTCAATTCAGTGTCACATGGAAGGTTGACCTGCAAGTTGAGGAGTCTTGTTATTGGGTGGAAGCTTGCCCGGCGAGTAGAAAACTGGCTAAAGGACAGGCAACAGAGGGTAGTTGTGGGGGGAGAAGCATTGGAACCCAGGGCAGTGACAAGTGATGTCCCACAGGGATCAGTACTGGGACCAGTCCTGTTTAACATGTTCATTGCAGACACAGCAGTTGGGATCAAGAATAAGATCAGCCTCTTCGCCAATGACACCAAGATCTGTACTGAGGTGGATGGGGGGAAGGTGGCAAATTACTGCAGGAGGACTTGGCAGTCTTGAGGAGTGGTCACACACCTGGCAGCTTGGGTGCAATGCCAAGAAGTGTAAGGTGATGCATTTCGGAACCAAAAACCCAGGATACTGCTACTGGATGGATGGCATCAAGTTGTCCACATCTGATGAGGAGAATGATCTGGGAGTGCTGGTGACTGGGGAATTAAACCACTCGACCAGTGTAGGAAGGCAGAGGCTAAGGCTAACAGGATGCAGGGTGCATAGCAAGGGGGATGACATCCAGATGTAGCGAAGTCATATTGTCCCTGTACAGGTCCCTGGTGAGGCCACACTTGGAATACTGCATGCAGTTCTGGAGCCTATACTTGAAGAGGGATATCAAACTACTGGAGGCAGTGCAGTGAAGAACAACAAAGATGATCCAGGGATTGAGGGATAGAACTTATGAGGAAAGACTAAAAGAGCTAAACATGTATACCCTGGAGGACAGAAGAGAGAGAGAGGGGGGACATGATTGAGACCTTGAAGTACCTGAAAGGGATGAACAGAGTAGACTTCCATGGTGGGTTCACTCTCCAGAATGGAAGAGATACTAGAGGACACTCCCTGAAGTTAAAGGGTGCAGATTCAGGAGGGAAAGGAGGAGGTACTACTTCACTGAACGAGTGGTAACAGGGTGGAATGCACTGCCTGAGCAATTTGTATCAGTGCAGACTGTGGGGTGCTTCAAGAGGGGGTGGGACAAATTCAAGGTGAAAGTAAATATGGGGGGGCAACGGGGAGGGATGAGTTAAATGGAGATGGGGCAGCTGCAGTCTAATGGGCTGAAGTGCTACACACTTAAGTATACTTGATAGACTATATGGCCTGTATCTGCTGGCAATTTTGTATGTTCATATGTTTGTATGCTTTCCATGCAGGCATTTGCAATGGCCCCTGCAAATTAATGCTACTACTTGTGTCAGTAACTGTGCTTTTACTGTTATTTGAGAAAACCATCACCCATGATAGACTGTATTCATTTATTTCAGCATTTGTGTCCCCCCATTCATGTGGCATGAAGCACAGTGCTAATTCTACACACAGATTGTCCTGTACTACACCTTGTTGTCAGTAGTTGACCACACTACAATATATGGCAAGATGCTAAAAATACTCATTTTGACATTGGATGCCTAACTGAAGTGAAAAAAATATTTATTTCTTTTTACAGTTACAGTTTTGGCCAACTGCATTTAAAATGCAGGGCAATTTGGTTCTTTCTCTTTTTATACTTTGAATACAGCATTTTTCTGTATTGTAAAGACACTGTTTTAGGATAAGAGGTTCAGACAATACGGATATTCATAAGTGACAACGTAAGGTAATAATTTAGTACATTATTATTGAATGGGGAATATTAAGCTGGTTACAGTGAACACCAGACTTAGTTTTATATCACATTATGATGCAGACAGATGCAAGATGTACTTTCTGTATCTTCTTTGTCAAAACTTTTGATGTTCCCTCTGAGGCTGTTCTTGCAACCTAGGAAAGGTAGAAATGACAAGGTAACTTCTCTCTATTCCTGGATGCAAATTCCCTCTACCCTGGGAACACCTGCCTGCCCCTAGTGGGTGTCACCTGCTCACCCTCCTCCCCCAAACCTGTCCATCTAGGTGTCCTGGTCATGCTCCTAGACAAAGTCCTGCCTCCTTTGATGCCTCGTAGGGAGGGAACATGAGCCAGAGGAAAAAAAAGTGCTCTCTAAATCCCTTACACACACAGGCAGCGTAGTAATGAGGCTTCAGTGGAGGACACTATTTTTAACATTCTACCATGTTGTTTGAAATGTAATTATGCAGGGAGTCCTTTTCTCAAAGCAATACGTCTGCAGGCTACACCCACTGCAGCTGTAAAAAGAGATACAAAGGACCCAGGAGTCACTGTGACATCTACTGGGTAAGAAATGAGTTAGAGGATTGCAGACAGTGGGTAGTGGAAAACAGAGTTCACTCTGAGAAAAGGAGAGTGACCAGTAGGGCACCTCAGGGATGAGTGCTGGGAGAAGTTCTCTTCTATGCCTTTATAAGGGTCATAGCATAGGATCTGTAAGCGAAGGTCTGCCTCTTTGCAGATGACACTAAGATCTGCAGCACGGTGGACACTCCAGTGAGGGGAATGAGCAGAGATCTATAGAAACTGCAGGAATGGTCATGAGTAAGCAGCTGGTTTAATGCAAAGTGCAAACTCTTGCACTTTGGGCAGAGAAACCCAGAGGCAAAGTACAAAATGCGTGGAGAGGTATTGACAATGACCAAGTGGTAAAGAGACCTGGGAATAATTTCAGATGATCTAAAGCTGGCCAGGCAGTGCAATAAGGCAGCCTGGAGGGCTAGTGAGATGCTGGGATGCATAGGAAGAGGTTTCACCAGCAGAAGAAGGGAAGTTTTATTGCCCCATGTAGATCACTGGTAAGACCTACCTTGAGTACTGTGTTCAGTTCTAAGACCACATCTCAGGAAGGACACACACAGACTGAAGGTGGTCCAGAGGAGGGCAACTAAAATGGTGCAGGGTGTGCATCAAAAGCCCTATGAGGAGAGGCTAAAAGAAATAATTATGCACATCCTGGAAGAGAGGAGGGAAAGGTGGAATATGATACAGACATTTAAATACCTCATGGGAGGTAAATAAGGTACAGAAGGGGAGTATTTTTCAGAGAAAAGGTGCTCTTGCATAATAGGACATGCTATGAAGCTGGAAGGGGGTAGATTCAGGAGTGATGTGAAGAATTACTTCTCCATAGAAGGAATAGTAGATTTTTGAAACAGCCTTCCAGTGGAAGTGGTGTGGGAAAAAATGGTGGTGGGGTTCAAAAATATCTGGAATAGGCATAAGAGAATCACTGAGGAAAGGAAGGCGGGATGGAGAAAGAGCTGTAGATCAAGCAGGATCGGCAGCAAGAATGCAGGTAGGAATAAAAATAACTGGGCAGACTGGGTAAGCCAAGTGGCTTTTATCTGCCATCAGATTCAATGTTTTTATATGCTGACCCAGTGGCATAGTGAGGCAGAAGTGTCCCACCCCCTTCAGAGAACTTGGGAGGACACTCATAGGAGATACCACCTTCTACAAAAATTTTGCCTAGCCCTAATCACTGTGATATGCATAAGCAACTTAGTTTATCAAGTCTTTTTTTAACTACACGTATATGTTTATTGAGTACAGAATATCAAATAACATACATTACTGGAATACAGACATAGATCACCTAGAATAAACTGGTCTACATTGAGGGTGCCACTCCTCTTAACAGAAACACATCATGTTATCATCAAATGTCTCAAGACACATCATTTGGGGGATTCCCTTAGAAGCATTATTCATCCAATATGTAATATACAAAAAGAATGAGCTGCGTAATTGAGCCCATGAGCACATGGCAAAGAACAAAACAGTCATTAAACCACAAGGTTTATCAGAGTCCTTATCACCCTATGAAGGGAGAAATAAAAGCCATACATTTACATGATTTATTTTATTTATTTATTTAATGGTATCGGAACTGCAAACCTTTGAGTCAAGGACTTTACAAAGGCACCACATCATAGTACAAAGACAGGTAAAACAAACAATCACAGATACAACATAGTCACAGTGAGGACATAAAAGGAGATATAAAGTTTCTATACAAGTATGTACACTATAGTCAGGTAAAGGTGGAAAAGTAAAGCTTTAGGTAGGTTCCTATACAATGTGGTAGCTAATCATCATTACATGTAACAACATAAGGCATGCAGTTATTTTATCTAAGCAGCTACTAGTAGAATAAGGCACTGGGACATTGGGAAGGTCCCCAGTGAAACTGGATTGTCTCAGCTATGCGGAGTTACAACAGTGGCTGTTTTGTAAGGCCCAACCCTTTGTTCTGAGGAGACATCAGTGGGAAGGAAGTTGATCCACACAATGCGTGATCTGAACTTAGTTTAGGCTAGGGATCAAGAGCTCAGTTTTCAAAATACCAAGAGACACTTATAAAATCAACAGGGCATTATCAAAGTGAAAACCAGCAAATAACTTTTACCAGAGCTAATAACACCGTGGAACTGCAGACAAACAAAGTTAAACCATCAGCAGTTCAACAGTTAGAAGTAAGACAAGCACAGTCTGCTTCAGGTAGAAGAATCAGAGTCCTGGTCTTCCAGAACTTCAGAAGTGGGTCAGTGAGTTGCAGTCTTTTGAGTCCATTTAAGGGCATCAGCAGGGTCTGAAAACACAAAGACCTTGCCGCTGTGCACCAGCCAGAGCCAAGCTGGAAAAATCATGCCATGCCCTATATTAGCTTCATGGAGCATGGTTTGAACCCCATCATACCTCTTCCTCTTTTGCCTTGATGCAAAGCTTATGTCAGGAAATATTTGTATCCTCTGGCCATTTTGTAGGAGAGTCTTAGTTTTTTGGCAAAGTGCAAGCACATAGCCCCTGGTTCCTACTCCATCGGTTACTAACACAATGGTAAGAGGGGCTTCAGGATTCTCAGGCATTCCTCTGGGTGTAACTCAATAGGAATTCTGTAGGTTCACTGTCCGATCTCAAAGCACATCCCTGAATTGCTGTTGGAACCAATCCTGCAGGAACAAGATAAGATGATCCTCCACATCCCTCTGGCATCTCAAGGATAAAGGTTGGCTGTGCTAACCAGATTCTCCAACATTTCAAGACTGGTACAAAAATTACTAGAATAGTGTACAATGACCCCTTGTTGCACTCAGAAATTCAGTGCAGTCAAAATGTTGTTGTTCCACAGTTCAAAGTTCATGGAATGTTTTAATACTATACTGTGGTACAACATCTTGGCTGTTTTTGAGAGTGCATGGGCCAGCAGTTAAACTAAAGGACAAACCATTGTGTGCACATCTTAGAAATCAAACAGTAAATTTTCTGGCAGGATGGCAGTGGCATCTTTTTCCCCAAAAAATGGCAGAGGAGCACATTAAATCCAAAATCATTTCAATTTTTTTTTAATTTTTGTTGTAGAACTTGCGGGGTCACTATAGGTGCACTACTCGTGATATTCAGCCAGGGGCATGTAAATGAGATGATAATCTATGCAAGGTGAAAATGGGGCCATTTGCATGTCATTATGGCCCCATTTTCAAAGGTTGTGCTGTGCGCCCCAGTGAAATCCGTCTGGCTCCCTGCCAGGCTGCTGTTGTCGGGGATTGGCTCCCTGGTGGGCTAGTGTTGATCCCCCCTCCTGTATACCCGATCATGAGTGGTAGTACATAAATATTGAAACCTGGTGGTCTAGTGGTTCCCTCCACTGCCTGATTGTAGGTGACTGTATTAAATAAACTTTACCTGGTGGTCTAGTGGACCCCCCACTGCCCGATCGCAGGCATCAGTAATAATAAAACTTATCCTGGTGGTCTAGTGGTCCCCCCACTGCCCAATTGTGGGCATCAGTAATAATAAAACATATCCTGATGGTCTAGCAGTCCCACCACTGCCTGATCGCAGGCATCAGTAATATAAAAACATTACCTAGCGGTCTAGCAGTCCCCCCGCTGCCAATTGTGGGCTCTTGTAATTGCAGACTGCGGGTGGTACAGCGGTATCCCCTCCCCACCTCCACAGAGGACCCCCAGCCACCCAGCACCCCTGTCATCGGCGGGCGGCAGCATTCTCACCCGCATACTGCCCGGCAGCATGCCAATGATAGTGTACAGTTGATCTGTATGCCTTATTGGTCCACAGTGTGGACCAATGGGCCTGCAGACCATACTGTACCTACACAGGACCAGATATGTGAATGAATGCGTAGGTTCACTGTGGGACCAATAGGTGTACAGACTATACTGTATGTTGTCATTTGGCAGGTAGTCGGGCAGTATGCAGGTGGGTGCTGCTGCCCACTGATGACAGAGGGGCCGTGGCCAGGGAACCTCTGTGGGAGGGTGGGTGGGGGCACCACTGGACCACCAGGCTACAGTCTACATACAACAGCCCGTGACTGGGCAGCAGAGGGACAGCTAGACCACCAGGGAATGTTCTTTCAATACAGATGCCCATGATCGGGCAGCAGAGGGACCACTAAACCACCAGGGAATGTTCTTTCAATACAAATGCCCATGATCGGGCAGTGAGGGGACCACTTGACCACTAAGGGCTAGTTCATTAACACAGAAGCCCACGATCGGGCATATGGGGTGGAAGGGGGGTCCACTAGACTACCGGGTGGGGCCAGGTGCTTTTGGACAATGGCCACCCACCACTGGTGGCTGTTGTGTTGTGCCCTGCAATACAGCTTCCCATCTGTGGGTGGCCAGCTTTTCTCCTATATTTCGGACTCAACTTTGGATAACTAGTGTGCAGTGCATGTAGGGTTGCACCGTCTATGCGCTTGCACATCCCTCAGCTTGAATATTGGGATATAACGCATATGCATGGCACTTCCTGCATCATCACTGTATAGGATTATATTGTGCCCCAGCGCATCGGGATTTGGCGCCTGCACCAGGCAGCCTTTTCAATATCCTGCCGGGACGCAATGCGGGGTTATGCCAGTGCAAATCAGTTGTGCCAGGTGCAACCCCCTTTGAATATCCCTGTCTATATGTCCTGACATAGTAGAAAAATATATTTTTGGACTTTCCTCTAAATATTGCAAAAAAGTATAATATCTTAACTAAAATACCTTAAAATAATAAGAAACGTTAGGAACAACTAAAAAACTACAGCATGTAGTCTAAATTCTGATTATTTAGAGAACACAAGTATGTTGCATTGGTCAAGGTTACATATTGTCCTGCAAAAAATTATGTTTTGGTAAGAAATATCCCACTTTTGGCTTCTTAAAGGGTGGTAACCATATCTTTCTCACACTGAAAATGTGTTGCCAGCAAAGGAGAGATGCTGCAGACTGAGACTTTAAAGACCCCCTGACACCATTGTGACAGCTTTGAGAAAATGTAGTGTTTAGCACATGTAAGCTTATATTTTAATATTGTTTCTGTATTTCTCATTCTTCTTTACTACAAAGGACATTTGCATGTGAACAGGATCACTGCCCTATCTGTCCTGGCTGCTTCCTCACATATTTATTTATTAGCTTTTGCTGACCAGGTAGGTGTACTAGGCAAAAACCCTGCCTATTTTCAAGCACGACCCGGGAGAGTACAACATACAGCATTACAAAAAACAAACAGCAAATAATACAGAACCAGGAGATATCCTCGCAGAGATAGTTGTGGAAACAAAACATACATGTGACAGTGGCCATCCATGCAGGGATGGAAGGAAGCAGGCAAGGTAAAGAAGGCAAAGTAGTTAATAAATGCAGAGATAATGGTAAGCTAGCTTAAGGAAAGCAAGAGGGGGGAATATGTACAGACACAGGAATCAGGTGCATGTAGGTAGGAGAAAAGTGCAGTCTTGAAGGAGGAGTAGGATGGAGAGCATTTAAGATTAGGAGGTAGAGAGTTCCAGAATTTGGGAGCAAAGTGAGAGAAGGCTTGTTCCCCTATTTTTGTAGAACAGTGAGAGACGGAAAGTGAAGAGGAGTTAGAGGATCTCAGTAGTTGGGAATGTGCCACCAGGGTGAGCATAGCCCCAGTGCTGTCAGGGCAAGGAGGGGTCTAGTCATGGAGTCAGTGAAACAGCTCAGAGTGTATAAGCACAGGTTTTTGGGGGACAGCCAGTTTAGGGTGGAGTACAGGAGTCAGTAGTGAGTAAGGCGAGGGGCAGACAGGGCAAATCTGCATATGTTGTTATAGGTGGTGTCCCATTTATGGAGAATGCCAATGTTAGTGTAGGAAAAGATGCAGAGGGCATACAGAAGCCTAGGAAGCAAATCCCCTCTGGCCAATGAGATCCTTGCAGCAGTGGTTAGGGAGTGATGCACCCTGTATGCAGGGCCAATCCTAATGTTGACGGATCTACACACCTCCAATAAATGAGAAGAGAAATCAAGAGCAGGATCTAGGGTCACTCTGAGGTATTTGAAGGAGTCCATGGACAGGACTGCAGACCCATCACAGCAGTGCATGCAAAGCTTAGGGGTTGCGGCATGGATTTTTCTAGCAGATCCAAAGAGCATGGCCTGTGTCTTTGGTAGATTGGAAGACCAGGGAGTTGGGTTGGAGCCAGATTGAAAGCTGCTTGGAATGCAGATGACAGGCAACATTAAGGCTACTACAGAATGAGTATTGAGTAGAGCACCAAATCATCAGCATACATGATGGAGCTTGCAGTCTGTGAAGGAAGAGGGACAATCATTGACAAAAATGGAAAAAGCAGTGGTCTGAGAATGGAACCTGAGGGATACCACAGGAGATTGGGGTGGAGAGGAAAGGACTCTTATTAAAGGCTGCTTGGGAATGGTTGGAGAGGTAACTAGTGATCCAGGATAAGGTGGAACCAGAGGCCCCAAGAGATTGCAATTTGTGTATGAGCAGAGGGTGATTAACTAGGTCGAAAACTTTTGTTAGGTCAATGAACATGGCCCCAGTAAGTAGGCCAGAGTCTGTATTAGACTTAGCCTCACTAGTGAACAGGGTAAGAGTTGTAGTGGTGCTATGACCAGCCCGGAAACCATGTTGAAAAGGCAATTGAAGACTGAAGTTTAATAAGTGGGCCAAGATCTGACGGTGAATAAGTTTTTCTAATGTCTTGCTGCGTGTTGGTAGAAGTGCAATGGGGAGATAATTGGAAAGAACTTTAGGGTCATCTTTCTTGAAGACTGGTATGATTTTGGCAGATTTCCAGGCTAAAGGCACTATGGAGGGCCTAATGGACAGGTTAAAAAGCCGAGTAACTGGAGTGGCTAGCAGTGAGACACCAATTCTGAGTATTCTAGGTTCAATATTGTCAGGTCCTGCAGTGCCACCGAGGGGAATGGGCTGTAATCATCTAAGAACATCAAGGCAAGAGACAGGAGAAAGCATCAGGGTGGAGGAGTATGTGACGGGGCTGTAGGAAAAGGCTGGGGGCCACTAGGTCCTGGAGGGAGGATATTGGAAACCTCCGTGAAGAGCGAGTTGAAGGCTTTGGCAATCGTGTGGGCATTGTTGCAGATAGAATCATTAATTAACATGTCTTTGGGAGACTGCAGTTTAGTATTACCCAATATTTCGTTAATCTGAGTCCAGTATTTCCTGGGGTCATCAGCCAAAGACTGAAGGAGACCACGGTAGTAGTTGCTCTTGGCAGCTTGGATAGACTTCTTGCAGGTATTATGCAGGGTGCGGCACTCAGCAAAGTCAGACTGACTGGAGGATGATTTCCATTTTAGCCATAGTTTATCATGCTGCTTGAGCAGTTTCAGGAGAGGGTGGTTCAGCCATTTGGTCACCCTCTCTCTAACCATGCACTTACAGTATGGGATGTGCTTGTGCTGTAAGGCAAGTAAGATTGTGTTGAAGTAATCGGTGGTCTGGTTGATGTCATTGGTAGTGAATAGGGGAGACCAGTCAGTGAGTTTGAGATCAAGAAGTAACTTGGCCAGGTCAAGTAGAGAGAAGTTAGCAAAGGATAGGACTTTTATGGGATATAGAGGACAGAGTGGAGTCAAGGATGCAGAAGACAGGGCAGTGGTCACTGATCAAATTAGGTAAAACCCTAGCGGAGGAGTAGCAATCCATATGGTTGGTGAGAATTCAATCGATCATAGTACAGCTGAAGCTGTTCAGCAATTTCCGAGTGGGGGAGGAGATGAGTTGGGATAGGTTGGCCTTACTGATGGTAGAAGCAAGGGAAGAAGTGGTCAGTCCAAGCCAGTCAAGGTTGAAGTCGTCCAGACAGATTACCTCCTTTAGTTTGGTCAAGACAGGAATATAATCAATGAGCTCCTCCAGCCCACGCTTGCTAGTACATGGAGGTAAATATGTCCCAATGATATGCAGCTTCTTGGTTCTGCCAAGGAGTAGTATCATGTGAATGGCCTCACCATTGTGGAGAGGGAGGTAGGATAGGGGGTGACATTCAGGTGAGCCTTGTAGTACAGGGCAAGTCCACCTTCTCTTTTGGTGGGTGGCCGGTCTGCCCAGTGCACAAAATAGCCCAGTAGCCCACAGCTTTGACCCAAGATGGTTGGTTTCAACCAGGTCTCCGACAGTATGAGAGGATATCTGGATTATTCACTGGGACCCAAGCCTCCAGGTCAGTGAGGTTGGCCATGAGACCACGGATATTAAGGTGGGCAAAGGTCAGTCCTGAAGCCTGTGGCAAGAGATGAGTGGCCCCAGTGTGAGTCTGGGGAAGAATGACCCGAGGGCCAGGATTGGTTTCAATATCATCGGCTGGAGCAAGGGATAACCTGGTAGTCCAAATCATAGCTAGAGCAATGGCACAGGCTACTAAGCCTGTGAAGCTAGTCTTCTTGAAGACAATAAATCTCATTAGAGACCCTAGAAGTATAGGACTGAGATACATTGGGGGAGTAGGGGTTGGGGCACAAGCAGCTACCATGTTAGAGTAGGTGAAGTCCCAGATGGATGTCACAGGCAGAGGAGTGGGGGAACCTATGAAGAGGAATAAGGAGTTGAGGGTGAGTAGAACCACAATAGTACAGGTTAGGCAACTCAGAACAGCCCAAGTCATCGTGGCAGGAGGGATAAAGAAATGCAACAGGACAGAACTTGGAGAGGTACTTGAAAGGGAGAAGACTCTTACAGATAGAGAAGCAGCTGCAATTGATCAAGGGGGTGTAAAGACTGGGCACAATCAAGGAGATGGGGATAAAAGAATTGAGGGAAGGTAAGTAAGGCTATCTGGGCTAATCAGAGGGTGCAGAAAAGCTGTTGATAAATTAGAACAGTAGTAACAGAAATCTGTTGCTAGAGCCAAGTAGGGGGATGTTTCTAAAGTAAAAGGTGTGTAGCGACACCTAATGGTGATATAACTTGCAGATGGGAAAGCAGACAGATGCCTAATAAGATAAGACCCACCTTTAATACATGAGTGCCGGTGGGTATATAAGTAAGCACAGGTAAGGGTGGCAGGGTATTGGGGTGGGAGGGGAGCAGGTGCATAGTGCCTGTGGGTCAGGCACCAAAGTGGATCCGGAGCAGCCCTGGCTGCTCAGCTGCACTCTGTTTTGCTTATAAATTAGAGTTAGTCCCGAATACTGCTTTGCCAATTTGCTGAATCAAAACTAATAAACTAAATTTCACCTAGGAGAGCCTGCAGAATTCCTAGTCTGCTCCATTTCACATTTAATTTCAACTAGCCCTGAGAAGAACTTCTTCAGATTGCCCCAATACAAACTTAAAAAAATAAAATAAACAAATTGCACAGAGTGCCTGCAGTTGATTTCCTCTTCAGCTGCACTGCCTAAGGGCACTTAGCCTCAAAAAAGCCCTTCACACAGCAGTTGACTTGTATAAAACAGCTGAAACATAGGTAGAAAAAGGCATTCAGAAAAAGGCACCATGTTTTGAATTCATGCAGCAACCAGGTGAGAATTACATCAGCAGGGTCCGTACCTGGTAGTGAATGGGATCCCCAGCAGCTCTGAGAGTGGAATGCCCCTATTTTAGTAAGGTGAGCTGAGGAGGGAATAGAATAGTAGGTGGGTGGGGGTTCTAAATTAAATATGCAACAGTAGGTGACAGGGGAGGGATCAAGATTGTAGATCAGATTGCAGTTGGAGGGGAGGAACGGAGAGAGAGAGAGAGAGAGAGAGAGATTAGAATAGGTAGGAAAAAGAAGTTATTTCAAGCAGTAGAGGAATGCATCACTACACAGAACAGGAAAATACACTTGGCCAGTACATATATGGTTTTTTTTTTTTTAAATTAAAGTTTATTAATTTTCCCATGGAACAAGCACACATAGGCCAGGTGAATTGCATATGTCAAGTTTAGCAGAGGTCCTAGCCTCCAAACTATACAAAAACTGCTAAGTCCCACCAAACCCGCCCCTCATCCCTAACCCCTTCTTCCCCCGCCCCGGAGGTGTGCCTATCTAGTCATTTGAAGGAGGAGGAGAGACATCACTTAAACTGACAACTATCTACAAAGTTGAAATATCATACACTTTATCTGCAGGTACAATGCATATAGCTTCCCCATTTCTTATCAAAGCTGCCATGTTGTTCCTAAAACCGCTTATCAGTCATTCAGATCTGAAGAAAGTAGGTATGTGTTTTAGCTATTCACTATAGGAAATTGTTAGCTGGTCCATCCAATGCTTCAGAACCAATTTTTTAACAATGATGACAATTAGAGCCATATGATATCTACGTTCCTTAACAGTAATACCCTCATATCGTCCTAGGATATTAGACTCCCATGTGAAAAGGTCTTCCAACCCCAACCAGGGGTCAAGTTTAGATCTGATTTCCCACCAGAATGAGGAAACCTTTTCACAAGTGGCAGAATATGTGAACCATATTTCTTCTTCCCTACCACACCTGGTACAAGTGAGTCCGGTGTCCCTACCCAATTTAGCCAGTCTCACAGGGGTATAATACATATTATTCAATATATGATATTCAGTGAGTCTAAGTCCATCCTGAGAGTGGTAGATGTAAAGGTCCCTCCAGATCTGGGCCCAGTCCAAGTTTGCATCTGGAAGTATGGCCGACCAAATTGGAGAACCAGGAAGAGGATTAGAACAGGTAAATGACAGGAGGAAAATATAAACTGTAGAAACTGAGTGTGGCCTTAAAGAGCTTTCACTGACTTGGACCCATTAAGGGTCTGACTAAAGATGGTCGGTTTTTACCCCAAACAAAGGTACTTATAGTGTGCCTTATTTGGCACACACTTTAAAGATCATCCGCCCTGGATGCCAAACTTGCCGGAATTTGGGATGAAGAAAGGAGGTTATCATGAGAAAATAGATCCCCACACATGCCTCCTGTAGCTGCGGGAGCCATTGAGACATAAGACATGACCCTCCAGTTTTGATGTTGGGGTTTAGCATGAGTGGTTGACCCATATCAACTTTAAGGGTATCTTCAGATATGCATAACATTGGTGAAAGTACTCTTGAAGGAAGTACTAATGATCATGTCTTGTAACCTTTCTGACAGCGCATGATTTTGTTAGGTAAAACACTCGTGGCTAGGTTAATATTATTAGATCTTAAGAGATCATTCTGATTTGACAAATGGGGTATAATCCATTTCCTCCCATGTCAATCCATTTTCCCAATTTAGTTATGTGGCTTACCCAGTAGTATAAGAAAATTAGGAGGCATGTAAGTCCACTCTGAACTTTGGGTACACTGAGTTTATAAAAGGCTCGGAGGGGTGTTTGCCTAATCAAATAAATTTTGATATCATAAAATGTAAACGCTTGAAAAAGGAAATAGAAAGCCACATGTTTAATAAATTTAGGGGGTTAAAAAGCCGGGGTAGGATATTCATTTTAATTAGGTTTATCCGGGCCCATAAAGAGAGGGGTAAATTCTGCCATCTCAGAAGATCCTGTTGGATAACACCAACCAAGTCATCCAGGTTGAGCCTCTGAACTAGAATAGGGTCTCTAGATAAATAAATACATAAGTACATGAGTGTTTGGGAGGTCCATTTAATACCCAAGTGAGCAAAGTCGGACTTCAAGGTGTAACTGTTCAGGGGGAAAATTTCTGTTTTAGAAATATTTAATTTGTAATTGGATAACTTACTGTACTAACTGACAACCCCTAACACTTGTTCCAGTGAGGAAACTGGGTGGGCTAAATGAAGAAGAATATTGTCAGCATAGACCGAAAGTTTAAGGGTCTGAGCATAGGTAGGGATGCTTCTAATTAGGGAAGTCTGTTTGATATGCCAGAGTAAAGGTTCTAAATAAAGGTTGAACAAAAAGGGTGAGAGGGGCAGCTTGTCCGTACTCCAAAGTAAGGGAAACCTGGTAGGAAAAGATCCATTATAATAAATCTCGGCCGAAGGGGAAGCATAAAGGGACTGTATCATTACAACAAACTGAGAAGGGAAGCCCGTTTTCCACAAGGTCAACCATAAGAATTCCCAATACACCCCGTCGAAAGCCTTTTTGGCGTCTAGGGAAATTAACGCCACTGGGGACTGGGAAGATTGAGCCACTTGGAAAATATGTGTGAGTGTCCTAAGATGGTCAGCAGGAGAGTGGCCCGCTACAAACCCCACCTGTTCCGGACTTAGAAGTCGGCTCCAGTGAGTTTTTATTTGGAGCGAGCACCTTTGCTAAGATTTTGATATAGTAATTTAGTAGAGATTGGCCTATAATTAGCTGGGACCAGTGGGTCTGTCTGTTCTAAGTAAAAGAATAATCGTGACATCCATGAGGGTTGGATCTAATTTGTCTGCTTGGAACATGTAACTGTATAATTTAAGCAAGAGGGGGACTAATTCTTTAGCAAGTGTTTTATAGAAATTTGATGGGAATCCATCTGGACCCGGTGCTTTGTCCAGGGTAAGGCCACCAATGGCTCTTTCCACTTCAGTAGTAGATATGGGTGAAGCTAGGAAAGCTTGACTGGAATCATCCAGCATTGGAAAGTTTAAAGACTCCAGATAGGTTTCTATGTCTTGATAGTTTATGCTAGGAAGGCACTTTCCATATAATAATTTGTAAAAATTCTCAAAGATATGCACAATCTCCTGAGGTTCCATTTTAATAGAGCCATCAGGAGGCCCTGGACCAAGGGATTAGCGGAGTTTCCAGCTGGCGGAGTCGGAGGTGAGTGCAGCTTACCAGCTTTTTCTCGCCTTGGTCCATATCTAGCTTTGGTCTTGACTAGAGCATATTCTGCTTTTTCCCTTATTAATTCCTCAGATTCATATATAGCCACAGCTCTTCTAGGTACCTGAGGAGGCAGAGGAGGATAGGAAGTTTTCTTAATCTGGGCCAAGTGACAAAAGCTTTGAGTCCCATATCTTTTTCCTTCTGGAGGCAGTCTTATAACCCGCCCTGAAGATAGCACTCAGGTAAGCACCAAAGGAGGTCCCATCTCAGGACTGGAATCTCATTTTGTTCCAAAAGGTAGCAATGAGCTCTTAATGTGCAAACCAATGACTCATCCTCCAGCAGCTGGGTATCCAGCCCAGATGGCTTCTCCACGCATGGGGATCAGTGAGATAGCCATCCAGGCTACCGCGTTGTCAGATATCAATATGGGTTCTATACCTGTCTGAAAAGACCGGGCATAAGGGAGCAACTAATTAGGAAGAATCTATCTTGACTAGGTCCGATGGACGCTTGAGTAAAATGTGTATGACTGACTCGTGGGGTTTAAGATACGCCACGGGTCACCCAGCCCCAACAAAGGTATCACATTTCTTAAAGCCTTCTGTGAAGATGAAAGAGGCTTCAGTGGTCTGTGAGTCCTGTCTAAATCTTGGGACGGAGGAACATTCCAATCCTCACCTAAAATTAAGGGGGCGGGAAGGAGCATGGCAATTTTATTAGCAAGATCCATCAGGAAATCAGAATCCCCACCTACCGGGCCATATATTGAACCCAGAACCACCGTATTGTTGTTTAAAATACCCTTCATTAGTGCATAACGGCCAAGAGGATCAGCGATCGTGTTATGTGCCTGGAATGGGATGTGCCTTTTGATAAGGATGGCCACCCCACGGCTTGCAGATGAATTTCCTGCTGCAAAAACCTGGGATATTCCTTGCCTACACAGACATACTGATTCCGCGGCTGTCAGATGGGTTTCCTGGAGCAGAATGATATCTGCATTTAAAAGTGAACAGTGTTCAAGTATTTGTGACCTTTTCAGGACATCTCTTACTCCTCTGACATTCCAAGTAATTATTTTAGAAAGACTATTAACCATTGTCCCTCCACACTTCAGATATCAGCCCCAAAAAATTCCTCATGACCCAGATCAACCCCTTAGGCACACTCCATCCCACCCCTCCCATATTCCACCCCATAACCTTATTTAAGACAATGGAACTCAGTCCACAGAGAGAAATATCCTATCTAAACATGTATGCCCTAATCTTCCTGTCCTGATAGTAATTAAAAAAGATTTAGCAGAATTATCTAGATTCCAGATACCCAAAAACCTAAACCCATCCTAGCCCTTAGTAAACCCTCAGAACTATGTACAATAGGCCTAACACCTCCAGACTGAATATATGCCAACTGAAGAACCTTCCATGTGATTGGCCAAAACCCAATGGCGATTACCACTACTGCCACATAAATAAAGAACAAATATGAAGTTGTTACCTCCCATGATTTACAAAGGATTATAGCTGGGCTCTGAACTATGGGGTCATTAAAGTTAATGGCATTTATAGTAAGGCTGATCGAGACGCGCCATCACCCCCCAAATCAGTAGTCGCCAGCTGCTCCCAGATCGCTTGATCTGGGAGCCCCCACCCCACACCCCATCTCATTACATTAAGGCACCTTCAAACTATGAGCCATATTTCAGATTGGGAGGATCAAACTGTAGTGAGCTAACTTTTATAAGAACTCAGCCACGACCCAAGATGTGCCCTTTATAGAAACCCCTTGCTCCTCTCGTAGTCATTACATGACCATTCCCATCCAGCTAGGCCCTGTTAAGGCTCCAGAGTCATGGTTATGACCAGAGCTTAGACCCTACTATGGGCTACTTCCACAGAAGTACCAGGTGGTGATATTGGCTGTTACTGGTTTCGAAACCCTACTCTATAACCTGATTAAATTAAAATCTGATCCCAGGCCAGTAAAATAAAATAGAAAACCTGATCTGAATCCACGAATATTGAGCCTACTCGATGGGTGGGGGAAGATAAAGAGGGTGCTCACATTGGTCCCCTAGATTTTGTCCCTCTGGGAAACTGCCTCCCTTCAAGAAAGGTTCCTGCATGAGCCCGAGTGTTACCAGGGTCACCCCTGAGTGCGACACCACCCTGACCCCACCCGCCAGACCAAAAAACATCTGAATGCCCCCGGGCAGACCCAGCACCTCCCTGAACCAATCAGCCCAACAGGTAAGCAATTACATAAATCCCCTGTCCATGACTATAAAGGCACTACAGTCCATTAAACAAGAGATCAACCTTCTTTAAATAAGCTAGGTAGCTTCATGGAGAGATCTGCAGTGGCTTGTTCAGGCGAATCATATGAGAGTCAGGAGCCCTGAACTGAAACACGCAGCTTGGCTGGGTACAGCATTCAAAATGGGATATCAGCAGCTATTAACTTCCTGACAGTAGGATGAAAAGTGGCCTGCTTCTGTCAGGTCTCCAGGGGTAAATCCTGTGTTATTCTGAGCGTGGCATTTTCCCACATTATTTTCTGGAGCTCTTTTGCTTTGTCAATAACATGCTGCTTCTCCACAAAGCTCAGGAACTTCACGATGATTGGTCTTGGAGGAGCTCCTGGAGGGGGTTGCAGTCTGAGGGAGCAGTGCGCCCACTCGATTTGGATAGCTGGCACTCAGGGGAGGGCCCCACTACTTTCTGTAGAAATTTGATGAAAGCCACAGTATTAGCACCTTCCTCAGCTCTGTAGCCCCAAGACCAATACATTTTTCCGGCCTGCTCCTGCCTTCCAGATCTTCAGTTTAGTTGCAGTTTGTGTATCTGCTGTGCGCAGCTGCACTATCTCAGGGTCTGCCTTCTCCCTTCCACTTCTCTGTCGACACCATATGGGCCTCTGCATCTCCACCCTCCATACATGAGGCCATTAAAATCGCTAGGAGGACTTCAACTCCAGGCAATATCAGCAAGTTTCTCTAAAAGGGCAAGATTTCTGCAGAAAGCGATCCCTCGTTAATGGGGTTGCAGCTGAAGTTAGGGCGTCCTTTACCATATGACAGCCCTTGAGCCCTCTGCTTTTTAGGCAGTTTCTCCGGCGAGGCTGGTGGATTATGCCTGGGCAGGGCCTGCTTCATTTTGGCCTCCATCACGGTAAATAAGCAGACTACAAAAGTAAGTGTCAGCTCTAGCTTGGAACTGTAGCCTCAGAATTAACCTGTGGTGAGTTTGGTTGAGAACTCTTTAAGCTGCTGGCTTAAAATATTAAGCAAAAGAGAGGCCAGATGATGGAGCTCCGCTTCGGTGCTGCTATCGGGAACCCTGCATCACGTGATCTTCTACATACAGGTTTAAGAACTTGGTTAGCCTACAGTTTAGTGAATATTTTAAACAGTCCTCAGATGGGCTAAATAAATTATTTCTAGAACTAGCACAATCCCTGATGGTCAGAGACGGATGGAGTAAAATAACATCATAAAGTTTGGAGTAGTTATATTTACTATGGGCAGGTACCGAAGTGGATCCGGAGCAGCCCTGGCTGCTCAGCTGCACTCTGTTTTGCTTATAAATTAGAGTTAGCTCCGAATACTGCTTTGCCAATTTACCCTGAATCAAAACTAATAAACTAAATTTCACCGAAGAGAGTCTGCAGTAGAATTCCTAGCTGCGCTCTGTTTCACATTTAATTTTAACTAGCCCCAAGTAGTACTTCTCCAGATTGCCCCAATACAAACTTTAAAAAAAATAAAAAATAAATTGCACAGAGAGCTTGCAGTTGGATTCCTTCAGCTGCTGTTGCCTAAGGGTACCCGATGCTCTAAAAAAGCCCTTCATACAGTAGTTGACTGTGTAAAACAGCTGAAACATAGGTGGAAAAAGGCATTCAGAAAAGGCACCAAGTTTTGAATTCATGCAGCAACCTCGAGAGAATTACGTCGCAGGGTCCGTGACCTGGCCAGTGAACAGGATCCCTGGTAGCTCCAAGGGCTGAATGCCCTTCTTTTAGTAAGGTGGCTGGCATAGTGAATGGGATCCACAGCAGCTCCAAGGGTGGAATGTCCCTTTTAGTAAGGTGAGCTGGCTAATGAATGGGATCCCCAGCAGCTCCGAGGGCAGAGTGCCCTGCTTTTAGTAAGGAGAGCTGGCTAGTGAATGGCATCACAGTTCTGTTTATGATATCACAGTCTGTTACTGTGGAGATAATTATGATGTCATAAATGGGGGATTATTTATTTTATCTATTTATTTAAAAGTTGGTAACTGGGAAAAGCACCAAGACCAGATGCTCATTTCCAGGTGCAACTTGGATTATGATGTCATATGTAGGATAGCAGACAGAACAGATAAAGTTTAAGGGACAGTAAGCTTCTTTCATATAGCTGTCCTCAGTAATAAAGAAAAAAGGTAAATAATTATAGAAAATACATGAAATATAAACAGAACTGTCTACATCTCACATTTTTTCCAAGTTTTTCTAATGGCGTCAGGAGCTCTTTTAAGCAGATATTTTTAACATTCTATAAAGCTAAAGCAACATTAATCCTTAACTAAATAAAAACATTGATTTCCACAGTGGTTTGAGCTTGTATCTGCATGTTTGATTATGCATCTCGCTAGTGGCCCACATTATCCCTCATTTTGAGTGTCTATGATGACCTAAAGGTGGGCAAGCAATGTGAGAGGGCAGCAAGGAGGGCTGGGGGGATACTGGGATGCATAGGGAGAGGCATCAACAGTAGAAAACAGGAAGTTATTATCCCTCTGTACAGACAGTTGGTGAAACCCCATCTGGAGTACTGCATAAGGTTCTGGAGACCCAGTCTCTGCAAGACATAGACAGGATGGAGGCTGTCCAGAGGAGGGAACTAAAATGGTGCAGGGTCTGCACCAGAAGACATATAAAGAGAGACTTAAGGAGCTGATATGTAGCCTCTCGAGGAAGGAGGGAGGGGAGACATGATAGAACTTTCAAGTATCTCAAGGAATCAACAAAGTCAAGAGGGTAGCATCTTTCAAAAAAGAGGTGCAAGAACAAGGGGGCACAATTTGAAGATAGAAGGGGTGGCTCAGGAGGTAATTTAAGGAAGTATTTTTTCACAGAGGGGTTGTGGATGCATGGAATGGCCTTCTGGAGGAGGTTGTGGAGTCAAAACAGTGGTGGAATTCAAACATGCATGGGACAGTCCAAGGCAATTCTAGGGGGTGGGAGTAGGAAGAAGTAGGCTGCTGGTTAACTAGGATCTGCAGCTTATCCATTAGGTAGGGAAATGGGCAGACTGGGTGGGCCAAGTGGTCCTTATCTGCCATCAAAATCTATGTTTCTATGTCCCTGATTTCAGGGGCCAAGGTTTCAGAGGTGTGGGTAAGAGGATTAAACACCCAATGGTATTCTATCCTCCTCCAGGGAGGCTGCCACGGTTTGCTACAATACCACCACCTGGGTGTCCACATGTGGCAATGCAGTGAATTCAGTTCAGGCAGCAGGGGAAGCTGACAGTTGAGCACAACCAGTAGCATTCACACACCCACACCCTGTGTCAAAGCATCCAGTGTGGAGAAGAGGTGGGCAAAAACAATAGACATCCAAGTGGTGTGGGAGTAGGTGATTCTGTCTCTCTATGGCTTCCACCACAGTGATTAGCCTTCCTTCCATATCCTCGAAGCATTGACAGCAACCTAAACGGCTTCTGCCCCAGATCCTGGAAATTGGTGCCCCAAGAGAGGTGGGCAAGCTGTGGATGCAGGGTCAGTGCCAGATTGTAGTGTAATTTCAGCAAAATCATAGGGGCTACAGGGCTCCTTCATGCACTCCATGTTACATAAATCAATGCCGGGGATCTCTGTTTAATGAATGTTTGTGGTTGCGGTGGACATCATAGGGGTAGCAGGGCTACTTCATGCACTCCATGTTACATAAATCAATGCTGGGGATTTCTGTTTAATGAATGTTTGTGGTTGCACTGGATATCATAGGGGTAGAAGGGCTCCTTCATGCACTCCATGTTACATAAATCAATGCTGGGGAACTCTTTTTTTAATGGTTTTTAGTGGTTGTAATGGACATCATAGGGGTTGCCAGAAATCATAGGGATCTTACTTGCAACCCCTGGTCACCCGTAAATGATGCCCCTGGTGTCAGAGAGCTAGAGAGTTGGGTTGGATACTGCTAAGAGAAAGAGTGAGCAATAGCAAACACGGGGTATAATGGGTAACATTTAAAAAGTAAATAATTTTAATATGTGACCATGTCATTTATATTTCCTGACTATTTTGGCTATACCTGGTAAACCTAATGATATCTTAATATAAGTTTATCTGTTGACCGACGTGTGAAGCAGTGAAACAGTGAAATCCCTGATGTACACTGTTTTCCTTATGATTTTTAAATGTAGCGATACCTTGTAGTGAGGTAGGTGTGTCGTGTTTATTCTGTAGGGATTTATCGATGCCTATGAACTAATAAAATATAACAGCAGCAAGTGATTGAATAAGAATAAATAAAGACTGTCTTTGGTTAAATCACTTCATTAGGAAATGTAGCAGTGAAATTAAGTGAGAAGTATTTCTAAAGAAATAGAGAAAATATCACCGGTAATGTTTTATAATTGCAGGTGGCAGACTTTAATCACTGATGCTTTATTAGAAATTCAAAAGAAAGGAAATGTTTTCTCAGAAAAGGAGCAAATATAAGTGCGGATGTGAAACATATTATCAGCATTATAAAATGACAGATGTGCTCCTTCATAGTCCAGATACACTCCTAGCTTTGTAACTTCTTTAGTCAGGACTTTGCTATCCAAATACAAGTATCCATTTGCAGGTGTCATTGAGATGTATTTTTTCCTCTCTGCAGACTCTGTTGTGACCCCTATACAGCAACCATTGCGATCCTCGATGTTCACCTCCCAATAGTGTCTCCCTGTGCTGAATCCTTCAGAGCCTGCCACACAGCGATAGTAATCAAACCTCTTGGGGTTGGCAGAGAGCTGTTGTTTTGTGTCTCCCTGCCTTGCGACAGTCATTCCCTCAAACAGGATGAGGTTTGGATTAACTGTGTCTGGGTCCAGGGTGAGAGGAGCTGGAGCTGTCAAAATAAAGCCAGAAGAGACAAAACTTGAAGTAAACCTCAAAAGATCATGATCTTTCAACAAACTTTTATTATTATAGATAACATGCACTTACTGTCAGATAGGGACAAAAGTTTAATTTCACTGGCAAATATTTCACAGAGATTTTCTGGTTCCACCAAGAAATCACCAGCTGTTAACAACTGAGTTACAATAAAAGTCTCCAAAGAGGCAAATTTCAGGGCCATTCATCTTATTATTATTGAAGACTGTTTCATTAAACAGGATGTTTTTCCCTTAGACTCCATCTGTTCTCCTTGCTTATAACTGCACTGCTGTCACAATCTGTTTATGGTAACATGGGCCCTATTGTTAAAAGTCTTAGTTTTTAAACTTGTATTATTTGCATGTGTGCTTTTCTTATTGTTTTCATTCTACTAAATCTTGGCAAAGAGCAAGATATCCATGTAATGCAGGGGACAGCAGTTCCAGTTGGACTGCCAATGAAGGGGAGGGGCGGTACCACTGTACACATGTGCTGGAGTCTTGTGGTGGGGCACAGTGCTGGGATAGAAAAGAAGTTACATGATGGAAGACATTAATGTAGCTTCCTGGACTACAGGCTTCTCTTCTCCCCCATCAAGTGTAAGACAGTGCTAGCAGACACTTATATGAAGCAGATCCATGTAACACTATTGCAGGAATGCCACCTTACTAAAACAGAGCACACTAAACTGGTGGGGGGGGGGTGAGGAGCTGCTATGCAGCACCCTTCACATCCCATAAAAGAGAAGTGGCCATTTTAGTATACAAGAATTTACTTTTGCAGATCTGTAGAGTGGTGAGTGATTTCAGGAAAAGAAGTATGTGTTAATTAGAGGGAAGTTATAGAGTAAATGTGTTGCCTACAGAAGTATATCTGTCCTACAGTTTTGATGTAGAATTTTTCCAATGCATACTGGATGTACTCCACAGAGAGCAGTTTGTAAACTTGATTATGGGGAAGCTTCAGCTGTGTGGGTGGACAGACATGTGAAAGAGGTAGTCACCAGAAAGAATGGGTTGGTGGACCTGCACTTGTGGATGTGGTGCCAACCGCAAATCCAGATTCCAAAGAGTACACTTCTTCTCCAACCCCTTGAGACCTGGTCCAGACTGGACTACATATACAGTATGTCCCTAGAGGCCAGTATGGCAGTGATGGTTGCATAGCATAGGTCTGCATACATCTCAGATCATGCAATGGTGCTTCTGAAATGGAGAATGAAACGGGAGTGCAGGGGCCCACTAAATGGCAGAAAATGCAGTGATTGACTGTCCCATCTAGAATAGCTCTGTCTGAAGCAGGAAAGGCATACTGTATGTGAAGGGGAATGATACTCAATTATGTAGCAACTATTAAAAGGGAGGAGGAGAAGAAAAAAAAAAGTAGGTCCTGGGAGGGAGGATGAAGGACCTGAAGAAATAAGCGGCAGATGGTGAAAGAGGGCATATCTCCTGAGAGCCCTCACAGCCATTAAGGAAGCACTGAATGTGCTGTTCATTGGGGATGAAAAGACCGCTATTTTTCAGGGAATGAATGTCTGAATGGGAGAATAAGCCAGTGCTGCTGTTGGAGTGAATGGATAATGGCAGGTAGGTTTCAACCCTCATCACTGCCATGAGGGACAAGATGGGAACACTAGTAATGCAACAGAGGGAATACAAAGCATTCTTCTGGTCTTTAATGAGAACTTATATAATGCAGAATGATTGGGAGATGGTGAGACAGCAGAGGCCTTTCTGAATGGGATAACCATCCTTTCTTTAACAGAGGGACAATGAGATACCCTAGGGACACCAGTCACACAGGAGGAGGTTCTGAGAGCTACGGGATCCATGAGGAAAGGGAAGGTGACTTTGGAGCTCAGTACTATATGATGACTTTGGAGCTCAGTAATATATGATGGTTTTGGAGCACATTATTATATGATGGCTTTGGAGCTCAGTATTATGTGATGACTTTGGAGCTCAGTATTATATGATGGTTTTGGAGCTCAGTATTACATGATGACTTTGGAGCTCAGTATTATATGATGGTTTTGGAGCACATTATTATATGATGGCTTTGGGGCTCAGTATTATATGATGACTTTGGAGCTCAATATTATAGGATGACTTTGGAGAGCTCAGTTTTATAAGGAGGTGAGAGTTACTCTGGTGGGACCATTGAAGGATATGTTGGAAATTGCTAGAGGGTGATTGGCAGTCCTGGTTGCAGACTGCAATATTCCATAATTTCTTGCTTCTGCTCTAATTAGGAGATCCAGTTCTTTTGAGCTGGACTGGACTTACACAAGGAATATCTGGGTAACCAACATTGCCTTCAAGGCAGAGCGCTGCCCCTAAGGCAGCATTTCTGCATTTTTCTTTCTTTCTCATAACTAACTCCCTTCACCAGTATATGTACTATTCTAACTTCACACCACCATGGATCACCACTCCAGTAAAACAGCAACTGAAAAAGTATATATGCAAGTCCCTGTTAAGAGTCAAGACTTGCTATTTTGCTGAAAATATGAAAATGTGTTTTTGCCTGGAATAGAGCCATTGATCCATTGCTTGCCATGCCAACACGTGTCCAGTACACCAACAGAGTTAACTGAAGTGAGCTGCAGTTCATGTGGTATAGAAGTTATGCTACAGAATAAGAAATTCTTCTTTGGATCTGGTCTTTCTCTTGGGTATGGAGATCACTGATTTGGGGGTGGAACCAGTCAGTTGGTCTGACCATAACACCATAAGGTTCAGTTTCAGGGCCCCCTCTAATAGGTCTGCCCCTACGGAGATGGTTCAGTACCGCCCTTTAAGGGGTGTTAACCCCAATGACCTAATGGCGGTGCTGGATCTATCGAGCTTGTCGGTGAATGCATGAGTCCAGATGATCTTGTATTAGCCTATAAAAAGGCTGTGAGATCTTGGACAAAATTGCACCTGTTCGTGTTTGACTCTCACCCTCCGTCCAAGGGAATCCATGGTTTGATGAAGCTCATGGAAGATTCAAGCGAAGTAGGCCAAGGCTAGAGAGAGCCTGGCAGAGGTCAGGCCTTGATGCTGACAGGCTTAGATTGATGGCACATTATGATAGCTATCAATCAGAAATCACTCATAAGAAGGCAGAATTTTTGTCCAGAGAGATTTCTGCTGCACAAAATCGACCAGCTCAGCTTTTCCAGACTGTGGACAGACTGTGCAATCCAGTCTGTCTTCAGCCTAGAGAAGCTTTTTCTCAGATAAGATGCGAGGAGTTTGCTCGGTTTTTTGCAGATAAGGTTGTCAACATCAGGTCCGGCATCGGTCCGATCTCTCCTACGGGGATTGCGGTGGTCGATTAGTAGCTGCCTGCCCTCGGTTCATCTGGTTAGATTTTCACCAGCCAGAATTCACAGACATTGTGAAGGTTATCCAAACAATGCAACCAACTTGTTGTAGTTTGGATCTGGGTCCTACACCGCTTTTAGTAGGTTGTGTAGAAGTTATCTACCCAATCCTTGCAGACATTGTCTGGAAGTCTTTGGAGAGGGTTTTTTTTCCCTGACCCCCTTAAGGAGGCGGTAGTTCGACCACTCCTTAAAAAATCCTCCTTGGACCCAGATTGTCTAACTAACTACCGCCTATCTCTAACCTGCCATTTGTTGGTAAGGTTATTGAAAAACGATTGCATTGCAATTGGATGATCATCTTATATCTCACAATGTCTAATACTCTCAGTCTGGTTTCAGGAAAAGGCATAGTACAGAGACTGCCCTTGTTCGGGTATTGAGCGACCTCCTAATGGCCAGAGATCAAAAGGCGTGTACCATTCTGGTCCTTCTCGATCTATCAGCTGCATTTGACACTGTAGACCATGGAGTGCTATTGGAGTGCCTGCGGGTCTTTTGTGAGCTATCTGGTACAGTCCTCAATTGGTTTTGTTCTTACCTCACGGACAGGTCTCAGAGAGTTGTCACTGGAATCTATTCCTCTGGCACTCACTCCCTGCCATGTGGGGTACCACAGGGCTCCATTTTAGCTCCCATGCTGTTTGCAGTGTATATGCTGCCATTGGGAGAAATTATCAGGCGATACAGTTTGGGTTTTCACTGCTATGCAGATGATACGCAGCTGTATTTGTCCTTTCTCCCCGATCAGGGTGATGCACTCTCTGCACTTAATAGCTGCCTTGATGAGATCAGATGTTGGATGAGTCTGAGCTGGTTGAGACTCAATCCGGATAAGACTGAGGTATTGGTCGTGGATCCTGGTCATCCGGGGGTGGGTCTGGTAGCTGGACAACCATCAGGTTTACTACTTGGTGGTGTACCACTCTCTACCTCTGGACAGGTGAGAAATCTGGGCAATATTTTTGATGATAGTCTGACCCTGAAATCTCAGGTGTCAGCTGTTGTCCAATCCTCTTTTTACCATCTGAGGAATATCGGCCGGGTGAAACATCTGATTCCCCCAGAGGAGCTTCCGACATTGGTCCACACCTTTGTCACTACTCGTCTAGACTACTGCAATTCCCTCTACCTAGGGCTACCAGGGGTTGATATCCGCCACCTCCAGCTGGTGCAGAACGCGGCAGCCAGGCTTCTGACTGGGACTTCTAGAACCAGTCATATTACGCCTGTGCTCTGCGAACTGCACTGGCTGCCTGTTTGGTGGTGGATCACCTTTAAGGTTGGTTACTAACCTTTAAAGATCTACATGATTAGGGACCCGGCTACCTGAAAGATCTCCTGATTCCCTACTGCCCCCTCTGTCCTCTCCGTTTCTCCAATGAGGGATTGCTAGAGATTCCCATGGTTCGATTAAAGTTATCAGGATCTAGTGCCTTTGCTTTTTTGGCACCAACCCTGTGGAATTCTCTACCTCGATGGTTGAGAGAATGTCCAACCATCGATAACTTTAAAGCTGCTTTAAAAACGTATCTTTTTAGTTTAGCATATTCCTGTTAGTTGTGGCTGACTTTTAATGTCTGGATTTTATTATTTTTAATATTTCTGTACAGCGCCTTGGTCTTGAAAGGCGCTTTATAAATAAAATTTGAATTTGAATTTTGAATTTGAAAGCAGGCAGCATAAGCTACCTGGGTTTGAATCCAGGATAGTTTCTTTAATGTAAAATATGGTATATAAAAAGCAGTCTATGTTCCTTGAAGGCAACGTTGGTCGCTGAGACTTCCATTACCACCAGACAACCAGCTGGAATCCCAGTGTCCCAACTGACTCTGACCCCTCCCTCCAGTCATAAACTTTCCATTTGTACTACTATACGCTTGAGGGGCTGCTGGGGATAATGAATCCTGGCCCAAGATATCCTAATTGTGCTGGCTCAACAGCATGTACAGTAGTTGCACAGCTTGGTGTGTGCCTCTTCTGGTAGATCCCAGACTCCATGGTTGAGTGGGCAGAGGATTTTTTTTATAATGTATCAAAATTCTTCAGTACTTTGCTTGCTTTGGGAAAGTGCCCAGAATTGATGGAATTAGTTATTTAATCATCTGAGTATGGGTACCAGATACATACTGAGTACACGATTTTTCAGTTCCCGAAATTCCATTTTACGAAAATACAATAAACTGTGACTCACAGAAAGGTCAGTTACAGTTTTAAATACCGACGATAGGGGGGTTGGGTTTTGGAAGCCCTGAGGCCTACGATGCAGAAAGGACCAATTTCAAAAGTGCTGTATCGCCCTTGTCATTTGATCAAGGGGCGGGTTGCGTTGAGCCTGGTGCAGAGTTCCATCATTCACCCATGGAGTGGTGCTACAGAAAGTCAGCTAAATACATCTTTCTGGTGGTCTAGGCTGACTTAGTACTGTTGGCAGATGTGGACACAGCTGGGACATGTAGAAATGTTGTGAATTTTTACTTCACTGGCAAAGTTCCAGTGAAGCAGCAAAATTCTGCTTTGCAAATTATTTCACAAAGTTCCCACTTTGCAACTTCACCTAACTTCACCTGTAAAGGCAGTGAAGTTAGGCAAAACTGGGCAAATTTAAGTAAATTCACATATAACAAGCATTTGTCAATGCCGGACGTTCGCTTTCATTGGCGTTTGGCATTTATGCAGGCCCCTCCCAGTTGTATCCATGTCCCTTTAGCATCCATATCCCAATAGAGTACCTCTCTGCAACTCCTCTTGCATCTGATCAACATTTCACCCTCATACTTCTTAAGTGTCTGTCTTAGGAACCCTAACGCCCTAGGCATGCTCAGGGAACAAGCCTGTGTGGAAACTGGGCAACCCACGCTTGTAACACAGTCATTCAGTGGAATTATTTCACCACATTTTCAACATAGGTATTTTGTCACCTCTGGTCATGAACACTGCCACTATGATTTTCTTACTGTGCATCTTGCACTGATTTCCCACAGTGAACGCGCTATTCTGCGTCGGAAGTGTGAAGACACATTTCAGCCAGGATGGGAAAAATGACAGCTAAACTGTTCATAAGGAGGTGTGGAAAATGCAAATGTTGGAAATCTGGAGTGAAAATATGAAAATTTGCGAACTTACATGTGCGCGTGCAAACTGCACAATGCACGCTCATACAATAGTCATTGTTTGGAAATTTTGCACCAGATTTTTCAACATAGGCATTTTAGAATGTCTGCTTATGAACAGTGTCACTGTGATTTTCTTACTCTGTACCGAACATGATTTCCCACAGTGGCCACGCTATTGTAAGCCAAAAGTGTGAAAACACATTTCGGTCAGGATATGAAAAACGACAGCTGTATTGATCATAAGGAAATGTGGGAAAATGCAAATGTTGAAAATCTGAAATGGAAATATTACAAATTCACAAACTTACGAGTGTGCGTAAAAACTGTGCAATGCACACTCATAACAGCCATTTTATGGACTTTTGCCAGCAAATTTTCAACATAGGCATTTTAGGACCTCTGCTCATAAACCGTGTCACTGTGATTGTCTTACTCTGTAACGAACACTGATTTCCAACAGTGACGGAGTTATTTTGCACCGGAAGCACGAAAACACATTTTGGGCAGTATTTGAAAAATGACAGCTGCACTGTTCATAAGGTGGTGTGGAAATATGCATATATTGAAAATCTGGATTGAAAATTTTACAGATTTGCAAACTTACAATTGTGCATGGAAACTGCACAATGCATGCTCATAAAACAGTGATTTTTTGGAATTTTTTTACCAAATTTGCAATATAGGCTTTTTGAGAGCCCACCTCATGAACACCAACACTGCCATTTTGTTAATTGGTCCCGAAAGGTGATTCCAAGCAGTGACAGCAAAATCACCTTTCAGAACCGAATAACACCATGACAGTGACTGAATTCATGAGGAGGGATCCCAATAACCCCATGCTGAAAATTTGGTGCCAAAATTCTCAAAATGGCCTGAATATGCACTCAAAGTTGAAAAAAAACTATTTATGCCATTATACGGCTTACGGCATTTCTTCAGTTCACGGTCGACTTTGAAGAGTGCAGACATGTTCCCGATCAACAAAGATCATCGCACCGGGCTCCAGATGTAAGTATGGGGTGGGGAGGTGGGTGAGCAGAGGGTGGGCACGGGTTGGTGGGGGCAAGGACTCACTGAGGGACCATTTTCTTGTTTTACAGGATTAAAAAAAAAAGGAAACTGACAATTTGGTACGCTGGGGTGGGCTTCCAGCATGCCATTTAGGTGAGGGGATATGTGGGGAGGTGGGAGTGCAGAGGGTGGATGCGGGTTGGCAGGGAGGTGAGGGACAAAAAACGGACACTGCTGGCATGCTAAGGTGGGCTCCCAGCATGCCACCAAGGTGTTTGCTGTGGAGGGGGGACTGGAACCGATGGGGAATGAGCACCCCAACAGCCATACAGTGTGTGTGTGTGTGGTGGAAGCATGAGCATGCTGGTGTGGGCTCCCAGCATGCCAACTGGTTGTTTTTTTTTGGGGGGGCTGCAGCCGAAGGGGGATTGGGCACCCCCATCAGCCACACAGTGTGCTTGGTGGGGTTCATGAGCCGAGGATTGAAGCCCTCCTCAGCGCCTAAAAGGTGGGGGACAAGGAGGGAGGGTACATTGGCAAGGGGGAGGCGGGGCGATGCCGGGAGGCTGTAACAAGACAGCAGTCGGCTATGTAGCTAGTGCATGCTGCTAACACCGCTGATTGCATTGGACCTTTTCTTTGATGTGAAGACCAACGCAGCCAAACTGCTGTCATACACAGCTCAGCATGTATTGATCCGCTAGGGTCACACCTGCTATGCTGATCACTGTATCGGGAAGGAGGATCACACACCTCCAAATCTCATACTGTTGCAAGACATTCCTTGAGCATGCGCACAATGGAACGTAAAAAGGGCAACTTTGCATTGCAAAAACTTCATGAAGTTGTCACTTTGCGAATTTCACAAACTCTGAATTCGCAGAGCACATTTTATTAATTTCACCTATCTCTAGACACATGGTGCAGGAAATCATATCCAATTCTCACAAACTGTAAATGGTTTCAGAAGTAGCACCTGTTGTGCCTAAGAGGGGAATAGGTTCATAGTGTGGGGGGAGGGCTGCATCCAGCCTTTTAAAAAAATCCACCTCGTAACATTTATAACTGAACCATCTGAACTAAATACATTTTCAATAATGCACTGTCAGAATTGTAGTCAATCTCATTTCAAATAATGGTGATTCCCCACCCCTGTAAATGTAATGTATTCCCAACGGAATTAAAATAGTGCAGCACGTATCATAAACAGAATGTCTTAAAATGCAATAAATATGATTTTCAGTTTAGACCATTATTTATTTTCATTTTGCCAACTCGGTAGACCCACTGAGACCATGACAGTCCCTTTTTCAGGGCTGACCTGAAATTAATTACAGATAAACATTCCACAAATTTGCACATTTTACAGGCAGACAGTCCATAGCTTTGTACACTTAAGAAAAATCAGCATTACAGAGAGGGTGGATCAGTGAATTTCTCACAATAACAGTGTTCGTATAACAATTACTGTTTAAATTTCAACACTTAACAACACACAGCAGATGTTAGTTCAGTAGGTAACAATTCATGGACAGATACAGTTCGCAATGAGGACTTTCAATATTTCATCAGTAGCAAGTGCATTGGTTAAGCTCTGACAGGTGAGCCTTAAGTCCATTTTTGAATCCCACAAGAGAGTTACCTATCTGGACATTTTCTGGAAGTGCGTTCCAGAGAGGCAGGTTGCTGGCAGAGAATGACCTCTGTCCTTGTGAAGACCTGACTTTAGGCACATTGAGGAGCTGATGGTTCGAGTAGCTGAGGTACCTGCTATTTTGCTTAGCGTATAACATTTCGGCCAGGCTTGGGGGGCATTGTCCAACATGCGCTTGTAAGCTAGGCATTAGGATGGGCACACAAGTCACCTTTCCAGTGTCAGCCATGACAGGGCTTGAAGCATCTGGCAGTGATGCTCCCATGGTTGAGCCCATATAGCAAACTGGCTCACCGTATGGTATAGGGTAGTAAGTTTTTGCATTTCCCCACCTTTTTCGGTAAGTAGAACTGGTGACCCATACAGCTGGGTGGGTAGTAGGGTGCCAGCTGCAATCCTTAGCCAGGAGACTTGAGTAAGGAAAGAGCTGAGGCAGTATAATAAACTAAGTTTCTAAATCACAGACTTGGTCAGCTGTTCAATATGTGTCTTGAAAGTGCAGTTCTGGTCTAAGGTAATGCCTAGGTACTTTATTGTTTTTAGTACCTCAACCTTTGTTCTATTCGAGAGACTGGGAGTCAGGATTGAGGCTCTTTCAGGCCCCAGACTTGGAGAATTCAACAGTATAGCTTTAGTTTTTTCCTCATTCAGCACAAGTTTATTGCTAACCATCCAGCTCTCAAGGAGTTGCAGGTCATTTGTCAAGGTGTCAATGTCCTAGGAGGTCCTATATAGCACTGCATCATTTGCATATAGGATAATGTTCTCTTTACCACAGTGACTCGGCATGACATTTATGAATTTAGAGAATAATAAGGGCCCCAGGGTGGACTCCTCGGATTATCTTGAACATTATCCATGTTTAAACATTGAAACATTGAAACATAGACAATGTCGGCAGAAGGGGACCTGTGGCCCATCAAGTCTGCCCAAGCAAGGTATCCAGAGACCTATTGTGCACCCAGGTTCTGTCCTCCTAGACACCCAGCCTAGCCCTTGCCAGTGCCATGTGTTTGTTCCTAAGTATTGTCCCACCAATGCTTAAACTTGATATTGACTTTGCATTGCTGTGCTGTGCTGCTTGCTGCTGGCATGTATACACAGCCTAAAAACCTACAGTATACTGTATGTTCTAAGTCTTCTGGCAGCCTAATGGTTTGTGATAATACTTTTATTAGACAGACACACTGAAAAATACCTGCACAATACATCTATGATACATCTATACTCTTTTCATCAGGTATACAGGAAACTAACTAGCATTTCTAAATACATACACAAGAGTTTGTGGATCACAGTTTGTTTACCAAAAGAAGATTTTATTTATTTATTTATTCATTCATTCATTCTCAGATTACAATACCTTTGAGCACAGACAGCTCATTTACAAAGGTTCCACGTCATTTTGTGAATGGTAGTACAAAGAATGAGAGGGAGAGAAAACAAAATATTTACAATGTACAATACAGAAACATTTACAGTGCAGATTATTTAAAATGTACAAAATGAGGTCATTACAATACACAGTAGGAGTCATAATACAGAAATTAGTTAGGTATTTAGGAGTGGAAGACGGAGGACAGATATCTAATGGAGAGTGAAAGTTGCTACCAGCTGGCATTGTCATGTGAAGAAAAAGGAAAAGTAGGGGAGGAGGGAGAAAGAGAGGGGTAGTAAGAGGAGGTAGAGGATGAAGGGATGAGGGTAGGGGTAGACCTAGGAGAGGGAGGAGCAGGAGGGCAGGGGAGAGGAGTCAGAAGCTATTGATTAAAGTATTAATGCAGCCAGGGAGTCGGTAGCCAGCCAGTGCAACATACGTGGTGGCAAGGAAGAGGTCAAAAGTTATAATGAGGGGGAAGGAAGGCAGGGTAAAGGGGGGGAGGAGGGAAAGAAGCAGCCAGAAGCCTTGTCATTGAGACCGTTCCTTTTCAGACATCACAAGGGTGAATGTCAGTCATTTAAGAAGGGCAGTCACTGGACCAGCCCGGTGGTGCTGAGGGTTGAGGCGCTGGATGCTACACCTCAAGCCACACCGGTGACCTGGGTTTGGGAATGAGCCTGGGCTGCCGGGGGTTGACAGGGTTGAGGAAGGATGAGCATTTAGAGGACAGCTCTCCTTCCTCGGGGGTTTCTAGGGAATATGCTCGGCACTGCAGTGACCTCTGGTGGAAACCAGAGGTACAGCAACATTATAGGGCTTGGCTAGAGGGGCTGTGAAGCCACAACATGACATTCTCTGGCATCATAGCACATCAAGGCTCCACCTGGGGGGTGGGAGTGAGGGCGGAATGAGGAAAAAATGGAAAAACCCTCCTTGTCCTGATAGGTGATGGAGTGTATGGGGGGGTCAGTTCACCACGCGCAGAGTTGGGCCATCTTCTTGCCACCTGCATGCTCCCATTAGCCACACTCCACCAGACTAGATTCATAAATAGAGCATCAGGAGGAGTGTATCTGGTGGTCCTGCCTTGGGGGACTCAGAGCCGGGAGGCAGGCGGTAGCAGCGACGGATGGAAGGGGTAAGAGGGGCTTTAGGCGGGCGGGACAAGGATCAGGACCCCGTGACCACTCCTGAAAGAGTTCAGGAGGTGGGTGAAAATAAAGATTAAAAAAAAAAAAAAAAAAGAAGGGGCAGTCACAGGCGTTTTCATTCAAAATATACTGGTGGAGGAGACGTTTGAACTGGGAAGTATATGGAATATCAGTAAGATCACAGCCAAGATAATTCAGCCACTTAGGGCTCTGTAAAGGAAGATGTTGGCACTGGGTAGTTTTGAACATAGAGTATGAGTGGTGGTGGGCAAAATGGGCTCAATCCGCTCATGAAGTGATTCGAACCAAGTGAATTCGGAATGCTCCACAATGTCTGGTGGAGTACTTCGTGTTATAATGAGGAACACAAGTGCATTGGAAACAACTACTTAGCGTTACTCCGCCTCCACTGGTCACTTCTCTTTCAATTTTTATGGTGAAGTACATTGGTGGCAGTTCACTTCGCCTCACTTCGCCTTGTTTTTGAGATCTTAAGGTGGATTTTGCAGTGATTCATGGGAGTTCAGGTCACATGAGCTCTATATTGATCTGCACAGCCTCAGTTCGAGGTAGTATGAATAGGAAGGAGTAGGAGACAGTGTGCTCTGATAGCTGTCTGTAGGAATCTTTTAAAAGCTGTTCAAAAAAGCATTTTTGCTTTTCTGGGGGGATCCAACTGTAATTCATCAATTCTAGGAAACCCTCCTGTGTTCACATCATCGAGCATTTTTGTTTGTGTGTGAATTTTGAATGTAAATTTGCAACATTGAATGTGTGTGGTGAAAGACAGTGAAGTGTGCTGTGTGGGGGGGGGCGTATCTGCATGTAGGTAGATATAAGTTGTAGAACTAGTGATTTCTTTGTGTTTTGGCAATATTTTTGTTATATAACTGACTGTGTTACTGTACACATAGTAAAATTGTCAGTGATAGTACACATTTTCTTACTGCTTGTTGTGTGAATGTGGTGCAGCATTTCATAAGATCAGGTTGTTTAAATTACAAATTTACATTACGTGGCACTGAGTACACTGAACTTTTGCATTTGCATCACATTCCTCATTTAGCATTGTACACAAAGTGTTCTGTGTTGTGTGCAGTGTTACATGCATCAAATATAATACACCTTTTAAAATTTGTGACACAGATCAGTGTAAATGCAACTAAACGCAGCAGTGTGAACCTGCTATCCACTGCAGCTGCCTGATTTTGTACTATGATCGTGTTCTCTGTTCTTAGTTTTGCTGCTTATAGTGCCGTAAAAATCAGCACTGTTTGTATTCAGTGCCCCCCCCACCCCCATGTTGAAAAGGTATTTTTTACCAGACTGGATTATTTTTGTGACCCCATGACCCATCAGCACCACTGGTTACTGAAGTTGTTTTAATTCCGTGACAGTGTCACAACACAGTAGTCTCTTATCTGTTGCTGAAGCCACAGTTGTTTATTTTGCTTCACATCCAGCTAGTGACTCTCCAGTCAGAAAGTGAACATATCAAAATCTGAATTTGGTAATAATATTTGTGGTTGCTCCCCAAAATGCCTGCAAAGAGACGTGCAAGTAAAGCTGTTTCTGGCCATCGCAATGTTGGCAGTAAGAGATCTGTGTGGGCGTGGTAGTAGTATGTGGATGGAGAAGTGCATTGCTGATGTGAGGAAGGTATTTCTCCTGCAATGTTTTTAAGGCTCAATCAGTAGCTTGACTGATAGTTGGAGGAGATGATGTTTTCCCAGCCGGTGGTGTTAGTGTTACTGGTGTTCGTGGTGGTGGAGATAGTATTAGCATTGTTGCATCAAGTTCTAATTCCGACCAGTGTACTGTATCCAAACATATTGAGTGTGAAGCAGTGCAAGTGAGTGACAATGTAGATGATGTCATACTTCCCAGTAACATCCCATTAACTGAACCTGATTCTGAGGATCATATCAACGACAGCATACAATGTGATATTCCATCCACCGTGGCACTTAACGTCACTAAAAGCAGAGCATCACAGTCCCTTGTTTGGGATTTTTTTGTTCAAGATGCAAATGATGATTCAGTTGCAATCTGCCAGGTTTGCCATGTGCGTGTTAGTCGAGGTAAAAAGGGGAGCCATCCTGGGACAGGAGGACAGCATACACATCTTAAGAATAGGCACTTGGCTCTGTGGACCCAGCACAAGCTGGCAGCTAATACCAGACTGGGGCATTCATCTGTATCACCGGCAACCATAGCCAGCATGTTATCCCCTTCCATGACTGTTAAGCCCAGTAGGAAATTAAATGTGTGCAGTAGTGCGGTAATAAGAGCAGAGGATTACTATAGGCATGATGAAGTGGAGGACCATAATGACTTTGAAATATTGTCCAGTGCTGGTGAGAGTAGCAGTTTTTGTGGTGGTGGTGGTGGTGGCGTTGAATGCAGTATGTCTAGTGCAAGTGGTACATCAACCCTGGTTGGCAAATCTGGAAAGATAACATCATTTCTGGGTTTGTCATCATCACCTGTGCAACCGTCTTCATCAAATGTCCACACTCCACCCCCTGCCAATGTCATTCATCACAGAGCACAACCATTTGTGACCAACAACACACCCCGTGTAAAACATTTAAGTCAGCCCAAGTTACAGAGTGTTTTTGCGCATAAGCTGAAGTACCACCCCCAATCATACAGTGTCACGTGAACTTAATGCCGCTGTAGTGGAAATGCTGGCAATCAATTTTTTGCCCTTCTCCTTTGTGGAGAATTCTGGGTTCCGGCAGTTTGCTGCCCATGCCTGTCCAAAATGGAAGGTCACATCCAGGACATACTTTTCTACCCGTGCTGTTCCCGAGTTGTTCCGCACTGTCTCAGACTCAATAAGACATGCTCTTCAACATTCCTCCTCTCCATTCATCCATTTAAGTATGGATATGTGGACAAGTGGCAAAACAGCAGGGAGTTCATATCTGTGTATAACTGCACACTGGGTGCAGATGCTGGGGGTTGTTTGTGATGCTGGTAGTGTAAATAATCAGTGCAGAAAGGTGAATTGTCGCGGTAGCAATCTTTGAGAATTAAGCCTGCATGCAACAATTACTGTGTGTAGTGTGACTTGTTCACACTAGCGAGAGGATGCGTGGACATGGTACTGGACTGAAATTGACAGAGGACAAAACCTCTGCCCTGAGAGCTGGGTTCATAGAAGTGACAATGGGTCAAATATGGTGAAATGCATCACGAATGGTGTTTTTTCGTGTTCCATGCATGGCCCACTCTTTAAATCTTGTGGTTCAGGGTTTCTGCAGCACCTGACATAAAGGAAATACTGACCATTGCACAATGTATCTGCTGTCCTTTTCAAGATCTGGAAAGGCCCGAGACCAACTGCGGCAGTTGCAGATACGAAACAGCCTGCCTCAGCACTGCTGGAAGCTGGAAGTTGTCACCCGAAGGAACTCCACGTTATACATGACAGAGAGGTTATATGAACAATACAAAGCCATCACAGAATATCTTGTTATGCACACTAGCCATGACAGTTCTGGGGCCTCCATGTCTATGATGACTGAACAGTGACACCTTATGGACTCTGTAATAACAATTTTGTTGCCTTTTGAACATGCCACACAGGCAGTGAGTGGCGAGTCTGCCTCCATTAGCCAATCAATTCCACTGCTGCGGGTGCTGAGGCAGACATTGGTGAATGCACAGCATAGCCTTGATGTTGCCAGAGATGGTGATAGCAGTATGTTGCTGCAACACATGCTGACAGTATTCGACCACAATCATCACATTGTGAGCATTCAGTGTAGTGACAACTTTGCCATGGCAACAATGCTGGACCCACGATACAAAAGTGGAATTGCATCAGTACTGGAGGGAGGGCCTGAACAGGTAAAAAAATATCAGTGGCCAACTGGTTCATTTAGTTCATGGGGCACAGAAGTCACGTGCCAAGGTTTGCAAACCTCAGAAGCATAATCCAGCTGAAGGTGTAGCTGGAGGACCAACAAGCATATCATGCAAGGGTAAGGGGACTGTAGTTCCTGGTGATCTGTCATCTAAAGTGGTTGCATCAATCTGCTTTGGGAGGCTTTGTCCCAGGTGGGTATTTGTGAAATCAATGATTCTGGGGAACAGGCTGATGCATCAATGATCAGGCTTAGTGCAGCACAGAGAATGGCTGAGTCATATTTGTCTGAAAACAGGCATCTAACAGTAAGTGAAGATCCTCTTTTGTACTCTTTTGTACTGGAGTAGAAAGGTCAGTGAACGGCCAGAGCTGACTGCAGTGGCACTGAAGTACCTCACATGCCCACCCTCCAGTATAAGTGTTGAGAGGGTATTCAGCTCAGCAGGTGCAATAGTCAGGGATCATCAGACAAACCTGTCTCCTGCAAATGTTACTTTGCTAACATTCATTAAAATGAATGAGAGGCACATACCAGCAAAGACTGCGACCTTGGTATTTGTACCCTGGCCAAGTCATGGTGGTCTTGCTGATCAGGAAATGAAGCATCCTGGTGGCACTGGCAGTGGCTGCTAAACGACCCCTGCCACTGGCGTAGATGATGACACAATGGAGAAGAATTTCCCAGTGG